>BSWB01000001.1:32495000-33760000 GCA_033239125.1 Fagopyrum homotropicum | reverse complement strand
CAAAAAGGGCCCATCTTCACGAGGAAAGCTCAACTTTGTCTCCTAAGTTGATATCATTTAGATGGAAACAAATGTGGCATATATGGCAACCAACAACATGGCCACCAATACTCAAGCATGGCAAAATGGACACCAATACTCAGTTGGTTAGGTGATTGTGGTGCTAGACTCTTTAAGTGTTAATCCGAATGGAAAAATTGGTATTGAGAGGTATCCCCTTAGATGGGTCACTACTTTACATGCCCTATCCGGTCAAACTGAAAACGTAACATCTCAAAAAAAAAAAAAAAAAAAAAGCATGGCCGATTAGTGTGATTGACAGTTTCTGATCTTTCACTGCCTTGCCTCTTCTTTATTTCGTTATTTGCATTACTATAGCTGCTTTCTTCTTATACTTTTCTAAAAATTGTTTCATTCTTCATTTTAGATTATCTATATACGTATATTAAAGCCAAAGCATTTCCTTCAACGTGGTTTATTATAACTTATTTTATGTCACGTGTAATTTTTTTTAAAAAATTTATATATACATTTACCATATTTAAATTAGTCAATAATGTAATAGTATAATTATCCTATAATAGAAGTTATATTTATCTACTTACCATACATGTATTTTTATATATCTACACATATACATAAATATAGTTAAAATTATACTAATAGATTTATTATTCTATGATAAAAATTATACCAAAATAACTTTATATATATAGCTATACATATATTTATCTATACTAAATATACTTTTTTATTTTATGTATAGATGCTAATGTTTTTTTAATTTTATTAAAAAATTGAAGAGATTATTTTTATTAACCTTCTATCAATTAATCTATATACATATATTAAAACAGGAAACACTTTGTGTCACGTGTCGTGATCTTATAAACTTCACACCACGTGTCATTTTGTTGCGCATCTTAATTTTATAATTATAGTAATTAACAAATCAATAAAAAAAAAAGCAATGATATAGATAATAGATATATTATTTTCATTTATAAATTTTATCACAATCTTCAATATATTCTTAAGATATCCTTTTCATTATTTTAAAAAAAAATTCTCACTTTTAATTATAAAATGATTAGATTATTTATTATTCTAACTTTAACATATAAATATATAGTTTTTATATTAATTAGGAAATAATCACTAACTTAAAAATGTATAAATTTTTATAATATAATTGTTACATCTTTTTTTTTTTTATGGATATTATTTAAAACAACCTAAGATAATTTTGTAATTGAATTTTTTAAATGTTCTCTACTTTAACATTTATATTTTAATTTTGAAATTTATTTATATTTTTTCTTTTAAAAATTTTTATTTCACTTTTATCAACTTTATAAAATAGTCTACTAACATTAACTAAGATATGAAATATTGTCTAAATTAGTCTATTTTTGTTATTTATCTGAAATTATATTTAATTTAATTATAACTTTTAATTAATCTTTTATTAGTTAATTAAAACAATTATATTACATAAATTTTTTTATAAAAATTTTAAAAACTATAAAATTCAAATTATATCCGTGTCTTGACACGGGAACTACACTAGTTTATATAAACCTGGAGCTTATGTATTCTATCACATCACTCAAAATGGTAATTAAAGACACATATCCTTACTATATTAAAAGTGGGAGTTGTCCCAATGAATAGGACATTTCCCATTTTACCCTTTTTGATGACTAATCTTTGTAGAACGGTACGTGTCTATTGCTCTTGCTTCCACTTGGCCTCTTCTCTTCCGTTTTCTCTTCCGCTTTCATATGAAGAGGACGACTCCAACAAACCTTCAGCGAAGCTTCCACCGGTCCTTCCTCTTCTCTCGCGTTCTTAATCTCCGGATTCAATCAGGCCGCTGAGTTCCTTCTCTGGTCTTATTTATTCCTCAATCTCTTGCTGATGGATCTGATTCAAATATTTTGATCTCTTTTCCCTTCTAACAACAAGATTTGTTGCTATGGTCAGAGAAGAAGAAGCCAGATGGCGATCTACGAGCATCTCACTCACTTGATGTTAACCACAACTCTCCCGATTAGGGTCTCCCGATTAGGGCTCTTGTGCCCTAGGAAAGGGAGAGTATAGGGACTCCGATGAATTCCTTTGGTCAAGTTGCACAATGACCTAATTCAAATGGGTTTTTATTAATTTGTTCTTGTACCAACTTGCATGTCTAGATTTTCTTCAACTCACTTCCTTATTTGTTTCCTCTGCTATTTTTTTCTTCTTTTTTACAGGATTTTGGGGTTTGTTCACCAAATTGGGAGATACCCATCGGGCTGCTGGACTTCAAATGGACCCTCCGCCTTCTCCTTCCAAACTCAGACTAGGTGTTCTACTACAACGTCACTTCCGTCTTCCATGTTTCGATCTCTTATATGCAACGTAAGTTTCAATCGCATCAATTTTTTTGTTTCTCCTATCGATCTATTATGAATTAGTACAAGAATCGTCATCATCCGGAGAAACCTAAAGTTGAACGTCTTGCCGGACATTCCATTTCTACTGCTTAGGGATGTTGTGGTGATGGAAACTGCAATTGGAGTGCTTGGAGATCTAGCAGATACACTCTTCTAATGCAGGTTCATTTAGGTTCATTAATTCAACAATATTTGTCAAGCAAGGACTTCTTAAATAAATGTTTGTTTTCTGATGGCTATATGATAAAAGAATCTGCTAAGTGGGCCAAGTTGGCCATCATTGGAGTGATCTCAGTTTAATCTTTGTGTGTGAGAAGTCTATGCATGCATTTTGTGTCTCTTGTTTTGGTCCGTGCAGAGAAGAAGTGTGGCCTTTTTACTGGGGTTTTAATTCCAAATTTTTAGCAACAACCAATACTTGAATCATCTTGACGCTTCCAACTTTTCTCTTAAAAGGCTAAGTACACTATTAGGGCCTACTGTGATTTTTTCATCTCAGGGGGATTTTAGAATAATGATCATGGTTTTGTTGTGATACAAATTTTTTTACATTTGTCCTATGATTTTCAATCTGTTGTTTTGTAGTGCAATTGTTTTTGTATGGCCGTTCAAGGAGCAGAAAGAAGAAGAAGCCACACTTCTGTGCATGCTTCAGTCACATAAAGAAGTTTGAGAAGATTAAGGTAGTAGGGTAACTCTATTTTCTAAAAAACAAACTAGGCCCCTAATATTAACAATTAAAATAAAAAAGATAAATAAGATGTGAAAAGAATCTTAATTAAGTATTTAAGGTAATAGTTAAAAGAAATATTAATTAGCCTAAAAATAAGAAAACTGTTAATGAAATTTGGTAACAGTTAAAAGATCTTCCAATATCCCATCAATCATCATAAATTTTCAACAAAATCGGATGGGGAGGGGTTGCGAGACAAAGGGAAATTCGGATGGGGAGAGGTTGCGAGATGACCGGTCGAAGGCTTCCATGATATTTAAGATCCAATCGAGAGAGATCGCACCATCGAGAGGCCATGAGATCGGGAATCTAGGCTTTTCATCGGGAGAAGAGGACAGATTCTCCGGCGACAGACGATGCAGACAAGGGTGATTCCGACGGAATCGTGGTGGATTTGGATCTGAGACGCCATTGAGCCACTACCCAAATCCACCAGCCTTCGACCGGAACTAAGACGCCATTGTTGAAGGAACCCCGCCGCGAGGACCATCGAGGAAGAAGACTCGCCGCCGCCCAGATGATGTACTTGATGAGTTGGAACCAAGTGCTTATGACAAAATTCATTTTTTTCTCAAAAACAAACGAACCAGATGATGTTATTTCTATTGCTTCTTGAAAATCAAAGGAGACGAGGATTATCTACAACTTTCTACGGTTGTGGGAGTGTGCGTCTCCCACTCTCCTGCCTCCGAGGGATCTCCGGCGAACTAAAGTGCATATCTGGGGTACAAATCTTCTCCATTTTCTACCGTGATCTGATTCTCATGTGTACACAATATATCCGTCTTTTATTGAATTAAGAACTTTCTTGTGTAAATTACTCCCACTGCATAATTGCTTGTTGCTTGATTGATATTGGCAAATTGAAATCAGTTCTACGAACTACTACGATGTTTGTAAACGACGGACTTATGTAACAAAATCTTGTGTACACGACGGACTTATGTAACCAAACCATGTGTAAATGACGGAATTATGTAAACAAACCATGTGTAAATGACAAACTTATGTAACCAAACTTGTGTAAACGACAAACTTATGTAACAAACCATATGTAAATGTCGGACTTGTGTAACCAGATATTGTGTAAACGACGGACTGATGTAACCAAATCTTGTGTAAACAACGGACTTATGTAACCAAACCATGTGTAAATGACGGACTTTATGTAAACAAACCATGTGTAAATGACGAATTTTGTGTAGCCAGACTTGTGTACACAATATAAACAAACAAAACTTATGTAATTAAAATTATGTATTAACATTATGTAACTAAAATTGTGTATTAATATTGTGTATCATCAAAAGAATACACAAAGTTTAACTAGTCCAGTTGGTATAAGGGTGGGAGGGGTTGTCATCCACGGTTCGAATCTTACCTGACGTAATCTTTTATTTATGAGAAAAATATTTATGACAGTTTTCTTTTAAATTTTTTTGATTTGGTTTGAAGTAGTTGTTTTGAAATTTGATGAAAAGGGCTTGTCGTTGAAGTCTCAATTATGATTATGTGGTTACTTTTATGAGCTATTTGACTTTTTGAAAAAGTAATCTATGTTGTTGCCTTCAGAATTGACTCTTTAGAGTTCTTACTTTTGGGGTTGATTTTGTTTATTAGGTCTAAGTTGTACTTGCTGGACTTTTTGGTGAAGAGAAGCCATGACCTCCTTCCTCGGGATGGATCGACTCCATGCACACCGGCTTCTGGCTCCGGGGTAAGCTTTCCAACCTCCTCTCTCATTTCTTTGGGGGTTTTAGTCTCCCAAGCTCTGGATTTGTCACAATTTATTTTGTGCGGCTTCAATTCGATTACAAGTTCTCCCTTCCAACGGTTGGATCTTCGGACTCTTCTATCGCGTTATACTCTTCAATCACGCACAGTCAAATTGAATCAGGTAATTTCATTTTGGTTCACACTTGATTTGTGACAGTTTTGATTCACACTTGTGAATCTGATATGTTGTTGTAAACAGAGTTTGGGGTGGAGTATCATAAACTCTTGGCATATTTTTTGGCTCTTCGTATAAGATGTCTAGAAATATGTTGTACACTTATCATAACAACAATAGCATGGATAACAATCACTGTAGGATGGAGAACAAACCCTTAAAGGTCGGAAAAGAGCTGTACAAAGAAACTTTGTCATTACGAATGGGTTCCTGACTTCACCAGCTTCAAGGGCTCAAACCATATTCTTGCTATGAAGTGAAGATATCATATCTAGCATTTGTATGTAATATGCTGTCCTGTACGTTTAGTTGTCTTCTGCTAATTTTTCACTAATCACTCCGACGAATATCTTCCTTTCTAAATGACAGATACCAGCTATTTTTACTTTACAACTGATCAAGGGTGATTTTGATTTGACAACAAATCACCATAGGAAACTACTGAACACTGAGAAATTGATATTCACAATAGAGTCTTGACATGATCAATGATACGGTTTGCAGTTGCTCAATCTTTTACTTGTTAATTGATTGATCAAAGCATACTAAGCTTTTCGCTATTGTTGTGCTTAGGAAGGGACTTATGTTCTTGTGAGTTTGGAGGCTGAAGGGATTGTTGCAATTCCTGGTGTTCAAGAAAGAGAGACAATCTTGTTCAATATAGGTATATTCATCTGACTTTTGTGATCAACATTGGTAGCAATTTTGATTTCTTTTAGACAATTAAAAATTTGTGCTTAAGTACATGTTTTGTTGTGTAGATGTGATAGGAACTAGAAAGCAAGTTCATAGATGATCTTGACTTTTATGTGCATTTTTTAAAATTGATAAAAAATGATGTTAAGATTGCTTATATTATTTTGGAGTGAGGACGTTTTCAGCTAATTTTTGGAAGCCATCACAATTTATAAATAAAATAAAAAAATCAATGAACCACATCGAATTCTATTGTTCTTAACTTAGGTATCATATGAAGCTACATGATCAACTAAGCATCGATTTCTTCAAAACTCGTCTTGTTTTCTTCTTCAATGAGAGGACTCTCAAGGGAACAGTCTATGGTAACTATAGGACCGGTACCGGCATTCCGGATATTGTTGACAAGTACTTGAACAAGGTGATGTTGTTTAACACAAGACAGAGGAATATTGTCAAAACTATGTCTTACTAATTGATGAATAATGAAATGTATACAGGAATTGGAGTTGGATAAGTTCATCACCAAAGTCACATTTGAGGAGATCAACAAGGCGTTTGAGTTGATGCTCAAAAAGGAAGGCATTCGGTGTATCATTCGTATGGAACACTGAAAGAAAGTATCAGCAATGTCGTTTATAAGAAGTGTTTCCTCCATTTGGATAAACTGTTACATATGAGCAACTCGATGAAACAAGTATTATTGTAATTAATTTTTTTTTTACGTATGGCGGAATTCAACCATAAGGTTGAGGTTTCTTTTTACTGTAATACCGATCTCGTTTATGTTTATCACTTTATTATGTTTATTGTTTAGCTATAAATTTTACGATTCATTTCAATAATATTTTCTCATCTTATACCTTAATCGAAATAATTTACGGGTATAATTCACGGCGTGCGTCCACCCTAGTATATTAAAGTAAAAGACTACATTTTATTATTTACTATTTATTTATTTATTATGTATATAATTAATAAATAGTCATACCTTTCTCAGTAACTAAATTCCGTTTTTACTAATTGACAAGTTTACCTTCTAAACCCATTTCAATTTCGATAAAAAAAAATCCCGTGTATTCCTTTCTTAATATAATCGATCGGGTACATTTTTATTCAAACTTAATTTTGAAATTAACGAAAATTATATTATATTCACTTTGTAATAAACCAAATAAATAAAGAACAATTTGGTTTACTAGGCTTTTTCTAGTTACCAAAATACTGTTTTATTTATCTTAGTTAAAAACATAAGTATAATAACTTATTTTTTGCTATTTTTAATAAATATATATACAAAATACAAGAATTACACTAGTGTTATGTTTATATAACCGTGACTACAAATATGTATACGTTAGACTTTTTTTTAATGTTCTAATATGACTAAATGGTGATTAAATATATTTTTGGCATAAAGGATAATTTTGTATAGAATGATTCAACCCAATTTATTCAAACATATTACTCTCTCTCTTCTTTTTTATTTTGTGAGTAGATATGCAACCTTATACCTAGTCTAACTAAGGTTTGGTGCAAGAAACCTGTGGCATTGATACAAAAATAATTGAAGACAACTACTCGATTGACTTGCTTAAAGAGGAGTGGGAACTCTAAATGAACTAGCTACTGCCTACGTTAGCTACGACATTTTAAGCCAAAATGAAGGATGATTCATTGTAGATCACATATTTCTACATCTTCTTTTACTTTTAGGTAATCTAAATTTTACTCATTTTGCAATTAATATCAAACCCACTAAAGTTCTCTCTAATTATGGATCCTACAAACATGACTAAAGCAACTAAATATAACACACAAATTTAGGTGGTTCACTCGAAACTAACTATGTATATAGATAATATTGTATTATTTGAGGGTACGGATTTTTTAGGTAAAAATAAATTCGTAGAAAAAGAGAAATAATATAATCGCACCCGTTAAAATTTAGTTATACTAGAATAACAAAATTTATGTACATGACATGTGGTCTATGACCCATAACAGAACACATAAAGTATTCTAGAGAGGCCATAAATTCTCCTCAACATACCAATTACCCTGAAGTAGATGAAACTGAATATACATAGAAAACCGACACATCTCATGAGGCTCGTCCACCTTCGACAAAACCATCAACAAACAAAGACACTCACAAACCAAACAAGTGCCCACACCTCGGGACAATGGCCAGTCCACCTTCGACAAAGCCATTAGTAGACCGAAAACCAAGCTCGATACATATATAGATAACATATACATCAAAACACAATTCAGAATACACTCCGGTAGTGTAACACCCTGTAAAATTATCACTCTGCATCATATGAATGAGGGTTATCATTAACTTATAAGGATGGGTTGCTACTCATATCAACAAGAATTCTTCTTTTCCAATGGTCGAGTGAGGACAAAGAACTCTAGAGTTAAGCGTGTTAATACGAGAGCGATTCCTGGATGCGTGACCTTCTGAGAAGTTTCTATGCGAGAATGGTTGGCATGGAGACAACGTCCCTAAGACCGTGAGTCTTACAAGTAGAGACCAACTACTAAGATGTAATCCCCTCTCCAGATCCTGTGGGAAATGTCTCATGTAGCAGACTGTAGACGTGAGTTCTGATCAATCTCAGAGGGTAAGTATTTTAAATTACAGTTGATAAATGTCAAAATAGACGATCAAACGCATTTTCAATTGATCACTTCACCTTGAATTGACGGATCCGAGGGGGGTAACGGGGGGTACGGTTTCCCGGCTTGCGACGTTGTTTTGCCTTAGGAAGGAAAAAAAAGAAGGAAAAAACCCTCCTTAAAACGATTTATGTTACATACTGTTCTAGTAGCTCATCTGGTAGAGGAAGAGAAGGAGGTACATGAAGTCATAGGTTCAAGTTTTGGGAGTAGCAAAAAGTTCCTTTTTATTTTTAACAAATTACAATATATTTAGATTGAGAGATTAAATGATGTTTATTTTTTTGATCAAGAAGGTAAGAGGCTCGATTACACCAAACATACTTGGTGTATCGAGAGGCCGACAACCGGCAAACGGGCAAACCGGCATGCGAATACAAAAATCAAAAACGGAAACAATACAGCCACCGCAAGCAAAGACCGAAAAAAGCGAGAAAGATCCAAAAAATAGAACAACTATTCCTTGGGAGAAGACGTGGAACACTCGAGGTTAGCAAAACATGGAGAGGGCACGGGCTAGATGAACTGGCGCGGTGTCTCGCCGCGGGGAAGCAGGATGGTAGAAACCTTTTTAAGGGAATGTCATACCTCTTGCGGAAATGTGGATCCCACGACGTTGCCCCCACCTAGATGGAGGATCTTCGGAGACCTCGAACACAACCACGATCACAATCAACACGATCAACAAGGGCATGTGACTACGGCATCTTCCAAGGCAATCGTTTAGACAACACTCGAGAAACGTCTTCAAAGAGGAATTGTCATCCCAAAATTTCTGGAAGGATGAAATCTGGATTCCAAAAGCTCGGAATAATTTATTTATTTTAAAAACTAATGTTTTCTTCCTTATTCATAACATTAATGTTGGAGGGTAATTTGCTTAATTCATTCAATTTTGGGATGAAGGATCGTATAGTTAGTCAATATAATTTTGGGATGAAGGATTGTAATGCGACATAGGATGGAACTTTGTTCTAATTCTAGTCTCCTTAGTTATAATTTTTCTGACTCTTGATTTATATGTTATAATGTGAGTATGTGTCATTGTATAAGACATATGATGGAACTTTGTTTTCACAAAGCCACTCGATTCCTTCGTTTGAACGCAAACTTTTACATTAGCTTGTCGAACACCATATTTACTTTGAAAACCCTCCACAACCATCTTATTTTGGTTTTTCCTAGTAGCATATAAACTTTGATTTAATCCCGCAACTAGAAAAAACCCACGTTATTTGGATCAGAAAGACACTACTTTGATCAAAATGTTGCCAACTAAGGGATAAAAGGAGTCTACATTTCATAATCTTCCAACTTGTTATTTGTAACTGAGTTAAAACACGCGCAAAAATAGGCCCATTCAAAGCGGATTTCGCATCCTTAAAAAACCAAACACATTGTTTTTTCATTACAAATTTTATTCATCATCAAGGAGTCCGACTTTGTTCTACTGTTGAGCATGAAGTCCATTTTCTTTTGTTGTTGTTCTAAAGCGATATTTGTAAATATCATATTTCTCCTATTCCTCATCGATTTGGCCTTGATCCCTGAACATTACAATTCATCATTTGATGAGACTTGTAGTCCTTGTTTTGTGCTTGTCTGTGAAGATTTGTTCTATGAAGGACCATCCATCGCCATTACTCTTGTAAAAGGGAACTGAACCTACACAACACCAAAAGACCAAGCAGGAAAGGAGGGACAAGCAAATTGGAGATATCATAAAGAAATAAAGGTGACTTATTCTAGTTAGTTGATATTTAATCTCTAAAAGGGCATAAAAAACTGCCTGATAAACCCTCCGGGCACGCTTTGCTTTGAAGACCTCAATAAACAGTCTAAACCAAGTGAAATAACAATAGAAATCTTCAAACATACACAAACAATTCACATTGGATAATAACAGTTGAAACATCTTAGTAGATTCATGTGCGGCAAATAGCAACTCAACCCATACAAAGTTGAGAGAAAGAAGAGGGTTAATAATCACCATGTTCAAGGCTCTAATGAAGTGCTCACAATCCTGAAAGTTATAGAAGTAGTATTGTCTTAAGTGTTGAGTATAATCATGAGACAACAACACAAAGATTAGAGTCCTGTATTTAGAAATATAATAGTTCTCTGAATATTGTTCGAAAATTATTTCAGTTTCTCTAGACAGAACTGTGTAGGTACAACACCAAAGATGTATTAGTGAGTTGGGCAATTTATCTGGTAGGTGCTTAACACAAGAACAAAGATTCCATAGGTGATCATATTCAAAGATCTTGTACAACAAATAAGAGATGCGTTCGTACCTGTTCAGTGAAGTTTGATAGCTTATTCTTTCAATTTTCAAGGCATTTGTGAATTTGGGTGTTGTGTTAGTCATGTTGTTCTGATTAGAACGGATCTATGTCGTTGCTTGATAGAAGCATTGCCGCCATGGATCCTGAAAAAACCAGGCATATTGTTCCACGTTCGAGCAAGGAAGAACGCCGGTAAGAACAGAACCATCTCTCCACAAGTAGAGCCAGGCGGCGCTGCACCGCTCCCTCGCCGCCAACCAGACGTTGAGGACACGCCGATAAACCCCAAATAAGAGTCGAAGCATTTCAATTTTTTTCCCTTCCTCTTACTCTTGTGAAAGAAGGACCAAACGAGTGGAGACTGGGGAAACAGAGCGAATATCCCATTGAGATCTGAGTTTTCATGGAAGAAGGTGTTTGAATTGGTTGAGAAAGGGATAAAACCAACCAAGTATGTGGGGCGTTGGGGGTTTCTCGCACAACAAAGACAAGGAGTGAGCTTTCCGGATCTAGGGTTTTGGGTTATGTGTGGCGGCGAGGGTTGAAATCTAGGTCGCGCGTGAGGCGCGTTCTTCTTCCCCGTAAAGGGTTTTCTGTTTCTTCTGGATTATTCATGACATGGGTATATTAAATGATGTTTATTATTTCATTAATTCCTAACTAATACAGTAAAATTAATATCATTTTTATTACAATAATTCATCACCAACTATCTAATTTATGTGACAATATATTTATAAAAGAAACTAAATATATAAATTAATTTTGTATTTTATCTAAGTAAAAAAATAAATTAAAAGCTCAAATTTATAGTACAAAACTTTAGTAAACTTTTTTTATTTATTTAATTTATATATTTTATTGTTTAATTTCAAGCTTAATATTCTACTTCCCGTATAAAATTTTTTTTATGCCCCTCCAACCAAAATTTTCTGGCTCCGCCATTGCCTTGAAAAGTTCATACATATAATTAAGAGTCTAGAGCTAAAAAAAAAACCTATTCTTGAACCCTCTCAAATTTATCAAATTTATTTTTAAGTATTAGAACACATGAGTTTGGTTTGTTGTGTAGAAATCGAGAAAGATTTAAAATACTAAAATTACTATATTTATAAGGTTTACTCAAATTAACATCTGCTTTTAAAGAGATTTTACTACGGACTCGAAATAAAAATATTCATATAATTAGATAAAAGGAAGAATGATAAAATTTAGAAACCGAACACCCTAGATATTATACTTGATGCACACGTATTAAACTGACCCAAAATTAGTAATCCAAATAGAGGCACGTGGTCCAAATGGAGTATACCCACACAATGGCTGATATATGCTAGGGTGTGACTTTGTCTAAAGAGAAACATTTTTACTTGTAAATGAGTTTTCAAAAAGAAGGAATAAATAGCACTTGTATTAGGGTGCAAGTTTAAAACTTAACTTATTGTAAAGAATTTTTATCATTGACAAGGAGTGAACTATGGTGAGATTTTCTTACCAATGGTCAAATACACTTCCATCAAAGTGCATGTTACTAGCAATGGCGCTACACAATGATTTGAAGCTACAACAACTTGATGTAAAAATAATTTTTTTACAACAAGACATAGAGGGGGAAATATACATGACTTAAACTAGATAATTTTTAAATTTTAGGTAAGGAAAATTATATTTATAACTTTTCTCCGTGAACCGTTAGAGGAAAAATATATCCAATCTCATATCCACATCACAAAGTAACTCTTTTGATTTGCCTCCAACTCCAATTTCAACATAATCGCGTTTGGGAGCTAAAGCTTCAAGACGGTGTGTTATATGATGAACTTGTTTATGTTTTCTAATATGAATTATGAAACGTGAAATGATGAAATTAAATATGATGTATGATAAGATTGTATAAAGTTTGTTAAGTAATATCATAAGTGACGTGTGTTTTTTTAAATGATATAAGGACATGAAATGTTAAATGAGTAGGATGTGATAACAGGTTATGAATTTTATTTTAAAGATCATGTGAGTTAGGTTATATGGGTCAGAGTAGTGATGGCTTGAATCACTAGACTCATTATAATAATATGAGTCTAGTGAAAGGCGACTCACTATAACTATAACCCCGTTATTTCTTTTTAATGTCCTTGCTCATGTTAGATATGTGAAATGCTTATGAGTAAGAAGTAATTTAATTGTTGTTATATAGTATATCTTAGTGATAGATGTTCCCACCAAAAAAAATCTTAGTAATAGATGTCATGTAAGTGCTTAATCATTTAGATAATTAAATGTAAAGTACGCGTAACATAAGATACAACAAAAACGGAATACGACTGATCTTGTCAACAAAGAAGGAAACCGACTTGATCGAGACAAAAAATATGATGATTGAATACATTTAATATAGAACGAAAAGTAATAAAACACACAATGTCAAGTCGATTGGGGGATCAATCAACTCAATCGATAGTAGTAAGGGAGAAACGAGATTTTTATTATATGGTCGAGCTTCATAGAAATCAAGGAATGACAACAACAATAGGATGATAATAAAGGTATTCTAGAATTGAAATTACCTAATAACTGTCTTTAATGCCTATTTCTTTTTATTAATGCATTATCTCAGGCTATTGATTGCCATGATCATTGTCATTTACTTCCTTGATCTTCAACAACCATTGGACAAGATGCATTTTTATATTATTTTTGCTTATGTAATGGTTATCCCTTCGTGCTTAGTATATCGGGTAGTCATTGATGTTGATGATGGTGATGTGAGGTAAAGTACATCTTAATAATCACAGAAAAGCACAATTGCACGGCCATTGTTAATTTAGTAATATGATAAAGGCATCAAGGTCGAATTTCACAAGGACTCTATATAGTTCAATTGATATTCAAGATCAAAGCAATACAAGATGAAAATTTGTAAAGAGGGGTGATCAATGATCAATAAAATTCATGGTTGGTTTGTAACCAAGTTCAAGTGACAAATATGGAATCAAATATATGAAAAAAGCTAGGTTTAGGAGCTAATTTTTCCCAAACCATACTAGCTAGCATGTTCTAGTGTTAAAATTTAATAAATGAAGGGTAAGTATCATGTTTGGTGAGTCCATCTAATCATACTAATCCTCTTTTGAAGTTCATATGATAGCTTATATCAGTTAAACTATACAATGATCATGCCATAATTCAATTGATCAAGCTTAAATCACAATTATGATCATACTAAATAACATAAGCATCACATGACATTTGCTATTTGCATACATTATCTAGCATGTCATAGCATGGATGAATAATCACAAATAGAGTTTAATCATCCTTTTTACCCAAATCAACTCTACTCTAGCATAATAAGGATCTAAACAATGCATAATTATGCATCTTCATATTACCTTGTAAGTCTCAATTTCGATGATTAATATAACAATCAATCATTCATGCATGGAAGAATCCAATACTTTAACAAGTAGATTTAGACTAACATAATCTAAACCACCAACAATGAAGTAAATCCTGCATGAATGATCAATAAACTCCAGATTATCGTCCCTCTTATATTCTAGTAAACATATTTAAGTTCCCTTCAAATCTTGAATTCACAATAGAACAACACTAATCTTGCATGATTTGAGAATTTTCACCCCAAAATCTAGATATGAAACTACTCATCCATTGGAAAATCAATCAACATAACTATCAAAATTAATGTCAAGGATAGAAACTACACAACAAAATAGATATAATGGAATAAAAATGGACGAATTTGGACTTACCAATAAAAGGTTTTAAGCAAATGAAGATTGAAGAAACGAAGAACAAGATAAAGATATAAAAAACACCAAACTTCTCTTGATTTTGATCCAAAATTCGATCAAACAATGCTTCAAAATAATTTTCTACATCTAAGAATTTTAACTAAACTAATTTATTAAATTAAAGATGGGATTGAAAACGTCTAAACTGTAACAGTCAAAAATCGAAGATGACCTAATTGAGAATTTTAAGGAATTAAATCCGTTTTAACACGAGATACCTCTCGAGGTAACTTGCTCCTAGATGATATTACAACCCGGTGTTATTTGGAGCATTTGGGAGCTTCAATTAATAAAAATGCAGTTGAGAAAAATGATCAGGACATCGGACATGTCCTAGATATGAAAAAACATGGAAAGGCAAAACGGCCAAAAGAGTCGCTATTTCGTTTCTTAGCGGCTAAGAAAGACGGCTTAGGAATATGCGTTTTTCGAGACAATTGCGGAATAATTATCCATACAATATTTCAGATTTATTATTCCAATTTCGAGAAGTTTGGAGAAAGGGGCTTAAACCGATTTCGGATCGGTGAAAGGATAATTATCGACTCCGCTAAAGGATAATTATCGTCTTCGCTATAAATAGCGGAAATAACGTTTATTAATTCATTTCCTTTCACGTTTTCTCGTAAAAGCTCTGATTTTTCTCAATCTTCAAACTCAGATCTACTCTCCGTTTCTAATCCGATTTTAAATCCGTTTGAGTTTTTGGATTCCTCTCTTCATTCTCTTCATTTTGGTACCGAGTTTCTACATTTCCAAGCAAGGGAAGGCCTGGTCGAGCATACATGATAATAGGGAGGTTCCATCGCTCAGATTCCGGTGAATTTGATGGTGTCCGAGCGTAGCCTGCGTCGTTGTGATTCCAAATCTTCTTTCGGATCGTCAATCGGGTTAGTAACGAATAAGTTATGAATTTATTCATTTTTCGTATTGCGATTTAGCCTAAATTGACCTTAGGCTTGTCAAAATGGATAATTGGAAATTCCATTATGCTCGTTACTTTATTCTGGTGATTATGGGCTGTTTGTTTGATGAGATTTGATGACAGGTAGGTTTAGAAATTGCCTGCGGGCAAAACGTTGTTCTGGTGAAATTTAATTAATTAATTAAAGGTTAATTAATTAAATTAGGATTCTAGAAAATGCTATAAGCTAATTAAATTCAAATGAATGAATTTAACTGGTGTTTGAAGCGAGAAATTTAATACGAGGAATATGATATTCTCCGCAGGTGTTGTTGAAGGTTTTGGTTAACTATAGCTTAGTTCTTTGTGAGCGTATCCAAGCACAATAAAGGAGGATAGTCCGAGTGGGAAACGGACTCAATAGTTGGTTTGCGAGGTTTTATTGTTCTTACCTGCGAGGTAAGTGTATATGAATTACACTTGCTTAATATATGTTATGTATTTAATATGCTATGATTTTATGCATGCTTGAGTGTATATATATGTTTGTTATGATTGTATGCATGCTTATATGTATATGAGTGAGACGATGATGATGAATTGATATTCTTTATGAAGGCATGCATGAGGTACATGAGATGATAATGGAAAGAATGTGATGAAAGAATATGATGAAAGCATGAATTTGAGTTATGATATAAAAGTGATAATATAGGATGGTAATTGATTAATTAGCCCAACTGGGTCCCGCACGGGTTTCCGGGGGACGAGGTCGCTACCTGATCTTCAGGGGCCTCAGAGGTCGCTACCTGATCTACAGGGGGCCTCAAGAAAAGAAAAATAGTCCAAGATCGCAACCTGATCTACAGGGGGTCTTAGGACAAGATGGCCGAGGTCGCTACCTGATCTACAGGGGGCCTAGGACGCTATCGGGTTGGCCAACTGAAAAGAAAAAAAAAAGAAAGAAAGAAAGAAAAGAAATACAAAAGCAATGAGAAAATATATCGTACGATCAGTTGGGGCTAGTTAGTTAATTATCACCTATGCATCGATGCGATCGAGTCTAGCATGTTATATGTTATGTTATGATGTGATGAGATGACATGTTTATATGTGATGTGTGATAACATGCTTGAATGTTTATGTGAAATGTGATATGAATGGTTGTGGAATTATATGTGAATGTGGATATGTATGTGTGCTTTAAAATGTGAGGAAGGGTATAGAGTGTCCTTTGGGGACGGGATATTAGATACTTATATATATTAGGAGAGTGCAATTTGTATACCCTTACTGAGCGTGTGGCTCATTGTTGTTATATCCACATATTTTTCAGCTACTCAGACTCGGCCTGATCAAGGCAAGGACATTGGACCCAACACCTGGATTTGAGATTACATCAGGTGGGCTGTTATGGATGCTGCCGCCTAGGATGTTTTGTGTGGTTTTAAACCGTTGTGTTTTGCTAAACAGAGTTTTATGACGTATGTTAGTATGTATATATGTTATGATGACTGCAAGATAAAGTTTTAAAATTTTATGGTTTCCGTTTTTTCGCTTATTGCTTTAAACAAGGTTAATTAACTGGTAATCAACTAGAAATGAAATAGGGGTGTCACATAAACAACAACCAATATGATTATATATGGGTCAAAGAGTGCTCCTATCTTCCAAAAAGGAATCTTGGCCGTTCGGAGGATGCTCCTCGAAGGACTTGATGCTTAACCTCGAGGCAAGGTAGGGTCGAGCCCGCCAGTGCCTTCGCCCGACTCCGGACTTGCGCAAGGTAAGCTTCTTCTTCGCTCGAGGTGGTCTTCAACTCGATGGTAAGGCTCTTTTTCGTTCGAGGTGATTCTCAACTCGAGGCCAACCCGGGGTGCAACTTTCTTCTTTGCTTGAGTTACATAACAAATCGAGGCCAATCCGGGGTATACTTTAACCTTAGTTCGAGTTCCTCCTTAACTCGAGACTAAGCACATGCTTCTTCTCGCTCATTTTCTCCCATGCTTCTTCAAGCTTGATCCCAAGGCTACTTTGACTCTATGCTAGGCTCTCAAGGGGTATGATGACATCCTTGCGAGGGTTGATACTTGATTAGAACTTCCTTTGGATCCAATGCTTGACTTTCTTGTTGATTTTCCTTTATTCCTTTGCTCTAGGGATGATGAATATGGTAATGCATGGCGCTGCACTTTCTTGCATGGCTTGATATCTTCTTTTTTACTCCATTTTAAGGTCAAAATAACTACGAAGAGATAAAAAGGAAGTAGACATTCTTTTGATATTTTAAACTCTAACTAAGAGGTAAATGTCTAAGGGCGTGTTTCGTAATATTAGGTTTGTAGTTGAGGTTTTCGTTTGTAGTTGTAGTTGTGGTTTGCGGTCGTGTATTCCGGGTAGATTTATATAGATTTTGATATGTAGAGAAATACGATTAACGTGGTTAATTAAATTAGATTCGAAAAGATTGAATATAAAGAAAGACACAAATACCCTTATATATTTCTTTCATCTTCCTTGTAATATGTCTATCGGAACATAACAACACAACATAGTTAATTTTTGATTATTTTTAGTTTTCATAAACAAAAATTTTGATGAACACTTTGATTCTAATACGTATAAACTAATTAAAATTATTGAAACAATAAACCGACTCCTCAATTCTTACCCAACAAAGTTAATTTCAGTCCGTCAGTTAATAAAGTATTAAATTTTGAATTTTAACTAACAAATAAGATTTGGCTTCATCCCCACAATAATTGATCTACTATATATTTTGCTTTTCTTAAAATTAGTTAGTATCCATAAATTAATTTAGTTTTTCAATTTCTTTTTTTTAAGTAACAATACGTGAAATTAAAATATCAATTCTTATATTGTTAATAAAATGTAACTTATGATCAAATTTACAATTAGTCAATATCCGATAAACATTACGCAAAAATAATAACAAAATACCTTTTATTTTAGTTAAAACTTTCAAAAGGTGTAGACATTGAACTAATTTGTTATGATTTTGTATGAGGAGTAGTTAATAAAGTGTTTGATTTTTTTTCTTAAAAAACTAATATTAAATACATTTACTTTTTCAATGTTCATCGATAAATTATACAAATATTAAACCCGGATCAGTTAAATATTATATGTTTATTAACATATTATTAAAAAATAATAATGTGGCATACCATATAAACTCAAAAGAAGATTTCTTATCATTAGAGAAGAGGGTTCATATTTGAATAGAAAAAATTGTTCAAACATTACCCCATCTTTTAGGCTGACTAAACTTTAGTACCCATCATTTAACCTATCAGAACGATACATTATCTATTGAACCTGACCAAAGATTAGTATCTGGATCACTTTTCACACGTTAAGTTGACACAACAACTTTGCTCCTAAAACTTTGCTTTACGTTTCTTGTTGAATAAGTATGTCATGTAGGCCTCATTGCAACTGTCTTAACCCTTTTACTTAACGTGTGAACATTAATTTAGATATCAATCTTTGGTCGGACTCAATAGATGAGGTACCGTTCTAATAGTTTAAATGACGGGTACTAAAGTTTAGTCAGTCTAAAAGATGGTGAAATGTTTATACAATTTTCTCTATTTGAATAACATTTAAACATGTCACGATTGAGTATGTATATAATGTTGGTAGGTAGTCAGAAACATATTGATGCATGACCTAAAGACAAGGAGAAATTATAGTGAAATATTATTGTGTCTACTCTAGTATTTAATTCATTCTAATAATTCTCAAGTACTATACTAATAAACATACATAAGAAAAAGGAGGCATGCCTACGAAATAACTTATTTCATGCAAGAATTGTTTTGCTTTATTCTTTGTCCGTTTTGTTGGCTACATATAATACATATTAATCATTATTAGGGAACAATCATGGGAGATTTGATTTTCTTATATGCTTATTTGAATGCATTATTTGAATAACATTTAAACATGTCACAATTGGCTACGTATCAGACTTTGAGCCAACCTATTATTATCTTCTCAAATTCTCGCTCTTCCTAGACTTGTGGCTATAAACTATGCAATACACTATATATCGATGTATTTTTTAAAACCAAACTATGGCATGAAGTCTTCCTGCAAACAAATATTGAGCCCTTAAACCCATTGAAAGCATGAAGTCATCCTAAAAGAAGAGTTAGAAAAGGTCTTCGATGAAAGGAGAGTAAGTGGTTTCCGACACATCTAGTCACACTTATCATATATCACATTTAATAAAGATCTCTAAGCAAGTTAAACCTATCCCTAGAGGCCTTGAGCACACAACGCTTAAGAAAAGCACTATGAAATGAACGGCTTAACTCCCTTGATCATGTCATTACGTGTGTCAAACATGTAGGAAGAACGTCTATTGATGGATTCTCAACTCGAAATTCGCAAAAAGAGCTCTTGAAGGTTGAACCGAGATTTCTGCACTGGGGCGAGGTTCTTGTACACTGAGACGAGATATTACACTACAACAAGGTTTTTGTGTATTAAGGCGAGATTTTTGTATCATGGGGCGAGATTCTTGTATCTCAGGCCTAGATTTTCCTTCTCTTTCGACTTTCTTCTTGTCCAATGCTTGATCCTTGTCCTTTTTATTTTGCTTTTCATAGCCTTCAACGATCTGTAAAGGAGTCATGGGCTTTAGTATAACATTTTTACCATTAAACGTAAAAACATACCTATTTGAATAGCCATCATGTTTCACTTTCCGATCATATTACCAAGGACGACCTAGTAAGATATGACAAGCCTACATAGGTACTACATCACACAATATAATGTCCTAAGGTAATAGTCACTCTAGCTTGCTTGCTTACTTTCAATTCTCCTCAATCATTCATCCATTGTAACTTATATGGTCTAGGATGATAAAATGTAGTGATTTACAATTTATTTATCAGTTCAACACTAGCAATATTGCGACAACTACCTTCATCAATAATCATGTTACACACCTTTCCTTTAACAAGACAACTAGTATGAAAGAGATTTTTCCGTTGGTTATCCTCACAAGGGGTTACATTAGCATGCAGAGTTCTTCTAGAGATAAAAGATTCCCCATGCTCAAACTCAATGCCTTCATTGCTATCACTTTTACTTTCATTCAATGCATTAAGGTGGGTTCATGATCATGCTCTTCCTCACTCTCATATTGTCCAAATTGATTGATAAACAATACCTTATTATTAGGACAATCTTTCTTATAATGACCTCTACCTTCACATTTAAAGCATACAATATCTCTAGAATGAAAAATAGAGTTAGAATTGCTCCCTTTAGGATCGCTTGAATACTCATTCAAGGATCGAGATTGTGAGTGAGATGGCGAGATTTTAGGGCTTCCTTACCCGAAATTTTGAACCTATTTCTCGTCCTTAACTGAAGTTGAATCTCGGCCTTGAGCATCTTGATTCTTATTATTTTGCTTCCATGAGCTTGTAGTTCCATAACTTGGCTTGTTTGCTTTACTCCTTCATTTAATCTTCCTTTCAATTTTGATAGCCAAATGCAACAAGTTTGTCATATTGACATAAGGATATAGATCAATTTTATTTGCTAAAGAAGTATACAAAATACTTAAATAACGAGCCATTGTTGTCTCCTCATCCTTTATGACATTGACTTTCACCATTTCTATTTGCATAGATGTGTAAACCTCCTCCGCACTCGTAGATCCTTGGTTGAGGTTCTCCAATCTTTGTCTTAGCTCTCTAGCATGGTGTTAAGGCACAAATTTATCTCTCATTAAAGCTTTCATTTGCTCACATGTGTTGACGTCCGGATCTAGCGTTCTTTTCCTTTCTTTGACGAGGTGATCCCACCAAATTAAGGTTGAAAACTCCACCTTGATTATAAAGTTGTACATGTGTTGATGATGGAAGACTTAAACACAAATGAATTAGTTTTATACACTAACAATTTATTGATTATATATCGAGTTGCTTGGTTTGGTTATGTGGTTTGGATTAAATAAAGCGCAGGTTTTACAAGACACTTCAAAGGACCTTGGAAGATATTGAAAGACAAGGAGTTTAGAGTTTTTCAAACAACGGAGGCCTTGAAATAAATTCTAAGGGAACAAAGAAGTCAAGGTTGCACGCTAAAGGAATTCAAATTACTAAGAAGATCTTGTAGGAGAGATTTGCTCAAGCGAAGATCTCAACCGGCCATTAAAGATCTTACAAAAATCCTCAACTGAAAAGCACGGAGATTCTCTCCTCTGAAATTTGATATTGTTACAACAAACACGGGAAGATTAAGGAGCGAGAGATCAACGTGTTCTAAGGAGATGAAGATCAGGAACATCTATCTCATCTCAACCAAGAAGCGATCTTCATGGAGAAGAAGAATGATCTTCAAACGGTCATCTTTCCAACGGCTAGAAGACCTCTCCATAGAAGGTTATAAATGAAGATGGTGATTGAAGAACGAGATACAGAAGCTTACACGGAAACATCAAGCGATCCAAAATATCTTCATTCAATCAAATAGTTTTTCTTTCTCTCTTTCTCTAAAAAGTTTTATCCCCTAGAGAGAGATAAAACTAGAGAGCTCTATTGGTATATCTAAAGAGTGTTATACTCGAGTGTGTGTTACTCTACGAAGTAACTAGGCTATTATAGCAATGTGAAGAGTTGGAGCCAGATCATAGCATTGGCTACAGTGAGAGAAGAAGGAGATTTCTTCTAGTTTGTATATAAGACTCTTTGAAACTGATAATAGATAGTTAGATCCTAAGGTTATACCCTGGGACGAAGAGTAGGCTATTTAGAGCCGAACTTCGTAAACATATCCTCGTGCCGATCTTTCACATTTTGCATTATATCTTGCTTTATTGTGACTAACTTTGTTTTGCAAGAGTACAAAGTCAAGGCCCTTGAAAGTTGTTTTAAATCCCTTGAAATCAAAGTATCAAAAAGAGCTCAGATCGACATCAAGGCCCTTGAAATTGGTTTCAAGGCCTTGACATTGGTTTTGCGAAAAGTTCTCATACTATATTCAACCCCCCCCCTTCTAGAGTATCTTTTATCCTTTTTATTCACCTACCGGTTCTTCAATTGGTATCAGAGTTAGACTCACATATATTGATTTAACCATCAGTGAGACTAATCATGAATTATGTAGGTGATGGAGGATTTGCTCAAGAAAGATCCTCATCTCGACCACCACTCTTCTGTGGCAACAACTTTGCCTATTGGAGAGCACTCATGCGTATGTTCATTATTGATCAGGACATAGAACTATGGAGCATCATTCAGATGGCCCCAAAGTCCCAACTACAAAGGTTGAAGGTGTTCAAGTCCCAAAGAAGGAAGCTGACTTCACACAAGCTGACTTGGACAGTGTGTCAAAGAACTACAAAGCTATGAACCTACTCTACTGCGGATTAGATGCCAACGAATTCAACCGTATCTCATCATGCAAGAGTGCAAAGGAAATATGGGACAAACTCGTTGTCACTTACGAAGGAACAAGTCAAGTCAAGGAAATAAAGATTAGCATCTTCCTCAGACAATACGAGCTATTCAAGATGAATCCAAATGAACCAGTCGAGGAAATGTTCACAAGATTCACTGAGATCGTGAACAACTTGGACTCACTGGGAAAGGTCTTCACAAATGAAGAAAAAGTTGGGAAGGTTCTAAGGAGCTTACCTAAAGCCAAGTGGGGACCAAAGATGACTGCTATCGAAGAAGCTCAAAATCTCTCAACTCTTCCTCTTGATGACCTCCTGGGAAAACTTATCACGCATGAAATAGTTCTTGGTGAAGAAGATGGAGAGCTCCCATCCAACACTAAGAATCTTGCATTAAAATCAAGAAATGATAAATTACCATCAGAAGAGGAAGATAGTGATGATGACGATGAAGAAGATGCAATTGCCATGATCTCAAAGGGTCTCGCGAGAATTCTCAAGATAAAGAAACAATCTGCAAACAATAGAGAATACCACGAACATCAAAACCCTGAGGTAAGTTTTCTAACTCTAACAAGAAAACTAGAGTGCTGACTTGTTTTGAATGTGGTGAAACAAATCATCTTGTAAAGGATTGTCCAAAAAAAAAAGTTTACCAACTTCAAGAAAAATGATCGAAAGAAGAAAGATATGATAGCTTCATAGAGTGATTCATAATCCTCGAATGAATCAGAAGACGAAAAAGAACAAGCAAACTTGTGTCTCATGACCGATCATTAAGAAGATTCAAATCTATATGTTGACAATGTGGTAAGTACTATTATGTCTCAACTTGAATCCGACCTGAAACAATTCCTTAAAAACATTATTATATGTGATAAGGAACATAAAATAAGGATAAATTCTCTGAAAGAAAAGCTTCTTGAACAAGAAAAATAACTAAGTGAGATGTCTTTGGAAATTGAAAATCTTAACACGGAAAAGGTAGACCTTGATGACAATATCAAGGCCTTGGAATTGGATAATGCGATTCTCAAGGACAACCTCTCCTCTCTTCATCGAAACTATATCGATCTAGAGAAAGAGAAAGTTGATCTAACTTTGACGTGTCAAGACCAGAAGGCTTCACTTGTTAACTTTACTCGTTCAAAAGCTAATCTTGAAAGAATGATGGGTGAACAACAATCCTCACTTAACAAAAATGATATAGGTTATCATAGGAGCTTTCCTAGAAAACCAACTACCACTTTTGTCAAAGCCAAAGGAAGTATTCATATGCCTACTTGCTTTTACTGTTGTAAAAAGGGTCATGTTAAATCTACATGTCCATATAGAAAAAATGATCCTTATATTATTAGAAACACCTATCCTCTATGTTTAAGGAAACAGGTCAAACAAATCTGGGTTCCTAAAGGTACTAGACCACCAAACATGATTGAACCTGAATATGGACCAAAATATGCCATTTGATCGACCCGGAAAGGTTAATGTTTGTTGTTTTGCAGGATATCACCAAGGTAAAGGAGCATAAATGGATATTAGATAGTGGTTGATCAAGACACATGAGTGGAAAAAGCTCACTATTCTCAAATTTAAAGAAGCAATCATCTGGAACCATTACGCTTGGCGATAAAGGAAAGTGTGACATTATTGACATTGGTAAAATATGTTATAACTCATCTAACTTCATTGATGATGTATATTTGGTTGATGGTTTGAAGTATAATCTTCTTAGCATCTCTCAAATATGTGATAAGGGCAACAAAATATTGTTTGATTCAGAAAAATGTGAAGTTCAAGATAAAAAGACGGGTGAAATTGTGCTTACTGCTCCTAGATGTAACAATATTTATTTAATGAGTACTAACCAAGTTTCAGGAACTAAGCTAAAATGTCTTAAGGCCTTGACTGACGATCCAAGGCTTTGGCATAGAAGACTTGGTCACGTAAGCATGCACACAATGCAGAAGCTACTTACAAAAGATTTGGTATGTGGATTGCCAAACCTAAATTTCAAGGTAGATGAACTATGTAAAGGTTGTACACAAGGTAAACAAACAAGAAGTTCATTCAAACCTAAGAAAGTTGTAAGTTCTTCTCGACCCATTGAACTCTTACTTATGGATCTTTGTGGACTTATGCGTGTCAAATCTCCTAGAGACAAGCAATACATCCTTGTTTTTATGGATGATTTCTCTCGTTTCACATGGATTTCTTTCCTACGAGAAAAATCTGAAGCATTATTTGAGTTTTCAAAATTATGTAAGGAATTACAAACTTCGAAAAACCTACCAATCATTTCTATAAGAAGTGATCATGGTAGAGAATTTGATCAACTAAAATTTGATTTTTTGTGTGCAAAATATGGCATTTCACATAACTTCTCAGCTCCTAGAACTCCTCAACAAAATGGAGTTGTGGAACATAAGAACCGCACTCTTGAGGATATGTCTAGGACGATGCTTTTAGAAAATAGTTTGCCAAAAAGTTTTTGGGCTGAAGCAGTAAATACTGCAAATTATATTTTGAATAGATGTTTAATTCCCCCTACTTTGAAAAAGACTCCTTATGAACTCTTTAAAGGAAGGAAACTAAATATTTCATATTTCAAACCTTTTGGATGTACTTGTTTTGTTCATAACAATGACAAAGATAAACTTAGGAAATTTGATGCACGTAGTGATGAAGCAATATTCATTGGATATGCTTCAAATAGCAAAGCCTATCGTGTTTATAACAAACGTACCAAAATTGTTAAGGAAAGTATCCATGTTATTTTTTATGAAAGCAATGATGGTACTTTGAGTTAGAGTTTTGCAGATCTATATCTGAATCAACGAGAAGATCATAATTCGGATGAAGATGAAGATCCTAAAGATTGAGAAAAAAATATGTAAGAAAAGATTCAAGATACCGAAGAAAATCCTCAAGACTTTGAAACACATCTTCAAGACCTTGAAACAGAAAAATGCGATGTCAGAACTCCGTTTCAAGGGCTTGAAACTCAACTTCAAGGCCTTGAGATAGGATCCAAGGGAAATACATCAATGCTACCTGAATCTAGTCAAGCATATGAGACTCAACCTTCAGGATCTGCTCCATCTTACAAACGAAGAAAATTTCAACATTCTTCATACCATCCACAAGAGAATGTGATCTCAGATCCAAACGCAGGAGTTCAAACTCAATCTAAAGTAAACAATCTATGTGCTTTCTCTGCGTTTGTGTCTCTTATCGAGCCAAAGAATTATGTTCAAGCTCTTCAAGAACCCGACTGGATCATTGCCATGCAAAATGAACTAAATGAGTTTGAGAGAAACAAGGTTTGGACTCTTACTTCAAGACCAAAGCGTGAATCCGTCATCGGCACAAAATGGGTCTTTCGAAATAAGTTGGATGAAAGTGGCAAAGTCAGTGTCGTGGGGGACCGGCAAACGATCTCGGATGGCCCATAAATCATCTCGGGCGAGATGAGTGAGGGTTGGACCGAGGTCAATGGCTGCATGGCCATAATCATGGCTAAACACAAGCCGGTGCATGGCTCGAACCAACTAAGGTCAATTTCTACTTCTTTTCTTCATGCTTGCTCCATTTGGAACCTTGAATCCGGGCCGTCATGAGGCTTGGTCCTCGGATATGATCAATAATGCATGAAAGCTCCACAAAATACATACAAAACCGACAAATGCTCGTGTAGACATCTATTTAGACGATATGACTCGATAAAGCATAAAACATCCCGAACATGTGCAAAACCATGCATGAATGAATGTAAAAACTACCTAAAAGATTGCCTAATCTAGTGTCATAAATCACGTCATCAATCCACAAGGATCCATCTTCCAACACAACCATACTTTGATGAAAGAATCCCGGGCCCACTCACCCCATCTCGGACCAGTCTTGGTTCCCTGAAGTTCGAGTACACATGCAAGCATTTCCTTCACCTTCGGACATCCATGCACACATGAGAAGAAGTCATGCAACGCTTCCTCTAGTCCATGTAGGCCATGCACACGTGAGGGATAGCCACGTCACAAGCCATGCATACGTAGAAGAGAGATACCATAAGCCATGCAAGTCATGCCCTATGCATATGGGATTGGAAAGTCCGTTTGCTTCCATTATTCTCTAGATCTTGTTTCTATCATAACTTTGAATTGGAAAGTCCGTTTGCTTCCATTCTTTTTCTAAGTTCCTTATTTAAAGTCTAGTTTCTCACCATGCTATCTATTTTTATTTTTTGTATTTTATAATTTTTGGTCATGAGTGAGTAGTCTTCTTGCTAGGGTTTGGGGTGAAAACTTCAAATCATGTCAGGTTAAGTATGTCCTATATTGTGTTTATGATTTAATGGAGAATCAAATGCATGTTTATTATCATATAGGGATTCTCAAATTTATCTTGAAATCCATCCATGCTTGAACTTATTTTGAATGTCGGATGTTAGAATATGAAATAGTCTAGATTGTTCACATATCACATTGTATAATTTCAAGCATGAATGAGTGGTTTATGAATCAATCACCCTAGATGAGACCGGTAAGTAATTCGATGGTGGTTGTGTAGTGTTTGATTCCTATATTGCTTGAGTAATTCTAGCTAGGGTCGAAAGGATGACTAGATTAGTTGTCTTGTGAATGTCCAAACTATGGTTAGGCTAGATTGTGAAAGCAAATAGCAAACACCATAAGATGCTGGCATAGTCTAATATAATCATAAGTTGCAGAAAAGCTTATCAACTAGTGTCTAAATAGCAAACACCATGTGATACTCACTATTTGAACAAGTCAAATGCATTGACAAAACATACCTTTACCATGCTACATTAGTATTTGTGAATTAAACTCTCCTCGATTATTGAACACAACATGGTTGAGCTTACTTCTAGTTATGGTTTAGAAGAATAACCCCAATTCCTAGTGTTTTTCTCATGTTGATACTTGATCTTTGTTACTTGTTTGCTTGTTACTTATTACCCCCTCAAACCAAAGCATTTGATCACTTGATTGTCCTTTTTTTCCTTTCATTTTACACACTCATGCTTTACTAGTTGAACTCGAGACAAAGTTGGGATATACATAGTCTCTTGGGATTTCGGCCTTGATGCAATACCATATACTTACATTGACACTATCGTGCACTTGCGGTACTATGTGGTTTTGAGTGGTGTCTCAAACTCAACATCAAGTTTTTGGCGCCTTTACGGTGACTATTGATTGAGTGTGTCATCTTAAACTCAATATCAAACCTCCTCTCTCTTCTTTCACTTTATGGTTTCCTTTTGTGAACCTTCATATTTGTACATAATTTGCTTACTTATTTGCTCAATTTTGGTTTCTTAATTAATTCGTCAAGGCAAGACATCACATTACTTGGGTTTGATCTTGACCCTTTGTTCCACAACGGATCTTGTAAGTATTTGCAAGACCTAAGGTTAACATTTCAACTCTCATCAACTACATTGATGTCTTTACCAATGTACGAGTTTGCTTCAGGTTTTGTGGGGTTATCCTCATTATCATTCCATATTGTTAGATCATCATGGACTTTGCCCTCGGGTATCGGTCCATAGAGTTCACATGCATCGATGATGGGTTTTTTGGGGTTTTATGTATTGGGCTTTGCTTCATATAGTATACAATCATCCATGATGAATTTCTTGGAACCACTGATCTCGGACCGACCAAATGTATTTACATCCACACCAATACCACATTACGCTTATAAAGAGAGTTCATGTTACACATAATGATCCAGATGAAACAAATGCTCCAGTCACACAACTCTTATCAACGATTACTAAAGATGATGCCTGAATTGATACATCAACATGGAAGGAGAATGGAGAGGTGAAGGAGGCAGGAGACGATATAGAAGAAGAAAGAAGAGGATGACTAGGTGAGAGTTATCATGTACAACTTATCCATATATTTATCAAGGAAAGGAGTTAGTTTTCCTTGTACATTCCAAGGTTTTCATTTAATTTGTATTTCAGGTTCATGGATATATGAATTGTTTTTTTAATAAAAAATTTATTGCATCGGATGCCATGAAAACCATTGTCAAAAAATAAAACCGCAAAACAAATTATTGAAACTCAAATTTATGTAAACATACGCGTAAAACAATCTAGTAAAAAAAAAATTATTGCACGAATGTACACTTAAGGTGTCGCGCTCATGCAAATCGACAAAAACTATGGAATCAAGAGAGTGAAATAAAACTATGATTTAAAACCATGATTATAATATATTTTTTAAAAAAGGAAAAACAAAAGTGTTGTTTCAAACAACGATTTTGTCCATTCTTTTTAAATAGATAAAATAAAAACAAATCATTATAACAATAGTTCAGGTTTAATATTTAAAAAAAAATAAAACGACTATAACCATGGTTTTAAACCCGATTTTGATATTTAAAAATAAAAAATTATATCCAGAACCTAGAACAATTCATATTATAGAGCAAAAAAAAATTCTTGCTTTTGGTTCAGGTTTAATATTTTGAATGTAAAAAACTCCGATTTTTGTTTCAAAAACGTCCAAGCAGACTCTTACCTTCCCTCCGACGACACTACCCTATCTTCAAAACCCTAGATCTACGAATCGGGGTCTTCAACTAAAGCTTTCATATACTACTAACAAGTTTATTTTTCTATTCTCTGATTAGCTTGTATATGAACTTCAGGTTTTATTGTGTTTGGTTTATTGAGATTTTGTGCAGTTTTTTTGGATTTCAGATGCAGATCTGCATACCACCTCCCGCCACCACTCTTGCTGCCAAACTTTCTCACCACGAGCTCTACTTTGCCCAAAAAATACTTATATTATGAGTTTTCTTTGAAACTCTTGAACAAACTCAGACTGTGCTTCTGAAATTGATACCAAAAAAAGAGTTTTCGTTGAAACTCTCAACTTTGCTCCTGCAACTAGTACAACAAGCACTAGTTTTCTTAAACTCTTGGAACAAACTTTTCTTAAACTCTTGGAACAAACTCAAACCTTCTTTTGGAATTGCTACTAAAAGCATGAAACAGCAGAAAAAAGTTCATACGATATAACATATAACATTTTTTCTAACAAAGAATTTCTAAACAAATTGAAATCAAATGTTAAGGTTTTCAATAACCTCAAACAATATCACCTTATTTGTATTGTTGATCAAAACTAGAAACATCTAAATCCAAAAAATGAATAATTAACTTTAAAAAGAACCGGTGTGATTTTATTTTCACTTCCAAATCACCCCATTAACCTTGAACTAAGAATTAAGGTAAATTATGAAAAAATTTCTCACAAAAATAGATTAAAAAAAAACAATAGAACAGCTACAACTATTTTTGGAGAAATTTGTCCTATATCTAAGGTTAGAAGAAAGTATAGAGGAAGAATTTTTTCCTAAACTTTTCTCCTTTTTTATTTTGGTCTCTCTTTACCTTTTTTCTCATCGTCTTCTCCGTTTGTTTTATTTTTCATACACGTCTCTTTGATTATTCGTTCTTACCGTGTGTATTTTTCCTATATATCTTTTGGTTTCTGTATTTGATTTCGCGGTTTATTTTTGTTTTATAGTTATAGCCTTTTTTAACCAAACACATTTTTCTTATCTTATTTCTTACAAGGAAAAGATGAGTTCTTCGAAACTTTTAGTGTTGTTTTTCCTGCTCTTTTTAGTGGGTTGTGTGCCAAGTTGCGATCAATTATTGATTTTTGGTTTTGTCCTTCTTTGTTATAAGTCTTTCTTAAATCAAATGTCCCCAATCTTTGTTAAGTTGTTTTTGCAAATCGTTGTTTAGAAATCTTTTTCGTTCCTTTAAGTTTTAGCTTCTTAAGCCTCATTTTCTTCTTTTCCTTTTGTACCTCTAAACTGACCTACATGAACAATTGAAAGATTGAACCGTTAGAATAACCAAACCTATGATTTGACCGCAAACCAACTTATAATAAAAACCCATCTATTACAACATGAATAAGAGCAAAAAGTCTTGGTTTTATTAAGTCGTATATACTATTTATACAATAGGGAGTAATCAGGTATACTCTTTGAACAATCTTAAGAGTGAGGATATGTGGATCCCTCATATCATATACTTTTTCCTAGCCATTCTCAATTAATCGAATATACTCCTTTAGCAAATCTCGAGCAACCAATTATTTCTAAGCAATATTGAGCGGATTATGCTCATATGAACAATGTTGAGTGTAATGCTCTAATGTCTAACTATGCGGGCTTTATTTACCTTCATAGCGCCTCTCCGACTATTTTTTGGATTATTTGAGGATTTGAGGTGATACAAACCTTGTTTTGATGTCCCTCTTTGTCTTGATCCACTTGTGAACAACACCCTTTCAACAAACCTCTTGTTCTAGATTTGAGATCTATCACCCTACTGTTAGAGTTGAAATTTTGACTTTTTCACGGAATTGAAATTGAAATTTTTAATCTTTTTGCTGAGAAAAGTTGTTTGAGCTTTAGACAAATTTGTCTTGCTTATGAACAACGACTACAGTCACACTATCTATGAAATTTGTTTCTTTGACCAAGAATCACAAATTTCTGAATATTTGTCTATGAAATCTGATTGGAATAAAACTTTTATCCGATCAACTTGAAAACATGGAAGCTTTTTCCTTTTTGAGCTAATCTTTGAAGTTATGAACTAATTTGAGCGAAGGTTTTCGTATGAATAAGTATCGTGACTTTCGTTGAGGTGGATATTGACATGTTCTTGTTTTCAAGCTCTCCTACAGATTCCGGGAATATATAGAGTCGTGTGTGGATTGCGGTCGTGGTGGTGTGCTTTCATGACAGTTTCTTTTGATGGGAGGCTCTTCCCGAATTCCCGTCATTCACTTCCCCGGGAGTTCATGTTCCCGTTGTACATGCATCTGGCGGTGCTACTTTGATAGTGCTTGGCTCGCTCATTCCCGCTTCATCTTTGTGAGATACTTTTCGTTTTCGTGCTGATATTCCTCCTCCGGCTTCAACTTCTTCTCTTTGGCTCCGCTTTGATCTTCTTGGACATCTCCTCCCGGATCTCCGGTTTTGATCAATTTTGTGCTCACCACTTTTCTAGGATTTCAACACCGTAGCAGATTATTTGCGTTGCATGGCTTTGCGTCAGCGGCTGGTGCTACCGGTAGATGTTGAAGACCTCTTCCGTTTGGATGCCTTGGGGCGACAAGTCTCTAGAGATTGTTCCCCTTCTGCTTACCCTTGTATCAAAAAAAAAAAGTTTAATTTCTCAAATAAAAAAAACGAATATAACCGTAGTTTTGAACCCGATTTTGATATTTGAAATAAAAAGTTATATCAGGAGCCTTGAACAATTCATATTCTAGAGGGGGAAACATTTCTTACTTGTGGTTTAGATTTAGTGTCCGTTTGGTTGGAGCGGTGTAATGGAAACGGAATGAAATCAGATAAGGGTAAGAAAATGAAATGAAAATGATAAAATTACTTTCATGTGTTAAAATATCTCTAAACAAACATAATTTTTAATTGATTCGGAATCATTCTCTTATCGGAAATGATTCGTAGGAAGCAAAGCCTAATAACCTGGTGGAAAAAACCTCCGCTTTTTATTTCACAAACTCCCATCCCTTACAAGATAAAACAAAGGGAAGAAAACATTTGTTACAGATGCGGTAAAAGCGTACAAATGTGCAATGAAAAAAGCGAAACCCATTACACCTCGAATATAAAAAAAGAAGAAAAAACATAAAGAAAACGAAAAGCAATGTTTTATGAAGTGGAAATAAAAAATACGTGATTAATACATAATTGCACGTACTAAATTTTGTAGGTTACTGTGAAAGGGAATGTACATGAGAGGAAGGAGACAAACGCACTTATATTCTACGATTAGTCGCCTTCTCTGCTATTCCATTGCCCGACCAGATTAGCCCCACCTGCTTTTCTTCTTCTTCTACCACTGTAATTCCCATCTTAATCACCATACCTGATAACTTCTTAGCTTTAATCCTAATTTATCTGCTTCTCTCTCAATCTTCACACAAATCATGATCCACCAATGGCCCAATTTGGTGAGAAAAGCATTCAATTTCATTGCTGCTGCCCCCACAAATATAATTGAGGAAGATATTAAACCTCAAAAAGTATATTGAAGATAAAAGAAAAAAGCAAAGGGGGATAGATGCATAAGCTGGTTTATAAAAGCTAATCACAATAGATTGATGGCGATAAATGAAGAAAGAGGGGGGACAAGTGGGAGCACCATAGCCACGTGGGAATGACCCTTGTCACTGCACGCTCCCTACATTTTCATCAACAAGATTTCCTACTAAGATCATCATCTTCTATCTTGAAGAAATTATATACATTGGAGAATCGCTGCTGCTTCTTCCGCTGTACTCTGTAAGTATATATTGAGGTTTTCAATTATCATAATCTACTTAATTACTGCTCTCTAGAAGATTTGGTTGGTTTTGGGGTAATTTGAGCCGGCGATTATTGCGTTTGATTGACGGGGTGGGTGAGAACTGAAATGGGTTAGGTTTGTGTTTGATCAATTCCCTATTTTGATGGGATTCTAGTGCTTCTCTTTTTTGGCTTTTCACTCGCAATTCTTGCATGTCCAAATCAAATTAGGGCATGGAATTCTTTTTTTTATTCATCTCATCTCAAGAGTCAAGAGGCTGTTTTGACATTCATTTTTTATTTTTTTTAATACTTCGATGCTTTAAATTGCATTGCAGCTTCTTTTTTCTTGGATTCTTTCTTCCTATCTCTTTCTCTCCCTCATCCATCCACACATATTTAGTTGTACAGTTGTACTGTTGTCTGTCTGAAAAAAATATTGATATGAATATGGGGTTGAGATTTATTTGAGTTCCCTTTTGTTTTGGGATTTTTAATTATGTTTCCTTGTCTTGGTTCTTAAAAAATAGATTGGAAGAACCCTCATTCCACGCAATTACAAGCTGGGTAATTAATTGTTGTTGATAAGCGTCTTGTGTGGAGGACCCTCCTCTTCTTGTCTTTGGAGCAACCACTTACAAAAAGGAGATGCTATGAATCTTCTCGTCTCTTGTTTTGTGCTGCCTCTGCCTGCCTAGTATTTGATTAATTGCGTGTGAGAGAAAAAAAAACACATCCGGAAACAAGGATAGTTGTTGTCTTGCTTGAAAGTCATGAAGTTCATGAAACTAGGATCTAAGCCAGATACTTTCTACACAGCTGAAGCTGTAAGGTAATAAACAAAGATGAACCCTTTTCAAAGTCATCCTTCTTTTGATCTTTCACAACATAGAAATAACCATTTCTTTGTTGGAAATGTTTGCAGGTCAGTTTCATCTGAAGTGTCCAGTGATATCATAATTCAAGTGAAAGGAAACAGATATTTGCTGCACAAGGTAAGTGGATAGCTGGATACAATAACACTTGACTGCCAATTTAACCGAAATTTGCTTGTATTAGTTCCTGTTTTGAAATCTTTACTGAATCCATGAAACACAGTTCCCATTGCTGTCAAAAAGCTTGCGCCTTCAGAAGCTATGTGCTGAATCCCCGGATTCATCCCATCTCCAAATAGTCCAGCTACCTGATTTCCCAGGTGGTGTTGAAGCATTTGAGCTATGTGCTAAGTTCTGTTATGGCATCACCATCACGCTAAGTGCCTACAACATAGTGGCTACTCGGTGTGCAGCTGAGTATCTGCAAATGACAGAGGATGTGGAGAAAGGGAATTTGATTTCCAAGGTTGAAGTTTTCTTCAATTCTTGTATCCTCCATGGATGGAAGGATTCAATTGTCACCCTACAGAGCACAAAGGCCTTCTCGACGTGGTCTGAAGATCTTGGGATAACCAGCAGGTGCATTGAAGCCTTAGCTTCAAAGGTGCTAGCTTATCCTTCCAAGGTCAGTCTATCCCATAGTTACTCGCGAAGAGGGCGAGACGATTTGTCTGGTAACAATGGAGCCGAGAAACAAACCAAGACTTGGTGGGGTGAAGACATAGCTGAGCTTCAAATAGACCTTTATTGGAGGACAATGATTGCAATCAAGTCTGGTGGGAAAGTCCCTGCAAGCTTAATTGGAGAGGCATTGCAGATTTATGCTTCGCGTTGGTTCCCATCAAAGCAATCGGCTTGTGATGTCGGTTCAGATATGGCTTTGCACATGAAATCTAATCATAAGTTGCTATTAGAGTCAATTGTGAGCTTGCTCCCATCTGAGAAAGGTGCTGTTCATTGCAGCTTCTTGCTTAAGCTTCTCAAGGCTGCAAATAAGCTGAATGCTTCTTCATCTTCAAAGATGGAATTAGCAAGGAGAGCCGGGATTCAGTTGGAGGAAGCGACTGTGAAGGATTTGTTGATTCCTTCTGCTTCTAGAGCAAATGACACGACAAAGTATGATGTGGATATAGTTATAACCATCTTGGAACAGTTTGCATCTCAAGGGCCGAGTCCTCCAACAAGCCCTGCAAGGATGAAGGGGAGGTTTGAAAGAAGGAGGAGATCAAGGTCTGCCGAGAATATTGATATGGAGTTCGAAGAGAGCAGAAGGTCCTCCTCTGCCTCTCATGGTTCGAAGCTGAAAGTAGCAAAGCTCATTGATGCTTATTTACAAGAGATTTCCCATGACATTAACTTGCCCCTCTCGAAAATGATCTCCATCGCTGAATCCATACCGAATTTTGCAAGGGTTGATCACGATGATCTATACACAGCCATTGACACTTACCTCAAGGTCTGTACCCTCTTCATTTTTTTCCTTGTTTAAACAACTAGGCATTTATTATTCTTTGATGAAGTTATCAAATCTAAAGCTAATATTGGATTGTTCTTGTTGAAGTTGTGTACATCTGATCTCTAATTTGCTTGATGGATGAATCATAACAGGCCCATCAAAACCTTGGAAAAAGCGAAAGGAAGCGGTTATGTCGAATTCTAGATTGCAAAAAGCTATCGATGGAAGCCTGTATGCATGCTGCTCAAAACGAGCGTCTGCCACTAAGAGTAGTAGTTCAAGTCCTTTTCTACGAGCAGAATCGCGCTTCCATGGCGAGCAACAAGGTTGCTGACCTCCCGGCCCACATCAAAGCACTGTTAGGTGCACAAGACGACGACAATGCTTCTTCGAGGCACCCAAATGCACCCCTAAGTACAACAACTAGCGTTGCAGCAGCGGAGGACCGATGGAGCGTCTCAGGCCTTAAATCATCATCCAAGTCACAGATTTCAACATTGAAGATGAGGTTGGCCGAGGATGAAGTCGACGGTCCAGGTGCACTAGTGAAGGTACCAAAGGTGAAGGCGATCTGCTCGATCCCTGCTCGACCTAAGAGGATGTTGAGTAAGTTGATGTCCATGAACCGAACGGCAGCCGAAAAACATTGAAGGTTAACTCCATCAATGTACCTTGAGGGCATTCATTATGCACAAAAGTTAACATTTTTGTGTATGCAGAGAACCCTTTTGTAAAATTGTTTAGGCAAAAATGTGTATGAAATTATTTGAATGGTAAGTTCCCTGCAAATAAGATAGAGGATGCTGAAGTGGTTGATGAAAAGCTGGAAAGAAGGAGAGATTGTATATTATCCAATGTTTTGTTAGTGATTAGTAGTTGAGGGTTAAGGTATTGGCAAGTTGCATGGCACTTGTCTGGTTCTTGTTCTTGGCTTTTGGAAGTAATGGATGAGCGGAGAAGAGGGGATAAAAGGGAATTTATTTTGTTTCTTTTATTGACAAAATTGGTGGGTTTTATTTTGGAGAAGAAAGGGTGACATCTTTTGTTATCATGGCAGACATTCTCGTGCAACAAAAAACAGTGTTGTCAAGTTACCTCAATCAACATAAGCTTTATTTCCTCCACTTAATGTTTACATAATGCATACATCTACATAGTAGTTAGTAGGTAGGTGTACTTTTGTTCTTGATTTCAGGGTGCGGTTTGCACACACTATACTCACAAAAGAAAATACTATTGATTTTGAAGGAGAAGAAAGGAATTAAGAAGAACTACTGTTTTGAAGGAAGGTGAGACAAGTTTGTCGGTAACTCTGTTGATAATTTTTTTATTAAAAAAATAAGTTCATAGTGAATTGTTTGAATTTATTCAGTTCAATGAGAAAGTATGCTGGTATTTTGATTCTCTTAAGGCGGTGTCATGAGACCTTAATAGCATTGATGACATCGAGATTGTCTCCCTCAATAATAATGTTATCAATTTCGAAATTTATTAGTTTTTGAATGTCATGATAGTCCCCTAGTGCTTCAACACCTATAATGGATTTTTTTTCTACTCCGAGGGAAATGATATCTCCTTGATGGTTTATATGACATGACCAAATGATGTGTCTCTAAAATCAAGTTTTGATCCACCAAAGTTGAGTTTGATATACATGGTTGAAAGTTTTTCTTCAGTTGATGTTTTTTTCTTTCTTAGAGGATTTCTATTTTTCTTTTTGTAGCAAATTTATCGGGATGTGGTCAATGTTGCGGTTGTTAGCCCAACTTTCATTTTCATAGTTTATAAATTCAAAGGTTTATGAATGGTATCTTTCGTTTCATTTTGATAAAGAGTGAATTTGCTATGTAACCTTAGTTCACTAATATTGTTTAGTAATTGTGCACCTCAATAACTTTGTTAGAATATGACCTCTTTTAAATTTTTAAGACTAATTTACCCTTATACAAGAATTTAAAGATTGCTAATTGATTATTGTCTTTTAATTGATCCACAATCCCTAATTGAAGAAGGTGTATTTTGAAGGAGTTACCAATTTTGATTAGCGTAATTAATTAGCAATTAATCGTGTACAAGAAAATTTTACAGGAATTGATAAAACTAGCATGTTACATGTTTGTACTCTTCATATAAATCGTGTACAGAAAAATTAGTTAAAATAATTTTTGTACAAGAAAATTAGTGTACAAGCGAAAGTTCAAGTATCATAATTAACGTATATTTATAATTTTCAAAAGAAGATAAATCGTGAAATCCAACTTGTCCAGTTGGTATTAGGTTGGGAGGGAGGGGCAACCAACTAGAGATCAATTATTGGTGACTACATTCGTTTATAAGAATTATAAAATTACAAAAAAATTCAAGTAATATAAATTACAAGAAAATAAGTATCAGTTATTAGAATAAAGTATAAATTTAGAAGAAAATTTGTCTCATTTACAATAATAAGTTATTTACTAAACAAAATTAATCATGGGACTCATTTCATCCAATTCTCTATTGATAAATTTATTTTGTTTCTTATAAACGAGACATCCCACTAGATAATCACAATTATAGAGAGCTTTACAAGGCTTAATTTATCTTTCAAGTTTTGTGAGCATGCATTATGTTTGATAAAAGTCGGTCAAGTTGAAATTTATAAAACAATTTGATAATTAGTTTCAAACTAGTTTTTTAAAAAATCTTTTAGAATTTAAGACATATTAATCTTAATTGTTTACCTGTGTAAACTAGTTAGAGTACTATATCATGTCATCTTGTGATCATTTATTTCATCTATTTTGAAAATTGCTTAAGTTAGTAGCGTTTATTCGATCACCGTGCATGGTTTAAGGTAAAAGTGTACTTGGATGAGTGGGGTTCAAGTGAACAACTTTTCACTATGATTTGGGTGACGAAAGTGATCTATTATCCAACCTATTACCATCTCCTTGTATATATGGTATAGAAGAAAGAATGAGCATGCATCGAATTTGGGGTTAAGATTCTTAGTAAGAGCAAAGTAGCTTTGGTTAGATCAAGTGAATGTATTCTTGACATGCAATGCAAATTGCATATATATATGATAAGAGATGGAGGGCATCATTGTAGGCTAGTTCAATTATTTGGCCCAAACAAGAGACAATGGCCTTTTAACTAGGTGGTGTTGAATGGTTTCACAAGTCCAATTGCTTTATGTCAAATCATTTCGTGCTCCGTTTTCAAACGGGTAGAGTATGGGACGTTGAGCATTGACATTGATCCAACCCCGTATACCTATGAAGCACGGAAACCTCTAGACAGTGTCGTTTTCTGTGTCCTTTTATGTCGAAAATTTGAAAGCTTCCACAAATTTCTCAGACACGGTCAAAACACTTTTTTAACATCGGAAATGGACTAGAACATTCAAACCATGGTCATGGATAACGGTTCAATGTAGGCTCAGAGAGGAATACAAAAGAGACAAACAAAACATCCATGACTACTACATTTTGTTTTTTTTTTTTGTAATTCAAGATGAACAAGAGCTTTGAAATGACTATTACCTCAATATCATATAACGCAATCAACCTACTTATTTTCCCAATACTTCTACAACTAATGACATATTCATATCATATATGAATCTCTTCTTCTTATATATAAATTTCTCTTCACAAGAGATTGAAAATGTTATATTATTTACATTTTCTACCATTGTCCCGTTTCTAAAATTTTTAGGATTATCGCTTCCACATTTCCGTTTCCGGGCAATAGAGTCATCACAAACCCTTAATATGCAAGGTATTGGTCGAAGAAAAAGCGAAATTTTCAACCCCTTAAATCCATGGATCTATGGCATAGTATTTGATATGGCATCATTCCAATAAGATTATTAAGACAGTTGATCAGCTTGAAATGCAAGTAAGCTTTTACATAGAAAAATGACATGAAACAGTTAATTTATCTTTTTATCTTGCGGGTTTGCACGTCAAAGTAAATCTATACTTAGCGTTTCATCCTAACACCAACGGGTTTGCACCCTAAGACTTATATGTTAGCTTCATGTGGTATCATATTGTCGATTTGTGATATTTCACATAAACCAAGCAACAAGTATGGTTGATTTTGTACTCTAGAGCTTCTGATCCAAAAAGGATTCATTCTTTCCCTTTCCTTCTCCTATGTAAGCCGAAAAGCTCTCTGAGATCCCATAAACCTTACTACTCAAGGCGTTCCACCCCAACCACCTAATGCCCTGCGTCTTCTTCCTCGCCTCAACCATTCTCCTTTTCTGGTCCTCCACTAAGATATCTTGCCATCTCTTCGACATGTATGCTCTCACCGCTATAGCATCATTCCTCGCAACCTCCATCGGAGGAATCACAAGTGGATTCTCCTCAACATTCAACCTCTCCAGGCCTTTGAGCCTGAAGAAGTCATCCGGAAGGTAACCAATCTGGTTGTTGCTCAGATCCAGCTCTCTCAGCTTCATCAGATTGCATATCGAGTCGGGGACGTTTACAAAGTTATTGAAGTTGTTGCTGCAATTCAAAAACTCCAGATTGATGAGTCTACCTATCTCTTTAGGGAGACCATGTAGCTCATTGAAATGGACATCTAAGTATTGCAGTGATTCAATCTCACACAGAGAAGGTGGGAGGAACTTCATCTTGTTGACTTGGAGGGAGAGCTTCTTCAGAGTTGTTAGTGTGTACCCCATGTTTATGGGAATTGAACTCAGATTGTTGTAGCTTGCATTCAGCTCCTCCAAATTGCTTCAATCAAAATTCAAATTCAAAACTAGAACTCCACGATACGATCAAAATTAACAATAATAGATCGAGTAACGATGTACAGGTACCTGCAACCTGCAATGCTTTCAGTTAGGGTTTTTAAATTGTTCCCTGAGACATCGAGGATCTTTAAATTGATGAGCATTCCGATTGATTCGGGCAAAGACGATAAGAGATTAGATGAGAGATTAAGCACTTGGAGTTTCTGTAGTCCGGAGAGTGTATCAGGCAGGACCTGCAAATGATTTTTGGAAAGATCTAGAAGAAGAAGAGAGTAAACCCTACCAAAGCCCTGAGGAAGAGTTTTCAATTGCTTTCCGATGATCTCAATTCTCTCCAACTTCTCCCCCTTGGCTATCTTCTCTAATATAGTAACGATCTCCCTGTGAGCCACCTCATCGTCATCGGAACCACCGCCAAGCTCATCCGCCATCGTGTGATACAACTCACGCAGCTTCTTCTCCCTGGAGTGGAGCTTATTATTGTACTCCTGATGCATCTCATCTAGCCTGATAACCGCCTTGTAGGCCTGCAAATCCCTGTTCAACTCATCATTGGTCTCTTCATTTTCCAGGTCAGTGATCTTGGCTATGGCGGTTTCTACGGTGTCGGAGCTAGGCCGTTTGCCGAGGGAGGTGACGAGTAACTGAGTTTGGATGATGTCTGAGACTGAATTTGTCATGGATTGAACCACTTCTGGGTATGCCAAGTATGGCATTTCTAGGAGCAGATCCGGGTCGGGTTCTGATATGTTCTTTGAAGTTTGTTGGGTGAGGATGTAATGAAGCAGCGGGTATGTTTCCGGGTTTGGATCCATGGATGATCTTAATTTGAGTAAATTCAAGTGTCAGTATGTGAGCCTTTTGAAGAAACAAGGATGCTAATAAATTGTCAAAATATAAATCTGACCAAGCCAAAAGTGGAGAGGATGAAAGGAGAAACTAGAGCTCTACGCAACAATTTTTAATTGGATCTTCTTCGTGGAAAATGAATTAGTCAAAAACATGGTATCCACTACAAACAAAATTCCCAAAATTCTACTAAATATTCTACTAAATGACTAATTAAGTTTGAAAACTCCAACCAAGAACGTGAAAACGACGCCTCGTGGTCTACACTCTACATGCATTTGCTTCACATTGGTCAAGTATCAAACGTGGAGGCCCGGGCAGCGGCGCATTTAACACTGATGCACCAGGACTTGTTCAAACCGGATCGATTCGATGGAACAAACTTTAACAATCAAAGGGTCAGATGATGTTCCTGAAGATTTTATACATTCTGGATGACAATTTGCTACGGGGTTAGCCGATGAGTCCTGGTCTTTTGAGACCAATCTACACTTTGTGATCATTATTACAGGGATAGAGCAAACGAGGGTTAAATCTTCGATATGGGCGACGTCCGGTCTGGAGAAGGTTGTGTGGGGATGGGTGGCTGGTCCGAATGATGGTGAATGGATTGATAGCTAAATAGATAGGTCGAGCATTATGAAACGATTTTGAGCATAATAAGGAAACTAAGACCCTAACACGCAATCAAGAATGATCGTAAAACCTTCCAATGCAATCAAGGTCGAAGGCACGACCACCTATGAACAATGAAGGAGGCTTGTGATCGATTTGAGACGGCACCAACTTGTAGACGCAAGCAGGGAAATTCAAACAAGTCCAAGTTATAGGGCGAATAAGACTTCTCTTGATCTTTCTCCTAGGTGGAAGACATGAATCGCACAAAGCAAAATATGAAATTGTATTTATGAATTGATATCTAAAAACGTGTGAATTGCCGGCCTTATATAGTCTTCAAGTTCAAATATTCTAACAACTCAGGATATAATGAAAGAAATCTTATGTAAGATAAGATTTGATCTTCTAAGCTAAGATAAGATCTATCTTGTGAAAGATAGGATCTTGTAAGATAAAATAAGGTTATATCTTAAGAAAGATATAATGCCCTTAGATCTATCATTAAGCTTCTCTCACTAAGAAAAGTTGATGATACCGACGCCTAGAATGGTTGTCTTTTTCAGACCGATTTGATAATGCCAAGGGGTTTGATCGTTGGACTTCAATATGTTGGACCGTTGGTAAATCAATCAACAGTAAATGTTCCGACGGCTTAGACGGTTGGGTTGATTACCAACGGGTTAACCTGTGGCTGGTTTTTCCAACGGGTTAACCTGTTGGTTGTTTCCGACAGATTAGGTCGTTGGTGTTTTCCGACGGATTCAGTCATGGGTTGTTTCCGATGGATTTGGTCGTTGGATTGTTTTTAGATTTGGTAACCGACGGATTCGGTCGTTGGGTTATTTCCGACCGAATCGGCCGTTGAATTGTTTCCGATGTACTACGAGGTTAGGGTTTTCCATCCGGACAAGTCAACGTTGGTTTGATTCCGATGGATGAGCGGTTAGTTTGTTTGTTGGATTATTTGTTAACGGATCATGCTGTTATTGATTGACCTATTAAACTTAATTACCATTAAATATACATTATTTTTATTTCATAAGAAATATAATAGCATAAAATAAATATAGATAAACATTTATGAATCAAATTTTTTTAAAAAAATCCCAATTAAAGAATCTCATGTGTATCAAACACTTCAAAATAACACTATCTAATATATCCCACCACCATTGTCGTTGACATTGTTACCCCCTTGAACACCATTATTATCACTTCTTGAACTCCTTCGAACATGAGAGGCAAATGAAATCATTCCTCTTTGAGTATTTGAATGACTAATTGGATCATTTGTGAGAGAAAACAAATTCAATCATCATTCAATAACGATTGGAATGACATGTCGTATGAGACACTTGAGTGCAAATTTTTATAATTTGCATCTTCCTCCTTCGTATCATAGCTTCATAAGCTTTAAGTTCTTTCATTTTAGCAACAATTAATGCTTCTGCTCGTTCAACCTCGGCCATAGACAAACCTTGACCATAAGGCAACTATGAAGGAGTAGGAAGCAATATAGATGAACCATGAATCGAACGAGATGGACCATGTACTTGTGGAGGAGGAGGACCTTGAACCTGAGGCGATAAACGATTGTTCGGAGGAGAAGGATAGCGAATTGGAGACAATGTGCCACAATTTGGAGACAAAGAACCGGTAGTCGGAGGATTGAGGAAATAATCATGCTTGGAATAAAGTGATCTTAGTCCATGTAACACCCCAAGTTTCGAAACTCGGGGAGCTACTGGTTAGGACCTCACAATGGGTCCCGACCTTGGTTTAACAACAACATTACTTGGATCTTACAACAAGGCACAAATGTACTTAAAACAATTTCAAAACATAATATTTTTACTGTATGAATGTACACATGTGACAGCCTTACAAAACATATACATATACATAACATGCATGCTGTAAGGGAGACTCCCCCGTCCCCATCTAATGAGTACGTGGACCCGGCTGACCATCCGTTCCGGATCACTCTGCAACTGTCTATCTCTACAAATCTACAACACGGATAAACCGTTAGCTAACAATCCAAATATAAGCAAAATAAGGATAGCACAAACACACTCAAGATAACATAAAACAATCATCATGCTGGCACACAAACCGGTTATTATCTGTTCATTAAGTGAGTCACCTTATTCCATTTTACAGTTGTGGCACGAGAAATCTTAAGAGTTCTTGCCTCTGTTCCTTATCCAACTGGGTGTAGGTCTAGCTTACCTCCGCCGGTAGCATCACTACAAACCGAGTGTGGACTAGTACCTAAAGAAACCCCCAGCGCCCTCAGGCTAACTGAGCAGAATGCCACCGCCCGTTACTCTTAGGCCAAAGTATAGGTAGGTAGATAATTACTTCTAAAATATAACTATAAACATATCATTCACACACCACCATCATTATCCACACTCATGTCTAGAAGTCAGCTAAGTAAGCTCAAAGGACTTACCTGAGTCAAGTCGCAACTCTCTTTAATCTCAACTTGGTATGTAACCGTAGGAACTCAATTGCCTGTTATACAAGACAAGGGAATCAATAATGTATCCCACTTTCTTAGAAGTCTCCAACTTCTAAGATATAAAAAATCGATCAACAAGAGATTACCAAAATACCCTTATACAGGTAAATAACCATTTTACCCCTGGTCCCGAAACTTCTAAAAAAACTCGGAATATGTACTTAAATTATAATTTGAGGCTAACTAACCATATTCTACTATCTAGGATGATTTTAGGTAACAACTAGAAAAACTACTCATTTTCTATTTCCCGAAAAGTCACTAAAGTCCAATTACAGCTTCAAATATAAACTTTGAATAATCTTATAAAAATTCCGAAATAATTCCCTAGGTCATCTATGATATCCTATCTGCTTGTAGGAGAAAGAATTTCTTAAAACTGTTAAAGCATCACTTCTACAAAAAAAAATCTAAAGTTGGTTACAACACCTAACGAACAACACAGTGTCTAAACTTTGAAAAATCATAACTCCTAAACTACTCGCTAGATTTATCCCAAATTTTGATATGTTCTAATATAAAATCTTATCTATAATATATCCAAAATTTAGCTGCAAAGGAGATCAAAATCCTATTTAAAACTATCTCCCAAAACCGAATTTCAGCACAACAAAAAAACTGCTTACGACTCAATCTTGGAAAAATCATAAATCCCAAACCACTCGCTGGATGCCTCTCAAATTTTAATATGTTCTACAACAATATGTCAACTATATCATATCCAAAATTCAGCCAAAAAGAATGAGTTTAGCATACCTAAATCTGGTCACAAAGTTGGCTGCTCGCCAATATAGAAAACTGAGAAACTGCAACAGCTCAACTACGCTACTTTGGGACCTTATAACTTTTAATCCGACCGTTCATTTGTTCTCAAATTTGGACACAGTAAACTACATATATTCATCTACCATCTATCAAAAATTCAACGGTGGATCTTCAATCAATCTTAAGTTTCGAAACCTTCCTCAAGGGCGGCAGTCCCAAACATCAGTTCTGGAAAAAAAAAAAAAAAAACTGGACAGCACTAGGTCTATTCTATGATTCTTTTTAACAGCAAAACTTCTTCTTACTGAACTTTAACTATGTCTCAGCTTCTAACCTTATTAACAACAACACCCAAAGAAACTAGATTAAACATGCCAAGATCAAAAGTTTGAACCTTTAGAGACCAAGAACTCTTATGTATACCCCTCCCTAGCCATGAAACCTCATACAAGGGTGCATAAGAGGCTTACCTAGGGCTGTAGAAAGGAACAACGAGATGATACGGCTCACTAGTCGTATGTATTATACTCCGACTCTCCGACGGTCTACGGCGGAAGACCCGGATCGCTGAAGCGCTTGGAGGAGGTAACTACCCCGCCTGGTGTCGCCTACGGCTTCCTCGTAGTACCGGAGCTGGTGTGCAGGAAGAGAGGTCGACTGTTACCGATCTGTTCGAGGCTGGAGGTTAGGGGGTTAGGCTCAAGCATCACGCACTGATGAAGGTCCGGAAAGAAGGTTGTAGAGGCGTACCTGTTGTCGTGCGGGACGGTGACCGGAGAATCCTGCGTTGCCGGCTGAAAAAGGGCGGGAGCCGGCCTGATTTCCAGTGTCGCCAACGTACGTTCCTTGGTTGCACTCGTGAGGGAGAGACGGAGAAGCAATGCTTTGAGGCTGTGAAAAGTAACGCTGCTACGGTCGGATTTAGGGCTAAAATGGTGGCAGGAGTTACGGGAGTTAGGGGAGGCTAAACACCGAATTAGGTTAAGGATTTAATTGAGATTAAATCCTAATTAGCTTAATTAAAATTTAATTAACCTTAATTAATACCCATATGAGAAGAGAAGGGAAGTCTTTTGCCGCTAGACTCTTATAGTGGGTCATTCGATCCAAGTCATGGCCCGTCATGGTAAGACCAATCCGTTGGAGCCCGGTACCGACAAATTCCGTCTAAAAAATTTGGAAACTCGATCTGATTACCGGAATAGAATTTTCCGGGTTTTACATCAATACCCCCTTAAAATAAGTTTCGTACCGAAACTTAGAATAAGGGCATCTAATCAAACGACTTCCAAAATTAAACTTGTATATCCTACTCTCACTAAATTTTAATTTGTTCTCTAAACTCCTCTAACCCTATCAAAGCGTAACGAAAAAAATCCGGTCGTTACATCAGATCCCCCTCAAAATAAGTTTCGTCCCGAAACTTAGGGTAAGACAAACCTGATCGGCCTTTAAGGCACCAAATGGGTGTGTTTGATCACTACACAAAAGTATAGGTCGTTTTCACATCTAAGTTCCCGCACATCAAGGTTACGAAAAGCACGCATCACTGACTAAACACGCAATCATGAAATAAACAAGTAGTCAAACAATATCACACATACAAGGTCAAGCCCTAACTCGTCACTCCTTAGATTACAACTATCTCCACAAATGTCTGTGAAAGGTTATGTCTCATACTATCCATAATATCCTAGGTAGCCTCGTCGGTTTTTCACAAAACCACTAACTTTGACATATTTTCATGTACCGACCTCACAAGTGCCTACTACCACATTCTAGAGTGGTTACCAAATATTTCACTGGTATCATTCGGCGCAACTGTCCGATCCTCTATTCTGAGGACCTAACCCGTGTCTAGTAGGTATTCCCTCTAACTAAATCCGTGGACAAAGTTATTGCTCTTCTCAATAGGGTGAGGAATACTAGTCCATCAATCACTTTCAACTCCGTTTCCAAGGTCTCACAAGGTTGCCTTACATATCTCACCTCTAGATCTTTTGATGACCTTCCTGAGGTAATTTATTCCAATTCTTTTCCTTCTGGTCTTCTAAAAAAAAGGTCCCGAGTATCCGATCTAGGATATCCCCCTTATACATCTTCCGATACTTTACTAAGTGCTTAAGGTTAGTTGTATCACAACTCCCTTGGTCATGTCTACTAATATGACTCAGTCATATGGTTCCTCAATTAAAGAATAAACTTGATATAACTTAATAATCACAATCCGGTGGTCAATCTTGGTGTTCTATCGACGTTATCATAATATTTTGTAGATCTCTAGCTCAACTCAAACTTCTTACGCATTATCCCAGATCTTAGGTGATATAGAATGTGTCCGCAATGACAACACTAGACACAAGGTGATCTCACATCACCACCGTTTGATCATAACCACTCGATAATTGCCAACACCCTATCAGTATTGCACTCTTATATCCCCACGTTAATTGGAGCAAGAATATTCCTATGTCACCAAACGCCACTCAACTCCATTCCGATACACGTTCCACGTACTCCACTCCGAGATTATGCTTTCTTTAAGTACGGTTACTGGGTTGCAACTATACTCTTGGCGTTTCTCTTTCTTATGTATCTTTCGACTCGGAATGGTGGTTACGTACTTTGAGTTTTCTAGTGCAAACCACGCACCATATCTTAATAATATCGTTAATTACTTTCTCCCTCCAATGGAACTACTCTCGAATACCCTTCAGGTATTAATTCCCAAAACTACTTATTTGTCGACATGCGACAAAGTTGTCATGTTTCATTGGAATCCATAATAGGGTATCAATCCCTTTCCATAACCTCTACATGCAAGTACCTTCCCATCTACCTTAGTGGTTATAAAATTCTTCCACAAAATTTATAGTCACTCCGCATAGCCCATCTTATGTTTGTTCATCTCAAGACGCATTTCACCAACTAACATCATTTTAAACTCGCCACGTTGTATCATTGAGCTTAATGCTCTGTGGGTTAGGACCCACCACGCTTCCGCTGTGCTACTCTGAAAATTCTGTTGTCACTCATTAATCATAAAGACATTTTATGTGAGTCCAAAGTGATTGACCCCAACCTCTTTCTCCTAATTATATATTAGTCTCCTCCGGATGGAGTACCAAGTATTTTCCTTACTCGCCTTCCTGAAAAGGAAACAATGATTGAAAAGCAACTTCTTCCGCTTACTTTCGTAATTTTTCTAACACGGATCCAAACTCCCTGACTCGACCGAAGTTTGATCTTAACCAGCCAAGAAGTAACCTTTAACATGTTTCTCTTTATACCTTTAACTCATCCAAGAATGTTGTCGTTGCCTACTTGAGGAAATCCACTAAGGCGTCGGTAAAGCTACCTCATAAATCCGCATTCACCCACATCCTTTTAACAACACATAGCTTGTCAATACAATACAACACCTGCACATCCTCGGTTGACGTCTGTCAGGTTGACTTATCTCCATTTCCGGAACTTACTTTTCTCATACCTCTTTTTCCGTTGAATTTCTTGGTGAGCACTACTTGCTCCAGTTCATTCCTTTACACTACTTTAGCTCGTTCTACATTTCAAACTTCCGGTTCCTCCGTGAGGTAACTCCATTTCTCGAGTCCAACTGTGTCGTACATCTGACATCAATGGTTCTTTCTAGGTCTCCCACTATAATTTGTAAGCACGTCTACACGACTCTTATGACATTAACTTCCATCAACTTGTTGTTCCTCTTGTATGGAATGCTACACACATCTGTCTTGATTGACATAGATACTTATCAAAATCATATACCTCTTACTCCCCTAGTTCTTCTTTTATAATCCATTTGTACTAGTTGTGATATGTACCTTTTTCCTAGCCAGTAGGTAGTAAATCAATTATACAATTCCTTTGGTCTCAAATGACATAAGGGGTTACATTCCTGGCCGTCTAGTCTTTCTTCTTAAGTTCTTAATTATAGTTATTGACTCGAAATTACTCCATGTTACTATTAAGGGTACTAGCACGTGTACCGATTTAACTTCACGTTTATCTCTGTTGATCTCTTCAAGGGTCCTCCAGATGTCTATAAAATTCTTTCATAAGTCTATGGTTATCCTCCTTATCTTCCAACTAGTTACCACTAGCGTGTTATGTCTCAGTTATTACCAACTAGGCTATAGTGACTTTCTATAAGATCACACACTTATTGTTCTTCTATCTCTTTTGAAGTTTGATACACTTGGTGAGAATCTAACACCAATTTCTTTGTTAATACTCCTTTAGCCCCTTCCACAGTCTGCACTTCTCTTGTTCTCTTATAAGATCACTATACTCTTCTGAGTCTAGTCCTAGCATTCATCTGTCGTCAATGAGTTTATCAAGCTTCCACGATAACTTGTAAGCATGTCTTCAAGATTCTTCTTACTTTGTTCATCGCCTGTTTGCGGTTCTTTAGTATGACCGTTAATGTTGGTAACTTAATCTTTATTTAAATGAGAGTTATTATGGACTCTCTAGTCCACCAGAATCACTTTCCCACATTCTTCCCCTTGATTGGTGTTGTTTTGATCATGCTACCTTTATAGAAATTCATTGTCTCAGTTTTAGACTTCTAGTTTCTTTGATACTTATGTCGAAGTTTCTTCCAAAATTCTTGTATCCTTGAAGGACTCTACATGCTTCCATGGTTACAAAATTTATTTCTCGTCATCAAACTCACCCTCTATCTTTGTACCCTCTAATTCCTCACAGCTAGGTCAACACCCTATCTTCTTTGTACTCTCATGCCCATGCTTGCATATTGCAGCGTTCGCCTCGATTGTAACGTTTTTTTTACTCTGCAAATCTTGGTTGTACTCTGTTCTATATGATTCTTGTTCCCTTATTATTATCTCTAATCTGATCTATTGTCGTCTCTTACATGGTCCTTCTAATTCATCTCTCGGCTTCATACGACAAAGTCCCTTGCATGACTTCCAATTCCTTCTATGTGAGCTGACTCGGGATTTTCTTTCTCATCGGATTGTACTTGTGGTGAAAATTATCTCCACATCTTTACTTCCTTGACCACCCGTTCTCCGGATGATTTATAGGGTCGCCAGGACGCCCACCAGAGTATAATACTCAATCCTAGGTCTGAATCCATTGTCTCGTGTTGAAAATTTTTCAAGCCCGCTACGGTTTTATCATGAGGCGATAATCGCTTCATGATATCACAACTAAAAGATCTAAAATATCCTTTAGGATACTAATATGCTACACATATACATATGTATAATCATACATTAAAACATACATCTATAAGTGTATATACTAACTCACCTAATATTCCAAGTTACAGAGATCCACGGTGAACGATGGTGGTCCGACGTACTACTAACCCAACAACCCGACTATGCACGTGTGTAAAAACAGAAATCCGTTTTGAAAATCTTAGACCCCTTTCGGGTTCTACTTATTTTATACATTCGGTCTTTCAGAAGATTTCAAGTGTCATTGTTGCCAACCTGCTCTGATACCATATTGTAACACCCCAAGTTTCGAAACTCGGGGAGCTACTGGTTAGGACCTCACAATGGGTCCCGACCTTGGTTTAACAACAACATTACTTGGATCTTACAACAAGGCACAAATGTACTTAAAACAATTTCAAAACATAATATTTTTACTGTATGAATGTACACATGTGACAGCCTTACAAAACATATACATATACATAACATGCATGTTGTAAGGGAGACTCCCCCGTCCCCATCTAATGAGTACGTGGACCCGGCTGACCATCCGTTCCGGATCACTCTGCAACTGTCTATCTCTACAAATCTACAACACGGATAAACCGTTAGCTAACAATCCAAATATAAGCAAAATAAGGATAGCACAAACACACTCAAGATAACATAAAACAATCATCATGCTGGCACACAAACCGGTTATTATCTGTTCATTAAGTGAGTCACCTTATTCCATTTTACAGTTGTGGCACGAGAAATCTTAAGAGTTCTCGCCTCCGTTCCTTATCCAACTGGGTGTAGGTCTAGCTTTGTAACGCCCCAAATTTTAGGCATGTTTTCGATATTTATCTTTGCGTATATTTATTGATACTTTAATAGTTTAAATTTTTTTTTACTGAGTATTTTCAGTTGTAAGTTTAAATTGTACTAGTGTATTAATATATATATACATGATCATATATTTTCCGTAAAATATTTTCGGAAGAGTACGGAAAGTCTTTCGATCCGAAAGTTCCGTTCCGATTTCCTTCATCGGATTTATTTATTTATTTTCTTTATTTTTTTTTCCCTCCCTTTCTCTCCCTTCTTTCTTTCCTTCTCCCTTGCGTTGCGTGTCTCTCTCCCCGTTCTACACCAGTGATTGCTTCTGCTCATGACAGCCTATGTTGCCCAGCTACATTATCCCATTCTCGACCCCTCGATTCACCCTTCTCCTATCTCCATCGACTCACTCTTCTCATGCCTTAGCCTCTACCTCCTAAGTCTCTCAGCTCTTTGTCCTCCATCTCTTACAACTCTCTCAACAGCAGGCCTCAGACCGGAGCTCCTCTCCTCACGAGCTTGGACCTGTGTTCGACCTTGAACACCTTTCCCCTCCGGGTTCTCATCGGGCAAGCGCCGGCCACCACTAAACCGCCACCTCCTTGCGGGTTCTCCAAATCTGTCGCCAACAAGAGGCTGTGGAGGAAGCCGTCCTTCCACATACCCGCTTCGCCAAATCCGCCTCGCCAACACCGCCCCGTCATCCGAACTCAGAGTCAGGAACGCAGGTTATCAGGCGCCGAGTCGAGCTCGAATTTAACCGGGAAGGAACCAGCGCCGCCGGATCGAGATGGGTTGTTGCGAACAGCTCTTACGCCGGAGGAGGAAACCGACGTCACCTGTAGCAGTGCCACGGCCGCCAGGGAGCAGGGCCGCCTCTGTCAACCGCCGCCTCGCCTCTCTCCTGGTGAAGCCATGCCGCCGTTTCAGCCCTGCATTCCTCGTTACCGCCGCCTAACACTCTGTGGCGTCTCCCCTTGCAACGAAAAAGAGGAAACCCTTTTGGGTTATTTAAATCGGGAACCCCTAGTTTTAGTGTTATTACAATTTTTACCCATGTTTCTAATTTTCAGTTTATGACCCAGATTTTTGTTTTCTGCAATTATGCCCCACTGGATTTAATTACTGATTTGGCCCAGAAAATTTAATTGCAGAATATGACCCATATTTATAAAATTATATGAATTGCCCCGGAAAATGTGTTAGCGGTTTTTAACCTTGGATTTTAATTGTGGGGAGATTCTTATAGTTATTTATACTATATATTGTGCCCTTGTTGGATTTATTTTGGTTTACGGCTTAAGGTTTTTAATCACGGTTTTATGACCAAATTTCTAGTATTTTACTTTCGCCCCGGAAGGGTTTAACGAATTTTAACGTTGACTTTGAAAACAAGTTTTACCTTGAGTTTATGATGTTATACAATTTGTCCGGAATATATATAATTACGTTTTTTTTAACTTGGGTTTTAAAAGTGGGGTTTTCCTTAGATTATATATGTTCTTTATTCCGTTCAAATTTAGCTTATAAGCTAAATTTGTTTAGTTTGGTGCTAGGTTCGGAAGCGCCCGATAAAGGCCATCGAATCCGCATTCGACATTCGTCGATCGACTTCCACCTTTGACCCCGAGTGAGTACCTTTCTCGATCTAGTTATTTTTAGTAGTAGTAGTAGTAGTAGTAGTATCATGCTAGGTTGGATAGCATAACTTAGAGTGAATACCAAGTAGTGGTTTGAATCTTAGGTGAGTTTTGAGGATTGTCGATTGTTGTAAGACGTTGAGTGTTGGGTGACCTTGTGAGATGGTGAGGACTAGGAGTTTGTTATCCTAGCATGGTTATGATTTATGATCTTGCAAGATCATTGGGACTAGAAGTCTAAGGACTTCTAGCATGTGAGAGAGATGTTGATTGTGTGCCTTGTTTTGACCAGGCGTTGAGTGCCTTCCTATGGAAGTTGAGAGTGGTGGTTAGCGGGATTATCTTTGGGACGAGGTAAGTCTCCGGACTTACTTAGCTCGTATTCTTTGTATTAGCATTATTGTGTGTTGGGTGGTGTGTGTTTATTATTTTACTGTTTATAACAACTAAACCGGAAATAGGATTACCGACCTTTATATTATTTGGCCCAAGTGTATGATAACGGGCGGTGACATCACTGCCTGGCTCCCCGTGAGAGCTAGGGGGATCTCGGCGACTGGCCCGTGCTGGTTAGACGGTCGGAGGCATCCGACCGTTCCATTGCCGGAAGAAGGGACCGAGGCGAGTTTCGGAGGATTCTCGTGTCACAAAAGAAGTTGAACTAGAACGGGATATGACTTAATAAATAAAGATAATAAACCGGATTTGTGTGCTTTGAGTATGTTATGTGACTATATTGAATTAATTGTGTTTGTGCCTTTCCCTTTATTCTAATGCTTCGAATATTAGCTAACGGTTTTATACCGATTATTGTAGATTGCCTTGCAGGTTAGGAAAGCGGCCGAGAGATCCGGAAGAGTGGGCAGCCGGGGTTCCGTACATTTTAGGAGTGGGTTTTGGGTAGAGTCGAGTTTGTATATTATTCATGTATATTGTATATCGTGTGGTGGCATTTGGCCCTTGGTGTTGCATATTGGCTGAAGTCTTTTATTGTTTCTTTCGGGTTTTCTTTCATTGCATAAAAATGTATTTCGGTTTTGGCCATTAATTGTGCCTTGTTGCAAGATCCGGTGAAATTGTTGTCAAGCTAAGGGTCGGGACCCATTGTGAGGTCCCAACCCGTGGCATCCCGATATCCCGCGGATTTGGGGTGTTACAAAAGTGGTATCAGAGCCTAGGTTGACAACAATGGCACTCGCAATCTTCTAAAGGCCGAATAAAGAATAAACAGAACCCCACGGGTTCTGAGTTTTCGTTTTCAAAATCGCATGCATGAGTCGGGGTAGAATGTACGGACCACCACTCCTTCCGCGGATCTCGGCAGCTTAGTTTATTGGATTTATATATCTATATATTATGTATATGTGTAGATATGTATATATTGATTGTAGTTGCATGTTGGACTTGATATATATGTGTATAGTTATATATGTGGACGGTTATATGTTATGAGACCTTATATTGTGGATGAAATGCTAGATGTGTTATATTGGTAGTGATATGGACGTAGGACTTATATAGTTATGTATACGTATTCTTATTATATATAGTAGTAGCATATGAAGTTTTAGGACCTAATAGAAAAGATGATTGTATGATATCGTCGCCCTTGGACGAGGATGTATGACATTGGATAGTGTACATACGAGGATGAATATGCTCAAGAATCGAGTTGAGCGCTACGTTCGGGCAAACATCTTGGAGTTCTCGTACTACTTTAAAAGAAGGTCAAAGAGGAGGATTAGATATGACGTAAATGAAGGACAACCAAGTAAAAGAAAACTCGCGGCAACTTAAGATAAATTGAGATGGAGAACATACAAGAAAAAGGAGTAACACGAAGGTGTGAAAGTGGTTACAAAGAAGTCACGATTGGAAAGACAACGAAACCAATAGAGATAACAAACTTAAGTTTTTCAAGAAGACGCGTGGACAACTACAGATGTGAATCGAGGAGGAGATGGGTACATCCTAGCAAGGTTAAAAGTGGTATTCCATTAATATGTGGAAGTTTCCTTAGGCGCTCCTGAACATTGGAGTCAAGATGAGAAGAGTGATCAGGCCTTTTGCGAAAGATTTAAGATATCGTTAAGAAACGCCTAGAAGAAAGAAGTGTGAGTAGACATGATTCTGAGAAGAGGAGAAACACAACAAGGAACTTTTAGTTATGAAAATACGTAAGACCACAACAAAGAGAAACGCGAACGGTTGCCGAGTAACATTAGAGATTTGAGAAGACACACTTACAAGATAGCATGATGCACGGTTAAGCTTATGAAGATGAGCTATACGACGTTCGAGGCCTAAAAGAGTATAGTTACCTTATGGAAGAGGAAGAAAGCATGGAACGGGGATAGAACTAATGGGGTTTAAGGTGAAGTACCCCGATGAGGGTAGCCTTCATGAGAATGGTAACATGAGAAGATTAGTAGGATAATAAGTCGTTGACTTCGGAGTAGGTCAATTACAAGTTAAGCGGTGACAACTAAGAACGCACAGGTGCGAGTTGTCGATTGGTGAGTGTAGAGGGGATGAGTAACCAAGATTAGGGGCATTTAGAGAATCGACAACAAAAGCTTAAAGTATTCGTGGTGGATCAATGTCTTTGGTAAGGAAGGACGTCAACGGAAGGGCATTTGTCTTAAATCAAATAATGTTGAATGAAGTCAAGCAAGTAACTCTAGCGGACCTTTTAGAGAGGGGTTGGATGACCTTATCCTACCTTTGTAGTTTATGAAATTGGCATATGGGAGAACGACAAGGATTAGAGGTTTTAAAGTTTGACCACGTTAAAGGGGAAGTAGTGAATCAAGAAGAAGGTAAGGTTTCATGGAGGTGGTACGTAAACGGGAGTATATAGAGGATGCGTGATATGAAATGGATGGTATGTTTCCATAAGAAAAAGCTGAGCCAGATGTCTCAAACTCACACGGAAGAGCCATGGTGGCTATGGCGTGAAAGGGGGGACCTAAATGAGGGAAACGCTACAAGTTTAGAGTTTATGATGTGAGTGCTTGGTGAAGTAAGGAGTGGATCTTGCGTTATCCACGGGGCATACTAGTACGGTTGAGAACGTTATTCATGGGATACCAATAGATGCCTAAGGTGACCAACAAGAGAAAGAGAAGACCGAAGATTGGAAGTTTGATGTCGACCTGAGATGTACGAGAGGTATATGAAAGTTTTAAATTGAGAACCTCCTTGTCGGATCGAATTTGTAAAAGAAAGTGAAGTATAAATTTTTACACCTACTTGAAGAAAAGATGTATATGGTGAAAGTTTATGTAGAATGCGAGGAGCTCCTCCCATATGTGGGGATGTCAGAGAAGCAAAGAATATTGTATCGGTTTGTCTTAAGGCATGACTGAGTCCTGTAATGAGGACCTTTATGACCGAACATATGCGCGAAGTCAAGAGATGTATTATCGTCTTTCCTTTGAAGTGAGAAGAGGGATTAAGCTGAACTATTGCTTAACCAAAGCTTCAATAGTCGGAAGACTCGAGCAAGTTCCACGAGTCTAGGAGATGAAGGATTTGTAAAAGAAAGACGGTTGAAATGGTAGCTACGAATGGAACATTACACGTGTTTAAAGGACATGACCCCAACAGATCGAGGTAGATCATTACTATCACGACCACTTGTAAAGTGATAAGACAAGATTGTGCCAGTTATTATGATATGTGACGGGAAGAGAAACAAATGAAACCTGAGATATCACGGATTCCAATACGTCAGAATGTGGAATTTTCCACTAAGGTCGAGCTTGATTTAGTTCCGATGTCTAAGGCGCCATATAGAATAACACTTGTGCAGAGACATGAGTTGTGGAAGCAATTAAAGGAGAAATTGCAAGAACTTAGTGATAAGATTTCATTAGAATTAGTGAAATGCCATAGAGAACACTAGACGTTATCTTAAACTCTTGATTTGAAGTTGTTATGGAGAACACCAGTTTGCGAAAAGTGAGACGGTCATTTCCATTTGTACATTGATTACCATAAGTGGAACAACATGACAATGAAGGAGAAGTATCCCTTACAATGAATGGAAGATCTACTCGGTCCGTTGCAAGGGTCAGTAGTCTCTTCTAAGATTAAGTAAGATTTGATTGTCGACGCTTGAGAATTCGAGACTGGGATATTGCCAACACGGCACTTTTGGACCAACCAGGGTTACTACGAGTGGTAGTTACTCCACATGGTCTTACTGATGCCCGGATAAGATACTTTGGGTCTACTCTTGGAAAAGAGAGGAAGTGTTTGACAAGTTGTCTCGGGATGGCAAACCCCGAGAGATGTGAAGGAAGTGACAAGTTTCTTAAATGTGTTGAGCATTACCAGATCTGTGAAGAGAGAAGTTGTATAACACCAATTATGGTATCCTCCGGATAACAACGAAGTATTGAGTGGGAAGAAATTGACAATGGAGTTGTTGATAGTTAAGAGGAGATCCTTTGGTGCAATTGTTTTGGAATTGCCGCGAGGCATGATGGGTTCGAAGTATACAAGTGATTCTCCAAGACAAGGTCTTGATTGAGTGTTGAAGAACGAGGTAAAAGTAATAGCATATGTGACTCTTTAGTAGAAGCACTATGAAGTAAAGTATTTTCTTTCATTACTTAGAACTTGCAGCAAGAATTGAGAAAACATAACATCAAAGTTTGGTTTGATAAGAACCCAAGCCCAAAATGTTGAGGGGAAGATTGATCTTCATTAGAGACGATCAAAGAGAAACATAATGGAAATATTGCATTGAGGAAGACCCGAGAAAGAAGTTGAGTTTCCGATATATTGGACATTTTTGAGACCCTAGCGCGAGTTGGAGAAGTGGCTTACAAGTTGGCGTTTCCACCCGGTCTTTCATGTGTATCAATCTAGAGAGTACATACATGACTCACGACATGTTGTCAGTCATGAGGATCTAGTAGCATCGATAGAATCGACGGGTTGGACCTAGTTCTTCCCTTGATTGAGTTATGTGCATGTGTGATGTTATGTGTAGTTTGTGCCCTTTGCGGGAATGTGCTTTATGACTAGATATATCTTGCGGTGGTAGTTTGGGTAGATTGTGTGTATAGATTAGAAGGTTTACGCCTTCTCAGTTTGAGAGTTCATACCTCGGCCTTAAGGACCGAGAAGTTCGACGTGTGGCAAGTTTCGGGACGAAACTTATTTTTACGGGGATCTAATGTAACGCCCCAAATTTTAGGCATGTTTTCGATATTTATCTTTGCGTATATTTATTGATACTTTAATAGTTTAAATTTTTTTTTACTGAGTATTTTCAGTTGTAAGTTTAAATTGTACTAGTGTATTAATATATATATACATGATCATATATTTTCCGTAAAATATTTTCGGAAGAGTACGGAAAGTCTTTCGATCCGAAAGTTCCGTTCCGATTTCCTTCATCGGATTTATTTATTTATTTTCTTTATTTTTTTTTTCCTCCCTTTCTCTCCCTTCTTTCTTTCCTTCTCCCTTGCGTTGCGTGTCTCTCTCCCCGTTCTACACCAGTGATTGCTTCTGCTCATGACAGCCTATGTTGCCCAGCTACATTATCCCATTCTCGACCCCTCGATTCACCCTTCTCCTATCTCCATCGACTCACTCTTCTCATGCCTTAGCCTCTACCTCCTAAGTCTCTCAGCTCTTTGTCCTCCATCTCTTACAACTCTCTCAACAGCAGGCCTCAGACCGGAGCTCCTCTCCTCACGAGCTTGGACCTGTGTTCGACCTTGAACACCTTTCCCCTCCGGGTTCTCATCGGGCAAGCGCCGGCCACCACTAAACCGCCACCTCCTTGCGGGTTCTCCAAATCTGTCGCCAACAAGAGGCTGTGGAGGAAGCCGTCCTTCCACATACCCGCTTCGCCAAATCCGCCTCGCCAACACCGCCCCGTCATCCGAACTCAGAGTCAGGAACGCAGGTTATCAGGCGCCGAGTCGAGCTCGAATTTAACCGGGAAGGAACCAGCGCCGCCGGATCGAGATGGGTTGTTGCGAACAGCTCTTACGCCGGAGGAGGAAACCGACGTCACCTGTAGCAGTGCCACGGCCGCCAGGGAGCAGGGCCGCCTCTGTCAACCGCCGCCTCGCCTCTCTCCTGGTGAAGCCATGCCGCCGTTTCAGCCCTGCATTCCTCGTTACCGCCGCCTAACACTCTGTGGCGTCTCCCCTTGCAACGAAAAAGAGGAAACCCTTTTGGGTTATTTAAATCGGGAACCCCTAGTTTTAGTGTTATTACAATTTTTACCCATGTTTCTAATTTTCAGTTTATGACCCAGATTTTTGTTTTCTGCAATTATGCCCCACTGGATTTAATTACTGATTTGGCCCAGAAAATTTAATTGCAGAATATGACCCATATTTATAAAATTATATGAATTGCCCCGGAAAATGTGTTAGCGGTTTTTAACCTTGGATTTTAATTGTGGGGAGATTCTTATAGTTATTTATACTATATATTGTGCCCTTGTTGGATTTATTTTGGTTTACGGCTTAAGGTTTTTAATCACGGTTTTATGACCAAATTTCTAGTATTTTACTTTCGCCCCGGAAGGGTTTAACGAATTTTAACGTTGACTTTGAAAACAAGTTTTACCTTGAGTTTATGATGTTATACAATTTGTCCGGAATATATATAATTACGTTTTTTTTAACTTGGGTTTTAAAAGTGGGGTTTTCCTTAGATTATATATGTTCTTTATTCCGTTCAAATTTAGCTTATAAGCTAAATTTGTTTAGTTTGGTGCTAGGTTCGGAAGCGCCCGATAAAGGCCATCGAATCCGCATTCGACATTCGTCGATCGACTTCCACCTTTGACCCCGAGTGAGTACCTTTCTCGATCTAGTTATTTTTAGTAGTAGTAGTAGTAGTAGTAGTATCATGCTAGGTTGGATAGCATAACTTAGAGTGAATACCAAGTAGTGGTTTGAATCTTAGGTGAGTTTTGAGGATTGTCGATTGTTGTAAGACGTTGAGTGTTGGGTGACCTTGTGAGATGGTGAGGACTAGGAGTTTGTTATCCTAGCATGGTTATGATTTATGATCTTGCAAGATCATTGGGACTAGAAGTCTAAGGACTTCTAGCATGTGAGAGAGATGTTGATTGTGTGCCTTGTTTTGACCAGGCGTTGAGTGCCTTCCTATGGAAGTTGAGAGTGGTGGTTAGCGGGATTATCTTTGGGACGAGGTAAGTCTCCGGACTTACTTAGCTCGTATTCTTTGTATTAGCATTATTGTGTGTTGGGTGGTGTGTGTTTATTATTTTACTGTTTATAACAACTAAACCGGAAATAGGATTACCGACCTTTATATTATTTGGCCCAAGTGTATGATAACGGGCGGTGACATCACTGCCTGGCTCCCCGTGAGAGCTAGGGGGATCTCGGCGACTGGCCCGTGCTGGTTAGACGGTCGGAGGCATCCGACCGTTCCATTGCCGGAAGAAGGGACCGAGGCGAGTTTCGGAGGATTCTCGTGTCACAAAAGAAGTTGAACTAGAACGGGATATGACTTAATAAATAAAGATAATAAACCGGATTTGTGTGCTTTGAGTATGTTATGTGACTATGTTGAATTAATTGTGTTTGTGCCTTTCCCTTTATTCTAATGCTTCGAATATTAGCTAACGGTTTTATACCGATTATTGTAGATTGCCTTGCAGGTTAGGAAAGCGGCCGAGAGATCCGGAAGAGTGGGCAGCCGGGGTTCCGTACATTTTAGGAGTGGGTTTTGGGTAGAGTCGAGTTTGTATATTATTCATGTATATTGTATATCGTGTGGTGGCATTTGGCCCTTGGTGTTGCATATTGGCTGAAGTCTTTTATTGTTTCTTTCGGGTTTTCTTTCATTGCATAAAAATGTATTTCGGTTTTGGCCATTAATTGTGCCTTGTTGCAAGATCCGGTGAAATTGTTGTCAAGCTAAGGGTCGGGACCCATTGTGAGGTCCCAACCCGTGGCATCCCGATATCCCGCGGATTTGGGGTGTTACAAGCTTACCTCCGCCGGTAGCATCACTACAAACCGAGTGTGGACTAGTCCCTAAAGAAACCCCCAGCGCCCTCAGGCTAACTGAGCAGAATGCCACCGCCCGTTACTCTTAGGCCAAAGTATAGGTAGGTAGATAATTACTACTAAAATATAACTATAAACATATCATTCACACACCACCATCATTATCCACACTCATGTCTAGAAGTCAGCTAAGTAAGCCCAAAGGACTTACCTGAGTCAAGTCGCAACTCTCTTAATCTCAACTTGGTATGTAACCGTAGGAACTCAATTGCCTGTTATACAAGACAAGGGAATCAATAATGTATCCCACTTTCTTAGAAGTCTCCAACTTCTAAGATATAAAAAATCGATCAACAAGAGATTACCAAAATACCCTTATACAGGTAAATGACCATTTTACCCCTGGTCCCGAAACTTCTAAAAAAACTCGGAATATGTACTTAAATTATAATTTGAGGCTAACTAACCATATTCTACTATCTAGGATGATTTTAGGTAACAACTAGAAAAACTACTCATTTTCTATTTCCCGAAAAGTCACTAAAGTCCAATTACAGCTTCAAATATAAACTTTGAATAATCTTATAAAAATTCCAAAATAATTCCCTAGGTCATCTATGATATCCTATCTACTCGTAGGAGAAAGAATTTCTTAAAACTGTTAAAGCATCACTTCTACAAAAAAAAATCTAAAGTTGGTTACAACACCTAACGAACAACACAGTGTCTAAACTTTGAAAAATCATAACTCCTAAACTACTCGCTAGATTTATCCCAAATTTTGATATGTTCTAATATAAAATCTTATCTATAATATATCCAAAATTTAGCTGCAAAGGAGATCAAAATCCTATTTAAAACTATCTCCCAAAACCGAATTTCAGCACAACAGAAAAACTGCTTACGACTCAATCTTGGAAAAATCATAAATCCCAAACCACTCGCTGGATGCCTCTCAAATTTTAATATGTTCTACAACAATATGTCAACTATATCATATCCAAAATTCAGCCAAAAAGAATGAGTTTAGCATACCTAAATCTGGTCACAAAGTTGGCTGCTCGCCAATATAGAAAACTAAGAAACTGCAACAGCTCAACTACGCTACTTTGGGACCTTATAACTTTTAATCCGACCGTTCATTTGTTCTCAAATTTGGACACAGTAAACTACATATATCCATCTACCATCTATCAAAAATTCAACGGTGGATCTTCAATCAATCTTAAGTTTCGAAACCTTCCTCAAGGGCGGCAGTCCCAAACATCAGTTCTGGAAAAAAAAAAAAAAACTGGACAGCACTAGGTCTATTCTATGATTCTTTTTAACAGCAAAACTTCTTCTTACTGAACTTTAACTATGTCTCAGCTTCTAACCTTATTAACAACAACACCCAAAGAAACTAGATTAAACATGCCAAGATCAAAAGTTTGAACCTTTAGAGACCAAGAACTCTTATGTATACCCCTCCCTAGCCATGAAACCTCATACAAGGGTGCATAAGAGGCTTACCTAGGGCTGTAGAAAGGAACAACGAGATGATACGGCTCACTAGTCGTATGTATTATACTCCGACTCTCCGACGGTCTACGGCGGAAGACCCGGATCGCTGAAGCGCTTGGAGGAGGTAACTACCCCGCCTGGTGTCGCCTACGGCTTCCTCGTAGTACCGGAGCTGGTGTGCAGGAAGAGAGGTCGACTGTTACCGATCTGTTCGAGGCTGGAGGTTAGGGGGTTAGGCTCAAGCATCACGCACTGATGAAGGTCCGGAAAGAAGGTTGTAGAGGCGTACCTGTTGTCGTGCGGGACGGTGACCGGAGAATCCTGCGTTGCCGGCTGAAAAAGGGCGGGAGCCGGCCTGATTTCCAGTGTCGCCAACGTACGTTCCTTGGTTGCACTCGTGAGGGAGAGACGGAGAAGCAATGCTTTGAGGCTGTGAAAAGTAACGCTGCTACGGTCGGATTTAGGGCTAAAATGGTGGCAGGAGTTACGGGAGTTAGGGGAGGCTAAACACCGAATTAGGTTAAGGATTTAATTGAGATTAAATCCTAATTAGCTTAATTAAAATTTAATTAACCTTAATTAATACCCATATGAGAAGAGAAGGGAAGTCTTCTGCCGCTAGACTCTTATAGTGGGTCATTCGATCCAAGTCATGGTCCGTCATGGTAAGACCAATCCGTTGGAGCCCGGTACCGACAAATTCCGTCTAAAAAATTTGGAAACTCGATCCGATTACCGGAATAGAATTTTCCGGGTTTTACATCAATACCCCCTTAAAATAAGTTTCGTACCGAAACTTAGAATAAGGGCATCTAATCAAACGACTTCCAAAATTAAACTTGTATATCCTACTCTCACTAAATTTTAATTTGTTCTCTAAACTCCTCTAACCCTATCAAAGCGTAACGAAAAAAAATCCGGTCGTTACAGTCCACAAACTCAATCTTCCTTTCTTCTCGTCACCAATAGATTCAACCCCTAACATATTTTTTTATCTTCTATAGACAGTTCTTTTTGCGATCCAACCAAAGCATTGCACTTTTCACTATAACATTCCTAATAAAAAAAAAGAATTAATTAGGGAAATAGGATCCCTTAAAATTATCTTTTGTAAACTAGACCTCTATATAAAAGAAAGAAAAACTAGGTATGAAAACTAGAAAATAGGGGCAATAATTTCTTTAATTGAAATGATGTTGATTAGATGTTTACTTTTGGTTTAAATATCTTTTTTTACATGTTTACCTTTTATTTTTGGTTAATGTAGCTAGTTTGATGAAAGTTCATGAATGTTTAATTTTTTTTGGTGACATTGTTTTCGTTACCCAAATATGAATTGTAGTATTTTTTTCATTATTGGGTATATGTTTATTGTTTTTGTGGTATGTTTTTTTATTGTTGAGTATGCTTAAAGTGATATTTTTGGACATGTTTTATGGTTATCCAAACTCTGTTACAAGGACCAAATGTCATTTGGTATTGATATTTGGGTACAATATCGATTTGTGTATATTTTGGTTATGACAAATTCAAATTGGGTATGCTTTTATACGTGTATTGACTTTGTAGTATATTTCTTATTATTAAGTATATTTAAAGTGATATCGTGGGTATGTTTTATGGTTACCTAAAATGTGTTATAATGATCAAATGTCAAGCGAATTTTTGGGTAATGACCAAATGTCATTTGATATTGATGTTTGTGTACAATATCGAGTTTTGAAAATTTTGGGTATGACAAATTTAAATTGGGTATGAGATTTGTATCAAGTGATGTTTAAATTGGGTATAAATATAAAATATTATCCAATTTATGGATATTGTTTTATTTTGATATTTGATTTATTGGGTATGTTGTTTTCGAGTATGTTTATGTACTTTGACAAATTTGATTTTGGGTATCATTGTGACATTATTTGAGTAAGCGGATTTTTTGGTAAGCGGATTTTGGGTAAGCGAATTTTTTCTGGGTTGAGGGCTGCGTTTTTCTAGCCTCAAATTTCCTCTAAATGTCAATCAAAAGTGTCACAGTCAGCACTCACATCAGCCATCACTCATTAGTCATCACTTTTGTCAACTTTTTGTCCTATTTATGAATTAGTCTAGTAAAGAAGGAGCCCTTTTTCTCAATTTGTAATTGGTAGACCCTAAATTTCAACTCTATAGTGTAAAAGGCCCTAAATGTCAATTCAGCCTAAAAAATATATAATTAATATATGAAGCATTTTCTTTGGCTAAGACGGCATAACGTTGTTGGCGTTCATGTGGATACAATTTGTATCCAATGATGGTCTCTTTGGGCCTTGGTGAATTTGTAGGAGGCAATTACTCCTCGTCCTCAAAATATTCTCTTCGTCGGCCATGTGAGTACCGTTGGTATCCCCTTGTGGTTTGTTTAGACTTTGGCGGATATGGATGAGGCAACCATTCCTCATCCTCATCAAAGGAATCTTTATCATCATAGATCATGATGAACGATGAGGAACACTTGAAGAACAATGAAGAACACCAAAGAGAAAAAAAATTGTGAAGAACAATCAAGAACACAAGTAAAGAACTTGACATCGATCCCTTCCTCTGATACCAATGATATAAATAAGAGCAATCTAGATCGAGGAGAAACTTCAACTACTTCTTCTTGATCGTTTGAGTTGGATCAAACATAGAACTTGAGCGACGGAAGCTTAGAAATGGATGCGGAAGCGTTCGGTCGATCCGATCTAGGTAGATCAAATCATCCACAAAGTGGAGTAGATAATGTTGATCCTTCAAAAGGATCCTCGAGTATGAAACGCTTGGATCAAAGACTAGATCCAAGATAGAACTTTTAAGAGGATTGAAGGAGAAGTGATACCCAAACCATGTACGAGGATTTTCCTTCTCAATAGTTGGATTCAACTTAGACATGTTTTACAAATGAGTCAAGCATCCCCTTATATAGTGGATGTGGTTATACAAAGAGTCGGAAATTGAATAACGGAAATAAAAGTCAGAACTAAAGTTCTGAAAATGAAAAGCCTAAAAATATGAAAGGTTTGGAATTTAAGTCACGAAATTAAGTTCCGAAATTAAAGTTCCTAATATGAAAAGTCTATTATTAAATAGCCGAAGTATCTTCAAAATGGGCAAAAACGCTTGCCGGGTCCTTTTAGCCGGAAACACGGATGACATCACCATCCGGGGGAGTATCAATGTGGGTCCCTGAGAATTGGATTCTCCATGCTTGTTTGACGAGATTTTTACAATCCGGCCGTTGTAGTCACATGTATTCAAATCTAAATGGTTTGTTATGGACCTTGTTGTGAATGTTTTGTAAATCAATATACATCATATAATGGTCGGAAAGCATGATTCCTAGTATGCATTGTGGGGTATTCTTGGATGGCCTCAATAGAAACTATTGTCCTATCTAGTTTCTCATATGTGTTATTGTCCCATTCCTTTCTCTTTTTCCAAGTGAACTTGAAAACTCCACCTCAATTATATATTTGAATATGTGATGATGGAAGATTATCACAAATGACCGGTTTTTATACTAACAAATATCGATTTTATTTCAAGATTGCTTGGTTTATTTTTGTATTTGTCAAATGTATGCAGGCCTTGGAAAGCATTTCAAGGGATGAATGGAGGCCTTGAAATCGGATACAAGGGACAAACGTAGAGATAGGAAAGCATTTCAAAGGTTCAACACTGAAGCCTTGAAAACCATTTCAAGGGATCAAAGCCGGAGTCTTGAAACAAGATTCAAAGGATAACGACTGGAAGGAATTCAAATCTCAAACAACCAAATCTACGAAGGATCAAGAGCAGATCTTCCAAGAAGATATCAAGAAGATTTAACCAACAAGAAGATATCAAGGAGATCTCGACTAACAACAAAAAGATCTTGCAAAGATCTTAACCATCTTGATGCAAGATTTCTTCTCAACGGATCTTAAAAGATCTCGAAGATCTTCAGCCAAAGATTCTCAATAAATCAGAAGATCTCGATGCTTGAACGAAAAAGATCTTCAACATCGCGATTCAAGAGAAGATTACGGAGAAGAAGAATCAACGTGCGTTAAGGAGATTAAGAAGATAAGAAGAATCTACAACGGCTATCTCATCTCAACCAAGAAGCGTTTTCTATGGAGAAGAAGAAATATCAACAACGGTCATCTTTTCAACGGCGAGAAGACTTCTTCATCGAAGGCTATAAATGAAGATGTCGATTGAAGAAGAAGAAACAACAAGCTTAGACGGAAATATCTAAAGTCTTCAAGCGATCCAAAGCATCTTCATTCGTTCAAAGAACTTTTTCTTCCTCTTAGTTTACAAAAACTTTATTCCTTAGAGAGAGAAAAATACGAGAGTTTCATTGGAATATCTAAAGAGTGTTATACTCAAGTGTGTGTTACTCTGCAAAGTAACTAGGCTATTACAGCTAGGTTAAGAGTTGGAACTAGATCGTAGGATTGGCTATTGTGAGAGAATAAGTGGATTTCTTCTAGGTTGTATCTAGGACTCTTTGAAACTGATAATAGATAGTTAGATCCTACGGGTAAACCCTAGGACGGAGAGTAGGCTGTTAGAGCTAAACTTCGTAAACATATCACCGTGTCAATCTTTGCATTTCCGCACCATATCTTGCTTTACTGTGACTAACGTTGCTTTGCAGGTTTACAAAGTCAAGGCTCTTGAAATCAGTTTCAAAGCTCTTGAAAATAAGTTGTGTCACAAAGAGCTCATATCGACATCAAGGCCTTTGAAATCAGTTTCAAAGCCTTGAGATAAGTTTTGCGAAAAGTTCTCATACTCTATTCAACCCCCCTTCTAGAGTATTTATATCCTTTATATTCACCTTACGGTTCTTCAATTAGTATCAGAGCTAGACTCACGTATATTAATTTAACAATCAGTGAGACTAATCATGAACTTTGTAGGTGATGGAAGATTTACTCAAGGAAGATCCTCATCTTGACCACCACTCTTATGTGGCAACAAATTTTCCCATTGGAGAGCACTAATGCGAATGTTCATTATTGATCAGGATTTGGAACTATGGAGCATTATTCAAAATGATCCTAAAATCCCAACGACCACGGTTGAAGGACTCCAAGTCGAAAAGAAGGAAGCCGACTTCACACAAACCGACTTGGACAGCGTTTCAAAGAACTACAAGGCCATGAACTTGCTCTACCGTGGATTGGATGCAAATGAATTCAACCACGTCTCATCATGCAAGAGTGCAAAAGAAATATGGGGCAAACTCGTTGTCATATACGAAGGAACAAGTCAAGTCAAGGAAACAAAGATCAGTATCTTCCTCAGACAATATGAGCTATTCAAGATGAACTCAAATGAATCAGTCAAAGAGATGTTCACAAGATTCACCGAGATCATGAACAACCTGGACTCACTTGGAAAAAGTCTTCACGAATGAAGAAAAAGTAAGGAATGTTCTAAGGAGCTTACCTAAAGCTAAATAGGGACCAAAGTGACTGCAGTTGAAGAAGCTAAAAAAAAACACTCCCTCTTGACGATCTTTTCGGAAAACTCATCACTCATGAGATGGTTCTTGGTGAAGAAGATGGAGAGCTCCCATCTAACACAAAGAACCTGACACTAAGATCTAAGAAGGATGAGATGCCATCAGAAGAGGAAGAAAGTGATGATGAAGATGAGGAAGATCCATTTGCCTTGAGATCTAGAGGTCTTGCGAAGATTCTTCAAATGAAGAAGTAGTTTGCAAAACAAAGAATATCCGCGAACATCAAGACCTCGAGGTAAGTTTTCTAACCCTAACAAGATAACTAATGTTCTGACTTGTTTTGAATGTGGTTAAACAGATCATCTCGTAAAGGATTGTCCACAAAAGAAGAGGAACAACTTTAGGAAGAATGATCGAAAGAAGAAAGCTATGGTAGCTTCATGGAGTGATTCAGATTCCACAAATGAATCAGAATACGAAAAAGAACAAGCAAACCTTTGTCTCATGAAAAATCATGAAGAAGATCCGGATCACTATGTTGACAACGTGGTAAGTACCATTATGTCTTAACCTGAATCTGATCTTACACAATTCCTTAAAGACATAATCATATGTGATAAAGAACATAGGGTAAAGATAAATTCCTTAAGAGAAAAACTTCTCAAACAAGAGAAACGATTAAGTGATATGTCTTTAAAAATTGAAAATCTTAACACTGAAAAGTTAGACCTTGATATCAATATCAAGGCCTTGGAATCGGAAAATGCGATTCTCAAGGGCAATCTCTCTTCTCTCCATCGAGAATATATCGATCTAGAGAAAGAAAAGGTTGATCTAACTGTGACGTGTCAAGACCAGAAGGCTGCACTTTTTCACTTCAGATAATATGGAGCATGTTTCTATTGTTGTAAAAAGGGTCATGTAAAATCAACATGTCCATATAGAAGAAATGATCCTTACATCATTAGAAACACTTATCCTCTATGTCTAAGGAAACAAGTTAAGCAAATTTGGGTTCATAAAGGTACTAGACCACCAAACATGATTGAGCCTGAATATGGACCAAAATATGCCATTTGGTCGACCCGGAAAGGTTGATATTTGTTGTTTTGCATGATATTACCAAGATAAAGAAGCATTAATGGATATTAGATAGTGGTTGCTCACGACGTATGAGTGGAAAAAAGCTCACTATTCTCGGATCTAAAGAAGCAATCATCTGGAACCATTACGCTTGGTGATAAAGGAAAGTGTAACATTATTGGCATTGGTAAAATTGGTTATAATTCATCTAACCTTATTGATGATGTCTATTTTATTGACGGTTTGAAGTATAACTTAGTTAGTATCTTTCAAATATGTGATAAAGGAAACAAGATGATTTTTTATTCAGAAAAATGTGAAGTTTAAGACAAGATATCGGGTGATATTGTGCTTACAGCTCCTAGATGTAACAATGTTTATTCAATGAGTACTAACCAAGTTTCAAGAACTAAGCTAAAGTGTCTCAAGGCCTTGACTGGCGATCCAAGGCTTTGGCATAGAAGACTTGGTCATGTAAGCATGCATACAATGAAGAAGTTACTTTCAAAGGATTTGGTACGTGGACTGCCAAACCTAAACTTCAAGGTAGATGAACTATGTAAGACTTGTACACAAGGTAAACAAACAAGAGGTTCATTCAAACCAAAGAAGGTTGTAAATTCTTCTTGACCCATTGAGCTTTTACATATGGATCTATGTGGTCCTATGCGTGTCAAATCTCCCAAAGGTAAATAGTACATCCTTGTCATTGTGGATGATTTTACTCGTTTTACATGGATCTCATTCTTACGGGAAAAATCTGAAGCCTTGTTTGAGTTTTCAAAACTATGTAAGGAGTTGCAAACTTTAAAAAACCTACCTATTCTTTTGATAAGAAGCGATCATGGTAGAGAATTTGATCAACTAAAGTTTGATTTGTTTTGTACAAAATACGGTATTTAACACAACTTTTTAGCTCCTAGAACTCCTAAACAAAACGGGGTTGTAGAACGTAAGAACCGCACCCTAGAGGATATGTCTAGGACTATGCCTTTAGAAAACAGTTTGCCAAAAAATTTTTGGGCTGAAGCAGTCAATACTGCTAACTACATCTTGAATAGATGTTTAATCACCCTATTTTAAAAAAGACTCCTTACGAACTCTTTAAGGAAAGAAAACCTAATATTTCCTATTTTAAACCCTTTGAATGTACGTGTTTTGTCCATAACAATGGCAAAGACAACCTTGGTAAATTTGATGCCCGTAGTGATGAAGCAATATTCATTGGATATGCTTCAAATAACAAAGCTTATCGTGTCTATAATAGACTTACAAAAATCGTTGAGGAAAGTATTCATGTTATATTTGATGAAAATAATGATGATACTTTGAGTGAAAGTTTTCCATATCTTAATGTGAATCAATATGAAGATTGCAATTCTGATGGAGAAGAAGATCCTAAAGTTCAAGAAAAAAAATATGCAAGAAAATATTCAAGATACCGGAGAACAATCTCAAGACCTTGAAACGCATCTTCAAGACCTTGAAACAGAAAACTGCGATGTGAGAACTCTGTTTCAAGGCCTTGAAACTCAACTTCAAGGCCTTGATATAGGATCCAAGGGCAATACTCCAACGGTAGTTGAATCGTGTCGAGAAAACGAGCCCCAATCTTCAAGATCCTTTCCATCTTACAAAAGGAGGAAATTTCAACATTCTTCATACCATCCACCAAAGAACGTGATCTCAGATCCAAACGCATGAGTTCAAACTCGATCTAGAGTTAACAAACTATGTACATTCTCAGCGTTCGTGTCTCTTATTGAGCCCAAGAATTATGTTCAAGCTCTTCAAGAACCCGACTGGATTATTGCCATGCAAAATGAAATAAATGAGTTTGAGAGAAACAAATTTTGGACCCTCACGTCTAGACCGAAGCATCAATCAGTCATTGGCACAAAATGGGTTTTTCGAAACAAGTTGGATGAAAGTGGTAAGCACGACTTGTAGCTCAAGGCTATAACCAAGAAGAAGGTATTGATTATGAGGAGACTTTTGCTCCGATTGCTAAGTTAGAAGCCATATGTATGCTACTTGCTTTTTTATCCTTCACGAGCATAAAGTTATTTCAAATGGATGTAAAATGTGCTTTTCTAAACGGATTCTTAGAAGAAGAAGTCTATGTTGCTCAACCTCTTGGTTATGAAAATGATGAATTTTCGGATCATGTTTTTAAACTGGACAAAGCTCTTTATGGTCTTAAGCAAGCTTCTCGAGCTTGGTATGAAATATTGTCCAAGTATCTCCTTTAAAATAATTTCGAAAGAGGTTTGATTGACAAAAGTTTATTTATCAAATCCAGAGGCAACGATATTTTAGTAGTACAAATTTATGTTGATGGTATATTATTCGGTGATACTAACGATTCTCTATGCAATAAATTTTCAGACATTATGTGTAGGAAATTCGAAATGAGCTTAATGGGAGAGTTAAGTTTCTTTCTTGGACTTCAAGTTACAAAAGCAAAGAAAGAAATATTTCTCAATCAAAGCAAGTATACCAAGGACTTGCTTAAGAAGTATAAAATGGATCAATCCAAGGTAGCAAAAACTCCTATGAGTTCCACACTTTCACTTGATCACGACAAGGATGGTAAAAGTGTTGTACAAAAGGAGTATCGATATATGATTGGTTTTTTGTTATATCTAACCGTTAGTCGACCTGACATTATGTTTAGTGTGTGCATGTGTGCAAGATTTCAAGCTGATCCTAAAGATTCGCACTTGATAGCTGTGAAAAGGATATTTCGGTATCTCAATGGCACTAAGAATTTAGGGTTATGGTACCCACGTCAAAGATCGTTTCACCTCGTTGGCTATTCAGATGCTGACTTTGCAGGCTATAAGGTCGATAGAAATAGTACTTCTGGATGTTTCCAATTTTTAGGGTCATCCCTAATCAGTTGGCACTCCAAGAAGCAAAACTCAGTGGCCCTATCCATATCTAAGGCAAAATACATAGCTGTAGGAACCTATTGTGCACAAATTCTATGGATAGCTCAACAACTTCGTGAGCTTGACTTTGATCTAAAAGGTACCCCGATTAAATGTGACAATACTAGTGTTATTTTGATCACTAAAAATCATGTGCAGCAATCCGGGACAAATCATGTCGATGTAAGGCATCACTTCATGCGTGATCATGTTGAGAAAGGTGATGTTTTGATATCTTTTATAACAACTAACTTGCAATTTGCAGATATATTTACTAAGCCTCTACTTGAAGATCAATTCAATTTTATTAGATTAGAGCTTGATATGTTGAACAAGGAAGCATTAACTTAGGGGGAGTAAATCGTTTTATTTCCTTCTTCGAATGCATCCCATTTGTCAATTTCAAGGGCCTTGAAACGAATTCAAGGGCCACATTGAAAATCACGGATCTATTTAGGTTAATATCTTTTAGATATTTTGATCTCTAAATTATTTTAAAGAAGGATTTTTAAAATGATTTCAAATGTCCGTATTTTTAGATTCAAAGAATTTTTAAAAAGTGGTTACAAAATTTATGGAAAGAATTCTAATCAAAATCGGTTCTCCCAAGATTTTGATTCTTTCAAGATCTTATTGAACCAACGATGATGTGACTTCTTCCCTTAAATATCACCTCTCTCCCCACTTTAACTTCTTCCTCTTCAACTAACTTTGCAAACTCATCTGTTTTACTCTTTCATCTTCCAAAAATTGTTACAACTTCTCTCAAACATTCTCCATGGCTTCAAAGAGATCTTCCATAGATAAGGCATCGTCGTCGGTCACCAAACGTCACAGGGTTGTGCACCTCTCCTCTGACTCTAACTTTGACTCTTCATCTCCTATGGAAGATATTGATATCTGCACAAGGACAGGCTTCCCATCTACCTGGTTCAGTAGCCATACTACCGTTGGCAAATGGCTTGACGGATTGAAGGACGGAGATCTTTGCATGTGAGAGTTGGTGGACCTAGAACTCTTTCTGTCGCTCGGCCTTCCTTGCATCACTATGCTACGAGCGAGTTCCATCTCAAAGATACTCAATCCAGGGGAAACAACTTACCCAAGGTTGACAAGACCCTTCTTCGTCAATCTTACCGCTCAAAGAGAAAGAGGCGAGTTAGTTCTTGAGCCTGTTGTCAAAAGTAAGACTATCGCTCTCTCCTCCCTGGTTATTGCTCAGATTCTAGGGCTTCTCACCTTTAATTCTTTCAATCATCCCCATCATGTCAGAACTGTTAGCCTGGCCAAATAAAAATTTCTTCTGCCCAACTCTCAACCACAACCCAATTTGACCTCTCTAACTCTTAAGGCCAGAATCGTGTGCGTTATCCTTAAGAGATGTGTTGTCCCACGAGTTAAATGTCAAGATGTGTTGACCTATCAATTGTTTGCTTTTCTATATCATGTGTTAAATGGGCTTGATATTGACCTCCCTAGTATCATCTTGAATCATATGCTCCACATGATAAATGCCCCCAACGATATCCATCTCCCTTATGCCAATCTACTTCCAAAAATATTTTGCTATTTTTCCGTTGATTTGGTTGATGAAGAAAAATGCTATATTGTTGGAGAACTCGATGAATACTTCTTTGATAGCTTAGGCATTAAGAAAACACAGTCTGACAAATGGATTCTGAAAGAACAACCAGCTTGGGCATTTTCCACAATATAGAGACTTGAAGTAGTGGAGATTGGTCTGGATTCAATGAGACAAGAGTTGCTGAAATTCAAATCCGAGATAACTGATAGATTGGATGAATCACAGGATCTGCTGGGTATCCTGAACCAGAAGATCAATAAGATGTTTCATGTGAATACCCTCTCTGTAAAATCAGCGAGCAGTATCAAGTCATTGACTGAGGATGATGCCAAAGCGACTACAAAACAGGCAGAAGGGGTTATGGAGCAGTGCTACAAGATTGTGAAAGATCGCCCAATTTGCCAACCAAATCTTGAGGATCCAGATATACGACAAATTGAGGAGTTTGGTATTGTGAAGAAATATAAGAACGCGAAGGATAAACGGCGTTTGGACGAGTCCTTCAGACACCTAGATTTGAAAAACGCTCAAGCACGTTGGAGGAAAAAGTGCATCGATGACATCCGTGGGAAAGGACATCTGAACCCAAGATGGTAACAAGAGTAGTGCATTCCAGCCTTGATGTGGATTTCAAGGCCTTGACATCGGTTTCAAAACTCTTTGGTTTTGATTTCAAGGCCTTGATTTATGTTTGAGGGATTTCTGCTTTAAACTTTTTGTGGTTTTTGGAAATACTTTTTTTATGGGTTTGTAATTGCTTTAAACTCGCGTGCTTTAACTATTTTTCTCCCTTGTTGAAAGGCAAAGAGGGAGAAATTATGGTGATCCGAAATTTCGATATTTCTGCATTCTACATTTTAGGTTTTTGATATTATTACATATGCTTCACTAACCCTAAAATGGAGGTACGAAATTTGTATTGTCTTCCATCAAGGGGAAACTGAAAACTCTACCTCGATTATATAACACCCCGAATTCTCAAAATTTGGGAAGCTACTGATTAGGACCTCACAATGGGTCCCGACCTCAGTTTGACAACAATTTTACTAGGATCTTACAACAAGACACAAATAAAGAAACCGAAATTCATAAAGCGATGTTTTAAAAGATATGAATGCAACACAAACGTCTAATAGCCGACAATACTTATGAAAATAAAAGTCTAACCGGCATCATACTATAAAAGAAACCATAAATGCAAAACCCAAACCCCACTCTAGGGAGTACGGAGACCCGAATGACCACTATTTCCGGATCACTCAGCTGTTGCTCTAACTTGTGGTAAATCTAAACAACAAAATAAAACAACCGTTAGCTAGATATCTAAACGTTAGATAAACGAGGATAACACACACACATAGAATAGCAAAACTAAACACACAACATGCTTTCAGAGAATCCATTTTTGTTATCTTTATTTAGGTCATTCACTCTTACTAATGATACTTATTTTGTGACACAAGGGATTCCCAAACCTTGCCTCCGCTCCCATATAATCATCAGGAATGGATCCGATGTATCTCACCTTGTACTTGTATGGTCTGGGTATAGAGAACCTCCTAGTCTCCTGTCAGAGCTTGGCAGTGATGTCACCGCCCGTTAGACATACACTTGGGCCATACAATAATAAAGGTCGTCCTGTGCATGTTATAATGATTAAACAATCAACACACACCATTATCATCATTCAGCTAACAATTAGAAACCACTTATGTAAGTCGCAAGGACTTACCTGAATCAAATCTCAAATCTCTTAATCTCAACTCGGTCTGCTACCGTAGAAACTCAATCGCCTGTCATAGGAGGCAAGAGAATCAATAATGTATCCCATCTTCTTAGAAATCAATAATTTCTAAGATATACAATCTTATTATAAGAGAACTTACTAAAATCCCCTCTTAAGGTAAAATGACTATTTTATCCCTGGTCCTAAAAACTCCATAATATTCTATAACCTAGTACCAAACTCTCCTTGGAACCTATTCTCATAATCTAGCTCTCAAGAGATAGTTTGCTAAATATTTATAAGAGTTAAACACAAATCTAGATTTTCATAAAAAGTCGCTAAGGTCTGACTTTGGTTTAAGATACGAGGCTCGCATAAAAATATAAAAATTTCGAAATAAATCTCTAGGTCATCTATGATATACCATCTACTCATAGAAGTAAAGATTTTCCAAAACTACCCAACCATAATTCCTACACAAGTCTCCAAAGTTGGATATAAACATCAGAAATTCTATACTTAGCCAATATTTTCTCTGTTGGAAAAACAGCCCAACTGCTCTACTTTAATTTCTAATCCGACCGTTAATTTTTTCCCAAATTTTAACACATTAAACTCCATATATCTATCTACAACATATCAAAAATTTAACGGTGGATACTCGATCTAAGATATCAAAACTGAATCATAAAGTCAGCAGGTCAAGGCTGAAAAACAAGGTATGCAGGAGGTCTCAACTTTGATTCTCTCTGTCATCATATGCTTCCATTAAGTCTATCCAGAGGTCTCTAGTTCGAATCCCACAGATCACAAATCTATGCATAAACCCTATCCAAACATCCTAGGTTCGATTCTTAGTACAGTCCAACAACATATACACACACAGACCTCATCTCCCTAATATACATGAAGAGCATATGAGGATCGACTACACATACTGGACTGTAGCAAGGAGGAGGGCACGTTTGCTACTGGTGTCGATCGGCACCACAAAACAACAGAATCGATGGGCTCGGCGGAGTAGTGAAGTGACGGGGCCAACGCCTTTCACAGTGGGCTCGGCTCGGCTTCACCGCTGGAGGGGTTGGGAGGCTCAACCTTGTCTCACTGTTGACATCAGATTAGGCTGAGGTTGGATACGGAAGAAGCAGAAAAAGGTAGGAGCAGAAGAGGCTTGGCTCACCTCGTTTACAATCCCGCCGATTCGCACACTAGGTTGGGGAAGAGCAATCATGTTGTTGTAGAAACGTGAGAAGGCTCGGTTGTGCTTGTGCCGGTACTGGCTTTGGTGAGACTCTTCCAATGTTGTAGTCGTGAAGATTCGGTGGCAACAACAGCAAGGGCGTCGAGTCTGATGAGTCTAGCCTGAGGTGGAATAGGTTTATGGTAGGGTTGAAACTCAGTTTGCACGTTGGAGGAGAGCGCCGCTTAGGGTTCCTGGTTAGACGAGAATCGGTTGCAAGAGGAAGGGAGGAGATCTACAGCACGTAACTCTCCTATAGAAGGAAAGGATACACGTTACATTGAGGAAGATCCGGTCAAGGGAGATATCGCACTGTTGAAATTCCGGGTGCTGAGGTGGACCAATCTGTTGTGAAGTGGAGGGCATCTCCTGCGTATAGAGGAAGGCCGCTAGGGCGTCTAGGCTTCTCCACACTGGGCCCAGAAAGCATGTAGGCACAACAGCCTTGTGGGGCGTTTGGCTTCTCCGCAACAGGGCCCAAAAAGCAAGCAGGCACCATAGCCTTGTGAAGGAAGAGGATAGCCTGGTCTAGGCCTCGTCAAGGCCTTGTCTAATAATGGCTTTGTCATGCTTGTCATGATCTTGTCCAAAAGCATGTCATAACTTAGATTAGGGTTTGAAATTCATCATTTTATGTGAGTTAAGCATACATAAAATGATATAAATTTGTGTGGGTATAAAATCTTAGGTATGATATAAACGGTCAACAAGTCGAAAACCGGTTTGACTCGGTAATAAACGGAAATAAATTTCCGGATATTACAGATTATATATTTGAATATGTGATGATGGAAGACTTAACACCAATGAGCGGTTTTTATACTAACAAATATCGATTTTATTTCTATATTGCTTGTTTTGTTTTTGTGTTTGTCAAATATATGCCGGCCTTGGAAAGCATTTCAAGGGATGAATGGAGGCCTTAAAATCGGATAACAGGGACAAACGCAAAGATTGGAACGCATTTCAAAGGTTCAACACTGAAGCCTTGAAAACCATTTCAAGGGATCAAAGCCGAAGCCTTGAAACAATATTAAAAGGATATGACGGTTGGAAGGAATTCAAATCTCAAACAACCAAATCTATAAAGGATTAAGAGAAGATCTTCCAAGAAGATATCAAGAAGATTTAACCAACAAGAAGATATCAAGGAGATCTCGACTAACAACAAAAAAATCTTGCAAAGATCTTAACCATCTTGACGCAAGATTTCTTCTCAACGGATCTTAAAAGATCTCGAAGATCTTCAGCCAAATATTCTCAACAAACCAGAAGATCTAAATGCTTGAACGACAAAGATCTACAACAGCGTGATTCAAGAGAAGATTACGGAGAAGAAGAATCAACGTGCGTTAAGGAGATGAAGAAGATAAGGAAAATCTACGACAGCTATCTCATCTCAACCAAGAAGCGCTTTCTATGGAGAAGAAGAAATATCAACAACGGTCATCTTCTCAACGGCTAGAAGACTTCTCCATCGAAGGCTATAAATGAAGATGTCGATTGAAGAAGAAGAAACAACAAGCTTAGACGGAAATATCTAAAGTCTTCAAGCGATCTAAAGCATCTTCATTCGTTCAAAGAAGTTTTTCTTCCTCTTAGTTTACAAAAGTTTTATTCCTTAGAGAGAGAAAAGCATGAGAGTATTATTGGAATATCTAAAGAGTGTTATACTCAAGTGTGTGTTACTCTACGAAGTAACTAGGCTATTATAGCTAGGTTAAGAGTTGGAACTAGATCGTAGCATTGAATACTGTGAGAGAAGAAGGGGATTTCTTCTAGGTTGTATCTAGGACTCTTTGAAGTTGATAATAGATAGTTAGATCCTACGGGTAAACCCTAGGACGGAGAGTATGATGTTAGAGCCGAACTTCATAAACATATCACTATGTCGATCTTTTCATTTGCGCACCATATCTTGCTTTACTGTGAATCACGTTGCTTTGTAGGTTTACAAAGTCAAGGCCCTTGAAATCACTTTCAAAGCCCTTGAAAACAAGTTATGTCACAAAGAGCTCAAATCGACATCAAGTCCTTCGAAATCAGTTTTAAAACCCTGAAATAGGTTTTTGCAAAAAGTTCTCATACTCTATTCAACCCCCCTTCTAGAGTATTTATATCTTTTATATTCATCTTACAGTTCTTCAAAACTCATTTCCCTTACTAGGAAGATCAATGAGATTACATCGTTGTGTAAAGTTTTGGAAAAGATTAAATCTGTTACGAGGGGACGACGTGCCTCCTTTTTTATCTGAGGGACCCAGTAGTTCATTCTAATCTCCAATAATGATGATTGGTTTATTGATACTACGTACTTCTCACATTAATTGAAACCATAAATCATTCTTGGCTTGCTCATTTGGTGGGCCGTAATTAAAGGCAATAAACTTTTCAAAGGTTGTTCACAAGTTGACATGTTTTATAATTATGAATCTATTATTGGTTTTAAAAAGTTTCACTTTCTATTCTTTCAATTGTTATTCCTTTCAAAGTAGGCATAGACCGCCTGCAAACCCGGGGTGAAACACATTTTATCAAAACTGGTAGTTTTTCATATATTTTTCGTTTGGCTCAAGGCTTGTTTTTGTTTCGGTCAGCATAATCATTTGTATGTGCTTATTTTTACACGTGAGATTGATATCGATCCAAAATTTCTTTTTCTTCATTCCTCTACAATTCCATAAGGCAATCCACATTTTGAAACCATGATGTTTTTGGGTGATAGAGGCTCATTATTCCTATCATTTGATTTAGTTTAATTTGGAGTTTATTTTGTGTTTCCTCTCATTGTTAGGTTACTTTGTTCCTTTGCGAACATTGGGTTCGAACCGTGTTGGACTGATTTCGCTCTTTACTTTTTGAGCAGTAATTTTTCCTTCCGCTATTATAGTTGTTGTATGATATAAAGCTTGTCTAGAAGTTGAGATTTTTGACATGGTTTTGTTCAATATCATGCGGAATTTCGAATCTAGCCAATCACCTTTCATATATTCGATTCTAGTACGCAAATGTTTTTTCATGTGCACAATCTAACAATTGAATTCTAGGTTTCCATTGGAGTTGTTCTTTGTTATTATTTCCAGTTGTTCAAAAAATAATTGTTCCCATTTTGCTACAGTGTCCTTGTGTCTACAAATCATCAAACATCTATATGTAGTATACAGTGGACAACTTCACTCCACCTACACTTAGCAATCACAATATGTACTATTTTCTTCATGTAAACGCAACCATTTTCTAATCCATACTTTGAGCTCTTCCTTCTCCTGGACAACTCAATTCTTCTGTTAGTCCCGAACCTACAAAAAGAGGCAAACAAGAGCAGTAGAGAACCACAAGGTAGTATATAATTACAAGCATACGACATGTTCTTATACCTTTCCATGCACCAATATTTTTTGAATAGAATCCACCCATAAAATTAACTTTCATTAGGAAAATTTGGAGTAAGCCTCCTTAGTATATTTTGTGAGGACTGTATAAGAATTAAAAGTTAAGCAAGCTGGTAAAACTAAGACCAACTCGCATGTTTTAACAATTCTAAAATCAAAAACAGATTCTGAAATTAAAAAACTAGTTTTTCCATAGCTCGTAGGCAACAACGTGTTGCTGGAATTAAGGACAAAGATCCTTAATCGAATAGTTGTCCTGTTTCTCAAGGCTAATCTATAGCTAGTTTTTAGATAATGTCCAAGATTGTTCAAATTAATTATACAACACGAGACCAAATTGTCCTTGCAATCGATAATAACCTGAATGTGATGAAATATGCTGTTAATTTTATGCTTTGGTCAAAACATTGTTACGTTTTTGATTTATTCTTGAATGGATTACTCTACTACCTGTTCTTTTTTCTTTGAAAAAAGGTACTATCAACTATTGGTCTTAAATGTTGGTCCCTATTATTCTTTTGAGTATAAAGTCCCTCATTTTCCTTGATTCTTCAGCGTGCAATAGTTCGAGAAAGACATCAGTAGATATCTAGTGCATTTAAGTCGATACTTATCAGTGTACAAGTTATTCATTTTCAGTCATCTCAAAGCAATGTATGATGCCATTAGCATATATTTTCTTGAGTGTAGTCCAATTCAACTTAATATATGTATGTTTGTTCTTTCTTTCTCTAAACACCCCACAAATCGAAATTATCATGATATGTTCTATAAAATCATATATTGATTCAGTATTGCCCAGAAAAAAATCAGTTGGGTATGATTCGGAAATAGTTCAGCGGGTCTAGGAACATATCCTTTCGGCTTCTAAGTTGACATTGAAGCCCCATCTTGTTCAAAGAGTGGATCTGTTTGGGAAAGTCTAAATTTGTACTTGCTTCTTCAGGCACCAACGTTGGAGGTCTCTTCGAGGCCAGCCAAAGGAGAAATGCTCGAAAAAGACTGTAGAGATTTGAGACCTTCGACCCATACTTCCCATCTTTCTCCATCAGGCACCATTCTTGTTGACCGCACATCTTCTCCTGGGTTTTCCACCTTTTCTTCTTCTTCTTCTTCCCCTTTTCTCGTGAGAGCAACATTCATTCAGCTACCTCACAGTTTCATCTTATGTCGTCATCCACCGGTCTCTTTTTGTTGAATGAAGATCTCGATTTTTGTCCCAGATTACCATTTAGATCGGTATAGGATAGATCTAGGTGTGTTTGGGGGTTAGGTTTTTTGAGGAGCTTTGGTTGGAACAACACAACACATTGGGGGCTAGGATTTTCGGTTTTCATAGCTCTAATTAACACTTGGTCCCACTCTTTTGTTTTATACAACTTGTTTGAGACAACTAAAAATACTATTTGGCGTACTATTTGGAGGAGATGAATCTATATATCATACTAAAATAGAACCTTCTTAGTCCACATGTCAACACCATAGTCATGCCAACTAGGACTTTTTGGCAAATATTTACATTTTTTTCATATTTTAATTACAATTATTTCATTATTCAACAACAAATTTAAGTCAAAATTAAAAATATTTTCCATCTCATCATGCCAATTCAACAAAAAAAAATTTTATCTCATCATGTTCACTATCTTACGGTTATAACAATACGATTTTGTTTTTGTTACCAAATCTACAACCATCTATAACAACTTAAGATCACGTCAATATATTTTTACAAATCTTCTAATCAATTAACATATTATTAAAAAGTATTTGTTATCTTTTACAAATCTTTTATAGTTAAAAAAATAAAATCTATTTTTTGAAATAATCTATATACCTATACTAATACAGACAACATTAATGCTTACGTGACGGTCTCACGTTTTTTCTCGCAATTTTTTTTTACTAAATTATAATTAAGCCATAAAATCTTTTTTACTAACACAATAAAATCATTATTTCTAAAACAAAACTTTTTTCAAGAGATTGCATTCTTCTGCATACCTAGTACGGTCTATGAAGGATAAACCTCATGGTTTATCTTTTTTTAAGCCATAAAATATGCATCTGATTCGTACTCAACACGTAACTTTTTTCGTACGATTGGTTGTTAGTAAAATCCACACGTAACTTTTATCGTACGGTTGGTTGCTATATAAACCCGACGACGACGACCCCCATTGTAAATGTACATCAACAAATCCTGAATCATGTCTCTAAAAATCTAACTCCTATCTATCGTTGACCTCCTCATCCTACCCATCGTTCATCCGCCACAAACTCACACAAGAGAAGCGGCGTTGCAATCTATTGGGGACAAAACGGCTTTGATGGAACCCTCAACGAAATCTGTGTAACCGGGCACTACAAGTATGTCAGCATAGCCTTCCTGAACGTCTTTGGTGGAGGCCAGACTCCGTCCATGAACCTCGTTGGACACTACGACCCCTCCACCGTAGGGTGCAAGATGGTGGGTCCCTTGATCGAGTATTGACAATTGTTGGGGATCAAGGTGTTGCTCTCCCTGGGAGGTGGGGCTGGGAACTGCACGCTCTCATCACGCATTGATACCAGGCGCGCCACCCGTTACTTGGAGGATAACTTCCTTACCGGAAAATCTGATTCAAGGTCGTTGGCCCTGACACCATGCTCAATGGCTTCGACTTTGATATGGAGTCTAGATCTACTTATCAGGACGCTCTTGCTTTTTACTAGTTTGCTTATTCCTAATTAATTTGTTTTAAAAATACTATATTTGAGTATAAATTTTACTAACTAAAAATTTTATTAGAAATACTAAATTAATTAAAATCATCTAGGTGCAAGTTTGTTTACTAGCTAACAACTTAATTGAAAATACTAAATTAAGGATTTGTTTTCTCCATACATGGATTTCAAATTGAGTAATTACACAAAATCACCTCTTATATACCTCACTTTTCACTTAACCACCTCTTATAAAAAAAAATTTTCACTTAACCACCTCATATACCTATTCCGTTAACAAACAGCCACCAAAATGCTTTTCTGTTAAATTTCCATCCGTAGGCCCCACTAAGAGTAATTAATTGACTTTTAACAAGTGATTAAGATATATATTTTTAATATATTTGTTTTTGTTTTGACTGAAGCCCTAGGTTGAATATGATACAAAATTGAAGCTTGTTTTCCCTCTTCCATTTTCGACAAAACAGAAGCTCATTTCCCCTCTTCCATTGTCGACAGAAACCACCGCTGAGAAAATGCTTGATTCGTCTACGATTCCTGTGAGTGCTTGATTCGTCTGCGCTTCTCAATTAATTGCGAAGGAGACTCTTGATTTGTCTACAATTCCACTGAGTGCTTGATTTGTTTGCACTTCTCAATTGCTTGCGAAGGAGAGGCTTAGTTCATCTACGCTTCTAGTGACTGCTTGTTCAAATCTCCTAGCTAATCCAAATGTGAACTCTCAATTTCTCACTTTGTTTAAACTCGTTTACTGCTAATGCACACAAGGTGTTTGACATTTGTTCTCTTAGAAGCGGGATTTATGTGATAGTCATCTCATTAGTCTGAATTACGGATTTGGTTAGAGTTATCATTTAACACTGACCAAATCGAGATAATTTATTGTTTTACACAACTAACAAAATGTAAAATCGTAGATTTATGCCTATATATTTATTTGGTTAGAGATATCATTTAGTGAAAAAAATTTATTGTCTTCTAATCAAGATTACTGTCTTTATTCTGATCATATTAAGGTTGCTCTAATTAAGTGCATTTGGAGGTTATTGTCTCTTATCAAGATTTTAAATTTGTATTGATGTTTGGTTTTGATTTTCCTTTTCAGGTTATTTGAGGGTTCAATACTCATTAAGGTGTCCTAATGTCTAGCTCTAGCGCATCTACTAATATTGTTGGCGGTGTTACATGTTTTTGTGGGTTTAAAGTTTGACTATTGACTGCAAAAACAAACCTCAACTATGGTAGGAGGTTTTATAGGTGTCCATCGTACAATGCAAATGTACAAAGTCGTGGGTGCTCTGTTTTTGAATGGCTTGATGGACCATTTTGTGGAAGAGTTGATGTTGTTATAAGAGGTTTGGTAAACGATAAGAGTGAAGCTACAAATGAAATAATTTCATTGAAGCAAGCAATTGAGAAAGAGAGATTCCAAAATCTGAAGTTGTATGAGCAGTTGAAGAGCGTGACAAAGACAATGGAGACGATGACACATGAAAAGGAATTGCAAGGCATTAAGCAAAAGGATAAAGAAAATGGTCAAGGAGTATCAAGGCTTTAGCATTTTCATTGTGACTCTTGTTGTCTACTTGATTATAAATGTACTGCTTATTGAAGTGCTCATGTAGATCGAACCACTAATGTAACTCTCTTGTGTTTGTTCAGTTTATGTAAAGAACTTCATTATTGATTATAAATATATTGCTTATTAAGTGTACTGCACAAAAAGAGCATACAAAGTACTAATAGGTTTTATCAGCTAAAAATGTGGGAATTAAGTGTTGTTTTGAGATTAATTATGGTAATTAGTTATGATCAACTAACTGTTTTGAGTAGCCAAATATGTTTCTTCTTAATTTGCAGTATCTAACATCTTAGAAAGTGCCTCTAATTCTTCTTTGATAAACTTGTGCTATGTGTATACTATTGTTATCACAAGCAAATATAGAAGCATTTTGGAATCAGCTAGTAGCTCACAAGCATTTTGGAATCTCTAAATTCATAATCAGCTAGTAGTTTACAAGCATTTTGGAATTTTTAATCCAAGTTTTGTATCAGCAAAATAACTTTAATCCAAATTTTGTAGCTTCTAGTATGTTAATGCAAATGAGAGTTTCTGAAACCACTCTAATCAAAGTTTTGTATCATCAAGAATAGCAACTAGAGGCAAAGTCTTGAAATATTCACCAAATATGACATTGCTGTCAATATTTACAGCTTTTTCACACACACACATATATATATATATATATATATATATATATATATATATATATATATATGAAAAAACTGTAAATATTGACAGCAATGTCATATTTGGTGAATATTTCAAGATTTTGCCTCTGGTTCACTTGGGAGATATGTTTGGGTTGCGGTTTGAGATATGTTTGGGGTTGCTGAACGTGATGCTTGCAGGGTTTGTTAGAGTAATGTATGGTTGTGGTAGAGATGCATGCAATTAGTTATAGTTAATTAGCTAGGTTTAGGTAAAAATTTGCACAAGCCAATATCAAGAGCATCAATGAACCCGACAAGGAGTACAAGGCCAACCATAAAACAAATAGGTTCAGTACATTATTTGAAGCTTCAATAATGAAAATAGTTCAAAAATAACTTATAGTTCAGAAAACTGATTTTGAAAATTGATTGTTGAAAACTGAGCAAAAAATAGATTTTGAGAACAAAAAACAAATAGGTTCCATAACAGTTCACACCAACTCACATTTCAAGAGTTTGAATCATCAAAGAGCAACTTTACATGTAGAAAGATAAATGCCAGCAACTGCCTGGAGAGAAAACAAAAGATCTCAACAATAAGCAATCATCCCGAAAATAAGACAAATCAGACCAAACACTGCCAGCAAATAAATCCTTTTTCAATAAGAATTGTTGAATTTCAAGGCATTGACTTGATTAGACAAATCAGACCCAACATGTGCTTTTCACCACAATGAAAAAGTTTACTCATATTTCTCTTTGATACATCAAAAACCCTCTCTCTTTAATCCTCAAATCTACTAACTTCTGTTGATTGATAACAGTTCAGAAATGTCACAACAATGTAGTCCAACAAAGGGTACATGTAAGTTGAAGAAAAGCATGGCTGAAAAAAAAACTCACGGAGTTATTAGTGTTATCTCCCTTAAGAATCTCAGTCTGCTGACTGATTTTTTTGTTTTGTAAAAACTACTACACTCACTTGAAACTACATGGAACTCTTCCAAGCCATTAGATATACCAAACAAATTAGTCTGTTGGCCTTTCATTTTTTACTTAAACTATAGCTGACTGATTTTTCTACACTTTGAGTGATTTGTTCCGTAAAAAATCTAACAAGTGGTTTCTAGGAGGTATAAAAAGACAATATTTCATTTTTATTTTTACTTAAACTTTGAGTGATTTGAAACTACATGTATTATTATGTTTTTAGATGATTAAAAAAATCTGAAAGACATTGATAAGAATGCAACAGCAAAGGCATAAAAGTTTCTAGGAGGTATAAAAAGGCAATATTTCATTTTTATTGTAACTTTTATGACAGTAAAACATGATTTAAATTTTTTTACTTAAACTATTTTTTACTTAAACTATTTTTTTTCTATAAAGACATTGATAGGAGATTTTAACTTAAACTCATATGACATTAAACTATTTTTTACTTAACCTCACATGACAGTAAACTATTTTTTACAATAAAACGTGATTTTACTTAAACTCATCTGAAAGACATTGATAGGAATTTGTCTCGATTTAGTATATAGTCAGATTGACATACATTTAAATAATATTTATCATTTCTTATTTATAAACATGAGGTCCGAACATAATAAACTAAATAAAGTGAACAAAATGAGCTAGACAGTAACTGTGCTAACTTATACAAGCGTGCCTATAAATAGGCAGTTTTTATTAGTGATAAAAACTGCAAAATTAGTAAGGTGATGAGGTTGTTAAAAAAGTATAAGGAAGAACAACAACAAAGGCTCAATGATGAGTTGCTGAGGTTGTAGATGCTCGGTAACACAAATTGCAAAATCAGTAAGTTGTTCAGAACATATTCCCTATGAGGTGATAACCTATGATCAAGTTGTTAACAAATGCTCACAAAACAAGGAGAAAGCTCAGCAAGATGTTAATAGATGCTCAGTAACACAAAATGTAGAATCAGTCAGCAACACAAAGTGCAGAATCAAGAACAATTCAACCAAAAAATAGGTTCCATAACAAGTAGAAATTTTGGATTTAGCCAGCTGTTTGAAGAGCAACAACACAAAGTGCATATTCTAGTCTTTCACATTGGTCCTTGCAATGCAGTCTTTAGCTGAGCAGTAGATGTGAAAACTTTTTTCTTAGATTGTGCAAGCGGAAGATAGATTGTGCACGAGCTTTGGGCAATAGATTGTGAGCTTTCCCTTGACGGACCAAGCGAAGGACTTTCACCATGTCCCTAGAAAACAAAGTCAAGATTATGTAATAAAATTGATAACATTTAAAATATATTATAGTTGAAAGAAAACGATTAGCAAAATACCATAAAGTTCGATTGTGAGGTATTAGATGGAGCAACCGGTGGATTTTCACATTGTGCCTGAAAAAAAAATATTAGCAAAATGATAACAATATAAATATTACATTGATATGATAAATTATATCATACCAAATTTCTTCTTCGTATGTCTTGAAACTTGTATCGTGTTAACATTCTTTGGCCTCCCACCTTTTTTTCGTTCTCTAGGTGGTGTAGTTGTCTTTGGTGGATTAGTACACTTAGGCTTAGAATGACCCTCAACTCCACAATTTGAACATTTGTTCTTGCCATTTCTATGTTTTTTTTTCTTATCATCTTTCTCCTCTTCAAGTTTCTTTCTTCTTGCCTTTTTGGGTCTACCGGGTTGAACAATGAACTTTGGTGGCTCAGGTGGAGTCATGCCAAATTGTTCTCATTGTTGTTCATTGGGCATAGGGTTTACTACGTTATATGTAAGCATATACATTCTATTAGTGCCCGTTTGGTTGGAGCGGTGGAATGGAAATGAAATGGAATCGAATAAGGGTAGAAGGAAATGGAATGGATGAGATTACTTTTATGTGCTAAAAGACCTCTAACCAAACGTAGTTTTTGATTAATTCGGAATCATTCCGTTACCGGGAATGATTCCCGGTGCTTCCAAATGAGCCCTTAGTGTAGTAATCATCCACAAATTCTCTCACCTCCAATCTTCTTAGTGTGATGTATGCCACTGCGTGGGGACAAGGAATGTCAATCAAATCTCATTTATTACAACCACAACTCTTTGCTAAAAAGTCAACTACATATGTTTTTTGCATATGATCCACCTCAAATCTATTGTCCCCTCCATAATGAACTGGACATCCTCTAAAACCTTCCTCCTTTGCCTTTTCTAATTTTTTATAGTAGAAGGTGTAAAGATACCTGAGTTCTTGCTCATGCCCTCTCTTTTTGTCAAAAATCTCTTCATCAACTTTCTTCTGATCCATTCACACATAGAAAGAATTGGTTTTCTCTGGCTTCTAATATGTAGTTGTTAAAACTCTCACACACGTTATTCAACTACATATCTAATTTTGATGTATGCATGAATCCATGTCTAGACCAAGTGTTGGGATTTGCCTCCATGAGATACTTGTATGCACCTTCATCCAAACTCTTGATGTACTTCATAGCCTCATTAAAATCAGGTTTGTTGCATGCCCTTGCAGCGTACCATAGTGCATCCTTGAACCCTTTTACTGGCCATTTCACTCTAAAGTTGTTGGGAAGATGCCTCACACTAATCTCGTCTCTGCAAGTGGATCAACTTGGTGTAAAGCCTCTATTAGACCCTGCACAAAAATTACAATATTATGACAATTATAGTATTAATTAAGACACTTTAAAAGAAACAAGTGGATTTTGTTTACCTTTTGTCTATCAATTATGAATGTAAAACAACCTTCTCCAAAGTCAGACATCAAATTTTCAAGAAACCAACACCATGTTTCCTTTCTCTCAGCATCCACAACTACATAAGCAATTGGAAATAAATTTTCATTGCGGTCTTTCCAATTGTGCATAGCAATTAACCAGTATAAACTCCTCTTAAGTGGCATCCATCAAGGCCAATGATTGGTCTACTACCATTAAAAATCCCCTCTTGCATTCATCAAGACATACATATAACCTTTGGAACAATGGCTTTTCTGGACGATCTAAATTGACTTTAACAAAAGCCGATGAACCGGAACTCCATTTCCTTAAAGTTGCTATATAATCCCAAACCTTTGCATATTGGGCTGATGCATCCCCTTGAATCAACAATAATGCTCTAAGTCTAGCTCTCGATGCTTGAATATAACTAACTTCGACGGTGTAGTCCCTTCTAATTGTAGCAATGAATCCTTTAACTGTCCAATTTGGATCATCTCTATAATGCTCAAGGTATTTCTCAGCCAACCACACAGATGTGACTTTTTTGTTCTTATTTTTCCAGCCACAATCATGAGTAGGGAAGAAACTCTTCAACTGAAAAGTGTCATCCAAACTCGTTCTACTAGCACATGCTTTAAACTTGCAATAGTTATTCTTACAAACACAACTCTTCCTTGAGTGTTTTATGTCACAATCATACTTATACTTATAGTAGGCAGACACTCCCTTACTGTCATTATGTGAATAATAATAATCCCCACCTTTTTTAATTGAATATTGTCTTAAAGCTTTTCTAAAGATATCATTAGATCCAAACCGCATACCAACTCTAAGACAAATTGGTTTTTTGAAATCAACTAGGGGATTGAACTCGGGATATCTTGGATGTGTGTTACCTTCAAATCCACTTAAAATTTTTAGGCCATCTGAATCATCATCAACTCGATCACTTTTTTCACCAGCTTCCTCAGAAAATGCTTGGTATGAACCTTCTACAATAGCACTCACATAATCACGAACACCCGAATCTACATGAGTTGTGTATATATCATCATCTTCCTCATCACTTGCCAGAAAACTGAAATCTCCATCCGAATCTGAAATTTCTAACCCTAACAAGCTTCCATCAGCTTCCTCGTTAATAAATGGTACAATTGAGTCATGGATATTTGTAGTAGGCGGTTGTGATACAGGATTAATATGATTCATGATAGAACTGAACTGTCAACATAATAATAAATTACTCAATACAGCAAGTGAACAAGTAAAGCAATCAACTACATGACAAATATCAACAAAATTGCAACAATCAACAAAACAAATCTAAATTGTGGAAACCTAGTGTTGAGTAGAATAACAAAACTAAATTTTGGAACACAAATCAACAACACTATTTTAAACCTGAATTTCGAAACAACCAAACTGAATTTTGAAACCTGAATTTTTTAACAATCAACAACACAAATCAACAACATTGTTTTAAAGAAGAGTTGAGAAACAACAAAACTGAATTTTGGAAACCTAGTGCTGAGTAGATACATAACTGTTTTAAAGAAGAGTTTAATAGCAACACAAACCTTTTTGCCCTTCTTTGCCGAGTTCAATGGAGGAGATTGTTCTCAATCTGGTGTTCAGTCTTCTCAATGTCAGGTAAGAGATATCAGCAATGCGATTTTGTTGAGATTGGGAGAGGAAAACTGTCGTGGGAGAGGGAACTCTCTATGTTTGCCATACTCAGTCTCCGTTGTTTGCCATACTCAACAATGTGATTTTGTGTGTCGATACTCCTAGGGTTCTGTCAATACAAATAAAAACAAAAACATTAAAAGTATTTTCTTAATCAATGTTTAAACTCAATTAATTACTCCTGGTGGGCCCCATATATAGAAATTTTAACAAAAAGGTATTATGGTGGTTGTTTGTTAACGGAGTAAGGATATAGGGTGGTTAAATGAAAAGTTTTTTTTATAATAGGTGGTTAAGTGTAAAGTGGGGTATAAAAGAGGTGGTTTTGTGTAATTTACTCTTTCAATTTTTTTTTGATCAATGGAAAGCAGTTAGAATGATCTATCTTTTAGAGGTAGTCCATCCTAAAGTATCTTTGCGGATAAGAACACAAAGTTCAAGATCATTAGAAAAACAGGTGTCGGTGGTCAAGATTCCTAGGTGGGTCAAACGGTCAACAACACAGTTTATTTCCCTGAAAACATGTCTGATATGGACTTCCTCAAAGAAACAGAGATTCACTCTGGAGTCGGATAAAATCATCTCGACCTCCCAAGGGCAACTCCATAAACTTTTGAGTGCCTTGATGACACAAAGATTGTCACCCTCGATTTCGATCTTTTTGACCTTTACTCTTTCAAATTTATTAGCTTTCAAAAGAAAGTTCTTTAATTTCGGGAGAAGTTTTCTTTTTAAAAAAAAATTCAATTGTAAATCTTATGTTACTTTTTCAAAAAAAATTTGGAATCGTACTTTTTATATTTAGATTTAGCATATTTTTTTAAAAATATTGGCTTTTTTTTTTATTCATATTTGGTTTTGTACAGTTTTTTTTTATTTTGATTCGGATTCGTTACTATTAAAATTTTCTTATTTTTATTTTTTTATTCTTATTCGACTGTAAAATCTTTCGCACCTCTTAAAAAAATTTCATTCAGCTCGTTTTTTAATTATATAGATTCATTTTTTTAAAAAAAATATTTTGCTTTTTATTTCTCACATTCGTTTTTTCACAAGTTTTTATTTCTTTTTTTTACAAATTCATTATTTTTAAAATTTCTTATTCATTTTTTCTCAATTCTGATTCGTCTACAAAAATTGGTTACGTTTTATCCATACATGGATTTCAAATATATTAGCTTTCATAAGAAAGTTCTTTAATTTCGAGTAATCAATTTTTCTATGATTCCAGTTTTTATATTATATGCGTAAATTTGTTTTGAATATATTTTAAATGTCCAAATTAATTTTATATGATATAGAAATGTCTAACTTTAAAAAATATCTTAGCTAATTTTTACTAGAAACTTCGTAATTATAACTTACTCAAACATTATTTTACTAATAATTAATATTAATTTTATTTTTTAAATCTGAAATTTGAATCTTCCCTCATAAACTTATATCGTTTTACTCATTTGTAGTGCCTAACTTGTTTGACAACAAAATTAATATGCATGAACATAGTTTGGAATAATTAGGGTAATTTATTTATACGCTTAAAAAAGTGGTATATTATATAAGAATTAGATTAAAGTGTAAATATTGATACACTTCTTTATTCGTAAATATTTTATTATCGTAAGAATAATTTAATGACTATTATACTGTTTTGTAAATATATCATTATTTCATAGATATACAAATATACCCGCACAAGGTACGGGTTATAAACTAGTTTCTAATAAAAAGGTCTTTTTATTTTAAAAAAAAGAAAAAAAAAAAAAAGAAAAGGAGATAACCCACTTATATGTCTAACAAGCCCAAGGGCAGTGCAGAGGGCGTATAGCCCACTACTATAAGGCCCAAATAATATCCAAGCCCAAGGAGATAAATCGTCACAAGCCGAAACCCTACTTTCTCAACCCCTTCTTATACCGCATCGAAACCCTAGAGTGCCGTTAGCCTCCTTCATTTTCCAATCTTCCCAAGATGACCACCCATTTGAAGAAGAACAGAAAGAAGAGAGGGCACGTCAGCGCCGGACATGGGCGTATCGGAAAGCACAGAAAGCATCCCGGAGGTCGCGGTAATGCTGGAGGTATGCACCACCACCGTATCCTCTTCGACAAGTACCATCCCGGTTACTTTGGGAAAGTTGGTATGAGGTACTTCCACAAGCTCCGCAACAAGTTCTTCTGCCCCAAGGTCAACGTCGAAAATCTCTGGTCTCTACTTCCTCAGGAGGTGAAGGACAAGGCATCAAAGGACAACGCCCCTGTGATCGATGTGACGCAGTTTGGATACTTCAAGGTGTTGGGAAAGGGTGTTTTGCCTCCGAATCAACCTATTGTTGTCAAGGCCAAGCTCATTTCTAAGATCGCTGAGAAGAAGATAAAGGAAGCCGGCGGTGCTGTGGTTCTTACTGCTTAGGTTTGTTTCTTTTTTCATTTCCGTTTTTAATCAATTTTGAGTTCAGTTCAATTAGGATATTGACGTATCGATCGAGGATTTGGAGCGATTTGAATATTCATCTGTTGAGACTTTGGTTTTCAATGCTATCTATATCTGCTTATCTTACGAATGATTGTCGCGTTTCAAATTGTTTGTCCCTCTGCTGCGAGATCGATGATACGAGTGTTCGAGTTCATGGATATCTTTGCGATCGTTTATGTAGATTTGTTAATTTAAAATACTGGCCGATTGCTAGATGTTTTTTTATTATGTGCTTATTGATTATATTGAGATGATACTGTTTGTTGTTAATACTGCGTGCTGTACTTTTATTAAAGTATCCAGCAAAACAATTCAGTTTACACTTATGATCATAAGTTGTTAAATGAGCTTGCAACTTGTTTTCCAGATAAACAAATCTGTGCCTTATCTTCCTTTCTTTGCAACTCTTTCGTGTCTAAACTCCCCAGTTCCTCCTGCACTTGATTCTTTGTTTGGCTGTTCTTATGATCCAAAACCAGCCAGTGTGTTTTAAAAATTGTTGTTCCTGCGGCTAGCATTGTCTATTTTACAAGATTTTGGCTCTTTTGTAGCATGTAAACTTATGGTTGCCAAACAAAGATCTGTTTTTGAGCAGTTTTCTATACTGTGCGATCGCAAATTTCCTTTGGTTTCTCCATGCATCTTTTTGCTCACTTTGCAACTGCATGTACATCTTGTTCTTTGCAAAACAACCCTTAGATAGTTAGATTGTGCTCGAGATGTTTCACTTTGTCAGAGAATTTCTTAAAACATCAGTTTATTTCGCCCCATTATGTTTATTAAATGATCGTATATCATCATATTTAAATATTAGACTTTCCTAGCGATGACATTGCTGAAATATCCCTCGATTGCTATGCTTGAGGCCGAGTTATAGGGTTTGTTTGCTTAAATGATGGTTTATGAAATTATAACGTACAAATTAAACCTAGAAAATGTCAAATATGAACCTGGTGTGGTTAGGAAAATTTAGATTTGTGATTTCCTGAGTAGATTTTTATAGATTTTAAAAAATACTTTGTAAAATTAGATTTGTAAATAACAAAAGACAGGAATGCTCATCACCAAGCGTATTTCACGGGATTGTTGCGGATCTATGCAATGTCATGCAACACTCTTCGTTGGCATTTCCCTTCTTTCTTGTTCAGCTCTTATATACAAAATGGTTCATTTGATTCTAAGTACCAACCATGGTAGCAACACCATCAATTCTACAGATCCGTTTATCAATAACATTTTTGTAAAATTAAAACATGATAAACAATCGAATAACTGGGTCCTAAACCTAAACCACCGGTTTGCTAGCCTTTTTGTAGAAAACAAAAAGGCAAATCGGACCAAACCGGCCGGTTTGGTCTCTTTAAAATTAAAAAAAATAAAAATAATAAACCAAATCGGCAGCTAAACCGTCAACCGGCGGTTTTGCCAAACCGGCAAACCGTCGACCGTCGGTTTGGGCCGGTTTGAAAACCTCCGGTTTGGCGGTTTGCCCTAAACTGGACCCATGACTACAACGTGGGTCAGCATATAACTAAAAGCAAGAGAGTCCGAGACATGATGGAACTGGCGGTTCAGTTACCTTGGAATTCTAATCAAATTCTAGGGGGAGAATTCTTTTAATCTAGACCGTTAATTCGGATTTTTTTCTAAAATAATAACAAAACAAAAGTTATTTCTAAGATTAGGTTCGGGAAAAAACTATTTCCGAGTGTAGGAAGAAATTAGGGTCGGAGCAGACCCGCAGTTTCAAACTGCGGGTTTAAATAAATAACCCGCAGTTTCAAACTGCGGGTTTAAATAAATAACCTGCAGTTTCAAACTGCGGGTTTCATTTCTACTAAAAAAAAAAAAAAAAAAAGTAACCCGCAGTTTCAAACTGCGGGTTTTTTTTAAAAAAAGAAATGAAAAGCTAAGGTGCGGATTAAAAGGCTCTAGCAAGATTTGAACCCAAAATCAATTGGTTCAACACCAACATCCTCACCACTAGACCATGAAACCTTTTACTAATTTAATAGGAGATGTAGTTTGTATAGCTTAATTTTCATATACATCAAAAACAGAAATAAGTGAGATTCGATCCCAATACCTATAGGTTACGGGATTAACCTGTTTCCACTAAGTTAAACTACATTATTAATATAATTTCAAAACTAAATATTTTTTCAAAACAAAGATACAATTCGAGTTCAAAATCATATTGGAGTTATTTTTTATAAATAGTTATATATTTTAACATAATTATATCTTTACTTTATTGACTTATAAATATCATTTTACATGTATAGAAATAAGAATTAAAAATTTTCATGTATAGAAATAAGAATTAAAAATTTTATTATATATCTCATAATATTATATAGAAAATATATAGAAAATATAATGATATTTATAAGTTAATAAGATATTCACAAATTCGAAGTTAAAATCGTATTTATGGTTTTTTTTTGTAAATATTTATATTTTTTAACATTATTATAATATGTTAAACTTATAAATATCATTTAACATCTATAGAAATAAGAGAAAAAAATTATTGAATATTTTAATGTTTTAAAAAAATTACATAAAATTATAATTATTATTCGAAAAAATACATACAAGTTGTAGCAGTTAAATTAATTATATTGAATATCTTATTGACTTATAAATATCATTATATTTTCTATATAATTAGTTTAGCTCCTACATGTATTATGTATTTTTTTGAATAATAATTATAATTTCATGTTATTTTTTAAAATATTATGAAATATATAATAAAATTTTTAATTCTTATTTCTATACATGTAAAATGATATTTATAAGTCAATAAAGTAAAGATATATTTATGTTAAAATATATAACTATTTATAAAAAATAACTCCAATATGATTTTGAACTCGAATTGTATCTTTGTTTTGAAAAAATATTTAGTTTTGAACTTATATTAATAATGTAGGTTAACTTAGTGGAAACATGTTAATTCCGTAACCCATTGGTATTGGGATCGAATCTCACTTATTTCGGTTTTTGGTGTATATGAAAATTAAGCTATATAAACTACATCTCCTACTAAATTAGTAAAAGGTTTCATGGTCTAGTGGTGAGGGTGTTGGTGTTGAACCAATTGATCTTGGGTTCAAATCTTGCTGGAGCCTTTAAATCATAGAAATAATTTTTATTTTGTTATTATTTTAGAAAAAAATCTCGTTAATTCAATTCAACATACATGATCTTCACAGTATATTTTTATTATTAAAAAAGGAAATATATTATAACAAACCATAATTAACCTACGTTAGCGTCGTTCTAAACCTTTCTGGTTAGTTACCCTTCATTCTGCATAATTCTAATATCAATATGCGTGCCTGCAAATTTACACATTAATCACAAGAATCGCAACAACTACATCAACACTGCTTCTGCATACCTTTCCGGTTAGTTTCTCTTTATTCTGCGCCTCTTCTTCATTGTGTAATACTTAATCGACATCTTTCAACATTTATGTAGTTCGTTCGATCAAGTAACGTGCTTTTGATCGATTTGTTTGCTGGAAATTCAGAGAATATTGACACTGTTTTGCTAATTCAGAAGTAAAACACTTTTGGTTGATAATTTGCTACAGATTCAGAAGCTTTAGTGTCTCAAAGTAATGATCATGGATACATCTACAGATCGGATCCCTCAAATAGGTATGAAATTTGATTCAGTTGATGATGTATGAAATTTTTGGGTATATTTTTAGAAAAAAAAAATCATAGAAATAACTTTTATTTTGTTATTATTTTAGAAAAAAATCCCGTTAATTCAATTCAACATACATGATCTTCACAGTATATTTTTATTATTAAAAAAGGAAATATATTATAACAAACCATAATTAACCTACGTTAGCGTCGTTCTAAACCTTTCTGGTTAGTTACCCTTCATTCTGCTTAATTCTAATATCAATATGCGTGCCTGCAAATTTACACATTAATCACAAGAATCGCAACAACTACATCAACACTGCTTCTGCATACCTTTCCGGTTAGTTTCTCTTTATTCTGCATAGTTCTAATTTCAATATGTGTGCCTGCAAATTTACACTGTATTCACAACAGCCATATCAATGTCTCACGAGGTCTTCATCACCTCCAAGCTCTGCGCATCTTCTTCATTGTGTAATACTTAATCGACATCTTTCAACATTTATGTAGTTCGTTCGATCAAGTAACGTGCTTTTGATCGATTTGTTTGCTGGAAATTCAGAGAATATTGACACTGTTTTGCTAATTCAGAAGTAAAACACTTTTGGTTGATAATTTGCTACAGATTCAGAAGTTTTAGTGTCTCAAAGTAATGATCATGGATACATCTACAGATCGGATCCCTCAAATAGGTATGGAATTTGATTCAGTTGATGATGTATGAAATTTTTGGGTAGAACATGGACGAAAGATGGGTTTCAATATTCACCAAGCATTTCGAGGATAAGAGTAAGAAAACCGGTGAGGTAACTTTGAGAAGATTTCTATGCGCTAAACAGTGTCATCGTGTGATTGACAAGAGAGGAAATTTAGGAAGCGTTGTCGGGCTGAAACTAGAGTCGGTTGTCTAGCACGAATTGGATGTTCATTGGACAAGACTACAAACAAATACAAGATATATGATTTTGTTTTTGAGCACAATCAACCTCTTCATTCACCAGAGACGAGTCACTTACTGACACCACAAAGAAAAATATATGAAGTCCAAGCAACTGAAATTTATCTTGCGGATGAATTTGGAATCAAGCCTAGGAAAGCTCATGAGTTCATAGGTGCAAATGTTGGGGGATCAACTAATTTAGGTTACACACGTCATGATCACAAAAATTACCTACAAAGAAAGCGTCAACGCAATTTGTTGTGTGGGGAAGTTGGAAGTTTATTGAAGTACTTTCATATGCAAAATGTGGATATTCCTTCATTTCAATATTCTATTAAGTTGGATTATGAAGAGAAAATGACTAATGTATTGTGGGCGGATGCAAAAATGCTTATAGATTATGCGTCATTTGGAGATGTAGTTGTCTTTGATACTACATTCGGAACAAACAAGAAAAACAAACCTCGTGGTGTTTTTGTCGGTTTTTAACCATTTCAGGGAACTGGTTATTTTTGGAGCTACACTATTGTATGATGAAACTGCAGAATCTCTTAGATGGTTACTTGAAACCTTTCTTGCAACCCATGACAATAAGTATCCGAAGACCATTTTCACTAATCAAGACATTGTTATGGAAAGACTATAGGTGAGGTTATGTTAAATACTTCACATGGATTATGTATATGGCATATAATGGAAAATGCATTGAAACACTTGATTCATGATGAGGTAAATATTTTTCAAGATTTTAAGGCTTGTATGTGTGATTTATAGTGAAGTGGTTGAATTTGAGGAAACTTTCAATAGAATGCGCAGAAAATTTCAACAAAGACTTGAAAGACATATTTTCTTTGGGAATTCGTAGCACACAACTAAGTGAAAGTTTGAACAAATACTTGAAAGACTATTTATATTGCAAAATGGATATAGTGCAATTCCTTAAACACTTTGAGCATGTTGTTAGAGAAAAACACCAAAATGAGATACATACTGAATTTGCATCTCGGGAGAAATTGCCTAGAATGAAAATAAAGAGAACATCGTTACCCAAACAAGCTGGATATATATACACTCCTAAGATTTTTGAAGCCTTTCAAGACGAGTATGATTGGTCTACAACCGCATATATCAAGCCTCCGATTGAAGGCATCCAAGTAATGAGTATGTTGTTGAGATTTCTAATTTTGATGATGGTGATTCTATGAATATGCAATACATAGTTTTTGCAAATCATGTTACTGAAACAGTTGCTTGTAGTTGTAAAATGTTTGAGAGGTTGGGAATACTATGTGCTCATGCTTGAAGGTTCTTGACACGATATATGAACATTAAATTAATTCCTGATAAGTACATTTTAAAGCGATGGATCAAGGAAGCGCGAAGTGGTATTGTGCGAGATGTTAGTGGAAGAGTTGTCGTCGAGGATCCTCAATTGAATTCTACACGGAGGTATAGGTATGTATGTCCAAGTTTGTCAGATTAGCTTCTCAAGCATCTATATTTGAGGAATCCTCTGTTCTTGGAAAAAAAGGTGAACATATTATGATTGAAGAGGTTGATAAGTTGTTGTCAAACATACGATTACAAGAGCACGTTGATTTTTAGGTTCCCGATCTTAATAAAAGCATTGAATAGATGATGCATCAATCCCTTACGATGTTGTTTTGAAGAAAAAAGAGGGGTGAAAAGGAGAAAACGATTAACAAGTTGGACTGGAAAACTACATAGAAGAAAGAGAAAGATTGTTAATCGCAATCTTAAAAGTCAATCATCTATGACAAATCAAAGAAAGGGGAAGAATCAAATTTAACAAAACAAAAATGATCAATCAACGTAGGTATATTATATGTCTAGCTAAAGTAATCAAGGTATTTTCAAATTAAAGTTGTTTATATAACTTTTGGTGTTGTTTATTAGGGACCAACAAGTGGAAATCAAGTGGTGTCCACTATTCATTCTACCGAGGGGATACAACTTCTAACTAAGGTATACTAATAATAATTTATTTTATGTTTGATCTAAAAATTCATATGGTATGTATATATGACAAGAATTAATGTTCCCAGGATATGAATGAGGAGGTTGATCAACCAAACCAAATGTTTTCCGAAGATTTATCAAATTTTAACCTTGGTATGTAAGTTAGTTGTCATATTCAGATGTGGTAAGTTAAGCTTTAAAATCTAACTATTGATGTAGGTCTATAATTTTTTTATTATGAAGAAGGGTTGAGGTTCAATGAAGCAATGTAGAATAACACTGCGGGTCGGCAAAACAACAGAGAAACTTATACGTGGTTCGACATCAACTACATTCAATGAAAGAGCAAACAGTGAAATATACAAGAGGAGCATAAGTTTATGTTTTCTCTATTTTTCCCTTATGTACAAGGCTGAGATAGATTTATTTATACATTTCCAATTGATTTGAAATTAGTTAAAAAATTTATTTTGGTTTTGTTTGATAATTAGTTGATTTTTGACTTCTATTGTGATGAGGATATTAATTTTCAGTTGATTTATGTATACATTTTCAATTGATTTTGATTTAATTAAAACATTCGATTTGGCTCATGAGCAAGTAAATAAAAACCATTCTCTTATCTTTCTGATGTACCAAATTCTTCTGACATTTGTCAGTTGTAATTTGTCTTTGACATTTACAAATTGTAATTTATCTTTGAATTTGAGTATGTTGTTGCTTGGAGATGGTGCACAAGAGTTTAGTATTGATCTATTTAGATTCTAGTTGGTGTTGCTGCTTCTGTTTTATTCCAATTTGATCTCCCGTTTTATTCCAATATGGTCTTTAGCTACTTAATATGGTGTTGTAAACTTCTATGTTATTCCAATTTGGCGTTAAGTTGCTTTTGTTTTTACCTATTACCATTTCTGTTTTGCATTGACAGTTCTTGACATGGTCATTACAAATACTTATCAACAACCACAAGAGCAACACTAGCAACAACATATAAAGGCTACTTATCAACAATAGGGATGGCAATTTTATCCGAACCCGACGGACACCCGATAACCCGATCCATAATAAAAGGGTGAAAACCCGACATGAAGCGGGTGAAAGCGGGTGGTGGATGAAGCGGGTGATGGATCGGGTCGGATTCGGGTGGACCTTTCATCCACCCATCCGACCCGTTTCACCCGCTTACACCCGTTATAAATTTATTGATTGTTTAATTGTTTAGTGATTTTTAGTTCCCTTTTGATTTATAAATTTGTGATTTACTGATTGTTTAGCAAAATTTTTACATTTTTTTCACTTCCTATTATGATCTTATTGTATGTTATGCATTGCTAAATTTCTCTATTTTTCAAGAACTTAAACTTATAACACTTCTTGTAATGTTTCTACTTGGATGATTTGTTTTGACTTTATATTTATCATGTTTTTCACAGATAAGATTTTTTCGGATTGAATTTATTTCTATTATTATTAATTTTCCGAATTCGAATCCGAGTTTAATATCGATTTAAAGGAAATGTGTAGAACACCCGAATATCACCCGATCCACCCGCTTCATCCGTTGGATGCGGGTGGACCGGATGCGGGTGGTGAGTTTGGCGGGTGGCGGACAGGGTCATCCACCCACCACCCGATCCATTGCCATCCCTAATCAACAACCACAAGAGCAACATCAACAACAAGCTTTTCCCATGAATCAGAATTTAGGCACCATCAATTGGTGTTTCCCATCAAATACATTCGAACATTGAGCATATAAAGAATTGCATAAAATAATTGGAAGAAAATAAGTTAATTTCATTGATTTGTTAATGTTTTATATCAGTAGAATCTCTCTTTATATAGAAAGAGATGCAAAAAACTAAGAAGCAAACACATCAGTAGAAGTAAATAAGTAATTTGATAATGTTTTACATCAATTGAAGCAAACAAGTGATCTTGTAATATTTTACATCAGTAGGAGATGTTGCACTATGTGTCTCCATCTTCTTTGAAACACTAGAACTTGATCCTCTGTATACTTGCTTGAATTAAATCAATCTCTCTTAAAAACAATAGGGGCTTTAGAAAAAATTGGAAAAGTTGTTGGATAACGATTCAACATCCTTTTAAGTTACCCTCCCTACTTAGATTTTCTGTTATACTTAGATGAACATGTTATGAGTGATGATCTCTTAGGTATGCAGGCATCCATTGGGCTATATAGCCCTTGCCTAAACAACAAAGTTGTCAAATTATGAAGATTAAACAGATGAGATGATGTAAACCAATTTAGATGTAAAAAAAACCTAAGAAATTATAAGTATCACTTGATGATTTCAATTTCAAAATCAGCAAATGAGTCCCAATTATAAGATTAGGCTTTAAATAGAAAATTTTAAAAACCTCGTTACTGGAAATGAAAGAATTTAAAGCTTGACCTGTGATTGCAAAGAGCTCCAATTATTAGATTAGGTTGTAAGAAGAGATAGTAATCGATTTTCCGGGGGAGAGATTGACCTGTAATTGCGAGATGCGGTGAAAGTGGGTGAGGCCGAGGAGGACTGTGAATGTTGAAGCTTAAGATCTGAAATGGAGATAGTGGGATAGGGAGAAGGTTTCACATAAGATCTAAGATAGTCAAATTGTGTGGGAAATGGAATCCGATGAGAAGAGAGCTATAAGGATGTTGAAGAGTAAGATCTGGCGATCTACGATGGAGGGAGGGTAGGGCGAAGGAATTTACTGATTAGGTTAATTATGGTTTGTTATAATATATTTCCTTTTTAATAATAAAAATATTTTGTGAAGATCTTGTCCATTGAATCAAGTTAATGGTCTAGATAAGAATAATTCTACCCCTAGAATTTAATTTGAATTCCAGGGTAACTGAACTGTGGAACTGGATATCCAAATCCTTTTTAATCAAGTCTTGACACTAAGCACCAGACTAGCAAGCGGATGACTTTGATAACTTTAGCAAGGAAACCGACCACCAAGAGAGAGAATGTTTCCAGCTCAACTCACTTGTTGCCACTTTTCCCCGCCTACATTAGTCCATGAAAAACACCCTGTAGCTCGGCCATGAGAACCGTACATAGACCAATATTACAAAAGATCCTATGTTTCCATTCGCCTACACAATTTCTAATAACACTAGCTACCGTGGTCATCTCTAAGAGCTCCGGCCGTTGTAACACCCCGAATTCTCAAAACTCGGAACATTACTGGTTAGGACCTCACAATGGGTCCCGACCTCAGTTTGACAACAATATTACTAGGATCATGGAACAAGACACAAATAAAGAAAACCGAAAATTCATGAAATAGTATTTTTAAAGTAATGAATGCAACACGGTCTAGCAGCCTAAAGTACTTAACAAGGGAAAACGAACAACTGTCTTAACAAAAGAAAGAACGACAAACAACAATCCCAACCCCCACTCTAAGGAGTACGGAGACCCGTCTGACCACTACTTCCGGTCACTCAGCTGCTGGTCTAACCTGCGGTAAATCTAAAAACACAACAAGAGAAACCATTAGCTAGTTATCTAAATATTAGAAGAATAATAATAGCACACACACACATAAAAATATAAACACCCATCATGCTTTCAAACAAGTCCATTTATTATCTTAAGTTAAGTTACTCGTTCACGCTAATGATACTTATTTTGTGACACGAGGGATTCCCAAACCTCGCCTCCGGAATGGATCCGATGCATCTCACTTGGGCCTTAAACATAATAATAATGGTCGTCCTAGCAAATTATTATTATTAAAAACACGCACATAACACACAACCACCATCACTCAACTAATATCCAGAAACTGGCTAAGTAAGTCGCAAGGACTTACCTGAGTAAAATCACACTCTAACAAGTCTCAAAACGATCCGTACTCGTGATAACTCAAACGCCTGTCAAATAAGGCATGTGGATCAAAGTCTCATCCAGATGTCCAACCTCATGCGAAGAAATTACGGAAAAAGCTCTCTTACGGTAAAAGACCATTTTACCCTTAATGTCGCAAATTTTCAAAGTTTATTCTTAAACCTACTAATTCCTTTTAGCACTTATTTCTATACTTTGTGTCTCTCGGTTAGCTACTTATAGGTTATAAGTTCAAACTTGAATCCACTCGGAAAAGAATAACACTCTTCTTCCTTCCCGGTTACCATCTACTCTACTACATATTTTATCCGTCAAACATGTTTTTAACCTTTCTCCTCAACTCACTTATAACTACATAATTTCATTTCTTATCTCGTACGGGTATATGTACACTTTCGTATATGAATATATATATACTTACAGGAATACCTATATAATATCCAACATCCAACTTACTCATACATACCTATGTATATATTCACTCACGTCTGCAGTACTCATATATATATATATACATCTCCACCATCTCTATCTAAAAGATACAACCTACTGATATATATATACTCAAACCACATCTACAGAAGGCCCGAAAAAGGACTTACCCTCACGTGTTTCGGTCCGACTCGGCGGTGCCCCTCCTGACTACAGCCGTGAAGAAGAAGATGGTCCGGCTCAGCTTGCTTCAATCCGGCTCAACGGTAGCCCTCCTGACTGCAACAGGGAAGAAGAAGACGGTTCGACTGCTCACTGCAGGGTTCGAAAGTCGTCCCTCTCGTACGTTACACCCACGCCATAAGACAAAAGAGAGGTAGGAGAGATAGAGAGGAGGGAGGACTCACCACTGCAGACCGGCGTCGGCGGCGATTGGACCCAGCAGCAGGACGGCGTTCAGCGACGAGGTTCCGGCGTCGATGGCACTGCTGCGGCTCTTTGTGCGAAAACAACACACCGATTGTTTAAATTACGGCGAGGAAGGGAGGAAGGAAGGCGAGATGGACGGGAGGGGAATTAGCGGCTCACCTGGTGGTGTCTTGGTGTCGACAGAGGCGGCGCGGTGGCTCCGGTGTGGCGTGCATTGCTGTTGTGTCGACGGCGTCGTTGGTGTATATCGTTCAGCAGGTGAGAGCGAGAAGTTACGCAGAAGAGAGAGACGGAATAGGGACTGGTGGCTCACCTGGTGGTCGACGGAAGGCGGCGCAGTGGCTCGGTTTCCGGCGTGCGGTGTAGCGGCTCTTCTACCAGGCAAGCGGCGTAGCGGCTCTTCTCCCAGGCAAGCGGCGTAGCGTCTGAAGGTAAGGGATGGTTACGGGTTTAGCTTAGAGTATAATTTAGGGTTAGGTTAATTAGATTTTAATTAAACGATTAAGGATGGGCTGGATGAAGAAGGCAAATGGGCCCAGTGGTGGGCCAGATCCGGCCCGCTATCTCTCTTGCAACAAGGTTACCAAAAACTCGTTAAACGCCCGGACCGAAAGATCACTTGCGGGAAGCAATACGGAATTAATTCTGGTTACAAAATTTTATTATTTTATGTGAATTAGTCACATAAAATAATAGAATTTAAATCCCGTTTTATTTTTATTTTAGGAAAAAAAATTAACGGGTCGGAATCCGGTTAAATTCAGGTTTAACGGGATTTAAAATTTCCGGTTATTACATTAGTGTCCCCTAAAAGAAGTTTCATCCCGAAACTTAGGATCATTTCTTTAATCACACGTTTCCTTTGGTATCTTTTCTCTTCAAAATTTTCGTTTTCTACCATGCAACTACTCACACATCATAGTCAGACGTATATCACATAAAACGTAAACACCCAATCCACTATAAAAACATGAATGGTCAAACAACACAACATCCGAGTACTAACTCGTCAATACAGGAGTAATCTCTAACCCCGCAAAGAACTCGGGATAGTTACGTCTAATACTCTCCTCAGTCTCCCAAGTGGCCTCATCAGCTCCTCTCCTAGACCACTGGATCCGCAACATAGGTATCTCCTTGGACCCCAGACGTCTAGTACTGCGCTCCAAGACAGCTACTGGGTACTCTACAAAGGTGTGATCGGGCTCAACTGTCAGATCCTCATGGCTGATGATGTGTCTCGGATCCGGGATGTACTCTCTCAACTGAGATACATGGAAGACCGGATGAACACCCTCTAGTCTCGGCGGTAAAGCTAATCTGTAGGCCACCTCTCCAACTCTCTCTAAGATCTCAAAAGGTCCGACATATCGGGGACTCAACTTCCCCTTAATGCCGAAACGCCTGACTCCTCTCGTAGGTGACACTCTCAGCCACACCTGAGCACCCACTCTAAACTCCAAAGGTCGACGCCTTTTGTCGGCGTAGGACTTCTGACGACTCTGACCTGCTAACATCCTCTCTCGGACTAGGGCAATCTGAGCGATTTCATCCTGTATCTGATCTAGAGCTACTCCATCAGCTCTGCTGTGCTCATCCCAACATAAGGGCGTACGACATCTCCGCCCGTACAAAGCCTCATAAGGGGCCATCCTAATAGATGCGTGCCAACTGTTATTATATGAAAACTCTACCAGTGGAAGATGATCTGGCCATACCTATCCCCAATCTAGTACACACGCCCGGAGCATGTCTTCTAAGGTCTGAATGGTCCTCTCAGACTGTCCGTCTGTCTGTGGGTGGTAGGCGGTAGTAAAGTGAAGACTCGTCCCCAAAGCAGTATGTTCCTGCTGCCAAAATCTCGAGGTAAAACGTCCATCTCTCTCAGAGACGATAGTCCTCGGTACTCCATGGAGTCTCACAATGTGTCTGGTGAACTCCTCAGCTAGACGACTCACCGGCCACGTTTCCTTAATAGGAATGAAACGTGCGGTCTTCGTCAGGCGGTCTACCACTACCCAAATAGCATCAAAACCTCTGCTGAGCCTCAATCCGGTGACAAAGTCCATAGATATATCCTCCCACTTCCACTGTGGTACTGGAAGTGGGTGGAGCTCTCCTCCGGACCTACGGTGCTCAATCTTGACCTGCTGGCAGGTCGTGCAATGAGCTACATACCGAGTCACATCGGGCTTCAAACCACCCCACCAGAAGGACTGTCTCACATCCTTGTACATCTTACTCGCTCCAAGATGTACTGAGTATGGGGTAGCATGAGCCTCACCTAGTATCCTTTGTCTCAACTCACTGTCTGACGGCACACAAACACGATCCTGACGTCTCATCAATCCATCAGCACCAATAGTGAATTGTGAGGCCTCATCTCGAGACATCCTATCTCGGATCCTGATCAAAGTCGGGCAAGTCTCCTGCTTTTGTCGGATCTCATCCAACAGATCAGGAAGTAACTCTAAGGTAGCCAACTGACTATCAGTATCGGGAAACTGAATCTCTATCTCCAACCAAGCCAAGTCCCTCTGCAACTGTGGCTGTACTGTCAACCGGGCTATCGCCCTCTCCCTAGGCGTCTTCCGGCTCAAAGCATCAGCTACTACATTTGCCTTCCCGGGGTGGTAAAGAATCTCAAGGTCGAAGTCCTTGATCAACTCTAACCACCGCCTCTGGCGGTTATTCAACTCTCTCTGAGTGAATATATACTTCAGACTCTTATGGTCTGTGAAGATCCGACATGTCGCCCCACATAGATAGTGACGCCAGATCTTAAGAGCATAGACTACTGCAGCCAACTCTAGATCATGTGTGGGGTAGTTCTCCTCATACGTCTTCAATTGTCGAGACGCATAGGCTATGACCTTACCTCTCTGCATCAAAACACACCCCAAGCCCAGCTTGGATGCATCACTGTATACTACAAAGTCATCAGTACCCTCAGGCTGTGCCAAAATCGGAGTGGACGTCAATCTCCTCTTCAGCTCCTCAAAACTCTGCTGACACGGCTCAGACCAGACAAACCGAGTAGTCTTCCTCAGAAGACAGGTAAGTGGTCGGGCAATCAAGGAAAACCCTTCCACGAACCGGCGGTAGTAACCTGCTAAACCCAGAAAGCTGCGAACCTCCTTGACATTCTTAGGAGGTTGCCAAGAAGATACTAACTCGATCTTCGCCGGATCGACTTTAATACCCTCAGCAATCACCACGTGACCTAAGAAAGCCACCTCTGACATCAAAAACTCACACTTGGATAGCTTAGCATACAGCTGGCTATCCTGTAGAATCTGCAATACCGTCCTCAAGTGTCCGGCATGCTCCTCTCGACTCCTAGAGTAAACTAGGATGTCGTCAATGAAGACTACCACAAACTGGTCTAAGAAGTCGATGAATATCCCATTCATCAACTCCATGAACACCGCTGGTGCATTAGTGAGCCCAAATGGCATCACTACGAACTCATAATGACCATACCTAGTCCGGAATGCCGTCTTAGGTATGTCCTGATCTCTCACCCTCAACTGGTGGTAACCTGACCTCAAGTCTATCCTCGAGAACACAGACGCCCTATGCAACTGGTCCAATAGATCATCTATGCGTGGCAGGGGGTACTTGTTCTTGATGGTTACTTTGTTCAACTCTCTGTAGTCTATGCACAGCCTCATCGATCCGTCCTTCTTCTTCACAAATAGTACTGGCGCACCCCAAGGAGACACACTAGGGCGTATGATACCCTTCTCTGCTAGCTCCTCTAACTGCTTCTTCAGCTCAAGCAGCTCTATCGGTGCCATACGGTACGGAGCCTTCGAGATCGGTCTCGTGCCCGGCTCTAAGTCAATGCTGAAATCAACGCTCCTCTGTGGGGGTAGTCCTGGCAGGTCGTCACTGAATACCTCTGCAAACTCGCATGCAACAGGTATCTCCTCTATGGTCAGGTTCTTGCTTTCCTTCATGGCATAACACCAGAAGGCCTCACAACCCTGTGCTATCAGTCTCGCTGCTCTCACTGCACTGATAATTGTGCTTGACTTTCCGAGATCCCAACCTCGGAATATCACTCTATGACCCTCCTCGGTGGCAACGGTCACTGTCCTCCTACCAATGTCTAAGACTGCTCCGTGCTTCTTCATCCAATCTATCCCTAAAATAACATCCTTATGAGCTAAGGGCATGACTAGAAAATTTACCAGCCAGTCTCGATCTCCCATATGAACAGGACATCCATAAATCTCTATAGTCCCTCTTACCTTACTCCCATCAGGTAAGCCTATCATAAAAGGTATCCCCTCTACAGTAGCTAAGGACAACCTATCTACACATGCATCAGATATGAAGGAGTGGGTAGCACCCGTATCAAATAAAACTCGTACGGGTAAGTCATGGATCTGGATCGTACCTGTGGCAATCGGTGCATCTGGCTGATCAGCGTCCCTCAACTCAAACACTCGTGCCTGAGTTCCTCTAGTATCAGCTACACTGCCACGTCCTCTGCCCCGACCTGATCCCTACATAGAGTTCTGTGAAGATGTGTGTCCTGGAGCCCTGTAAGACTGATGCTGACCAGGGGCTCGGTACTGCTGCTGCTGACTCGGAGCTCGGTACTGTGGCTGCCTCTGTACACTCCCTGATAGACCTGCAAGAGAAGAACCCTGCTGAGATGGAGCCTTGCCCTGGCGGCAGAATGCAGCCCTATGTCCAACCTTGCCGCACTGGAAGCAGGTCACTGCCGGCTTCGAGCAGTTCGATCGAATGTGTCCATAGCCACTACAGTTGTAGCACTGTAAACCACCAGCTGAAGTCTGACCAGTAGTGGTATGGCTATGTCGCCCCTGAGTCTATCCCCGTCCAAAATCAGCTACTTCTGAACTACCACCAGCATATCCTGTCCTCTGCCGCTTATCCGGTCTGTCTGACTGAGCAGCTCTCCTCTGGACTGGTCTGTCTCTCTCATATGCAGACGCCCTATCCTGATAGTCTGACAGTGTCTCACAGCGAAATCCTGCCAGATAGGAACGAGTGATCTCTCTCAATCTCCGTGAAAAGAGATATACATGCTGCTCCTCAGGAGGTGCAGCTGGTCCAAGCAGTGTCAGTTCCTTCTGGAACTTCTTGATGGCAGCAACAATCGGAATGTCCTTAAATCTTGCCTCAATGAAGTCTTGAAACCTCTCTCTCCTCAACGAGACAGGGCAGTATCTGTCTCTAACAATGCTCCTCATCTGCTCCCAACTGGTGACTCGACTACGTATGGTCCGCCACCAGGAATGAGCATCCTCAGTGAAGCATGTCTGCACCAAATCCACCTGTCGATCCTCTGGGAAACGTATCGCCTCTAATGCAGTCTCTACCTGTCCAATCTAGTGCTCCACCTCCAGTCCTATCTCTCCACTAAATGAGGGGACCTTTTGAGAGTTGAAAGCCTTCAACCACTCATCCGGCCTCGGTGCTCTAGACCTAGTAGGAGCTCTCTCAGCCACAACTCTCCTCTCAGGTACAGCTGGCACATGAGGCACTCCCTGTGTCACCTGAACAGATCTAGCCGGTACTGGTGATACCTGGGTAAGTCTCTCTGTCCTAGCAGCCTCCTCCATACGCTCAACGTATGCTCGGTACTCTCTGTACTCAGTTGCTCCAATGGAAACACGTCCTGACTCCGTCGAACGTGCTCTCTATGCTCCAGACCTAGCAACGGTCTCATTCCTGACCTCGGGACCTACACTCTCGGCCACTTCCTCCACTCCAGCATCTGGCATGATCATTGTTGGTGGATCCTCTCGAGGAGCTCGACCCCGACCTCGTGCTAGTGGAGGTCTACCTCCACGGCCGCGTCCTCTAACTATAGGGGTCCCATCTCCCCTACCTGGTCCAGCTGGAGGGAGAGGTGGACGACCTCTACCTCGACCAGTAGCTAGCGTAGCTCTAGTACGTGCCATCTGCGCGAGGAATAACAACTATCAATATAACTAGCTAATAAGTCCACTAAGTCCATCTACGGTAAAACCTAAAGTCCATACTAAGCATACTGAGATCCGCGGTAGTAGTGGTGGTCAGCCGTACTTTTCTATTCCCAACCAGACTATGCATGCATTTGAAAACCAAAAATTCTCTTTTTAAAACTCAGATCCCTTTCGGGTTCTGCTTAATACTTATTCGGTCTTTCAGAAGATTTCAATTGCCATTATTGCCAACCTGGCTCTGATACCATGTTGTAACACCCCGAATTCTCAGAACTCGGAACATTACTGGTTAGGACCTCACAATGGGTCCCGACCTCAGTTTGACAACAATATTACTAGGATCTTGCAACAAGCCACAAATAAGGAAAATCGAAAATTCATGAAATAGAATTTTTAAAGTCATGAATGCAACACGGTCTAGCAGCCTAAAGTACTTAACAAGGGAAAACGAACAACTGTCTTAACAAAAGAAAGAACGACAAACAACAATCCCAACCCCCACTCTAAGGAGTACGGAGACCCGGCTGACCACTACTTCCGGATCACTCAGCTGCTGGTCTAACCTGCGGTAAATCTAAAAACACAACAAGAGAAACCATTAGCTAGTTATCTAAATATTAGAAGAACAATAATAGCACACACACACACATAAAAATATAAACACCCATCATGCTTTCAAACAAGTCCATTTATTATCTTAAGTTAAGTTACTCGTTCACGCTAATGATACTTATTTTGTGACACAAGGGATTCCCAAACCTCGCCTCCGCCCCCGTGTAACCATCAGGAATGGATCCGATGCATCTCACCTTGTACCTGCCTGGTCTGGGTATAGAGAACCTCCCAGTCTCCTGTCAGAGCTGGGCAGTGATGTCACGGCCCTTTATACATGCACTTGGGCCTTAAACATAATAATAACGGTCGTCCTAGCAAGTTATTATTATTAAAAACATGCACATAGCACACAAAACCACTATCACTCAACTAATATCCAGAAACTGGCTAAGTAAGTCGCAAGGACTTACCTGAGTCAAATCACACTCTAACAGTCTCAAATCGGTCCGTACTCGTGATAACTCAAACGCTTGTCAAATAAGGCATGTGGATCAAAGTCTCATCCAGATGTCCAACCTCATGCGAAGGAATTACGGAAAAAGCTCTCTTACGATAAAAGACCATTTTACCCTTAATGTCGCAAATTTTCAAAGTTTATTCTTAAACCTACTAATTCCTTTTAGCACTTATTTCTATACTTTGTGTCTCTCGGTTAGCTACTTCTAGGTTATAAGTTCAAACTTGAATCCACTCGGAAAAGAATAACACTCTTCTTCCTTCCCGGTTACCATCTACTCTACTACATATTTTATCCGTCAAACATGTTTTTAACCTTTCTCCTCAACTCACTTATAACTACATAATTTCATTTCTTATCTCGTACGGGTATATGTACACTTTCGTATATGAATATATATATATATATATACTTATAGGAATACCTATATAATATCCAACATCCAACTTACTCATACATACCTATGTATATATTCACTCACGTCTGCAGTACTCATATATATATATATATATACATCTCCACCATCTCTATCTAAAAAATACAACCTACTGATATATATATACTCAAACCACATCTACAGAAGGCCCGAAAAAGGACTTACCCTCACGTGTTTCGGTCCGACTCGGCGGTGCCCCTCCTGACTGCAGCCGTGAAGAAGAAGATGGTCCGGCTCAGCTTGCTTCGATCCGGATCAGCGGTAGCCCTCCTGACTGCAACAGGGAAGAAGAAGACGGTTCGACTGGTCACTGCAGGGTTCGAAAGTCGGCCCTCTCGTACGTTACACCCACGCCATAAGACAGAAGAGAGATAGGAGAGAAAGAGAGGAGGGAGGACTCACCACTGCAGACCGGCGTCGGCGGCGACTGGACCCAGCAGCAGGACGGCGTTCAGCGACGAGGTTCCGGCGTCGATGGCACTGCTGCGGCTCTTTCTGGCGTCGACCCGCTGCTGTGCGAAAACAACACACCGATTGTTTAAATTACGGCGAGGAAGGGAGGAAGGAAGGCGAGATGGACGGGAGGGGAATTAGCGGCTCACCTGGTGGTGTCTTGGTGTCGACAGAGGCGGCGCGGTGGCTCCGGTGTGGCGTGCGCTGCTGCTGTGTCGACGGCGCCGCTGGTGTATATCGTTCAGTAGGTGAGAGCGAGAAGTTACGCAGAAGAGAGAGACGGAATGGGGACTGGTGGCTCACTTGGTGGGGTCGACGGAAGGCGGTGCAGTGGCTCGATTTCCGGCATGCGGCGTAGCGGCTCTTCTCTCAGGCAAGCGGCGTAGCGGCTCTTCTCCCAGGCAAGCGGCGTAGCGTCTGAAGGTAAGGGATGGTTACGGGTTTAGCTTAGAGTATAATTTAGGGTTAGCTTAATTAGATTTTAATTAAACGATTAAGGATGGGCTGGATTAAGAAGGCAAATGGGCCCAGTGGTGGGCCAGATCCGGCCTGCTATCTCTCTTGCAACAAGGTTACCAAAAATTCGTTAAACGTCCGGACCGAAAGATCACTTGGGGGAAGCAATACGGAATTAATTCTGGTTACAAAATTTTCTTATTTTATGTGAATTAGTCACATAAAATAATAGAATTTAAATCCCGTTTTATTTTTATTTTTGGAAAAAAAAATTAACGGGTCGGGATCCGGTTAAATTCAGGTTTAACGGGATTTAAAATTTTCGGTTATTACAGCCGTATTGATCTTCATAATATCTTCACTTGGCTTGATCCATTTGTTGTTCACTGGACTCCGAACCAAAGTAGTAAGCTTCCTATTATGATATTTCCATGCTTTATCATATTTTGACGATTTATTAAACACAAAAAAAATGTCTATTTCCTTTGAACTTCTCATTATTGAAAATGGTCTCGTTCCACCACTTACAAGTTTACCATAAACTAATCGAAAAAACATCCCTCCATAGACAATTATTATCATAAAAAAAATAGGAGAACATATATTGCCTCTTACGTAAAACTATTAGAGAAGTAATCAAAGCTCAATTGTCTGCCTAGAAGGCCCTTCCACATTTGCATGATATCTTCATAATTTGTGAAGAGATGAGCTTCCGTATTTGACTTACGTTTGTAACACCAACATGTATCTATAAAAGCAATAAGCCACCTACATCTCTCACTATTAGTAAGAACTCCACCCTTCAACATCTTCCAAGCGAAGGTTTTGGTCCTTTCTAGGGCGTTAACTTGCCACACGTTCTTGAACACAACTCTGTCCACCAAGGACACAATGTTGTTGTTTGTGATAAAATTATATGCGGAGGAGGAAGAGAAAAGCCCATCGGGAGAGCAACTTCATCTCATCTCGTCAATAACAGTGATCATACTATCTTCACCTAGAGGACTTAGAAAGTTGTTGATAAGTTTAATTGCGGCTAATCTCAAACAAGTGGAGGCACTCAACCTAGGTGATAAAATATCTCACTTCCAACACGTCTAATTAACCCATAAAATTGACAGTTTTAAATTTGATGTCTTCATCAACAAATCTGGTAGCCATCGACAGAAGAGAGAAGTTTACAAGCCAATTATCCAACCAAAAACAAATAGTGTTTACATCCCCTAGAACCCATCAAATTCCCTTGCTTATCACCTCTTTGATCCTTGTGATGATACTTTTCCAAACATATGACGGAGTCAAATGAGGGCGGTTATTGGCTCTAAAATATTTCGAGCGCACGACAGTAACCCAACAAGCCTCATCTTCCATCTGATATCTCCAGCCTAGTTTAGCAACTAAAGCCACATTGTGAGATTCCAAAATTTTCAAAACTAATCCCCCATTCCAATTTGGATTTTCATATGTCGTTCCAATTCACAAAATATATTTTCCTAGATTGATTCGTAGAACCCCACATAAAAGATCTACACACCTTCTCAATACCATCATGTGTAACTTTTGAGAGAATGAGGGAGGACATAACATAGATGGCCATAGAGGCAAAAACTGACTTGGTGAGAGTGAGTCTATCCTCGAAACTAAAATTTCTAAGTAATTACCAATCTACACACATTCTCCAGGCTAGTTTATCTAGTAAGTACGAGAAAGAAGCTTTGAAGACATGCTTTTGTAGAAGCGGCATTCCTATGTAATTACCGATCTTAGAAGTAACCTAAAATTTTGACTTATCAAAATTGATATGTTGACCCGACACATCACATAATATCTTCAACACATTCAAGATTTTCTTTAGTTGACTAGGAGACGCTTCAACAAAAAGTGAGAAGTCATCGGCGAAGAATAAATGTGAGAGGGGAGGTCCTCAACGGAAAAGAAAATTGGGTTTTCACTCATCATTCTCAACCGAATCATGAATAAAATGGTTGAATCTTTCAACGCAAAGAACTAAGAGGTACGGTGTGAGAGGATCTCCCTATCTAATCCCTCTTTCAAGGAATAGTTGATTTGTTATCTCGCCATTCCAAAGCAATTTGAACATGGAGGTAGACATGCATTCGTGTATCATTCCAGCCCAACTTTGGGAAACCCTACACAAGTCAATGTATCAATAAAAAATCTTAGTTATTTCTATCATACTCTTTCTCAAGAGCAAGCTTCAAACCATCCATTTCCCCCCGTCTTTTTCATTCTCATGGAGTGAACAATCTTCAACATGAGAACAATGTTATCTTGAATCAGACATCCTGAAATAAAACTCCTGCTGGGGTCGATCAAGTTTTTCATAATTCCATGCATGCACTTGACTAGAATCTTAGTCATGATTTTGTAGATCATGTTGCATAGGGTGATGGGTCATTGGGTCGTAATTGACTTACCCGTTCAGGTTTACTCACCTTAGCAATCAAACTAACGAAAGTATTATTGATTTCATCAAGGAGCTTATGTGTCTCGAAGAAACTTCTAACAACCTTGCCAACACTTCTTGAAAAAACCGATTGGAAGTCGTCAATACGCAGGGCTTTATACACACTCATTCCCTTAATAGTCAACGAGATCTCAATAGACGACAAAGGAGTGTTCATGCTATCCCTACTATCCGTATTAATATCAGGAAAGCCACTACTAATAAGACTGAAATATCAGACGTTGCTAGACTATCCATGCTATAGAGATGGAAGAAATAGTTAACTACAAATAGCTCGAGTTTATTCGGATCTTCTTCCCACACATCTAGGTCAATCAACATACCTTCTACCCTTTTGTGTCTCTGTTTGATGACTATGGATAAGTGAAAATACTTGGTATTATAGTCACCCAAACATAGCCATTAAGCTCTTGATTTTTGAAACCACGAGATTCTTCTTGATTTCAAGTAGCTTCCAACTCCTTTCCGACATCTTTATCTTGATCTGCAAGGGCAGAAGAGTGAACGAAATTAGGACTCAATTGCACCTCAACTAGCTTATCCACGAGATCACATTTCTTGTGGATAATATTCTCAAACACGAAACGATTCCAGTTAATTAAAAGGAACTTGAGAGTATTGACAGAGGAACATACATGTGCTTGTAGTCCAACAAGCTTTAACAATGGGGAGATAATTTGAGTGTGTCATCTACACAACTTCAACCTAAAAGGGCATCACTTGGGTTTGTAGTTAACATCAAGGATGAGATGCAAGATTAGCGGAGCATGGTTTGACGAGATATTGGGAAGGTGATGTATCGAGGCGATTTCTCACATAATGTGGGTTTTTTGGTTCATCAGAACTCCATCGAGTCGCTTGAAGACACTTTGGAGTGGAGCTCTACCATTTTCCTAGGTGAAGTCTGAGCCCGTATAACCAAGATCAATCAATCCATACATATTGAGGAGGCTGTTGAAGGTACCGGAGTGTGAATGTAGTTTTCTAGAACAACCTCTTCTCTCATGGTTGTAGATATATAGTTAAAATCACCTCCTAGGATGAGGGGATCTTTTATTTGCAAAAGCTCTTTATTTTGTTCTTCCTAAAAGATTTTCCTCATGTGAGATTTAGGAGGGTCGTAACCAACAATCAAGTCAAACGGTCGAGTCCCTTTATTCAGACAAGCATGAATAAAATTTATATTCATTGTAGCCACATTTAAACGAATATCCTCATCTCTCAAAAGAAGCCATACTCCACCATCAAAGCCTCCATATTCAACTCTTACACAACCAAAATAATTGAGACGTTCGCAAACTTTCCGAGCTCTATCCCCGAAGATGCGAGGCTAAAAATGGCTTATACGCCCACTTTGTGTTGTTTGTAGAGCTATTTTATGGCCCATCAGAAAATCGTTCTTTCCGGCACCGGATACATTCAATAAAAAAAATTCATCATTTAACAAATAATAAAAGAGAAATTTAAAATGGAGTCAATGGCCTTACATTATACATCCTAGTGCATGATTTCATGCATGACATCTACATATTAAAGTCTTCCCCTTTCGTCATAAATAAGTCCTTTTCTTTAGTTCCTCATCAAGCTCAATCACATGTCAGTCTCGCCAATTGGGGAGTAAATTTTGCTAGAGCTATTAGTAACAACATTTGAAGAATTTTCTAAGGACCTACTACTATCAAGGGGAATACCATGTGGGCAAGGAATGATTTCCATATTATTCTCTCTATCAGTCTGATTCCTATAACTGTTTGTGCTTCCACATTTTCATCCCTAGCACAAGAGGATCTTGGTCTCTAGGGCACTTTGATTAAGAGCAGCTTTCATGATAGATTGTAGAGTGACCGTCAGTTTACGGACTATTGTTGCTTTCCGAGCCAAAGCTCTATTCTAATGCCTCTTCTTCGTAGACTTTGTTTATTTCTTGTTGGACTCTCTAAAGAACGTGGCCTTGACTTTCCCTTTCTCAACACATTTGGATCTTTTATCGCTCGAACCTTTAAATACATCATTAACAACTCACTCTTCAATATCTTCAACTCCTTCAATTTTGATCAATCTTGTGATCTGAGGGTCTGCGGTTATGGGGATAGTATTTCCTTCTTCCACGTAACCCACCAGAATTTCAAACTGATTGTTGGTTGGGGACTTTTTGGAAATAGCATTAACAAATCTACTCTTGTCTTCCCTAATCAGGCCCCTATCTTGAAAATTACCTTGTGTTCTCCTAGTTTGGCTCACCGTATTATTGAATGGAAATAAGATTTCAACTTTCCTTTTGGACTAGTCTTGTTTTTATGTGAGTTGGCTACCAGCCATGGGCAATATCTGTAAGTCGGTCTCTCTTATGATGAACCGTTGAGTCTGACTAACATGCCCTAGTGACATCACGTTTTTATGCTATCCTTTTAGATATGTTTTATGTGTTTTTTCTTAGTTTTGCGTGGAATAGACATCTACATCTAAATGTCAAAGAACGTCTACTCCCGTTGTGTAACCCTAGACTCCGATTTCTCCCCTATATAAACACTCATAATCTTAGAGTTAGATACGTTGATTCATCGCGAATTCAATAGGCTTTTATTCCTCCTTATTATAGTTGTCAAATATTGTTAGTTTGTTTAAAGGTTGCCCCCGAAGGAACCAAACTCTTGTAAGTTATGTCCTTCTTGATTCAATATATGGTCTTTGTTTTATATTTCATCATGACTGGATATCTTTCTCGTGATCTAAGGATTGAATGATCCCTATAATGCTTTAATATATGGTTTGCATATATCTTTATGAGTTAAGATTTTGATATTGTTTTTTTTTCAAAACGCTTTATTCCTACCTTTTGAAAACTTCGAAAGAAGTGATGTTTTTTTATTGGTTTAGATAAAATAAGTGAAGGGCCAAAAGAGACCGTTGTTGTATTGGATTTATTGAGAAGAATTTCATTTTGAGAGTACTAATTCATCAAACTTCAAGGATTTCTAATCATAGTAGAAAGTTCCGGTCTTTGAATCTTTTTAAACTGAAGGGACACAAGCACATGCTTTTCTTGGTCTTTTACGGATTTCCTATTAATTTTTTTGGGTTTTCCTATACTCGCCGAACCGCTGGATTGAGAGCTACGTAAGTTGGAAAGTACGGTCTTGATTTGTCTATGTCCAAGACGATTTTAGATGGTCACCTACTTTTATCATTATCCAATGTTCATGAAATATATATTTGCATCAATATGTTAATTCATTATAGTGGAGATTCATGTTTTCTTAGATCACCTTCCTCCCATTGGTATACATCCACAATTGCTCTCTTTGTCACCATTGCCTACTTAATGCTTTTCTTTTGCTTAAAATAATTAACTATTATTCGACACAAGCCTTGTGAATTGATACCCGATTATACTAAATCCGATCTCGTATCCTTGTGTGGGAGGTCGTTGTACTTTGGTAAAACTTCCACGATTAGCCCACACACTGAAAAACGGATTACTAAGAGCCCAAACTATGAACATGTCAAAACTCAAAATTAAGGGTGACAACCTAACTATCATTAACTCAATCAAAACAAGGTGAAAATTACAATGGGAACTTGATATTCTCATCTCGGACAATTCACTCAATCTTGCTCAATTTCCATAATCACTATCAAACACGTACTTAGGGAAGTCAACGACTTTGCGGACAACTCGCTTACTTAGACCACGTTATTCTTACAGCCCAAAGAAAGATTCTAGAGGAAGTTGAAGTTCTAACCCACTAGGATGTTATAGATGGTCCATCAATATATGATAAACTAACCGCTTATCCAGTCTTAATCTTCTGTCTCATTAATGTCTCATCTCCTGTCCCATGTTTCTTATTGGACAACGTGGCAGCAGATTTTCTTAAAAAAAAATTGTAATTCAATGGGTTGGTTTTTGGGTTTGGCTTAGTGAGTTTTATGTATTTAATATTTTTTGAACCTATGTACGAGTAAAAGCATGTTACACTCAACTTTCTCCCTCATCCCTATTGGAAAACTCACCTGATCCACCAGAAACACATAAAACCAAAACGAAAAAATTCTGCTCAAACCACATGCAAGTGCTAAGCAAACACCGGAAAACTCCCGTGCTCCGACCTGAATTCCTTCTCTTTTCTTCCATCAGCAAAGTCAGATGTTGATTTTGTTTTTTTTAACTCTTCTAATTGCTAGCCATTGAGCTAGTGGACTTTCACAGCCGCCAGTAAAACAATAATAGAAGAAATGAACATATACCTCCAGTATTTAGAACCCATCTTTCAAAAACATTGCTTACAACATTTACCCACCAAAACCCTAGGAAACAAAAAGGACAAGAATAAATAACAGGGATATAAATCTGAAGTGAGACTTTCTGAAAATCACTCTTGAATTGAATCTCACACCCTAACTTTGGCTAGGTTCTAATGGACCACCCGTTCTTGCCTGAGAAATGTGGCATCGTAGTTGAGTGTTGTTGGACGTGACACAAACTCGCCGACGACCTAACGGATAAGAACAAATCCAAACTCGTCGATGACTCGGACAGGAAATCGCTCAGATTCACTATGTCGGACTCACCTTTGCATATTCCGCGTTGAGTTCGCTCTTTGCCTTCTGTCCAAGTTTCCCGCTGTCAAAACCCTAGATTTCTTTAATTTGATGTAATTGCAGTCTACAGTGGCCATTCTCCTCTAATTCGCAGGAGATTCGACGATTTGGACTACATATATGGAGTTAAAAGACATTAAAAGTTAAAACAAATCAATTAAAGAGTAAATCGAACGAACCGGCTCGTTTCATTTAAATTTATAATTGGTGTCACGTGGTCCAATAGGAAGTACGAGACAAGAGATGAGACAGTAATCGGGACAGAAGATTTGGACTGCAAAAACCAACCCATTGAATTACAATTTTTTTTAAGAAAATCTGCTGCCACGTTGCCCAATAAGAAACATGGGACAGAAGATGAGACATTAATGGGGGACATAAGATTTGGACCGCCGCTTATCATGTAATAAAAAAATGTACAAGGTTGCCACTTGCCAATACGTATTGACTCCTTTAGAGCACACGCAATAGTGGTTTTTAAACATTGTTTATATTAAGTTTCTTATAAAAATTGTACTTTTTGATAAACAATCAAGTTTTATTTGCTTACTATCCAACCCCTTAAAAAAACAAATAAAACACACGTATCCTAATATTTTAGGTTTGTTTAGTCTCATCAAATATAAAGACAAATAAAATTTAAAACTAAGAAAATCAAAAGCAGTTGTTAAACTAAAGTGGAAAAGAAAGAAATAAAAAATTAAATTAAAAAATTGGGTCAAAAAACCTCTAATATACATGCTCTTAAGTCGTCAACTCGTCATTCATATTTCCTGTATCACCTTCCAAAATTAAATGAGAAAGATTCGGGCGAATCCCGCGATACGACGTCGTATTCATGTTATCAATCATTTCACTTTCTTCCGAACCGAATCATCCATCAAAGCGGATTAGATCAGTGAAGCAAGTTTCGATTTCACCTGCAAAAATCCACAAACGGCCGCCGCCAAATCAGATGTCGGTGGCTACTCATCCGCCCCGAATTTCTTCATCCTCGACACCCGCTTCAACGTCGCCTTCAAATCCCTTGTTTGATAATCCCAATTCAGTTAGACTTCATTTCCATCCAACCAAATCCCCCCTAATCAGATGCGAAACCAACAAACCGTACCCCCAGAGCTGGACGACCGTTGATTACGCCTCCCGTATTGATCCGATCACCGTCATCCCTACAGCCCCGCTGCTTCCCATGGCGACTCCCTCCACCGCATTGAATTCCTCCGTCAAGTATCCTAAGAAAGTCTGCCTCTTCTATTGCCCGGAGACTGAAGCCCTCGCTCGGAGAGTCGCCGCCGAATCAGACAGCATTGAGCTTCGTTCCGTTACATGGAGGTGTTAGTAATTCTGCATTTTTCAATTTATGCTTCCTTGTTCGATGTTGGGAATTTTTGACACTTTGTATGCATTTTGGTTGGTAGGAAATTCGAAGATGGATTCCCAAACCTATTCATAGCTAATGCTCATGGAATTCGAGGGCAGCATGTTGCTTTCCTTGCCTCTTTCAGTTCACCAGGACTCATATTTGAGCAGCTCTCTGTGATATATGCACTGCCCAAGTTGTTTCCAGCCTCATTCACTCTCGTCCTTCCGTTTTTCCCAACCGGGACCTCTGAGCGGATGGAGGAAGAGGGTGATATTGCAACTGCATTCACTCTGGCTAGGATTTTGTCTAACATACCTATCTCAAGGGGTGGACCTACTAGTCTAGTTATTTTTGATATACATGCATTGCAGGTTTGTAAAATTTACATTTCTTCAATCTCGCTTAACCATTTGTGTCCTGTGTTTGAATGTGATCTATGGTAATGTTCTTTACTATGCTTCCTTTACCCCCTCTAAGAAGACTAGATATTAGATTATTAATTACCAGTGTTTTGCTTGAATGTTTCTGTCAGGAGAGGTTCTACTTTGGTGATAACATATTGCCATGTTTCGAGAGTGGTATTCCGTTGCTCAAGAAGAGGCTGCAAGAGCTCCCTGATTCTGATAATGTAAGTAATTTTGGGGACAAGTTAGTTTTGTTTGATGTTTTGGTCATGTATACAATGCACTTGAGAGCTGAGAATTGAGAATACTTAGCTTTCAGTGGAGTTCCTGTGAACCATATTTGGATCAATCAAGTATTAGATGAGAAATCCTGATTTCAACAAATGTGCAAAACTGCTGTATCATTGGTGCTTTCTCTTCTTGGTTTCAGATAACAATTGCCTTCCCTGATGACGGGGCATGGAAAAGATTCCGTAAGCAGCTGCAGCATTTCCCTTCGGTAATTTGCCTTATTTTAACTTCATGGTGTTTATTGCTTAGTTTTTTTTATGTATCATATGAAATGAGACTAGTGCTTAGGACCCTTTATGAAAGTTTGGCAATATCTCTAGTACAAAAATGTTTGATCCATAGACTAATTTTGTAGATCGTTTGTGCAAAAGTTCGGGAAGGTGACCAACGTATTGTTCGTATCAAAGAGGGTGATCCAAGAGGACGGCATGTTGTGATTGTTGATGACCTTGTGCAGTCCGGTGGCACCCTGATAGAATGCCAGGTACCCTATTCCTATTCCACTCTACGCGGTTAAGCATTTCTAGGAACCTACGTCCTGTATTGACATAGGCGTATTGTTACCATGTCTACCTGTAAAGCCTCGCTTTTGCTCTACTGCAACATATGCAATAGATGATGAAATTTTTGTTATTTTTAGATCTTATGTGTTATCTGTTATTCTTGCATTTTCCCGCTCATAAGATAAATGTTGAGGATAGTAGCTGAATATATAATGTGTCTGCATCTAATAAACTTTTGCAGAAAGTTCTGGCTGCTCACGGAGCAACAAAGATCAGTGCGTATGTAACACATGGAATATTTCCAAATCGATCATGGGAGCGGTTTAAACATGATACTGGAGGTAACTCCTTTGATTCGTACCGGTCATAATATTATTTCTTCCTACTGGTGACTCGTTCATACTTATAATAGATGAAGTGAATACCTCATGACCTGCTGCCATGCTTGGCTTGAACCGTGTACTTCCCCACAATCGATCTGCTCAATAAGTAGTAAAATGTATGATGAGTAGCTGAGTTTTTGTTTGACTTTGCTGTATGCTCTCAATGTTATGTAGGTAGTCCTGAGGACAGTATGACCTATTTTTGGATAACAGATTCTTGTCCCTTAACCGTAAAGGAAGTGAAGGGCAAGGCCCCTTTTGAGGTTCTCAGCCTTGCCGCATCCATTGCTTCAGCTCTTCAGATATGATCAGAACTAGTCTAGAGATTTTATGTTGAATTACTGGCTCATGTTCCGGTCAGCAGAGCGTTTGGAAATAAGCTGCATCCCGCCTTTGATGTAGAGAATGTTCAAATATATTTCCCCTTGTAAATTTTACCATGTCTTGACATTGCTATGTACCCAACTTTGTCACTTGCTCAGTCATTTTATTTTAAAAGATCTTCAGTTCACCAGGACTCATATTTCAGCCAAGAAGTTCTTTTTCAGCCAGACCCAAGCCTCTCCGTTAAAAGTTATCGGTTTTGATTTGCTTCCACACCCGACTTCCTTGACGTTTTACAGGTCGCCGTCGCCGATTGTTTCAGCTACCAACTGGATAGACGCCTAATTTGATTGAAAGAGCTTTCTTTATCGTTGTTAGATCAGCACATTGTTGTTGCTCAAGGAGATTTCTGGGCTAAATGATTTTGTCAGAGTAATTTACACATAACCACCTTTCTTTATCGTTGTTAGATCAGCACAATGTTGTAAACTACTGGTGTTGCCACCATATTAGCATGAGTTGGATATAAGTTTCAGCAGTGTTCTCTAGATAGCAGAAGAAAACTAGAAGCTACAGAGAGCACGTATGTTTTCAACATGTACATGTACATGTACATGCCCGTGTTGTTTGATACCCATAAATTTAAAGAACAAAACAGCTAAGCTTGATTTGGAAGCATCTGAGGAGCTGTTCTGAACACATGTTTCCTGCAACGTTCAAAAATGCTATCGTATATCAAATCGAACTGAACTCCCGCTCTCTCCCTGTTCACGATGAATAGAATATGATCTCCCTCTATGATCTTGTAATACCTGCAATCAACACCCAGTTATTCCAATTGCCATCATTTCATCATCAAAAAAGTAAATAACATGGCAATTAACTAACACACCAAATGCCAGGTTGCAGAGGATGGCAATCTGAATCATTGACAACAGGGCAGTTTGGATGTTCTATCGGAAAACGAGGATACATCATGGATATTGTGTTTAGAGCTCCATCGTTGTCCCACCAATCCTCGTCTCTGCAAATACCATTTTCCCAAGTAAGGAACTGAGAGGATACATCAGCCAAATTCAGTAGAACCAACCTGTAACCCTTGTATGGAGGAGAAACATCTGGAGGATGACGCCACTGGGTCATCTGCAATACTCTGATGAAAAGCAAAGGATGGATCCCAAGGATGCTTGAAGGAACAGTATAGCCGAAGATCTTCATGGTACGCTTAGTGGCGTAGCTGAAGTAGTACGTATTTGGAAACGTCTGGAGATGATAGTTCAATCGAATAGAACCCTGAAGAGTCAGATCCGGAAGGATCCAATCTCCACAAGCAAACGGGCCTGCATTCCCCAAGAGACAGTCAACCAAACCCAATACACCCATTTTCCTCCATGACATGTTGAAGTGATCAAATCCGAAGTTGTAGTATGATTTCAGCCATTGAATGTCAAACCAATCATATATAATTACTCCCACCCTGCATATTTGCAGGAGGGATACAGGCTTCATCGTTCGTCCGTCCTCTGGCCTGCAAATCATTTTGGATACGTTTTTGCAGTTATATTACTGTTTATAGATAGCTCATAGCAGCAAAACCACATTTATAAATTGGCTATCAAACTCAAACACAGCACCAATGCTGTTGCTGTGCAGCTTTGGCATTGTACTACTAGAAATGCGAGAAAAGTTGACCTCATGCCATCAAAGTAGGCTCTTGTAGTGCCATTGAATGCTCCAGATAAGGATGTTATACTCAAAACCCAATTAGGAGATGTATTTTCATGACCTTTGAATGCCTGTATGATCATAGGCAATTTCACCATCAAGCAATCTTAGAGATGGGTTTCCAAGTATTCAATTTACCTGAAGGGGTGATACAGAACAAAATAGATAGACAACCTTATCAGCAAGCATTTGCTGTAACACGCGAACAACTTGAGCCCCAGCCGAATGCCCAACAAAATGAACCGGGTGATCTTCGTCCCATTCCGGATAGTGGCCTGGAGATTAAACACAACAAACCATCTGTATGAATATTCATTTTCCTTTCTATAAGCCTATATGGCAATGGTAACATAATCTGATTATTTATTTTTTTTAAATGATGAACCTTTGTGATAAACTCTTCCAAATTGAGAGTGCCCACATGCTTTGCTGTGTTCTTCACCATAATCCACCCGACCACCTTTCAAGTAATAGAACAATTCACGAGCCCTACAAAGCTTAACCTCTACAAATCAGCAGGAAAGAACCAAGCTCCAACCAAAGCTTTGATAGTAAAATGGATAAAGAGCAGACACCTGTCATAAGTGCTTGTAAGAGAACCCAAATCTGGTACTAGAACTCTCTCATCCTTTTTCTCGGCACCTCCAAAATAAGACAAACCCCCTAATCTCTGTAAACAAGCATTCAATTTCAACTTTCACTCAATTGGATAAGCCAAAATCTCCAAACCAACAAAAGAAACACTGAATTTACAACACAATACATACCCCTTGACCGAATCCAAAGATGCCGTGAACAAGGACAATTGGAGGCAAACCATCAGATGATGTAGTTTGGGAGTCAACGAACTGTTTGACCTCCAAATTGAAATAAGGCCTTTTGAAGGAATCATACAAAGCCTGGGATAAATCATAGGCAACAGCTGTGCTGAAGATGTAAAACCCATATAACAAATGAACCCAAGAGCTCACAACAAGCTCCAATAATTGCAACACTGTTATATACATTCGAATCATTCTCCGCCAACAAAAAAATAAAATCCTTTAATCAAATATCCTGAAGAGCCCAACTCAAGGTTTAAGATAATTCTCCTCTTTCTTTATAGTTTTCTTGGGTGAAGAAAAACCAGAGCCCTTCTTCGTTTAGTTCTTCCTTTCTTTTCCCTCAGAAATAAAGAATACAACTTTGTATCTCCCTGTTTGAGAAGCAGAGAGAGATTTCATGAATTGGAATCTTGAAGGTTCCACAGAAGAAGAAAGCTTTTAAATTCTAGAAGATGTTGATAATGAAACTTAACAAAATGAGAAATTAGTAAAGGGGAGGAAAATGGTATGACAGCAACCCCTCTTGTGTGTATTTCCTCCCCCACTTTGCTTCTCCTCTCTTCCCTCTTTCTGTATTAGGGTGTATAGAAGAGAGAGAGACAATTAAAGAAAAAAGGAGTCCATGATTTTCTGATTCTAGGCCATACAAGTTACAGAAAGTCCAACCAATCAACGCTCTGCTGCTGCCTACCAGTGGGCCCCAATACAACAACCTCACCATCATTGCCACGTGTCATATTGTCACTATCCCTATCAGTCTATTATTTATCCTTGATGTGGAAGGGGATAATTAACGTCGATGTTAAATCTATTTTATATGGAGACGCCAATATTATATGCATAACGTGTTTATTAGTATTTTGAGGTGGATACATGTTTTTTCTATCCCTTCCCATGGCGACTCCTGACAGTGTAAGACATTGAAGCCATCTAAAATCATATATGTATGTATAATTTGTTAATCACTAAACGAGTATAGGTATGGATAATTGATTACTAGTTAATTATGATACTTGAATTTTTTAGTACACTATTTTTTTTTAGAAGAAATATTATAATTAATTTTTTTGTACAAGATTATTGTGTCGTATACAATTGGTGTCAAACGGGGCCGACGGGTCGGGTCACAACAAGCTCTAGTGGAAACGGGTCAGGTCACAACAAGCTCTTGGGGAAACGGGTCGGGTCAAAAAAGGCTTGGTTAATAACCGGGTTCATTCGGGTCGCGTCGATTTGGGCTGGATATCGATTGTTCGGGTTATAACGAGTTATCTGGTAGCCTCGGTTCTCGGGTCATAACGGGTTGGTTTAGCTCGGTTCTTGATAGATGTGTAAAACGGGGTCAATGGGTCAGTTCGGGTCGGTCACAACAAGCTCGGTTTCAAACGGGTCGGGTCAAAACAATCTCTTTTTAGCGATTTGTTTTGAGTCGGATCGGTTTGGATCAGGTATCAATTGTTCGGGTTCAAATGGGACGGGTCAAAACAATCTCTCTTTTTAAACGGTTTGTTTCGGGTCAAGTCAGTTTAGATCGGGTATCAATTCAGGTTAATACCGGTTTGGATCGTGTATCAATTAATTTGATTATGATCAATAACCGGCACATCGTGAATATAATTTTATATTAATCAACTATTACTTTCTTAAACTAGTGAGAAACACAATATAAATTATTTGATACTTGTAACGACCCGAGTTTTAAGTAACCCAAGACGTCACTAGGCTAAGGACCACACAGTGGGTCTCATCAGTTAGCCTGACAACAACTTCACAAATAGGACCTTGCAACAAGAAGCACGAAGACATAATGAAAACATTCAACCTGTCATTTAGAAAACATTTACATAACAACCCTGCATGCAGTTAGTATGTATATCCCAAAACGACACTTCTAAACATAACACCTGAACAGTTGTCTTAAAACTTCAGCCTGAAATCAACACGTGTACACAGTTGCACACAACCAACAAAAGACTCACTTGCAAGCGATTAGTTTCAAAAGTAGTTCAACCAACCCTTGGGTTAACACTGTCTCGGCTGTCCACTTCCTGCAGCTGACATCCTTGAAGCGTTCCTATGTTCGGTATTACCTAAAAAGATTCGGTTTAAAACCGTTAGCTACCGATCATAATCTATCAACGAGAGAGTATATCAACGCATCACAACACAACAGATATATTCAGATACCGTATACCGTGCTCATGAGATGATATCATGCTTTTATGAATGATGCACGTGAATACAGTATGAAATTTACAATTTGCGATCTTGGACCAAATCCGGAATCATTGCTTAGACGGTTCTGGCTTTGGTGTGAGCTCACCTTTGCACATATTAGGTTAATTCACACATTTGCTCTTAGGTCGGAGCCAGACTGATCAAGTCTACGGGCCAGGCTTTCTCGTGGTGGGTTATGGTCTTAACCCCTAACCACATGCAACATTTTGCCATTCATGTTAATGCAAACATTTACCATTTCGATTAGGTGTGCGACCCAAGCCTAAAGTCCATCAGACTCGGTGTCATTCTTATAAAAACGCAAGTGATCCGGGCTTGGCCGAGCTCCGGCATTCACTGCAATAGCTAGCGACCTGGCTAATGGTTAGCTCAGAGTCTTAAACAATTTACATACTATTGACCTTTACAGGTCATCATCATATCACATGCCTCAAAAGGCTTATCATGTCATACATTATCATGTTTCAACAAGTTTATCATGTCATTCAATAGCACACCTCAAAAGGCTAACAAATGTTCATTTAATAATTTTTCATAACCATGACATGATAATAATCATAACAACATTAAGCATGCTTTACACGTCATAACATCATTTTCATCATAAAACACATCAAGCATGCTTCATACATAACACATCGCAAAGCATATCAACATTCACATTTCAACACAACAAGACATTTCAAAACAACAACACATATCAACTCAGTGAGATATAAATCTCTCAGGCACGGGTTTCTACAGATCGAAGCTAAGTAAGTCCGAAGACTTACCTGGATACACTCACTGAGCAACTAAGCTATAGTTAGACTACCGTCTTCAACACCACTTGTCGAGAATATCATATTCCTCGTATTAAACTTCTTGCTTCAAACATCAATTAAACTCATTCCTTTGAATTTAATTAGCTTATAGCATTTTCTAGATTCCTAATTTAATTAATTAATCTTTGATTAATTAATTAAATTTTATCAGAATAACGTTTTGCCCGCAGGCAGTTTCTCAACCCAACTGTCATCAGATCTCATCAAACAAATAACCCATAATCACCAGAATAATATCACGAGCATAATGGAATTTACAATTATCCATTTTGACAAGCATAAGGTCAATTTAGACCAAATCTCAATACGGAAAACGAATAAATTCATAACTTATTCGTTACTAACCCGATTGACGATCCGAAAGAAGATTCGGAATCACAACGACGTAGGCTACGCTTGGACACCATCAGATTCACCGGAATCTGAGCGACGGGGCCGTCCATATAAGGGGGAGGCTCGACCTGACCTTAGCTTCAATGGAAACGCAAAAATTCGGTACCAAAATGAAGAGGACGAAGAGACGAATCCAAAAACTCAAACGGTGAAATCGGATTACAAACGAAGAGTAGATCTGAATTTGAAGGTTGAGAGAAATCAAAGCTTTTACGAGGAATTGTGAAAGAAAATGAAATAATAAATGAATTTCCGCTATTTATAGCGAAGACGATAATTATCCTTTCGCAAAGTCGATAGTTATCCTTTAACCGATCCAAAGGCGGTTTGAGCCCTTTCTCCAAACTTCTCGAAATTGGAATAATAAATCTTACATATTGTGTGGATAATTATTCCGCAACTTTTTCGAAAAACGCGTATTCCTAAGCCGTCTTTCTTAGCCGCTAAGAAACGAAATAGCGACTCTTTTGACCACTTTGTCTTTCCATGTTATTTCATATCTAAAACATATCCGATGTCCTGATCATTTCTCTCAACTGCAATTTTATTAATTGAAGCTCCCAAATGCTCCAAATAATACCTAAAAATTATTCCCCGGAGGAAAAAGTGAAAATTTCCCCCATAACTCCAAAGTTACGTCAGGATCATGACGGTGGAATTCATACTCGTCATCTACACACTATTCGCGATTTATGGGTCAATTGATATCGATGATTAACTTAATCACCCTTAATCATCCTTTATTACGATTCGAAAATCCTACCTTTTACATCACACACCCCTTAAGAAAAAGTTTCGTCCCGAAACTTTAGTACACAGCTCATCAGAAGACTGAATCTATCAGTCACATAATTAGCCTATCTTTGCATTTCATGCAAGCATAAATTATTACCATGTTAGTAGGGGTCATCAAGCTCACACTAGCGAAGTCTATCACTTCCTATGTTATTAAACACAAATCAATTCATACACACATAAATCACATCAACATAGAACCATATAAGCACATTAGTTAGTGGAAAAGTTAGGAACTAATTCTTGCCTCTATCCAAATCACCGATCAAAGAACTAAACACCTCTGGATAATTTCTCTCCATGTGTTCAACTATTTCCCATGTAGCCTCTTCCATTCTCCTTCGGGACCACTTGATCTTCACTAATGGAATTTCTTTATTCCTTAACTTCTTCTTCATTTTGTCTAACACGGCCATAGGGAACTCGACATAGGTCTGATCAAGCTCTATCTCAATAGCATCATAGCTGAGTACATGGATCGGATCTGGTTGATACTGCCTTAGTTGTGATACATGAATGTACACCATCCATTGTTGGCGGTAATGCTAAACGATAAGCCTCTTTACCATCTTTTTCCAAAATCTCAAATAGTCCAATATACCGAGGATTTAACTTCCCCTTGATACCAAACCGTTTGACTCCACGAGTCGGTAAAACTTTCAGCCAAACGTGTGTCCCTGCTTCAAACTCTATTCCTTCCGTACAATGCTTCATATGGTGTCATCCCAATGCTTCATATGGTGCCATTCCGATGGATGCATGCCAGCTGTTGTTGTAGGTGAACTCGACCAACGGTAAATGATCTGGCCATATCGGTCCCCAATCAAGCACACATGACCGCAATAAATCTTCTAAAGTCTGAATAGTCCTGACTGACCATCTGATTGTGGATTGAACGTTGTTGTAAAATTCAACTTAGTTCCCATTACTGTCTGTACCTGACTCCATAATCGGGAAGTAAATCTTCCATCTCTGTTTGGAACTATGGTCTTAGGAACTCCATGTAATTTGACTATTTGATTCAAGAATTCCTTTGCTAACTTGTTCACATCTTAAGTTTCCTTGATAGAAATAAATCTTGCAGTCTTTGTTAATCGATCAACCACCACCCATATGGAGTCATAACCCTTGCTACTACGTAGACTGGTTACAAAATCCATGGTGATGTGTTCCCATTTCCACTCTGGTATCTCCAATGATTAGAGTTCTCCTCCTAACCTTTGGTGTTCAATCTTAACTTGTTGACATGTTTGACACCGTGACACAAACTAAGCAATATCCTTCTTCATATCTTTCCACCCAAAAGTATGGTTTAATATCCTGATACATCTTATTTGACTATGGTGTTGTATGAGCATCAACAAGAATCCTTATTCTAATCTCATCATCTTGAGGCACACATATTCTTCCTTGGTACCCACTCATAGTGTCGTCGTTGATAAAGAATCCGGATTTTCATCATTCGTGATCATTGACCACACCATGTCAGATCAAGGAACTTAGTTATTATGTTGGATCTCTTCCATCCAACTAGCGCGCGATCTCCAAGGTACACAGATACCCTTGGTCTTTCTAAACCCATATTTCTCTATCACTATAAATCATATCTTTTTGTATCTCAGATTGTACAGTCAAACGAGCAATCACCTTCTTCTTGAACCGACTTTCTGCTCAGAGCATCGGCCATGACTTTAGCCTTGTCAAGATATAATATATTCAAATTATAATCCTTTATTATCTCCAATCATCTTCTTTGTCTCATATTCAGCTCTTTCTGAGTGAAAATGTACTTTAGGCTCTTGTGATCTGTCATGATTACACGTCGTTCCAAACAAGAAGTGCTGCCATATCTTCCGTGCACGAACTACCGCTGCTAACTCTAAGTTATGTATTGGGTAGTTTTGCTCATACTACCTCAATTGTCCAGATGCATATGATATGACTTTTTCATTCTGCATTAGAACATATCCTAGATCCATCTTGGAAGCATCATTGTAAACAATAAACTCTAGTATTCCATTGGCTGAGCTAACACGGGTATAGTAGTCAATCTCTTCTTTATCTCTTCAAAGTTTGCTTGACACTTGTCAATCCATACAAATTTTGTCTTCTTTGGCAGTAGGTTGGTCATAGGTATAAATATGATTGAGAATCCTACCACAAAATGTTTGTAGTATCCCGCTAATCCTAGGAACTACGTATATCCTTTAAGTTTTTGGGTGGTTCTCATGCTAGTTGTAACACCCCAAATTCTGAGAACTCGGGGAGCTACGGGTTAGGACCTCACAACGGGTCCCGACCTTGGTTTAACAACAATTTCACTAGGATCTTACAACAAGGTACAAATGTATTTAAAACAATTTCAAAACATATTATTTTTAATGTATGAATGTACACATGTGACAGCCTTACAAAACATATATATAGATACATAACATGCATGCCATATGGGAGACTCCCCTGTCCCATCTAATGAATACGTGGACCCGGCTGACCATCCGTTCCGGATCTCTCTGCAACTGTCTATCTCTACAAATCTACAACACGGATAAAACCGTTAGCTAACATTCTATGCATAAGTATAAAGGTAAAAGCACAAACACACAACACACACAATCAACATGCAACACTCAATCCATTTTATTATCTTTTAATTAGGTGATATGTCATTACTAATGATACTTATTTTGTGACACGAGGGATTCCCAAACCTCGTCCCTGTCCCCGTTTACCAACGCGGAATGGTACTAATGCATCTGACCATCTACCTGACTGGGCTGGTCGCAGGGAACCTCCTAGACTCTCGCAAGAGCTAGGCAGATGATGTCACGACCCGTTATCATACACTTGGGTCAATTACATAAATAATAAAGTCGTCCTAATCTGGTTTCCTTGTTTATCATAACTAAAAAACACCACTCATACACATTACACTCATACAAGAAGCCAGCTAAGTAAGTCCGTGGACTTACCTGAATCAGATCTCGATTCTCTTAATCATAACTCAATCTGTAACTGTATAACTCGGTTGCTTGTCAAAGGAGGCAAGTGTGTCAGCACACTTTTTAGGTATTTAGAAGTCTAAGACTTCTAAGGTAGTGGATCCTATTAGAACAGAATTTAATACAATACCAATTTATGGTAAAATGACTATTTTACCCTTGGTCCCGAAACTTCCAAAAATTCCATAATTCATACCTAAACTCTTATTTGAGACTAAAGAGTCATATTCTAACTCCTAAAGATGAGTGAGTGTTTAGGGTAAGTAGGTAGTTTATGTATCTTGGTGTATAAAGTAGGCACTTTTTGTTTTCAATTAATAAACTAGGCACCCTATTTTATGTAGAAAAAGATAAATTGATAAATATTAATTGATATTGCCATAAATGTTAATATTCTATCTCCTTAAATATGTAACGGATTTGACAAATTAAAATAATTGATAAACTAAATTATTACGTCAAATTAGGAAATAAATTATAACAGCTCCTAAAATAACTCCTCACATAAATACAACAATCTTTCATTATTCTTCTTCGTCTACCTTTCTAATCTCCATTTTTACGATTTTAAGAAACTCGAATATTGTCAATGGAGGTTTTCTCTTTAATTATTTATTTATTTATCATAATTAAAGAAATATGTTGTTATTAATTTCGTGGTCATGTACATATGTTGAAACATAATTTCGTGGTTATGTACATATGCTGTTACATAATTTTTGCGACTTTCTACATAACGATTACGTTTATGTAGTACAAGTGTATGTCATTTTGACAATGTTTGGTTACACAAATTCGTCATTTACAGATTGTTTTGTTATACAAGTATTTTATGTATTAACATTGTGTAGTTGAAATTGTGTAATTGAAATTATTTACATTGTGTAATTGAAATTGTGTAATAGAATATGTATGTCCAATGCATTTTATGTAGCTGATATTTGTCTATTATGTATTAACATTGTGTAATTGAAATTATGTACGGACATTGTGTAATTGAAATTATGTATAAAAATTGTGTATTAAATATTGTGTATCGGCAAAAAAATACACGAAGTTTGATTAGTCTAACTGGTATAACGACGGGGGGTGGGGCAACTCGTCCAGAGTTCGATTCATACCTTTGACACAATCTTTAACTTATTATAATTAAGAATTCCATAATTTACAAAAAATGCCTTATTTCACCAATCTTCTCAAGATGAGTTTGATTACAAACTGACAATTTACCCATTTTCCTATTTTCGAAAAGATCGTTAAGGTCCAACTTCGGCTTCAAATATGAAATTCGAATAGTCTTATAAAAATTCCGAAATAATTCCCTAGATCATCTATGATATCTCATCTACTCCTAGGAGCAAGAATTTCTTAAAACTGTTCAACCATCAATTCTACAAAAATTTCCAAAGTTGGTTACAACACTTAAAATATTCTATACTTGGCCAAAATCTGAGTATATTTTCTATCTGTACAACAAGTCCACTTTGAGCCTCTATAATTCTAAATCCCACCGTTGGATTCATCCCAACGTTTGACATATTAACCTATGCATGGAACGACAGAACATCTTAAGAACTGAACGGTGGATCCTATCTCTAAGGCATCAAAAAGTATGCTCAAACTTAACTGATCAACACAGTTTCTGGAAATTCAGCAACCACTTAGCAAAATCGCACATTGTCTTAACTTTGAAAAATCATAACTCCTAAACCTCTCTATTAAATCCTCTCAAATTTTGATATACTATACTATGTAAGACTAACTAAGACATATCCAAAATTCAAGTCCAACAGAGTTCAATAACCTATTCAATCCTATATCACAAAACTGCATCACAAGCAGTTTTTCTCAACACTTAGATATTTCAGCACAATAGAAAAACTGATTACGACCCAATCTTTGAAAAATCGTAAATCCTAAACCACTCGCTGTATTTCTCCCAAATTTTAATATGATCTACAACAATATTCCAACTATATCATATCAAAAATTCAAGCCCAACAGAAATCAAAAACCTATTCAAAACTATCTCACAAAACAACATCTCATGCTGTTTTTCTCAACTCAGCACATTTATAAAAACTGTATGAGGAGTCAACTTTGGAACACCATAACTCTCAAACTGTAACTCATATTAATCTAAAAGTTTAGTATATTGTACACTGCAATACCGACTATATTATATCCGAAAACCAGCCAAAAAAAAGGAGTCTAACATACCCAAATCGTGACTCCAAGTAGACCGTTCGTCACCTCCAAAAACTCAGAAAATTCCCAGCCCTTCTTGCTATCTTCCATGGCTGTTATGAAAGGTTCTTGGATTCAAATGGCTCACATCAGCATATATAGATTAAGGATTGATCAAAGAGAAGGACCAAGAAGGACGGATATGGATCTTACTCGATTCCATGTCATGAAGAGGTAAAGGAAATAGTATCGGACTGCTGTTGCTAGAGTCCGTAACTACAGCAGAGGAAAGACTCGATAGTGGCCCAGGAGGCACGCCTCCAGTCTGCTCTAGGTTCACCAGTGGGTCGTGCACACCGTCCCAGCGGTTCCTCACAACCCCAACGTTGTTGTCGTTGGTGTGCAGGAGGCGGAGAGGGCGGAGCTGAAGGGTCCTTGGCGGTGTGCAGAAGGCGAAGAGGGCGGAGCTAAATGGTTGGTTCCGGAATGGCGTGAGGTGACGAGGTTGAGAGCTGCGTGACGCTTCTAGGGTTAGAGCGTGAAAGATGGGAAAAGAAGCGTTGCTGATCTTCCCTTCTAGCTGGGCTCGGACATGAGATGGCTTGGGCTTTGCACTGTTGGGTTGGCTGAAGGTAAGGTAGGGCAAGGCTGATGCAAACTGGGCTGGCTGGAGGTGTACAGAAATTGGGCTGAAGCAATCTGGCATGAAGAGGTGAGCTGAATTTGTAAAAAGCAAAGGTGGGCTGGGTTGTCAAAACTCATCATAACTCGTCATGGCTTTGTCAGACCCATGCATGACTTCGTCACAGAGTTGTCGGGCTTCATCATGACCTCGTCTCAGCTCTGTCATGGTCTCGTCACAGCTTTGTCACAGTCTCGTCTCAGCCTTGTCATGATCTCGTCTAAAGTCGTCGTTAAGGTATTAATTATAAGAATTAGGGTTTGATATAATTCTATCATTTTATGTGAATTAAATTCTACATAAAATGATAAATAATTATAAGAATTAGGGTTTGATATAATTCTATCATTTTATGTGAATTAATTTCTACGTAAAATGATAAAATTTGTGAAGAAAGAAATACTAGATAGAATGGGAACCGTCAACGGCTCGAAATCCGAATTGATTCGGAATTAAACGGAATAAAAATTCCGGATATTACATCAGTACCCCCTTAAAATAAGTTTTGTCCCGAAACTTAGAACAAGGTGCGTAATTAAACGACTTCCATAAATAAACTGGTATGTCCTAGTCTCGCTAAATTTTTATTCGTTTCCTAAACTTCTCTAACCTTATCAAAGCGTAACGAAAAAAACTGGTCGTTACACTAGCACGGTTTCGATCTTGGATGGGTCAACTCTGACTCCATCTGCAGTAATCATGTGTCCCAAGAATTTTACTTCTTTCATTCAGATGTCACACTTGGACAACATGGCATAAAACTTCTCTTTCATCAATACTCAGAGAATTGCTTTAAATGTTCTATGCTCTTCACTACTTCGTGAATAAGCCAATATGTCATCGATATAGACCACAACAAACCGAGTCCTGAATGGTGTCTTATGGATATCATCTTCTTGAATCTTCAACTGGTGATAGCCTGACTGTAGGTCTATAATGGAGAACACCTTTGATCCTTGCAACTGATCTAATAATTCATCAATCCGTGGCAGTGGATACTTGTTCTTAATCGTCATCTTATTCAGTTCTCTATAGTCGATACATAGCCTCATTGTACCATCTTTTTTCTTCACAAACAACACTGGCGCTAACCATGGCGATACATTTGGCCGAATAAATCCTTTTTCTGCCAATTCTTCCAACCGCTTCTTCAACTCAAGCATTTCCACAGGTGCCATTCTGTACGAAGCTTTAGAAATTGGTCTAGTTCTAGGCTCTAGATCGATTCTAAAGTCAACTTGCCTAGTAGGTGTCAATCCAAGTAATTCATCTTGAAAAACATCCTTAAACTCGCGTGCAACTGGAATGTTTTTCAATTGAATCTTTCCTTCTTTCTCCAAAGCATAACATAAATATGCTTCACATCCTTTCCTTACCAGCTTACTTGCTTTTATCGCAAAGGTCATCACTAGCGGGTCTTGTAGCTCACCTCCTCTGAACACATGACAAGTATCATCTTTGGCTAACATCATTATTGTTAGGATTTCTGCATCTATCTTATCCATATACTTGATCATCCAATCGATGTCTAGAATCACATCATCATTATCCAATCCGGTAACAAGGATATCGGTTGGCTACTTTACTTGCCTAGTTTCCACGTAAACTTTGGCTTCTTCCTCCTCTCAAATTGAGACAAGATCCTTGAAATAATATTATCCCTTAGTCTCACAAACTTGGTCATATCTCTAGGTTAACTACATCTGAAACATGTAGTTGGACTTTTCAACCAATCCTTATTGTAATGATTTAGGTATCCACAATTGAAACATGTTCTTCCCTCCAATTTTCCTTATGATCATGGTTGTGGAGAAGGCCTTGTTTCTTGACTCACATGTCTCGTACTCGTAGGTTCAAGAAACTTGGAGTAGACTTCTGCCTCTTTCCTCCACTAGTTTAGGAATCCACCTCTTTCCTAAAGCCTTGTCTTGCTTCAAGCTTTATTATCCTCTCCTAATACTCCAATAACGTCATCCAACGATGTATAATCCTCGTGTAATTCATCTCCATCATAGGAGACCCTCCAAATGTTGCTTCTAGAAAAGACTTTAACAAGTTAGTCCAAATCTAACTCTTGAAAGTCTCGTAATCCACAATGATTGCACGATTTCTCATCCACCAACATGCACCAATGTTCTGCATGAAGGTTGCTGCAAGTTTCATCTTATAATTTTCTAGCCCTCCAATGTCCCCAAAAGTCATGTTTATGTGGTTCAACCGCCAATCAACTTGCATTACATAAGCTCGTGCAAACACTAACACATCTCTTCTTTTTATGGCCTTAGCCACTTTTCTAATGAAGTTCACTACCTTCTTGTTCCTCATATGGAACTTCTAGTATTTGCGGTTCAACAACTCGTGCTTGCCCTTGCGTTTCTATTGTAGCAATAGCCCTTTCTACCGCTATATTCTTGCATCTTCTCATCTCATGTAGCTCGATGGGTAGAGGTACTTGACCTTGACCACTTACTTTAAACATTGTACTCTCATGTACTTCTAGCTTGCGTACTTCCACTGACACACTTGCACATTATGCTCCCATTGACATACTCGTAATGAAGCTGCAACTTCCTTGTCTCTTAATCAAAACGCTTACGGTTGCCTTTATCACGGTTTCGACAAGCCGGAACATTCAAGATCGTTCTCTCTTCATATATATCCACTACTTATTACAATAGTGATATCTATCATAATACTATAATCTTAAGATGTTAGAGAGGGAACTACACTTACAAGGAGTCACGCTGAGGAGTGGAAGGCAGTGTCTTTACCCACAACCCGACTATGCATATGATTTTAAATTCATAAAACCATATGTCAGTAATTTCCAAAATCTTTTGAAAACTTAAATGTACTTTAAAAACCAACCCGGACTAGGTTGTAGTTAGGTTGAACTATCATGTCTCATCTCAAGTCACATGTGCCCTTGTTGTCAACCTAAGCTCTGATACCAATCTGTAACGACCCGAGTTTTAAGTAACCCAAGACATCACTAGGCTAATAACCACACAATGGGTCCCATCAGTTAGCCTGACAACAACTTCACAAATAGGACCTTGCAACAAGAAGCACGAAGAAATAATGAAAACATTCAACCTGTCATTTAGAAAACATTTACATAACAACCCTGCATGCAGTTAGTATGTATATCCCAAAACGACACTTCTAAACATAACACCTGAACAGTTGTCTTAAAACTTCAGCCTGAAATCAACACGTGTACACAGTTGCACACAACCAACAAAAGACTCCCTTGCAAGCGATTAGTTTCAAAAGTAGTTCAACCAACCCTTGGGTTAACAGTGCCTCGGCTGTCCACTTCCTGCAGCTGACATCCTTGAAGCGTTCCTATGTTCGGTATTACCTAAAAAGATTCGGTTTAAAACCGTTAGCTACCGATCATAATCTATCCACGAGAGATTATATCAACGCATCACAACACAACAGATATATTCAGATACCATATACCGTGCTCATGAGATGATATCATGCTTTTATGAATGATGCACGTGAATGTAGTATGAAATTTACAATTTGCGATCCCGGACCAAATCCGGAATCATTTCTTAGACGGTTCTGTCTTTGGTGTGAGCTCACCATTGCACAGATTAGGTTAATTCAGACATTTGCTCTTAGGTCGTAGCCAGACTGATCAAGTCTACGGGCCAGGCTTTCTCGTGGTGGGTTATGGTCTTAACCCCTAACCACATGCAACATTTTGCCATTCATGTTAATGCAAACATTTACCATTTCGATTAGATGTGCGACTCGAGCCTGAAGTCAATCAGACTTGGTGTCATTCTTATACAAACGCAAGTGATCCGGGCTTGGCCGAGCTCCGGCATTCACTGCAATAGCTAGCGACCTGGCTAATGGTTAGCTCAGAGTCTTAAACAATTTACATACTATTGACCTTTACAGGTCATCATCATATCACATGCCTCAAAAGGCTTATCATGTCATACATTATCATGTTTCAACAAGCTTATCATGTCATTCAATCGCACGCCTCAAAAGGCTAACACATGTTCATTTAACAATTTCTCATAACCATGACATGATAATAATCATAACAACATTAAGCATGCTTTACACGTCATAACATCATTTTCATCATAAAACCCATCAAGCATGCTTCACACATAACACATCGCAAAGCATATCAACATTCACATTTCAACACAACAAGTCATTTCAAAACAACAACACATATCAACTCAGTGAGATATAAATCTTTCATGAACGGGTTTCTGCAGATCGAAGCTAAGTAAGTCTGAAGACTTACCTGGATACACTCATTGAGCAACTAAGCTATAGTTAGACTACCATCTTCAACACCACTTGTCGAGAATATCATATTCCTCGTATTAAACTTCTTGCTTCAAACATCAATTAAATTCATTCATTTGAATTTAATTAGCTTATATCATTTTCTAGATTCCTAATTTAATTAATTAATCTTTAATTAATTAATTAAATTTTATCAGAATAACGTTTTGCCCGCACACAGTTTCTCAACTCAACTGTCATCAGATCTCATCAAACAAATAGCCCATAATCACCAGAATAATATAATGAGCATAATGGAATTTCCAATTATCCATTTTGACAAGCATAAGGTCAATTTAGGCCAAATCTCAATACGGAAAACGAATAAATTCATAACTTATTCGTTACTAACCCGATTGACGATTCGAAAGACGATTCTGAATCACAACGACGCAGGCTACGCTTGGACACCATCAGATTCACCAGAATTTGAGTGACGGGACCGTCCATATAAGGGGGAGGCTCGACCTGACCTTAACTTCAACGGAAACGCAAAAACTCAGTACCAAAATGAAGAGGACGAAGAGACGAATCCAAAAACTCAAACGGAATTGAAATCGGATTACAAACGAAGAGTAGATATGAATTTGAAGGTTGAGAGAAATCAAAGCTTTTACGAGGAATTGTGAGAGGAAATGAATTAATAAATGAATTTCCGCTATTTATAGCGAAGACGATAATTATCCTTTAGCAAAGTCGATATCTTTTAACCGATCCGAAGGCGGTTTGAGCCCCTTCTCCAAACTTCTCAAAATTGGAATAACAATCTGACATATTGTGTGGATAATTATTCCGCAACTTTTTTGGAAAACGCGTATTCCTAAGCCGTCTTTCTTAGCCGCTATGAAACGAAATAGCGACTCTTTTGGCCACTTCGTCTTTCCATGTTATTTCATATCTAAAACATATCCGATGTCCTGATCATTTCTCTCAAGCGCAATTTTATTAATTGAAACTCCCAAATCCTCCAAATAATACCGGAGGGTAAATACTATTCCCCGGAGGAAAAAGTGAAAATTTCCCCATAACTCCAAAGTTACATCAGGATCATGACGGTGGAATTCATACTCGTCATCTACACACTATTCGCGATTTATGGGTCAATTGATATCGATGATTAACTTAATCACCCTTAATCATCCTTTATTACGATTCGAAAATCCTACCTTTTACAATACTTTATTTGAAAGTAACATTTTATTCGAATATAACTATTTATCATTTTTCACCGATCGGATAATAATCCGTGGATATTTGGTTGATTTGTTTGGTCCAAATTATAAAATATTATATTTTGAAAACAATTCTAGTCAGATCGGATAATTATCCGCGAATACTTGGGTGATTTGTTTGATCGGACTGATTTTAGCGTGCTCCGTTTGATTGAAATGACTTTAATCAGAACTGGATATCCGACTGATCCATTCGATTCATATATCTAATTTGACAGATCTATTTGATTCATATACCTAATCTGACTTATGCATTTCATCCATATATGTTTTTTTTTGGATTTTTCCTCTTGGTATCCACTAAGTTTTGAAATTTCTCTTGGTACCCTCAAGGTTTTGATATTTTCCTCTACATGCCCATTCTCACATTTTCCGTCAGTTTTTGTAACTCTGTTAATAAATTTTTGAAAGAAAAGGAAATTAAAACAAAATTTCGTTTTTAATGTAAAATTTAAACGAAAACAAGAAAAATAAAGAAAGAATAGAAGTATGTAGGGAGTCTTCTCGCCCGACGACACTAGAGATTCATCTCACCATCTCGTCACCACCAACTCCGACTCTCATCGTCAACTTCGACTTCGTCTCCCATTGTCATCTCCGACTACCATCGTCCCGCCACTTCTGCCGTTGCAATGTGCTCTTTTGAGTTGGATTTATTATTCGAATTTGTTTGAGTTAGATTTGCAAACAGCTGCAGTTACAATGTGCTTCTCAATTGCTTCGTTCGGGTTAGAGTTTAGGGTTTGTATTCGACCTTGCTCTAAATTTATAGATTTTTTTTGTTGTGTTATTGATGCTTTAAATTTGCTATATATGATGGCAGTTCACTGATTCATATTGATATTGGTTATATTTATAAACATGTGTTGTTTTACTGATGTTTTAGAGTTAGATTTTAAGACACGTGACTATTCTTATTGTTTATTGTTTATGTTAAAAACTTTGCAAGGATTTTTAGTATTACTTGTGATTGGAAATTTTCTAGTTCCTAATAAAATGGAGATAGATGATATGTCTCAGTGGGACTCTCCTCCACCTTTGTACAAAGGTTAAAATTCCCCTCCATTGCAATAAAATGGAGATAGATGATTTGTCTTAGCTACATAATATTCAGGAGGTAAATACTTGGTAAGGATTTTTTGTGTTATTTGTGAGGTCTCCCAAATATGTCAAAAGTGAATATCTGTTATTTTTTTTGCTAATTCAGTTTCATGTAATGAACCACCCCACCAGAAGGAACGTGGTACCGGAAGTGGGTGGAGCTCTCCTCCGGACCTACGATGCTCAATCTTGACCTACTGACAGGTCGCACACTAGGCTACATATCGGGCCACATCGGGCTTCAAACCACCCCACCAGAAGGAACGTCTCACGTCCTTATACATCTTACTCGCTCCTGGATGTACGGAGTAAGGGGTAGCATGAGCCTCACCTAGTATTCTCTGTCTCAGCTCACTGTCTGATGGCACACAGACACGGTCCTGTCGTCTCATCACTCCATCGGCACCAATAGTGAACTGAGGTGCCTCATCTCGTGACATCCGGTCTCGGATCCGGGTCAAAGTCGGACAGGTCTCCTGCTTCTACCGGATCTCACCCAACAGGTTAGGAAGTAACTCTAAGGTGGCTAACTGATGAGCTGTATCGGGGAACTGGATCTCTACCTCCAACCAAGCTAAGTCTCTCTGTAACTGTGGCTGTACTGTCAACCGAGCTATCACCTTCTCCTGAGGCGTCTTCCGACTCAAAGCGTCAGCAACTACATTCGCCTTTCCAGGGTGGTAAAGAATCTCAAGGTCAAAATCCTTGATCAACTCTAACCACCGTCTTTGGCGGTTATTCAACTCCCGCTGAGTGAATATGTACTTCAGACTCTTATGGTCTGTGAAGATCTGACAGGTCACTCCATAGAGATAATGACGCCAGATCTTAAGAGCGTGCACTACTGCTGCTAACTCCAGGTCATGAGTGGGGTAGTTCTCTTCATACGTCTTCAGCTGTCGAGACGCATATGCTATAACCTTACCCCTCTGCATCAAGACACACCCCAACCCCAGCTTGGATGCGTCACTGTACACTACGAAGTCCTCTGTACCCTCAGGCTGTGCTAAGATCGGAGAAGACGTCAATCTCCTCTTCAGCTCATCAAAACTCTGCTGACACGGCTCAGACCAGACGAACCGAGTAGTCTTCCTTAGGAGGGAAGTAAGTGGTCGGGCGATCAGGGAAAACCCTTCCACAAACCGACGGTAATACCCTGCCAATCCAAGGAAACTGCGAACCTCCTTCACATTCTTCAGAGGTTGCCAAGAAGACACTGACTCAATCTTCGCCGGGTCGACCTTAATCCCCTCAGCAGTCACTACATGGCCAAGGAATGCCACCTCTGACATCCAGAACTCACACTTGGATAGTTTAGCATATAGCTGACTATCCTGTAGAATCTGCAGCACTGTCCTCAAGTGCCCGGCATGCTCCTCTCGACTTCTAGAGTAAACTAGAATGTCGTCGATGAAGACCACTACAAACTGGTCTAAGAAGTCGATGAAAATCCCATTCATCAACTCCATAAATACTGATGGCGCGTTAGTGAGCCCGAATGGCATCACTACAAACTCATAATGACCATACCTAGTCCGGAATGCCGTCTTAGGTATGTCCTGATCTCTCACCCTCAGCTGGTGATAACCCGATCTCAAATCTATCCTCGAGAACACTGACGCTCCATGCAGCTGGTCCAGCAGATCATCTATGCGAGGTAGTGGGTACTTATTCTTGATGGTGACCTTGTTCAACTCCCTGTAGTCGATACACAGTCTCATCGATCCATCCTTCTTCCTCACAAACAACACTGGTGTGCCCCAGGGAGAAACACTAGGGCGTATGAAGCCCCTCTCTGCTAACTCCTCTAACTGCTTCTTCAGCTCAAGCAGCTCTATCGGGGCCATGCGGTACGGGGCCTTCGAGATCGGTCTCGTGCCCGGCTCTAACTCGATGCTAAAGTCCACACTCCTCTGTGGAGGTAGCCCTGGTAAGTCGTCCCTGAAGACCTCTGCAAACTCGCATGCGACTGGTATCTCCTATACTGTCAGGCTCTTGCGCTCCTTCATGGCATAACACCAGAAGGCCTCGCAACCCTGTGCTATCAATCTGGCTGCCCTCACTGCACTGATGACTGAGCCGGACTTTCCGAGGTCCCAACCTCGGAATATAACTCTGTGGCCCTCCTCCGTGGCAACAGTCACAGTCCTCCTACCAATATCCAAGACGGCTCCATGTCTAGTCATCCAATCTATCCCTAATATCACGTCCTCATGTGCTAGGGGCATGACTAGAAAATTTACTAACCAAATCCGGCCTCCCAGATGAATAGGGCAGTCATAAATCTCTCGAGATCCTCTAACCTTACCCCCATCTGGTAACCCAACCACAAAAGGTACACCCTCTACTGTAGCTAAGGACAACCTATCTACACATGCATCTGATATAAAGGAGTGCGTGGCACCCGTATCAAATAAAACGCGCACAGGTAAGTCATGGATCCAAATAGTACCTGTGGTCGCAGGTGCTGCAGGCTGCTCAGTGTTCCTCAGCTCAAACACTCTCGATGGTCCTCCTCTGGTGTCAGTGGTACTACCACGTCCTCTGCCACGACCTGATCCCTGTGCAGTACTGTATGAAGCAGGATGTCCTGGAGCCCGGTACTGCTGCTGCTGCTGACTCGGAGCTCGGTACTGAGGGGGTCTCTGTACACTCTTCTCAGCACCTGCAGGAGAAGATCCCTGCTGAGAAGAAGCCTTGCCCTGACGGCAGAAAGTAGCCCTGTGTCCCGGCTTCCCACAAGTGAAGCAAGTGACCGGTGGTTTCGGGCAGTCCGGCTTAATGTGATCACGGCCACCACAGTTAAAGCACTGTCGATCTCCACTGGGAGTCCGAACTGTAGAGTGGTAGCTGGACCTCCCCTGAGTCTGTCCTCTACCATAACCTGCTACTGCTCCACTGCTACCAGCATGTCCTGTCCTCTGCCGCTTATCCGGCCCACTAGACTGTGCTGCTTTCCTAGAAGCTGGCCTATCTCTCTCATAAGCAGAGGCCCTATCCTGATAATCAGACAAGGTCTCACAGCGGAATCCAGCCAGGTAGGATCGGGTACTCTCTCTCAACCTCCTGGAGAAAAGATAAACATGCTGCTCTTCTGGAGGTGCAGATGGTCCAAGCAAAGTCAACTCCTTCTGAAACTTCTTTATGGCTGCAACAATCGGGATATCCTCAAATCCCGCCTCAATGAAATCCTGGAATCTCTCCCTCCTCAGCGAAACTGGGCAGTACCTGTCTCTAACAATGTTCTTCATCTGCTCCCAGCTGGTGACTCGGCCACGAATGGTACGCCACCATGAATGAGCATCATCTGTCAAGCAAGTCTGTATCAAATCTACCTGTCGGTCCACGGGGCAACGTATTGCCTCCAAAGCAGTCTCAATCTTCCCTATCCAGTGCTCCACCTCTAGCCCTATCTCTCCGCTGAATGAGGGGACCTTCTGAGAGTTGAAAGCCTTCAACCACTCGTCCGGTCTCGGTGCTCTGACCCCAGTAGGTGCTCTATCAACATCAGCCCTCCTCTCAGATACAGCCGGCACCTGAGACACTCCCTGTGTCACCTGAGCTGACCTAGCCGGCGCCACTAGTGGTACCTGAGTAAGCCTCTCCACTCTGGCAGCTTCCTCCCTGCGCTCAACATAGGCTCTAAACTCCCTATACTCCGATGCTCCAATAGAGACACGTCCCGACTCAGTAGAACGAGCTCCTTGCGCTCCAGACCTAGCGGCGGTCACAGGCCTGACCTCGGGGCCTACACTCTCAGCTACTTCCTCTACAGCAACCTCTGGTACGCTTGCTGCAGGTGGGTCATCTCGAGGAACTCGTCCTCGACCTCTCCCTAGTGGAGGTCTACCCACACGACCACGCCCTCTAACAGTAGGGGTGCTATCAGCTCGATCCTGTCTGACTGGGGGAAGGGGGGGACGACCCCTACCTCGGCCAGTCACTTGTGCAGCCCTAGTACGTGCCATCTGTACGAATAGTAATAACTACAGTTATAAACTAGCTAATCTATCATAACAGTACAAGTCTATAAATATTCTAAGATTACCGAGATCCGCAGAGGTAGTGGTGGTCGTCCGTACTTTCTATCCCAACCCGACTCTGTATGCATTTTAAAACTAAAAATTTTCTTTGGAAAACTCAGACCCTTTTCGGGTTCTGTTTATTTACTTATATGACCTTTTTAGAAGATTCAAGTGCCATTGTTGCCAACCTAGAGCTCTGATACCATGTTGTAACACCCCAAATTTTACAACTTAGGGAGTTACTGGTTAGGACCGCACAGTGGGTCCCGACCTTAGTTTGACAACAACTTAACGTGATCTTACAACAAGGCACAGATAAGGAAAAACCAGAAATCATAAAATAGTTTTTATCAATGCATGAATGTGACCAGATCAACTACAGCCGGAAAAGTAATAAAACAAAGTACGAAAGGAAACAATGTTCAACTGTAAAACCCACAAATGCAAAAACTGCAAAACGTCCTAAAGTACGACACCCCGACTGACCACTACCATCTGGATCACTCGGCATCTGCTCTAACCTGTGTCAAATCTAAACAACATATCCACAGTTAGCTAACTAACCAAATATAAGCAAAATGATAACAGCACATACACAAGCAGCAACAAAATTAAACAAACATCATGCTGGCACTCAACCAATTATTATCTATTATTTTAGTGATTCACATTATTCAATTTAAGTTGTGGCACGAGAACTATTATTAGTTCTCGCCTCCGTTCCTTATCCAACTGGTGTAGGTCTAGCTGACTTCCTTTGGTAGCATCACTACAAACCATGTGTGGACTAGTCCCGAAAGAAACCCCCAGCGCCCCGCGAGCTACTGAGCAGAATGCCACCGCCCGTTACTCTTAGGCCAAAACATAGGTCGGTAATTATATATCACAACCTATCTCTCTAACATGTCAATCACACACCACCATCATCATTTATACTCATATTTAGTAGTCAGCTAAGTAAGCCCAAAGGACTTACCTGTTGTAACGCTCGACTCTTTATAAACCACTCGCTCTGTAAACTGTAACCACTCAGTTGCCTGTCAAGGGCGATAAGTGTATTAGCACACTTTTACGTAGATAGAAGTCTAAAACTTCTAAGATCAAATAAGGTATTAAGACGTACTAGTTACAGTACTAGTTTTAGGGTAAAATGACCATTTTACCCTTGGTTCCGATTTCCTCGAAAACCCTAAATTCATGTCTAAACTCCAATTTGAAGTTCTAAAAATATATCCTAACTCCTAGAATTTTATTTGGTTCTAAACTGACATTTTTCCTATGTTTCTATTTTCCGGAAGAATCGAAAAAGGTTTAATTTCGGCTCTAAATATAAAATTCTTAACAGCTTATAAAATTTCCGAATTAAATCTCTAGATCATCTATGAGGTTCTATCTAACCTTAGAAGAAAGAATTTCTCCAAACTGTTCAGCCGATATTTTTATAATAATTCACAAAGTCGGTTCCTTCACTCTAATATCCTATACTTAGCCAAAATTCAAGTTTACCAAAACTGCTCAACTACCTAACTTCGGGAGCTCATAACTTTCAATCCGACCGTTCATTTCTCCCAAAATTTTAATATGCTAAACTACATATATCCGTCTACAACATATCCAAAATTCAACGGTGGATCTTTATCCAAACGTTTTATAATTGATCGACAAGATGGGCTGTTGGTAACCTAAAAGCTGAAGGAAATAAAATGAATTACAGCAGCCCTTTTATTTCTGTTTTTCATACTTACAGCAGTCCTTTGTTCCTATCCTTCGGTCTATATACCCAGCAGCTACACAAGGTCAACCTAACCTATGTTCAAGTCCGACTACAGCAGTTCATCATTCTAACATTACGGAAATAGTATACATACATAAAATTATACACTAACTTCTAGAGGCAAGGATTGGGACTGCAGAAAGACTCACCTCTTCAACCTCTACTGGCTGAGGCGTCTTCTACTACTACACGGATTGGCCAACTCTTCCAGCCTTGCTACTGTCACGGAATGGTCGAGACGGAGTTGTTATCGCAGGCATTCATGAACGACTAGATTAAGAGGTGAAGATGAATGGGAGATTAATCCTTACCGAAATACACAGAATTCTGCGGGAAGTACGTTGCTTCTGGACTGGACGTGTGCAGAAGGCAAGAAACGCAGAAGTGAAGTGGAGGCTGGGGCGTGGGTGTAGAAGGATGGAACGCAGAAGTGTTGTGTGCACCGGCTGGGACGTGAGGCAGCTGTAACGTTGGAGGTTTCGATCAGCAAAAGAGGGGATTGTGTCTTCTGAATGTGGACGTGAAAGGGAAGGAAGGTGAGAGATTCTTCAGCGTGATTTTAGGAGCCTTTTATGGCAACTGCATCAGCTCTCTCCCAGCATTAATCACACGTTGAAACTGTTATACACAGCTGGGCTTGCTTCTCCTTTTTGCTTCCGGTTGGGCCTGCGGAATGGGCTGGAGTGTGCTGCTGGATTGGCGCTGGCTAGAGTGACGCTGGGCTGAAGCAGGCGGACTGGGCGGACAAGCAGCGGGGCGACTGGGCTGCTGGCTGGAGCGGACAAGCAGCTGGGCTACTGGGCTGCTGGCTGGAGCGGACAAGCAGCTGGGCGACTGGGCTGCTGGCTGGAGCGGACAAGGCTGCTGGGCGACTGGGCTGCTGGCGCTGGGCTGTCAACAGCCTGTCTGGGCTTGTCACAGACTCGTCACAGCCTTGTCTGGCCTTGTCACAGACTCGTCACAGCCTTGTCTGGCCTTGTCACAGCTTCGTCACGGCCTTGTCTGGCCTTGTCACAGCTTCGTCACAGACTTGTCTGGACCTTGTCACAGCTTCGTCGCAGACTTGTCCGGACCTTGTCATATTCTAATTTAGGGCTAAACTTATTATTTTATGTGAAGGTAAGCTACCTAAAATGATAAATTTTATAAAGATCCTATCATTTTATGTGAAGGGGAAGCTACATAAAATGATAAACTTTTAAAGGATTCCATCATTTTATGTGAAGGAAATCTACATAAAATGATAAATTTTATAATAATGTGTCTAACTAAGTAAACGGATATAGATCAACTGATCGAGATCGGGTTTATTACAGAATAAACGGAATAAAAATTCCGGATATTACATCAGTACCCCCTTAAAATAAGTTTCGTCCCGAAACTTAGAATAAGGTATCTACCCAAACATTTCCCCTCAAGAGTTATATTCTAGCATGCAACTACTCACGCCATTAAGCACATAAACATAAACAATCATTTAAACATATAATCACAGAAATCATATAAAGTATCATCTCAGTACTAACCCGTCGGTATTGAGGTAGCGGCTAACTCCGCAAAGAACTCAGGGTAATTACGTCTAATACTCTCCTCTGTCTCCCAAGTAGCCTCATCAACTCCTCGTCTAGACCACTGAATCCTCAGCATCGGTATCTCCTTAGAACGCAGGCGCCTAATGCTACGCTCTAGGACGGCTACTGGATACTCCACAAAAGTGTGGTCTGGCTCAACTATCAGATCCTCGTGACTGATGACGTGTCTAGGATCCGGTATGTACTCTCGCAGCTGAGATACATGAAAAACCGGGTGTACTCCCTCCAATCTCGGTGGCAGTGCTAGTCGGTAGGCAACCTCTCCGACTCTCTCTACGATCTCAAATGGACCGACATACCGGGGACTCAGCTTCCCCTTAATGCCGAAACGTCTAACTCCTCTCGTAGGTGACACTCTCAACCACACCTGTGCACCTACTCTAAACTCTAAAGGTCGACGCCTTTTGTCGGCGTAGGACTTCTGACGACTCTGAGCTGCTAACATCCTTTCCCGGACTAAGGCAATCCGGGCGATGTCGTCCTGTATCTGATCTGGTACAACTCCATCAGCCTTGCTGGGCTCATCCCAACATAGCGGCGTACGACATCTCCGTCCGTACAAAGCCTCGTAAGGTGCCATCCCAATAGACGCATGCCAACTGTTATTATATGAAAACTCTACTAGTGGGAGGTGATCTGGCCATACCTGTCCCCAATCTAGCACACATGCCCGCAACATGTCCTCTAAGGTCTGGATGGTCCTCTCTGACTGACCGTCTGTCTGCGGATGGTAAGCAGTGGTAAAGTGAAGACTCGTCCCCAGAGCAGTATGTACCTGCTGCCAGAACCTCGAGGTAAAACGTCCATCCCTGTCGGAGACGATAGTCCTCGGTACTCCATGGAGTCTCACAATATGCCTGGTGAACTCCTCTGCTAGGCGACTTACCGGCCACGTTTCCTTAATCGGAATGAAACGTGCGGTCTTCGTCAGACGGTCTACTACTACCCAAATGGCATCAAAACCTCTGCTGAGCCTCAATCCGGTGACGAAATCCATAGAAATGTCTTCCCACTTCCAATGTGGTACTGGAAGTGGGTGTAGCTCTCCTCCGGATCTACGGTGCTCAATCTTGACCTGCTGACAGGTCGCACACTGGGCTACATATCGGGCCACATCGGGCTTCAAACCACCCCACCAGAAGGAACGTCTCACGTCCTTATACATCTTACTCGCTCCTGGATGTACGGAGTAAGGGGTAGCATGAGCCTCACCTAGTATTCTCTGTCTCAGCTCACTGTCTGATGGCACACAGACACGGTCCTGTCGTCTCATCACTCCATCGGCACCAATAGTGAACTGAGGTGCCTCATCTCGTGACATCCGGTCTCGGATCCGGGTCAAAGTCGGACAGGTCTCCTGCTTCTGCCGGATCTCACCCAACAGGTCAGGAAGTAACTCTAAGGTGGCTAACTGATGAGCTGTATCGGGGAACTGGATCTCTACCTCCAACCAAGCTAAGTCTCTCTGTAACTGTGGCTGTACTGTCAACCGAGCTATCACCTTCTCCTGAGGCGTCTTCCGACTCAAAGCGTCAGCAACTACATTCGCCTTTCCAGGGTGGTAAAGAATCTCAAGGTCAAAATCCTTGATCAACTCTAACCACCGTCTTTGGCGGTTATTCAACTCCCGCTGAGTGAATATGTACTTCAGACTCTTATGGTCTGTGAAGATCTGACAGGTCACTCCATAGAGATAATGACGCCAGATCTTAAGAGCGTGCACTACTGCTGCTAACTCCAGGTCATGAGTGGGGTAGTTCTCTTCATACGTCTTCAGCTGTCGAGACGCATATGCTATAACCTTACCCCTCTGCATCAAGACACACCCCAAGTCCAGCTTGGATGCGTCACTGTACACTACGAAGTCCTCTGTACCCTCAGGCTGTGCTAAGATCGGAGAAGACGTCAATCTCCTCTTCAGCTCATCAAAACTCTGCTGACACGGCTCAGACCAGACGAACCGAGTAGTCTTCCTTAGGAGGGAAGTAAGTGGTCGGGCGATCAGGGAAAACCCTTCCACAAACCGACGGTAATACCCTGCCAATCCAAGGAAACTGCGAACCTCCTTCACATTCTTCAGAGGTTGCCAAGAAGACACTGACTCAATCTTCGCCGGGTCGACCTTAATCCCCTCAGCAGTCACTACATGGCCAAGGAATGCCACCTCTGACATCCAGAACTCACACTTGGATAGTTTAGCATATAGCTGACTATCCTGTAGAATCTGCAGCACTGTCCTCAAGTGCCCGGCATGCTCCTCTCGACTTCTAGAGTAAACTAGAATGTCGTCGATGAAGACCACTACAAACTGGTCTAAGAAGTCGATGAAAATCCCATTCATCAACTCCATAAATACTGATGGCGCGTTAGTGAGCCCGAATGGCATCACTACAAACTCATAATGACCATACCTAGTCCGGAATGCCGTCTTAGGTATGTCCTGATCTCTCACCCTCAGCTGGTGATAACCCGATCTCAAATCTATCCTCGAGAACACTGACGCTCCATGCAGCTGGTCCAGCAGATCATCTATGCGAGGTAGTGGGTACTTATTCTTGATGGTGACCTTGTTCAACTCCCTGTAGTCGATACACAGTCTCATCGATCCATCCTTCTTCCTCACAAACAACACTGGTGTGCCCCAGGGAGAAACACTAGGGCGTATGAAGCCCCTCTCTGCTAACTCCTCTAACTGCTTATTCAGCTCAAGCAGCTCTATCGGGGCCATGCGGTACGGGGCCTTCGAGATCGGTCTCGTGCCCGGCTCTAACTCGATGCTAAAGTCCACACTCCTCTGTGGAGGTAGCCCTGGTAAGTCGTCCCTGAAGACCTCTGCAAACTCGCATGCGACTGGTATCTCCTCTACTGTCAGGCTCTTGCGCTCCTTCATGGCATAACACCAGAAGGCCTCGCAACCCTGTGCTATCAATCTGGCTGCCCTCACTGCACTGATGACTGAGCCGGACTTTCCGAGGTCCCAACCTCGGAATATAACTCTGTGGCCCTCCTCCGTGGCAACAGTCACAGTCCTCCTACCAATATCCAAGACGGCTCCATGTCTAGTCATCCAATCTATCCCTAATATCACGTCCTCATGTGCTAGGGCCATGACTAGAAAATTTACTAACCAAATCCGGCCTCCCAGATGAATAGGGCAGTCATAAATCTCTCGAGATCCTCTAACCTTACCCCCATCTGGTAACCCAACCACAAAAGGTACACCCTCTACTGTAGCTAAGGACAACCTATCTACACATGCATCTGATATAAAGGAGTGCGTGGCACCCGTATCAAATAAAACGCGAACAGGTAAGTCATGGATCCAAATAGTACCTGTGGTCGCAGGTGCTGCAGGCTGCTCAGTGTTCCTCAGCTCAAACACTCTCGATGGTCCTCCTCTGGTGTCAGTGGTACTACCACGTCCTCTGCCACGACCTGATCCCTGTGCAGTACTGTATGAAGCAGGATGTCCTGGAGCCCGGTACTACTGCTGCTGCTGACTCGGAGCTTGGTACTGAGGGGGTCTCTGTACACTCTTCTCAGCACCTGCAGGAGAAGATCCCTGCTGAGAAGAAGCCTTGCCCTGACGGCAGAAAGTAGCCCTGTGTCCCGGCTTCCCACAAGTGAAGCAAGTGACCGGTGGTTTCGGGCAGTCCGGCTTAATGTGATCACGGCCACCACAGTTAAAGCACTGTCGATCTCCACTGGGAGTCCGAACTGTAGAGTGGTAGCTGGACCTCCCCTGAGTCTGTCCTCTACCATAACCTGCTACTGCTCCACTGCTACCAGCATGTCCTGTCCTCTGCCGCTTATCCGGCCCACTAGACTGTGCTGCTTTCCTAGAAGCTGGCCTATCTCTCTCATAAGCAGAGGCCCTATCCTGATAATCAGACAAGGTCTCACAGCGGAATCCAGCCAGGTAGGATCGGGTACTCTCTCTCAACCTCCTGGAGAAAAGATAAACATGCTGCTCTTCTGGAGGTGCAGATGGTCCAAGCAAAGTCAACTCCTTCTGAAACTTCTTTATGGCTGCAACAATCGGGATATCCTCAAATCCCGCCTCAATGAAATCCTGGAATCTCTCCCTCCTCAGCGAAACTGGGCAGTACCTGTCTCTAACAATGTTCTTCATCTGCTCCCAGCTGGTGACTCGGCCACGAATGGTACGCCACCATGAATGAGCATCATCTGTCAAGCAAGTCTGTATCAAATCTACCTGTCGGTCCACGGGGCAACGTATTGCCTCCAAAGCAGTCTCAATCTTCCCTATCCAGTGCTCCACCTCTAGCCCTATCTCTCCGCTGAATGAGGGGACCTTCTGAGAGTTGAAAGCCTTCAACCACTCGTCCGGTCTCGGTGCTCTGACCCCAGTAGGTGCTCTATCAACATCAGCCCTCCTCTCAGATACAGCCGGCACCTGAGACACTCCCTGTGTCACCTGAGCTGACCTAGCCGGCGCCACTGGTGGTACCTGAGTAAGCCTCTCCACTCTGGCAGCTTCCTCCCTGCGCTCAACATAGGCTCTAAACTCCCTATACTCCGATGCTCCAATAGAGACACGTCCCGACTCAGTAGAACGAGCTCCTTGCGCTCCAGACCTAGCGGCGGTCACAGGCCTGACCTCGGGGCCTACACTCTCAGCTACTTCCTCTACAGCAACCTCTGGTACGCTTGCTGCAGGTGGGTCATCTCGAGGAACTCGTCCTCGACCTCTCCCTAGTGGAGGTCTACCCACACGACCACGCCCTCTAACAGTAGGGGTGCTATCAGCTCGATCCTGTCTGACTGGGGGAAGGGGGGGACGACCCCTACCTCGGCCAGTCACTTGTGCAGCCCTAGTACGTGCCATCTGTACGAATAGTAATAACTACAGTTATAAACTAGCTAATCTATCATAACAGTACAAGTCTATAAATATTCTAAGATTACCGAGATCCGCAGAGGTAGTGGTGGTCGTCCGTACTTTCTATCCCAACCCGACTCTGTATGCATTTTAAAACTAAAAATTTTCTTTGGAAAACTCAGACCCTTTTCGGGTTCTGTTTATTTACTTATATGACCTTTTTAGAAGATTCAAGTGCCATTGTTGCCAACCTAGAGCTCTGATACCATGTTGTAACACCCCAAATTTTACAACTTAGGGAGTTACTGGTTAGGACCGCACAGTGGGTCCCGACCTTAGTTTGACAACAACTTAACGTGATCTTACAACAAGGCACAGATAAGGAAAAACCAGAAATCATAAAATAGTTTTTATCAATGCATGAATGTGACCAGATCAACTACAGCCGGAAAAGTAATAAAACAAAGTACGAAAGGAAACAATGTTCAACTGTAAAACCCACAAATGCAAAAACTGCAAAACGTCCTAAAGTACGACACCCCGGCTGACCACTACCATCTGGATCACTCGGCATCTGCTCTAACCTGTGTCAAATCTAAACAACATATCCACAGTTAGCTAACTAACCAAATATAAGCAAAATGATAACAGCACATACACAAGCAGCAACAAAATTAAACAAACATCATGCTGGCACTCAACCAATTATTATCTATTATTTTAGTGATTCACATTATTCAATTTAAGTTGTGGCACGAGAACTATTATTAGTTCTCGCCTCCGTTCCTTATCCAACTGGTGTAGGTCTAGCTGACTTCCTTTGGTAGCATCACTACAAACCATGTGTGGACTAGTCCCGAAAGAAACCCCCAGCGCCCCGCGAGCTACTGAGCAGAATGCCACCGCCCGTTACTCTTAGGCCAAAACATAGGTCGGTAATTATATATCACAACCTATCTCTCTAACATGTCAATCACACACCACCATCATCATTTATACTCATATTTAGTAGTCAGCTAAGTAAGCCCAAAGGACTTACCTGTTGTAACGCTCGACTCTTTATAAACCACTCGCTCTGTAAACTGTAACCACTCAGTTGCCTGTCAAGGGCGATAAGTGTATTAGCACACTTTTACGTAGATAGAAGTCTAAAACTTCTAAGATCAAATAAGGTATTAAGACGTACTAGTTACAGTACTAGTTTTAGGGTAAAATGACCATTTTACCCTTGGTTCCGATTTCCTCGAAAACCCTAAATTCATGTCTAAACTCCAATTTGAAGTTCTAAAAATATATCCTAACTCCTAGAATTTTATTTGGTTCTAAACTGACATTTTTCCTATGTTTCTATTTTCCGGAAGAATCGAAAAAGGTTTAATTTCGGCTCCAAATATAAAATTCTTAACAGCTTATAAAATTTCCGAATTAAATCTCTAGATCATCTATGAGGTTCTATCTAACCTTAGAAGAAAGAATTTCTCCAAACTGTTCAGCCGATATTTTTATAATAATTCACAAAGTCGGTTCCTTCACTCTAATATCCTATACTTAGCCAAAATTCAAGTTTACCAAAACTGCTCAACTACCTAACTTCGGGAGCTCATAACTTTCAATCCGACCGTTCATTTCTTCCAAAATTTTAATATGCTAAACTACATATATCCGTCTACAACATATCCAAAATTCAACGGTGGATCTTTATCCAAACGTTTTATAATTGATCGACAAGATGGGCTGTTGGTAACCTAAAAGCTGAAGGAAATAAAATGAATTACAGCAGCCCTTTTATTTCTGTTTTTCATACTTACAGCAGTCCTTTGTTCCTATCCTTCGGTCTATATACCCAGCAGCTACACAAGGTCAACCTAACCTATGTTCAAGTCCGACTACAGCAGTTCATCATTCTAACATTACGGAAATAGTATACATACATAAAATTATACACTAACTTCTAGAGGCAAGGATTGGGACTGCAGAAAGACTCACCTCTTCAACCTCTACTGGCTGAGGCGTCTTCTACTACTACACGGATTGGCCAACTCTTCCAGCCTTGCTACTGTCACGGAATGGTCGAGACGGAGTTGTTATCGCAGGCATTCATGAACGACTAGATTAAGAGGTGAAGATGAATGGGAGATTAATCCTTACCGAAATACACAGAATTCTGCGGGAAGTACGTTGCTTCTGGACTGGACGTGTGCAGAAGGCAAGAAACGCAGAAGTGAAGTGGAGGCTGGGGCGTGGGTGTAGAAGGATGGAACGCAGAAGTGTTGTGTGCACCGGCTGGGACGTGAGGCAGCTGTAACGTTGGAGGTTTCGATCAGCAAAAGAGGGGATTGTGTCTTCTGAATGTGGACGTGAAAGGGAAGGAAGGTGAGAGATTCTTCAGCGTGATTTTAGGAGCCTTTTATGGCAACTGCATCAGCTCTCTCCCAGCATTAATCACACGTTGAAACTGTTATACACAGCTGGGCTTGCTTCTCCTTTTTGCTTCCGGTTGGGCCTGCGGAATGGGCTGGAGTGTGCTGCTGGATTGGCGCTGGCTAGAGTGACGCTGGGCTGAAGCAGGCGGACTGGGCGGACAAGCAGCGGGGCGACTGGGCTGCTGGCTGGAGCGGACAAGCAGCTGGGCTACTGGGCTGCTGGCTGGAGCGGACAAGCAGCTGGGCGACTGGGCTGCTGGCTGGAGCGGACAAGGCTGCTGGGCGACTGGGCTGCTGGCGCTGGGCTGTCAACAGCCTGTCTGGGCTTGTCACAGACTCGTCACAGCCTTGTCTGGCCTTGTCACAGACTCGTCACAGCCTTGTCTGGCCTTGTCACAGCTTCGTCACGGCCTTGTCTGGCCTTGTCACAGCTTCGTCACAGACTTGTCTGGACCTTGTCACAGCTTCGTCGCAGACTTGTCCGGACCTTGTCATATTCTAATTTAGGGCTAAACTTATTATTTTATGTGAAGGTAAGCTACCTAAAATGATAAATTTTATAAAGATCCTATCATTTTATGTGAAGGGGAAGCTACATAAAATGATAAACTTTTAAAGGATTCCATCATTTTATGTGAAGGAAATCTACATAAAATGATAAATTTTATAATAATGTGTCTAACTAAGTAAACGGATATAGATCAACTGATCGAGATCGGGTTTATTACAGAATAAACGGAATAAAAATTCCGGATATTACACACAAAGAATTTCATGTAGGATTTCTCGGTCAGAAAAGAATCCGGATATGCCGTATTATGCTTGCAATGTTTGTCAATTCTTCAAATGGGTGAATGCGTCACATATGATAGGCTATGGTCGAAGCGAGCATGTGAATGAAAGTAGTTCTCACAATGATACAAGAATTGCGGCTTCTAGAGATGAATTGTTCCAAGATTTGAAGGATGAGATTAAGGAGATAAAGCTACTCTTCAATGGATTGACTTCTCAAGAGAAAGAAAATCCAATTAAGGAGTTCATGATATATATTCAAGGTGTCATAAAAGTGGCTAGTGTTTTGTACTTGGTTATACTAGTCATTGTTTTAAAAATTGCTTAGCAAAATTGATATTTGGATGTTGTTAGGAAATTTCGGATCATCATTTGTATTTATTTTCTAATTTCTAACTAGTATCGAGTTGCTTTTATAGATTCCAAGTAAAAAATTGTTGTTGTTTTCGAGTTGATTTTACAGTATGTATACGGAATCCATGAATCAGTTCAGAAATGAGTGTACTTGCATTGTCAAGAGAGGCTGAGTATACAAATGCGTAGCTTAGTGTATAAATCAAAAAGATGGATATGTTTTAAGTTCAACCAAATAGAATACATGAGGGTGCAAAGATGGAAACATAATATAAAAAAATCAAATTTACAAAATGTAAAAAAATAAAATTACAATTTCTAAGTAACAAATGAGTAGCTTAGTGCATAAATCAAAAAACAATAAAAAAAATGTATAGATAGATTATCATGGATTCCAAGGCAGCTTGTTGTTCTCGAGAGAAGTATGGTTTATTGTTGATAAAGATAAAAAAAATTGATAAATTCTTAGTCTCCTTCAAACCATTTATATATAATTAAATTCAAAATTTTGAATGTCTAAATAAGTTATGATGCTTGAATCACTATGATTTTTTTTATTAAATTCAAATTTTCTCTCAGTGTAGAGTTCAACTTGACAGTGTTGTAAATTTGACAAATTCTTTGTCACCTTTAAACTTTGAATTTAATTGCAAATTCAAAATTGATAAATTTTTAGTCTCCTTCAAACCATTTATTGTTGCATTTTTTTCATGGAGTAAGTTACAATCTATCACTACTCTGACAATGCTGCAAACTTATTCAGCTAATATGGGATCTGCACTAGTGCACCATTGTTCTATCACTATTGTGACAGTGCTGCAAACTTGTGTGTTTCTTTTAGTCAATTAATCCTCTAAGTGAAATTATAACAGTAGGCATGCTTATCAACACAAAGTTCTTCCTGTTTTCTGATTTTCAAAACTTTAGTCTGTGCGTGTAGCTACTGTGACAGCAAGAGTCATAAATCAGCGAGAGATAGAAAGAGCCAATTAATCCTCTAAGTGCAGCTACTGTGACAACAAGTTGCTGATAGAACAATTGTGTGTGTAGCTACTGTGACAGCAAGAGTTATAACAATAGGCATGCTTATCAACACAAATTCACAGTTATAACAGTATGTATGCTTATCAACAGAAAGTTGTTGATTTCTCACATCCAATTTATAACCAGCCAGAAATCAAAAAACTGATTCAATTTAACTTCCAAAATAAAAAATTAGCAAGAGTCATAAATCAACAAACAGATCCTACTTGCAACATGAAAATCAGAAAACTCCTTGTTCCTTCCAAAATCAGAACACATATACAATTTAACTACTCATGTTGACTAGGAGGGTTCCATGGTGCTGATCTCATAAAATCTGGTGCAGTTTCTTCAGGTTGTAAAGACCTTTTGCTTCTCTTTCTATGCCTTTGCTCAACGCAGATTCATTGTTGCTCTCTAATCTCCCTTGCAGTCAAACCACCTTTACATGGCCTAGCATTATGCCCAAATGCCTCGCACTTACTACAACGAACTGTGACGAACCTTTTTCCTTTCCTTTTTTTCATCCTCTTCTCGTCTTCGGTTTCTTGGTGGCCTACCTACTCCCCTTTTCATTCTTGGAGGGTTTAAGTTTGGAAAACCAGATGCCGTCCATTGTCTTTCGTCGGGAACGGGGTGAAAATTCACCGAATATGCCATCCTATAAGTTTGCACAGAAAACCAATCGGATACATAAGATTCAAGATCTTCCCCTATTCTTATCTCCAAGAGACCTCTAACTGCATGTTTGCAAGGGATTCCACTAATTTTCCATTCTCCACAAGCACATATCCGGTTGGTGAAGTTCACGGGCCAACAAGAGTGACCATCCCTAACCTCAAACTCTGTATTTGATGCTTTATAAACCTGTCAAAACAGTCCATCCAAAAGCCTTAACACATATCTCACCATGTGTGTTCTTCGAATACCTAAAATGGACAATTTTATTGTGCATAAGTAAATTAAAACTTGTATTCAAACAAATTTAAACCCTTTCTAACCTTCAAGTAGACTCAACACCGGACCATTTATATCTACATCAACAGTATTGTTGAAAGATTCAACAAAGTTACTCGAGTTTTCATCACAACATAATGTATGATCAAACTTGTGTCGGGCCCATTGTTCTTTTTCTCCTGCCTCGTGTAACCACTTAACATCACCAAATCCCGCTTCCTTTTGCATCATCTCTATAGCCTTATTGAACGTGAACTCGGAGAATGCTTTGCAACATTCCCAAAACAATGAATGCATTCGGCGTCCAGGATATTTTTTCTTGAAATTAGAGCACAAGTATCTACAACAAAGGCGTCGGTTCACACCAAGCCAACTATCATCTAGGGCTGGTTCAATACCCTGAAAGTAGAAAAAATACAATATTAATATTTATAAATCTTATTTAAAAAAAACTAGATAAAGGGCCGGTTCATATACCTTCTGTCTGTCTGATATTATAGTCAAATTTTGTCTTTCATCGTCCTTCAAAGCATCTTTTAATTGTAAAAAAATTGAAACCATGTGCTCTTGCTCTCATTTTCATACACACCATAAGCTAAGGGGAAAATCTATTTGTTTCCATCCAAAGCTATTGCGGATAATAAAACTCCGTCATATTTTCCCTTTAAATTTCAACCATCAACCCCAATTAATCCTCTACATCCTTTGAAACCCTCAATCATCGGCTTTAGGGAAACAAATATATTCTTGAACTGAATAGGCTTCTCTGGAAGTTCTTCAATAACTTTTCAAGCACAATGGACTTTAGAACCAGGGTTGGTACTTTTTAGAACCTCGTAATAAGCTGGTAAATTAGAATATGAAGTATCATGGCTTCCTTGAATCTCCTCCAAGCACAAACTTCTTGCTTTATAAGTTTTTGTTCTCCTTAACATAACACCGTATATTGACTTTAAAAGCTCATTTATGGTCTTCCCGGGAATATCTGGATTCAATCTTACATCCTCAATGATCTTCTCAGCTGCCCAATACTTGGTTGTAATAGGATTATACTCATTTAGCCTTGTGCAAGTATGTTCACCGTCCAATTTCTTTATAGCCCATGTGCATCCATCCGTTAGTGTAGAAGCATGAAGACTCCATCCACAACTTGCGTCCACACAAGCAACTATAAGCCTTTTAGTATCTGATTTTAGAGTGACGACCACAACTCCTTGGATACAAAAATCCCTCAAAACAAGAGACAAGTGTTCCTTGTCGAAGAAAATCATCCATAGCCAAATCTTAATCAGCCCAAACTGATTATCGGTATGAAACTCACCATTCTCATATAATCGGTCAAAGTAGGCATCTTTATCCACCTCCCATTCACTGGATTTTTCAGGATCATAACCACCGTCAACATAAGGGAAATGAGGGTCATCTCCGTCAACTAATTCATCGTCACATCCGGCTGAATCCCCATCTGAACTATCTAATGGCTCATATTCTGCATCATCAATATCAAAATCATGAACTCCTCTTAGCAAGTTGTCACCAGTAACTGTCAAAACTCCTCGTGTTCTACTAAGGCTACCAGAGGTCGGCGGAGTTCGGTTCACAAAGTTGTTTCCAACCGGAACATGGATCCCTTTTCTTCTTGCAGATGTGGGGGGGGTCCTCTTTGATGGCAAACTCAAAGATCTGATATTAGTTTGCAAAATATCTCTTGTTCCGTCGCTAAGCTGCATATGAGGGACATTAAAAGATACCGTTCTACTTGGTGGAGGTAGCAAACATGTTGGTGGGGCTAGTGTAGGCTGTGTTTCATCGATGAATCCCATGGATGGGATATCATGCTGAGAAGATATAAGGATGGTATCATTTGATGACATCTTTGATTCAAGCAAATTCCTTGCCAATTGTAAACTCTCACATGGTTTACCCGGAGAACCAATGGTAACTTTCAACTCCTTTTTATCGTGATATAATTTGAATAGCTCCATCAAATCACAACCTTTCTCCAACTTACGACTTTTAGAGTTGTACACATACAACATACTAGGGTTTTCTGGAAGAGCGAATCCCTTTTTTGCAGCCCCCTCTAGTAACTCGATGGAGATATCCAACACGTTGCACATATCAATATCATCGACCTCTACATCCAAGTACCAATCCATATTCCGGCGTAGTCTCAACACCTTTTTATCTCCCATCTCGGGTAACAGAAACTGAGCACAACCTAATGCATACAAGGTAAAATTGTTTTACATTTACGAATGCATACAAAAATTGTAAGAAATACGAGCATACAAGTGAATTAGTAAACTGCTATCATATATAGCAAATTGTTTTACATTTACGAATGCATATTCCGGCGTAGTCTCAATATGAATCAGTAAACTGCTATCATATATAGCAAATTTAAAGCATCAATAACACAACAAAAAAAATCAGTAAATTTAGAGCAAGGTCGAATACAAACCCTAAACTCTAATCCGAACGAAGCAATTGAGAAGCACATTTTAACTGCAGCTGTTTGCAAATCTAACCCAAACAAATTCGAATAATAAATCCAACTCAAAAGAGCACATTGCAACTGCAGTCCAAACCCAGTGAAACAAAATCGAATTACAAACCTAACCTAAACGAATTAGTTCAGACGCACCTCACAATTGTTTACAAATCAAATAAAGTCCAATACAAACCCTAAAACCAGGAAGAAACTTTGACCCAAGGTGACGACAAAAGAGGCGGTGACAGCAGAAGTGGCGGCGACGATGGTAGTCGGAGTCGGAGATGACAATGGGAGACGGAGTTAAAGTTGACGATGAGAGTCGGAGTCGGTGGTGACGAGATGGAGAGATGAATCTACAGTGTCGTCGGGCGAGAAGACTCCCTACAGACTTCTATTCTTTCTTTATTTTTCTTGTTCGTTTTTAAATTTTACATTAAAAACGAAATTTTGTTTTAATTTCCTTTTCTTTCAAAAATTTATTAACAGAGTTACAAAAACTGACAAAAAATGTGAGAATGGGCATGTAGAGGAAAATATCAAAACCTTGAGGGTACCTAGAGGAATTTTGAAACTTAGTGGATACCAAGAGGAAAAGTCAAAATCTCGATGGTACCAAGAGGAAAAATCTTTTTTTTTTGTTCTCTTTTTTGTTTGTTATAAAGTGTACACTAAAATATATCATAGTCAATTAGTCACATAACTTAACACAAATGAAAGTGAAAACTGTATAATTGATACAATCTATATATACTTACTAAAGTACATTCTAATAACGTGGCACGCTGAAAATTGAGGATTTAAGTCAAATCTCCATATATTACTAAACTGCCATTTATTAAAATTATCTATTTTAAAAATTAATTTCAACCTCTATTTCAAATTTAATTTCTATTAAATCCAACTGTTTACAAAATAAATATTTTCCTTTTCAATAAAATATTTTATAGAGTTAGTCACGAATAATATTTTTAATTGAATTAAGAGTACGATTAATCATTGTAACATTTTTTTAAATAATTACATATTAAATTAGTTTAACCAAAATTTGATAATAAATTATAAATTGAATTTTCACTTTACTTACTCGATTATGAATGAACCTATTAATCGACTTAATTTTTTGAAACCAAAATTCTTAAAAATCTATGTTTTAAAATACTTTTATGTTAACCTAGGAAGGAGTGGGGAAGGGACGAGATGAGATGAAATTGAGGTCATTTCAGTCCCGTCCTGGCTATTTTATCGGGTATTTTATATTGAATCTCATCAGGTCCTATTCCAACTGAGATTGGGACGGGACGGGCTCAATCCCGCTTAACTCTTAATTGATTTATTGTTTTTGAATTTGAACACTTTATCCACAAAAATATTTGTATATATCGTACTTAAATAAGTTAATGCTCATATTCCGGCAGTGTTTGGGTCATTTGTTAAATTTGAATGGTTTGACCAACATGATTTTTTTAATAAATAAGCATAACTATATAATAACTATATATGTTTATTACTAAGGCTCATATACCGTTCCAGATAGTTTTTAGCGGGCGGGTTCAAAATAAGAGTTCTAATTTTGAATGAATTACCACCGGAATTTGGATGGGACCAGATTTTGCGGGACGATACCGGGTTTGGCAGGATGGGACGGGATCATGATGTTCGAAGTTTAAATTTGTTGTAGGTGTAGAATTTTTATATCTTCATAAGAACTTGTATTATTTTGTGATGAAAATTTTTATTTGGATTTATAAATTAATTTATCTCATCAATACTATCTTTATTAATTTAATTATGACAGAAAATATAGGGCGATTTCCTAGCTTGACAATCCCAAATATAATCATATTTTCATCGCGGACTTCATTATTTGTTTTAGTATTCTCTCATTGTCCTTTATTTTTAACATAATTATGAACTTATTCAAAAGCATCGTGGATGACGTTATTAATTTTTTTTTAATACACTCAAAATACAATATATATATTTAGATGTGTATATCTTACAAATACCCATGCACGGCACGAGTTCTAAACTAGTTTTTTTTTAAAGAAACTTATTTTTAACACTTTAAGACATCTTTTCTCCAACAAGTTAAAAAAAAACTTAATACTTAAAAAATGTCATCATATATACTTATACAATTATACTATGTATTATGTAATATATATATTTTAATACTTGTATAGGAAATCAAAATTTAAAGTTGAAAAATATTTCTAATAAGTAATTAGTAAACCATTAGTTAAAATCAAAATTTATTTTAATGAGTTAAAAACATTGTTACCTTACATTTATCGTGTCGGAGTTGTAGAATATCATTATAGACTTATAGTTATAGTATTGAATTTTATTTATGTATATATAGACAATATACTAAATAAATAAAATTATCTTTAAAATTATGATTCTTAAAAATTATAGTATGGATTATGTATTTATGTGAAAAACGATTTTAGTCGGTTTGAATAATTATCCGCAAATATTTAGGTGATTTGTTGATCGAAATGATCTTTAACCAGATTTGGATAACCGGCTTATAGAATGAATTATGTAATATGTATTTAATATGTCATTATAGACTTATAATATAAACTTATAATATAGATTATGTCATTATAGACTTATCGGATTACTTTGGGCTATCGGGTTACTTCGGGTCGGATTACTTCGGGCTATCGGTTTACTTTGGGATGAGTTACTTTGGGCCGGGTTACTTCAGGTCGGATTATTTTGGGTTATCGGGTTATTTCGGGCCGGGTTATTTGGGCAATCTGGTCATTCGGGTCGGGTTACTTCGGGTCATTTATTATTTGGATTAAATCGGTTTCAAGTGGGTCGGTTCCGGACATTCTTTTTTTCAAAATTTTCGGGGCCATGTCGGGTTCGTCAGGTTCATCGGGTCGGGTCAACTTTTGACAGCTCTATATACAACTAAAAAATATCATCATATTATTTTTTCGATACACAAATTTATATATATGAATTAAGGATTTTTCCATTTGGTACCCTTGAGTTTTTGGCTTTTCCGGATGGTGCCCAAAGTTTTTCACGTTTTCGCTTGGTACCCCTGAGGTTTCGGTTTTTCCATTTGGTATCCTTATTTCTTATTTTTTGTGTGCCTAAAATAACGTTTTTTATATTAAAATTATTTTAAAAAAGGAAAAAATATATAATAACAATTTATAATATAAATTTCAAAGAGAAATATATTTTAATTAAAATAAACTATGATATTTCTTAAATTATATAAGATTTTTTCCTACTATTTATGAATTTTATTATATTTATCTCTATTTAATACTTTATCATATATTACATCAAAACATGAGAAATTTATTATGTTTTATATAAAATATAAGAATTTAAGTTATATTTATTTGATATTTTAATCAAAAATTTTAAAATTAAACATAATCTATAACTATATGATATTTTGTTGTTGGTATACTCCGTGAAGCGGAAAATTCGTAACATGTAAAATATTCTCTTACAATTTTCATCATTCTTAGTTTTATAGGTTCTGCATAAAATAAAATTTTATAATACTTGATATTACTGTATTATACTTTTTATAAATTTTAATCAAAAATTTATTATGTTTTATCATATTATGTTTAATTTTAAACTTTTTGATTAAAATATCATATAAATATAAATTAAATTTTTTATATTTTATATAAAATATAATTAATTTCTCATGTTTTGATGCAAAATATGATAAAATATCAAATAATAATAAAGTATATTAAATTTCATAAAAATAATAGGTAAAAATCTTATATAATTTAAGAAATATCATAGTTTATTTTAATTAAAATATATTTATCTTTTAAATTTATAATATAAACTGTTATTATATATTTTTTCCTTTTTTTAAAAATAATTTTAATATAAAAAACGTTATTTTAGGCAAAAAAAATAAGAAATAAGGGTACCAAATGAAAAAATCGTAACTTTAGGGGTACCAAGCGAAAACGTAAAAAACTTTGGGTACCAACCGAAAAAACCAAAAACTCAAGAGTACCAAATGAAAAAAATCCATGAATTAAATACAAAATCTTATAAAAATTAATATATTAAATAAGGATAAATTAGTCCATCTATTAAAAAAAAATCATATACTTAATTATTTATCGTTGAAATATATCCTAAACAGAGTCATAGTACATATCAAATTCACCCAATTTGTTAACATATGTATTGTACATTAATTTCAAATGAGTACCTGCTATTTTAACGTGTTTATTAAACTAAAATAGTTAAAATCTGTATTTTAAGTATGTTGAGAAGAAGAAGTGAAGGCCCAAAGAGTTAGTTAGTGGGCTAAATCGTCCACATGAAGGCATGCGGAAAAACAGAAAGACGTAGGAATGATATATATCATATACTTATGATAGTGTATTCTCCTTTGAAAATTTACATACAACATTATAGGTTTTGGGTGGTGATCGAGCACAATGAATGATGAAGCTACCTACAGTAAGACTTAAACCCAAAACCAAGTGTGGATAAGGAATCAAGGACAGTTGACATTACGACCGGGCCCTCCATAGTAAAAGTAATTACCCCAAACGGAGTTAGCCCCGCCTTGAATGTCGTAGCAGTTGGGATGATCGGCGACGACTTTCAGGTTCGAAAGCGGCACCAAGCTATTGTCCCAGTCCACCGTCTCTAAATTGCGAAAATAAGAAGCCTTTCCGAATCCCTGGCTTGCGAAGTGACCGCTCCCCATTTGGGTCGACGTGTGGAACCCGGTTGACCGTGAGTTCACCACTTCTCCGCCGAATTGGATCATGCTCGCCCCGTGCTCTCTCAGGTGGGAGAAGAGGAACGACGGCCAGTACCCCACCAGCACCCCGTTTCCCAGCTCTAACCACCAATTTCCATGCTTTGGGTCCTTCCAGATCAAGAGGCTGATATCAAACTGTCCCCCATGGTAAGACGAAGTAGGCGAGATAGCTGCTCCTATTGCAATTCTGTTATTGGTTTGCACAAATCCTGAGCATAGCAGATTATAGCATCCTGTTGTTTGGTATGCATCAGTCTGCAGCATCAATTCATGCATGCATTCATATAAGTAGTCAATTCAATTACGTATGTAGTGCATATATATATAAAGAATGGATGAATGACGTATATGTACGTACCGTCCAGTAAGTGAAGAAGCGAGGGTGGTTGTCCCCATAAAGCTCGGGACTGACCTGCCACCCAGCTTCAATGGTGTTGAGATCATCACCAAAGGAACCAGAGATGACCCACATCTGAGAAAGACTGAATTCGTAAGGGGTTTCAACCTTTGGCTCCCACACGTTTATACTCGCCTTTGCTCCGTAGTATTCATCTCCGCTTACGTATCCTACTGCATGCTGCATACATCATTATATATCAATTAGGATATTATACAGCAAGTGAAGTTATCATTCTCACTTCCTGACAAAGGAATTAAAAGAGAAACCATATGATGTTCATGGGAATCAGTAATCGCACAAATTAAATCTTGTATATTAATAATAAAGGCATATATGTTTCTCTTTTGATGATTCAGCCAGGCAGCATCTCATCATTTCCATCTCTTCTTTTAATTCTGTATGGGCATTTCTTCTTTTCATAAAAAAGGAAAAAGAAAGAAAGAGTGAAAGCTAAGGGGACAAAAACAGACAGACAGCAGCAACCTTTATTAGTGCAACTCTTGGGTTTTGACCATTACAGTTTTCTCAAACTAAATACTAAATTCTTGACAGCTAATTAATAGTAAAAGTAAGTAATTACCTCATGATCACTGCCTTCTGAATCCCTTCTAACAAATCTCCCACCCTTTCTTCCAAATCTCTTAATACAATTTGCTTTCAACACTTCCTCTTCTCTTGTTCTTCTTACAGGAATGGTTCCTTCAGGGCAAAACTCTCCCTTTAGCTGCCACAGCTGAAAACTTTCTTCCATGCCCTTAGGATTTACTCCTTTCGGCCTCTCTGGTGCTTCCTGCACTTCCAATTACTTCCCTTATTTAATCACCAGCATTTCTTTGAATAAATTCAAGTTTAAATTAGAATTATAATTACCAATGGCTTCTGTCCTCTTAATTCAGGGTGATCAAAAGCTGGTTGCTCATGAGACAATATACAGTCTATGAGATCGCCGTCTACACTCTGCCAAAAATGGACAAACATTAATGAAATTGTTTACCAAATTTGAGTAGAATTTCTTCTCCTCTACTTACTTCAATTGTCTTGAGAGGAGACTTGTTGATTTTCTTGAGATGCTCTCTTATTCTTCTAAGCCTTTGAAGCTCCTCTAATGGCTTAAATTCAGTCTGATTCTCCCACCCATTTCCGGTTTCCGGAGATACAGCATTGGAAACGATAATGGAGGATGAAGCAAAGAAGATGAGGAGGTTTAATAAAAAGACAGCAACCGGCATGGTTGAAGAAGACAAAGAAGAACCCAAAATTGGTGTGCTTGGTCTCCTCTAATGGCTTTTTATAGTTCTCCACTCCATGGGAAGTAACACAAGAGAAGAATGATTCAGTGTCACCCACAAACAGAGACACATAAATGAACACTGCTTTCAATGGGGCTTTGGGTTTAAGCTGGAGATGTTCTTCTGCTTCTGAGCTTCCTTCGATGTGATATATATATTTCAAAAATTCAAGACAAACCCACAACTCCAATTATAACTATCGGGGTACAAAATCTAATGAATAAATAAAAATTTCAGTCTTTGATGGCGTGGGGTGGCGACAATTAGTACTAGTGGGTGTGTGTTGTGATTTGAGTAAAGAAGAGAAAAGTTGGGCTACTAATAAAATATTTGGTGTTTTGTGGGGTTCAAAATGGAAAGAGAATGGCGTGGGAAAGTAATGTTTCCAATGGAGAATACATAGAAGACTGAAGGGTTTCACTTTTATGTGTACTATAATGTATGATGTATGATTTGTGTACCCTGCAAAGTTACTGACTTATTTTGGTTCACATCCTTTTGTTGACGACCAAAGAGTCATCTAATTAGTGTCAATTAGAGGTGTCAAGACTCAAGACCGATCGGGGTGGGTCAAAACATGTTTGGTTTTGTAATGGTTAGTTTTAGATTGGACCGTTTTGAGCCAAATAACAATTGTTCGGGTTGAATATGGAGTATCGGATAGCTTTAGTTACGGTAAAGTTCTTGAAAAAAACTCCACCTAAATGAATTAATCTCAACCATTAAATGATGATCCAATGGTTAGATTAAGTTCTATAAAATTTTTTTGATTATTTCTATAGAATTTTTTGAACTTCACCTATAGTAATTATAGGGGAATAATACGCCCAAAATACTACCTAAACACCTAAGTGGAATTAAAATACTCATTTTATATTAAAAAATAAATTAATTCTTACTATATTACTATATTGTGGTATACTTTGTAACCTTCTGACATTACTGTCAATTATGTGTACCTTACTAGTCTTGTAGAAAATGTCAATATGAATAAATTTCATTTTCATTTAATCAAATGTAAATACTTGTTTCTTTTTAAAAAATATATTAAAATATAGAGATGAAACTCAATGATATTTTTATAATGTCATTATGAGTTTCAACCTATCATATCGATTTGAGTTGGGTTATTTTGGATCGATTAGCTCGGATCATTTTAGGTTGAATTAGGAGATTATGTGTTGGATCATTTTGAATATTGAGTAATTTTGGATCAATAATTTTCAGTTTATCGGGTCTCTATCAAACTATTCTATTTAAGTGTAATCAAACTCGGGTCATGTTTTAAACTCAAGTTATTTATTATTTTTGGTTTCCAAGATACCGGTTTTGGATATGTTCTTTCTGCCCACCAAAAAAAACTCAAGTCATTTACAATTTATTTTAGCAACATGTCTATGTTATAACAAAACATGGATAAAGCGGTTTACTTGGACTTGTATAAGGTCATACCAACATAAAAATGCCATGAAAATTGGGTCCACCAACAACATTGCAACAGGGCTACCCATCGATCACTGCGTTATTCTTTTCTTATTTTTTTTTTGTCTTTCCTTCATAAAATTTTGTCTTATTACTGTCGAACCTGTATCTCAAGATGCACGGACACTTCTGAAAGAAAGGTGGAATGTTCTGTGTTGGATCGCGTCAGATATGGTGGGACACGGTTCGGACACAGTTAAATATGGTCCGACACGGTCAAGACATGTTTCAGATGTAGGACACGACAAATACAAATCCTAGACATGACCCGAACATGGATTGTGCCAGGTCAAGACACAACAATGAAAGTTTTCTTCATTTTTAAGGCTGAAAAAGAAAAACAAATTTTAAAAAAATGATTTACCGAATATTTTTTCTTCTCTCCCATTTTTTCCAACAAAATCCAGCCCTCATATGTCACCTGCGAGATTGAAGTTGCCGGAAGCAAGACACCGATCGATCTTCTTCTTCTTTACAATTTTTTATTATTGTTTTCCTTGGTTGATTGTTCGGTTATTGTTGATTTATAAAATGGATCCGTTCTTCAAATTTGAAACTAAGTATGTTTATTTGAGATTGTAAGGCTAAATATGTTTAATTCTATGTTTTGTAAGAATGAAAATGTTTGATTCTAAGCTTTTGTATCGGTTATTTTGTTGTCATGTTAATGTTTTTATTTACTCATATATCATTGGTTTTTGCATATATATATATATATATATATATATATATATATATATATATATGATACATGAACTCTACATTTCAATAGCTTTAAAGTATATTATTTGTTTCTTCCTGTGTCCCCATTTTATATACTTTTGAGGATTGTCGCTTCCCGTTTTTCGCAGTGTCCATCCGTGTCCGTGTTCGTACTTCATAATCCGTATCTACTGTATAATACTAAAATATATGTAATTAAAGTTGTCAATCATTCAAAATCTAAACTATATTCAATTTTAACTTGGAATTTATTTATTACAAATTAATATTTTTTATCTCAATCAAATCTGTATTCTATACTATCACAAAAATAAATTATTCTAACCAAATGTCGGATATACTAAGAAATTCATTATAATGTATAATATTTCTAAATTATAAACGTTTTTATATTTTACATACTTTAGTTATAATAATTAATATTTTATTAATAAATTTTTATATAGATTGTAGATGATATAATTTTTATGGATATTGTAAGTAAATCTATATACATATATTAAAGCCAAAGCATTTCCTTCAACGTGGTTCATCCTATCTTATTTTATGCCACGTGTTTTTTTTTTAAAATTTTGATTTTGTTAAAAAAAATTATTTATATATTTACCGTATTTAAATTAGTCAATAATATAGTAGTATAATTATCCTATAATAGAAGTTATATTTACCTACTTACCATACATGTCTTTTTATATATCTACACATATACACAAACATATTTAAAATTATACTAATAGATTTATTATTCTATGATAAAAATTATACCAAAATAAATTTTATATATATAGTTATACATATATTTATCTATACTAAACATACTTTTTTATTTTATGTATAGATGCTAATGTATTTTAATTAAATTAAAAAATTGAAGAGATTATTTTTATTAAACTTCTATCAATTAATATACTTTTTTAAATAAAAAAGATGTAAATAATATATTTTATTTCCTTATTTTTTAAAATATAATACTTTAGTCTATATCTATATATATTATATTAAATTTAAAGCATTTACTTCAATGTGGCTCTTCCTAAACCATAATATGTCATGTGTCATTTTCTTAGAGTTTTATTTTTTTTAAATTATATATATATATATATATATATTTATATATATATATAGTTACCATACTTTAATTATACTTTAATTATCCTATTGTAGAAGTTATATTTATCTACCAAACATGTCTTTATATATATCTACATATACTAAACATACTTCAAATTGTACTAATGAAATAATTATTATATAATAAAATTTATATCAAAATAACTTTATATATATAGTTATACAGATATTTATCTATATTTAAACATACTTTTTTAATATACGTATATATGTTAATGTATTTTAATGTTATTAAAAACCGTATCCATATCTATTTGTTTATATTAAAGCGGAAGACATTCACACCACATGTAATTCATATATTAACTTTGTGATACATGTCATTTTTTCAAAAATTTCATTTTATAATTTTACTATTTAATTAAAAAAAATACAAAATTACTTATTAAGATAGTAAATATATTGTCTCTATTTTTTAATCTTATCACAAATTTTAAAGATATCTTTAAAATATTTTCAATTTTATTTATAAAATGATAGATAATTTCCTATTCTAAGTTTACCTTAGTGTTACATATTCGTTGTTCTTTATAGATCATATTTAAAATAACCTGATAAATTTTTTATACTTGAACTATTAAAAATTTTCTATTTTAACATTTACATTTCAATTTAAATTTCCTATTTTAACATTACATTTCAATTTTGTCATCTTTCGAAATAGTTAATTGATATTAACTTATTTTCACACTTTTATATTTTATAAGAGACAAAAAATAGGATATATAATATCACATAATTTAGTCTATTTTTTCGTTTATCTAAAATTGTAATTAATTTGATAGTAAAAATTTAATCTTATTTTCTCTTCGGGATAATTAAATAAACTCATTACCATACATCGAAAGTTTTTTATAAATTATAAATTTTATATTTTTATCTATTAAAATTTAAAATTATAACCGTGCCTTGGCACGGGTACTATACTAGTATATAATAAAGAGAGTTGTATATGCAAGTATATACGATAATATATAGAGATATATATAGGAAAAGGATCGAGTGAGAACGTATATTACGGTAAGAAATGAGAGCGGGTTTAGATCGTACGATCTAATTCATTCGACGGATATGAAGTGATCTATATTTAAACTATATTTAATGCTACATTACATGTTTCCATATGATTTGTGGCATATACTTAATTTCTTATTTTAGATATCGTCAATTATTACCAAAATCTCCTATTAATCACCGGTAGTTGTTTATTCACAGACTCTCCCAGGGTATTGCACGACTAGGTTATTTTAAATGTTCATAATATATGCACGACAATGAATATCTCATGTCGACTCGTTGCAACGTGCATACAAGACTTACTAAAACTATATACGCATGCAGGGGCGGCCCTTGGATGGGGCAGCCGCCCCACCCTCCAAAAAATTTTTTTTTTTTTTTTTTTGAAAAAAATCGTTTTTAAATGGGTTGTGGCTTCTCGTTTATAAAAAAATTTTCTACGATTTATTAATTTTTTAAATATCACTATTCTTGTGTTATATTTAAATGTTGTTTTGGATCTTTCGCCGAAGTAAACGAAACTTCAAAAGAATTTCCTGTTTTACGCTCGGAGTGAAATAATTCACCTAAAGGCACGAGATTTGTTGTTTGAAGTAGAAGCGTGGTCTTAGACCGCACTATTATTTGTAAAACGCGTTGTCGAGGACAAAGTTTTAATATCCGAAATAAAGATAATAAAAACACAAATAGAGGTGTGGTCCTAGACTGCGGCTATAGTGTAACGTTTTTGAAAGAAAAAAAAAACTAAAGAGGCGCGGTTATAGACGCGCCTATAGGGCAACTATTTTTTTAAGTGTAATGTTTTTTTAATTTTTGTTTATTGTAAGTAGATGACATATTGACTTTGTTTTTATCGCTATTTTACTTTCATAGATATATTTATCGAAAATAAAATTTCGCCCCCCCCCTAAAATCATGCGGCCGCCACTATACACATGCACGACTAAGTTATTCTATATTCATGCACGACTAGGTTATTCAAAGCTTGCATAATACACACGGCGAAACATATATGCATGACTCAAATTGAAACGAATTAGTACAATCCAATAGAGGGCCATTTTTGCATGTTAGTGCAATAGAGTTGCACGACCAATTCTATACAATAATTGCACGACCAAATCTAGGTGGAACTAGAGTTGCACCACTAAAACAATAGTGATATAGGACATGCACAAGCTTGCACGAGAGGAAGAAAATTATAATATATAAACACAAATAAAGTGCACGGGAAAGTTAATTCGAGTTATTCGAAGTAGTAACAAAGTTAAACGTACACGTGCACATAAGTTTCCAATATACAATATTGTATCCGCTTATATAAAGTGTTACCATAAGTACAAATACCGTAATAAATTGTAGATGAACAATTTTCTTTAATAGCTGATCAATCTCAACCATCCGGATTTTAATCCTACGATTATTAAGTGTTCTTATTTCTTACCATAACACACATTCTTACCGGAACCTAACCATATATATAGAGTTAGGATCAAGTAAGAACATAACTTACAGTAAAAAATAAGAACAAATCTCGTCCACACGACTAAACACAATCGACGTTCACGATTCATTCTTATTTTTGTACACTAATTAACTACGTATGTATATTTGGATATAAATCTACGGTTACCATATAAGAAATTAATGTTTTTATTGCCAAATTAAGTAAACGGATTAACATATTCATTATCTTTTTATTTTTTATGTTCCGGAGTTAGAAGTAACATTTAATATATATTCACGATTTATTCTTTAATATACACTTTTTATATACACGTTCTATATACGTGTTTTTAGTAGCGCTAGTGCATGTGATGCTAGTGCACGTTCAAGTTCAAATGACACAATACACACGTTTAAGTTTTAGTAATGTTAGTAGCGCTAGTAGTTGGTGCACGTTTAAGTTTAAGTTAGTGACATTAGTTAGTAGCTCGTGCACGCTCAAATTACATGCACAAATCTATTTCTAAATATGCATGCACAAGTAGTGCTATTTAGTAGCACACATTAACATTACATGCACGACTCTATTGTCACATGCACGACTCTATTCTATCACATACACGACTATATTTTTATCCACAAATTAATTGATGCACGAAAGCATGCACGACTACAATTCCACTATATATTACATCGCGGCTATATAAAAGAATTTTCATATGCACGAGACATTTTCGTGCATATGAACATATATTTTATTTCCGTACAACATTAATTAGATAATAAGAAATTTGTATCCATATAAGCATACTGCGTATATTATTGTTACCATGTGCACGAGACTATAATAAATTAGAATAAAACCTGCCTTATTTTGACGTTAAATCTAAGTCATCCGTGCATTGATCCAACGATCCATAATTGTTCTTATTTCTTACTCTAAAGCACGTTCTTACCGGATCCTGACCCTATATATATATATATATAGATCCTGACTTATATGTAAACAACTCTTACCATGTGAACATGTAAACACCGAATATATATGACTATACCGCTGAATATATAGAGTCAGGTCCGGCGAATATTTCTTCCATTAATAACACGATTTTTTCCCTTTAGTATCGCCTAATAAATCTAGCTATCTATTTAACGATCAAACGGATACTATTTATTCTATAAAATGGTAATAATCTATATATATATATATATATATATATGCAAAGTTCAGGACATGATTCCAGATAGCAATTTATATGAGCTTAAATGTGGGTGTTCCCATTGAAATTATATTCCAATATGCAATTATATGGTTGAGACAAAATTTGAGATGAATCCATACCCAAAATATACGGCTAGGGAGACCCAAAATACTTTCTTCACATTTCGTCTTGTGTTCACGCTTCCAAGCCCATTCATTATTCAATGGGATGCAATGCAAGGCATGCATCATGATGATGCCGGGCGGCCTTCAAATGTATGCGCATCATCATCCTGTATTATACGTACAGGGCACAAACAGCATCATGGGCCATGGCTGGTAATTAGATGAGTAAGCACAGCGCATAGCCAATCATTATGGGCATAACCGTCATTAGGCAACCCAAAAATCATCCTTTCTTACCAAACAAAACCGGATTTTTTTTTTTTTTTTTTTTTACCAAAATGTAAAATATCTAAATATAGGTAGATTGACATTGAAAGTAAACACATATACAACAGAAAAGGAGTCCATGGTATTTCAACATGGACAAACACTCTATAAAGACCTCTCCAAATCCGGCTTCGGGCCTGATTCGGGCTTTATAGAAAAATTTATCTATTTACGCGGATCTGCCTGTTTTATTATAAATATATTAAAATTTGGTGGATTTTTTAAAATATATTAAAAATTATTTATGTCACATATATAAAATTTATTATAATTATATAAAATATTTTACAATTATATTTAATATCATAATTATATCGTCTAATAATTACTATGCTTTTTTAATCCAGACTAGTCATTTTGGCCTGATTGGCCTGAAGTGGTGTCCGGACGGAATGATGAACTAGGTTTCCTCATTTGTCCGTACATGTTCATCTTTTCGGACGTACTATCCGAATTTGAACAACCCTACTCCTACACATTCTTGTAACCGGTATGTTAAGTTATATTTTATTTCTATAAAGCTTTTTCTTGTTAACGGGTGAATAACAATGTTTTTTAATAAACAACCACCAAATTAATTATCTACCATATATATTAAGGAGGTGTATAGTTACAATTGACTTTTTCAAATTTTTGGGTGGACTCCACGTTCATAACTTGTTTAGTTTGGGATTGTAAAGTATATTCTTGTTTATTTTGTGTTTGAAAACGTGACTTCCCAAATCTTTGAAATATAGATTGATTGTAGAATATTTTGGTTGATTTTGCAATTTTCATTACCATATACCCTTTTCGATATTTCAAGAAGTCGGAAATAGGTTTGGAAAATTGTCATCCACATATAAGATTTATCGCTCTGAAATGTAGCTTTTTACCGAATATTTGAAGAAGAGAAAGTTCGTTATACTTTTTTTCGTGGAAGATGGGTAGTACTAGATTTGAAACGGAGGAACTTGATTTGTTTATGCAGAAGACAAGAAGTTTACAACACCATTTACATTTCTATACCACCACCACCTTCTTCTTCTTCTTCTTCTCCTCCTCTACGTACACATTTATTAAGTCCCCAATTTCTTGAAAAAGCTTTGACCCGTCTCTAATTTGAATGTGTTTGTTTTCCCTCACTTTGAATAAAATCAAGTGATGATAATGTTGCTAATTTGTGTATATCTTCGTTCATCCAAAGTCCAAACAACGATAAACTTCAATTTTCATCCCGACTTTTTCCTCTCTAAGTTCCTTGTTATTTGACTTCTGAAAGGTACAACTTTGATAATCTAATTGAGTGCTTGTAGTTGTGATGAATCAAAGGCCGATACATGTCTGAGATGTGAATCTTCTTCATTTGAACTATCGCTAAGGTTGAAGATGAAGAATTAAAATCAAATTGTCTTAGGGTCACTTTTGTCTTTTACGTAAACAAAACCCTCTAAATCTAATTTTATAAAACACATATATACAAGTTTTTTTTTTACTAAACTCAAATCTATAAAAAATCTCTTTTAAAACCTCGACTACAAACCACAACTTCAACTACAAACTACAAATCTAAACTCTAACTCTAATATACTAAATACGCCCTAAATATATCCATTAACTTATTGCTATATTGACGTCTACTCCATTTGGCTTTGATTTTGTAGGTAGGTCACCTTGAGCTTAATAGAAAAAAATATAGTCATCAAACATATGAATTGAAGAATGGTGCCTCCTTGTGTTGTCTTCAACTCCTGCTATGATTAACAAAGATGTCACTGATGTTTTATCCCCTGACATTCAAACAAGCCCCTAAAGATCCAAATGACTCCATGAGGATCCAAGATGAAAGACCTAAGAAGCACCAAAAAGAATCAAGTTAACCCACACAAGCAAGGAAACAAGACTAGAAAAGACCAACCTAGGGTGTCTTGGACCACCTCGTGGACCAACCTCCTAGACCGAACTCCCTACCTTGGACAGCCCAACATAGTCACTATAGAACCTGGAATGACCCCTGGACCGCCTTGTGGATTGGTGCCCAAGCATGTGCCGATGGGCTCACTTGTGGTTGCTTGTGTAATTGACCTTCTTTTAAGGATATATTTAATTTCCTATGGGTCAAAAGGTGAATTCAAGCTCTATAAATACATTTGTCCACCATTAGGAAGAGATAGCTTGTGATTTTGGTTTTATTTAGGCTTAGGATTCCTTGCAATCTTTACCACGAGTAGCTAAATCCTTCTTTTTATTGCATGTTTGTTGTTTTAGAGTTTATTTACCTTTCTAGTCGTTGAAATACGATGCATGATTTAGATTTCCTTGTAATCTTTACCATGAGTAGCTAAATCCCTCCTTTATTTGGGGGTAAAAACCCCATTTCTTTGTTAATTTGCAATGACTTGAGTGTATATATGTTGGAACACCCCTTGCATGCATGATTAGTCATCTTCCTAGATGAGTATAAATTTAGGGTATGAATGCTAAACTTTGTTGAATCACTTATGAACGGAATGGTAAAAGTGAAGTTTCATCTCCTTCATAGGGCATATGAATGAACATAGTTTTAGTAGATATACTCCCGAAGATAGTTTACAGCTTTCCTTTTTAGGCTTCTTTGATTTGTACACATGCTGAAGTCAAATGATTTGTGAACGGAATTGTAGAAGTGATGTGTCATCTCCTTTATCGGGCTTATGAATGAGCTTAATTTTGTGATGAAGTCTTTGATCATATCCCCGCTTTTGAATGTTTGTAGATTTCATTGTTTAGATGCTAGGAGGTGGATTAGGTGGATAGCATGAAACCACTAAGCTTCCCTTATTGTGTAATCCGTCCTACGAGTACGTTTGTGTGCTATGGTGAACATTGACAAGACCTCTCGGTCATCTCATTTAGTAGAAGTGTATCTCCTATGTGCCTATTACTCTGAATGTATTATTGTTGAATATCATTTTTTTGATCGTAAGACGGTTTTCTCCGATTACCTCGTTCACCTTGTGTGAACAGAACTAAAGATGGACCGCCATGATTATGCATGATTATTTCCAACATCACCATGATTTTACACTCTTTGAGCACGATAACGGCGTTGATTTGGTGTTAGTAATTCCTAGATTCCTAGATTTTTAATATCTTGATTTTACCACTATTTGTTTAAGTTGAACCCCTTGCATTACACACACACATACACACACCCCTACACCTTTTGTTTAAAAGCCAAAATTTTCAATTTGCTACATAGTCTTTGTGGAATTCGACCTTGATTACAAATCATGTATTACAACGGCAGAACCGTGCACTTGCGGGTATTTTGTCGGACATACTACAACCACGTCATAGGGCATTCGTTATGTTTGATAATCATAAGTTGTATTCTTATGTCAAGCTTACTTTTGTTTGTAACTAATCAAAGTTATAACAGTTACCCTAACCTTGATATATGTTTGGTATAATTCATCAGCCATGGAAAAGCTCATTGGACTGACTGATGATGGTAAGTCATGATAGGTCAAATGGCAAACCAAATCCCACCTAGTGTTCTTTCGTGGACATGACCAAGCTTGTTTGATGCTTACTTGTAATAACGTGTTTATACTTTTTGGCATTCGGATCTCTTTGCGGATGAATGTTGATGACTTGGAAACCCATGGAGAATGCTTCACTCATACGACCTTCGTTTGATACTTCCTACTAGAGGTTTTGTTGTTCGAAGGGAAAATGTACATGAAAAGAGATATCCTCCTCCTCCTCCTCTATTATTAATTGAGTTGTTTTTTGCGTTTCATTCTTTCTAGCTTTTTTATTTATTAATTTTGTTTGAACTTTAAAGCTTCTTTTATTGTTCGATTACTTAGTGAATTTTGGGTTGGATTTCCCTTCGTGAGATCCCGTAGAATAGAGTTTCATACTCGAACTGTGTCACCAATTATGTGTTATCTTTCTCTTTTGGTTTATGTTTTCTTACTTGATTACAAATTGTGTTACACTCCGTCCGATCATAAATAAATGTCATTTTAGCATTAAAAATTTGATTACGATTATTTGTTGTTTTCAATTTTCTAGGTCAATAAATAATAGTAGTTATATGAGTTATTCTTGAAAATTATTTGTATTGATTAATTTTAGGTAAATCTTTTTTATTGGTTCAAAATTGTATTGCATATTAAATAAGTGATAAGATTTAGAAAAACTTTATTAAAAACTATGTCAAGACAAATACTTTTTTTTCCAAAAAAAAAAAAGACAAATAATAAATGATTGGAGAGAGTAGTATTTTAGCGACATGTTCTGATATGAAGTCGGCGATAAACCATTGAACTATCTCATGGTCCGACCATGAATCACAAGCTACCATTGAACTATCTCATGGTCCGACCATGAATCACAAGCTACGTTGCTCCAACAATATGCGCTACAAAATCAATTTCACAGTACTGAACAAAAACAAATAAAAGGGTTGGAAGATGAAAACCACCATCAGCACCTTTAATGCAGACTAACACAAATCAACTTCATTCGTAACAACTATATGACTGATAGAATATGTAATTGTGTAAAGTAGAGGGATGTCCTACGTAAATATTGTAAATACATTTGTTATAAATATATCCATCAGGGAATGGAAACCCTAAGGGAAATTTATCCTTATTCTCACATGGTATCAGACTTCTTTTCTCTCAAACCTCTTCCGCACATTATTTTCCCCGACGGCTACCTAGCCCTAATTCCGTTCAACTGTCGAGGTTTTTCCGGCCAGCGATCCGCCGCTGCATCATCACCTCCGGTCCTTGGTTCTTTCAGCCCTTCTCATGGCTGCTGACAAGAAACAATCCTTCCATTCCGCGCTCGGGATCTCCAATATCAAGAACAACATCGCTCTCGTCCTTGACCATGACACTCCTTACGCATCATGGGTCACCTTATTTCGTGTTACTGCGAAGGCTCATAATATTTTGGATCACATCGATGCCACGGTTCCCAAGCCGATTGACATTGATGACTCTCTCTGGCAACAAGTTGACGCGACAGTTCTTCAATGGATATACAACACGGTTTCTAGAGATATTCTTCTCCAAATCTTGGATCCAGACGATACCGCTCTTCAGGCATGGATCAGAGTTCATAACATTTTTCAGGATAACAAGAATACCCGCGCAGTCTATCTTGAACATGAATTCTCCAACTGTAAACTGTCAGGGTTTGCTTCTATCTCTGCTTATTGTCTACAACTTAAATCTTTAGCCGACCAACTGAAGGGTGTCGGATCTGCCGTCTCGGACAATCGTTTAGTTCTTCAACTAATCTCAAGCTTACCTGCTGAGTACAATGCTGCAGCCAGCTTTATTCAACAATCGGATCCTCTTCCGAATTTCACAAAAGTACGGTCGCAACTATTGCTTGAAGAAACACGAATGGCCGCTCAAACCGCCTCCGGTCAAACGGCCGCTCTAACCGCATAAACCGCCGGCACCAACGCCTCTCCCTCCCGGCAACAGTCCAGTCGCAACCTGTCTGCATTGGACCAGTCCTCCAGGAGTCGCAGCCGAAGTCGGAAAGGGAAGGGCAAGACTCCAGCGACCACCGGCGTACGCTTCGCGATTCACCCGCAACTGGGCTGGCATCCTGTGGCAACAACTTCAGGTGGGCCCAACTTTCCAACCCAACAGGCCTGGTATCAAGCCCAAACGCCCAGCTCCCTTCCTTTTCCTCAATTGGGCCGTCAACCTCCTCCTTGCCCATATCCCTCATCTCAGAATGGGCTTCTTGGGCCCAGCCCACATGCCCCGTAGCAGGCTCATCTGGGATATATGTCCGACCCTTCTCAGCAGCCCACATCTATTGATCAATCGTTTGCGACAATGTCACTCAATCCCGCAGACAACCTTTGGTACATGGACACGGGTGCCACATCACACATGACGAATGATTCCGGTAACCTCTCGTCTTTTTCGCATAATGGTTCATTAAATTCGATAATTGTTGGGAATGGTATGCGTATTTCTTCTACAGGTTTTGGCGATGCTACGTTACCAACCAATAACCGACCCCTCAAATTGACCAATATTCTTGTGGCCCCCAAACTTGTCAAAAACTTGGTTTCCGTTAGACGTTTTACAACTGATAACCTTGCTTCCGTAGAATTTGACCCCTTTGGTTTCTCTGTGAAGGATCTACAAACGGGGACCGTTCGCATGAGATGCAATAGCTCCGGGGAGCTCTATCCGGTTACGCCTAACCCCATTCGCCCACATAAAGCTTTCTCTGTCGAGTCTTCCACAGTTTGGCACGCTCGTCTCGGTTATCCCGGCGCGCCCGTGTTTAATCTTCTACGTTCATCTTCTTTTCTTCAATGCAATAAGGAGTCCTGTACTTCACTTTGTCATGCTTGTCAGTTAGGAAAACATCATAGATTGTCATTTGATCGTTCTACCTCTACTACATTTGCACCGTTTGACATCATTCATAGTGATCTTTGGACCTCTCCCGTTCCTAGTCGAGAAGGTTTTAAGTATTATCTTTTATTTCTTGATGACTTTTCTCATTTTTTATGGATTTATCCTATTAAATTTAAGTCTCAAGTCTTTGATCTATTTGTGCAATTTCACAAACTTGTTCAAACACAATTTCTTACAACCATTAAGAGTTTTCAATGCGACAGGGTCGTGAATTTAATAACACGAATTTTCACAATTTCTTTGCTACTCATGGCATAAAATTTCGATTTTCGTGTCCTCACACCTCCCCTCAAAATGGCAAAGCTGAACGTATCATCCGCACCATCAATAACATGATGCGTACCCTCCTTTTTCATGCTTTAATCCCTGTTTCATATTGGCCTCACGCCTTGGAAACTTCTTGCTATCTTCTAAACATTCTTCCCTCCACCACTATTCAAAACTTATCCCCCACCCAAGTGTTATACAACACAACACCTCTCTTTAGTCATCTTCGAGTCTTTGGTTGCCTTTGCTATCCCAATCAAAGTGCAACGATCTCTCATAAACTTCAACCCCGTACCTCACCATGCATTTTTCTAGGATATCCTTCCCATCATCGAGGATACAAGTGTCTAGAGTTAGGTACCAATAAAATAATTTTTTCCCGTCATGTCACCTTTGACGAGTCTCATTTTCCGTTTGCTACTCGGCATACCGTCTCCCCGGACAACTATGAATCTCTCACCGACGACGGAATTTCACCTTACGTAAAATTCCATCACCGTGACTTATCTTTCAGCAGCACTCCTGCGGCACCAGGCCCACTATTGGCCCAAACCCGTCTAGGCCCATCCGCTGCTGCTCCCTCCACCTCTCAAGAACATGCCGTATCCGGCCCTTTGCTCCCTCCCGGCCCACTGCTTCCACCTGGCCCAATACATCCCCCACAACCTGCTGTCCCCGGCCCACACGCACATGCTTCTCCTGCTCACACCCAACCTGCGATACATACCAGCCCACTAACCCCTATCCCACATCACTCCCGCAACTCCACTTCACCGATCCATCAACAGATAAATCCACCGATCCCACCTCCATCTAGACCACAAACCCGGAGTCAATCCGGTATCATCAAACCTAAACCGATATTTGATTTATCGGTTATGACCGCCCCCTTTCCCAATCTATCTCGCCGATTCCCAAATCCCACAATGTAGCTTTTCAGGATCCGTATTGGAATGCTGCCATGCTCGACGAATATCGAGCCCTTATGCGAAACAAGACTTGGGTTCTGGTTCCTCGTCCTAGTGATGTTAACATTGTGCGTTGCATGTGGATATTTAGGCACAAATACAGGTCTGATGGTTCTCTTGAGAGATACAAAGCCCGCTTGGTGGCTAATGGGTGTTCTCAGCAAATTGGAGTTGATTGTGATGAAACTTTTAGCCCGGTTGTCAAACCAGCGACTATTCGGTTGGTTTTACACATTGTTGTGTCCCGTTCGTGGTCTATTCATCAACTCGATGTTCAGAACGCCTTCCTTCACGGGCAGCTGAATGAAACAGTTTATATGTTTCAACCTCCAGGTTTCCGTGATCCGACAAATCCCAACCATGTTTGTCTCCTGCAAAAATCCCTCTATGGTCTCAAACAGGCTCCTCGAGCATGGTTTCAACGATTTGCTGCTTTCCTCAGTCGCATCGGTTTTGTTGGCAGTAAGAGCGACTCATCTCTATTTATATACCGCCAAGGTTCAGATATTGCTTATCTGCTTCTATATGTAGATGATATCATTCTTACAGCTTTTTCAGACAACTTACGTAAGCAGCTAATAGGGAGCCTGAGCAAGGAATTTGCCCTTAAAGATCTAGGTCCTCTATCCTACTTTCTGGGCATATCTGTTCGTCGCACTTAGTCCGGACTATTCCTTTCTCAAGACAAGTATGCTCGTGAAATTGTTGAAAGAGCCAAAATGACCAACTGCAAACCGTCTGCAACACCTGCTGAGACAAATATAAAGTTAAGTGCCTCCTCTTCTCCAACTGTTAGTGATCCGACCCTCTACAGGAGTTTAGCTGGAGCTCTTCAGTACTTAACTTTCATGCGCCCTGACATCAGTTATGCCGTCCAACAAGTATGTATGTTTATGCATGATCCCAAGGAAGCTCACTTCGCTGCCCTAAAGCGTATAATCCGATACATAGCAGGCTCTTCTTCGTTGGGTATTACGATTTCTCCTTCCCCAAACTTTGACCTCATTGCTTACACAGATGCAGATTGGGCCGGTTGTCCTGATACCCGCCGATCCACCTCAGGTTACTGTGTCTTTTTCAACGACACACTAATCTCATGGTCCGCCAAGCGACAATCTGTAGTTTCTCGTTCCAGTGCAGAGGCAGAATATAGAGGGGTTGCCAACGCTGTTTCTGAGTGCTCTTGGATTCGCAACCTTTTACTCGAGCTTCATTGCCCACTTGCCAAGGCATCTATTGTTTACACCGACAACATATCTGCTACCTATCTTGCCAGCAATCCGGTTCAATACCAATGGACTAAGCATATTGAGATTGATATTCATTTTGTCCGAGAAAAGGTTGCCCGCGGTCACGTTCGAGTTCTTCACGTACCATCGGCTTTTCAGTACGCAGATATTTTTACAAAGGGACTTCCTCAACAATTATTTTTAGACTTTATATCCAGTCTTACTGTACTGCCTCCTCCAGTTTCAACTGCGGAGATATGATAGAATATGTAATTGTGTAAAGTAGAGGAATGTCCTACGTAAATATTGTAAATACATTTGTTATAAATATACTCATCAGGGAATGGAAACCCTAAGGGGAATTTATCCTTATTCTCACAATGACAAATCAAGAACCAGTCTCGTTGCGACTGTTTACTATCTCTATCAAGGGGAACGTTTTCGTCTGATTGGATAACTTACAATGGCAACCCGTTCAAAGGTGGAAGTCGCAAACTTTACTATCATGTTTCTAGCAAGATTTTACTTTCCTGAAAAGATATCTAGACTTGGGAACATAAGTGGTATATATGAAGCTACATAATTAAGGCTATTAGATAGGATCGCTTTCCTCAGAGGTCCGTTGTCTACTAAATACTAATGATTTTGTTAACTTCACGTTTCCAAACCCATTATTCACGGCTACAAATGACAGTTTGATGATGTGGAGCATGAATTGATGTTGGCCATGCCATGTATACATATGTGTATCATACTTATTGTGCGTTGACGAGCAGTGATGTATGAAAATGTACCAATACAGCTTCAGATCACCATCACTGATTCACTTATAAGCCTGATAGAACAAGCATTAAGAATATACATAAAATTACTAGTCAAAGTTCGGAAAAGGTAATATGGAATCGTGGAATATCATTCCAAAAGCAGTAGAGCTTGCTTATTAGTTATTACAACACATAAAACGGAGGATGACGCAGTTGATTTATAAAATACAGAACAACTACCTTCCAAGAGTTCATTTCTTCACTCATCTCAGCAAGTATAGTTTCAGGAGGGCCGTAGGTTTCGTTGACACCACGCAACCTGTAAGGCTTATTATGAACAATATAACAAGTATGATTAAGACTATATGTTTAACTTGCCCTTTCGTATCTGCTTCCGTGTTTTTGCCATCTCCATCCTTTTCTGTGATTTCTCGGTCCAACGTTTGTACATTACAGGTTCTGCACAATGCTTAGAGACAGACATTGAGCACTTTTGTCTCATCACAAGCTTTTATATTGCAGGAGAATACTTTACATTTGTGGTCTTGTCTGGACAACGTAAAGTTTGTTGTCCTTTATTACTCCTTCGATATCCTGAGCCGAGCCATACAACTCCTCTATTGCACTCCCAGCCCGAGCTATGCTACTCAGGATTGATCTACGGAAGTCTCCATCAATAACCAACGGGTCTGATGTGTAGTCCACCACAACTTCATCTTCCTCGTCCATTGGCACACTGTTATCAACAAGTATTCAGGTCATCAGATTCTCGTGTATATGTAAGGTTAAGTGTCTACTGTTATCAGCGAGTGTTTTACCTGTCATACAGCCCTGCACCAGCATACCCTTCAAGATCTTCACCATTGGAATCAGATCGGAAGATAATTGATTGTCGTATAAAGAGACCCACAGGTTTGCTTGGATACCCTAGAACCTGAAATGTTGACATACATATACACTTGTTGGTTTAACTTTTTTCCTCCCACCAAAGTATTATTCAAATAGGATGAACCAAAGTCTAAGTTGAATATCGATAAAACCTGCTACTAGTGAAAGAAGGATAAGCAGGTTACCTTTGGGTTGTCAAGGGCGTTTTTCTTGCAAACAAAGCTCATAGAACGGCCAGGATAAGCTCCAACAAGGGTTTCTCCAAGTCCTTTCACAACCTATGCTCGGTTCGAAAGCAACATACATATCAATCAGGTCCAAAATCCGGTCTACTACATCAAATTGCAACATAAATTCAACAAAATAAGTACCTCAGCATATATCTCTGTCGAGTCTTCTGAAGATGGATTAGTTGTGTGGATTACAAATGCATAGTCGGCACTTATTATTTCCTGAACTAATACAGCCATGCAGAGATAATCATGGTCTAGACCCACTTTCTTTGTACTGATGTACGCCCTCTCATTCCATTTTGAAGCCCAGACCTGAGCAGAAACTAGTTAATATCATGATTTATCACATTACAAATCCTCAATGTAAGTCGGCTATAAGAAAACATGAATTGTTAATATGTTCATGAGCAACTGATTCAAAATGAATAGATCGACACCAAAATATTTATCTTTGCTTTTCCAATATATGATTAGATTATTTGTATTATCCAATCTGTAAGAATCTGAAATGATACTCTTATGAATAACTTAATTTCACGCAGTTTCTGAATTCCTGATATATTTGCACCAAGTTCCCCAACCAATTGTACATTGAATAGCTGTGTCAGAATGAATGCAAGTGCTATGATTTGGGAAAGATGTGAGTTTGTAAAATTACTAATAGCAACAGTAGGCCATTTTTCTTGGGGAAGAACAGAGGCATACCTTTTTTATTGCAGTCCATGCTTGCTCCCACCTATGGCTGCCTTCATCACCGGGCCATGGCATTCCAGAACTCTTCATCTTGTCTCTCAGCTCTTCCACCTTACATCCACCAATATAAATAGACTATTGATATCCCCTCACCACATCAAAATTCTCTCATACTTTTACTTGAAAGAAACATAATCGATCAGAGGTTTCAGATCACTACACTGAAAATCTCCAAAAACAACTATGCTATCTATCTAGACAAAATAGATCGTCGTTAGACATGTCAAACAAGTTGAGTGGGTTGGATTCAGGTCGGGTGTTTACAAGTTCGGATTAATTATAGGTCGGGTCATTACAGGTTACGGGTTCAAAAATACTAACCCAACCCTACATATTACAGGTTCGGGTCAACCCAATGGGTCTCACTATTGCTGTAATCTTTTATTGACATTTTTAAATAGATTCAAATGCCAAAAAGGTTAATGATTTTATATTATTATTGAAAATAATGTCCATATTATTTCATTAAAATAAAATATAGTTTGTATTAATATTCGTTAAGTGTTAGATAACCAACATGTAGATTTATGGGTGAAGTTTACTTTACAAAAATGTATAGATACTACAATTACTAAAATTTTTATATAAAACAATTAAAAAGTATAAATGTGTCAATAGAGTGCAAAATACTAAATCAAGTCTAGAAAAAGTAAACCGCTAATTAAGAATAAAAAAGATGAGAAAATTCATGTTATGATTCAACATAAATAGAGTAACTTATATGTATATATATTAAAAATTAATCTTTTCAGGCATTGTCAGCGCCTTTATTGATGTTTAATACGCTAACTGAAACTCCAAAATCATACCCCAAATAGCGTAAAGACTGCCATGTTTTCATCTTGGCGGGTCAAAATGGGTCGACCTGTGACCCAACCCGACCAGACCTAATGGGTTGAACGGGTTTGGGTTATTACGGGTTCAGGTTATGGAAATAATGCCAAAACCCAATATTTACAGGTCGGGTTTCTGGGTCAGGTCCTACTTTGACAGGTCTAATCGTAGTATCTGTGGAAAGAAATATGAATGTACTCTATGTTTGAAATATATCATATTGAAGGTCAGTCATGCCATCTTCAAAGAATAATACAACAATTATAATCATGCCATTGCGGACCTCAATTTTATGTTTACAACAGAGTTAAAAAATGACAACAAGGGCCAATTCAGCTACATAGTACATGTCAAAGAAATATGTTCTAGATAACACTGCACTACTAGGGATCAATGAATAACCTAGGAATGTTTCAAATGAAGCAATTATGTGTTATGAGTCGAGTTCAGTAAGAAAAAAAGGATACATTTGTATTATTTGACAAGCAAAAGAAGACAAATCTAAAGGTTGAGGGAGATACCAGTTTTGGTGGTGCTGCAAGCTGTAAAACTGTCTTACGAATCTCTCCCAGGGTGCCAATGTCTCCACTTTCTAAGTTGTTCTTGAGAATTTTTAACTTCTCAGATGTATCCTAACAAAGCATGGAATACAACTGTGAAATTAAATGGAAAAACGTGTAGAAAGCAATTGAGAATCTCAGTTAAGTCTAGCAATCTTAAGGTGTTGAGCGTCACCCCCTCACAAAAGATGCTATATTAATTGGCAATATAAAAACAAAAAAATTCACACATAAATGCAGAGATGTCAATCTATTCCTATTTTTCACATAAACTGAGAAATATATTCCTAATTTATCAAAACAAGTATGAGATATATTATACAGATACTGTAAGAACTTCAGGGCATGCATAGATGTCAACCTATACCTAGTTTAGAATATGGCTTCCTGTGATTGACATTTGGTTGATTTTAGCCAACAGATTGATGGCATAAGACAAATGAACTGTGATAAAATTAGGGGCTAGTACCATAGAGGAAAAGGATGTCCTTACTTGAATGAACGTTTTCAGATAGTGAAGTTTACATAAAAAGAAAATAAATTGTCAAAAGAGTATCAGCCCCCACTCCGGCGAAAAATATTATGATTGGTACATATCATATCAAGAAACATGTAGAAGACCAGCAGTACCTTGTTTATGCTGTTGGAAAGGACTTCCTCAAAGACACCGAATGGCAGAGCAACTGATGTAGGAATCCCAATCCAAGATGGAACTTTTCCAATCAGATTTGCAATATTGCGTGACTTTGCCCCAACCTGGAAGACCAAAAGCCCCTCAAGTGTGTTAAAATATCTAAAATGTTTCAAGCTTGGAAAAACAGCACTGATTTTTACAATAATATCATTACTACAATGTGTGTGCTATGTAGTCATCATTTCTGTTTATCCATACTGGAATAATGAGGATATTGTAACCTTAATAAAAGTGTAATTAACAAACCATTTCATTTGTAAATTCCTGAGATGATATAGCATATTTGCCACCAAAAGTTTTCTTGACCAAACGCAGGGATGGCAATGGACTATCATTATTGATGCTACTGGACTTCAGCCCTTTTGCTTCTACCTCACTGACCACACTGAACCAAAACATGGCAGATATCAATGCGGGAAGTGAAAACTAGCCAACTCTTAGGAAGCAAAAATGGCTGTGAACTTATTACCTGTAAACTATGTCAGCAGACTTTGGTTTCAGGGATACAAACTTCCCTTCGGCTGCTTGGAGGTCTGAAAAAATCTGGCTATCAAAGCATGTAGCAAAGCAAACCTGACAACATCACACACAATTGCATCATCAGTATAGACCAAGAGGCACAATTAGTTTAACAATCCCAGTTTAGGTTAACCTTGCAGTTCCTTGCCCGAACCGAAACATGAGATAAGACATCTGGCATGTCCGGCGTCAATACTGCAACAGCACCATCAGGAATTTCTTCCTCCCCCTTCACACGTTTTGCCACCAAAATTGTTGGTTGTTCGTAAGACTTGTTTTGAACAGAGAGTAACTCATCAACAACAACAACATATCCCATGACTTCCGCAGGGCTGATGATTTGCCAACTGTTCACGTAAATCAAGGTTGCATCAGAAGGATATGTATAACAATAGGCTCATCAAAACAACTGCACAATTTCACTTCTAGTTCCAGTACACTTAGGTAACAGAGATTCTTAAATGGGGTCATATAAGATATAAGAAAAGTAACAGATATGACCTCCCCAAATTTGCTGTTTTCCTAAGAACAGGATCAAGACGATTAAGAAGTGAAGATAATGACGCAGCAGTTCCAGCACGGATGATTTCTTCAGTGAAGATACTCACCTACAAGAGATTTAGTACTAAGATTTAGAGGCATAATAAAATTAGATAACTAATTGCACATATATGATTGACGTAATACACATACGGCCCATTGATCTACACCAAGCAGTGAGCCCAGGTACTCAGCAGATGGTTGCAAAACTCTGTCATAGTACTCTGCCTTGCTTGCAAGGGCTAGACGTGTTCTATCAAGAACTGATTTTGCATATAATGCCCAATGCTCATCTTTACTGTTCAACATATTGACAGCAACATTCCATCCCTAAAATAAAGCAAAAAATTTCTGTAGGTAAAAAAAATTGCCCGACCAAGCTACTAGTTAACTTGCTAAACAGTAATTTGTACAATCTTTCCGAAAAAAAGATACATCACATCAGTTATATATAACTCTAAAACCACAGAACCTACTGTCATATAACATTTTAAGGTAAGATAGTAAGAAGTTGGTAACATGACTTTCAAGAAACTGAAATGAGCAAGAGCTCAGATGAAGCTCCAGTATGGATCTTTCACGTCTGAGGTATTTCTACCATTATTTTATTCTTAATTTTAGGGAAAATAAACTGATCACAGATTATATGAAATTGAGAACATAAAAATATATCCCCATGCATACTAGCACGTCCTTTTCTTATTCAGTTATTTTCATCCTTTATCAGTAGGATATTACTACATTCGAGTATACCAATATAATAGGTGCTACCATAGAACAATATATGTTGATTAGATTCATCAGCTACTTCATAGATGATCAGTAGGCTGTGCATTATATCTCAATCCGAACTCATGGTCAGTGTTATCACAAACTTTTCTGAACTTTAAAATGCTAGCACCTTATATATTTTTCCCAAAAATGAAAAATCATTGTAGTGTATTTCCCATATAATGAACTGGCTAAAAAGGCATTCCAATATTTATGATTACCTTCAAACAATAGATAAGATCTTCATTGTCATCCGAGGACAGGGCAAGGTTTTCAAGAGCCAGAGAGATGAAGCACATAATTTTCTGCAAAAGCACAAACATAAGCAAAGTGGACTCATATAAGGTCGGTCGCATCAAAATGCTGAAAGGGAGAATGTTTTTGGGTATGATGAAGTAGTTCTGATGAATGAAAGGGTAACTTCAGCAGAAGAAATGATTTTGGTGGCATTCTATAATGTATAGAAGTGCTCTATCTAAGCATGTTGTTTAGGGAATTAAAGGAACACTCTCCCTTAGCTTCACAGAAAATAAAAACTTCATATACCGATTGAGTTTTACGCACCATCTTTTTGTCCTTTAAGTTTCTATAGTGCAGATGTTTGTTTATATAATTTTCTGTTTGACTATTTCTCCACAAACATGGATAACGTGAACTTCACTGTTTCAGCAAATGTAATACCGAAAAAGAGAAGGGGCAACTGTTTGCTGGGTAAGATTACCTCTGGACCAGCATTGTTTAGCTCCTCATATCCCCGCTCAATAGCTGTCCTAACGGTTGAATCAAGGGCAATGTCCAAAAATATAATATCCTTTAACCTATCATGAGATTTCAAAAGTAAAGGTCGCAGTTCCTCTCGCGCCTCTAATAATCCCTACAATAACGTATGAAACAAGATGAGATTAGTCTACAGACAAGCACTGTCAAATAAGACATGAGATAATACTAGGCATGGGTCAGGCACCTCAAGCAGTGGTTCGACATTTCTATCTTCTACATGTTCTAGGACAAATTGAAGCAATTCCTGCAATAGAAGTACTGACGTCATGCTAGTTGCAGAACAGAATTTTTTTCATGGAACTTGTAAGAAAGTCTTAGGTATATTACCGGAAAACCAGAAGGCAACCCTGATATGGGATTAATCTGAACTCCAACCATGAAACCTTGACCCTAAGGACAAACCAAAAATCATCGGATACTATATTATATTGATATAGGTAGAACTGGATGGTTATTGATGCTACCTCAGCACTGTAACCCATGCAGTTGGAAATAGCAGCCTCAAGATCTGCACCTGAATGAACGGCCTACATGATTTGCGGAAAAATAAGAGACTACGCTACCAACAAAAAGTTTAATATTATCAAAATAAGTAAGTTTCAGAAGAACGTCTACCTTCAGAGTTCTCATGTAATGACCAAGGTCACGTAAAAGACCTTCCTTCTGGTTCCCCCTAAAATTTGGTTCAGAATGGATGGCACGATCGTAACTGAGAAGGCGCTCTTTGGTAATTCCATTATCATTCAGTGTTTTCCAGTAAACATTGATGTCAAAGTCACTTTTAATGTAATCAATCAATGCCTATACGAGGAAGGGATTATTTTCAAGGATAAGCTATCTTTTATAGTTGAATACATATGAAGCAAACCTTCATTAAGAGCAAAATACCTGACAGATGACCACATCGTCAGGACTAGTGTTATTATGCAGCTTCTGGTGCCATTCCTCCATCATTCCACCCTTGCAATCATTGTTTCTCTGCCGCCACCATTAAAGCCACATCGTAAGATCACAAAAAAGATAAAAGTAACAGAGATGGGAATTTTTCCTGCAGTAAAAAAACAAAACAGACCTGAATGACCAAGATTTCATCCCGAATTCTCTGTCCAACATCACCTTCACCTCCACGACCAACAGTGGACATAATCATGCGCAACAGCTCCCTGTACTGTGGATAACTTTGGAAAATATTTTGGAGAGAATCCGTAAGTCTATCTTGAGCTCTACTTATCTCACTGCATGACATGTTCGGATATTGTTTCAAGTTAGGGGGGAAATGAAGATAAACTGCAAGGTAACAATCCATTAGCCATTCATCCAGCATCTCTTTTCATAGAAAGCAAACCTACGGGACACTAAAATAAAGTGTTGCAGACAGAAACTGTACCGTGGTTTCACATTGTAGTTTTTGTTCCATACAAGCTGCCTTGTAGCCATAAATCTCATCCATACCAAAATTCCAGCAAGGCCTAATCCACCAGCATTTTTAGCTTCATCTAGCAAGTCTGCTGCAATATTAAACCTAAATGGACAAAAACAAAAAGAAATTTATACATTTACACCAGAGCGGTCGATGAATACAGCAGTTCTATTGCTAATTTCCTAGAGTTGATTCACAGGTAGGTTTAAAGATCACTACATTCTATTATGCTGGTAGAAGCAGTCAAAAGAACACACGTACGCACATGTGGTTAATTAGGAAAATTACGTCCACAAATCAAAATTATGTCAAGCACAAAATGATTGGAACACACAGTAAAAGATGGCATTGATTGTAGCTGCAAGGTAAAGTAAAACATAAAGGATGGATAGCTGAATTTAGATTTCACTAACCGGTGCATAAAAGATTTCTGTGCCTCACCCTCCATCGCAGCTATTTGTTCTAGTAAACTCTTAGCTGTCCCATTTCCATCTCCAACAACCTTCTGAAAAAGGACCCTAGTTAGCTCATCCAGAAAGCAAAAAACTCAAAATTGGACAGGAGAGTTAACAGATGGGTCAACTAAAAGGAGCTTCTTCCATTTTTTTATGAAACATAAAAGTTTACTTACGACCAACATACCTGCATGGGCTTGGCAGTAAAATCAATAAAGAAGTCTGAACCATTATCCTTAAGCCACTTCCCATCAGACAGCAGGACAAATGGCATCCCTACAAATTTGCCATCTTCAATTTCTACTTCTAAGACCTTTAACTGAAAATATCAAAGACACAGCACGACGTCAAAATTTCAAGAAGCACATTACAACGGTCCTTAGGTGAAGCTTATTATGTTATATGCAATTCATAACAATAAAATACCTGGTTCAAAGGGTCACCGGCAGTTTTAGTAATAAATGGAGTTTCCGCAGCCTTCTCTAATAAAACTGAACCAGAGGGAAGGAATGTTGGGGATGGTGCCTGGAAAATTTTCCAGTATGTACCAAATGAATAAGCAGTTTAAAGATCAAATGTCAGTCTTGATATGCTTGTGAAATTTAGTATACAGAAATTGCACTTACCAACCACTCTTTTCCATTCTCTGATAAAGCCCAGTGAAGGATAAGAGGCTCTTGGAAATCCGTAACAAGAGAAACCTTTATTTTACTGGAAGGCTTAGTCAAAAGCGCCTTGTAAATATGCAGAATAACAATTATTAGAATTGATGGAAGAAAGCTTCAGGCACTAGGTTGGTGCAGCTTATTGAATTGCATTATCAACTTACCAGAAGCTGCTTGCTACCAACATTATATATTTTTTTCTTCAAGACAGTACCCTCTTGTGCTTCCTTTTCCAGAGCATACAGCTCAACTGGAGTCAATGATTTAGATTCTACAGCTAATTTTGCATCCACAGCCACAGGCACAGGTTTAGCAGTATATTTATTCAGAATCTGCTTCAAGTCTCTCTTCTTCCGCTGAATCCTTTCAGCTCTGAAAGAGCTTTTCTTTTCCAGTTGCTTTGAAACTTTCGTCTTCACATCACCTTTAATAATCTTCTTACGTATCTCATCCAAAGTGGCACCCTTGCCTAGCTCCGCCTGCAACTCTTGTCTTGCTGCCTCAAATTCCCTCTGAAGTGGAAGCATAGTTTATTGTAAAGATGATGAAGAAAAAAATTAAAAATTCCGAGACAGAAAAATGAATGTCATCCAGGCAATTTTAAAAGAGATGGAGATATACAAGTTCTTCATCAGGCGAGTAGTTCGGTTTCCCAGCTTTCTCCCATCGTATGTAAGCTTGTATTTGTACAAGCTCATCAGGTATCTTGCTTCCTGAACTAGCAGCAACTTTAGCAACAGGTTGCTCCTTCACTGCACTTTGGTTGCTTCCTTTAGTCAGCCTTGCTCTGAGTTCTTCAACAGAAGCACCCCTTTCTACTTCCTGCACTAGCTCCGCTCGAGCTGCTTCATATTCCTCCTGCATTACAGACAGCATATTAGTTCAATTTATGATTCTGAACTTTGCAGCACTTCCTACAACTTCTCATGTATATTTTTGGTAGAAAACAGATGCAATGGCCATCATTTGTGCAGTATAAAAAACAATAAAGATGGTCCATCTGTTGGGATATACAGAGAGAAGCAAAAGATTGAGTCCACATGTTCTTATGCACCATTGATTGGATTTTTTTTCTATTTTGCCTCATTGAGCAGAATTTGGTTTAAACAAAGACAAATGATATTTGCATGTCACAACTCTTATTTGCATCTTCATGCAAAGCTTTTAGAAAATTTGGAAAATATGTTAACTGAAAAATCAAGAATACATATCTACATACCTAAAACTGCCATCATTAATGCCCTGGAAGTTTAGAATTTTTCCAGTATTGAGGTCAGCTAAAACCCAAGTAAAATGGCCCATTCTAATTATCACCTCCCTGATGTAGGAGTATATAATATGAGGTTTAGAGGTATGCTAACAGTATCTGGTTTAACTACCTATCAGGATGAAATAGAAAATGGAAGGGGATAAGACAAGGAAAATATATGATCTCTAAGAGAAACCAAGTGATAATACAACAATATTAAGTGAATAGAGCATTAGTGTGGAAAAAAACAAAGAATAAGAAATTGAAGAACGTAGGTTATACCACAGAAACAAACAAAAGGTTGATTGTCCTTGATGGGGAAAGTACAAAAACAGATACAAGAAAAACCCACAAAATGGACTCTGCTGCATTAATACGGGGGCACCTAACCTTTTCCTGTTCAGGCGTATACATCTGTTTACCCTTTCTTTCCCACCTTAGATATGCTTGAACCTGAACAAGATCTTCCGGGATTGACAAGTTTCTTTTTGCCTCTGCCTTCTTTGGTAATTTTATGTGGAAGTTGTCCCCATTGTTTTTAAACCTGATAATTTAAAGTAATTTCAAGATAAAGTGAATATATAGATTAAAGCTTTAAAAAGAGGATCACCATAAGAAACTGTGTCAAATACATACCACTTGTTCTGGTCTTCATTGAGTATAAGAAATTCAATTGCGTGGAATGAAGGATCATCAATCTCTATTGTTACAACGGAATTAGCACCAGACTGAAAAGAAAAGCACTTAGTTTAGTTAACAAATAGTAATAGCAAAGATCATCCTGAGGTTAACTTGACAGAAAAGCTCTCTGAGACATAATGCACTATGTAACATACTCTATGAAATGGGGTTCTAAGAGCTCTATTTTTATACTCTCTTGTTCCTTCTGGTCTACGTGGTGGAAGATTCCACTTCCTATGGGAAGAAGAAGCAGACAGTTAGTTAACACAAACAGTTGATGGGAAGTTCCTGAAGAACATCATAGCCATTTAATGCAGGTTTAATTACCCTCCTTCTTCTCGCAGTACACCCCAATGCAGCACTAAAGTGTCGGATTTGGTGTTCCGCACACAAAATTCTACCTTAATGCTACCTCCTGGAGTTGAAGAACTGACATCAACCTGTTAAATATCATGCGAGTACAAGATTTAGATGAATGCTTACTTAACCATAGATAATAAGAGATATATTCGTGATAAAAAAAAATAAAAATCATTATGGTTGCAAGTTTTAGTAAAAAGTTATTCATAAGATCAATACCTGCAGTTCAAGATCTCCATCGAGGCTAAATTTCCCAGCATGCTGCAAAACACATACAAAATGAAAATGATAACATAGGGAGTAGGTGCCCCAAAATGTGAGCACCGTGCCAATATAAAAGAGTGATCAAAATGGCTACACTATTTCATTTATCACCAGTTGAGATATTTCTGTATACATTAGCAGTACAGATTTAAGTTTTCTAAAGGGACAAGATAACCAAATCAGAATTGCTGAAAAATGAATATGTAACTTGTTGACTAATGTCAGCAATTTAGATGGTAACTAACAAATAATCTACAGTTGCCGCAGTCTAAAAAGCAACAAGGATCCATTCTATGTAAAGAAATTGGAAGGCTCCGATATCCAACAAAATCTGTACCTAACTGCCAAAAGAACCGTTCGCCAACAGATAAGAATGTTCTTAAAGAAGCTAGAAAAACAGATTTAGCTAGACAATGAATTAACGAAACCATCGAACTAGAAAACGTAGGTGAGCAACTCGGTACGACAATGGAATAAAAAAAAAACACACTAAATTAGTCAAACCGAATAAAAACTTAATCAACCGAAAGCTGCAAAGTTAGAGGAAATTGTAGTATATAGAAAAAGCTTACCACAGAAGCGTGGCCAGCGGTTAACACAGCGCGGGCAACAAAGGAAAATCTCTGTCTAGCCATGGATAACTTCTTCATGCGCGAGTTGAAGCTCTGGTCATTAACATTGGTATATATAGACAAGTTCCGTGAAAGTGATGTTAGTTGAGATCTGACGGAAGGAATTCCAGAATAGTTGGGAGCAGAAGAAGAAGCAAATGAACAAGGAGGAGGGGAATTTCTCTTGCTTTGATGCTCCAACAACGCAGTCGGTCCAAGCAAGCTATTGTGAACGATCGAATTACTCATAATAGAAGAGCCTTACAGCAACCTCAAGCTTGAAGAAGAAACAATGGAGATTATAGAAGAATAAATATACAAGAATCAATGAGTAGATTCCTCCATGTATCCCGTAAAACGTACAAAATTAAAACGGAACCGAGAAATCAGAAAGTCTTTGAAACGAACCCTAGAAATTGGAATTTGGATTGCAATGCAAGCAAAGAATTGGAAACGGGAATTATGAGAGGAAGAAGTAAGGAATGTGATCCTCCAAGTCGAAGCGATGAGATGGAGAAGGCGAGTGAGGTGTGAGCAACGTCCGTTAAAGGAGGCAAAGAGATATTACTCGGGAAATGATGATCGGCACGTGTACGAACGGAATGGTGCCACGTAGCAGCGCAGCTCACAAGAAGACTAGAAAGGAAGAGATTAGTCACATGAGAAAGAGTTTGGGAATGGAAAGCGTTGTAGGGACACGGGAATGGCGGACCTTGCTCTGATATTTTTGACGCATACCGACGAAACGCCATTGATTTGGAAAGGAAATTGTGCAAATTACGACTTTATCCCCGTTTGTTTCTTTTTTGTTTTATTAAATCGAGTGCGATGCAAGAAATTGTGAATCTCGTAATGGCATTTTAATTGAGATAATGAATTTTTTGAGTTTTGCCCGAAAATGTTTATTTTTTATATTTTAAATAGATAGCTATATCATTATTTAAAAATGGTTTTTTATTTGCAAGAAAATCATTTTGGCAGTTTGTAATTGTCCATAATATGCAGTATGCAGTTTGTGTTTGTTTAGATAGACATTAATGTTATTTATAGATGTGTTGTGTCCTCATACTGTATTTGGTTTATAAAGAACACCAACAGAAATGAATATACTATAAATTTTGTTTGTGGAGATGAATGAAGAGAGACAAGACTCAAGTATATGAAAGGAACATCCAGAAACTAAAAAACAAGAAAGGAAAAAGAGTAAATCCAAGTTGATTGAGGAGAAGAAATTGGATTAGATGACCACCCTTATCATTTATCTAAAATATCTTTCCATCAAATCCTGATATATTATCCTACATTTATAATGTCTTGATAATAATTGAATACAGTATAATTATTCAGCCTCTCGAGAAAATTAAATAATCTAACAAAATGTGTCGCTTTGTGACTTATTTCTTCCTTGCGGTCTTCGCTAACTCTTTTTTTTTTTTTTTTTTTTGACTAAAGTGGATAAGGGATTAGAAATGATCAGCGTCTAGTAGTTGACCATCCTATGGCATTCTTTCGGATGATAACATCAAGCGGAATCGGTATCATCAAGCTAACCCTTGTCTTGTCCTGCTCCTGGGAAACCGCAGCATGGCCGTCGTGGCCAAGAGTTGCTAGCTTGTCAGCCCCATTATTAATTTCTCTGAAAATGTGGTTAGTTGAGACCTGATTGAAACCTGAGAGTAAAATAGAAATATCCGTAATGGCAATGTCCAGTTCCAATGGTGGCTTCCAAATTTTTTTCACAGAATTAATAATTGTGAGGTTATCTCCTTCAATATCAATTTTATTTAAACCTAGTTGTCTTGCTTTAATAATGCCCATTTTTAGCGCGTATGCTTCAGTTTGGAGGACAGACATTTCCCCACACCTTCCATAGTCCAGTGCAATAACCGAGGCATTATGATCTCTTAGTAAATACCCAAAGGTACTTTGGCCATCATTTCGTTTAGATCCATCGAAATTGAGTTTAACAACTCCTGGAGGTGGCGCGGACCATTTGATGTTCCTTGTTTTCCTTTTATTAGTTCTTGTTGTTTCTTGTTTTTCCTTCGATTTATCCCAGTCCGATAGTTGTGACTCAACGATGTGTGAGATGTTTCTAATTTTTTTGTTGTTAAAGATAATCTTATTCTTCATGAACCAAACGTTCCACCAAGTGACAAGAAGGGTGGTAATGGAGGATTCTGCGAGCTTAACCCCAACCAAGGAGATCGCATCTCTTAACTTCATACTAGACATATTTATAATTTGTACAATTCTCCTTATTTCATTGTTGGCTATGTTGTCCATAGTATACGGGCAGTTGAAAAAGATATATTTTGCACTTTTATATGGATGCTGGCAAAGAACACATGCCATAGGTGTGGGTACCTTTTGTTTTTTAAGGTTTTCCTTGGTAGGAAGGCCATCCATTGCTAGTTTTTAAGTAAAGTTTTGGACCTTAGGCATCGTGTATATGCTCCATATCCATGAGATGTCTTGATGTCCTATACTCGTGTTGTGTTTATCATACATGAAAGTTAGGGCATCTTTTGTACGGAACCAACCATCCTTACTAGGGGCCCAATATAATCTATCTTTGATATTGCTCGTAGGGAGTGGGTGTGTTATTATGTTGTTGATATTGTTTTGGTTGTTCAAACAGTTTTTCAGATTTTCTATCCTCGCGTGGTCCTACTTTTTGTTTGTAATAAGGGTGCTTACTGTGTCCTCAATGTTAGTTATTAGTTCCTTATTCGAAACTAGTTGTTCTAATGGACGATCATCAATCCAACGATCCTTCCAAATCCTAATAGTTTCCCTGTCTCCGACATTCCATCTGATTTCTTGCTCGAAAACTGGTCGCAGACTTATCAGTCTCTTCCATTGCCAAGACGCGTTGCTTCCCAGTTTGGTCCTTTATTCCAGAAAAATTGTCTATTAATTTGATCTAATTCTTTGTGTATCGATGATGGGAACATGAAACTCTGCATTATATAGTTTGGTTTTGCATTAGGTTGGCTTTGATGAGTATTGTTCGACATTCTTGGGATAAAGAGGATGCTTTCCATTTGAATAATTGTTTCCTAGAGCTCTCAATTACGTCTTGAAATGTCGTTTTGTTAACCCGCCCATTGATGATTGGGCAGCCCAAGTATTTTTCCAAGCAGTTGCTTGGTAGGATACCTGTGTTTTATTGTATCATTCTTTTTGTTTGGTTATCTAGATTTCCGGATGTTTGGAAAGCCGATTTATGATAATTTACTTTATGTCCAGAGACTTGGCAGTATTTTGTCAGTATATTCAAGACTCTATTGCAAGCTTGGTTAGTTCCTTTCGCAAAGATAATGATATCATCTGCAAACGCTAAGAATGGGATATAGGTTCCCCCTCTAGTAATTTGGAAGCCGATGTTTTTCTTATCCTCAATACTGGCTTTTTGTATATTTCTAGCCAAAACTTCCGCAACAAGGTTGAAGATTAGCGGGGATAGTGGGTCACCTTGTCTAAGCCCTATAGTAGGGTGTATGATTTTAGTCAGTTTATCATTGATTAGTATGGAGTAGGAGGCTGTCGAAATGCATTCTTTAATCCATCCAACAAATTTTCATACAAATCCCAGTTTTTCTTGAATAGCCAGAACGCATGGCCATTCCACCCTGTCATATGCTTTTTCCATATCAAGTTTCATGGCTACATAACCTACTTTGCCTCTCTTTGATTTAAATCCATGGAAAATTTCATGGGCAATCAGGATGTTATCATAAATGAATCTATTTTGGGTGAACGCCCCCTGGTACGGGTGGATTAGCTTAGGGAGGATTTTCTTAAGTCTATTTGTTAGAATCTTTGCAATGACTTTATAGATCGTAGAGCATAGACTGATAGGTCTGTAGTGTGATGTAGTTGATGGGTTGTCTACTTTTAGGATGAGAGCAATGATTGTGTGGTTAATTTGCTTGAGAATTTTTCCATTTCTATAGAAACTCTTAGCCGCTCGGGTGACATCAATGCCCACAATGTGCCAGTATTTTTGGAAGAAGCCAATTGGAAAGCCATCCGGCCCCGGGGATTTCTCACAACCAATCTCAAAAATTGCCGTTTTGATATCATCATTTGTAAAAGGTCCCGTCAACATACTATTTTCTCTTTCAGAGACTTCATTCTGCAGAACTTCAAGTTGTTTGTGGAGATCAGCTAAGTTAATATTCGAGGCTTTGAATCTGGTTTCATAATCCAAGACAAATTCTTTTTCAATTTCTTCATCAGAAGTTAGTACCATCCCACTATTTGTGCTGATAGCCGCAATGTTTTTATGGTTTCTTCTGCCCGTTACTCTACGGTGATGGAATTTCGTGTTTTTGTCCCCCAAACGAAGGTAGTTTGATTTAGCTCGTTGTATCCAGTACTTATGTTGGTAGCTAATGAGGCATTCTCTTTTTTTATTCAGTCTATTTAACTTGGCTTCCATTTGCAGCGAATAGTTTGTGGCGATCATATTTTGTAATTGTTCAATGGCAGATTCCACTTCACCCACTTGCCTATTGATATTTCCAAAGTTTACTTTGCACCATTTTTTCAATATAACTTTAAGTAAGCTGGTTTTTTTAACAAGGTTAAACATATCAGTCCCCTGGAATTGTGTTCTCCAGGTTTGTTTAATTAGATTCTCACAATCTTTCCTTTGTGTCCACATCATTTCAAATCGAAAAGGTTTGTTCCTAGTTAGTTGTTATGGGTTTTGGAGATTTATCGAAATACGACAGTGATCCGATGTAGTGAAGGCGTGGTTCCATGTAAAAATGTTTGGGTATGCTTGAATAACTTCTTGGTGTGCCATCACCCTATCAAGTTTCTCAAAGGTGTTATCAATACCCTCTTTACGTTTTCTCCAAGTGAATTTGTTTCCATTAGTACCCAGGTCTACAAGATTGCACTGTTGAGTGAACTCATAGAGTCTCTTAGTTCTATTAGTGGTGGGCTTTATACCTCCCTTTTTATCGGATAATTGAAGCAAGTCATTAAAGTCCCCTATAACAATGGTAGGCAAGTTTCTAGTATTAACTAGTATAATACCCGCACCTTGTGCGGGTTTTGAAAAAAATAAGAAAGAATATTGTGAAATAGGTTTTTTACGTGCTTTTGTTTTGTATACTTCTCTAATCTAATCGACTTACCAATATTACTTTATTAAGGATAAATTTACTAAATGAGATTATACTATGGACATACTTAATAGAATAATAATATTATTATATATATAACAACATTTTTCTTTTTTTTTTCGATTATGTAATGAGTTTAGGGATTTTTTGTTGGTTAATGGCTAAGAATTTGATTTTACAATTTTTTTTGTATTTAACAACTCTTTTGTTTTTTTTGGGATTATAATGCTTATTGGTGTATTAAAAATTTTATTTTAATTAATTATTTTTGGACTATAAATCTATTAGTTAATTAGTTAATTTTATTTTTAATTATTAAAATTACAAAAGATTTATGTGATCTACAAGCTAATAAACTTAACATAATTAAACAAAAATTTAATTAATATAACGTGGTCTATATCTACAAGATAAAAAAATTAACAAAAATTTAATTTAATTCAAAATTAACTTTAAAGTCCGATAACTATTATCTAAAAAGATTGATGGATTTTATCAAAAAAATAATTGTTCGCTTAAAATTTGATGGAACGTTTCGAAAATAAAACTCAATTCGAAATCAATTTAATTAAAACTCGCACATAACGTAAAGTTGTAGTTCCAAAAAAATAAATTTTGTTCGACAAATTTGTAAAACGTAAAAGTTCTAAGAGAACCATGGAAAAATCTGATGGAACGTTCGAAAAAATATCCGTCGAATAAAAATCCTAACCGAAAATATAATTAAAAGGGAAATCAAAATCGCAATATCTTTTAATATATTTTTATAAATATTTATTTATTAAAAAAATGATTTGGTTGTTAAGGTGATTTGATTGTTAAGCTGATTCGATTAATTTTTTTTATTATTAAAAATTTTATTATAAAATAGTTGTTCAAAGAAAAGATTCGTTCGATTAACGTGAATTGGTTCCTATAAAATTGTTAATTTAATAATAAAATATTTGGCCTAAAAAATTATTTAAAAATCAAGATTTATTGGCTTTGATTGTGGGAGCTCCATTTCAAAAACATTGCTTCCACAACGCGCCACATCATCAACTCGTGCTCTGTTTTAGTATGTATAATATTTTTATAAAAATTTAATCCGAAAATTTTGGTTACTAAATCTGCGCTTGAATTTTGTTATAAATAATTTGTGGTAGAATCTGCGGTCGAATTTCGGTTAAAAAATCGTATCATATCTTGAAAAATAAGAAAAAGAAATAAAAATAGATTTTATGTTCCATAAAAATAAAACGATTTGTTAAACGAAAAATAATGTTAATATCAGAAATGCATAATATTTTTTTTCTAATAATATAATTTTACAAATCTGAAATAATCGTTTTATATCGAGGTCAAACTAATTTCTATTTTTTTGTTAAACGGAAATATCAAGATGAATATACGTAGTTGTATATCGATCAACTTAAATTATATGGGTAGAGCAACATTGGATACACATGAAAGTTATTTGAATTAAAAATAATGAATAAAAATAAAATTATAGATCCCAAAATCCACGTTTAGTTTGTGTGGTGATTTAATCATTAAACTAACTGACAAATAGAAAGATTATCTACTTTATTGATTAGATGATAATAGTAGTTGTATTAAATTTCGAACGTTTTTAATATCTTTTAATATCATTTTATAAATATTTATTTAATAATAAACTGTTTTGGTTGTTAAGGTGATTTGGTTGTTAAGTTGATTTGGTTTCTATAAAATTATTATTTTAATAATAAAATATTTTATGGTTTAAAAAATAGTGTAAAAAATAAAGATTTATTGGCTTTAATTGTGGGAGCTCAATTTCAAAAATCATGCGTCCACAGCGCGCCACGTCATCAACTTGTGCTTTGTTTTAGTAAGTATAATAGATTGGTTTCTATAAAATTATTATTTTAATAATAAAAGATTTTATGGTTTAAAAATAGTGTAAAAAATAAAGATTTATTGGCTTTAATTGTGGGAGCTCAATTTTAAAAATACTGCGTCCACAACGCGCCACGTCATCAACTTGTGCTTTGTTTTAGTAAGTATAATAGATATGGTTTTTTAATTGGGTCCAAAAAGTTTCTTTTTGGTTCTCGTGTGGAGGGGCATAGATGAATGTGATGTGAATACTGATGTTATTCATTAGATTCTTATGCAAAATCGTAATTTGCCTTTTTTCTTTGGTAATTATCTCAACCTGCTCATTAAGCATTTGATAAATTTTCCAAAGGAGGCATAATCCCCCCGAAAAGCCATCCGCGGGGACAAAACAAATATTATCAAACCCCGCTCCTTTCCGGCATTTATCATCAGGTTCAATACTTGTCTTCAGTTATGCTAGCATGATTATTTGAATTTTATCATTTTTGCACGTAATGTTAAGATTTGTCCAGAAGTTCTTCTTTTTCATGCCTCTGCAATTCCAGAAAGCCACTTTCATTTAACAATTTTGGGTTATTGGGTGGAGAACCCTTGGTTAGCTCCGAAATTTTTTAAATTCTTTGATTAGATAAGTTCGGTTTCTGAAGGTTTTCGTAGCTCGAGTTTGGTTTGTAGGGGTAAATCCTTGTCCATATGGTGGCCGAGGAACATTTGCATTTTTGAGAAATTTTATACCTTTCTTTTATTTCGTTCTTAATAGACCTAACCCAGCAACATAACAGTTCAATAATGATTATCAATTCGGTCTTTAGGCTTCCTAGAAGTTTCGGAATCAATCTATCATCAAGTAGGATGAAATACATTTTGTTACTTAGTTTGCTTCCAAGTTTATTGCATCCGGGATATGAACCCTTTTTGTCCCTGTTATCAACAAGCAGCACGAGTAAAGCTGACTACATTGCTAATAAGGTTAGAATCTTTTTAATTTTCTTACTTTGGGCCTGAATTTTCCGGCTCAATGTGCTCATATTATGCAACTTATCATAGATCCATTTAGCAGGGGAAGTAGGTTTGTACCTGACGCAGGTAGGGGGTTGCGAGCAGGAGTACAAAAGTCGTTACTCATAGATATAAATAAAAACAAAGCAACCTTTACCGTAAGCAGATTTTGTTACAGCAACATCATAATTCAGCATATATTTTTCATATTCAGTGCACAATCTAGAATACAGTGGAAGGCAAGTATCAACATTTGCATAACTTCCATAGACATTTCTAAGTTCCAAATACAAATTGATCAGCATTATGTTTATCGAGCCATGTACTGTAAGGTTGTGTTCCTCCAATTTCCGGAGTTGGAGCCGTTTTTGAACGTATGGGTATCGAGTCATAGGGTTCCAGCCGTCGTAGTTGGTCAAATCGGTCCTCCACATCAACAGGGAAAGTCAACAACAACAAGCAAACCAGAAGAGAGCAAAACAGGAGATATTAAACAACAGCCTAATAGATAGGAAACAAATAACACATAGATATTCAGTAATGCCAGAAGGGACAACAGTGACAAGTCTTTCCATCGGGGTCATATAAGTAGTTTCAGCAATAAGAAATTTCCCGGAGGAAATTCTAAGGCATGAAAGCTTAAGCACACGCATGATTATTTTAGTCATAATAGATGAGGCCAATTTCATAAAGGGAGGCTCACATATCCTTAACAAAAGATAGCATTTATTTATCATTCTAATATCATTTGGAGAATCAGATTCTAGGTTTTTTAGCCTCCTTCAGAGTCGAGGTAGCTGTGCCACTAGTGCCTCATTTCACCTTCCTTTTGCTCGAAGTTGACTTAGACCCCTCAATTTTAACTTCCAGTTGCCTATGCATTGTATTGTTAGTGTGGAAGGAATGGAAAGAGCCTTCAGAGATCATTATTTCATCATCAATCGGGGCCGGTACTTTGTGCAGTAGATTTGCCAAGGTTACACAATTTTCACTTGAACTTAGTGTCATTCCAATTCCCTGATCATTAATCATATTCATTGCAAACAACTCATCCTCAGGTAGGGGAATGCCAATTTCTTGCTCCAGGAAGGTGGGTTGCACTAGGACATTACCAAAGATCTCGTTATTGTCATCCTTAGGGGGTTGCCCCTCAGCTGTTTCCTCATTGGGGCTCAAGCTGACCTTAGGCTCCTTATTCTCACAAGGGCCCAAGGAGCTACTTTTCGAGCTTTGGGAAGAGATATCATTGAAGGCAACTGTGATACCAGTGGTCCCCGAGAGATAAGGCTTAACTCCACTGACAAACACTAGAGTTCTTCTTTTCTTCTTGTGGTTCATCACTGGTGTCCAGTCAGCATCTTTCTCCTCTTCCTTGCCCTTCCTGCTTGTATCAGTTTCCCGTTTTTTACCATGCCTGAAAGAGTAGTTAGTTTTCTTAGCACTTATCATTCTCATGGGGCATTGTTCAAACCCATGTCCTTCTTAGCACAGAAACCGCAGCCTTTGAAGAAGTCTTCAAACCAGATTTTGAACATTTTGGTCTTTCCCTCATCATCTGGAATGGGAACTTCTTTCACTTTCTGGTAATTCATCTCAATATCATAATTAATGCAAATGCGGACATAGTTCACACCCATACCCTTTTCAGAAAAGGGGTCAAGGTGGATGAATTTGCCAATTTTGTTCACCTCAATGATGGTTATAATAGCTTCCTTATTGATGTATACAGGAGGAATCATAGGGATCCTCACCCATACATCAACTGCTGATATATTTTCAATAAACACATTAAAGTTGGGCTTCCAGGGACGGAGAATGAGAATATGACCAAAGATATGGAAAGGTCTCTTCTCCCAAATCATGGCTTTATCATAAGGGTTGAAGAAGTTAATTTCAAACCAGTGGTTAAGCTTAGGGATAAACTGAACTTCACCCTTAATGTTTCTCCATTAAGAAAGTAGTTTAGTACGCACCTTACTAAATTCAAGTGGGTTGCCGAAAATTCTACCCATTAGAGAGGATGCCCTGATTTTGGTGAAGTCGGATTTCACCTTGGATAGCATCTGAAGATATTCATCAAGGTTGACCTCTTCATCGAGAATCTCTTTCCCCTTCTTTGGTTTGTTCATCACTTACTTTTGCTCTTCTTTGCATTCCCCTGGACTTGCTTCATTTGGGTTGTTTTCCTTGGCTTCATTTTGGTTATCATCTTTAGCAGTAGTATACTTCTCTTGATTCTCATTGGAAGGGTTTTTAGGGATCTCACACAATTTTTCTTTGAATGATTTGTTTCTTTCACTCATTCTTAACTTAGCTATAACCTTAGCAATGTATATGTGTTTGATTTGGATTTTTGGTGGGGAATGGGAGTTCATTTTATAGTAGTGTTTGTTCAGTTTCACGCCTGGGCTAACAAACTAGACAACAAAGGATTTGTTCAAGTAATTAACAAGATACCCTTCTAAAAGGGCTTTATGCCTACAGACAGGATCAATCTCATGCTCGTAGTCATCAACAGGGAGAATCAAAACAAACAAAAAATCAAAGCATAGAGCATCAGGACAGATCACAAGGAGAAGGATAGCATATCTGGCTTCGTCGGAGTTCAGAGTAGTCCATAATTGTGCCCCCTTTGTCATCATCAGATTCAGTGCTTTTCCAGGACTAGCAAGCGCCCATCTCATTTTGTCATCAGAGGAAAAGGGCATATCAGATACAAGTGGTTCAAATCGAGTTCTAGGGTTCGAAATTAGGTGTGCAGGAACAAGAGTTTCAGACCTGATTCTATGAACCAGACTGAAGGATCTTCTCGACCAAATCGAAGCCGGTTGTCGACATCTCTTCTGAAGCACATATCCTACCCGATTCGCCTCCTCTTTATCTCTTTCCTTCCTCCTCCTTTTCCAGGCATGTTTCACCTTATTTGAAAACTCATTAGCTTTTTTATTTTCTTCACACTCGTCTTTCTGTTTCAGGCATTCTCTATCCACCTTTTGCTTGCCTGAGTACTCGATGGAGATTGGAATCAACACAAATTTGTCAATATTTTGATCATCCGGTCCATTGGATTGAGGAGGATACTCATCTCTTTCATTTTGGTAACAGGAGGGGATTCGTATAATAGGGAGACGAACTAAAGGCTTCAAGCAATAGATCTCGCTAGGGTTGAGATTGGGGGCGCGTAGAGCGCGTAGTATTTGGACAAAGGGAAGCGTCATTTTTTTGGTCTTCACTAACTTGTTTTGTTGTCGTTCGTAAAAAAGTTGATGAAATTATTTTTTTCTCGTGTGACAAATGCAAGGATAGATCCAAAAATAAGAGCTAAATCTGAAATTTAAATGAAGATAATTCATGTACTTGTGTTCCTTCTTTAGTTTTTGCACATTATCAATGTAACGACCCGAGTTTTAAGTAACCCAAGACGTCACTAGGCTAAGGACCACACAGTGGGTCCCATCAGTTAGCCTGACAACAACTTCACAAATAGGACCTTGCAACAAGAAGCACGAAAAAAATAATGAAAACATTCAACCTGTCATTTAGAAAAACATTTACATAACAACCGTGCATGCAGTTAGTATGTATATCCCAAAACGACACTTTAAAACATGACACCTGAATAGGTGTCTTAAAACTTCAGCCTGAAATCAACATGTGTACACAGTTGCACACAACCAACAAAAGACTCGCTTGCAAGCGATTATTTTCAAAAGCAAGTTCAACCAACCCTTGGGTTAACACTGCCCCGGCTGTCCACATCTTGCAGCTGACATCCCTGAAGCGTTCCTATGATCAGCATTACCTAAAAAGATTCGGTTTAAAACCGTTAGCTACTGATCATAATCTATCCACGAGAGATTATATCATCACATCACAATACAACAAATATATTCAAATACCATATACCGTGCTCATGAGATGATATCATGCTTTTATGAATGATGCACGTGAATGCAGTATGAAATTTACAATTTTCGATCCCGGACCCATTAATCCGGAACCATTGCTTATACGGTTCTGGCTTTGGTGTGAGCTCACCATTGCACAGATTAGGTTAATTCAGACATTTGCTCTTAGGTCGTAGCCAGACTGATCAAGTCTACGGGCCAGGCTTTCTCGTGGTGAGTTATGGTCTTAACTCCTAACCACATGCAACATTTTGCCATTCATGTTAATGCAAACACACTACTACAAAAAGAACTTTATAATCCGGTTAGTTAAGGGCTTATAATCCGGACCTGCACCGGATTAAAGGTTAGGGGTGTATTTGCCCCCTAACTTTATAATCCGGGCGTTTTTTTGCGAAGCACCGGTGTATTTGCTAGGTTCATTTTTGCCCTACTTTTCGATCGTATTTTTGCCCGGATTATTTGACACATTATAATCCGGATTATTGGGTTGAATATAATCCGGATGTGTTACATCCGGATTATATAAGTGATAAAATAACCGGATTGTATGAAAGGTATATAATCCGGAGGAACATCCGGATTATATAATTGTGTAAAACACCAGAATATTTCTTTTTTTATAATCCGGATTGATAACCGGATTAAGAAGTTTAGTGGTGTCACCATTGGGTGTTAATATACACCGGATACTTACAACCGGATTATTACAATTTTGAATTTATACACCGCCAACATTATCCGGATTATTTTCTCTTTTTTTTTACTAGTGGAGCCGCGCGCGCATAGCGCGCGCGTCGGGACCGCTGTAGGTGCATATATACCCAGAACACAAGTTATGGTACATTACAAAATAAAAATGAAGTTAACCATCGTAGCATTGATTGTTCTTACACAAAGTATAGATATTAGAAGCTAAGCTTGTCTAGATTCTAGAGTTCAACCGAGTACTCATAATAGAGTACACATTTTAGAAGAAAAAGGAAACATGAAACCCATAAATTAACAAGAGTTACAAGGTTCTCTTCATTCAAATTGTCATTCAAATATACATAACAAAATGCTTCATTAGGTGCGTGCGAGATGGAGATGCTTGATACTCTGGATTTGCTTTCCATAATTGAGTCCTTTAGGGAAGGCACGGGCACAGTTCAATATCGTGTGGCATCTGTAGAGCTTGAATTCATCATTTATAGCATCAATTTCTTCTTGGCTGACCTAATCTAGTTTAGAATTGCTTCCCTTAAGCTCCTGGATTGTCTACACACGGCTTGTAGTGCAACTGTAATGCAAGTGTTTGTTGATCCTTCACCTGCAATGCAATTACTTCAAATGCAATTACTTCAAATGATGATACCAATTCCCCATTCTACTGGAATACTAATCATATTTGCACTCAACCTGCAAAGTTTTTAAAACAATCAATTCAATTATATGGATAATTAAGGATAAGACTTTTCAAATACTTTTTGAGAAGACCCACTTGCTCAAACAAAGCAATAAGCCTTGAAATTTTGTTATCGTAAATATTAAAGTTAAAAGGTACTTGGATCATGTAACTTTCATTTACCAATCTTTATAAACAAACAGAGCTACTAATCAAGTACGACCCTTTTTGGAATCTTAAAACATGCCGTCTTTTGTTCAACATTATTCGAGGAACTGTTCTATTTTCATAAAACTAATCTTGGATCAAAAACTAATTGAGCATAAATCAGGGAAAACACAATTAGGAAAATAGAAAGACAATTAGGATACTAAGAACACAATTACGATAATTTAACAAGAGATAAACCAAAGCTAGTAATGAATACCTCAACTCACTCAACTCCACATATCTTCCGCCCATGCTTGCAGTTTCTTCTAGAAGCATCTAAGTTGGTCTTAACTATCTTGAACTGCACCATGGCTTCATTTTTGTTCCTCTGTCCAAATACCAACCCCATTTATTACCACCGGATTCAATGATCAAACATATATGCATAATGTTGCAACGATCCCAAAATTGTCTTTAGTTTTGCTTCCATTTGTTTTCTTCAAGCAAGATGTTCTGCATTTACAACTTAGATAAGCTAGAAGAAAATAAGCTCAATGCTCTCATACCATCAAATGCCTCTATACATCAACAATACATTGCCTTACTGTCACAAAGAAACAAAGAATCTACTACTACAAGATCTTCCGTATCTATGAATGGGAATTTACAAATCCAATATTTCTTGGAGGTTCTATGACTACGAACACTGATCTTCATGAAAGAATATACACAAAAATTCAACCAACTAACCAATAACATTCATAACTTAGAACTAACTTAAAAATTATATGCGGCTACGTGCAATATTTTACATTGATATCTAGAGAAGCTTCGGTAACAGATCAATGTGATCACTTCTAGAAGGAAGAAATTCGAGTCAAGGTGATCTTCAATTTCCTTCCCGTTCAATTTTTTCTCTGGTGTAGGCAAGGGAAGCTAAGTTATGCAAAATCTAAAAGAACATACCGTAAAAGTGAGCGATAAGTTGCACAGCCAAATGTTCCTGCCTGCAGTCATCACCACTTTTCACAATCATCTGCAGGATATTAAGTGGCATCTATCACTGTGCAACACACCAAAACAGAACGGAACAAAGTTTTGTAGGGCATACAACATACGTACGTACTTTATCTATTGTGGGCAAAAGGAAAAAAATCTAGCAACAACCATGTGCGTAATAGGAAGCAACTAACGAGTGCATTTATTAATCAAGGAAAGAAGGTGCTAATGTGGAAAGAACAAGAAAGAGCATGATGCCATATGAAGAAGAAAAAAAACTTGACAAGCTTTGCATTCGTGTGCACAAGTCAATTTTCACAAATTAAAAGAAATAAAAGAATCACTTACTGAACGCAAATTCCAAAAAGGTAATTTTCCATAACTTGATGCTTTCCGGATCCTCTCCTTCTTATCCTCCCAAAGTTCGCCACACAAAGCATCAGTGGGCTTGGGAGTACCATCAATCTGTAGAAGTCAAAACTTCAATTTGTATATGTGTAGAACACAAGACAAAGGTGTAGCAACTAGCAAGAGCCCGACCTTAGGTTGTGCATCAGATGAATCTTGCCCAGCACCTTTTAGATCCAATCCAGGAGGGGCTTCTCCTTTAGCAGCAGCTGCCTGAAAGAGGGCAAAGAAAAAAGTATCATTCAGTGTCATTGTGTCCAAGTCGATGAAAGAAATGGGAAATAAAGTAATTGTGAGAGCGAGGGAAGGATGGTTATAAGTAAAGTATAGTTAGAAACACTATTGACAAAAGAACTACTATAAACATCATAAAAGCAATTACAACAATGCAGTATTATTCTTTCTTAGAGCGGGTTCAATATTACCATGAGGCCAAGGTTCTAATAAATTCTCAAAGGAAGCATAACTTGGCACTTGGATAAAACTTAATATTTGGAGAGTCGAAATTATTCAGCCTATGACATCAAAAAGATATCTTCCTATCTGACATTGTTTACATTTTTAGGCATTCCAAGAATATGACATTGCACATCAGTATCGGATTCCAGCAGGGCCATAAAAGCTGAAAATTTTAAAATGTCACTGAACTTTCCTAAATAGATGCCTCAAATATCGTATTGAAAATGAGGGTATGTCACTGAAATTATATAATATTAAGGACACTAAAAATTAAATATTGTGCAGCACACTAAACATTATATAATGTTCAGGACACTAAACAGTTACATAATGTCCAGGATGCTTTTTTTTTTTTTAACATTACAAATATCCATAACACAGCATGAAGAGTGAAGCAGATTTGTAGCTTAAGGGCCTCAAAAAATAAGGTTCCATGAAACCAGTTTCTGTACAGACACGGCAGTACATGATGACATTACAAAAAAATTAAAAAATGAGAGCAGATTCTAATTGAGTTTTTTTTACAAGAAGCCTGTATTAGGAAGACAATATATAACCCATGCAAGTTCAAGTTGTGTAAGGCTATTCTATGGTAGAGGACAATAAAATAGTTAGCACAATGGCAAAATCATATATTAAGTTTGTACTAAGAAAAAGAACATTCTGTAGTAGTCATTCCTTGTCCAACAATCGGTTGTTGAGTAAAGAGAAAAAGGGAACTTAAAAGTGCTTAATTCACACACCTTCACTTCTTCAAATGCAATTGTACTTGGAACACGGCGATGCTCAGTAAATCATATGTATAATGCAGCAAACAGCAAACAGTAATAATCGGACAATATTGTCCGATTATTGATAAGATCAAACAGCAAACAGTAAATAGATGGAAGATACTTGTCCAACGAAATAGGACAAATGTTTCTTAACAAGGGAATAATGCAGCTAACAGCAAACAACAACTTCTTTTGCAATAGGAGTAATTCAACCTTGTGTTAAACTATTTCACCTAGCAAGAAACACAAGTACCTAATATATGCTGCTAATTATTTCACCTAGAAATTGTTTCATTTGTTTGTTTAATAATGCAGCAACATCAAACAGCAAACAAAAAGAATGCAGCAAAGAGCAAACAATAACTTCTTGCTGTTTAGTTGAATAATGCATCAAACAGCAAGAAACATAAGTACCTAATATATGTTGCAAACTATTTCACCTAGCAAGAAACATACTTACTCCTATTGCAAAAGATATTTGTCTCATTTGTTTAGTTGAATAATCGGACAAGTATCTTGCCAAGAGAATAATGCAGCAAACAGCAAGAAACATACTTAACTAGAAGCTACTTATGCTGCTCCAAGTGAACTTAGCAGTCTCATGTGGGATGATTACTGATAAGATCAAACAAGTGGTTATGCCTATATTAGATTTTATGTATTTATTTAGATATGTAGTATCTGTTCCTATGTTTTTAGTTACAGGTACTTGTACTATCTCTTGCCAAGGGAATAATGCAGCAAACAACAAGAAACATACTTGAATCATATGTACTAGCTCAATCAATATCAAGCACCTATCCAAACAAAGCCAAAGACCAATATTCAGTAAATCATATGAATCGGACGACACAAAGAGAATATCAAGCACCTGAAGCATAAACCTTAAATCCAACTCTGGAATTAGGTTTATCACATTCAAATCAGAGTAAAATGATTACGTATTCGGACGGCACAAAGAGAAAAATAGTAAACAGATGGAAGATCCAACTCTAGAATTAGGTTTTGCGTCCCATTGAAATCGGACGGCACAAACAGAGACGAGTAGTCATCTCATCACAAAATCATACAATAACAAGAAGAAGAAGAAGGAATGAAATTGATAAGCATACCGAAGAGAGATCTACGAATCACTTCTCAATTTTTTCTAAGCGCCGGCGAATTGGAAGAACAAAGATAGATCGATGAAAATAGCTAGGGCGCGCAGGGGAAAATGAAAGCTGAAGAGTTTTTTTTGTTTGAGACCGGGAGAGTTTATTGAAAGAAAATAATCCGGGCGTGTCAATAAAAAAAATATATCTTCATAATCCGGTTTCCACAAAACCGGATTATTTGGGTTATCAAATAATCCTGGCGTTCATATTATGGTGTATTTAACCGCATATCACATAATTTAGCGAACTTTATATTCTGAATCGTAATTAAATCCGGATTATAATTATTTATTCATCCTATTTCTCATTTTATAATCCATATATTACACACCCGGATTATATATTATGGAATATAAACTCAATTTTGTAGTAGTGACATTTACCATTTTCATTAGGTGTGCGACCCGAGCCTGAAGTCCATCAGACTCGGTGTCATTCTTATACAAACGCAAGTGATCCGGGCTTGGCCGAGCTCCGGTATTCACTACAAAATACTCGCTTCACATACTCTTGACCTTTACAAGTCATCATCATATCACATGCCTCAAAAGGCTTATCATCTCATACATTATCATGTTTCAGCAAGCTTATCATGTCATTCAATAGCACGCCTCAATAGGCTAACACATGTTCATTTAACCATTTTTCATAATTATGACATGATAATAATCACAACAACATTAAGCATGCTTTACACATCATAACGTCATTTTCATCATAAACACATCAAGCATGCTTCACACATAACACATCTCAATGCATATCAACATTCACATTTCAGCACAACAAGGCATTTCAAAACAATAACACATATCAACACAGTGAGATATAAATCTCTCAGGCACGGGTTTCTGCAGATCGAAGCTAAGTAAGTCCGAAGACTTACCTGGATACGCTCACTGAGCAACTAAGCTATAGTTAGTCTACCGTCTTCAACACCACCTGTCGAGAATATCATATTCCTCGTATTAAACTTCTTGCTTCAAACATCAATTAAATTCATTCCTTTGAATTTAATTAGCTTATAGCGTTTTCTAGATTCCCAATTTAATTAATTAATCTTTAACTAATTAATTAAAATTCATCAGAATAACCTTTTGCCCGCAGGCAGTTTCTCAACCCAACTGTCATCAGATCTCATCAAACAAATAGCCCATAATCACCAGAATATTGTAACGAGCATAATGGAATTTCCAATTATCCATTTTGACAAGCCTAAGGTCAATTTAGGCCAAATCGCAATACTGAAAACGAATAAATTCATAACTTATTCGTTACTAACCCGATTGACGATCCGAAAGAAGATTCGGAATCACAACGACGCAGGCTACGCTCGGACACCATCAGATTCACCGGAATCTGAGCGACGGGACCGGACATATAAGGGGAGGCTCGACCTGACCTTAACTTCAACGGAAACGCAGAAACTCGGTACCAAAATGAAGAGGACGAAGAGAGGAATCCGAAAACTCAAACGGAATTGAAATCGGATTACAAACGAAGAGTAGATCTGAATTTGAAGGTTGAGAGAAATCAGAGCTTTTACGAGGAAACGTGAAAGGAAATGAATTAATAAATGAATTTCCGCTATTTATAGCGAAGCCGATAATTATCCTTTAGCAAAGTCGATAATTATCCGTTTATCGATCCGAAGGCGGTTTGAGCCCCTTCTCCAAACTTCTCGAAATTGGAATAATAAATCCGACATATTGTTTGGATAATTATTCCGCAACTTTCTCGGAAAACGCGTATTCCTAAGCCGACTTTCTTAGCCGCTAAGAAACGAAATAGCGACTCTTTTGGCCATTTTGCCTTTCCATGTTATTTCATATCTAGAACATATCCGATGTCCTGATCATTTCTTTCAACTACAATTTTATTAATTGAAGCTCCCAAATGCTCCAAATAATACCAGAGGGTAAAAATTATTCCCCGGAGGAAAAAGTGAAAATTTCCCCATAAGTCCAAATTTACACCAAAATCATAATGGTGGAATTTATACTCGTCATCTACACACTATTCGCGATTTATGGGTCAATTAATATCGATGATTAACTTAATCACCCTTAAACATCCTTTATTAGGATTCGAAAATCCTACCTTTTACAATCAATGGGCCACAAGTTATTTTTTTTAAACTAGAAAGAGGCGTGCGTGCTCCGCACGCACGTGACTTAATTTGTAACCCGTATGTTGTTTAATTAAGTATCGAACCTATTTATATCGAGACGTGTATGTTTTCGAAATTTTGTGGAGATGGTAATAAGATGTGTGTCATCAAGTTGGACAGAGCATGTGGCAAGTAATGTGACATACTAAAACTAACAAAGGGAGGCTAATACATATTCTAATCTAAAATACAATGAACTAAACCGTATTAGCAACAAAAGCTGCAACCAATGAAGAGTTTTTATTTAACTAGAAAATGGGGCATTGTCTAGATCAACTCATGCTTGATTTTCAATAAGTAATTATTCATCGCTTTTGAAACAAGCAAATGATTTGTAAGAATATCATCAAAACTCTAAATTCTAAACGATTGAAAATGCAAATCCAATAACCTCCATTTACAAAACCAACGAAGGCATCAAAGCATTCTAAAATCATCCCTCTTTCTCATTCATGACTACAAGGGATGTTCTTTCTTCTCTACAACCCATTTGACTGATGAATTCAAAAATAATTCAAAAACCTATTCTAGATCATAATATCACATCACATTTGTGTGTATAAATGCTGAACATTGTAATGCAACAGACGCCGGCTTGAGAAACCTCTTATAACATTTCTGAAGAGTCTCAGCTACGGATCAAAGCTCTTGAGCACGAGGCTTTTCGGAGAAAAGAAATCTGCAAAGCCTCCTGTCGATTATCCGCAAACACTTCAGCATGATGGAGAAGTATGTAACACAATTTCAAATAAATTTGAAGGGATTCCACCAATGCCTTAAAATGATCATTTGACACTTCAACTGCATAAACTCATGACAAATGAGACATTGAATAGACCAGCAAAGCTTCGGGCAACACTTGTAGTAGCTGTGATGTGTTTAGACAGTTGACATTAGTTGTAAAGGTAGATCAAGAATCAATTGACATACAACAGCTGGTATTTTGTCCAAAGAATATTCAAGAAACCTATATCCAAATATCTATTTAATTTGTTTAAGTACTCCTTGATGCAGTTGATGGGTGCAAAGGTGCTGAAAGTGCTGAATGAAATGTATTTCTCATTGATTTTTAGGTTACTGTTACATTGGCTATTTATACACCAACTCAACCAATCATATTTTGACAGCATATATCATTCTAGAACAATCCCTAGGGCTGAGCTGGCATTTGTCTTGTATCTAGGGTCACCTAATTCCTAGCAGAGACTATATCTCAGTATCCCCCCTCGAGCGGAACTATGTGAGACAGAGTTGTGATCGTAGTTGAAGAAAGCACTGAGTTGAGAGGGCCTTTGTTAGAATGTCTGCAATATTATCTTTAGAAGACACAAAGGCCACCTTCAGAGATTTTGCCTTCACCCTTTCCCTGACAAAATGGTAGTCTAGGGAGAGATGTTTGATGCGATGGTGAAGAACTGGATTAACAGCGAGGTAGGTGGCACCGAGGTTATCACACCATAATGTAGAAGGTTGGTTTATCACACATTGGAATTCAGACAGGAGAGTTTGGATCCAAAGGGTTTCACAGGTGCCAATAGCCAATGCACGGTATTCTGCTTCTATTGAGGACCTAGAAACGGTTGGTTGTTTCTTGGAAGTCCAAGAGATGAGATTACAGCCAAGGAAAACACAATGAGCACTTGTGGAACGTCTATCAATAGTATCACCCGCCCAGTTTGCGTCTGTAAAGGTTGAAATGTGATAAGAAGAAGCAGCAGCAATATGAAACTGAAGGTCAATCGTGGAGCTGAGATATCGAAGAAGCCTTTTGGTAGCTTGCCAATGATGCACAGAGGGGGAGTGCATATGTTGAGCCAATTTTTTGACAGAGAAGGAAACATCAGGTCTAGTAAAGGCTAGATATTGAAGACTGCCAATGACGCTGCGATACAGTGTACTATCATCAAAGGGTTCTTCATTGATTGAATTGGCAGTTGAATGGGCCATTGGCGTGGAGACACCTTTGCAGCCCGCCATGTTTGTTTTGGCCAAAAGTTCTCGAATGTATTTTGCCTGAGAGAGATAAAATCCCTTAGTTGTTCGTTGAATCTCAATGCCAAGGAAGAAGTTGATTGGCCCCAAGTCTTTTACTGGGAAGTTCCTGGACAAAGCAAAGACAAAATGCTGGGCCAATTTATCAGAAGAAGCAACAATCATTAAATCGTCAACATAAACCAAGATGAATACAAGATCAGGTCCTTGGCGATACGAGAATAAAGAAGTGTCAGCAAGGGAAGATTGAAAACCCATTGAAATCAAGGAACCACTGAGTTTTGAAAACCAAGCCCTAGGAGCTTGTTTTAGACCATAAAGGGACTTACGAAGTTTGCAGATGTGGTTTGGAAAAGAAGGATGCAGAAAACCAGGGGGTTGTTGCACAAAGACCTCTTCCTCCAATTCTCCGTGAAGAAAGGCGTTTTGGATGTCCAGTTGCCGCACCACCCATTGTCGCATTGCAGATAAGGATAAGAGTAACCGAATGGTTGATGGTTTGGCTACTGGGCTAAAGGTCTCATTGAAGTCAATCCCCTGTGTTTGGTGAAAATCTTTCACTACGAGACGGGCCTTTCTTCTTTCAATTGTGCCATCAGAGTAACGTTTGGCTTTGAAAACCCATTTAACTCCTAGGATGTTGGAAGAGGATGATGGTGGTACGAGAGACCAAGTGCCCGTGTGGAGCAAAGCTTGGAATTCTTCGTCCATGGCTTTCCGCCATTTGGGAAATTTGGAGGCTTCTGTAAACGAAGATGGTTCTTCAGGGATTACAGTAGAGGAGGAGCAATGAGGATTTTGAGGCCAGGGAATTGTACCATCGGTACGGATTAAAGGTTTCAAGGTGTTATCACGACTTCAAGTGACCATGTTATGAGGAGGGGGTCCAAGAATGGATTCAGAGTTTCTTTGAATGTGGGAAGGAGGTGACAGGGAAGGGTTTTCAAAGGAATGTGGTGAATTTGGGATTGGTGTTGAGCTGGAGGAAGAAGCGTGAGTCAAAGGACTATGGGATTGGGCTTCATCTAAGGGGTTAGTAAGGTGGGCCTCTTCTGAGGAGTTGGTAGGTTGGGCCTCTTGTAAAGGGGCCGAAAATTGTGATCCGGAAGATGTGGGCCTATTTGGAGGTGTGGGAAATGAAGGGAGAAAAGGAAGAATGACATGAGTTGGTTCATGTGAATTGGTTTGAGGGTTTTGGGAATAAGGAAAAACATTTTCATGAAAAATGACATCCCGGGATATGTAAGATTTATGTTGGACCCAATCAAAACAAATGTATCCCTTGTGTTGTGGACTATAACCAAGAAAAATAGTTGGATTTGACCGGAAAGATAGTTTGTGGGTTTGATAGGGACGAAGATTAGGAAAGGCTAAGCAACCAAAAACTCGAAGTTTTTGTATTCCGGGGAGCGTTTGAAGAGGAGCTCAAAGGGTGTGTGATTTTGAATAGTGGGAGAGGGTAGTCTATTGAGCAAGTATGTGGTCGTCTTCATATCTCATTGTCATGCCTTGTTCGAGTCGAGAGCCAATAAAAGCTATCAAAGGCGTTTGTTGGACATGAAAGACTATTGGCAATAATATCCGAGGTTAATGAACTATTTCGAGACGACATGGCTTACCATGTACAAGGAGACAATCGTTCGAGCTTGGTGTGACGTACACCATCATTTTGGCACAAGAACGACAAATGCGTAAGTTGTTGAAACATACACTACATTGCTAACATTTGTTTGTTTTGTAATTAATTTTTTTAGGTGTAAGTCCGCAGACAAGTTGTTGAAACATACACTAGCTTCTAGTGTTGGAGGATTTTAGTTGGTTTGCGACAACATACATTTGATTGTCACGGATCAAGTGCATAAGTTACAAGCTTCTCTAGAGATGTCACTGGAGAGGATTCCACGGGAGGTGCGTATACGGATATTCGACTTTCTTCACGACTACATAACACCGTGCGAGGAGTCCTTGTATCGTAATCCGGATGAACAGGTATATGCTCATGCTCACCATTCAGAATGTCATCTAGATGCGGAATACCGTGCGATGAGTCCTCTGTATCGTAATCTGGAATAAGTGATGATGGTCCCACATCCTCCTCGTCGATGATATGATCATGGGCCTCAACGGATGCATCAACAGATGCATGAAGTGATGTGTCAATGGATGCCTCAAAGGGTGCCTGAACGGATGCCATGACAAGTCTATCCCTTCGAGATTTGGCCTCTCGACGGGCGGTTGTTGTGACAAGCCTAGCTTCCCGTTTCTTCTTCCCTCTAATATTTCTCATCACAATCTGATTTTTTTAAAAATAAAAATTCAAGTTGTGAAATAATAATATTTTTTTTTTTGTCATCTTTTTCGCAGGAATCACCATTAGAGAGCCCATTTCAAATCTTGAAAAATAAAACTCATAAAAAAAAAGAAAACTAAATCTCGTAGACAATCCAATTCCAATTATTCCTAAATTAACCGAATCTTACTAAACTAACTAATTTCAAGCCTAAAATCATAATATAACACAAAAATAACATAAACGATAAAAAAACGATAAAAACTAACCTGAAATGGATCCACAAGTTGCCTTTTACTTGAACCTATTACATTTGAATCTCGAACATTGTTGAATCTCGATTCTGTGTTATTTCTAACAAATTTTGCGTGGTTTATGTGGGTTTGGGCAACTTTGGGCGGCGATTACAAAGTCGAACGAAGAAGAAAGAAAAAAAGAGGAGTCCGCCTACGCCCCAGGCCGGACGCATTTCAAATGCGCCCCCGCCCTGACGCGTTCGGCCTTCGATTCGTGTCGTTTGTGATTTTTTCCGCTTCCTCTTTCCATCTAATAAAACAAATAGAGTAATATGATTTCATGATATCTAATTTCCGGTTTGAATTCTGATAGGTCGGGTCAAGCTCGAGAGATCGGATCGTCTGAGCGTTTTACACTTTACCGCGTTGCATGATTGCAGAATTGCAGCAACCAGAAGAGCTAATCGGTCATCACCAACTCACCGTCACCACTCACAAAGGGGCCCAGCCTGTCGTTCTTTCTTCTCCAGCTCCTTTCTGTTTATATTTTATTTTTTTCCCGGTGTTCACATTTGGAAGTTGATGAACTACCTTGAAGAAGTTATTCAAAAACTACTCTGTTCCTCTCTTCTTTCCCTTCCCCACCATCATCTATCAACCCATCATCCCTGTCAACTATCACCCAACTTCCGACGATGGCTCCGGCCATCTCAAGCCCACTTCTCTTCTTCCTCATACTCCTCACAATCACCTTCAACCCTACACAATCTGACCCCAGAGCCAAAGAAGCCCTAATCATCTGCTCCAATCAAACTGCTTCTCTATCCAATCGTCAACAGTTCGTCTCCAACTTCATCGCAGCTCTCGATTCCCTCACTCCTCAAATTACCTCCCACCGCTACGGATCCACCACCAACGGCTCCGGCAATCTCACCGTCAACGCCTTCTCCCAGTGCTTCTCCGATCTCTCCTCCACCGACTGTGACCTCTGCTTCGCACAAATCAAAACCCAGATCCAACAATGCCTGCCTTATCAGAAACTCACTCGCGGTGGTCGCCTCTTCTTCGACGGATGCTACTTAAGGTACGATTCGAGCTCGTTTTTTAGCGAGTTTCTCAGCCATCAGGATCGAACTATTTGTGGGTCTGTAGGCTTCAGTGGGAATTCGACTGTTTTTAAGGATATTGCACGGAAACTGAGCACGAATTTGAGGTCCGTGGCTGTGAATAGTAGTGGGTTGTTTTCTGTAGGGTCGTTGACTAAGATGAATGTGACTCTCTATGGACTGGCTCAGTGTTGGGAGTATTTAAACGCTAGTGCTTGTTCTAGTTGTTTAGAGGGTGCGGTTTCTTCAATTGGTTCGTGTTCTTCGAAGATTGAAGCGAGGGTTATGAATGCTGGATGTTATTTGAGGTATTCTACTCAAAAGTTTTACAACAACACAGTAAATCTTCCATCTCCATCGCAGGGTAAGTTATATCCACTGACTGGCGTAATTTGTGTATAAATGGTGGAAGTTTAGATATTTGTTTTTTGTAAATTTTGGTCAGGTGGAAGTCATTTGGCAGTGATTCTGGGTACAGTTCTACCTGGCCTTGCTTTGCTAATGCTTATTGTGGGAGCTTGTTTTGGTGGGAAGAGGCTTGTTGACAAGTATAGAGGTAAGGAAGTGTTTTATTGCCTTATGAGAATTGAAAAATGCCAATAGATAAGTTCTTGGAGCCAAAGAGTGATTTTATTCAACTTGAGTGCAGAGAAGAATCAAATAGGGAAGCTTTTATCCAAGATGAACAAGTCGAAGCTCCACTTTGCATATGAGGTTCTTGAAGAGGCAACAAATTACTTTGATGATTCTAATAAACTGGGTCAAGGAGGATCTGGGTCAGTTTACAAAGTAATACTCCTTTCCATGTTATAGAGTTTATAAGTTTGTTGCACATTGTTTGGTTGTAGGTTAAACATTTGATTGATTGCAGGGAAAATTACCAGATGGGACTACTGTTGCCATCAAGAGGCTTTTCTTCAACACTAGACAATGGGTTGATCATTTCTTCAATGAGATCAATTTAATCAGTAGCATCCAACATGAAAACCTTGTCAAGCTTCTAGGTTGCAGTATAACAGGACCCGAAAGCCTCTTGGTATACGAGTTTCTGCCAAATCAGAGTCTTCAAGATCATCTTTTTGGTATTTTCTTGAGAGACATTGATCCTTAAACATATCTGTCAAGCCGATGCCAATTTACAAGCCAAATGTTGATTTCTACCAGGGAAAAAAAATATGAAGCCTTTAAGCTGGGAAAACAGGTGCAAAATCATACTAGGCACAGCCAAGGGCTTATCCTATCTTCATGAAGAATCCGGTTATCGGATTATCCACAGGGACATAAAACTAGGGAATGTCCTACTTGACAATGATTTCAAGGCAAAAATTGCAGATTTTGGGCTCGTTCGTTTGCTTCCTGAAGACAAAAGTCATCTCACCACTGCCGTTGCTGGCACATTGTAAGTTTGTTCTTATGCTATACCTTATAATGTCCTTTCTTGGATGTTGTATTAATCAGAAACTTTACTTCTGCAGAGGTTATATGGCTCCTGAGTATATAGTTTGTGGAATCTTGACCGAAAAAGCAGATGTTTATAGTTTTGGAGTTCTCGTGATCGAATTAATCTCTGGGAAACGAAACAACTCAATAACCGAGGATTCAGTCTGCATGCTACATACGGTATGTAATGTTTCGGGCGTAGAAGTAGTAAGTTTCACTTGGAGCCTCTAACCAAAGTGACATTTTTTGGTATATTAATCAGATTTGGGACTTATATGTGAAGAGGAGATTAAATGAAGCAATTGACAAGGCTTTGGCAGGAAAGTTCAAACAAGAAGAAGCGTACCGAATACTCAAAATAGGGCTGTTGTGTGTGCAAGCAAATGCAGAACTAAGGCCATCCATGTCATTGACAGTGAAAATGCTAAGTGATAATGACGAGCTTCCTGAACCAACACAGCCTCCATTTCTCAACTCAAGTAGCACAGAGATGTCGCTACGGACTCATCGAGAAGTTAGCGATTGCCAAATGGATTCCCATCGAAGCTCGTCTATTGATAGCATAGACGACAGCACTTGGATGAGGGCTAGATAGATAGCTAGGCTCATCAAAATTTCAGCTCTGCCTTGTTGTTCTTGCTAAGCAGGTTGAATTTTGTTAAGAAAATGTATAAGTGTCGGATGTTATATAATTGTTGTACAGGTAGATAACACATAAAAGTGTCTGGCCCGAAAACCGACCTTTGACAGACTGAAGTCTAATATTCGTCAAACAAGCCCTTAGGTCCCTTTCGACACAAAACACAAATTGTATTATTATCTTCAATTATCCCTCAAATAATCAATAATCGAAGTAAAATTGGATCAAATTTTTTATTCCGTTAATCCCAAAATAATATAATTACCAAATAATCCTTCTAATAATCCAAAAAATGATGATTCTAAAAGTGCCTCATCCCAAATAATGGCGATGCCACGACCTTGTATGATCAAATGGCAACACCTAAATATAAAATTTGAAATGAAGACTTAATTATCATGTAAAAGTTGTTATAAAAATCAAAACGTGTTTGTTGCGTAAATACGACTTTAAACGGAGATTCCTTAATCTATATATCTATACGTTAAAAATTACGTGACGCGTTGTGGATTCATGATTTCGAAATGAAACTCTCACAGTTAACGCCCTAATTTTTTTTAAAAAATTACTTATTGATTTGCAACGGTTTTTTTTTGTTAAAACAAATCTTTAGTTTAATTTTAATTTTATTTTGTTTAAAAAATCAAATAATCATATTTCCGTAAAATATATATATTATCTTTTAGGTCATTGTGCACTTGAGGTTTTATTTTTTTTAGTGATTTTTCATAACTTTTTGCTATCCCACATCGGTATCATGTAAGGTTGATAAGTTTGAGAAGTTGTATAAATAAAAAGTTTGTATTATTAAACAAACCATACATTTATTGATATTTTTGGCCTTATGACTAAGTTCAAGTATAGTAATTATTCAAATCGGATTAATATTGAGAAAATTAGTGAGATAAAGCCCATATAAAAAATTAAATAATTAAAGGAGATGAGGGAAGCATAAAATAAAAAGCCTATAAAAACATCTCAATAATTAAATTTCACATCCGATGCAGTTAGGGTTTCTCCCACAAACGTGTCGTCTCCATTCTCCTAGTGCCGCCCTTTGCGTCTTCCGGCTCGCACTAGTCCGTCGCCTGCGTTTTCCTGGATAGACATAGAAGCCTCATAATCGCGCCACCATATCGTTTTCTAGGCTCCTTTGCGAGGGTTGTAGGCGGTTTCCAAATCCGCCACTCATATGTCGCCTTCCCATCGGGGAAGCTACCGGAGAGCCCACTGTTGTCATTGCTGTCTAAAACACTGCACCAGTTTTTGCTCGAATCACTCCTCTTTGATAAGTGAAAAGATAGGGATATTGGTAATATTGTTGAATTCTTAAAGTAGTAAGCAATACGAATCTCTCTTCTTTGATTCTACATATCACAATTTTTGCTCGGCATCGATAGGAGGGAAAAAACCCAAAGATGTCGGACGAAGAGCATCACTTCGAATCGAAGGCAGATGCCGGAGCCTCAAAAATCGTTGTACCATTCACAAGAGCGGATATATTATTATAAAAAAATCGTCCTTGCAAGGTTGACCTTAGTTCTAGCTTAAATCTTTTTTTGATGTCTAATTTTTTCTGATATTTAAACTTCACTTTCGAAAATATATGCGACTAATTGAATTTTTGTTTGATTTTGTATGGAATCGCATTAATCTTTATGTTTTTGCTGAAAATTGCTCCGTCATGTGTTTGAATTTTTTTTGTTTCAATCATAGGTGATGCTGGTTAGGTTATTTGTTTTGCGTAAAGTAGATTGGGCATTTGCAAGAAGATTGGGAGATGTATTTTTTTGTCTTTTCTGGTATAATAGATGTTTTAATTGTAAGCATTGAGCTATGCATACATTTAGGGGGTAATATCGATATTTGGAATATATTTTGTGTTTTGTTTGATGGATTGGATGCTTCAATTCTGCAAGATATCAACTCTTGATTATGCTTATATAGATTCAACTCTTGATTGTTTGCTTTTTCAAATAATTTATAGTTTTTGTTTTCAATTTGTTTGTAGAGGATATTTTCTAAATGTAGAAAAGGCCCGAAGTTTTTAAATTTCACCATTTACCCCAATTTGTTTAACTATAAAATTTGGCCCAACTTTATAAATACGGCATATGACCTATATTTTTTTATAATTATAATTAGACTTGTGTAACTCGATGAGCTTGGATTTGTGTAGTTAACCAAATTTTGTTTAAATGACGGACTTTTTTAAATGATGGACTTGTTTAAATGACGGACTTGTGTAAATGACGGAATATTTGTCTTGTGCAATTCATTTGAGATTGTGTAACTTAACTTTGTGTAAACAAATGGAACTTTGTGTGATTGGAAATTGACCGATTTGTTAACTACGTAAATTTAAACTGTAAATTAAATTGTGTATTAATGTTGTGTAATCGAAATTGCGTATTAACATTGTGTAATTGAAATTGTGTATTAACATTGAGTATTAATATTGTGTATCGACAAGATAATACACAAGTTCAATTAGGCCAACTGATATTTTGATACCCAGAGTTCGAAACTCACTAGCAACAAGATTTGTATTTTGAATTGGGTTCAGACTTATGTAACTCGTGTGGGCCTACTAGACCTTATTTGAACTTATATTTTTATTAAAATGATTGGGCTTGGACTTAAATAAATTAAATTACCAATTAACCCTTTCAGTTAATCTATAATAATAAATAAGAGGGGTATATTTTGTGCAACCGAAATTTTATTTTTTGAATAGTTTTCCTTAATTTTTTGTTATTCAACATCGATTATCAAATAAGGCTGATAGTTTGAAAACTTGTATAAATATAGGGTTTGAAGATTAAACAAATTATATAGTTCTTTTTTTTACCTTTGGCTACGTTCACATATAATTATTATTCATATCGGATTAATATTTGTTATGTGTGTCATTAACCTACTATTAAGTGGGTCGTTGACCTACATTTATGTGGGTCGTTGTCTTTATAATTTAAAAAATTGTTGACCTATGTATATTTGTTTGACTTTGTTATTTAGTAAAAACAAATTCTTAATTTAATTTTATTTATTTTGTTTAAAAATAATTATTTTTTTCGTAAAATATATATTATCTATTTACGTAATTGTGCACATAAGTTTTATTTTTTGTAGCGATTTTCCTTAATTTTTTGCTATCTCACATCGGTTATCAAGTAAAGCTGATAGTTTGAGAACTTGTATAAATACAGGGTTTGAAAATTAAACAAATTATACATTTCTTGACATTTTGCTTAACTTGGACAAAAACTTTAATTAAAAGCCCGCAAAATTAACCCATATTTGAAAGATATCTTTATGGGTTATAATACATAAAGTAGGACCACAAATTGGGTTCTTGGACTGACCCACCTTTAGAGCCCATGCATGTGTTCGTCCGGTTTGTATGGTATCTTTTCGTCCCTTATGTCCAAGCAAGTGTCTTGCATATTTGTTGTGTTGGACGGTCAGGTTTGTAGAATGGTGACGAGTCCTTCTTTTATTGCTCCTAGTTTAACTAAGTAGTTCTCCATAATATGCATTTCTTCTCTTGCTTCTTGTCCTATCTTTTTAGTTTGTGATCTTGTTATAGGTCTTCTTGGGTAATCTTGTGGCAACTTGGATGCTCCCGTATCATCTCCAAAACACAAATATGAAGGAAATAGGACGATAAGATATGTTATTATGCTCAAAAAAGTAAGAGAATTGAGTAGAATGAGGGTGAAAAAGACGCTAATTTAAGTGCTATAAATTAAGTTGTTTGGATCACACACTATTCACATTCAATAATCTAAACTTGTGAGATAAAGACAAAAATAACCCAAATCAAAGTAATAATAAGACACAGAGAAACTGACTATGAGAAACAACCAATACTTTCGGTACTCCCCGAAAACATGCCAAAAACATGATAGGCTAAAGCCTACACCACAACTATGATATGATTAGTCGTAGTAATCGAGTGTCAAATCCCATGGAATACGTTTGTATTAGATGTAACAATAAACAATTCAATCAAACCAAATGAAGAAAAGAAGGGAGTAAAAGTACAAAATCTTGGTTTTCAAGTTTATGTTGTCAAAGAACAAACAAAAATGAGAGTGAAAAGTAATATGGGAAGAAATCTAAGGAATATGTATCACCACGATAATAAATAAGTAAATAACCAAGTATATGATCATCATGAAACGTTAATCAACGGAAACCTAGGTAGGTCAAAAGTAGTATTTACCATCTTTTGATGTGTAATGACCGTATTCAACTCAACCTAAAGACGATCTTGCAATTATAGAAGGTAAAAGTCAAACCCTTCGGGTACTTAGGAAAAAATAGAAAACCAAACAGGTCATGCTCAAGTAGAAAAGCAAAAAAGCTGTAAAAACCGGTCAATCTATGACAGTTAGAAACCCTCAAGGTAAAGGTAGACGTGTGTCCCCAAACCAAGTTCAATCCTAGCTGATCAAATAGAATTAACACACTTTTTCAGAAAACTTATCTATTTCTATTCACAAGGCAAACATTTTTTCTCAACAAATGGAACATACAATCGATCTTGTCTTATGGTTAAGGTCAAGGTTGGATAAGGTCACTAGGGCAAAACACAGTCAGTTGATTTCCATTCAACAATTCATATACTTAATTGTAAATTTGTTCATTATCGGGCGCAATCAATCTGTAGATATGAGAAACTATCCAGACATATCGAAATTTGTAAACAATGTATAGAAAGGGAAAATTTCAGGCATAAATTCATAAACGAATAAAACGACATGAAAAAGTTACATAAATCATTCAATTACTTCAAAGCAAGAATAAATTAAAAAAACTCAAAAAAATTCACCTTGAAAGTTTTCTGGTGAATTTTGAGTAGATAAAAGGAAAATTAGTGTCACAAGTAGGGTGGGAATGTCAAAAGTTTGAACGCTTCTACTATCTTAATATAATCTACTCATAGTACACATAAATGACTCATGTATCATTTAGAAAAAGGCTCATTCGAAATAAAATCATAAATTGTTTTCAGAAACTTAATGAATAAAACCCATGACATCAAGACGACATGAAAACGGGTTAACAAACCGTCTCACAAGCTGTGGCCAAGCCATGGTGACAAGGCAAGTTCATACACAAGTGATTACATAAGAGGGTGGTGGAGAAGGCATGAAGACAATTTGTCAATCCTTGGGCAAGCTGTCTCCAAGCCGCAGGATTAGCTCAACAACTTGACAACTTTTCTACCTTTAGTAAATTTTACTTCCCGATGTTTTGGATGGAACTCTGAGACCCACGAATATTACTTTCAAAGATATTTCGAATATTCACAACTTTGTAGTAGATTCAAATGTCCAATTCCAAAGGAGAGATGGTCAAAATCGAGAATTTATCAAGCATAATTATGATTCTTGATCCAACACCATTGATCTCCACTTGACTCTTCAATCTTCAGTCGATCTTGATGTTTCCATGCAGTTTTCGGATCCAAGAAAGATTGAATCCTCGTGTTTTTGGTATTTCAATTGATTATGCACCATAAACTGTCTCGAAAGGCTTAAACACAAAGTTAATCAAAGTAGAATCCATAATATGCAACATGAATGATTTCGACACAATATGTATGCAAAACAAATAAAAATAGACATGAAATGCATGACTACCATCGAAAATGATGTATGAATAGTTGATATCAGTTAAAGAAGTGCAAGTGTTTCAAAGGGACTGTCTTTTTAGCCTTGCCTTAGTTGTTACCTATTGGGTATGGATCTTTATGATAAATTAATAAATGAGTCATATAATAAAAGAACTTGAACAAGTGATGAGTAAGTTCATGATCGGCTTAGCAATGTAATACTTATATTTTTTCTTCTTCCGGTTTGTTCTTGGAGTTGATTATTTTTGATATTGTCTTCATACAATTAATTAGATATTTTATTTTAAGTTATTTTGCAATAATTTTTTAGTAGAAGGATTTTTTTTAATTGTGTGTGTATGTGCGTGTCAAGATTGATTTAACAACCAGTGATAATAGTGATCGATGTGGATTGAACAATTTGTAGACACCCAAGGGGTCATGATCAAAGAATTATGAAATTCCTCTTGAGTTTACAAAACATGTCTAAACATACTTTGAATCTTCTATTTATATAATCGACAAATTTAAATACAATTAGCTAGTAAGCGTTGTTTTCATTTGGATATCTATTTTTGAAGGTTTAAGCATCATGATTTTATATAAGGGAAATTTTAACATCATTTTGTTTTGGAGGAATATACACCTTTTGATTTAAAGTGCATTTTAATTTTATCTTAAGAACATAATTGCAATGTTTCTTCGGTTGATATGTATATATGGACATGATACATGGTATATTATTAATGTTACCTATAATGTTTTGTAATAAATGAATATTTGAGGATATAATAGCTTTATTTGGCATCGTGTATAGTCTCAAACTTTTATATGTCAAACGTTTTTGGGGAAAATTAAACATCTCGACACTTTTGAGTCTCGAGGATTATTCGAGACTTAGTTCCAAATTAATATTTTGACACTTTTTATGTCCAAATATTTAGTGATCATTGGCTTTCTCCAACACCACATATTTATCGACGCTTGTATGTGTGCAAGATAATATATGGTTTTGACACTAATTAGGTATATAGATGCTTTTAAGTGTGGAAATATTCGTGGACATTGTGTGAGCATTATTCTCGACACCTTTGAGTGTAGCAAATGATATTATAACTACTAACTTTGATGGTTTTAAGTGTCCTTTGATTGAGACATGATAAATAAAATCTTAAAAAAAGCATCGATATCACAAATTCGACATCTTTAAGCATTGTAAATATCGCCATACATAAGTATCGGGAATACTCGATGGAGAAAAAACCGATGTTTTACATAAGCACCAAGAATAAAAATATGGATGCTTTTAATTGTCAATATCTGCTTAAAAAAGAGAGCATAATTCACTTTTTTTTAGCAGTGAAAGTGTTTTTCAGTTTTAGGCATACAGTGGGGCAAGCGGTGTTTTTGAGCTTGTTCCTCTTCGCATTCAGACCTACAAGACCAAGACAACTAAAAAGAGACAAGTTAGAAACAAAAGGAATGCTTTACAATTAATCAAACAAACATATTCTCCAACAATGACACCAATTTGATGAGGGTTGAAACAAGTGTCTTAGATCTGACAAATAATTATTCAAGACACGTTTGCAGTATAATGGCCATGGTTAAACACAAGGAGATTGATGTAATGATTTATTTAAAAGACTAAAACAAAAATAAAGATAGAAGATAATAACTGAGTATACACCAAGTAGTGGAGTTGTCTTGAATCAACATAGAAGTAGGAATAACCACAACGATTTCCTTCAAAATGAAAAGAATACAATCTCAATTATACTCAATTAAAATCAATGGCATATAAGTCATGCTACGAAGGGAACATTCCTTCGTAGGTCTTGCATTTTGTAGGAAATTAAGGTATAGATTCACGCATCTCTCGCATCTTGCAAACAACACCTGTAATTACAAATAGACCATATAATCATCTATGCACATCTCTTGCATCTTGTGTTGGAGGATCATAGGACGACCGTAACATATGAAGTATAACATAAACATCATAAATCCATCAAGCAAAGTCGGGCTCTTTGGGCCCTAGAACCGTAAAAAAAGTAGCAAGACATACTTGCAGAAGTTTCTTCCTTTATTGAATCAAAACATTGAACCGACTGAGTCGATCACTAGGTGTGATCGAGTCGATCGATGCGGGACCATTCATCATCTATGAAGGTTACCCAAGTGTAAAAACTAGCTATAGAAAGTAATAACCTAACAACCCAGTGTATATGTTTATAAATAACCCTAGAACATATCTACTAAGAAAAATAAATCTAAAAGGTCTATCAAATCTTTCAACTAAATCTATCTCTAAAGGAAGTTTGATATAGAGAATGATAAGTCTTTCAAAATATGACGCATAACCCCGAACAATCGACCCGATCAAACGTAGTGAATTTACTCGACCTGGTACAAAACATGACTATGAAATAATGGTCACATGCTCCTCACATAGACATCGGTCTACTTGATCAACGTGGTCGGTTGACTCGACTACTTGAATTCTTCCAATCAACTCATTCATTTCTTCAATAAATATACTAGTGTAAAGCTCCATCTTTTGATCTTTCAAACAATTAGACGGACATTTATCTTATCAAGCAACAAGTGTAATGTTAGTTGTGATTTTCAAGTAAAACTTTAAAAAAGGATAATATGTTAAGGAAACAATCATCCTAAATGATCCTCTATTCTCTCATATGATAGTTTCCATACTTATGTTATCTTTTTTCTCTTTCTCTTGATCTCTATCCCTTAATTCTAGCATCACTATTGTGTATATATGTAACCTGTGATTACTCATTTACATCCATCAAAATACAAGTTCCTACATGGTATTAGAGGTGTGAACGATCCAAAAATTTTCTCTATTATCACACACAACCTACAATGGCTTCTCCAACCATCACCACCCCAAATGAGAATGACACCTCTAGACCCTTTGTTGTTGTCACCTTCCTCAATGTTAATAAGCTAACCACAACAAGCTATCTCTCCTAGAAGCTTCAACTTGAAGCAATTCTAGTCGGCTATGGCCTCTTCAAGTTCATCGATGGATCCTACCCTACCCCTAGTGAAACTATCACTGTGGTAACCACAACAAATCCCAACCTTGAGTATCAGTCATGGCTTCGCCAAGATAGGCTCATCTTTGGTGCTATCATAGGTACCATCACACCCTCTCTCATTCACCTTGTCAACAATGCAACAACCTCTAAAAATGTATGGGATGTTCTTACCAAAACATTTGCAAACCCAACTCGATGACACATCAAGCAGCTCAAGGATCAACTACGCCACATGGTGAAAGGTCCCTCCTCCATCATCACCTATATGCAATATGTGCAATGTGTGGTTAATGACCTAGTGATGTTGGGCAAACCAATGGATCCAGAAGACATCACTGATCGATTCTTGGATGGCCTAGGCTCAGAATATGAGTTAGTGAACGATACAATCCATGCACGTGACTCTCCCATTTCCTTCGCTGAACTTATGGAGAAACTCATCGACAAGGAGCTCTCGCCGTCACCGTAACACACCAATAACCTTCCCCATTGTTACCAATCCAACTTCAAGATCCAACTATCCTACTCGTACTCCAGCAACACTTTCCAACACTTATCCTAAACAGCCATCCAAACCCTATTTTGGCAAGTGTTAGTGGTGTGACATTGTAGGTCACTCACTTTCCCGTTGCTCAATCTTCCAAAAGCTACACCCTACCATCCATCTTCCGCCATGCCAACCACGAACACTAGTGATTCCACCAACTGTCCCTCAAGCTCACACTACTGCCTTCCTTCCAACACCAAACGACTCCAATTGGCTGCTAGACACGGGTACCACATACCGTGTCACATCTGACCTTAACAATCTCTCACTTCATTATCCATATGATGGCTTAAATGTAATCATCATAGGTGACAAATCAGGTTTACAGATTGCCAATATTGGCTCTACCTCTCTCCCCTCTACTTCAACTAATCTTTATCTCAATGATGTATTACATGTCCCCAAAATGCATAAACACATTCTATCTATTTGTAAGCTTTGTGTTGACAACAATGCTTTCATTGAATTCTCACCCACTGCCGTCTTTATCAAGGATCTTCGAACCAGACAACTGTTGCTAGAAGGGAGGGTTAGAAATGACCTCTATGAAGTGCCTCTATCACCATCACGAAGTCCCCTTGTGCTCACCTCCAAACTGTCATCATCAACTTGACTTCACAATCTTGGTCACCCATCGACCAAAGCATTTCATTTTTTATCTATAAAACTACGCTTACCTTTCTCTAAAGACTTATGTAACTCATGCCAAGTTAATAAGAGTCATAAACTTTCATTCTCTCGTTGCATCTCGAGCTCTTGAAGTCATCTATTCTGATGTTTGGACTTCACCGATTCACTCTCATGACAACTAGAAGCACTATGCCATTTTTATCGATCACTTTACCAAACATGTTTGTCTATACCCTCTCCAAAAGAAATCGGATACAACCCTAGTGTTCATACATTTTAAGAACCTAGTTGAGAGACATTTTAACACCACCATACTCACACTCTACTCTGATAATGGAGGTGAGTATATTGGCCTCCAACTCTACCTTTCTCAACAAGGTATCACTCACAAAACAAGCCCGCCCATACTCCGGAGCATAATGGCTATGTTGAGCGTAGACACCGACATCTTGTCTAGACAGGGCTTAGCATACTCTTTCATGCATCCATGCCCATCTTATGCTGGCCACATGCCCTTGCAACTGCCTCATACTTGATCAATCGTCTCCCCACACCGACTCTAGCCAACCTCACACCCTTTGAGAAGCTCTTCAACAAGCCACCTTCCTACACAAATCTTCGTAGCTTTGGCTGCCTATGCTATCTCTGGCTAAGACCGTACACAAAACACAAGCTCGACCCTAAGTCTACCCCCTACACCTTTGTTAGTTACTCTCAAACTCAGTCGGCATATTACTTCCTAGATCACACTACACACAAAGTGTTTGTGTCTAGACATGTCCGATTTTTTTAAAGCCTAGTTCCCTTTCGCCTCACTTCCACAACCCGTATCGGCCTAAGATGACATTGAGCCCAATCCCTAGTGCTTTGTCTCGCTTCCAATCTTGCATAACAACCCCTTACCATGTTCTCAACCCACTTCACCCTTAACCTCACCACACTCCTCATCAACTATACCAGCGCTCCAAGAACCGTCCACAACACCTACCATCTCCTCTCCGTCATCAATCTCCTCTAGTTTCAACGTCCTACCCCCCTCCCCTTCCGCGCTCCATCACCACTCGATCTCAAAACAATATATTCAAAATCATCGACAAGCTTAACCTAAGCGCCCTCCTCCACACCACCATTGAGCCTCGTTCCTACAAACAAGCCCTCTCTATCCCAGTTTGGAAGCATGCCATGAACTTTCAATTCCAAGCCCTCCAAACCAATAATACTTGGACACTCGTTCCACGCTCCCAAGCAAGCAAAGTTGTGGGTTGCAAATGGGTGTTTTGGACCAAGTATCACACTGACGACTCCATTGACAAGCACAAGGAGCGCCTAGTTGCCAAAGGGTTCCACCAACGCCCAAGCTTGGACTATTGGGACATGTTCAACCCGGTCATCAAGCCTGCCACTGTTCGCTTAATCCTTAAACTTGCAGTCACTCACAACTGGCTTCTGCGCCAACTAGATGTCATTAACGCCTTTCTCCAAGGCAAACTCGATGGTCGAATCTTCATGTCCCAACCACCAGGATTTATAGATCCAGGCAAGCCTGATCATGTGTGTGTCCTACACAAGGTCATCTACGGTCTCAAGCAAGCTCCGAGTGAATGGTACAACGTCCTACACTCCCACCTTATATCTCTAGGGTTTAAAAACTCCACTTCCGACACATCTCTTTGTCACCTTCAAACTTCGACTGGCAATGTCTTTCTACTTTTGTACGTGGATGACATTATTGTCACTGAATCATTTGTGGCCCTCGTTGAAACCATCATAGCGCAAATTACTTCCAAGTTCTCCATTAAGGACCTTGGGTGTCTTCATTACTTTCTTGGGGTTAAAGTGGTCACTTGTGCATCTGGTATCTTCCTCACTCAACAAAATTATATTCAAGACCTTCTTCTCTAGAATGATCTTAGCCAAGTCAAACCCGTAGCAACACCCCTATGTTCAAACACACAACTCAACCTCAACTCCGACTCTCCCTTACTGAATCTTCTCCAGTACCGTCAAGCCCTAAGCAACCTCCAATACTTCTCTCTCACCCGAATAGATACTTCATTTGCCATCAACAAACCATCCCAATTCATGCATAAACTCACAACCATGTACTGGGCAGCCGTGAAATGCATTCTTCGCTACTTAGCTGGAACATCTTCTCATGGAATCATGCTCCACGACAATAATCATTCACCCTTCATGCCTTCTATGATGCTGACTGGGCAGGTGATCGATCTGACTACCTATCAATAGGTGCTTACATTGTGTATCTAGGTCGCAATCCTATATCTTGGAGCTCTAAGAAACAACGCACTGTCGGCCGCTCCTCCGTTGAGGATGAGTACAGATCCTTTGCCAACATTGCTGCAGAGCTCCAACGGCTCATGTCCATCCTCACTGAAATTGGTTCTCTCATTCACCATCTCTAGTCATCTACTACGACAACGTTGGGGCCACTAAACTATATGCAAATCTTGTCATTCACTCAAGCATGAAGCATCTTGCTATGGATTATCATTTCATTAGGGAAAAAGGTCCAAGTTGGCTCTCTACGAGTCACTCTTGTCACCAATGACGACCAACTTGCTGAGGCCCTTACCAAAACACTGCCACAAACTCGTCTTCAGATGTTGGTCTCCAAGATTGGTCTTGTCTCATGCCCAACCTATCTTGCAGGGGAATGTTAAGGATCATCCTAAAAGATCGTGTATTCTCTCATATGATAGCTTCCATACTTATGTTATCTTTTATCCCCTTCACTTGATTTCTATCCCTTAATTCTAGTATCACTATGTATATATGTAACTTGTGATTACTCATTTACATTTATCAAAATACAAGTTCCTACATAATATACTTAATATTTATTTATAAGAAGTGTGTGAAACACTAGAAGATAGTTATTTTCATATAGAGACTATGTTATATATGTTGTATTTTGTTAGAAGGAGAAACAATGGTCTCCGCGCATCTAGTCGTGCTTATTATAAATGGAAAAAGTGACTACACTATGTAAAGCACCCCATAACTCATGTATGGGCACACATATTCAGACAACGACCATGTAGGGAGGGGCTGGTATTTAGAGTATATGATATAGTTATTTAATAGAAATCCAAAAATGTGGTTGGGTCAATGGAGACAGAGAAAACGCGTTAATTTAGGCAACATTAAGACTATAAAATAAGTGTGGTCTTGTTGCATGCATGTTACGTAGTGGGGTTGTTATCGTTGAATACATCCAAATCTATAATTATGCAAAGTCAACAAACCAACGTCCCTATTCACACCTTACCCTTCTAATTCATTACTTTATCATTCACCTTTGCATACACACAATACTTTGTTTTATAAATATTACAAGACCGACGTGTAAGATTATTACTTTTATGTATTATAAATTGGTGCTAATCTATAAATTTTTAATCATAGAGTAAATTGACTTAAAACCATATAAATTAATATTTTACTATCTTCTGCAAAGAAGATCACGTAAACATACCTAAATTTTAAACAAAATAAATATTTTTGTAAGATTATTACTTCCCCAATCATAAAAATGACTTTCTAGCTATTAACATGATTATTAAGAAGTTGTTAAACAACCTTAATTTAATATAAAAGTTTTTTTTATATCAATTTTACCACTTATTTTAAACGAGAATTCAATAATAATAATAATAATAATAATAATAATAATAATAATAATAATAATATATTTGTCAGTTCATGCTTAACCACTAAGGTTATCATGAAATTTGAGGGCGACTTCATTGGCGATCCCAAATACGTTCTATTCTTCACAGGTACAAGCCAAATAAAAGTGCGGAAAATCGTTCTGGTCTGAAGAAAAACTTGTAGGTGAATGTATCTCGCGATCTATTCGGACATGCAAGGAGCCATGGCGTATTCACCTTCCTGTTGATCAACTTTTGTCTTCTGAGTTCGACCTCCAAGCCAAAGAGGTTGTTGTTAGTCAAGAAGAGCTTAATATTAATCAATGCAAGAGGAAAGTTGGTGATGGTCACTATTTAGTTGCCGCTCGTATTCTCACGTCCTCAGGCATTGCCCTATAATCTATTCATATCCTGAATGAGCTTAAAGACAATCACCCTTTCATCCCGACACCTTCTATTCTACCCTATTGGGAGATGCCTTACAAGTTAACAAGATTTTGGTGCCGATAGGATTAGAAGTCTTCCTAAGGGCACCTTGTGTGAGAGAGATGGGTTGCGTGTCCAACACTTACTAGATGCCCTTAGTGGAGTTGTTGTTGCAATCTTTGTTGAGTTGGTTCATTCTATCACCCGTGTGATTAATACATTTCTTGATGGACAATGTTTGGCCTTCCTTGCGGAATTTATTACGAGTGCTCTAATGATGCCTCTTATAAATCCTGAGGGGTATTCGGCCCATTGCGGTGTGGTCTATTTGGCAGTGTTTGGTTTCTAAAGTTGTTGAATCTGTTGTTGGAAATTTCCTTGAGCCTTATTTTGATGATGCACGGCTTGGGGTGGGTGTTTCAAGGAGTGGGGAGGTTGTTCTTCATGATGTTAACAGATTAGTCAAATCCCAGGGACATGATAATAGCATGACTATGCTAGTATGCTTCTAGTTGATTTCAAGAATGCATTTAATCTTGTCGACCGTGTTATAATTCAAGAGGTCCGTCGCATGTGTCTTGCAATCTCCCGATGTATTGAGTTCTATTATGCTCGTCCGGCCCGTTTATATTATGGTGATCATGTTCTTTATTCGAGTCAAGGTGTGTAATAGGGGGGGCCTCGGTCCAATGCTTTTTTCGTTGGTTCTTCACCTGTTGATTCGTAAAATTATAGATAATTAATTGTGTGTTGAAGCTTAACACGAGGTACCTTGATGATTGAACATTGATTGGGGACACGTTGATGGTTAGCAGAGCTTTTTCCATTATCATGGTTGGCGGTCTTGCGTTAGGTCTGCACCTTAATGTTAGCAAAACTAAAATCTTTTGGCCGGTCGAAGATCCGCGTTGTAGGAAGTCTGAGCTTTTTCCCGAGCTTATTCTCAAACCTACGAGGGAAGTCAAACTTCTTGGAGAGGTTGTTAGCCTAGATCTTTCCTTCTGTAGCGAGGTGGCAGTGGAGAGAGTTTTGAAAATTAATGCTTTCATGGAAGCCATTTGGAGGTTAGAGAATCCACAATGTGAGCTTTTTCTCCTTCAAACCTGCTATGAAGTCTCTCGTCTTTACTTTGCTATACAGACAACCCCTATCTTGTTTTTTGCTTGCACAACATATTTTTGATTCCTCGTTGTGGCACTTAGTTGAGCAAATTGTTACGACTGGTGGGGCTGGTTTTTGGTCCTTTGTAGTGGCGTCTTTCCACTATGCCGATAGATAGTGGTGGACTTGGTGTTTACATGGCTGGAAACACTTTACACTACGCTTTTCTTCCTTCATGGCTTCAATCCCGCATGGTGCAAGATAGAATTTTAGGGAATTTCGGAGTTTTTGATGTTGGTGTTGCTTTTGAGTCTGTGTTATCTAGTTGGGACAACGTCATTGGTAGAGATGACTTTGACATGAGTATGATGCAGTCAGCCCTCCCCCTACCATTATTGAAGAAAATGGCTAGCTATAATTACAAGAATGTGGGTAAGCATCTTAAAATGGAGTTTTGTTCTTTCTGGAAAGCAGGAAGCCCTTATTGATAATTTAAAACTTCCCATGACCCAACAATGGTTGAAAGCTACCCTTATGTTTGGTCTTGGTTAGGCTATGAATCTTTCTACTTTTCGGTCCGTTGTTAAATACTGTCTCAAAACTGAGATGTTTCGTGAGGGGTCTAATTGTCCGGTGTGTGAGAAAGGCATTCTTGATACTTGGGGGAGCACGCTCTAGCATGCGCTGTTGAGATTGGTGTTAAATACCGTCATAATATGCGTTGTGGAAATAAGCTTCCACATGTATGGTTGATGAGAAGGGTAGAGAATTGCGTCCTACGAATATTCTCTTCTATATTTGGTTCCAAGGCAAAGACACATGTGTTGATATTACTAGTATCTTCCCATTTTCTTCCTCTAAACTTCCAGGCTTCATTCCAGGTAAGGCCGTGAGGCTAGCCGCTCCTAATAAAAGGAAGAAGTATGAGGCTGTATATAATGCCGGAGGATACCATTTCCTCCCGTTCTCCTTTTTCACCTTTGGCGAATTGGGAGATGATGCTACCTAATTACTTAAGAGATTGCGAGCGTATGCTAGAGGGTTACTTGAGTATAGTAGAGACACGAGTCACATTTTGACTAGGATTGCGTTTACTATTCAGAAGGGGGTGTGTAGCTCAACTTGTTAGTCGGCTCCCATCCAGTTTCTTGTAAAATAACATAATAATAATAATAATAATAATAATAATAATAATAATAATAATAATAATAATTCAAAATCTACAACAAAATAAATATATACCATGTAAAATAGATATGATAATTGGTAAAATAGAAAATACGAGTTAAATGATGTTACAAAGGAAATTTTAAACTCATTGAGATATAAAGGTTCATAAAAGAATAGAAAACGAATAATACAATTTATAATAAAAGGAGATATAGATGTTCTAGAAATTGTTTACAAAAACTAGCGAGAAAAGGTGATATATTTTGAGTTGAACTGTGTCATAGAAGATAACGCAAACTTATTAAAAAAATATAGGTTATATTATGTGAATAAATATTGTCAATAATACATATGATAAAATCTTTTCATAAAAGAATAACATCCGATTCACTCCCTTGAAAAACTAATTAAATATATAGATATATTAAACTAATAAGCCATAATACTATATTTGATTTTAGAAAAAAAAATGTATAATTTATTTATTTTTTATCTTTTATTTATACAAGTTTTCAATCTTTCGACTTCGCCTCTTAAAAAATGTGGGATATACAGTAATATTTATGTAAAATTATGGCATTTCCTCTTCCCTATACTTTTTCATTTCTCATTACATATAACTTTTTTTTTTATCAATATCAATTTATTTTTCTTCAATAATATACACTTCTTTAGACTTAATTAGAAATGACAAGAAATAACACTATAATTGATATTAGGTAAAAAGCCAAGAAATTATGATTTGTCTAGTCTTTAAAACTTCTATTTATAAAAACTCTCACTTGTTAATATACTTAGTAATCGATGCAGGATAATTTAGTTTGAAATTTACTTATTATGTGTGATAATTTAGTTGCACAATATGATTTTAAAAATATGAGTAGATGACTTTATATATATATATATATATATATATATATATATATATATATATATATATATATATATATATATATATATATAGATAGAGTATAAATCCTATGAGAACACCCCCTAACGTGAGAACATGAGAACAGATTCGTAATTATTATTAGTTTTGTCACGAATGTGTCATATCGTTTTAATGTATTATTCGTACTTATTGTTGGTTGAGTGGATTATTCGTAGTTATTATTAATTATGATATCTACTCTAAATCTCAACCCTTAATACTCACCATCTAACGGTGTATGATTGTTCTCATGTTCTCACGTTAGGGGTGTTCTCATAGGAACCACACCCTATATATATATATATTTCTTCTCTAAAATTTAATTTGTCTAATTGAAGCAATCTTATTGTGTTTTAGCACTTCAGATGACATATCATCTTGACCGAAATATTCAGACCATTGTTAATTATTTAACTTAATAGTTTTTTTTAAAAAAAAAATATTTTTCTACAAAATAATTGAAGCATGACTCAAACTAATTGATAGCTAAAATTTTTATTAAAAAAAATTAAAATTTCTTTTGTAAAATTAAGTGAATATAGTATATGTATAATGAAAATATGTAAACGTGATTTTAAATTTAAAATGTTTAATTTCATGAAATGAATGATACCTCACTTTTAATTTTTGTATCAAGTTCTTTAAAATTAGAATGAGTCATTTTTATAAATTCTTTCCATTCCTATTCTGTCGTACCAAATATGAAGTATGAGTTACATATGACTCATTCTCATTTCGATTTCATAAGAATACACCAAAGGAGTTATTTAGGGATGACAATTTCACTTGAACCCGACGGATATCCGGCCACCTAATCCAACGAAAAAGGGTAAAAACCCGTTAAAAGACGGATGAAAGCGGGTGGTGGAGCGGGTCGGATGTGGGTGAGCATTTCATCCATCCATCACCCGACCCATCATCCACCTATCAATCCGACCCGTATTGACCTACTTAAAATTATATATATATATATATATATATATATATATATATATATATATTTAGTATTTGTAGTTTATATTTTAAAATTTTTACCATTAGTTTCTTAATATATACTTATATTAAATTAAACCCTATATTTTCTTTCCTAATTTATTTTCTTTAGATTTCGAATATATTTCGATCCTTATTATTGATTCATTATTAAAAAAAAATTATTTTAAATCTTACTTTGTTATAGTGTTGTACTTGATATTGATATCATGTACATTTTATGATATTTTTTTTATTTGGATTTTAGTGTGTTTTTGATTTTCAGTAAAACATTTAATTTTTTACAATATGTAAATGATGTATAGAACCCCGAAATCTCACCCGCTTCATCCGTCGAATGTGGATGGATTGGATGCAGGCGAAACCCTTAACGGATGGTGGATCGAATGGGTAGACAATTTTAGTTGTGGATCGAGTGACGGTTAAGCTTATCCACCCGTCGTCCAATCTATTGAGTCGTTAGAGCGTTGAGGAGGTAATTCAACTCAACCATTAAAAAATTAAGTAAATATCTATCTAATAGGGAAAGAAACAGGAAAAAGAAAAGGCAATAAAAATCATTTCTATGACCGGCGGAGTTGCAGGTTCTCTGTCTGACTTGGGGAGTTTGCTGCTCCCTGTCCCTGGTGATCATGATGGACCTCTCACCGTTACCATTCTACCTTCTCTTCTTCGTTTCCTTCTTCCTCCCCCCACCAACGATGGCGTTTTCCCGATCCCAAACCGTGCAAGTCAAGTGCTCCCGCCAATTCCAGCACAATTCCACCTTCTACCAGCCTAACTACTCTGTCGCCATGTTCAACCTCTCCTCCCAACTCCAAACCTCCCTATCCGCCATCGCCGTCTCCGGTTCTACTCCTGACGCCGCCTACTCCCTAGCTCAGTGCTACGGTGATCTCTCCCCCGTCGATTGCCAGCTCTGCTTCTCCGAATCCCGCACCGTCCTCCCTGAGTGCTTCCCTTCCACTGGAGGTCGTGTCTTCCTTGATGGATGTTTTCTCCGCGCCGAGAACTATTCCTTCTTCTCCGAGATCTCCGGTGCCGGAGACGGCGCGATCTGCTCAAATCGCTCAAAGGGAGATGTCGAATCCCCAGCGTTTCGACTGGCGGTGGATCGGGCGGTGGCGAGCGCAATTAGGGAGGCGGTTGATGATGAAGAGGGGTTCGGGAGGTCGGAGGAAAAGTTTACCGGCAGAGGAAACTCGTCGGCGGTCTACGCGCTTGCTAATTGTTGGGAGACGTTGAACGGAAGCGCGTGTGCGGAGTGTTTGCGGAACGCTTCGTCGTTTGCCACGAGTTGCTTGCCCGCGGCGGAGGGGAGGGGTTTGATGGCCGGTTGCTTTTTGAGATACTCTGATTTTGATTTCCTCAACAAAGATAAGGCAAATGGAAGCTCAAAAAGTAAGCATCAAAATTCGACTCTTCTACATCTATTTGTACCGATAATAATATCCCCCTTCCCAAAACCCACAATCAACAAGTTTAGGATAACAGAATTTGAACAATTACTGAACATCTCTTCTGATTACCCTGTAATTGCTTTTTCAGAAGCTGTCATTGTGGTGGCACTGGTGTGTGTTGTTAGCTCCTTGGTGGTTCTAGGAATTGGGGCAGTCATTGGCACTTATATGTGGAGGCTCAGGAAGATCCAGCAGAAAAGAAGAGGTAGGAGTACGATTAGTCACAAAATGTTGTATTTGATCAACTTTAGCTCAGAAGGATCTTTAGCTGATGATGTTTTGAGGCTCTATTACTTATTGTTGTATTAGAGGGTTATATTTACAGTCTTGAAGATTACATTGATTATGCTGTTTTGTTAGATAGGACTGATTTAGTATCTTATTGTTTGGCCATTGCAATAGAACGATTTGTAGTTCAGAAGTATTTTCAAGTTAAGTAGTGGATTCTATTCAGGAATGTATGATGCAGAAAGACTGGTGGATTCCCTCCATGACCGGAGCCTGAACTTCAAGTACTCGACACTTGAAAAGGCAACGGGATCTTTTGCTGAAGAGAACATGCTTGGGCAGGGCGGTTTTGGAACTGTATACAAGGTCTTCCCTTCTAACATTGCATTATTTTTTACTTCTTTTTTATGATCATTTATTCCTGTTTTTTAAATCTCATATTAACATCTTGGAAAAGGTTACTTTGTTCCTATCGGCACCTTCTAGCTATTGAGAAGGTAGAAACTTGCAAAACTCTTACGTGGTTCGTTCTCTTCTATAGGGTGTTTTGCCTGATGGGAGGGAAATTGCTGTCAAGAGACTTTTCTTCAACAACAGACACCGAGCAGCTGACTTCTACAACGAGGTTAATATTATCAGCAGTGTGGAGCACAAAAATCTGGTTAGGCTGTTGGGTTGTAGCTGTTCGGGTCCTGAAAGCCTTCTTGTCTACGAGTTCTTACCAAATAGAAGTCTAGATCGCTTTATCTTTGGTAATCATCTTGGTTGAACATAAAGATTGTCTTAGGGAGGGTAAATTCCACAGAGCCAGATTGTCATGTTATTCTCTGACATGGTTTACATATGAACATCATAGATGAACTCCGAGGCAGATCATTGAACTGGAAGAGAAGGTATGAAATCATCATTGGAACAGCTGAAGGGTTGGTCTACCTTCACGAAAACAAGGACAACAGGATCATTCATAGAGATATAAAAGCAAGCAACATCTTGTTAGATTCAAGATTACGTGCAAAGATAGCTGATTTCGGGTTGGCTAGGTCTTTTGAAGAAGATAAAAGCCATATCAGCACAGCCATTGCAGGAACAATGTGAGGAATTCAATAAAACTTCTTATGATTTCCCTTTTACTTTAACTTATATGGAAATATAGATCTATTTACACAGGTTTGAATAACATCAGACTGAAAATTACAAGCTCATATATAACCTAGCGTTTTCTCATTTGGGACATAACACATCTAGTAATTAGTTGGTACCTGTTGGTAAGATGTATGGAATAGACTATAGAAGCTAAGAAAGAAATTTTTAATATTTTTAAGCAATTGCAATAAGCAGGTTTATCCTCATTAGTCAATTCGGTGGATGGAATTTTTGAAGAGGATTAATTGAAGTGCTTCAGTATATTTCTCATATGTTCATTACTATGAAATGAAACCCTTCTTAGTTACTAGTGCAATCGTTTCCCAGGGGATACATGGCTCCTGAATATCTAGCTCATGGACAGTTGACGGAGAAAGCCGACGTCTACAGCTTTGGAATTCTCCTACTCGAGATTATTACAGGGAAACAAAACACCAAAAGCAAGCCGTTGGAGTACTCAGAGAGTTTAGTTGCAATTGTGAGTTGGTTTTGTTAGATTTGGTACCTACAATGACTTGAAAATTCTTCACCAGAACTGAAAATTATATGCCAATTACCCCTGTATGTTACAGGTCTGGAGGCATTTCCAGCAAGGAACTACCGAGGATCTCTTTGATCAGAACCTAATAGTCAATAGTATTGACGATGGTAGTGAAGAAGTAGAAGAAGAAGAAGAAGGAGAAGAAGGGAGCAATATCAGAGAGGAGATTAAGAGGGCCGTTCATGTAGGGCTTTTGTGCATCCAAGAAGCTCCAACTTTACGTCCTACAATGTCGAGGGTGTTACAGATGTTGAGGAAGAAGGATGGGCATCTACCTTCACCGAGTAATCCGCCTTTCATAGATGAAAGAACCATGGAGCTTAACAATATATATGAAAACCCATGCCAACCCCTTAATTCAAGCTCATCTAATTCAATTGCTACCATCTCGTATAGTTCCTTCTATGGAAGGTGATGATGTTGGGTGCAAGATTTATAAGACAAAAGATCATTTGTTGTTTTAGGGATGAGATTATATTTAGGTATATGTATGTGTATTCACTGTTTGTTATAGTAATAGAAACGAAGAGAAAATTATTGCGTTTTTGATGAAAACAGAACACTTGCTACTTCCTATGCATACTTATAAAATCAATAATGGCGTCGCATAAAGTTGGCGTATAAGTAAATATGCATTTAGATAGACGAGGAACCTCAGAGCATTTAGGTAGACTGATACTACTGGTTAAGTATCGAACGAGATGAGCTTCCTTGAGCCGAGAGCATTTAGATGGACGAGGAACCTCAGAGCATCTAGGGAGATTAATACGAAGGATCAAGTATCGAACGAGACGAGCTTCCTTGAGCCGACACCTAGGAAGAAGAAGCGAGCGAGGTCCTGGCCGGGTACGGGAAACATGTATTGATCCCATGGTTTAATGGAACGAGCGAGATGAGCTTCCCTCGTAGTACGGATTCTATCTATTGGAGTATAAATAGATAGGTTTTAGGGTTGTATTCTTTAATCCACAAAAAGTATATTAAAAACTCTAGCTGCAAGTTCCTTGCAGCAAAACCAAAAACGTTTCATCTTCACTCGCTATTCCACTGATTAACTCGTTCAAATCTTAACAACTAGTATCATAGCAAGGATGTTGATGGGTTCCGTTGCAAAATTCGAGGTTCTGCGATTCAATAGAACTGACAACTTCGGTCTTTGGCAACGACCGGTTAGGGATTTTCTAACGCAACAGGGGATATTGAAGGTGTTGAAGGAGACGAAGCCTGATTCGTTGAAAGGCGACGAATGGGAGGAGATACATGAGAAGGCATCGTCGATCATTCGACTCTGTTTGATAGACGAGGTAATATACCATGTTATTGATCTCAAATGATTTGGACTCAATTGGAGAAACGATATTTGCCAAAATCTTTGTCTATTAAGTTGTATCTCAAACAGAGGTTGTATGAGTTGAAAGTGGTGAAAGGTTCTGACTTGGTGAAACACGTGAATATTTTCAATCAAATTATTTGGGATTTGGCTCGGGTGGATGTAAAACTTGAAGATGAAGGTAAAGTTATAATTTGGCTGTGTTCTCTACCCTCTTCATATGAGAATATAGTGATGGCGTTGGCGTGTGGGAAATACGAGATAATTCTTGAAGATATCAATAGCGCACAAGCCGAACGACGACAACATACTAGCGAGAGTTCTCAAAGTGAAGGGTTGTATGTTAGAGGCAATTAGGATAGAGGGAAGACGAAAGAGAAGCAAGAGAGAAACAATTAACAAGTAATCCAGGTCGAAGTCCAAAGGTAACAAGCCAATAACTTGGTACTTCTACAAGGAGGAGGGTCATTTCAAACGTGATTGTCCTGTTAGGAATAAGAAGTATTGAAGGTAAGAAGTCAAATGAATCTTCAAAATTAGCAAACATGGTGCAGAAAGATAATTCAGATGGTGTAGATTTTGATATGCTCCCTGTGACGTCAAGCAACTACTCAGATGTATGGATCATGGATACGGGGTGTTCGTTTCACATGACTTCGAATAGAGATTGGTTTGAGACGTACAAGTCTAGAACTTTTGGCTATGTCCGATTAGGTGACAACAAGGCTTGTGATGTTGTTGGTATTGGGCAGATAAAGGTGAGGATGCACGACGGTGTGATCCGAACATTGTCTGATATGCGTCATATTCCAGCTCTAAAGAAGAATATGATTTCCTTGGGGATTTTGCATGTGAATGGGTTTTGTTTCAAAATAGAAAAGAAATGTGTAAAGGTGAGCAAGGGGGATATGACAGTTATGAAGGGGCACATTACATTGGGTAATATCTACCGGTTGGTAGGGAGTACCGTTGCAGCTGGAGTTGTAGCCGTGGTTTCTGAATTAGGTTGCATAACTGTGTGACATATGCGCTTGGGTCACATCGGCGAAAGGGGGATGATTGAGCTTCACAAGGTCTCCGGGTCGGTGTCAAGAGTTGTAATATAGACTTCTGCAAGTTTTGAGTGATGGGAAAACAATCCAAGGTGTCTTTTAAGGCAAGTCAACACAACATATGTGTAATTATTAATTATGTGCATTCAAATGTGTGGGACCAACTCAAGTGTTGTCATTGGGAGGATCTACGTATTACATCACTTTCATTGATGATTATTCAATGAAGGTCTAGGTGCATTTTCTAAAGCATAAATATGAGATCTTCAGCAAGGTCAAGTTGTGGAAGGAATAAGTGGAAAATCTGACAAGGAGAAAAGTGAAGAATTGGAGATTTGATAATGGGACATAGTACACGGATTTTCAGTTTCAGAATTTTTGTGGTGAGCATGGCATTTAGAGACATTATACAGTGTAGATGACACCACAACAGAATGGTGTGTCTAGGAGGATGAATCATTCTATTGCAGAAAAAGCGCAATGTGTTAGATTGAATGTAGGGCTTTCAAAGCATTTCTGGGCAATTGTAGTGAGTATGACGATCTATTTGACAAATAGATCACCCTAGACTTCTCTTGATTGGAAGGTTTCAGAGGAGGTATGGACTGGTTCAGACTTAGACTTATCAAATCTAAAGGTTTTTGGCAGTCCAGTATATGTGTTGATTCCAAGTGATGAGCGAGCAAAGCTGGATGCAAAGTCTAAGAAATGAATTTTTCTAGGTTATGAGAAAGGTGTGAAGAGTTTCAAGTTTTGGGATCCTGTTACATAGAAACTGATGATCAGTCGAGATGTTGTCTTTGATGAGCAGGCAATGCTTCTACATGCCAAGGAAGTTGAAAAACCTATGGTTATAGAAACTGAATCCAGATCAGCAGTGAAGGTGGAGCTTTCAGATGCTAGCACACCTACACCAGTAGGTGATGAGCTGATGTAGATCATCAGCAGGTACAGAGTCTTATTTATGGCAGAATCAAGCACATCACAAGGGCCCTAATTAGATATGGTTTTGAGGAGATGGTTAACTATGCTCAGGTCATTGGCGGAGATGATCCATCTAACTTTTGAGAGGTTATTCATAGTCACGATAAAGAAGGATAGGTCGGTGTTATGGCCAAGGAGATGGAATCTCTTCATAAGAACATGACATGGGAGTTGGTTCCTCTTCGGATAGAAAAAGAGGACAATAGGATGCAAATGGGTTTTCAAGAAGAAATAAGGCATCTCAAAGAAAGAAGGGGTGAGGTACAAGGCACGACTTGTAGCAAAGGGTTACTCATAAAAAAAAAGGAATTGATTATGATGAGATTTTTTGCATGCTGTCCGACACACGTCTACCAGAAATGGTGTTGGCACTGGTAACTAACTGGGTTTGCATCTGGAGAAGATAGATGTGAAAACAACTTTCCTTCATGGTGCTTTGGAGGAGGAGCTCTACATGGAGCAACAAGAGGGTTTTGTGCAGCCGGAAGAGAAGAAGCTTGTATGCAAGTTGACAAAGTCATTGTATGTCTGAAACATACTCCTAGGCAATGGTATAAGAACTTTTACTCTTATATGTTTTGGATAGGCTACCAAAGATGTGAGTATGATTGATACATTTGTGTGAGCTATTTGGATGATGGATCTCCCTTGTACCTACTATTGTATCTTGATGACATGCCAATTGTTGGGAAGAATGTTGATGATATTGTTGAGTTGAAGACCTTGTTGGGCAAGGAGTTTGATATGAAGGATCTTGTTGTTGCAAATAAGATCCTTGGCATGGAGATTCGCAAGGAGAGAAGTTCAAGGAGGTTATGGTTGTCTCAGAAGACTTATATTGAGAAAGTGTTTGACAAATTCAACACAGTCAACTCCAAATATGTTAGCGCTCCTCTAGCGAATCACTTCAAACTCTCCTTAGCTCAATATCTGAAGTATGAGGGAGAAACTAAATATATGTCCAAAGCTCCTTATGGAAGTGTAGTTGGTTGCTTGATGCATGTTATGGTGTGTACAAGACATGATTTGGCCCAAGCCGTTAGCCAAGTGAGCAAGTATATGTCTAATCCTAGTAAAGAACATTGGGGGAGGGGTCAAGTAGATCCTCAGGTATTTGATGGGTACTGCTGACCGTTGAATTATGTTTGGTGGCAATGAAGGTGATCCTTCAGTTGTAGGGTATGTTGATTCAGACTTTGCCGGTGATCTTGACAACCAGAGGTCTAGTACAATGTATGCCTTTACTCTTGTTAGGGGATTATATGTTGGAGGGATTATATGTTGGAGATCCGTTCTGTAGTCCATGGTAGCCATGTCTATTGTTGAGGTAGTGTACATGGCTTTTGCAAAGGCAGCTAAGGAGGCCTTGTGGATTAGGTGAAATGAGAAGGAACTGAGTGTTGAGTATGGTGGAGTTGAGGTACATTTTGATAGTCAGAGTACCATATATTTGGCTAAGAATCAGGTGTATCATGCTCAGACTAAAGACATTGATGTGAGATTTCACAAGATTAAGCAGGTATAGGGAAAACATGTATTGAGTCCATGGTTTGATGGGCTCGGGTCGACAGGGGTGCGGGGGGCGAAGCCTCCCCGTTGTATAGAATTCTATCTATTGGAGTATTAATAGATAGGTTTTAGGGTTGTATTCATTATTCCACAAAAATTATATTGAAAATCCTAGTTGTAAGTTCCTGGTAGCAAAACCAAAAACGCTTCCTCTTCTCTCTCTATTCCATGTATTAAGTCGTTCAAATCTCAACACATGGCTCTTTGCCTCTAGCTTCTGGAGAAGTAGTTGTTAAGCGAGTTGGAAGGTGAGTTGGACACCTATTGCCCCCGATCTTGATGGGCTTCTATTCTCTTGCTATTCTCACGAAGGTCTGTTGATGGAAGATATTGGATGTCTAAGTTTGTCGTTCTCCACTCAACGGTATCTCATTTTATGAGAGTAGCCCGAGAAGGTGTTTAACATGAAGGCTTCTCAATGTGTCTTTTTTTTTCAAAAAAAATTGATGCACGGGTTCAAACATGAGTGTTGCACACATCCTTTTGTGAGAGAGAAATTCAGTTTCAAGATACGGGTTTTGGGTTTCCAGGTTAGGTTTTGATTCTCGATTAAAAAAGTTTATAATTAATAAAAACTCAATTTCCACCTTATGGTCTATTAAACAACACCCAATACATTGGAGATAAAGTATAATGCAGATATGAATTCATAAGTGCAGTTCATAAACACGCTTACTATTGGGGCGGACAAAACGCCTCACCAAGTCGAAGTCCGCATGCGCCATGGCTTGGGGCGCAAGCGGACTCCAAGTCCGCCCCAAAGCTCACAGGTGGGGCGCATGCGGACTGCGCATGCGTCCCAATTTATTATAAGAATAAACCAACGACTTTATCTATAATTAATGTTGGTGTTGTCCAGCGGTTAGAATATCAACCAATTACCCAATCGAACTGGGTTCGATTCCTGGCAATGGAGATTTTCTCCTTATTTTTTATTAATTTGTTATAATAAAAAATTTTCATTACCCTGAAAGGAACCTAGGTCTTCAAAGTGCAAAACAACTTTCTGGCCGCTGGACTACGATGAACAACCTTAAGAGTGGAGGTAACATGGTAGACTTCGTCCGGGCGCATTGGAAATCCTCCCCAATGAGGCGCATTGCACATGCGCCCGGAGCGGGGCGGACTCCGCCTTTATTAGCTGGATGTCCGCCCCAATAACATCACTTTTCATAAATAGCAGAAGTGCGTTCATGAACACAGATCACCACATTGAGATCAAAATGCAGATCAAATGAAAACCATTGACAAATTGGTTTTTTCTGTGAAGATATAATTATACCATTAACGGAATCCGAGTAAGCCATAGAAAGTTGTGTTGGAATCAATTTTTAATAAGTATTGCGCCGGGTTTTTCTGGGTAAATTTCCGGTGGGTTGTGGTCATCCTCTATACCGATAAACGGAAGCATTGACTCTGTCTCCATGAGTACTTAATTGTGGTATACTAATTTATAAAATTGGATTCTGAGTGAATGAGAAAATGATGCCCGAAATTATGTGTACGAAATACAAACTTGAGAAAAATGGACAAAAATGTGGATAACCTACATCCACAAAAAGGAGAATAACTCCTATAGTATATAAGGAGTATATATGTTTAAAGGTCGTGGTCTTTGGGTCACTACACATTTTGAATGATGAGCGTGCATAGCCAAATCAGCCACACGCGCGGGGCTCCGGCTCTGGACTCGGCTTTGGGCTTTTTGAGTCATGACGAGAATGATAGTGTTGGGGATGACCACCTATCATTATGGGCTCAATCTTGTCATGGGTTGCATAAATCAACGTCTCTTCCTCCCTTGTTCCGACACACCAAGAAAACAACGTCTCTTCCTTTCTCTTTTTAAGTCTTAGTTTTATCCTAAATTCGAAAGGTCATTCAATTGTTGTAATCCGGGACGTTTTCTATATTAAGGACAAAGATCTCCTATCTCGACTCTGCACATACTAACGGTATCATTTTTCCTCTTTTCCGTTGTCTTAACAGTTTAATCGGAAGAATCCCCAAACAGTATTCCTACAATCTTAATTTTGTAAAAATAAAACTTTTTTCTAAATTATTGTGCACTAACGTTTCTTTAAGTTTTGTAAATTCATAATTCAGATAAAATTATTACAAAAGCACAATTTTTTCGGACTACAAACAATTTTTGTGCAGGAACTTTGCATCGCATTCGGAATTTTTTAAAATCGGTTTTTCATTTTTTTTCCCCGGCATTTGTTTTTTTAAAAATCGAAAACAATTGGTTCTTGTACCGATGTTTAAACATAGATAATAATATATTATTTTTGTAATTTTATCATACTTAAAGAAATTACAAAAACGATCCACTAATTCTTGCGTTAAATTTTTGTGCAACAAAATTTTTAAAAATGGTTGAATTGAGTGAAAGCGACAATGTCCTCGTGAATAAGATAATTGACAAAACCGATATAATTCCCGGACTTCAAGTTCAAAACGGCGCAGATACGAGTGATGGTAACCGACATTAGCCGACACCCGAAATTCAATTTGGGAGGGGTCTGCCATTGGCTAACTTGAAAAACTCAGGTCTTTGAAAAAATAACAACTCCATTCCTACCCACAAATGAAAACGATACCCGGCCCACTGAGCGCAGGACTTAATCTTGAGAAGTTCGATGGAACGAGCTTCAAAACGTGGCAATAGAGGATGCTATTCTTCCTAACCAAAATGAAGTTGGACAAGTACCTAAAGGAGGATAATCTGATATCTCCCCTACACGGACATTGATGACATGATTTATGGCGTTATTCTAGACATTCATTTAGATAGTTTTTCCCGTTATTCATGCATGGTTTGGCATTAGTTCATGACGTTTACGCTTAATTCATGCATATTGTCGAAATAGACGTTTACACGAACTCTTGTCAGTTTTGTAGGTATTTTGGGGAGCTTTTGGAGCTTAATCGATACATTCGAGGATCATTCCTCGTGATGGCACACTTCCGGACTCATTAAGGAGCAAGTTAGGAGCAAAGGAGAACACAAAAGACCTTGTTGGTGCATGCCTTGCACCAACTCATGGCTTCATGATCCAAAGAGAGCTGAACAGAAAATTCCACGGCCTAGAGGCCAAAATCTAGACCGTGGTTTTGGCCGTGGTTTCTTCTGGACCACTTTGACACGTGTCCCACGATCTCTTTGTCTGACCCTTGCTTTTTGGTGGAGTATTTAAGTGGACCTGCAGGCTGATTTAAAGATCTTTCTTCCCTTTTTGACCTAGCTTCTTTCCCAAAAACACTTCTCCATTGTAGCCTCTCTTCCAAGCACCCTTGTGGGTGTTCTTGGGAGAGATTAGTGTAGATTTTAGTTTTAAAGTGAGATTTGAGTAGTTTTGAGTGAGGTTTCCTTTGTTGATACCTTGGAGCTGCATCTTGGAACCTTTGTAAGATTTGATAACTTCTATTCTAGCTTGTAATGCCTTTTCTTTGGATTATTCTCTAGCCATGACTTGCAAGCATGGTCTATTTATGAAGTTTGATCTAGATTTGTATGTTGTTGGTTGAATAGTTGTGATTCTAGGGTGAAGGAATGATGTTTATGCTTTGGACTATGATTGTATGGACTTGCATTTTAGCTTAGGATGGATTTGTGTTCGAAATCCCAACTCAGACCCAGAACCACGGCCTGTTCATCCAAAATCTAGACCGTGGTTTTGGCCGTGGTTTTCTCTGTTGTGCTTGTATTGATGAATCTGGATGTTAGAATGTAGATGTGTTGAAATCTTAGTGTTTGTTGAGCCTAATCTAGCTTAGGGTGACCTAATGTTAGCAGCCTTTTTTAGGGATGAGACTTACCCAGTAATTTCCTCTCTTAGATACATAAGATGATGAACTCTAGGTAGTAGTGAGCCAAAAAAGCCGCTATTGGATTGAGTGTGCTAGGATTGTTGCCTAAGACTTGCATTTTCCGAGACTTACCCGGTAAGGAGGGGTTTGACCCTTAGGTAGTGGCCGGTTTGTGTAGAATTCCCGTCCTTAGGTTCCTTGAGACTTATCCGGTAATAGGACTTTAGGTGCGAGACTAGTGGAGCATGAGACTTACCCGGTAATTGCTCCCATTAGAGAAACACCCAACTCCGAACAACCACAGCTTTCCTTTGATCTTTAGAAGCATGAGTCCATTGTCATAATCGGAATTCCGAATCTCTAGAATCCGCTTTCTTACCTCTTATCTCTTATCTTTGTGTTTCTGTGTTTGTTTGCTTATTTGTGTTGATATATTTGTGATCCTTGTTTGATCACCCAAAACCATCCAAAAATATTGTGTTTTGCACTTTATTTATTCCTCATCTCATCTTAGTTTAGATTTACACTATCTTTGATCATTGAATGACTTGATTTTACCTCAGTCCTTGTGTTCGACCTCGGAATACTTTCCTTCCTATATAACGATCCGTACACTGCGAGTTTCGCTAGGTAGTTTAGGAATTTAGATCGAGTTATAAATTTAAGACTTTGTGTGTGCATGTTTTGGGCGAACAAGTTCTTGGCACTCTTGTCTTGGATTTGTGTCGTACAATTCCTAGCGTGACAAACATGGACCAAAGCCACCTTTGAGGTTTGGTGCAAGGAGACTACCTTTGCAATGGCTGGATTATGAACAATTTGACTAACTCTTTATACCAAGTGTACGGGAAAGTTGGTACTACCAAGGAAATTTGGACTACCCTAGAGAAAAATACAAGTCTGAGGATGCAGACACTAAGAAGTACGTCGTTGATACGTTTATGAACTATCGAATGGTAGACTCAAGGCCAATCACGGAACAAGCTGAAGAGATGTAACTCTTAGCTTGTGAGATATTGGTAAAAGGGATGCAAATTTGTGAGGCATTCTAGGTGGTGGCGTTCATTGGGAAGTTCCCTCCATCTTGGAAAGACTTCATGAACTACCTTTTGCACAAGACAAAGGAGATGATTGTTGAAGATTTCATGGTCACGATATTGGTAGAGTCAAGGAACCGCAAGGTTGATAGGGATCCACCTGCAAAAGCCAAAGTTGCTAAGCATAAGACTAAGGGAAAGAAACACAAGTTCCACACCCAAGACAACAACTCACACAAGCCACAAGTAAAGAAGTTTAGTGGGAAATGTCACAAATGTTGCAAAATGGGTCACAAAGCTGACAAGTACCGTAGAAAGGGTGATCAGCGCAAGAGCAAGGGCAATACTCAATTTCACATGATTGAAGGAGGCCTGACAATAGATGATATGTGTGTCGTGATGTTTGAAGTCAACATAATCGGAAGCAACCCGATGGGGTTGTGGTACAATACTAGTGTTACATACCATATCTGTTGTGACAAGAGTATATTCACTACTTATGTCAAGAACAAAAGTGTTGAGTCTATGTTTATGGGGAACTCATCCACCTCCAAAGTCGAAGGCCACGAGTGTTGAGTACGACGTCCGAGAAAGAGTTAACCCTCACCAATATCATGCACATCCCTGAAATCCGGAAGAACTTGATTTCCAGAACTCTGCTAAATAAAAAAACGGGTTTAATGTAAACATCTGTTCTAAAAAGATAACTCTCACTAAGAAAGGGATTTATGTAGGCAAAAGATATATAAAGGATGAACTGTTCAAAGTGAATATATTGACAATCATCTCAACAGTTGTACCGGAAAGTTCAATGAATAAAACTGATATTGCTTATGTTGTTGAGTCTTTTAATATTTGACATGAAAGATTAGGACATGTGAATTATAAGTCTATATAAAGACTAATTAATTTGAACCTAATTCCAAAATACAAATCGAGTAAAGATATAAAAGTTTGCATACAGGCAAAACTCACAAAAGCCATCAATACTTAGTTGGTCTAGTGGGATGTGGTTAGGGTTGTGCATACGGTCCAGACCGGTGGACCGTAAATTAAGAAAACCTTGGACCGTAGACCGAACCAGGACCGGACCGTAACGGCCCGGTCCGGTTCCGGGTTAGACTGGTTTGTACATAAATTGTGCAATTTTGAATATTGCGGACCGGACCGGACCGGACCGGATTGGACAGGTTTGTACCTTGGTTGTGCAGTTTTGGTGAGGTTTTCCGGTCCAAAACCGGACCGGAATGGACCGAACTGGACCGGACCGGAAATTCGTAGTTTACGGTCCAACCCGGGTTACGGTTTTATACGGTCCAAAAACCGGACCGGACCGTAACCCGGATTTTCAAAAAACCTGGACCGTAGACCGGACCGGAACCGGTCCGGTCAATGGACCGGACTGTAAATTCTGGTCCGATCCGGTCCAGTTTTCCGGTCCGGTTTGATTTTGCACAGCCCTAGATGTGGTGCTAGACTCCTTAAGTGGTTAGTTTGGATATTCGAGTTCAAATCCTCCTGACGACATGTATGGCAAAACTGATATTGGGAGGGTATCCCCCAACAATGGGCCACGACTTACTCCCGTCCCGGATGTAGAGCAGCGAAGCCAATCGAACTGGGAGTTACTTATCAACCTTTCAAAAAAAAAACTCACAAAAACCCCATTTCCACAAGTTGGGAGAACTACTGAACCTTTAGGCTTAATTCATACGAACTTGTGTGATTTAAAATTTCTGTAAACTTGAGGCGGTAAAAAGTATTTCATGACCTTTATCGGTGATTGAACAAAATATTGTTATGTATATTTGCTAAGAAGCAAAGATGAGGCTTGGAAGTTCAAGGAATACAAGTTGGAAGTGGAGAACCAAGTCATTAAAACTAGAGTTGTCAGAATTTGGCCCGACCGGTGAATTCGACCCGACGAACCCAAGCTTGAGCCCGACCTGACTTTGAAAATTTTGAAAAAAGAGAATACCCAAAACCGACCCGCTTGAAACCGATTTAGCCCGACCCGAGTGAACTGAATAACCCGACCCAAAGTACCCCGACAACCCGAAGTAACCCAACCCGAACGACTTGATAGGCCGAAGTAACCCGACCCGAACTAACCCGATAACCCGAAATATCCCGACCCGAAGTAACCCAATAAGTCTATAATGGAATAATCCACTCTATAAGTTTATATTATAAGTCTATAATGACATATTACATAATCCATACTATAAGTCGGATATCCAGATCCGGTTAAAGGTCATTTCGATAAAACAACCACCCAAATATTCGCGGATAATTATCCAATCCAACTAAAGTTTTTTTTACATAAATACATAATTCATACTATAATTTTTAAGAATAGACATTTTAAAGATAAGTTTTTGATTTACTATATTGTTTGTATATACATAATACACATTATATAATCCTTACCATATCTATAAGTCTATAATGACTTTCTTCAACCCCGACACGATAAATGTAAGGTAACAATGATTTTAACTCATTAAAATAACTTTTGATTTTAACTTATAATTTACTAATTACTTATTAAAATATTTTCCAGCTTTAATTTTCGATTTCCTATACAAGTATTGAAGTATACATATTACATATTACATAGGTATAATTTTACAAGTATATATGATGACATTGTTTAAGTATTAACTTTTTTTTTAACCATGTTAGAGAAAAGATATGTGTTAAAGTTTTAAAAATAAGTTTCTTTAAAAAAAAAACTTGTATCAACTATATGTTTTTCACTTCCATTTGGATTAAGTTATGTGACTAACTAACTATGATATTTTATTTTAAAATTTTATAACAAACAAAATAGGGAAAAAAAAACATATATGGATCAAATAGATCAATCGCTTTACATATTTGGATCACTCGGATAACCAGATCCGGTTAATGTCATTTTCAATCAAACGAAACAGGCTAAAATCATTCTGATCAAATAAATCACTCAAATATCCGCGAAAAATTATCCAATCCGACTATAATCGTTTTCACATACCATATTGAAGAATTTGGATCAAACAGATCAACAAAGTATCCACGGATTATTATCTCATTCGGTGAAAAGTGATATATATTTACATTTGAATAAAATGTTACATTCAAATTAAGTGTCAAATAATTTATATTGCGTTTTCCACTAGTTTAAGAAAGTAATAGTTGATTAATATAGAATTAAATTCACGATATAACGGGTTGTTGATTATAATCAAATTAATTAACCAAAAATTAGGATTTGTTAGTGACATTCAAAGATTCTAAAAAATTTTATAGGACCCCGTTTATTAACCCGTGTCTCAAATTAATTATCCCATATTTATAATCCGTATTCCAAAGTACTTAATTACTTTTTAGTGGACCCAATAAATTTGGATGGAAAATTGGATAGTTTATTAGTCTAGATGAAATTTTAATAAGGTGGTTAATTGTTAATGTATTATGATATTGTGTTGTTAAATGAAAATAAAAATATAAGGCGTGGTTAAGTGAAAAATAATGAGTAAATAAGAGATGGCTTATGTAGTTTATTATAAATAAGTGGTGGTTTTATGTAGTTTGTTACAAATTGTCCGACCAAAAGGCCAAAACCGACCCGAATCAAGATGTTAGGCAACCCGACCCGGTTTTGACCCAACCTAAAAATAACTTGACCCGACTCAAACCCGATTGACCCACCACAGTTGACACATCTACCTGAAACCATTAAAAACCGAAGTAACCTAACTCGAATGACCTAAGAACCAAATTAAATTATAATCCAAAAATCGAGGTTATCTACTAACCAGTATAACTCGAACAATTGATACCCGATCTAAACAATCCCGACCCGAAACAAACTGCTAAAAAGAGATTATTTTTACCCGACCTGTTTGAACCCGAATAGTTGAAACCCGATCCAAACCGACCCGACCCGAAACAAAACGCTAAAAATAGAAACTGTTTTGACCCGACCCATTTGAACCCGGTCCTGTTGTGGCCGACCCGACCCAACCCGACCCGTCGGCCTTGTTTGACACCGCAACCAAGAACCGAACTAAACCGACCCGTCACTACATGTGAACCGAGGCTACCTGATAACTCGAACAATACTCGGCCCAAACCGACCCGACCCGAAATAAACTGATTATTAACCAAGCCCTTTTGTTACCCGACCCGTTTCAATCCGGGCATGTTGTGTCCCGACATGAACCTGACCCGATGGCCCCGTTTGACATGTCTAAGTAAAACCATAAAATTATTCGAAGTGATAGAGGAGACGAATATGATGAACCCTTCAACGCATTTTGTAAAGAAGATGAGATTGTTCTTTAAATAACCGCTCCTTACTCTCCACAATAAAAACAAACTAGAATACTTAAAATTCTTCTCCATAAAAATAATTCTAGTTTTGGCTAAGTGTTTCAACTTACCTCATGAAATTGGATAATCGATTTCCTCTCTTCGTAACTCAATGTCATGAGATAATATGTCATGGTATATTTAAAATCTTGTTCGAGTCCTAACTTGAAATATCAACACTAGACGAAAGAAAAAATGTGTATTAACAAAATTCGTTAATTCTCGAAAATAAATACACAAACTTATAGTTTCTTAATCCCATCATAACTCTTAATAGAAACTAAGTTTATGTTTTCAATAATTTATAATTTAATTCTATAAAAACTTTCAACCATAACACATGTTCTACATACTTCTCTGAAATTCGTACCAAAAAAAACATACTTCTCTTAAATTTCAAACTTATTGCCCAATTTAGAGTAGAACATATACTTTTTCAAATATTTTTTTTGTAATGGAGACGGGAGAGTTGAGACTCGCACATGTTATATAGATAACAAAATAAGAAAGAGCTAACAAATGACAGGCTTTTGGGTTGCTACTCCGCGGGCATCGTTTTTCAACAAAGGAATTTAAGTATTCGGAGAGTATTCCCGAACAAAATAACCTATTGGATAATCGAAAGCGAGCGAGGCCATGTGGTCCACTAAAACGTTAGCCTCACGATAATGAGACGGAGCTGAAAAAGTCAGTCCCTATGCCAGACTGAATAGCGGGTGTGTCGATGGAACAATGCAATTAACAAGTCTTAATACGAGTTCAAAATTAATCTCCACAAAGACCCTCTGGAACCCTTCTCCCAAGCAAGATACAATCCCTTGCAGAGACCCTAGAGCTTCGCGGACAGTACGAGTGCCTACATTCATACAAACCCACACAACCATTATCCATGCGAATCCCGAATGACGCCACCCGCAGAAGCACAATCCATGCTTCGAGCATAGCCGTGCGTATTGAGTTTAATCCAACCCTCAGTCAAGAGCAGATCAACCAATGTTAACTGAAGTTTTAGTTGGACTGAGCAGCGACGAGCGATAACGAGTCCTGGCGTAAGCAATGCTCTTAGTTTGAGCAGCTATGAAGGCAACCTTATTAGGAGGGTGTTGGGAATTGCAAAAAAATTAACTCATTACCCCATTTCCATCACCACCAGAGAGTCACCGCAAAGCAGGTGTGCCATGGCATGTTGATAGCAATATTCTCTGACCAAGACAGATTGTCAAGAAGCCAACTATGAATATCGGTAGCAAAGAATACCCCAAACTGATCATCAGATATGAAATCACCCCATAAGCTAGAAGCGGGTGGACAATCCCTAAAGAGATGCATCAAAGTTTCCGGCTCTCCAGAACAGAAATTGCAGTTGTTGTCGTGCGCGAGATGTCGACGGAAACGCCCTGCACTAGTAAGCAATTTGCCGTGAGCGACAGTCCAGAGGAAGGTGTGCTAAACTCAGAAGAAGCCTGCGGCATCCTAAAAGGAATTTTGAAGGCTTCCAACCACGTTAGGAGAGACCAAGATTTGGGATTTCGAAATACTGACCTTAAGACTCGTATAAGTGAAAAACTCGTTCAAGCAGTTTCTGATGACATGAACATCTGCGCAGACGCTTCGGCAAACAAAACAATATTACCGGCAAAGAAGGCGTGCGAGATACCCGGACAACCTCGTTTAATTCTCACCAGATTTCAAAGTTCGTCATCTACGAGGTTATGGATAGCATGGCCGAACCTTTCCAAGCATAGAACGAGAAGGTAGGGCAGAAGGGGATCCCTTGTCTCACCCCCTATGACAGTTTAAAGCTATCAGACATCTCCCCGTTCCACATTACTGACATAGATTGGGAACGGACGCAAACCGAGACCCAATTCTTCCAGACACCTCTGGAAGCCCAATTAGCCGCATGTCTTATCAACAAAATCCCATGACACTGTCATACGCTTTCTCTAAGTCTGTTTTAATAGCCATCTATTTTTTACCGGATCTTATCAACAAAATCCCATGACACTGTCACTTAGGAATGGATCATCTCTTGGACGAGAATAAGGTTATCTTCTCTTTTCACTTAGGAATGGATCATCTCTTGGACGAGAATAAGGTTATCTTCTCTTTTCACTTAGGAATGGATCATCTCTTGGACGAGAATAAGGTTATCTTCTCTTTTCACTTAGGAATGGATCATCTCTTGGACGAGAATAAGGTTATCTTCTCTTTTCACTTAGGAATGGATCATCTCTTGGACAAGAATAAGGTTATCTTCGATCATTCTCCCCGGAATAAAGTTGTTTTGAAAAAGTTGCTCCCATGGGACTCCGTGAGATAAGAGTGCCGTTAGAGGCTGCCGGCAAAAACTCCAGTAGCAAAGAACTACACGAACCGAAACACTAAAAAAATTCTCTATAAAATAATTATTCTTGCAAGAACAAAACCTCTTCATTTAGTCTATGAACTACACGAACCACAACACATGTTTATCCTCTTTTCCTGTTATTTTGAATTGGAAGACGAGAAAGAAGCCTTGTGAAAGGATGTATATATTCTGATTATCAGTAACTATCGTTCAACATGTTATACATCTAATAGAACAGCAACCAGTGGATGTGGTGTACAAAGAGCTCAACTCACATGACTCTCAAGAAGAAAGAACATGACCCCCTAAATGAATCTACATTCCCAAAGCCTTTCTCCAAAACTACAGCTCTAGGATCAATTTACACACATTACCTCAAACCTTCCTTATTCGTCTCCCTTAGAGACGCGTATAGCAACTCGTTCCAGGTATCAGGCACCCCGGGCAAGCACCAGTGGCTGCAATCCTGTGATTGCTCGGCAGCTACCCGTTCCTGAGCTGTCGCGTAAGCCTTTCTGTAGATGGACGGGTGCCCGTCTTTCCTGTAATCTGTCATCCTACTTATGTTGAGGTAGATCACTGGGGTTTTCATCCCTTGCAACACGAAGTCTAGAGCTCGCATCTTTGACGGATACTTTCCTAGGTATGTCTCGTTGAAGATTGGCTCCGTTTCCTTGTGGCACTGGCCCCCTGAGTTCCATTGACCTCCCCTGCACCATACAATACAACCCAGACAGAAACAAACAGCATATCAATACCACCAAACAACACAATTCCATCCTGTACAGTTCTGAGCTACACACCTGAAATGCGTGATCGAATACCCTCGGAAGAAAACGAGGGTTTTGTTAGGATTAATATTGTCATCGACCCATCTGCTCCAAGTGGTAAGAGCTTTCGTGTACGCTTGCAGGACCTTGAGACGAGGGTGCACATGGTTGCCTTCCTGGTAGTAGTCTTCTCTGCATTCTTGTTCAAATCAAAACTCACTTCAAAGTAGTGATTAAGCAAGTAAATTTCCCAAAAGAATCACAATGGAGGGTACACATACCCTCGGGATGTTTTCTCATGCGTCCACCAGTGACCGGTGTTGAAGACCAATATATCAGCATCCTGATACATCGGAGCGGTTCGATCTATCAAATCCAACCTCAACGTCTCTAGCGTTCCGTTTCCCCTACGGTATGCGGATTCTCTAACGAGAAATGGAGAACCCACAAAATCAACTGAGCAGTTGTAATCCTAACACAATCCAATGCATTTGTGTATCAATACAAAACAAACAAACAAACACGACATCATGCCATTCAAGTTTTGAACCTCAAAACTTACCTCAAATCTAAAAGCATAGAACCCTTTCTTTTTAAATTCTGTCCTTCCAGAAATCTCATACACTTTCTTCTTGTTCCGGATGCTCTGACGAAGGATGCAGACTAAGGATTCCCACATATTCCTATTCAATGAATCCCCAACAAAGACAAGCTTCTTCCCCCTCAATCTCTCCAGGAAATCAGTGGCATTGAGACTGGCGTTGACAGGGAAAACCATTGAATAAGAACTAGTAATCAGTGCCAAACATTTACTAAGATTTATATTGCTTTGATCAAACTACCAAGTCAAGTAACTGAACAAACCATAAATGTGGCATCATTAAACAAGACCCAAACCATATAGAAGATGGGTTTATAGGTTAAACCTGCAGGAAATACATATACAGAAACAAATTGAATACAACATCAGCACCATCTGTTTAAGAATTATGATCAATGCTCATTCAGTGAGGGTCTGAACTTAAGTATCATTATCATCATCATCATCAAGCAAGAAAGCTAAAACTTCTAATTCAGTCAAAACTTAAATTTAAGGCAATAATTACCGAGGTAAGTTGCACCCAGTTGGCTGCCATCTCCATTTCACAAACCCATCATCTGGCCTTCCATTGATGAAGCAATCAAAATCTCTATCAACATAAGGGCAAGAACCAGGTGGATAGTAAGGCTTTGTATCATTTGATTCATTTCTAACCCAATTGCCATCAAAAATATTACAACTCCTTGACAAATCAATTGAAGGAGAACCCTTCTTTGCAAGTTGAGTACCGTAGTAAGAAAGTGGGATTTCTCCTCTATCAGACAGATTTCCCATTTTACCCTTCGCATGTCTCAAATTGCCAACAATAACCATACCATCCCCACCATGAAAGCTTGAATTTGAGACTTGATTTTCCACTCTATCAGAAGAATTTCCAACTTTACCCTCCTCAGGTCTCGAATTGCCAACATGAAAACTTGAATTTGAGGGTCGGATTTCACTTCCATCAGAAGAATTTCCAATTTTACCCTCTTCAGGCCTCAAATTGCCAAAACTGATCCTTCCTTCTCCCCCATCAAAGCTTGAATTTCTTACAGCCACTGCCTCGCTTCTCTTAGAAGCCAAACTCGGGATCGTTTCAGGGCTTCTTGTAGTGTTAGCTACAAGGGTTTGGCCATGAACCAACGTTTCTTGAACCCCGTTCTTCATCTCCAGCGAAAGAGAAAGATTAGTTAAATGGGTATGCTCTCCAATCCCATCAGAAACTGCCATAGTTGCGTTTTCAGATGATTCATTAGTAGCATTGAGGGATTTAAACACAGAAGTAGACAAAGTGGATACAACAGTGTAAGAAGAATCGGCCTCGAATGCGTTGATAGTCGGGCGAAGAAGGTAGGTTTTCTTTGACGGGAAATTGCTGCAAAGAAATATAAGAAAGAGCAGAATGACGGGAAGACCAACGAATCTCAAACGAAACCTTGAGAAAAACTTGATTTTTGGCCTTAGATTGTAGGGTAATTGGTCGAGTAGTGCAGCTTTAACGGACGCCATTGACGCGAAGCTTGGAAATGCTTCGCATGCAGAGGTTTATCAAGAAACGAAGATGAAGAGAGGGGGATGGAGTTGGGAAGTTGAGCGGAGAGGAAAGAAGATTATTTGAAGTACATAGAACAAACGAATGGCATAAAACTTGCCTATCATTATTTTATTTGGGTTGGTTTAATGGAAGTTTAATTTTTGTTGAATTGGAAAATAAGGTTGAAGAAGGAAACAAATGCAGCAGCAGAGGGATGACACTTGACACTTGGATATAATGATTCAGAGCTTTCTTGTAAAGACCAGAATGCCCTCTTTCTCGATAATTTTGTTACCTTATAATCGAGTTAAAAAACTGTAATTAATGCTTTACGTTGTAATCCACCACATTGTTTTTATATTACATTGACATACACATAATATGTTATAACTAATATAATATAAAAATTAAACATATTTTAATAATATTATAAATATTAGTTTCCATAAAAAAAATTACATTACTATACAGTTTACCTTTGATAGCTATAATATATTACAAATATCGTTTGAAACAATTTAGTTTACTAGGTTTTTCTAATTTTGTGTTTAATAAATGTACCCCTCGAGAGAAGAGGGTGTACAGTTTGAGAATAAATACAAAAGGTTGTGGTATATTTACTTAATTGAAATATTAAAAAGTCTAGTTACTATTATAACTTTTCAAAAAAACCTAGTTATCAAAATTGTCCAATATGTTTTCATTGTTTTTTATATATTTAATAAGAATTATAACAAAAAGGTATATAAGAAATCTAATACCAAGATTAAAATAATTTTATTAATAACTATTTAGAGAAATTAATAACTAATGTCTAATTATAAATTTATATAATGATATTTTAAAAATTAATTATAATTACAGTATCATGTCAAAGTTTTTTAAAAAATAAAATAAATAATCGTAATGTTAATAATTATTAATTAATAATATATACGTTAGAACTTAAATATACAAATATAACATAAAGTGGAAGTTTTTAAATATGATAACTGTTCAATAATAATATTAAAATAGTATAGACTATACAGTAATTAGTGTGCCTTTCTTTTCATAAATCTATTAGGCTTATCCAATTATAAAAAAATTTATAGATAGTTATGATTTAGCATATAATAACAAAAATAATAATAACAATAATGAAAATAATGATTATATTGTAATTATCAAAAATTGAAATCATAGTATTATAATATATTTATGTACTCCATAATGATTTATACATTCATATTATATTATACTTTTATATTCAAAAACTTCATAAATTTATTTGAAACTCATTGCCAAAATTAAAACCTCCAAATATAAATATGTCCAAATAGATTTAGCATATAAAAACTAATTTAAATTAGGAGACGTTTTTCTTTAAGAAAGGGTTAATTAAGATGTCACAAAGTGACAAACGGATTAACAATATGTTTTGAGGAATCAAAGATAGGAAAATAGAAAACACATAAACACAATCCATCAACTAACAAAATTTGGAAACAACGAGCACCTAATCAAAGAGAGTCGTAAGACAAAAAGTTAGGCGATCAAAAAAAGAGAAACAGATAGACCATCTTAGTTAAAAAGTGCACATGAAAGCTCTCAATGACCACCGATATATTGGATCATAGATTATTACTATTGGGGAATAAATTCAGTTCTCAAGGCAACAAAATATAGCAGTTTAAATAAACAATAACAAAACTAACTTGAAAGCAATGAAAGTATTAAGACACCGTGATTTATAGTGAAAATTCAATTAGTCAACTTAGTCAATTGGGATTAAAACTACTTGTCCTACTAGTTCTCCATTATCAAGGGTTTCACCTCTTCACACAACTGTATTAATAGTTTGACCGGATTATACACTCCTCGGTCTCAGTACCTCTTAAGACTCTTCGGTTTCTAATCTCCAAAACAATCCTTCAAAGTTCTCCTATTAACTTCACTTCGCTCTATCTTTGTCTTCATCTTCACATGTGACTTCAGCTCCGACTTTGCTCTTCTTGTGTGTATCCGAAATCTTGATTCCGAAAGAGTTAGCCGGATTATAATGAAATCATCATGTATATATAAAGGATTAACCTATAAAAAGATACAACTTTAGTTTATCGTCTTCAGCCACAAATAGATAAAGCAAATAATTTATTTTCATATCTAACTAAAGTTCCAAAGATAGAATATCACAAGATAGCATATATTTCTAAGGTGTAGGGGAGGTAATATAAGATATGATTTCCAAGATAGAGAAAGCTTCATTTTTTATGCAGCTTTATATTTCGGTCCATCGCGACTAGTGTCTTCGTATAGCATACTTGACACCCAAATTTACTGTCAGTTCCTTCATTATCGCAACACCCATATAGTGACCATTATTCATTTCCTTCTCGTACCTGTGTTAGTTCCTTGAAAGTAAAATCATAGAAAATTTATTAGAACCTTTTAAAAAGAGTTGTTTGTAAGCATCAAGACCTCTTAACCAAAAAAATTCGCCCTTTATGATGGTGACAAACAACCCATAAAACTATAAAAAAAAAATCAACAAGATTATGTCATGCAATAATATAAAAAGCATATGATAGAAAATTTTCCTTTTGAATGAAATAGTTAAGAGTTCCTTCCTAGATAAAATTTTCCCTGACAAAGGGAATGGTTAGAAGTTCTCCCTCATAAGTTTAAATAATCTTTTTGCTCCTTTCGAACGTCAATGAATCACCTGCCATAACCATGTATTGGTTATTTGTTGTAACAATTTTAATTTTTTTTCTTTTTGACATCATCAAAAACGATATAAAATAGCTCAAGAAAACACCTATTGAGCAACCAAGAACCCGTAATCCAAAAATATGCAAAAACAAGTATCAATGTCTCAAACCAAAGCACAATATAAAATTTTCAGAAATCATATATACATGTAAGAGACATAACATATAACCAAAAACACAACCAGGAGATGTACAAGAACGAGAGAAAGGGCTTTGAAGCTAGTACACGTCATGAAATAAGAGTAAGCAACACTTTTCATTTTTCTTGATCATTAGTCTCTGACTCAACTACATCTACAATTTTGGCCTCCTCTAGAGCTTTAACTCTTGTAGTAAAGAGATCAAGTTCTTTGTGAAGGCTATCCATCTTGGTAGTCGTATTGCACCTCTTGAAGGTGAATGTCATTTTTTCATTTTTGAGCACTACACCTTTCTTATGAATAAACCGTTTGTCCAACATTGTGCTAGTTTTCAATATATCTTAGGCTTTTGAGTCATCATAGGAGATATTATACAGAAGTAGTACCTTGATAATAGGAGCAAAAGGAAGAGTGTGAGCACCAATATTTCTACAATAAAACATATGTTGCATAATGATTCTTGGTAGATGTAGTTGAGTATGCAAAAAAGCTTGTGAACTAACATAGTGTCTAGTTTGGTGACAATATGTCTCTTTTCCAGTCAGGGGTTATGTTTTATATCACAAAGCGACGAAGAATCAATTGAAGAATGCTCATCGGAGTATGTGATATTCCCCAATGATAGGAATTGAGTCTCGTTCCATAACCTCCTTTAAAATTTTCTTTAATAATTTTACAAATTTGGAATAATATAAAATTAAAACATATTTAATAGTTTTATAAATTATAATTTTCATAAATAAATTACATTGATAATTAGTTTACCTTTTATAGCTATAATATATTACAAGAGAATATTGTCTAAACAGTACCCCATATTTTGGGTTGACTAAACTTTAATACCCCATTGTTTTAACTATCAGAACGGTACCTCATCTATTGATCCTGACCAAGATTAGTATATATATTACTGTTCACACGTTAAATTCAAAGATGGGCGTTAACTCTGAGGAGCAAAATTGTCCATGAAATTTTATGCTTCTTTGACATAAATTTCCAATGATCACATTTAAAACCGCCAAATCTGAAAAAAGTATCCCATCTTCTTCTCTCCCTACGTTTCCAAAATTTCTAGGGTTTAATCTTCGTTTTTGTGTTGTTTCTGTGCAAAGAGATGAAGTGGAAGTACTTTCGTGTTGGAGGAGAAACGCCAAGCTACACAGGTAACCCTTATTTTTTGATTTCTGATGATTAGGGTTTAGTATTCTCTGCTTCTTCTGATTTCTGGTTTGTGTAGTGTTTAGGGTTTTAATTTCGGTTTCTTTTGTTTCTTATTTGTAGATGATAGTTTCTTTAGTATGGAGATAAATCATGGGGTAGATACAGTAAGGGAGGGCTAAATCGAAGATATGTTGGAGGGGATGTGTTGTACTCTGATTATGTAGACATAGATATGGTATATATGCCTGTTATAATTATTTGGGCCTATGATATTGGATATAAGGTTCCACCAATTCAATTTTGGTTTAGGATACCTGATAGTGAAGATGACTCTAGTTTCTTGTCGGTTAGTTGTGATAAGGAGGCATTGGAAATGTCTTCTTATGTTATTAAGAAAAATAGGGAGTTAGAGTTGTTTGTTGTCTCTGAAAATCCTAGGAGAGAGTTCACTGAACATGAGTTTTTTTTTGGTGAAAAAAGAGCCGAAGCTCCCCGCGCCTAAGCGCTTTCATTAAGAAATTACAAATGAGAAATCCGGGGAAATGAGACTCCCCTCAAATCGTCTAAAATAACATTCCTAATACAAAGGGGCGCCTCTATCAATCGGTGCACTCCAAGATCTAAGGTAAAGGCGTAATTAGCAATCGCATCCGCGACCCTATTCCCTTCCCTGAACACATGCTCGAGTATAAGTTGCCATTCTCGAGTAAAGAAGCCTTGGCATCGTATAACCAGGCTAGCAAGAGGGTGGGCAAGACTCACTCCATTGTTGATCATCCCCACAACAAGGAGGGAATCTACCTCAATCCTCACTTTTCGGAAGCCCATCTCCCAAGCAAGCTCCATACCATAAATAGTACCCCATAATTCTGCCTCCGGAACTGTCGTGGTACCAAGATTAATTGCCATGCCTTGTACCCATTCCCCATTTTCGTCTCGAATTACCGCTCCAGCAGTGGCTCTTCCTTGGTCCCCCCCTCAACGCCCCATCCGAGTTCATAGTCACCCAACCGACATCCGGTTTTCGCCACTGGACCAATCTCTCTTGTTTCAACTGCACATTGGTATTAATGTTTCTACTACAGGCCTCAATAGCCTCCCTATAAGCCTAGTGTATGAAACTCACTTTGTCCTCCGGTATACGCCCCTCATTAAAGGTTCTCGCATTTCGCCATCTCCATATCCACCAAACTGTAATACCAAACAGTTCATTCCAAATAATGTCCTTGTCCGGAACTCTTCCCATGCTAATGTTCTCAAACAGCCAAGCATCCCATTCCAACTCGAAGAAAGCCGACTGCAAGTTATGAGGGACCAAATTAAGCCATATATGCCTTGCATAAGTGCAATCTCTTAGCAGATGGAGCATTGATTCCTCCATGTTTGGACAAGCAAGGCAGTTTGGTGACTCCGCAATGTGTCTTCTATGCCTTTCCTTGTTTGTGAATACAATGGCCCATGCAAGTTCCCACATAAAATAATGAATCCGCTCCTGAACCCTCATCTTCCAGATACCTTTGAAAAGACCTTCCCTGATTCCCTCAGTTCTACGTATGCTGAGTACACTATGATAAGCAGATTTTATTGAAAAAACTCCATCTTGGGTTAGTAGCCATCTTATTGTATCTTCTTGCTCTCCTTCAGTCCACAGGCGGGTTGCAATCACTCGGAGGAAACTCGAGTTATTCTGTTTAGGAGTAAGATAGTCCCAGTCCCATCCTACCTCTCCTTTCCAGACGTCCCTAACCGACATATCCAACTCCTGTGGGGAGAGATCTGTGTGGCAGGCTGCGCTGAGTGGTTCCCCGTTTATCCAGGCATCAGTCCAGAATTTTGCTTTTCTACCATTCTTCACACTCCAACCGATGTTAGGCCTAATAATTTGATTATATCCCTTCACAATTCCCTTCCATACATGAGAACTTCCTCCTCTACAAACCAGTAGGTCTGGCCAATCTTGAATTATGGCTGCATATTTACCTCGAAGGACTTGAGCCCAAATATGATCCTTCTGCATAAAAATTCTCCAACTCAGCTTGCTCACATATGCAAGGTTCATCTCACTAGAAAGACGTATGCCAAGGCCCCCATATTCCCGAGGTTGACATACTTTAGCCCACTTTAGTTTGTGCATCTTCCTTTGGCCCTCACTTTCCCCCCAGATGAACCGACAACAAATTTTGTCGATCTCCCTTGTGATGCCTCCTGGAAGGATAAGAGTGCTCATATAATGGAGGGGTAACGTCGATAGCACAGACCTTACCAGCGTCGTTCTGCCAGCAAAACTCAGGGTTCTGGCTTTCCAACCTGCCAAGCGAGCGTTCATCCTCTCGATCAGTGGAGTAAAAATCTCTTTAGTTACAGGTCCATGCAATATAGGGATTCCTAAATATTTTTCCAACTCCCTAGTATATGGAATACCACTCAGCTCACTAATTTGCTGTTCCATCTCACCCCTGATATTCTTGGACACATAGATCCTGGACTTATCAAGACTCACCCGATGGCCTGAAGCCCCACAGAATAGCTCCAATAACTCTTTGATTTTTCTGACCTGGGACGTGGAAGCTTCTGCAAATAAGAGAATATCGTCAGCAAAAAATAGATGTGAAAGAGCCGGACCTCCTCTTGATAACTTGATCGGCTTCCAGTTTCCCTCCACAACCGAATGTTCTATCATAGCACCAAGTCTCTCAAGACATAGTACAAACAAGTAAGGGGATAAAGGATCCCCTTGTCTGATGCCCCTAGTTGATTTGAATTCTCTAGTTTTCTCTCCATTCCACAAGAGCCGCATAGAAGAAGTTGAGATACATGTCTTTACTCGATCTATCCATGCACTTGGGAACTGCATATGCTGAAGGGTGTCAATCACAAACTCCCAGCGAAGCCTGTCATACGCTTTTTCAAGATCCAACTTCATCAGCATCCAACCTTTCTTACCCTTCCTGGTTCTCATAGAATGTACTACCTCTTGTACAAGGATCACATTGTCCGAAATCAATCTTCCCGGAACGAAACTCCCTTGTAATGGGCTGACAAGCAAGTTCATGAGAGGCTTGATACGGTTGGCAAGAATCTTAGTGATTACCTTATAACTAACATTGCAAAGGCTTATCGGCCTAAACTGTTGGATCCGTTCAGGCTTAGCAGTCTTCCTAATAAGGACCAGAAGAGTTTCATTGATCGATGGATGCATAAAACCCGTATTAAAGAATTCAGTAGCAAAGCATGTCAATGATTCCCCAACTGTACTCCAGAGCTTTTGGAAAAAGATTGGTTGATAACCATCAGGTCCTGGTGCCTTCAGTGCACCCATCTCCTTGATTGCCCTTGTAACTTCTTCCTTGGTACATGGATTAACGAGACGAGCTCCTTGGTCAGACGAAAGCATGTTTCTACTGCCAATGGGGATGACCCTTAATTGAGGGAGGTCGCACGGTCCGTATAGGTTTTTAAAAAAGGAGAGGGCATGCTCTTCTAGCACCTTCTGATCTAAGGACCACTCTCCACTATCAATAATAAGAGCTGCAATTATATTTCTTTGTCTTCTAACTATAGTTGATAGGTGAAAAAAGGCTGTATTTTTGTCTCCACTTGCAATCCATTCTTGTCTCGACTTCTGACACCATAACAACTCCTCTTGCTCGAGTACCTGATTCAAGGTTGTGATAAGACCTTGTTCTTGCAAAATAAGTGCATCAGTAGGATTAGTACCCAGGCTCGCTGAAACAGTTTCGAGTGTTTTGATAAGTGCTTCCTTACGCTGGTGAATATCTCCAAATGTGTGTCTATTCCAGGAACTAAGCACTTTCTGTAGTCTAGCAAGGGCCTCCGGAAAGCAAGCAATCTTATCCCAAGTTTCTGCAATAAGGGGAGCGAACTCCGGATGGGAAAACCATGCAGCAAGAAAGCGGAAAGGGCGTCTACGTGTATTCACAACATCTTCTTTATCCGGAGTCAATAGGAGGGGAGTATGGTCCGATGATAAGCGTGGTAAGTGACGTACCTCCGCATTTGGCCATCGGATTCTTCCATCAGCAGACATCAGGATTCTATCAAGTCGTTTGGAGATTCTCGTTTGGACTGATCTTCCCCTCGACCAAGTGAAAGGTGACCCTACAAATCCGGCATCAATCAGGTCATTCCTGTTAATCCAATGTCCGAATTCCAACGCAGATTGAGATAACCTCCTTGAACCCCCAAGACTTTCATCCGTCGATCTGATAATATTCAGATCACCCCCTATAATCACTGGATTGTTCGCATTCTGAATAATGCTCGATAGGTCTGTCCAGACCTCACCTCTCCTTCTGGGGTCTGGGGCGATGTAAGCAAAAATGAGATTAAAAGTATCATCCCCATGTCCCACCTTTGTATGAATAAACTGCCTATCTTTCCTGATAACCTCGATCTCATAACTCCCCGAATCCCATAAAAGCCAAATCCCTCCACTTTGTCCGATTGCTTCAACTCTATCAACTGAGTCAAAACCTATCTTGGTACATATAGCATCTGCCATAGGCCCTGCACAATGTGTTTCAAACAAAGCCACAAAGTTGGGCTTATGTTTCCTAAGCATATACCTAATAGATCTTCGGAAGCTGCTCTTCACTGCTCCGAAGCAATTCCACATGATTCCTATCATTAAAATGGCTAAGAAAAAAGAGAGGCATTAGCCCATCTTAAACTTGGGAGTCAGCAACATGAGAGATCTGGGTATCATTGCAGACCTCCATGGCGGTATAATCCTTCTGTTTCCCCTTAAGTTGGGCCACAAATTCCACATCCTGGGGAATGGCTCGATTCAGAATCTTTACCTGTCCTTGCCTACTGCTTGATACCTACCCAAGAACCTCAGCTGCATGATTCACAGTCATTATTGTTTTGCCTTCCATCTGATGCAACTCTTGGGCTTTGCCATTGGCTCTAAACCGTTTTCTACTCTGGGTACGTGGTCCCCTCTCTAAAGGTGCTTTTGCTGCATTGAATTGGATTGCTCCCCCCATCCTTTCATGATAGTTGCTTTTTCCATCAACAGGTATTTTGTCTTTGTCACTGTACCTTGGCTTATGACGTGGGACAACCATCCATGGCCCATGATCCTTTTCCCCCTTGTCTTCTGGTATTTCCTCAGCCTTATCTACATGTGGTCCTTCTACTTGTACATCTTCTTTCCCAGTAGTAGGTTCAACCATTACCTCTTTAACCCCCTCTTCTTGTGTGGTTTTCCCATAGATGCATGAATCCTGCATATGTCTATAGCACCCACACGAGTAACAAATAGTGTGAAGATTCTCATATTCCAGAAGCAATCTTTTGCCATTGAGAATCACATCCCCTTTTAAGGTCGGGTGAGGTCCACACTAACACAAACTCTAGCATACTTACCCCTAGTAATCCCCAGTGTGTTAATATCAACTCTAAGTGGGTTTCCAATGGCCGATGCAATGGCTTTCAGGATGCTAGAGTTGTACATCACAAAAGGCAACCCAGAAATACGAACCCATACGCCAGTTGATTTTATCATCGATGTTGTAGGATCAAAACCTTCATCCCACTGTTGCATCATGATGTAGTGGCCATACATCTTCCAAGGGCCATTAGTCAGAACGTCCAGCATATCCGACTCTCTCTCAAATCGAATCAGGAAGAAGTCGTTAGGAAGATCTAGGACCGTCCATCCGCCCTCCGTCTTCCATAGTTGTTTGATGTTTCTCTCAAACGCCGCATAAGATATCATTCTCCCCAAAAGCTTGACGACAATTGAATTTTTCCATGGTGCATTAAGGATGCTTACCACTTTCGGAGCAATATTAATGACAGGATTCGCGTCATTACCCTTAGGGTAATTAATGGTAATCTTCCCTGTTTCAAGGAGATTATTAGGTATTATCGGTAACTGCCTCCAGGCTGCCTCTTCAAAGAGCATGTTACTCCATGACGGGGATTTCCTGGGCGAAGCTTGATCATGAGTATCCGCATCGGGTTCAGGGTTGGCAGGTTTAGGTGCATGGGGATCTAGTGCCGCTGGTGGGGGAGATAAGGTTGCAGGAATTGTCGTCTGTTGCGTCGCCCTTTGCGCCGCCATTAGGGTTTTCATTACTTATCAGAGCCCCCCAAAATAATCCACCCCGTGCAGTTTTCACTGAACATGAGTTAACTCTACTTGGAGAGGATATTGATCACAATGTATATTTGAGGCATTGGAAATGTATATTTGGGAGACAATATTGATGACATTGAGGACAATGATGATGATGTGATGAATGTTGTTGAAGATATAAATGAGGGCAGTTTCCAGGATGTTGGTACTAGTGAAGTCAAAACTGTAGAGACACCCAGTAAAAGGGTTAAGCAGTTACAATGAGGCCTAAAGGACATACATATTCAACCAGAAACAAAGGGGAAAGTTCTAGGACCAAAGCTGTTGTGTTTGATGATGAGTCTTCTTCTGCAAGTGAACCTAATGTTTCATCTTGTTTTGATGATGAAGATTTTAGTTGTTATGAAGAGTCTGAATATGAGAATGAATCACAGTTGGATGATGAGGATTTTGATGCTAATGTGGATGGAGATGGTGGAAAAAAAAGGGTCATGAATTAGATGACAAGGGTTTAGATGGGTTTATTTCAGATGATGAATTGTATGGATATCTTGATAAGAAAGGTACACCATTTCCTGTAAAGTGTAGGAAAAGATTTCATGACTTTGCTTCCTTTAACCCAAAGATCCACGTGAAGAATCCTGACTTTAGTTTGGGTATGGAGTTTGAAAGCTCTAAAGTTTTCAAACAGGCTGTGAGGAAGCATGTTGTGCTTACAAGGAAGCAATTGAGATTTCCAACTAACGCTAAACATAAGGTGGTTGCTAAGTGTGTATCCTCTTCAGGTTGCCCATAGAGGGTATATGCATCATCTACCGACAATGATTGCCCTTCAATCTGGATTAAAAGCATCAACTTAGAGCACAATTGTAGTACCTTAGACAAAAAGGTGTATCATCTGCATGCATCATTCATAGCCCATGAGTATCAAGATTTCTTCTTGAGTGATCCTAGTTGGAGTAGAGAGGGTATACATAATGCCATTAATAAGGACTTTAAGATGCAGATTGACAATCAAACATGTTATAGGGCAAAGAAGATAGCTCTAAGAATGGCACAAGGGCACCATGAGGATGAATATAACTTGTTGGATAGTTATGCACATGAGCTTAAAAAATAAAAATCCTGGGACATCAGTTTGGATTCAAACTGAATTAGATAATGACATTCTTAGGTTCAAGAGAATTTACATATGCATTGATGCATTGAAAAAGGGTTGGAAGGCAGAGTGTAGACTATTCATTTCTTTAGATGGAACCCATCTAAAAGCTGTTCACAAGGGACAATTGTTGTCTGCAATAGGTATTGATGCAAATAATGGGATATATCCAGTTGCTTGGGTAGTGGTTGAGCAAGAGAGTAGAAATAGTTGGACCAAGGTTTGAAAAGATCTTGAGAAAGGTAGTGAGATGGAGCAATGAGTATAGGCTTCTAGTATCTAGTCGTACTAAGTATGAGATTCATGGAAGGGGAGTTGCTTGTATAAGTGGATTCACTACTCAACACACAGTGACCTTAGACTTGAAGACATGCACATGTAGGAGATGGGATGTGTCAAGATTACCTTGTGGACATGCATGTTGTGACATTTTTTCACTTGGAAAAACCCCAGATGAATTTGTGGATGAATGTTACAGTAAAGAAGCATACATGAGAGCATATGAGCATGTCATGAATCCAATTGCAAGGATTAGAGAGTGAGAGAAGATGAGTAGACCTATTGCACCTCCATTGTATAGAAGGCAACCTAGAAGACCTCTTGTTTTAAGGACTCCATCTCAAGGTAAGATTAAGTTCAATATTTTTTTATAATTATTTGCTAACTAAGTTTAATGCATGTTGTGCTACTATTTTTGTTTTGTAGGTGAGATCCCTCCCTACCTGGTGCAAAGAAGTTGTTCAAGGCATACTATATGCAGGTCACTTCCTCAATATGCAGGAAGAAAGGACATAACAAGAAGACATGTGTAAAGAGGGATAAAGAAAGGACACAACAAGAACAAGAACATGATCACACTTCCTTATGAAAGACATGTTTAGTTAAACTTGTAATTGTACCTTCTGTTTTGTTAAACATATTTGTTCGCCCCTAGAGGTGTGTGCAAATAAGTTTTAAATTTATAAAACTAGAATCAAGCAGCGAACCCGCAGTGTACGGATCGATATAGTTAAGCAAGAATTCCAGAGTATCGAACACAGGGATTTGGGGGGTTAAATCCAGTTGTAGGTTATCAAGCGAGTAAATGTAAGAGCTTTTTGAATTATTGGGAAAACAACAATCCTAAAGATCCAGGTATCCAGCTGTGGCAATCGATTCAAGATATACTTAATGATGTAAAGACAGAGTTGAGATATGCAAAGGTATACTAATGTAAGGTAATCGTACGGTGAAGTTCCAAAAACCTTATATAACTCACCTACAAGGCACTCTCTATACAGGTTATTGAGGCTCAATATAGAAGGATTCTAGAGACGAGAATTAGTGTCAAATACCCAAACTTATAATCCAAGGATCAAGACTAACTTAACCGATTGAGGTTGTGACACTCACAATCGAGGTAGAGGTTGTTGAGGCTTCACTACCACCTAGAAAAGACAAGTCTAAACTAAGCTAAAGCAAATCTTTAACTTTAGATTAAAGTAAAAGCAGGTTCGTAGACTTAAGGGAAATCACGGTTAGTTCTTGAGGTTCCACGGCCGTAGACTCAAGAACAGACCGTAATTTAGGGTTGTCGGCGATATTTCTCTAACTCTCAGGGTCTAATCTGTTTGCGATCGATCTATCATCATCTAAGCCACAACTATCAACCCTTCACCTTAGAATTGTTAAAGGTTTTTAGCCAATAACAGTCATATTGATATCAATTCAAGAATTAAAAGATAAAAAGATGAAAACTTTCAAGAACTTTCAATAATCTTCAATTCAATCTCAAAGTCACAAAGAGAACAAGCAATGTCAAAAGATTCACAATAGAACAAGCAATCGTAATCCTAGGAAAGAAAAGAGAAAACGGGATGTCAATCCGTTTTCCAAATCAAACCTAAACAAGAAGAGAGATCTTCTTGCAAAATCTTCCAAGAAATTCGATCTTCCGCCATCCGGAGATCTCAACAGCAATCTCCACCAAAAGTGCGAGATTAGAGGAATTGCCAAACACGAACTTCGATCTCCCAAAGAGATGTCAATAATTCCAAGCAAGCTAAGCGAAGTGTAAGCGTGTCTAAGCGATGATGAATGAGGGTCAACGGGGGTAAGCGAAGGTGACGGAATCTTGCTTCGTCCGTCTTTTTATAGTGCAGGGCAAAATGTCGGCCCAGCCCAATCTTTAAAAGATCGTGGCTTCAAAGTGTGGCGAAAAGATTCGCCAAGATCACGGTCGTGGAAGTGTTCCACGACCGTAATTTAGAGCGTGGAAACAAATACGGTTTGCAACATATGTTCCACGGCCGTGTAATCCCCTGGAGTGAACATGAATTTCTGACTCCAAATCCACGGTCGTGGAATTGAACGTGGAATGTGATACGGCCGTATTTTAGGGCGTGGTTTAGGGCAAGAACGTGATTCTTCCCTAAACTCGTGCATTCCTCAAGCTAAGACTCCAATTTGCTTCCAAAGAATGTCCTCAATCCATGGACATATCAACTCAACTCTCCTTTGCTCGATTCCGTTCGGAAATAGCTCCAAATCACCTATAATCAACATAGAACTAGTGTAGACATCCATATCGACAATATAGGTAATACTAGCTCACATATGCACAAAGTTCAATCAAAGACTATCAATATGAATCAAATACGTTTAGAAAACGTGCCTAAAATATCACAATATTTCATGCTAACAATATTCTATGGTGAAACATATTGTAACACCCCAAGTTCTGGGAACTTGAAGCGCTACGGGCTAGGACCGCACAATGGGTCCCGACCCTCAGAGTAGCAACAACAATGGATCTTACAACAAGGCACAGACGAATGAAAACCAAAACTTAATATATAACCAAAGGTTCAAACCAAAAGAAAACACAAAAGCTCCACAGCCGGGTTCAAAACAAAAGGGAAGCAACAAAAGAAAAACAAAACCCGATCTCGTCCTATAATGTACGGGAACCCCGGCTGACCACACCATCCGGATCACTCAGCAGCATCCTGAACTTGTGGAACATCTACAATGACGGTATAAACCGTTAGCTAACATTCTAGGTATAAGCAAGAGTGTAAAAGCACAAGCACACATAAGGTAAAGAAAACACATAGCATGCTTACACATCAACCGGTTATTATCTTTCATTAAGGTTATCCATTACTAATTCAACTTCTTTTATCACACGAGAATCTCCCGAAACTCGCCTCCGCTTTCGTCTACCAATAGGAATAGATCAGTACTATCCGTAAAGAAAACACATAGCATGCTTACACATCAACCGGTTATTATCTTTCATTAAGGTTATCCATTACTAATTCAACTTCTTTTATCACACGAGAATCTCCCGAAACTCGCCTCCGCTTTCGTCTACCAATAGGAATAGATCAGTACTATCCGTTACCTACGGGTCTGGGTTGCAAGAGCACATTCTAGTCTCCTATAGAACTAGACAAGTGGTCACCGCCCGGTTATAATGCACTTGGGTCAGTTAAGGGTAACAAAGGGTGAATCCTATTTCCAATTATCCATTATAAACATGATAGCAACACAAACAAGCCAAAACAATCCAACTAATACGCGGAATGAAGCTAAGTAAGTCCAAGGGACTTACCTCACACGAAGGTAACCCAAAAGGCTCAACAACAACTCAGAGGACACACAAGGAAACTCAGTTTCCCTTAGGAAAGGAGCAAGGAAAGCCTGTACGAACAAGCAACACGGATCAGGAATGAAACGGTTGCTAGAAGTCTATGACTTCTAGTCTTAAAGATCTCTAAGAGATCAACACATGCTAAGGGCTCAACCTTAGTCTTACAGCAACTCAGGGGAACAAGGAACAACCATAAGAAACCAAGGAAGGAACAAGGAAAGGAAAGAAGGAAGCAACTCACCAAAGACGGGAGTTACTGCAGAGAAACCGCAGGGGCGGTTAGACAGATGTGCAGGGGCGGCTGAACAGAGGTGCAGGGGCGGCTCTGTGCAGGCGCAGGGGCGGATCTTCGCCAGAAGCTACTGTCGGGCTTCTCTTCGACAGATCTCACAGCAGGGGCAACCAAAGCTCAAACTTTAGGTTCCAACACGTCGAGACTCCACTCCAGAGAGCATGAGAACAACGAAGGGTCAACAATGGAACACTCCACAAGAATCAAGGCTCATGTTTGATCCTTGAAGAAGAAGGAAAGAAAAGAACGAAAGGAAGAAACAAAAACAGAAGGGAAGGCATGCAGCGCTTAAAGGAACGTGAGGAAGAACTAGAAAAGGTGCACTTACACGTTCAGTGGGATTGCAGGAAGCAAGGACGGCTGCAGCTCTCTAGGGTTTGAAGACGATAGCAGGGAACGGGAAAAAGGAGAGAAAGAAGAGAATATATAGGGGGGGGGGCTGGAACGCTAGACGGAAGGGGGTCTAGGGTTTAGAAAGAAAACAAGGAAACCGGACCATAAGATAGAATATCAGATATTCTATCTATGGAAGAAAGATAAAACGACGAAAATAGATCGGCGCGATCTGTCACACGATCCACAGGGGCGGATCTCACAGCCGTAGGGGCGGCTGGCCGCGGGGGAGGCCCTCTTCACCGCAGGGGCGGTGAAGGCAAAAACTTAGGATCTTACACATATTTTGTGTCAACACTGTCATAACTTGCTTGTAATTGTACCTTATGTTTTATGTCAATTATTGTTTTGTGTTTTGGCTGTCATTTATCTGTTTTGATCGATTTTTGGATGTCATTATCTGTGTTGATTTGGCTCAATTATTTGCTGTCATTTTTGGGTTGTACCTTCTGTTTTGGTCAATTTTTTTGGATGTTTAGTGTCATGATAGTGTGACAGATTCATCAATGGAAACCATATTTATCATGTTTAATCTTATGTTTATGGGTTGGACTTCTTGAGTTTGTCCTAGTGTGTGATCCAAACATTATAAATAGACCTTTCTAGTTTAGATTAGAGGTGTGTCGCATCCAACCGTAGGGTGGACTAGTTTCCACGGTTTTAAGGTTCAAAGTTCGTGTCGCGGCATCATAGAGTTAATTTCTCCTTCCTTTGTTTTGTATATTCTTTTTAGCTTTGATATTTATGAAAGTATTCTCTTTAATTATGTCCGCTTGATTTTTCTTGATCTAAGAATTGGATGATACCTATAATGGTTTAATTTATTATTGCATATATATTTGTGAATTGAGATTGCAATATTACTTCTTTTCAATGTGTTCAGTTTCCACTTTTTATTTATCTTTTGTGTTTATAATTAGTTTAGATAAAAAAACTGAAAAGCCACAAGTGAAGGGCGTTTAAATTGATTTATTGAATAGAACTTGATTTTGGGAGTAACATTTTATCATTGCCTCGAGGATTTCTAACTAGTTTAGAAAATTCCAGTCTTTGTACCTTTTTCTAAATGAAGATCCAAAAGCGAATTTTGTTCTCGGTCTTTTCCAAATTTTGAAATTTTTAATGGGTTTTTCTATACTTGTCGAACCGCAGAATTGAGAGTTATGCGAGTTGGATAACACGGTCTTTGTTTGTCTATGCCAAAGACCACTTTAGATGGTTACCTGCAATGTTCATATATCAATGTTCATGCGTTTCATATATTCAGTATTACTTTAATTCATCATATTGGTGAAAGAAGAAACTAAACAAGTATTGCGATATGAACGAAGATGTCTAACATGCAGCAAAAAAAGAGGAAGAAGTAACTTGGAAAGAGGCGGCAAACTGTGATGACCGCACAAGTACCGAATAACCGTGACCAAATCATTGAGAATTTGAGACGAAGAGAGCATAAAATCAAGCGGTGCATGACTGAAGTTAGTGGAGGAAGAGAGCTTTGAATGGTGGAGGGAGAATCAAAACCTAAAAATTAAATTCAAAGAAGAAATTGACTCCAACAGTCAAAAGTCATGACTCGATTAAGAGAAGAGAGAACGTGAAGCACAAACAATCAAAATTCATCACGCGATATGTCTGTCTTCCAAGGATGAAGCGATCGAGAACCTTTGTGGAGGGAGGAAGAAAATATCGTCAAATTATTAAAAGAAAATAGAAGGTCATAAACCTTAAGCCTTTCGATTTCAAGCTCTTGCACATCGGCATGAGGCAACAAATCGACCTTTGGACGCCGAAGGCCAGTGAGACTAAGGTTGTTATATGAGCCGAACGAGGCGAGTCTTGATATGCTCTGGCTCGGCTCATTTTTAAATGAACCGAGCCCGAGCCGAGATTAAAATTTAGAATGAGCCTAAATTCGTACTCTGGCTCGCACGCTCATTCGACTCGGCTCGATACGACTCGTTCAGGCTCATTTCGGCTTGTTTGAGCTCGTACAACTCATTTGGCTCGTTCGGGCTTGTTAACATGTTTTTTATAGAACTTGCATACATCTTATTTTAAATTATTATTTTCTTACAGAAACTAAAATGTTACAATTAAATACCAAAACAATAGAAAATTAAAACGAACAAAGTTCCATAATTTAAATAACCATAAACCAAGTTCACGTAAAAAAACATACAACCCAATAACAAATCTTGGACAGTATGACAAAAATATGATAGTAATGCATGCATCCTCACTTCCTCACCAACAACAAGAAAAACATCAATGTTTAGAAGACACATAATTCTAAATGAGTTTAAGCAAAAAATACTTACTTCACACTTCAAATTCAGCTCGGAACCAATTGATGCACAAAGAATTTCTTCAATTGATTCATCACCCAAGGAACATTGATCATCACTAATAACTCTACATCCAGAACTGAAGGCCGGCTCAGAAGGTACCATAATTACCGTGATTGAAAGAATGTCTCGATCCATCTTTGATAATGTTAGAAATTTCAAAACATTTGATTTTCACCAAGCCAAAACATTCAACTCTCTACCTCCACTCAATAACGCACCTTCTTCAAGATAAATTTCCAACTCCTGTCATGATGGCATATTTGAACTCTTGTTTTGATCCAATCTTCAAATTCATCCCTATCTTCATCCACATGAACCACATCATTCGTGCACCTTCAAATTAAGCTTGTTTCAACGGTATTACTCGAACTACATTCACCACTTGCATCCTTGGTGATGTAGTTCTCATATAACGATGCAACTCATTAATAATATCCTTAAGTTTCTCTTTCACTTCCCTCTTCCAATATCTTACCATACACAAGTCTAATCTTGTGGGTCTTGTTTTTGGGATCTGAAATAGCCGTTATAACTATTAAAAGATTGCACTTCTTCCAATATGTGTCAAATTTAGAAATCATACTATCCACCATAGTCTTCATGAAATCGCTTGAGTTATTCTCCATTTCATCTAAAATTTTTCTAATCTTTCAAATTTCAGAAAACTATAGATTTGATGTTGTAAATTGACGACATGAGAAGATGTTTGTTATCTTATCAAAAGTAGATAATAAGTTGCACGCTTCTTTAGCTATTTCTCAATCCTTATCAGATGTAATATCAAATGTGACATATCTCTATTTGCAAACCTAGCAAAAGCGTCTTTGAAGATGAGAACCCTTTCCAACATATGGAATGTTGAGTTCCACAAGATGATGAAATCAAGAATCAACTTCTTATTGGAAAGGCAAATGCATGTCCTTTACAACTTCATTCCACTTGTGAGGGCGCAATGAACTCAAAAGTATTAAATTCACACTCTCATGAACATTCTTAATGACAGAATTTAGGGGAACAAACCCATCTTCCACTAAAAAAATTCAAGATGTGTACAACACCTGATGTGGAAGATCTTCCCACCAAAGTACAAAAATCACCACACGATTAAAGAAATAGAGAAAAAGCTTAGAAACTAACTGTTTGTACGGGGAGGGAGAATCAAAACCTAGAAATCACCACACGATCGATTAAGAGAATAGAGAAAAACTTGTTGGAATAAACATATTCCCTAAACCGTAAACGCAAGAATCGATATCATGCTAGGGTTATTAAGGAATCTAGAATTTACATACCTGGTTCCATAGTAGCAATCGGACGAACCCGTAGTAATCGGATCAAAACTTTAGTGCGGAATCTACGATCCGAATGAGCGCCGCAGGTATACGGTCTTCCTCAGTCAAACCTCCTTAGGGTTTCTTTAGGTTTTCTCTCTGATGGGAAGAGAATGGAAAACGGCTGATTGATTTGACGTATTGGGAACCATAACCTAATAACGTTTATATAATGACCTAATAGAATCCCATTAAGCCTATTGGGCCAAAGTCTGGTATCCACCCATTAAGCCCATACCGCTTAATTAAAGTCTACGGGCTTTACTTGATTGAATCACTTTTATTAGCCCGTTAATATATTTAGTCATATAATATAATTGGTTACTATAATATGTAAGCCCACTAATAATAATAAGATTAATAAAAATCTTACAATCTCCCACTTGGGCTACATATTAAATAAACAACTATATTATCCAAAATTCTTTATGTGTACACGTAATGACTAATTTTATGTAGACTTATCCTTTAATCAATCTGGTCCACCTCATATATTAATATGAGATCACGGCGGCTTTCGTCACATCATCGTGACTAAACCTTCCGTGTTCACCACATTAGTATATTCGATGACATAGATCAAGTATGGATGAGTGGCATGAAAATTACATGAAATGTGATCTCATAAACATGTCTATTTTCAACTGGTTCTTCTTTATTCGGAGATCAATCCAAAACAACCTTTAGTTCAAAATGTAAATGATGGCAACTTTATTATGCATAAACTATAAACATAGAACATCTAATCAAACTCCCACTAAGTCAAGGGATTACAAAACTGTCAAGCCCCATACGAGCAGTGTGCTCATGAAAAACCTTAGGAGGCAACCCCTTAGTTAACGGATCCGCAATCATGGAGTTTGTGCTTATGTGTTCTATACAAATCTGCCCACTTTGAACTTTTTCCTTCAATGACAAGAACTTGATGTCAATGTGCTTCTCCTTTACAGAGCTTCTGTTGTTATTGGAGAACAAAACTGCAGCCTTATTGTCACAAAATAACTTCAATGACCTTTCAATTCCAGTAACCACACGTAGGCCTGTGACAAAATTACGCAACCATATCCCATGAATGGATGCTCCAAAGCAAGCCATGAACTCTGCAGCCATAGTGGAAGTAGCTACAAGTGTTTGTTTGACACTTTTCCAAGATATAGCTCCTTCAGCCAACATGAAGACATAGCCTGAGGTGGATCGTCTACTGTCAATACAACCGGCAAAATCAGAATCAGAATATCCAACGATCTCCAATCTGTCTGATTTCTTGTAAGTCAGCATGTAGTTCTTCGTTCTTTGCAAATACCGGAGAACCCTTTTTGCTGCTTTCCAATGATCCGATCCAGGATTACTTAAGTATCTGCCCAAAAGTCCCACAATAAATGCTATGTCGGGACGGGTACAAACTTGAGCATACATTAGACTCCCTACCACTGAGGAATAGGGAACCTTTTGCATCTCCTTTATTTCAAGATCTGTTTTGGGGCACTGTTTGAGACTAAACTTGTCTCCTTTAGCTATTGGTGTATCTCCAGCTGAGCAATCTTTCATGTTAAACCTGCTTAGTACCTTTTCGATATAGCCCTTTTGTGATAACCTGAGGATACCTTGAGATCGATCTCTTAGTATCTGAATTCCTAAGACAAAAGAGGCGTCCCCAAGATCTTTCATCTCAAAATTCCTAATGAGAAATTTCTTGGTTTCGTGCAATAAGCCTATATCGTTACAAGCCAATAGTATGTCATCAACATACAATACCAGAAAGATAGATTTGCTCCCACTGAATTTGTGATACACACAATCTTCAACCTTATTCACCTCAAATCCAAAGGAGGTGATCACTTGATGAAATTTATGATTCCATTGCCTTGATGCCTGTTTAAGCCCATAGATGGATTTCTTTAATTTACAAACCATAGATTTTGAATCTTTGGATTCAAAATGTTCTGGTTGAACCATATAAATGGTTTCATCAATGTTTCCATTGAGAAACGCTGTTTTCACATCCATCTGATGTAACTCTAAATCAAAATGAGCTACTAGTGCCATTATTGTCCTAAAAGAGTCCTTAGATGAAACCGGAGAAAAGGTCTCTTTAAAGTCAATACCTTCCTTTTGAGTGAATCCCTTTGCAACTAGACGAGCCTTATATCTTTCGATATTGCCTTTTGCATCCCTTTTGGTTTTAATATCCATTTACAACCAATGGGTTTTGCACCTTTTGGCAATTCGACAAGATCCCATACGTCATTGTCCTTCATGGATTTCATCTCCTCTTGCATGGCTTTAATCCAGTATTGAGAGCTAGAACTTTGAAGGGCCTCAAGAAGATTGATTGGATCATCCTCTGCAATGCCTGCAGAATCTTCTTGTTCCATAAGATACGCGATGTAATCATCTGGTATCTCTCCCACAGGATCTTCTTGTTCTACTAGATATACAATGTAGTCATCCGGAATTGCATATCTTCTTTCTCTACCGGATCTCCTTAAAGGCACTTCTTGAGGTGGTTGAATTTGCTCTATCGAAGGAACTTCATTGTTGTCTAAAACCGGAGTTGTTTCTTGAAGAGTGTTAAGAGTTGTATCTTGATCACTTTCAATAACAATATTGGGAAGAGAGATAAATTCCTCTTCCTCAAGGACAACTTCGTCAAGAGTGACGTTCCTTAATCCTTCCCCTCCAAATTCTACATCCTCAAGAAATCTGGCATTTCCCGACTCAAAAAATGATCGGGTAGCGGGATCATAAAATTTAAACCCATGAGAGCGTTCAGCATATCCAACAAAGTAGCAGCTAGTTGTCTTAGAGTCCAACTTTCTTTCGTTAGGCTTGTAAGGCCTTGCTTCAGCTGGACATCCCCAAATGTGTAAGTGCTTTATGCTGGGCTTTTTCCCAGTCCACATTTCATATGGGGTTTTAGCTACCGATTTGTTAGGTACTCTATTAAGGATATATACTGCAGTTTTTAGCGCTTCTCCCCAAAGTGATTCAGGTAAAGAAGAATGATTAATCATACTTCTCACCATATCCAATAGTGTTCTATTCCGCCTCTCAGCAACACCATTCATGCTGGGTTTCCCCGGCATAGTATACTGAGGGACAATTCCACACTCCTTTAGGAAGTTTGCAAAGGGTCCTGGACGTTGTTCTCCTGATCCATCATATCTGCCATAGTATTCTCCACCACGGTCAGATTTAACGGCTTTAATCTTCTTACCAAGTTGAAGTTCAACTTCGGCTTTGTAAGCCTTAAAAACATCCAGAGATTGTGATTTCTCACGTATCAAGTAAAGGTACCCATATCTGGAGTAGTCATCTATGAACGTAATAAAGTATTGTTGACCATTCCACGCAGCTGTAGGGAATGGACCACAAATATCCGTATGTATTAGTTCTAAGACTTCTGTACTTCTGTTAGCACCTAACTTTCTTATGTTTGTTAATTTTCCCTTGACGCACTCAACACAAACTTGAAAGTTCGTTAAATCAAGGGAATCAAGAATTCCTTCTGACACAAGCCTTTGAATTCTCTGTTTAGAGATGTGGCCTAAGCGCTTATGCCATAAGAATCCAGAATCTTCATTCAATTTTCGCTTTGTACCTCTAGAACCTGTGTGCAGGATTTCATTATGGGAAGCAACCGTTTCTAGCATATAAAGACGATCAATTAAAATACCGGTACCAACAAGATTCGAATTAAAGGAAATACTGAATTTTCCATTTCCAAAACTACAAAGGTATCCACCTTTGTCCAAACAGGAAGTAGAAATCAAATTCCGTTTAAATAACGGAGAAACAAAAGTATCCTTTAAATCCAAATGACATCCAGTACTTAAATTTAATCTAAAATGCCCTATTGCTTCCACAGGAACTTTATTGCCATCGCCAACATAGATGAATCTTTCAGCATCACTTGGTGGTCGACTCCAAAGGCAACCCTACATTGACACACAAATGTGAGTAGTAGCACCAGAATCTACCCACCACGTGTCAATAGGTACAGAAGCTAAATTAGCCTCAAAACAAACTAGAGTGAGAATTTTACCCTTCTTTTCACGCCAAGCAGCGTACTTAGGACATGCTTTCTTCATATGTCCTTCCCTTTTGCAGAAAAAACAAGTGAGTTCATCACTTTGCTTCTTCGCCTTTTTCTGCACATGTGTACCAGCTGCAGTATCCTTAGCCCTCTTCTTTGATTTGTTTTGAGAGCTTGATGCAAAGTGAGCACTTTCTGTCTTATCTCTTTTTATCCTGTCCTCTTCTTGCACACATTGCGAAATGAGCTCATTAAGAGTCCATTTCTCCTTCTGAGTATTATAACTCACCTTAAAATGACTGAATTGTGTGGGAAGAGACAGGAGAACTAAGTGCACGAGTAAATCATCATTTATCTCTAACTTTAGTGCCTTTAGTTTTCCCGCAAGATTTGACATTTCCATAATGTACTCCCTTATGTTTCCTTTTCCTTTGTACCTCATAGAAATCAGAGCAGCCAAATGGTTGCTTGTTTCTACTTTCTCATTCTTGGCAAAATATTTCTGAATTGCCTCAAAGGATTCCTTAGCATCTTTGCTCTCAGAAATAGAGCCCCGAAACGCTTCCGGAATGGAACGTTTCATGATCATAAGACACATGCGGTTAGAGCGATCCCACTTCTCTACTTTCGCTTCATTGGAGTTATCCTCAGCCAAAGTGGGTCGTTCAGTCCTTAGCGCAAGGTCTAGATCCATACATCCGAGAACGATTTCCACATTCTCCTTCCAGACCTTAAAGTTTGTCCCATTGAGCATTGGAATGGAACTGACTTGAGCAGAAACATTAGTAGTAGTTGCTGAAACTAAACATAAAAGCAAAGAAATAACACAATTAATCAATTAATTTTAAAACAAGATACTCAACACAACTTGACATTCAGTGTTTGCACAAAACATCAATTGTAAATAGTACTCTCAATGCAACAATCAAATATTGATAATAAATCCGGTCAAACAATAGCCTTTCTTTGGACCGACTAACATTCACATGGATAACCTTTATATTTATCGCTATTCCTTGTCGCATGCGCTTTCATTACTTGGCCAAACATTGACCTTCCTTCGGGCCGATCAATATCCGCATAATTAATGAAAGCGCAATTGATTAATCAATATATTATCTTAAGTGTGATTTTGTTTGGCCAAATATTAACCTTCTATGGGCCGATCAATATTCGCATAAACAAGTAGAATCACTAGCGTATTTAATGTTTGGCCAAATATCAACCTTCCTTTAGGCCGATTGATATCCGCATAAACAAACAATACACTAACCTTTATAATTTTAAATTAAAATAATTTTCACAACATAGACTACTTTAGTAGCATATTGTTTCAATCAATTTAATTTAAAATAACTTTAAATATATAGATCCTTAAATATATCTTGTGTAAATAAAATCTAAATATTACACTCTATAAGCTTTAATCGATACAAAATAGTGGAAAAAAATTCAAATTTTATGCTCGTAAGAACAACCACACTACGTACCAAATATATATAAAACATGATATTATTTTGTAAAGCAATAACCTTTTCAAAATAATATCTCAACAGAAAAAAAAAAAAAAAAAAATATACGCACAATACCAATGTAAACCTTGTACATAAAATATAATATATATATATATTATATTATAAAAAAAAAAAAAAAAAAGGAAAACCTTGACTGCCGCAACCATAATAATATACAAAATATATATATTTGATATCAAAGTGCAGGCCACTGCAAATATATAATAATATATATATACAAAGTAAACAAAGGCTTAAAGACGACTCTTCTGCAAATCATTCAAAGAAACGAAAGTTTGAAAGCAGTTGGCTGTGTCAGAGCCTATGACCGCTTGAAAACAAAACCAAGCGTGAAGTGTGAATCACGTATACGAAAAAAAAAACAAAAACGAATATTGCCCAAGGAAAAAGTATGCAAAACACAACACGCTGAATCGTACATTAATGTATCCTAATAAACAAGCATGATAAACCTGGCTCTGATACCACTTGTTGGAATAAACATATTCCCTAAACCGTAAACGCAAGAATCGATATCATGCTAGGGTTAGATATCATGCTAGGGTTATTAAGGAATCTAGAATTTACATACCTGGTTCCATAGTAGCAATCGGACGAACCCGTAGTAATCGGATCAAAACTTTAGTGCGGAATCTACGATCCGAATGAGCGCCGCAGGTATACGGTCTTCCTCAGTCAAACCTCCTTAGGGTTTCTTTAGGTTTTCTCTCTGATGGGAAGAGAATGGAAAACGGCTGATTGATTTAACGTATTGGGAACCATAACCTAATAACGTTTATATAATGACCTAATAGAATCCCATTAAGCCTATTGGGCCAAAGTCTGGTATCCACCCATTAAGCCCATACCGCTTAATTAAAGTCTACGGGCTTTACTTGATTGAATCACTTTTATTAGCCCGTTAATATATTTAGTCATATAATATAATTGGTTACTATAATATGTAAGCCCACTAATAATAATAAGATTAATAAAAATCTTACAAAACTTAGAAACTAATCGTTCGTGAAGGCGGAGATTTGAAATCGGATGAACTGATATAAAGGAAAGAAGCAGATGAGACGATGAAAGAAACTCTCCTACGCGTTGTCTTTCGAGGACAAAGCGGCACAAGAACCTGTGTGGACGGAGGAAGAACAGACGATAAACGTGTGTTTTACAAAATCCTACGTATTTGACACGTTCTGATTGAATGCATGACCGGCCCATCAGGAAAAAAAGCTCAGCTAAGTGAAAAGCTCACATAAAAGGAGTCATCCCTTGAACTCGGAATCATAATTATCAAGGATATGAACATTAATATGATGATATTGATTAACAATAGCAGAAGATCCATATCAACAAGTAATTCATTAATTAATCTCCTTTACTGAGTGTCAATTACATGCAGTGGGGGAACCAAAAAAAAAAAAGGTAAAGACACAGGGGTAGTTTCGTCATATAATTAATTGCTCATTGCGTTTGCTCCGCGGGGGTAACCGTAAGCTGGGTCCCACCACTGAGAATCACGGTGCCGACAAGCTCATGGAGGACACTTGGCGCGTAGTTGTTACGAATTTACAGCATTTGTGCGGGATGACGCGCGAGGTCAGGCAAGGGCGAGGCACTGATCTAGCGCGGCATGGTGCACGCTGCACGCTCATTCGGGTGACGCTGTTTCGCGTGCATGGTAGACCACCGTTTCACCAACGAATCATTAATCGACACGTGGATCAACCCTGTGTCAGTTGTCGTACGTGGCTCCGTACTCGTTGACTACCAGGACATCTTTCGGATTCTGGACCATACGCCACTCATTGAGTACCACAACTAATTATCCGGTACAGAATTTTTATTTGGGCCTTCTCTAACTCGGGTCCGGACCCTTGAAAGTTGAAAATAACACTACACTTTAGGCCCAACAGTCCAACTGTCACAAAATCAAACCTACATGCATCAAACAACTTTTTTTCCTTCTACTTTGCATCACTTTGTTGTCAAAAGTGAGACCAAAATTCAAACCTCGTATAATGTAAATAGAATTTCATTTCTTCTTTTTTTTTTAAAATTAAAGAATTTTGGCACCAAAAAACTCGAGATTGCTATTCGTACTCCATGAAACGTGCTATTCATACCCCGACTACGCGTACGCAATGCGTAGCCGTAGCAACAAGCTCATTTTATTCAAAAATAAAGGAAAATGGCTACGACTACGCTTGACAGATGCGTAACCATACTACGCATACGCCATGCGTAGTCGTAGAGCGTATGTATAGTAGTAGTTCATAACACACATTTAATTCGAAAAATTAAGGAAAACTTACTACGCCTACGCGTAGGTGTAGTAAGGTTAAAAACTTTTTTTTTTAATACGCCTATGCATTGCGTAGGCGTAGTAGGGGTACATATAACATGACTAAGGTGGTACGAATAGCAGATGCCGAAAAACTACATCACAAATACAAAGATCCTTACAAAATGTACAAATTCATACCACTGTCAATACATGACCTCGATCAAACACGTACGACTTATAACATACTCCAAAATTTATTGAATAGTCGTGAACACTAAATCACTAGGGTATGATATGCCTTAAACTTGATGGCACGTGAGTGAAATTTATAAGGACATGTTTCAGTTTTTAATTAAATTATAAACCACTTTTCCATTAAAATTCGATAAAATATACAAATTCATCCAAGATCCCAAAGATGCAAGGGCAAGCATCAGCCATACAAAATATAAAAAATAGCTTAAAAGATACTCAAATGTCCTCAATAATTTATCAAATAACAAGTTTAAGTTTGAGGTTTGAAGAGGAGGCGATCTTTCATTTTATCATATACCTAAGACGTCAAATTAACAAACAATCATGGTGAAAAGCATCTTTCATTTTTGATGTTGTGACAATTGAGAAGGTAAATAAAATATTATACCTACCTTTATATTGATAGGTAACCTAACACAACCGGGGGTTAGTTTTATCATATATGTAAATATGTGGGGCTAAAAATGTAATATGTGAAAATGAGTATGTAAGAAGCGACAATATAGTAATTGATTATGAAGGAAGGATAAGGGGTCACGTTAGCACATGAAATGATGCCCTGACGGAAATGTTAACGTGTCATGCATGTATGATCATGTATGTTGACTTGTTTACAAGTTTATATATATTATTATCAAGTTCCTGTGAAGCATGCATCATATGTGGGTGGCATGTTACATCCATGCCTACATGCATCATATCATATGTAAGGTACTCTTAGTGAGGTTACGGCTATCCATCGCTGGATTTCTGCATTTTGTGAAAATGAGGATCCGAAACTATTATATATCTTATTAAAAAATGCTTACAAAAAGTTATGTTTCAAATATGTATCGGCGTACACTAATTATTTCCGAATTACATTAAACTAAATAGACACACCAACAAACTAACTCTAAACACAATAACGTTTTGGCTGTGTTTAGTTATGTAGTTTGTGGGTTTCTTTAAGTTTAAGGTTTTAAGGGGTCATTATTATTTGGTGTGTTTAGTTACAGTTTTGTGTTTCCTGTAGGGCTTAGCAAGTTCGGTTCGGTTTACCAGAATCGAACCGAACTAACAATTTCGGTCCAGATCGAACCTAAACCGAAAATTTAGGTTCGGTCTTCGGTCCGTGTTTTCTAGGATTTCAGTTTCGGTCCGAAACCGACAAAATCGATTAAAAACCGAAAAACCGAAACTCATTTAATTAAAATTGTTATATAATTGAAATTTTCATTAGTTGTGGCAATTTTAATTATTACTTGATGTTTAATTGGGATTGTTATTTTTCTAGATTTTAACTCTTTATACTAAAACTGTTATATAATTGAAAATTTTCGTTTTATTATTATTTTATCGAGATTTGTTAGTTTATTTTAGGTTCATTTCGGTCCAAAACTGAAACCGAACCGAAACCGATATAATCGGTTCGGTTTTAGGTTCGCATAATTCAACTTTTCGGTTTTCGGTCCATGTATTTCGGAAATTCGATTTTTGTCGGTTCGGTTCGGGTTTGGACCTATGCTCAGCCCTAGTTCCCTGCACTTTGATGGTTTTTGGATGTGAAAACCCCATTTCGAGAACCTCATCGGATAAGAATTTTGAAGATTATCAATAGTTTGTGACATCGGTACCCCTCATCACCTCTCCAACTGATCTAGAAATTGAACAAGTTCTTCTTCTTCTTTTTTTATTTCCTTTTTCTCTCTTTCCTTTCTTGTGGTATTCCAATTGATCCAGAAATCAAACAACAAAACAAAGCACCAACCTAATCTTCTCAAGCTAAGGATTTGCAATTGAACCAGAAATTGAACAAACTGAACACTGCTAGGTTTAATTATTTCAAGTTATAAGTTGAAGGAAGCACCATCCCCGATCTTTTTTCTTGTTCATGTGAGAGAGTTCTTGAGCGAAGGCCGGGAGAAAAACCCGATGACAACGAAAGTTATGGAGATAGGAAAAAGAACGAAGTCAATGAGAAGGGAGAAGAATGTCAAAGATGAACAAAAGCGAACAAAATAAAAACGAACGAAGGAAGAACGAAGAGTGGAAAGGAGAACCAAAAGCGAACGAAAGTAGAACGAAGGAAGAAGGAAGTCCGACCGGGAAGGGAAAGTAGCATAGATTCATCCGTCAGCTAATCTCTAAAGGCGAATTCAATGGTGAAATTGGTGCAACTCGATGAGCAAAACCACGAAGCACCTACAATACAATTGGAGAATCCCAAGAAAAATCACCATAAAAGTCGGAAGAACCGTAACCATGGATCCACCAAGGTGTATTATGGCCTGGTTTCTTCTAGCGTCTCAAATTGAGAAGAACGAAGGAATAAGATTTGGAAATAACCTAACCACAATTAGCCAAGTATGTATACGGTTTTTTTTAAACAACAAATCTCAAAACAATATTTACGAAAACCACAATCATAACCGCAACCTCAACCACAATCTTACTAAACACGCCTTTATCTACATGGATTGTGGTAATTGGATTTATACCCAAAAAAATATACAATAAACTAAATTAATAGATAAATCATGTATTCACATGTACGATAACATGTATTCGCTTTTGCACAGAAGTTAAGTTAAAAATAAAATATATTTTCACATGAAGTACGAAGTTAAGTTGACTTGATTTACAAGAATCATGATCTCATTACATAAAAGAAAAAAAAAATTGCATATAGTTAATCAAAATAATATATATATATATATATATATATATATATATATATATATATTATACTTACTAAAACAAAGCACGGGTTGATGACGCGCGCTGTGGACGCATGATTTTTGAAATTAAGGTCCCACAATTAAATTCAATAAATTTTTATTTTTATACTATTTTTTAAACTATAAAATCTTTTATTATTAAAATAATAATTTTATAGAAACCAAATCAGTTTTACAACCAAATCACCTTAACAACCAAACCAGTTTATTATTAAATAAATATTTATAAAAAGATATTAAAAGATATTAAAAGTACTAGACCTTATATAACAACCTGACGTACAAACATATTTTCAGAATCTTCTACAGAGGTATTGCTTTAACGTCTCTAACTTCATTCTCCATTATTATATTCTTTACTTATCTAATTTATATTTTCATTGAATCCGTATCAGGCTTCAAGCATCAGAGATTTCATTAGGTGATTGCAACCAAAACTTCAAGCAATTGCAGTTCAGAGTGAAAACGAAGTGAAGCAGTATTCAATAAAGGTTAATTTTTTTTAGCATGCTGTTCTTATCAATTTACAAAACTTCAAGCAATTTACAAAATTATGGTTTAACTCCTTTCAACTGGAAATAATTTCAGTTTATTCTCATGAATTAAAAATCATGGTCGTTAGGTGTTCTAAATGCAACGTTGAGAAATCGAGTCCGGATATTTCATCATATTTACAATTTTTTTATATTTATTTACAAACTTTATATGATCGTTAATTAGAAATAAACTTCAGTTATACTAATGATTCTATCATTCTTTAATTTTTCAAATCTCAATAGCATGATGGACATGGACCTTGAGTTCTTTTTATTTACGTGAAAACCATGTCCGTAGTCCGTATTACATTCATACTCACCTACTATTATCATCTAATCAATAAAGTAGCTATTCTTTCTATTTGAGTTTCTATTTGTCATTTGATTAATGATTAAATCACCACATAAACCAAACGTGGATTTTGGGATCTATAATTTTATTTTTATTCAATATTTTTAATTCAAATAACTTTCATTTGTATCCAATGTTGCTCTACCCATATAATTTAAGCTGATCGATATACAACTACGTATATTCATCCTGATATTTCCGTTCAACAAAAAAATAGAAATTAGTTTGACCTCGATATAATACGATTGTTTCAGATTTGTAAAATTATATTATTAGAAAAAAGACATTATGCATTTTTGATATTATTATTATTTTTCGTTTAGCATATCATTTTATTTTTATGGAACATAAAATCTATTTCTATTTCTTTTTCTTATTTTTCAAGATGGATACAATTTTTTTAGCCGAAATTCGACCGCAGATTCTACCACGGATTGTTTATAACAAAATTCGAGCGGAGATTTAGTAACCAAAATTTTCGGATTAAATTGTTATAAATCTATTATCTATCTATATACTAAAGCAGCATGTGAACTTACACATGGCACAATATGATGAATCCACATCATTAAATTAACACGTGTAAATTTTTTGTTGATCCCGGTCCCACCATGTCAAACAAATTATTTTAAATATTTAATTTATGAATTATTTTAAATATTTTACTAACCAATATTTGTTTTATTCTCTCATATTATTAATTGTTTTTAATTATTTGTAGCTTAAAAATCGAAATAGTTAAGATTTGCAATCTAATTTTAAAGATACTAATATTTTGTCAACTGATATTTTTTAATTTATAATTGAACTTTATACTTTCTTACACTTATAAACTTTATTTTAAATTTAATTTTGTTTTGTATACTTATATTTTTGAATTGAACTAATAAACTTTATTTTTTTATATAAAATTTAAAGATCTTAATATATTTTTTTATATTTTTAATTTTCAACTGAACTTCATTTTTTTCAAAACTTATAAACTATTTTTTTCTAAAATAATTTATTTAAACGATTAACAAAAATATTTTTCATTTTTTTAGAATAAATTTTTTTTACAATTAAAAGAATTCGTATTTTTAGAATAAGTGTTTTTTCATTTTCAATTTTATTATTTTTTGAAAACAATTTCAGATATTTTTAAAATAATTTGTATAAAAACTCATAATTTAATATTAAAAAAGATATGGAAAAAAATCGAATTTTTTTTTCCCAAAAACGTTAAATTCATAAACCAAACATTTTTTTTAAAATTTTTTGTCATTTACACAAAAGTATTTTAAAAAATTAGAAAAAATGTTTCAATTTTTTTTATATTAAAAATATTTTACTTAATTTATGACTTTTTACATATTAATTTATTTTTTTTAAAAAAATAATACAAAAAGTATTTAAAAAATCAGAAAAACACTCCTGAAATAGTGTGTATCATTTTCTATAATTTTTAAACTTTGTATTATTTTGAGTTTAATTGATAGTTGTTATTATTTTGAATTTTAAAAAAAATATTTAGTAAAATTTATTATTTTAGTAACTTGACATATGTTATTAGTTTTATTAATGGTTAGATAATTCACTATTTAAATTTAACTATTTGATATTGTAAATTTTGACTTAGACATGCTACTTATATTATATAAACTTCTTTCATTTACATTTTAATATATTATTATTTAATATTGTTAATTTAAATCTAATGATTTGTTTTACCCTTCTTTTTTTGTTAGTTATGTTTTACACATGACTTCTTATCTATCTTATATAATAAAACCCGAATTTTTTTTAGGATTAATACTAACTCGGCATTCGAGTATCTCAAATGATATTGTCCTGAAATCCACTTTCCCGATTGTTATTGCAGGATTTGAATTCTTGCTTGACTTACATTCATAATGTGAAAAATACAATCTTACAACAAGTATCACATAACAATTAAGACAATTCTCAACATAGTGAATTATCATACATTTTTTTGACACACAATTATCGTCTAACCCGTGCAGGGCACGGGTATTAAAACTATTATATATATATATATATATATATATATATATATATATATATATATATATATATATATATATATATATATATAATAAAAATAAATATTAAGATATCTTTATTAGGAAGTTACAATATTAATGGAAGATAATTAATTGTTAAAATATAGTAAATAAGCTAAAAATTAGAAAATTGGTTAACGTAAAAAAAAGTAACCGTAATATTGAGATTTGAGATTTCAGAATCTCTTAAATCCGCCATTTTTGTCATTTTAACCGAAACCAACTCAAAGAAAAAATTGTTCTCTAAAGTCAAAATCAGATTCTCCATCACCATTCTTCTCCAGGTCTCTTCTTCAACTCATTCTTCAGCATCAACATCCGATTTCAATCGAGTATTCAGCGGTTGTCTTCAACAGGTATAACTGAAACCAAACTCAAAGCAAAAATCCTTCAACTCGGCCGAAGTAGAATCTGGTCTCGTATGGCTGCCATATCTGCTTCGATTGCTTCAGTCCTAGTGCGAGTTTCTTCTTTCTCTCGCCTTAGTTCTTCCCTGCTGAGGCGTAGCAGCTCTAACGCCTCCTTCAACTCGGCCTCAAGATCGCGATTGTCTTGGTGGGCCTTCTTTGCTTCTCTTAAGCGTCGCTTGTATGTCTTTTCTAGTTCGGGATCGTAAGGAACGATTTCCTTCCCAGTGCGGGTTCTTCACATATACCTAAGAAAGAACCTGCACAAGTTACTCAAGTAGAGTGGTTAGAAGACACGGGGGCAGGTGCCCCAAGAGCAAACCGTAACCGGCTCGGTCTAGACCAAGTCCCCGGCAACGGCGCCAAAAACTTATTCGCTCCAAACGGTGTGTGCAAGCTTTAAATTTATAACCCTAGATGTAAGCTTAAAACAAGGATGCGAACCCGCAGTGTAGGGGTCAATCGTAGTAAAAGCAAGGAATTCTAGGGGTCGATCACAGGGACTTAGTGAAACAAAGTCCAATTACGGTATGCTTATGTGAATACTAACCACAAATGCAATTAAAACAATCAAAGATGAATAAGAAGTCAATAAAGCAAACATGCAATTCTAGGGATTAAAGCATCTAGTTGTGGTTCCAACTCAAGATCTAAAGATAAGCGGACAAAGCTGAGATTTTTGCATGGGGAAAGTGTTACTAAGGTGGAACAGATCACCGGGTAAGTCTCACTACTCACTAATCCAAAACCGTAACTCCTATCACCGGGTAAGTCTCAAGGAATTAAGATAAAGAACTATAAACTCAAACTAACACACCATCTAAGGGAACAGAATCAACCTTTACCGGGTAAGTCTCAGGCCAACTCACAAAGATGGGATGAAAGCACACTCAAACCCCAATAAAGGATAAACCTTTATTACCTACACTTACGATCTTAGGTAAACAAACAAAGGAATTACCGGGTAAGTCTCATCCTAGGCTTGCATTGAACCAGGAAAGGTGTAATAAGAGTAGGATTTGGCAAACTCTAACACTTAACTCTCAGTTTCGGATCAGATAAGTCACCTCGGTCAGCAGAATTCCACCCCGGCCGAGATGTTCATCGACTGAGCGAGATGCTTAGGGTTAAGGTTAAAGACTCGAACTTTCAGGGTCCTACTGGAATCTAAGATTATTCTATCATTGTTTTTCCACAACCTTCAGCCAATCACCCTAGAATCACACAAGGAAATTAGCCACTCATCATCATGAAAGTATTAATCAAGTATATGGGAAGAAGGTGAATATTTGGACAAGAAGAATTTAATGAAAAGACTTCAATAACTGAATCAAATATCACAACGAAAGCGTTCCTTGGATATAAATCCAACAAGCAAGACAACAAGGAAGAGAATCTAAGGTAATCTTACAAGAAAACCTCCAAAAGCTATAAAAGCTAAAATCTTCAATCTTCCTTCAACCTTCAAAAAGGTTCTTCAAATCTCCCAACTGGAGTATGGCTGCTGTGGTGTAAACACGATCTTGCGCTGATAGCGGGTCTTCGGATTTGTGGAAATTCAACCCTTTTTATAGGAAAATAACCCTCCAAAGATAAGATATCTTAGAAAGATCTCTTCCCATAAAAATAGGTAAAATATATGATCTAGCATATCTTCTTCCTTCCAAGAGCTAAGCCCAAAAATATAAGATCACTTTCCAAAGATAAAAGATTTCAGCCAAGAATAAAATATTCTCGCCGCGTCCTAGGTATTCGCCTCGGTCGAGTCGACTTCCCTGGATCACCTCGGTCGAGATGAATCTGTGGTCAACCGAGGTGAGTCACAACTGAATGTGAAATCTCTCAAAACTGGTCCAAAGTGAATCTTAAATCCATAGTTATGCTTCCTGGATGGTGCTGCAATTTCTTAACCGCAGCAGTTTCGACTTATGTTCCTCAATGTAGCTCCAATGACTCCATAGCTCCTTTTGCTCTTTTTTGATGCAAAACGTGCCATTTTACCTACGATTACAACAAAACTAGGTGTAGACCTTGATTCTCGCAAAGGTAGATGAAATGGTAATATAATCAGATAATATACATACTAACATGCAGATTATGAAAGATAAAACGTCCAAACAAACCCCAAAACATAGACTATAATTCATGCTATCAAAATACCCCATACTTAGCCCTTGCTTGTCCCCAAGCAAGTTCCGCATATAAAGGACAAGATAGAATGGATTATAAGTCAAGAAAATCAATGAAAAGTCTTTCAAAAACATTTTTATGGTGTGCAACTATCATAGATCACTCTAAGAGAATACTTCATGGAATTTAAAATCAAAACATGTTCAAAACATTTTATAAATATAAGAAAGTTATTCATCTTTGCATAAAATCATAGAATGCATAATAAGTCATATTTATCAAAATTAATCATGCATAATCCAGCTTAAACCACTAAGTCAATCAACAAGCTCGAGGTCTCAAGGGATTCCCAAAAGAAAGGTCAAGAAACATGTAGGGTAGGGATGTATGTAAGGTAATGTGGTGCTAGAATCCGGGAAAAGGATGAACTTCACTTCACTTTGACTTGCAACATCTTCCACCAATAAGCTTTGCTTATTTCACACTTTTTCTTTTACTTTACTTTTTGGGATGCATGGACAGAGGTGCACAATAACCGAAGCCTAGGAAATCAGCAATCATGAATTTCTTGAGATGCATCAAACCCTTGATGCACATACCATGACCCGTTAGGAATATCGCTCAATCCGACTTTGGCAAGACACAAACACCCGGCTATGTGAATGGTGCCGAGTTACTCATCATCATGATTGACTTCCCCAAACCTAAGATTACTTTCTAACACTTTCACTTCCAGCCAACTTCTCAACTTTAACTTCACTTGCTTTCACCACTTCGCTTGCTTCCAAATTCCCGGATAGGTAAAGGGAGGCAAAATCTATATGAGGGGCTAAGCATGATCAAGAAGAAGAAGAGAGAAGAATGAATTGCCTTGGTCTTTCCAGGAAGAAAGTGAGAGAACTCATAATGTGGTGTCAACCTTCAAATTCAACATAATTTGGATAAAAACAAAGTATTAAACATGCCAATAATTTCAAACAAAGCATTTAGCAACTTAAACATATTATAAAACCTTTCAAACACATAAAGAATTTAAAACCAGTCAGTAAACAAGATCTTCACTGAGATAATATCCAGATAAGTAGTACAAAAATCGTTTTCGAAAACTCTCAGTTAACCCACCTCGGTCGAGGTGTTCGTAGGTCAACCGAGGTGAAACACCTCGTTTGGCCAGAACTCCATCGGTCGAGGTCAAATTTTTTTTTTTTAAAACCTGTTTTTTTTTTTTCCAGTTTCGACGTTTTTTCTCAATCAAATAACCTGTAAGTATGCATGAAATCTCAGATAAACATATAAATGCAGAAGTGAAGCATAAATATAAATATCCGGTCAATAGAGTCATACATCAAAGTCAAATAATACATCAAATACCCCATACTTGGGACACACTGTCCCAGTGGGTCAGAATAAGTCTAAAGGATAAAAGTACTCACCGGATAAATAGCTGAACTGCATAAAAAATAATAAAGAAAATCCTGCAGCTCTCAGTAGTCATGATCCGGTGGTGACGGTGGTGGCACGTACGGATACTGGGTCGGGTCGAATGGATAGCCCATGACGTGCTCAAACTGGATCTGGGCCATCATGTGCTGGTAGTGTTGCCGCTCCTGCATCTCGCGGATATCCAGTGACAAAGCAGCATATGAATCAATAACCTGATCCGTCAGGTCATCGATCCGTCTGTGAGCATCTGGATCCCTGCGTCGGTGTGTCCTCCGCCTAGCAGGTCTAGCAGGTGATGCAGCAGGTGCAGGCTCAGTATCCTTCTCATCCAGATCTATAATCGGTGGTGCGCTCGTCCCCGCAGTATCTGTCCCTATATCCATCGGGACTCCACCCTCTCTCTCATCAGCTGTCTCCTCATCATCAGCCTCCTCCTCCTCAGTTGGGGCAGCTGCTGCCTCTCTGTAATCCTCCATCAGTGGAGCCCAAGCGGTCTGCCAATAGTGTGGGTCATAAACAGTGAACTGGGCAGACCACCTGATCCCCTGTGGAGCAGTCAGCTCCCACGGCATAGCTACGTATGGCGTCGTCAGACCTCGGGGAACTAGAATCCGCCGAGTGATCATCTCCTGCAATCCAAGCGGTTTGGCAGCCGCCACCATCGTACAAGCACTGAGATCTATGTCCTGATACCTAGCTATATGGGTGACAAGCCCTCCGCAGCAGATGTCTCCCTTCGCTTTGGCCTTGATCTTGTGCAGATCCTCTACCAACATCAAGCCAAAGTCCGGGATACCCCCAATAACCATACAATATAAACTGAAAAGCTCTCCCTGTCGGATCTTCTGGGGCGTCTCAGTACGCGCCAGAAGTGTCTCACTGAAGATCCGGTGGGCTAACCTAAAGGCTAGGTGGAAGATGACCTTTTCCCTGGAATCTCCAGGGCGCCATCTGTCTGCGTGCTCAGTAATGTGGGCAATCTGTCCCCAAAACTCCCTAGCTATAGATCGGGAAGGGAAGTCAACAACGGTTGGCTCAGGAAAGCCAAAAATCTCTCGCCAGTACTCTAGTGGAACTATGAAGTTCCGGTTCATCAACCGGTACTTCACAGAACGCTATGTGGGGAGGTAGGTAAAGGAGCTAACGAACTCTAGGGTCGGCTCCAAATAGGATGGGGCTCGGATCTCAGTAAACTGATCCAGCCCAACTGTAGAAATCATCCTCCTAAGGTCTCCGTCTACCTGGAGGCAATCAAAAGCGGACACGTCCAGGAAACGTGGTGCAATCACTGGACGGCCGGAAATACGCTCATAATCCACCTGGTGTCGCTCATGGATCACCGGGCGGTAAGGTCGGGAAGAAGAGGAGGAAGGGGAAGGTGAGGATATGTCCCTGAGGGTAAGGCGGCGGTCAGAACTCATTTTCAGAAAATCAAACTGTCAGGTCACCTCGGTCAACTGACGTCACTCAAGAATCACCTCGGCCGAGGCACAGCTCGACTGGACCGAGGCGAAAAACTGGGTTCTAATTACTTCTGGAAATTCAGTTATTTTCCCCCAAAAATCACTACAACTGCTTCCTATGGGGTACTTAAGCCTTTCCTCAACAAATGCAGGGGCAACCAAAGCCCAAATCGAAGTGAAACGGAGAGGTTAGGGTTTCGGTTCGTTTTTACCCCGCTCGGCCGAATCGATTCGATTTTCTGCAGATTTGCACTTGCAACACGATCCTCTATCCTTCAATCGTAGTTTGGAGACAAAAATCGTCGAAAACGAGCAAGAAATCGGAGAGGCGAGGTGGACTGTCGCCGCGGTCGAGGAGGAATGAAAGTGAAGAGAGAGAAAATAAATCCCCCTTTTATACCCTTTCTGGAACTGCTGTCACCTCGGTCGAGATGGTCTCGACTGGACCGAGGTGGTACGGACCGAGGTGGTTCTTCAGAAAACCCTAGTCGCCTCGGTTGCTCAAGAATCATCTCGGTCGAGGTGCTCTGACAGCATCCGAGATGCCTCAGTCAAACTCCGTCTTCTCAAATTCTCGAACTTCTGTCCTTCCAGTTATGCTCCTTCCTTAGATGTCTCCTGTTATCTGTCTAGAACGCCAAAACAAAACAAAGCAAAGCAAAAGCAAAAAAAAATATCTAAGCTAGACTAGAAAACTGGAAAAGAAAGCAATACCTTGGGTTGCCTCCCAAGAAGCGCTTGGTTTAAGGTCGCTAGCTGGACCATAATGCGTCTCAAATGTGATGGGAGGTGCCCTCACCCCATACTTCACCTCCATCGTGGGGTGAAGTAAGTAAATCTATCAAACGCTCCAACAAGTGTAAGTGCTCATCGGGGAATGAATCGTCTATGGGTGGGTCGTCCTTCTCACGTGAAGATGTAGGTAGCCGGCTGAGGTGATCCGCAACAGAATTCTCGGATCCCTTCTTATTGCGGATCTCTAGATCAAACTCTTGAAGCAAGAGAATCCATCGAATAAGGCGTGGCTTGGCATCTTTCTTAGCCAACAAGTAACAAATGGCTGCATGATCGGTGTAGACAATGACTTTCGCCCCCACTAAATAGGAACGAAACTTCTCGAAAGCATATACAACCGCCAATAACTCCTTCTCGGTGGTAGCGTAGTTGCGTTGTGCTACATCTAGCGTCTTGCTAGCATAGTAAATTGCGGTGGTCCGTCCATCCTTCTTCTGTCCAAGCACCGCTCCCACGGCTACATCACTAGCATCACACATGATCTCAAAGGGCAAGGTCCAATCTGGAGGCTGGATAATAGGAGCGGAGATCAACGCTTCCTTAATCCTGTAAAAAGCATCAAGACACTCCTGCAAAAACTCAAAAACAACATCTTTATTCAAGAGGTTAGCTAGAGGTTTAAAAATCTTAGAGAAGTCCTTGATGAATCTCCTGTAGAAACCTGCATGCCCGAGAAAACTCCTCACACCTTTAACAGAACAAGGGGGAGGGAGTTTCTCTATAGTCTCGATCTTAGCACGATCGACCTCAATGCCTCGATTAGAAATGAGGTGTCCTAGCACAATGCCTTCATTAACCATAAAATGACACTTCTCCCAATTCAAAACAAGATTAGTGTATTCACATCTTTTAAGTACTAAAGAAAGGTTAGATAGGCAATCATCAAAAGAGGAACCATATACAGAAAAATCATCCATAAATACCTCCATGATCTCCTCTATGTACTTGGAAAAGATAGCCATCATGCATCGTTGGAAGGTAGCGGGTGCATTGCACAATCCAAATGGCATCCTCCTGTAAGCAAATGTCCCCCACGGACAAGTGAAAGTGGTCTTCTCCTGATCATCTGGATGGATAGGAATCTGGAAGAATCCACTATAACCGTCTAAGTAGCAAAAGTGTGAATGCTGGGCCAACCGCTCGAGCATTTGATCAATGAAGGGAAGTGGAAAATGGTCCTTCCGTGTGGCCGTATTCAGCTTCCTATAATCGATGCAAACCCTCCAGCCCGTAACAGTCCTAGTTGGGATCAACTCGTTATTCTTGTTTGTCACAACGGTCATCCCTCCTTTCTTCGGAACTACATGCACCGGGCTAACCCACTTGCTGTCCGAGATAGGATAAATGATACCTGCATCCAACAACTTAAGAATTTCCTTCTTCACAACCTCTTTCATGATCGGATTTAACCGTCTTTGAGGTTCCCGTGAAGTCTTATGATTATCCTCCATTAGAATTCTATGCATGCAGAAAGAAGGTTTAATGCCAATAAGATCATCCGTGGTATAACCTATAGCCTTTTGATGCTTTCTCAGGACATGCATTAACTTAGATAATTCAGATTCGGAAAGAGAAGCACTAACAATAACGGGATAAGTAGAATCCGGTCCAAGAAAGACATACCTCAAGTGATTAGGGAGTTGTTTAAGCTCCACAACTGGGGGTGCTTTCTGGGGGGGATCCTTACTTCCTCCTTCCAGTGGAATGGATTCAGAAACTGGACTTTCGGAAGTCTCAGTTGACATCATCTCGCCATTGACCTCGGTCGAGGCGTAGAGGCGTTGACCGAGATGTTCTTCAGTCGCCTCGCTCAGTCCAGAGAGTGCCTCGGTCGAGGTACTGCAACTGGAACCGAAACTGGAGATATTCGTCTCTTGGGTCAGCTTCTCAGTTTTAGCTCTTGGGTCCTCTTCCAGTGCCTTTAAGCTCCGTATATCTGCATCACAAGAAGCATCTATACCTTCCTCAATTAAACTGAAGCTAATAACCCTTTCGAGTGGATCGTTAATAAGGATAGAGCTCACCAATTCTCTTGACTCTTCTTCATCGTAGATGTTGAAGATATCATCAGTTAGTTGCTCCCCTCTCATGGCTGCAAGCAATGCGAACTCCACCTCATCGCCACCAATGTTGAATTTCAACTTGGCGTTCTTGCAATCCACGTTGCAACCCGAAGTTGCTAGAAATGGCCTCCCGAGAATAATAGGAACAGGATAATCCGCGGGAATGTCAAGTACAACAAAATCTATAGGTAGATAGAAGTTACCTAACTTGACCGGAACGTCCTCCAAGATGCCCACGGGATGGGTGATGGAGCGATCTGCCATGTAAAGTCGAATCTTGACCGGCTTGGGCTCTCCAAGTCCGATCTTCACACATAGCTCCAGCGGGATGATGCTCACGCTGGCTCCTAGATCACAAAGGGCTTCACAAGTGACATCCCCAACTTGAATGGGAATGCAAAATGAGCCGGGATCTCTCAACTTAGGTGGCATCTTCTCCTTCATGATTTGTATGAGTTCCGAGGATTTAGATGTCATCCTAACTTCACCAAAGTCTTCCAGTTTCCTTTTCCTTGATAGGATCTCCTTCAAGAACTTCCCATAGGCGGGCATTCCTAGAATAACATCAAGGAAAGGAATGTTAATATGCAGCTTATTCATCAAGTCAAGGAACTTACCAAAGTGCTTGTCTAGATGTGCTCTGGCCCTTGACTGGGGGAATGGAAGTGTTGGTTTGTATGCAGGAGGTGGAACATAAACTTCAGTTTTCCCCTCCGCTCTCTGTGGCTCCACCTCAGTTGGCATCTCGGTCGAAGTGTTCTTCGACTGCATCTGAACCGAGGTGGTCTTCGTCGGTACTAGCACCGACCGAGGCACTGGATCTGCAGTTTTCAGTCCACTCCTCGTAGTTATGGCCATGATCTGGCCCTTAGGGTTGCTTTCCGTCCTTGCTGGAATCTTCCCTAGATCTCTAGGCGCTTCATTCGCCCTACTTGCAAGTTGTTGTTCAAAGGCTTTTTGGGCCTTCGAAAATGAAGTCATAGAAGTCTCCATAGCGCTGAGCTTGATCAAGATAGCCTCCAGAACTGTGTCTTTCTTTTCCGGTTGAGACGAACTTGATCCTTGCCCCTGGCTTTTTAATGGAGTAGAAGAAGAAGAAGAAGGGGAAGAGAGGAAAGGGTTAGAGGAATCGTTAGAGTTAGAGTTTGAATGATTGTTACCGTTATTTTGGTTGTTCGCCCTCCAATTGTTGCTATTGGATCCTCTATTGTTGTTGTTGTAATTGTTGTTCCGGGAACCGTTGTTGTTGTTACGGTATCCGTTGTTGTTGTTCCTTTGCCCTTACTCTTCCTTCTTGGTTTGTGCAACCAAGAGTTCCTTCAATTGCTTCACGTCATTCTTCAAAGACGTGAGTTGATTATTGTTGGGCTAAGTTTCTTGGAAATTAACTCTTTTAACTCCACCTTCAACTCCTTGGTGGGTGTATTTCTCCATGTGCAAGGCTTGCTTCTCGATGAAGTCCCAAGCCTCGTCAATCGCCATGTCCATGAAGGTACCGGCGGAGAGTAGTTGGAGATTGAATTGAGTGCTTTCGTCCAGTCCCTTGAAGTATACCTCCAATAATTCTAACTTTGGAATCCCATGATGTGGGCAATCTAAAAGAATGTCCTTGAACCGCTCCCATGACTTGGACAAGCTCTCCTTGTCCTTCATAATGAAAGCATTGATCTTCCCTCTCATTTTAGCGGTCTTCGAGGGGGAAAGAATTTCGTCAAGAATTCCGTAGTCATCTCCTCCCATGTGCTGATTTTTCCTGGAGGAAGAGATTGATACCAAGTAAGAGCTCTATCTTTTAAAGAAAAGTAAAAAGGTCTTAGCTTGTAGTTGTTATTTTCAATTCTTGAAGGTCTCAAGGTTTCCATCAAGATCTCATAGTTTTGAAGATTTTGATGTGGTGATTCCTTCTCCATCCCTCCAAATTGGCATTGGCGAATCATGGATAGAACTTGCGGTCGAAGTTCGTAGTCATGGTCCGCTGGATCTCCTAGGTTAACTCCTGGACGCCTCAGTTGTTGATTAGGGTCCATCCTTTGACCTAGGGTTTGTGGGATTCCTGCAAGAAGAACACCTCGGACTGGCATCCGAGGTGGAAGTACCTCGGCCGGGGCGTCAGGTACTGGGACCAGCCTCGGTCGAGGGTCAGCAACTGGGACTTGCCTCGGTCCAGCATCGGGAACTGGATCTTCCCTCGGTCGAAGTAGAATCTGGTCTCGTATGGCTGCCATATCTGCTTCGATTGCTTCAGTCCTAGTGCGAGTTTCTTCTTTCTCTCGCCTTAGTTCTTGCCTGCTGAGGCGTAGAAGCTCTAACGCCTCCTTCAACTCGGCCTCAAGATCGCGATTGTCTTGGTGGGCCATCTTTGCTTCTCTTAAGCGTCGCTTGTATGTCTTTTCTGGTTCGGAATCGTAAGGAACGATTTCCTTCCCAGTGCGGGTTCTTCGCATATACCTAAGAAAGAACCTGCACAAGTCACTCAAGTAGAGTGGTTAGAAGACACGGGGGCAGGTGCCCCAAGAGCAAACCGTAACCGGCTCGGTCTAGACCAAGTCCCCGGCAACGGCGCCAAAAATTTGTTCGCTCCAAACGGTGTGTGCAAGCTTTAAACTTATAACCCTAGATGTAAGCTTAAAACAAGGATGCGAACCCGCAGTGTACGGGTCAATCTTAGTAAAAGCAAGGAATTCCAGGGGTCGATCACAGGGACTTAGTGAAACAAAGTCCAATTACGGTATGCTTATGTGAATACTAACCACAAATGCAATTAAAACAATCAAAGATGAATAAGAAGTCAATAAAGCAAACATGCAATTCTAGGGATTAAAGCATCTAGTTGTGGTTCCAACTCAAGATCTAAAGATAAGCGGACAAAGCTGAGGTTTTTGCATGGGGAAAGTGTTACTAAGGTGGAACAGATCACCGGGTAAGTCTCACTACTCACTAATCCAAAACCGTAACTCCTATCACCGGGTAAGTCTCAAGGAATTAAGATAAAGAACTATAAACTCAAACTAACACACCATCTAAGGGAACAGAATCAACCTTTACCGGGTAAGTCTCAGGCCAACTCACAAAGATGGGATGAAAGCACACTCAAACCCCAATAAAGGATAAACCTTTATTACCTACACTTACGATCTTAGGTAAACAAACAAAGGAATTACCGGGTAAGTCTCATCCTAGGCTTGCATTGAACCAGGAAAGGTGTAATAAGAGTAGGATTTGACAAACTCTAACACTTAACTCTCAGTTTCGGATCAGATAAGTCACCTCGGTCAGCAGAATTCCACCCCGGCCGAAATGTTCATCGACTGAGCGAGATGCTTAGGGTTAAGGTTAAAGACTCGAACTTTCAGGGTCCTACTGGAATCTAAGATTATTCTATCATTGTTTTTCCCACAACCTTCAGCCAATCACCCTAGAATCACACAAGGAAATTAGCCACTCATCATCATGAAAGTATTAATCAAGTATATGGGAAGAAGGTGAATATTTGGACAAGAAGAATTTAATGAAAAGACTTCAATAACTGAATCAAATATCACAACGAAAGCGTTCCTTGGATATAAATCCAACAAGGAAGACAACAAGGAAGAGAATCTAAGGTAATCTTACAAGAAAACCTCCAAAAGCTATAAAAGCTAAAATCTTCAATCTTCCTTCAACCTTCAAAAAGGTTCTTCAAATCTCCCAACTGGAGTATGGCTGCTGTGGTGTAAACACGATCTTGCGCTGATAGCGGGTCTTCGGATTTGTGGAAATCCAACTCTTTTTATAGGAAAATAACCCTCCAAAGATAAGATATCTTAGAAAGATCTCTTCCCATAAAAATAGGTAAAATATATGATCTAGCATATCTTCTTCCTTCCAAGAGCTAAGCCCAAAAATATAAGATCACTTTCCAAAGATAAAAGATCTCAGCCAAGAATAAAATATTCTCGCCGCGTCCTAGGTATTCGCCTCGGTCGAGTCGACTTCCCTGGATCACCTCGGTCGAGATGAATCTGTGGTCAACCGAGATGAGTCACAATTGAATGTGAAATCTCTCAAAACTGGTCCAAAGTGAATCTTAAATCCATAGTTATGCTTCCTGGATGGTGCTGCAATTTCTTAACCGCAGCAGTTTCGACTTATGTTCCTCAATGTAGCTCCAATGACTCCATAGCTCCTTTTGCTCCTTTTTGATGCAAAACGTGCCATTTTACCTACGATTACAACAAAACTAGGTGTAGACCTCGATTCTCGCAAAGGTAGATGAAATGGTAATATAATCATATAATATACATACAAACATGCAGATTATGAAAGATAAAACGTCCAAACAAACCCCAAAACATAGACTATAATTCATGCTATCAAATATCCTATTTTTATTTTAATATATCTTATTTATATAATATGAAGGGCCTAGTTTGTACACATTTTTAACTTGGGGCTCTTTATATAGTCATGGTTATAAAAACAACCTACTCCGCCATTTTACCCATATTTTTTTCTAGAGGATATAATAATATTTTTATTTTTATGCTTTTCTTTTAGCTAGTTTAGCCTATAATCAAATTTTCTATAGGTTAATATCCAATATATAGTACATTAAAATAGTATAATATCTTTTGTTTAGACAAAATCCGTACAAAAGGTGGTATTAGGTGGTTTTGGTTAAATATGATTGTTGTCTTATTTAAATTAATCGCTTATGATTGTATGGGTAATCTTAGTGGTGGAGCCTGGTAAAATGGTTAAATAGGTAGTTTTTGTATTATTGTGTACAAAATAGGCCCTTATATGTTTTTTTTTTTGACAAACTAGGCCCCTAAATTATGAAAATAAAAGATTTAATAAAAAAGAAAATTAATATTTCATATTTTTCTCTCTCCTATTTACAATTATTAAATTCCAAAATTAAATGGGCTAATTGACGATAATAACCGTTTAATAAGGAAACAGTTGCATCCATCATCTCTAATCTCGTCATCGTCATCTTCTTCGACTCTTGCATTAAATGTAGCACTGAAAGGGAAAAAAATCTATTTATGTACATATCATGATAAAATCGTTTAAATACGTTAAACACACATAATACATAATTGTTGATACAAGAATTGTTACATATTTGATATCAGTCACACAAGCAATGTGTACATTAAACAAAATAGTATAAGCAAACATGTACCCTACACAGATTACCATACACAATCACAAAATTATAGTCTACGTACACAAACTATACATATCATACACAGATTACCATGTACATAATATAAGCAAACATGTACATATGCTACACAGATTACCATACACAAACACATAAACATAATCTGAAGCCACCCACACAAGTAATGTGTACATTAAACAAAATAGTCTGCGTACACAAACTATACAGGCGTACATCATTTACGTACACGAATTATCTGACAACCACACACCATTGAAGCAGTAAAATCGAACACCATTGAAGCATAAACAATTGATGAAAGAACAAAACGTCAATCTCAGAAACAAAAATTACCGATTTTCTACTTATATAGCGAATCAAAGACAATTATTGATCAATTCTCCTTGTCATATTGTCGGTTGATGAACGTAGGTTAACAACAAAAGCCGTCTTTTGTTTTCGTTCAAGATGGACGGCGATATCTCTGATTCATCTCTAAGACGCGATATAGGAGATGTATCGGCGGTTTTCAGAGACGAAGTATGCAGAAGAAGATTCAATAAAGAAAGTGGAAAAATTGAAGGGGTACACAAACATAATGAAAATAGAAAAGTGCCTATTTGATCAAACCCCTTACCTTCCAACTTCACTTTAATGAAAGTGGTATAAATTGAAGGGGTACACAAACATAATGGAAATAGAAAATGGCCTATTTGATCAAATTCTTTCAAAATTTTTTGTAGAAGTCATTTATTTTTTATTATCTAATATAATTTAATTTACATCGAACTAAAAGGAAGACGGACAACAAGTTATGCCGCCAAATTAAGTTAAAAATTAAAAAACTAAAATCTTTAAATTAAAAAAAGTATAATAAAGTTTTCGCACTGTAAATTAGAGATTTCATTGTATATATTTTTTTTATTTAGAGGACAGTTAAATTAGTTTTATGTATTTAGTATTTTTTTATAAATAAATTAGGTAGTGGTTGATGAATTATTGTATTTGAAATTATATCATATTAATTAAATTAGATTAACTAAAAGTAAATTTAATAATAATCTTCACTTAAATCTCCATCCGAATATACGTATATATTTTTAAAATAAAAATATACAATGAGAAAGTTTGTTTTGTATAAACTTGTCTCTCTATTCTTACTCCTAAAACTCAAACCATGCATTCCATGTACCTCTTGCACTCCTTTTACCAGATGAGCTAACATAACGTATGAACTATACCACCTAAGGGGAAATAATCTGAACGCAAGTAGGGACTCAGTCTCCTCCATTGCCCCATTGTATACTATCCTCCCCTGAGTAATCTTGATGATAAAAATATATATACTTTTATTGTGACATATTAAAGGGCAATTAATAATTAGTTTAAATAAGTATAATTTGTCCAACTTTGTCATCGTAATATTATTATTCCTTATAAATTTTAAATCAATCAAGTCTATAGTTCTAAAAGATCGAAATCGAATCAAGTCTATAGTTCTAAAAGATCGAAATCGAGGGTGATAACCTATATGTTATCAAGACATTTCAATGAAGTCCCAAGCCTCGTCAATCGCCATGTCCATGAAGGTACCGGCGGAGAGTAGTTGGAGATTGAATTGAGTGCTTTCGTCCAGTCCCTTGAAGTATACCTCCAATAATTCTAACTTTGGAATCCCATAATGTGGGCAATCTAAAAGAATGTCCTTGAACCGCTCCCATGACTTGGACAAGCTCTCCTTGTCCTTCATAATGAAAGCATTGATCTTCCCTCTCATTTTAGCGGTCTTCGAGGGGGAAAGAATTTCGTCAAGAATTCCGTAGTCATCTCCTCCCATGTGCTGATTTTTCCTGGAGGAAGAGATTGATACCAAGTAAGAGCTCTATCTTTTAAAGAAAAGTAAAAAGGTCTTAGCTTGTAGTTGTTATTTTCAATTCTTGAAGGTCTCAAGGTTTCCATCAAGATCTCATAGTTTTGAAGATTTTGATGTGGTGATTCCTTCTCCATCCCTCCAAATTGGCATTGGCGAATCATGGATAGAACTTGCGGTCGAAGTTCGTAGTCATGGTCCGCTGGATCTCCTAGGTTAACTCCTGGACGCCTCAGTTGTTGATTAGGGTCCATCCTTTGACCTAGGGTTTGTGGGATTCCTGCAAGAAGAACACCTCGGACTGGCATCCGAGGTGGAAGTACCTCGGCCGGGGCGTCAGGTACTGGGACCAGCCTCGGTCGAGGGTCAGCAACTGGGACTTGCCTCGGTCCAGCATCGGGAACTGGATCTTCCCTCGGTCGAAGTAGAATCTGGTCTCGTATGGCTGCCATATCTGCTTCGATTGCTTCAGTCCTAGTGCGAGTTTCTTCTTTCTCTCGCCTTAGTTCTTGCCTGCTGAGGCGTAGAAGCTCTAACGCCTCCTTCAACTCGGCCTCAAGATCGCGATTGTCTTGGTGGGCCATCTTTGCTTCTCTTAAGCGTCGCTTGTATGTCTTTTCTGGTTCGGAATCGTAAGGAACGATTTCCTTCCCAGTGCGGGTTCTTCGCATATACCTAAGAAAGAACCTGCACAAGTCACTCAAGTAGAGTGGTTAGAAGACACGGGGGCAGGTGCCCCAAGAGCAAACCGTAACCGGCTCGGTCTAGACCAAGTCCCCGGCAACGGCGCCAAAAATTTGTTCGCTCCAAACGGTGTGTGCAAGCTTTAAACTTATAACCCTAGATGTAAGCTTAAAACAAGGATGCGAACCCGCAGTGTACGGGTCAATCTTAGTAAAAGCAAGGAATTCCAGGGGTCGATCACAGGGACTTAGTGAAACAAAGTCCAATTACGGTATGCTTATGTGAATACTAACCACAAATGCAATTAAAACAATCAAAGATGAATAAGAAGTCAATAAAGCAAACATGCAATTCTAGGGATTAAAGCATCTAGTTGTGGTTCCAACTCAAGATCTAAAGATAAGCGGACAAAGCTGAGGTTTTTGCATGGGGAAAGTGTTACTAAGGTGGAACAGATCACCGGGTAAGTCTCACTACTCACTAATCCAAAACCGTAACTCCTATCACCGGGTAAGTCTCAAGGAATTAAGATAAAGAACTATAAACTCAAACTAACACACCATCTAAGGGAACAGAATCAACCTTTACCGGGTAAGTCTCAGGCCAACTCACAAAGATGGGATGAAAGCACACTCAAACCCCAATAAAGGATAAACCTTTATTACCTACACTTACGATCTTAGGTAAACAAACAAAGGAATTACCGGGTAAGTCTCATCCTAGGCTTGCATTGAACCAGGAAAGGTGTAATAAGAGTAGGATTTGACAAACTCTAACACTTAACTCTCAGTTTCGGATCAGATAAGTCACCTCGGTCAGCAGAATTCCACCCCGGCCGAAATGTTCATCGACTGAGCGAGATGCTTAGGGTTAAGGTTAAAGACTCGAACTTTCAGGGTCCTACTGGAATCTAAGATTATTCTATCATTGTTTTTCCCACAACCTTCAGCCAATCACCCTAGAATCACACAAGGAAATTAGCCACTCATCATCATGAAAGTATTAATCAAGTATATGGGAAGAAGGTGAATATTTGGACAAGAAGAATTTAATGAAAAGACTTCAATAACTGAATCAAATATCACAACGAAAGCGTTCCTTGGATATAAATCCAACAAGGAAGACAACAAGGAAGAGAATCTAAGGTAATCTTACAAGAAAACCTCCAAAAGCTATAAAAGCTAAAATCTTCAATCTTCCTTCAACCTTCAAAAAGGTTCTTCAAATCTCCCAACTGGAGTATGGCTGCTGTGGTGTAAACACGATCTTGCGCTGATAGCGGGTCTTCGGATTTGTGGAAATCCAACTCTTTTTATAGGAAAATAACCCTCCAAAGATAAGATATCTTAGAAAGATCTCTTCCCATAAAAATAGGTAAAATATATGATCTAGCATATCTTCTTCCTTCCAAGAGCTAAGCCCAAAAATATAAGATCACTTTCCAAAGATAAAAGATCTCAGCCAAGAATAAAATATTCTCGCCGCGTCCTAGGTATTCGCCTCGGTCGAGTCGACTTCCCTGGATCACCTCGGTCGAGATGAATCTGTGGTCAACCGAGATGAGTCACAATTGAATGTGAAATCTCTCAAAACTGGTCCAAAGTGAATCTTAAATCCATAGTTATGCTTCCTGGATGGTGCTGCAATTTCTTAACCGCAGCAGTTTCGACTTATGTTCCTCAATGTAGCTCCAATGACTCCATAGCTCCTTTTGCTCCTTTTTGATGCAAAACGTGCCATTTTACCTACGATTACAACAAAACTAGGTGTAGACCTCGATTCTCGCAAAGGTAGATGAAATGGTAATATAATCATATAATATACATACAAACATGCAGATTATGAAAGATAAAACGTCCAAACAAACCCCAAAACATAGACTATAATTCATGCTATCAAATATCCTATTTTTATTTTAATATATCTTATTTATATAATATGAAGGGCCTAGTTTGTACACATTTTTAACTTGGGGCTCTTTATATAGTCATGGTTATAAAAACAACCTACTCCGCCATTTTACCCATATTTTTTTCTAGAGGATATAATAATATTTTTATTTTTATGCTTTTCTTTTAGCTAGTTTAGCCTATAATCAAATTTTCTATAGGTTAATATCCAATATATAGTACATTAAAATAGTATAATATCTTTTGTTTAGACAAAATCCGTACAAAAGGTGGTATTAGGTGGTTTTGGTTAAATATGATTGTTGTCTTATTTAAATTAATCGCTTATGATTGTATGGGTAATCTTAGTGGTGGAGCCTGGTAAAATGGTTAAATAGGTAGTTTTTGTATTATTGTGTACAAAATAGGCCCTTATATGTTTTTTTTTTTGACAAACTAGGCCCCTAAATTATGAAAATAAAAGATTTAATAAAAAAGAAAATTAATATTTCATATTTTTCTCTCTCCTATTTACAATTATTAAATTCCAAAATTAAATGGGCTAATTGACGATAATAACCGTTTAATAAGGAAACAGTTGCATCCATCATCTCTAATCTCGTCATCGTCATCTTCTTCGACTCTTGCATTAAATGTAGCACTGAAAGGGAAAAAAATCTATTTATGTACATATCATGATAAAATCGTTTAAATACGTTAAACACACATAATACATAATTGTTGATACAAGAATTGTTACATATTTGATATCAGTCACACAAGCAATGTGTACATTAAACAAAATAGTATAAGCAAACATGTACCCTACACAGATTACCATACACAATCACAAAATTATAGTCTACGTACACAAACTATACATATCATACACAGATTACCATGTACATAATATAAGCAAACATGTACATATGCTACACAGATTACCATACACAAACACATAAACATAATCTGAAGCCACCCACACAAGTAATGTGTACATTAAACAAAATAGTCTGCGTACACAAACTATACAGGCGTACATCATTTACGTACACGAATTATCTGACAACCACACACCATTGAAGCAGTAAAATCGAACACCATTGAAGCATAAACAATTGATGAAAGAACAAAACGTCAATCTCAGAAACAAAAATTACCGATTTTCTACTTATATAGCGAATCAAAGACAATTATTGATCAATTCTCCTTGTCATATTGTCGGTTGATGAACGTAGGTTAACAACAAAAGCCGTCTTTTGTTTTCGTTCAAGATGGACGGCGATATCTCTGATTCATCTCTAAGACGCGATATAGGAGATGTATCGGCGGTTTTCAGAGACGAAGTATGCAGAAGAAGATTCAATAAAGAAAGTGGAAAAATTGAAGGGGTACACAAACATAATGAAAATAGAAAAGTGCCTATTTGATCAAACCCCTTACCTTCCAACTTCACTTTAATGAAAGTGGTATAAATTGAAGGGGTACACAAACATAATGGAAATAGAAAATGGCCTATTTGATCAAATTCTTTCAAAATTTTTTGTAGAAGTCATTTATTTTTTATTATCTAATATAATTTAATTTACATCGAACTAAAAGGAAGACGGACAACAAGTTATGCCGCCAAATTAAGTTAAAAATTAAAAAACTAAAATCTTTAAATTAAAAAAAGTATAATAAAGTTTTCGCACTGTAAATTAGAGATTTCATTGTATATATTTTTTTTATTTAGAGGACAGTTAAATTAGTTTTATGTATTTAGTATTTTTTTATAAATAAATTAGGTAGTGGTTGATGAATTATTGTATTTGAAATTATATCATATTAATTAAATTAGATTAACTAAAAGTAAATTTAATAATAATCTTCACTTAAATCTCCATCCGAATATACGTATATATTTTTAAAATAAAAATATACAATGAGAAAGTTTGTTTTGTATAAACTTGTCTCTCTATTCTTACTCCTAAAACTCAAACCATGCATTCCATGTACCTCTTGCACTCCTTTTACCAGATGAGCTAACATAACGTATGAACTATACCACCTAAGGGGAAATAATCTGAACGCAAGTAGGGACTCAGTCTCCTCCATTGCCCCATTGTATACTATCCTCCCCTGAGTAATCTTGATGATAAAAATATATATACTTTTATTGTGACATATTAAAGGGCAATTAATAATTAGTTTAAATAAGTATAATTTGTCCAACTTTGTCATCGTAATATTATTATTCCTTATAAATTTTAAATCAATCAAGTCTATAGTTCTAAAAGATCGAAATCGAATCAAGTCTATAGTTCTAAAAGATCGAAATCGAGGGTGATAACCTATATGTTATCAAGACATTTCAAGGACTTTGATGATGATGTCCCTGGGAGATCTAAATAATCGTATCTGACTTTAGACTTGATCTTCGCTTCTTTGAGAAAGTCCGTATCAAACAATGTTGAGAGAAATTAACTGCATTACTGACCGATTGACTCATTTGATAATTTCGAACTCCAACACACCCTATTATGACGATTTCAAACGTAGCGTTCTCATCCGCAAAAATGCTTTGAGATTTCCTAACCGCTTTTCAATTTTTTTTAAAAAAATTAAAATTAAAAAAAAAAGCCTATAATTCTACATTTGTACAATGACCGATTGATAAGCCCATTACATTATACTAGTTTTCTCATCCTCTCGATATATATAACAAATTGAATATAGCGGAATTCATCATGACTTCATTGACGCATACATACAAATTACTCAATCGCCTTACAAAAGTAAAGTAAGGAAAATAATAATCACACTTTTAACTATTAACAATAACATCAATTAAATCCCATCAACAAATAAAAAAACTTAAAACTGTTCATCCAACCACCACAAACTTTCGATCCTCCGATCTCATCGCCATCTGCAAATCTCTCATCTCGATGCTTCCACAAGTAAACACCATTCTTCCTCCGATCTTAACGTCATCGTTCCAAACCGTATTATATGCACACCCCCACACACAACCTCCGCCGGAAAATTCGCAGTATACTATATTCGCCGGCTCCGACGGATTGTACAGGTAAACAAAATTCATAGCCGGAGACAGTTCGATCTGCCGGAGACTACCTATTTCCGGCTTCAGTTTCTCCATTATCGAAGCCGGAGCTTCTCCTATGAGCTCGCAATTCATTGTTTCCTGATTCACCTTCCAGATCTTCAAGCTTTCCGAAACGCCGGCATGTCCGATTAGTCCGGCGACGATCAGATCGTCGCCGACGAATCCAATGGCTGTGAAGAAGACACGTGGGTCTGGGCGCAGATCAAACGGCCCCTGCCACATGCCCGTGATGGGGCTGAAGGAGTAGGTATTCCCGGACCCCTTTTCCGTTAAGAACATCGTGCTTTGATTGGCTGCAACTGATAGCCAGGTGGCAGCAGCAGAGTCCTTGAGGATGTCTGGCATGGACTGACACCTCTTCCACGTGGATAAATCGAGATCGTACACCTCAACAGCGAGAGTATCATCCTCGAAATCCCAGCCACTACCCGCAACAACGATGCGGTTACCACAAATCGCGACAATCGGATCAATACGACAAATTGTGGGACTATCCACTTGTTGCCACGTCAGATGAAACGGGTCGAGGGAGAAGGAGAGCGTCGAGGAAGAGAGCATGAAGAGGAAATTGGAGGCGGACGAGCGGAGAGTCGAAACATAATTTGTCAAAGGCTGGTTGATCTCGATCCATACATCGGATCTAGGGTCATATCCGTATGTTGTTTTCGGCTCGGAGGAGAACTTGTTTTGAACATGAACAAGAAACCACGGCTTGATTTTGTTGAAATTGGTCAGAGATGAATAAACGGCGCGTCTCCATGATTTGGAGACACGGCAAGCGGACACCAAGTTAACGAGGGGTACGAAGGATAAGGTAGCTTCTAATAAGTCTCCGTAAATTGGAGTAGCTTCTTCTTCTTCTCCTTGGGCCATAGATGAATGTTGAAGTAATCTGGTTTCCGGTTGCATAGCCGTTGGGTGTTAGGTTTAGAAGAGTCTTTAGCGAGAATTGTTGATATGGGTGTTGCCAAAAATGTGTGATTATATATGATTATGTATGTATGGTGGGTGGAGGTGTGGGGATAGAATGGGTCAGAATGGATGGCCAAAGAGCGTGGCTTTTAGAGGTGAGAATATTGAGGTTTGATTATCAGGGGAAAGTGGGACCAGCTAAGCATTTATCCATTACGAATCTTAAGTCTAATATTATATACAAGAGACTTTGCAAATTGGCATTTAGATGGGTTAAAGAAGTAACGTAGTAGTTGAGCGGCATTGAGATATATTTATATGAATGATTAAACAATTAATGATGCCTAATCCGCGTCTTTGAAAATAGATCCTAACTAAACTGCTTGGGTTTTATTGAAGGGTAAATCGACCGAATACGATACGATCTGTACAGACAATACACCAAGAGTTTTACAGATGGCATGAAAGTGTGAGTTGCAGCAAAAAAGGTCAAAGATAGAGGATAATGGATGTCATTTGTACCAACCCACTCGTCAAGTCTAAACAAACCCGACGTACATTTTTACCAAACAAAAAATTGGACTTGGACAACGTTAAAGGTGACTTGTAATTCAAACATAAATGAATTGTTTTCTTTGGTTGTCCACAAAATAATCATTAGTTTCTCGTCGTGGTGGGCATGCTTTCCTCTTCTAATCTAAACCCCCAAATACTCTACCAACTACTTGCTTTACGTCGGGTCAGGTCGGCCAACACATAAAACATTGAATTTGAATTTGAATTTCTCCTCGCTACATACGTCAAAGCTTACCTCTCACCAGGATCAACGTGTATAATGATTTTTAATAGTGAAAACAGTCGAAGCAACCTAGTAATGTGAACTTACGGCTACGGGAACCTACAAAGACGTTCTTTAAAGACGGACAAATTCAGGTGTTTTTGTGGGCAAATTAAAGTGGTTAAGTAAAATATATGAGGCAGCTGGTCAAAACTAGACAACCTGGAAAAACAGGCATGGTATGCACTTTCTTTAATACATTTAGGTATTGCCCAACAACTGAAGCCCATGGGTTTTTACCTACCAATTCATATCTCCAACAATCACATTTTACGACTCTCATCTCCAAGCCATTGCAATTTCCTAATGGACACAATAAACATATTCTTACTGCAGGTTATCATGATGACCAAAGAGTACCTTATTGGATGGCTCTAAAGTAAATTGACTTCCTATCACAAAAATTTTAAAGGGAAGGTGAAGGTGAGGTCCTTCCTTACCACTCAAATTGAATATGTAATATTTTTGTCAACCTTGGTTAAGCAGCTGCACTGATGCACTCAATTGCCTGTTTGCATATGCCAGTCATTGTTGCTTCTGGCCCGTAGACCTGTCATAACAGTACAAACTAAACATAACAATCCAAGTTTGCAAAAGTTTGTTTCATGATTATTGTGAGTATTGATGGTGTACTTGCAAGGAAGGTTCCCTTTGGGGTTTTAGTGACTCTATAGACCTCAAGAGGATTGCTTGGCAAAAATATGAATCTGGTTACCCAGGGAGTAAGGGTCGCAACTTGTAAGCAAAATCATATTGTGGCAAACCATTTGCTTAATTGTAGGCCTTGAGGTTGGTCTTTGGACTTCATGGGGACATTAGATATTTTAACCGAGAGAATTTAATCAGAAGCTAATTTAAAAAGATGGTAACACATTGGTTGTGAGAGAAGATTCTGAAGTTTTATTTTAGGGTTGAATATAACCATTAAACAAAAAAAATCTAAAAGAACTTTACAGGAACTGTTACCTCAATAGGAACACCAATCTCGTCTCCTAGAGCACGCATTTTAGCCAAGCCCTTCTGGTAGTTTGGACCTCCTCTCCTCACATACAGGCGCATCCTTGAAGCTTTAAGCTTGGATTCCTGTTTGAAAAGCCCGAAGGAAGATGATTACTCTACAATTTGAGGCAAACAGTCTGTTCGGAAAATATCGAGTACAGGAGATTTCATTTACCTTTTCCTTCAGGGCACGGATAATTCCATTGAATGTAGCAGCAACATCAGTAAAATTAGCAATTCCTCCTCCAATTACAAGGGCTCTCTCCCGACCATCAGGATTAGCAGTTGCACACTGTAAAATGATTGATCAGATTTTTTATACTGCGTTAGTTGGTACGAAAGAAGTTTGTTATGAATCTACATATTATATATATAGATAGACTCATAGAATATATGCTAAGTATTTTAATATAAATTCAGTTAATATGCCTGTGCAAGGCACAGGGCTTCACTAGTATTAGAACTAGAAAATGACCCTGTATTGGATAAAGCAAAACACGAGCTGAAAGGAAAATTTTTTCTCACATCAATCACAACTCTGGCATACTGCAAAACCTCCTCTTCATTGGGTGCACCACTGTATTCTGCATAGTTTCCTAGCTCAGATGCAAAACCAAGATCCCCAACCTAAGAAAATAAACTACAATAAATTTTGGGCATGAAATGATGATAAAGAATTTCAACAATATAAGAAATTAAATCCCCAAACCTCAGAAAATAAAATCTATACCGTGTCGGCATATATGACGCTTGCTCCACCTCCGGCCACCATAGTCCAAATTCTTCCCTTTGGATTTAAAACTGTGAATTTCAGGGATGCACTTGTCTGCATTACAGTCAACAGACAATCCATTTTTTAAATGGCTTCAATCAGGTGTAATCTAAAAGACCGTAAGTTGAAACTAAGATTTCAGTAAGCTGCGGAATTTAATACCTTCTCATCCAAACCATGGATGAAACTCTCCGTAGGGCTCATAACCCTTCCAAATGGCAATGGGAATTCAATATCTCCCCACCTGCAAAAATGTAGAAGCACATGGAATATGAAAGATGTTCATACAAAATCCAATTTCAGGGGAGTGACACAAAATAATTTAACTTCACCAAAATTGGAAGTTTGCAAGGTATTACGAAAACGAAAAAAAAACATTGCATCACTAAAGCAAAAGGGAAGAGAAAAGAAGAAGCATACTTCTTGAAATTTTTGAACGCAGCTGTGTCATCCAGCTCCCCTCTCATATCCAAAGGATAAGGCTTTCCATTCACTAGTGTGAAAGGATTCATCTCTAGGAAAGTGAAGTCCAGATCTGGTGATACAAATGGTGACAAAGCAGTTGAACTAGCTTGATTAAATGCCATGAAATCATGATAGACAATGTAATAGAGTTCATTTACCATCTTCAGCATACCTTGAAAAAGAGTAAAAATTACTCTAAGGAATTCATCAATTACACCTTTAACCTATGCAGTCAAAGAGCAAATATAAGCATTGGTAGACAGTGAAAACGGACTTATTTATCACTTCAACTGGGGTATTGTCATTTTGACATATGGGGATAAAATAGAAGATAAATTGGAATTTTACTCTTAGCAAACGTGTAGATAAAGTGCCAAGATTTTGGGTATAAATTGCATTAAGGGTCCTCTTCTTTAACTCTTATCTTAAATAGTTTTCATTTTGTCCTATCAAATGTTTGTAAATTATTGGTTTTGTTTCAGAACTAGTCCTTCCATCAGTTTAGCCTTTCATTTGTATCTTAAATGTGTCTTTAACCTTCGTATCCTGCCCTAAATAAATACCTACCCTATGAAAATGACTCATAAAACCAGCAAAACAATGTGCTTCGAAACAAAATCAGTGAGTTAAAGGGACATAGGTAGACATAACAAAGGTAAGCCACCCACTTAGGAGGATTGCCAAAGTTTGAGGATTATAAATGTAATTTACCCTAGATTATCTTGTATGTTCTGAGTCCATACATAAATAAAATGAGCAATTGCCACATGTCACATCATTTTTTTATTATTTTGATTCCAAATTCATGTAATCATATTTTTTTTATAAATACAGTATGTAAAAAGAAGAACCTGCCTCCAAGGGTAATGTTGCAACAAGAGGAGCACAAATTTCTGATGTGAAAGTGGTTCCAGTAGGAACAAAGATAGTCTTAACCTGATAAAAACAAGCAGACAGTTAATTCCTAAACAAGGGTTGGAACATGTAAATTCCAGATCTTATATTGTTAAATAGCTTAGATGATGATTTCCATCTAGGAGCACCTTGTCCCAATTCTCTTCAATTTCAATTCCTCCACATTCTGAAAAGCTCATGCTGCATCCAAGTCTGTCTGAAACAACATTTAGGTAGAACTCCTCACTGTGTGGAACAAAGAGTTCAACAATAAATGTGGTTATGGGTCCTCTGCACCCACTTATCTCAACCTGAAAAAGTTATGTAGAAGAATCAACCATCAGGCAACAAAGTGAAATATAGTACATTGATACACATCGAAACATAATAAGAAACCAACATAAATATTCAATCACCTCCTTGCCAAGGCGTTCTTTGACAAAAGAAGCAACTTGTGCAAAGTCCAGATTCAAGGCAACTAAACCACTCTTGCCCCGTTTCCCAAACAACATATCAGGTTTCACAACCAACTTTTGTGATGAAAGCCATGGTTCCCTGCCGACTAACTCTTTTAAATCAGTAGCCTCGTTGATCTGAGGAGGAAAGAAACGAATTAATCATCTTAGATTTATGAGAAAAAGCAGTTTATCATTTGCGTTAGGGGTTATGGTTCTTAAAATGAAGACTGCCAAGACTCTAACGAAGGAGAATTTAACTTGGAAATTGGTAACAGTGCTAAATTTATGACCGATAAGTACTCCAATGAAACAGTTGAAGCAAAATTGATCTAGAATCATCAGCTCTTCTGCGTTTTAGTGTTGGGAGTGCGAGTAATTGGTATCAATTTCAGCTCTAAAAGCAACCTCACTCATCTTTTGTGGCAGGTACTTAACATTTTGAGTAGCCAAAAACATAAAACACGTTCCATCTTGAAGCCAATTGACAACCAAACTTAAAGATTAAAAAACCTATTACCACGAAGAAAACAAGCAATTGACAAATTCCAGAATACCTGTGCAGATCTAATAGGTAATTCATAGCCGGCGAGCCTCTTAAAGTGATCTTTCAACAACCTCTTTGAATCATACTCTCTGATCTTCTTGCGCGCCATCTCGTGACCTAGCCTTCAACCACACAAAAGCGACATAGTGAATAAAAAACAAAATCGTAGAAGCAAGATTGAAATATGATAAGAGAGTAGCAATCATCCTACTAACGAAGATGTGAATCACCTCGGAGGGAGAGAAGAAGACGCCGGGGAGAATGTAGCTCAACGGTAGGCAACGAGTATACGAGGGAGGGATGTTTGGTGTATTTATAGTGGCGAATATTTTAATATTTTAATTTGATGGAATGTTGGAGGGGTCGATGAACGCAGCAGATATACCAAATTTGTGAGGGGGTTGAAGATGTGATCGTAAAACATGTGCCTATCCGTCATTCTTTCTATTTTTATAGTATGCCATTCTGATCGGTGGGTGATGATACAGCAACATCAACAGCAGTGGGGTATAATATGAGACAATCTACTCGGGCTCGGTTCGTCAAAAGCTCGGCTCGAGCTCATTCACTTTTTAAACGAATCAAGCTTGAACACATTTTAAAGCTCGTATAAACGAGCCGAGGTTGAACATGTCAATGCTCGGCTCATTCGGTTAAAACTCGGCTCGTTCGGCTAAAATAACACTATAGGAGCATTGTTTTAGCCGAGCTACTCGGGCTCGGCTCGGCTCGTCAAAAGCTCGGCTCGAGCTCGTTCACTTTCTAAACGAGCCAAGCTTGAACACATTTTAAAACTCGTATAATTTTTAGGCTCGGCTCGGGCTCGACTCGTTTATAAACGAGTCAAGCTTGAGCATGCCGACTTAATCATTTTGACAGTCCCGTATATTGATATGAATAGGCTATATGATAGTTTTAAAAAATCATCAGTTTTATAATATCTTAAATTCGTTTTACTAGAGTAATAAATATTGCAAAATTTACTTAAAAAGTTTATGCCTTCTAACATTCTTTGAGGTAGAACTTTTAACGAGTTCTTCGTAATCAACGTCTTCCAACATATCATTCTCAATCGAAATCAAGACTAATTCATTAAGTCTATCTTGTTTTGTGGAACGCAAGTAAGTCTTTAATAACTTCAATTTTAAAAAACTTTTATGCAGCAATTATATAAATAAACAACAAAATTCTACAAGCAATAATTGTACAAGGGAAGCAATCTCGATGTTTTAGAAACTATAAAATATCAATAGGTTCCATCTTTTTATGAGACCAAAATTCTTGAAGTAACTTTAGCTTTATGTAAAGCTCGTTTCATCGATATCAAATTTTTCATCATTTGTAAGTATAGCTTCCAATTGAGTACAAGAAGATTTTAAACAATAATCATCCGATTAACATAGTTCCACGTAAGTCAACAAAAATCCAAATATTTTTTCATATTCTTGATATTTTCAAACCTCATAGGTAAAGAAACAAATTGTATCCGTTAGATCGTTAAATAGATGGCTGAGATTAGGCGTTATTAAAGGATAAAAAAATCATGTTATTAATGGAAGAAGATTCGCCGGACCTGAATCTATATATTCAGCGGTATACTCACATATATTCGGTGTTTACACGTTCACACGATAATAGCTGTTTACATATGAGTAATGATCTATATATATTCCTTCATATTACACGTTTTTAGAAAACATTAGATCAACATCTATTTTATTGGCTATACCTTTTACTACTTATAAGGCATTTGCAAAACATATCTCTATATCTCTCAAAAAAGTTAGCAATTCCTTTACTTCTTTGATAACAACATCAATAAGAATATCCTTTGATTGCAACTGTTTACTAGACAAATTAGTTCAATTTAATGTATCATGCCAAATAACTACTGCCACTAAAAAAATAATTCACCAAGTTTTGATATACCCTAACTACCTTCACTATCCGTATGTCCACCTATCTTGACACTTATCACGGCACATCTTGCATATGCTCCACCATGAGTTTGTCGACGGATGTACATAGGCAAAGGGGCACGTTTTTTGGAGAGAATAACCGTCACCAAAGAGGTTGAGAGCGGTTACAGGCGGTTGAGAGAAATTAGGGTTTCTTTAACCGCTTTTTGGCCCAAACTTAACTAAATTGGGCCATCAAGAAGCCCAAAAAGAAACTAGCTTTTTTGGCCCGACTTTTTCTTCACCAATGAGCTTTACTTAACTCATTATAGCTAGGTGAAACTCCAAGATCCGCAAATACTCATGAGTTCAGCTCAAACTAGCTTAGCTCACTAAGTAGCTCACTTGCTAGCTTCTTGCAACTTAATGGAAATTTGTGCTTGGATTCTTCTCACACTTTAACAAAACATAATTGAGGTAATTATAAGTTCATTGAAACTTGAACTTCGAGAACCAAGATTAAGAAACCACTCTTTCGTCGTTCACAAATTACAACCGTAATTGTAATAGGCATCAGCTATAACGAGCTTTGCCGAGCTACCGGGAGCTGACACAAGATGTGCCTAGACATTCCATGGCTTCACCTAAGTTTTGCCGAGCTAAGACAAGCTCAAACACTCAAGGGTCAACTGCAGTGAGCTACTCTAAGCTCAAATGGAGTTAACATATATTGCGGCAAACTTGGATAAGGTACGTCTTGCGATGACCAACCATGTCCAACTATACTGAGTACTGACATTGTCATTTTCAGGCTTTGCCTAGACTAAGTCAAGACATTCGGCTTAAATGAGCTCACACAAGCTGCGTTGAGCTTCGTCAGAGTAAGCCCGACTCAAGCCACACATGACTAGGCCTAGTCACTTGGCTCTATAGTTGCTCCCTTCCAATTCAATTTCATTCCCTATTGTCTTGAGTCTCTATCTTGTCGGTCACTTAGCCTTGTCTCCCGCAACCCTAGCCATGATGACACAACATTGACGTACACTTGGTCTCGACAACTAACTCAAAACATAGGGAGACTTGACGCCAAATTACTAACAAGCCACTACATAACCCAATTGGAAATCAAAGCCACAACAACATATCTTGCTACAAGAACAGTGGTGCAAACCATGTATATGTCAAAAAGAAACCCAAATGAGCATACTTTGGTGAACGGTGCAAACAGGCCCTACAAATGTGTTCTCATTAAACCAAACCCTCCTTCTATGAAGATCACACAAGGTAATAAGTGATGTCTTTACTATTGAATCTTCATCTCCCTGTACAATTAGAAGGAAAATGTTAGGAAAGAAGATAGAAAGCAAGAGAGAGGGCAGGGCCGGCCCAACCCGTGGGCGGCGTGGGTCATTGCCTAGGGCCCATTTATTTTAGGGGCATCATAAATTAAAAAAAAAATTATATATAGCTTAATTGGTTGATTTTTGCCTTTGTAATTAAAGTCTAGCCGTTCATACTTACAACGTTACTTTTACTCTTACCATTTAATGGATTGAAGAATTGAAAATTGAACCCATATTAATGGGGCCCAACCACCAATATTTATTGGAGGTGTTATTTGTGAAATACACTATTACGTAAATCAAACAAAGGGGCCCAACCAACCAAAACAAATTAATTTTAATAAAATTTTTTAAAAGTTAGAAGGACTTTTTATTTATTTATAATTAAGTAACTAATTAGTTATATTTTTATATTATAGTTATATTTGAAAATAGGTTTAAATGTATTAGATTTCCCAAATATAAAAAAACACAATATTAATTATTTTGGTTCCATATTTTTTCTTGTAATCTTCCACTTTTTTTTCTTTAATCAATAATTTTAAAAAATTTGCTTATTCCCCTAAATCAAAATTATATATATATATGTAATAGCCGGAATTTTTATTCCGTTTATTTCCGTAGCTTACCGGTTTCCGATCCCTTGATTTCACATAAAATGATAAGTTTAGCCCAAACCCTAATTTAGAACATGACTTGTCGTTGACAAGGTCATGACATCCTAATGACGAGTCATGACGAGACCGTGACAAACTCGTGACAAGGCCATGCATGAGCGCGACGAGTCCATGACAAGGATTGACAAGGGGATGACTACACAGCTTGTGCTCTGCCTTGCTTCAGCCCGGGATCTGCGTCGGCCCAGCTGTCTGAGGAGCCCAGCAGCACGCCAGCAGCTTGCCCAGCAGCATGCCATCAGCGCCAGCCCAACAACGCCCAGCTTCTCAGCCCAGCGTGCACAACATTCCAGCCCGCCCAGACAGCTTCAGCACTCGCCTGATCCATTTGCTCTCAGCCCAGGTGGAAGACGGGCCTTGCTGCCAACCCTCGCAGCCCAGGAACAAGCCAGAATAGATGCAAGTCGTCCTAGTCAGCAACAATTACAAAATAATAGAAGTTACCTTATACGTTTAATTTTCTTGCCTTCTTCTGCAGCCGTTTATACACGTTATTTCTCTCCCTGATTTCCGTCCAGATTCAGCTTCGAAAACTCATCCCTTCTGTACGAGAGTGTGCTTCATACGCTGTTGAACACGCTTGTCCCCTCACCCTTCAACCTCTTGGCGCCGCAAGCAACTGCTTCCCTCCGTATGCTGAACAATTGACAACCAATAAGCAAGGTGAGCCATCTATCCTCTTCTCGCGTCTACTCCCGCTCCCAGCCTTCTTATTTCCTTGCTGTTTACAGACCAACGAGAGGGCGCTGTTGTTTTGACATCGGTCCTGAAGTACGTAAAGCCGACTCACTTACTTTCCCTCTCGACCCTTTCGTGTTCAGCCGGGTAAGGATCTCGCTGCACCTTCGTCTCCTATTGTCATCCCCTCACTAATAAAATCTATATCTCTCACCGTCCTTCTTGTACTGGACTGTTTCCCCATCTATGCAGTAGCGAGATAGGCTGCAGTCTTCACTTGGATCACCAATAAAATGAGCCAAGACTCACACCAGTCCGGTAAGAGATCCACTGCCCTTACTCCTGTTTATGACATAGGTGCAACTTATGTATATGTACTTTGGGACTTTCCTAAGATTAGAACCTAGAATGGATGAAATGAGAAAATATAGATTAGTAGGTTCGGTGAGAGTCGAATTAGAAACCTATAGAAAGGTTGGACTGCTGTAAAAAAAATGATCAATAGGAATAAGAGTGAAGAACACTTGTTTTAATCTTAGTGTATAAATGGGAAATGAGTACTATTGTAGATCAATGTTAGAGAGTTAGGTTGAAGATCCACCGTTGAAATTTTAATAGATAATAGGTGGATATATGTAGTTTACTATATTAAAATTTGAGAAGAAATGAACGGTCGGATTAGAAGTTATAAACTTCCAAAGTGGGGTAGTTAAGCAGTTTTTGCAAACATTGAAATTTTGGTTAAGTATAGAAAATGTAAGTGTTGTAACCAACTTTGAGAATTGTTATAAAAATGATGGATGAACAGTTTTGAGAAATTCTTGCTCACAAGGATAGATGGAACATTATAGATGATCTAGAGAATTATTTGGGAATTTTTATAAGTTTATACGAATTTCATATTTGAAGCCGAAGTTGGACCTTTACGATCTTTCGGAAAATAGGAAAATAGGTTAAGTGCCAGTTGTTACCAAACTAAGCTTTAGGAGTTAGAATATAACTTTGTAGTCTCAAATAAGAGTTTAGACATGAATTTCGGAAAGTTTGGAAGTTTCGGGACCAAGGGTAAAATAGTCATTTTACCATAAATTAGTACTATAATCAGTTCTGTTCTGATAAGATCCTCTTTCTTAGAAGTCTTAGATTTCTAATCACCTAGGAAGTGTGCTGACACACTTGCCTCATTTGATAGGCCCCGGAATTCCTACTGTTACAGATTGAATTGCACATTTGAGAATTGAGATCTATTTAAGGTAAGTCCTTTGGGCTTACTTAGTTGACTTCTGAATATGAGCATGAATGATGATAGTGGTGTGTGATTGAGATGTTTAGAGTTATAGGTTGTGATAGATATTTACCGACCTATACTTGGCCTAAGAGTAACGGGCGGTGGCATTCTGCTCAGTTAGCTTGAGGGCAATGGGGGCTTCTTTAGGGACTAGTCCACACTCGGTTTGTAGTGATGCTACCGGCGGAGGTAAGCTAGACCTACACCCAGTTGGATAAGGAACGGAGGCGAGAACTGTTAAGAGTTCTCGTGCCACAACTGTAAAATTGAAAAAGACGAATCACCTAAGTAATAGATAATAAACGGTTGTGTGCCAGCATGATGTTTGTTTATGTTATTCTGCGTGTGTTTGTGCTGTTATTATTCTACTTATATTTGGATAGTTAGCTAACAGTTGTTATGTTGTGTAGACGTACCACAGGTTAGAGCAGATGCCGAGTGATCCGGATGGTAGTGGTCAGCCGGGGTGTCATACTTTTAGGACGTGTTGCAGTTTCTTTATTTGTGGGATTTCCAGTTGGACCTTGGTTCCTTTTTTTTTTTTCCGTTGTTATCTTATGTTTTCCGGCTGTTGGTTATTTTGGTCACATTCATAATGTTGTTAAAACTTAATTTATGATTTCCGGTTTTTCCTTATCCGTGCCTTGTTGTAAGATCTTGTTAAGTTGTTTTCAAACTAAGGACGGGACCCACTGTAAGGTCCTAGCCAGTAACTCCCCGAGTTGTAAAATTTGGGGTGTTACAACATGGTATCAGAGCTCTAAGTTGACAACAATGGCACTTGAAATCTTCTAAAAGGTCATATAAGTAAATAAGCAGAACCCGAAAGGGTCTGAGTTTCTAAAAGGAATTTTGGTTTTAAAATGCATGCATAGTCGGGTTGGGATAGAAAGTACGGATGACCACCACTACCTCCGCGGATCTCGGTATTCTTAGTATTAGTATTATAGACTTTTACTACTTACGATAGATTAGTTAGATTATAACTGTAGTTGTTACCGTTCGTGCAGATGGCACGTACTAGGGCTACACCAGCGACTGGCCGAGGTAGGGGTCGTCCCCCCTTCCCCCAGTTAGACAGGATCGAGCTGATAGGACCTCTGCTGTTAGAGGGCGTGGTCGTGGGGGTAGACCTCCACTAGAGAGAGGTCGAGGACGAGTTCCTCGAGAGGATCCCCCTGCAGCAAGCATACCAGAGGCTGCTGTGGAAGAGGTAGCTGAGAGTATAGGTCTCGAGGTCAGGCATGAGACCGCCACTAGGTCTGGAGTGCTGGGAGCACGTTCGACTGAGTCAGGACGTGTTTCTATTGGAGCATCTGAGTATAGAGAGTACAGAGCATACGTCGAGCGTATGGAGGAGGCTGCCAGAGTAGAGAGACTTACCCAGGTACCACCGGTGGTACCGGCTAGGTCATTTCAGGTGACACAGGGAGTGTCTCAGGTGCCGGCGGTACTTGAGAGGAGAGTTAATGCTTATAGAGTGCCTGCTGGGTCTAGAGCACCGAGACCGGATGAGTGGTTGAAGGCTTTCAACTCTCAGAAGGCTCCCTCATTCAGTGGAGAAATAGGGCTAGAGGTGGAGCACTGGATAGGAAAGATAGAGACTGCCTTAGAGGCGATACGTTGCCCCGAGGATTGACAGGTGGATTTGGTGCAGACATGTTTCACAAAGGATGCTCATTCCTGGTGGCGGACCATTCGTAGCCGAGTCACCAGTTGGGAGCAGATGAGGAGCATTATTAGAGACAGGTACTGTCCTGTCTCGCTGAGGAGAGAGAGATTCCAGGATTTCATTGAGGCGGGATTTGAGGATATCCCGATTGCTGCTGCCATAAAGAAGTTTCAGAAGGAGTTGACCCTACTTGGACCAGCTGCACCTCCAGAAGAGCAGCATGTTTACCTTTTCTCCAGGAGATTGAGAGAGAGTACCCGATCATATCTGGCAGGATTCCGCTGTGAGACTTTGTCTGACTATCAGGATAGGGCCTCTGCATATGAGAGAGATAGGCCAGCTTCGATGAAAGCAATTCAGTCTAGTGGGCCGGATAAGCGGTAGAAGACAGGACATGCTGGTAGTAGTGTAGTAGTAGCAGGTTATGGTCGAGGACAGACTCAGGGGAGGCCCAGCTACCACCCTACAATTTAGACTTCTGGTAGAGATCGACAATGCTTTAATTGTTGTAGTCGCGATCACATTAAGGCGGACTGCCAGAGGCCACCTACTACTTGCTTCACTTGCGGGAAGCCGGGACACAGGGCTACTTTCTGCCGTCAGGGTAGAGCTCCTTCACAGCAGGGATCTTCTCCTGCAGGTGCTGAGAGGAGTGGACAGAGGCCTCCTCAGTACCAAGCACCGAGTCAGCAGCAGCAACAGTACCGGGCTCCAGGACAGCCTGCTTCATACAATACGGCTCAAGGATCAGGTCGTGGTAGGGGACATAGTAGTACCACTGACACCAGAGGAGGACCATCAAGAGTGTTTGAGCTGAGGAGTACTGAGCAGCCTGCAGCACCCGCCACCACATGTACTATTTGGATTCATGACTTACCTGTGCGAGTTTTATTTGATACGGGTGCTACGCACTCCTTTATATCAGATGCATGCGTAGATAGGTTGTCCTTAGCTACAGTAGAGGGCATACCTTTTGTGGTTGGGTTACCGGATGGGGGTAAGGTTAGAGGATCCCGAGAGATTTATGACTGCCCTATTCATCTGGGGGGCCGGATTTGGTTGGTAAATTTCCTAGTCATGCCCTTAGCACATGAGGACGTGATTTTGGGGATAAATTGGATGACTAGACATGGAGCAGTCTTAGACATTGGTATGAGAACTGTGATTGTTGCCACTGAGGAGGGTCACAGAGTGATATTCCGAGGTTGGGACCTCGGAAAGTCCGGTACAGTTATCAGCGCAGTGAGAGCAGCGAGACTGATAGCACAGGGTTGCGAGGCCTTCTGGTATTATGCCATGAAGGAGCGCAAGAGCCTGACAGTAGAGGAGATATCAGTTGCATGCGAGTTTGCAGAGGTATTCAGTGACGACCTGCCAAGGCTACCTCCACAGAGGAGTGTTGATTTTAGCATTGAGTTAGAGCCGGGCACGAGACCGATCTCGAAGGCCCCGTACCGTATGGCACCAATAGAGCTGCTTGAGCTGAAGAAGCAGTTAGAGGAGTTAGCAGAGAAGGGCTTCATACGCCCTAGTGTTTCTCCCTGGGGAGCACCAGTATTATTTGTGAGGAAGAAGGACGGATCGATGAGGCTGTGCATTGATTACCGGGAGTTGAACAAGGTCACCATCAAGAATAAGTATCCATTGCCTCGCATAGATGATGTACTAGACCAGCTGCATGGAGCGTCAGTGTTCTCGAGGATAGACTTGAGATCGGGTTATCACCAGCTGAGGGTGAGAGACCAGGACATACCTAAGACGACATTCCGGGCTAGGTATGGCCACTATGAGTTTGTAGTGATGCCATTCGGGCTCACTAATGCACCAGTAGTATTTACGGAGTTGATAAACGGAATTTTCATCGACTTCTTAGACCAGTTTGTAGTGGTCTTCATTGACGACATCCTAGTTTACTCTAGGAGTCGAGAGGAGCATGCTGGACACTTGAGGACAGTATTACAGATTCTACAAGATAGCAAGCTATATGCTAAGCTATCCAAGTGCGAGTTCTGGATGTCAGAGGTGGCTTTCCTAGGCCATGTAGTGACTGCTGAGGGGTTTAAGGTCGACCCGGCGAAGATTGAGTCATTGTCTTCTTGGCAACCTTCGAAGAATGTTAAGGAGGTTCGCAGCTTTCTTGGATTGGCAGGTTATTACCGCCGGTTTGTGGAAGGGTTTTCCCTGATCGTCCGACCACTTACTTGTCTCCTGAGGAAGACTACTCGGTTCGTCTGGTCTGAGCCGTGTCAGCAGAGTTTTGAGGAGCTGAAGAGGAGATTGACGTCTGCTCCGATTTTAGCACATCTTGAGGGTACGGAGGACTTTGTAGTGTACAGTGACGCATCCAAGCTGGGCTTGGGGTGTGTCTTGATGCAGAGAGGTAAGGTCATAGCGTATGCGTCTCGACAACTGAAGACGTATGAGGAGAATTACTCCACCCATGACCTGGAGTTAGCTGCAGTAGTACATGCCCTTAAGATTTGGCGTCACTATCTCTATGGGGCGACCTGTCACATCTTCACAGACCATAAGAGTCTGAAGTACATATTCACTCAGCGGGAGTTGAATACCGCCAGAGGCGGTGGCTAGAGTTGATCAAGGATTTCGACCTTGAGTTTCTCTACCACCCCGGGAAGGCGAATGTAGTTGCTGACACTTTGAGTCGGAAGACGCCTCGGGAGAAGGCGATAGCCCGGTTGACAGTACAACCACAATTACAGAGAGATTTAGCTTGGTTGGAGGTAGAGATCCAATTCCCCGATACAGCTCATCAGTTAGCCACCTTAGAGTTACTTCCTGATCTGTTGGGTGAGATCCGACAGAAGTAGGAGACATGTCCGACTTTGACCCGGATCCGAGACCGGATGTCACGAGATGAGGCACCTCAGTTCACTATAGGTGCCGATGGAGTGATGAGACGTCAGGACCGCATCTGTGTACCATCAGACAGTGATTTGAGACAGAGGATACTAGGTGAGGCTCATGCTACCCCATACTCAGTACATCCAGGTGCGAGTAAGATGTATAAGGACGTGAGACGTTCCTTCTGGTGGGGTGGTTTGAAGCTTGATGTGGCTCGGTATGTAGCCCAGTGTGCGACCTGTCAGCAGGTCAAGATTGAGCATCGCAGGTCCGGAGGAGAGCTCCACCCACTTCCAGTACCACATTGGAAGTGGGAGGATATATCTATGGATTTTGTTACAGGGTTGAGGCTCAACAGAGGTTTTGATTCTATTTGGATAGTGGTAGACCGTCTGACGAAGACCGCACGTTTCATTCCGATTAAGGAAACGTGGCCGGTAAGTCGTCTAGTTGAGGAGTTCACCAGACACATTGTGAGGTTTCATGGAGTACCGAGGACGATCGTCTCCGACAGAGATGGACGTTTTACCTCGAGATTTTGGCAGCAGGTACATATTGCTTTGGGGACGAGCCTTCACTTTACCACTACTTATCACCCACAGACAGACGGTCAGTTTGAGAGGACCATTCAGACCTTAGAGGACATGTTGCGGGTGTGTGTACTAGATTGGGGCAGGTATGGCCAGATCATCTCCCACTGGTAGAGTTTTCATATAATAACAGTTGGCACGCGCCTATTGGGATGACACCTTATGAGGCTTTGTACGGGCGGAGTTGTCGTACACCGCTGTGCTGGGAGGAGCCTAGCAGGGGTGATGGGGTAGTACCAGATCAGATACAGGACGACATCGCCCGGATTGCCTTAGTCCGGGAGCGGATGTTAGCAGCTCAGAGTCGTCAGAAATCCTACGCCGATAAACGGCGTCGACCTTTGGAGTTTAGAGTAGGTGCACAGGTGTGGTTGAGAGTGTCACCGACGAGAGGAGTCCGGCGTTTCGGCATTAAGGGGAAGCTGAGTCCCCGATATGTTGGTCCATTTGAGATCTTAGAAAGGATCGGAGAGGTTCCCTACCGCTTAGCACTGCCACCGAGGTTGGAGGGAGTCCATCCGGTTTTTCATGTATCTCAACTGAGAGAGTACATACCGGATCCCAGACACGTCATCAGTCATGAGGATCTGATAGTCGAGCCAGACCAGACTTTTGTGGAGTACCCAATAGCCGTCCTAGAGCGTAGTACTAGGCGTTTGCGTTCTAAGGAGATACCGATGTTGAGGATCCAGTGGTCTAGACGAGAAGCTGATGAGGCTACCTGGGAGACAGAGGAGAGTATTAGACATAATTATCCTGAGTTCTTTGCGGAGTTATCCGCTACCTCAGTACCGACGGGTTAGTACTTAGACGATACTTTATATGACTTCATTGATTATATGTTTAAATGAGTGTTTATGTTTACGTGATTAATAGCATGAGTAGTTGCATACCGACGGGGAGATTGTTTGGGTAGATACCTTATTCTAACTTTCGGGACAAAACTTATTTTAAGGGGGTACTGATGTAATATCCGGAATTTTTATTCCATTTATTTCCGTAGCTTACCGGTTTCCGATCCCTTGATTTCACATAAAATGATAAGTTTAGCCCAAACCCTAATTTAGAACATGACTTGTCGTTGACAAGGTCATGACATCCTAATGACGAGTCATGACGAGACCGTGACAAACTCGTGACAAGGCCATGCATGGGCGTGACGAGTCCATGACAAGGATTGACAAGGGGATGACTACACAGCTTGTGCTCAGCCTTGCTTCAGCCCGGGATCTGCGTCGGCCCAGCTGCCTGAGGAGCCCAGCAGCTTGCCCAGCAGCACGCCAGCAGCTTTCCCAACAGCATGCCATCAGCGCCAGCCCAAAAGCTCCCAGCTTCTCAGCCCCGCGTGCACAACATTCCAGCCCGCCCAGACAGCTTCAGCACTTGCCTGATCCATTTGCTCTCAGCCCAGGTGGAAGACGGGCCTTGTTGCCAACCCTCGCAGCCCAGGAACAGGCCAGAATAGATGCAAGTCGTCCTAGTCAGCAGTAGTTACAGAATAATAGAAGTTACCTTATACGTTTAATTTTCTTGCCTTCTTCTGCAGTCGTTTATACACGTTATTTCTCTCCCTGATTTCCGTCCAGATTCAGCTTCGAAAACTCCTCCCTTCTGTACGAGAGTGTGCTTCATACGCTGCTGAAGACGCTTGTCCCCTCACCCTTCAACCTCCTGGCGCCGCAAGCAACTGCTTCCCTCCGTATGCTGAACAGTCGACAACCAATAAGCAAGGTGAGCCATCTATCCTCTTCTCGCGTCTGCTCCCGCTCCCAGCCTTCTTATTTCCTTGCTGTTTACAGACCAACGAAAGGGCGTTGTTGTTTTGACATCGGTCCTGAAGTGCGTAGAGCCGACTCACTTACTTTCCCTCTCGACCCTTTCGTGTTCAGCCGGGTAAGGATCTCGCTGCACCTTCGTCTCCTACTGTCATCCCCTCACTAATAAAATCTATATCTCTCACCGTCCTTCTTGTACTGGACTGTTTCCCCATCTATGCAGTAGCGAGATAGGCTGCAATCTTCACTTGGATCACCAATAAAACGAGCCAAGACTCACACCAGTCCGGTAAGAGATCCACTGCCCTTACTCCTGTTTATGACATAGGTGCAACTTATGTATATGTACTTTGGGACTTTCCTAAGATTAGAACCTAGAATGGATTAAATGAGAAAATATAGATTAGTAGGTTCGGTGAGAGTCCAATTAGAAACCTATAGAAAGGTTGGACTGCTGTAAAAAAATGATCAATAGGAATAAGAGTGAAGAACACTTGTTTTAATCTCAGTGTATAAATGGGAAATGAGTACTATTGTAGATCAATGTTAGAGAGTTAGGTTGAAGATCCACCGTTGAAATTTTAATAGATACTAGGTGGATATATGTAGTTTACTATATTAAAATTTGAGAAGAAATGAACGGTCGGATTAGAAGTTATAAACTTCCAAAGTGGGGTAGTTAAGCAGTTTTTGCAAACATTGAAATTTTGGTTAAGTATAGAAAATGTAAGTGTTGTAACCAACTTTGAGAATTGTTATAAAAATGATGGATGAACAGTTTTGAGAAATTCTTGCTCCTAAGGATAGATGGAACATCATAGATGATCTAGAGAATTATTTGGGAATTTTTATAAGTTTATACGAATTTCATATTTGAAGCCGAAGTTGGACCTTTACGATCTTTCGGAAAATAGGAAAATAGGTTAAGTGCCAGTTGTAACCAAACTAAGCTTTAGGAGTTAGAATATAACTTTGTAGTCTCAAATAAGAGTTTAGACATGAATTTCGGAAAGTTTGGAAGTTTCGGGACCAAGGGTAAAATAGTCATTTTACCATAAATTAGTATTGTAATCAGTTCTGTTCTGATAAGATCCTCTTTCTTAGAAGTCTTAGACTTCTAATCACCTAGGAAGTGTGCTGACACACTTGCCTCATTTGACAGGCCCCGGAATTCCTACTGTTACAGATTGAATTGCACATTTGAGAATCGAGATCTATTTAAGGTAAGTCCTTTGGGCTTACTTAGCTGACTTCTGAATATGAGCATGAATGATGATAGTGGTGTGTGATTGAGATGTTTAGAGTTATAGGTTGTGATAGATATTTACCGACCTATACTTGGCCTAAGAGTAACGGGCGGTGGCATTCTGCTCAGTTAGCTTGAGGGCGCTGGGGGCTTCTTTAGGGACTAGTCCACACTCGGTTTGAAGTGATGCTACCGGCGGAGGTAAGCTAGACCTACACCTAGTTGGATAAGGAACGGTGACGAGAACTGTTAAGAGTTCTTGTGCCACAACTGTAAAATTGAAAAAGACGAATCACCTAAGTAATAGATAATAAACGGTTGTGTGCCAGCATGATGTTTGTTTATGTTATTCTGCGTGTGTTTGTGCTGTTATTATTCTACTTATATTTGGATAGTTAGCTAACAGTTGTTATGTTGTGTAGACGTTCCACAGGTTAGAGCAGATGCCGAGTGATCCGGATGGTAGTGGTCAGCCGGGGTGTCGTACTTTTAGGACGTGTTGCAGTTTCTTTATTTGTGGGATTTCCAGTTGGACCTTGGTTCCTTTTTTTTTCCGTTGTTGTTATCTTATGTTTTCCGGCTGTTGGTTATTCTGGTCACATTCATAATGTTGTTAAAACTTAATTTATGATTTCCGGTTTTTCCTTATCTGTGCCTTGTTGTAAGATCTTGTTAAGTTGTTGTCAAACTAAGGTCGGGACCCACTGTGAGGTCCTAGCCAGTAACTCCCCGAGTTGTAAAATTTGGGGTGTTACAATATATATATATATATATATATATATATATATATATATATATATATATATATATATATATATATATATATATATATATATATATATGTATGACCCATATGAAATGGATAAAATTCACTTCATTCTCAACTTAGTTCATTATATCGCATCACTAAAATAGGCGTGGGGATGAGCCGTCCATTGGGTTTTAAATCCCCAAAAAATGAGTATGACATTAATTTTAAATTGCTAAGCTATATGTTAACTAAGGGCACCAGAAAAAAAAATTGTCCGGGGCACAAAAAATTCACGGACCGACCCTGAGAGAGGGGTAAAGAACAGTAATAGATCTTTAACATGTTAAACAAGATTCTTTGAAGTGCCACATTTTTAGCTTGATCCTTGTGCTTTAGGTTCATACGTTTGATGCTTTGAATAACATAGACGATTTCACTGTCCCTTTGTTAAACCTCCGATGACCGGCCATGAGCAGTGATTGTATCTGCTGCCGCTATTAAACCTCCGATGGCCGGGATGGAGGACATAGAAGATCGATCATCCGGATCGATCTTCATGTAAGCAAACACAATCTAAAGAGACTGCAAACTCCAATTCGGATTGTTTGCAATAATAAATGCAAAACTAAAAAGCAACTTATTACATTCCTCGTAAGTGCACGCCCCTTCCACCAAATGATCATCCAAGAATGAAGGATTGTTTGAGTGGTATCCAATGAAGGATCCCTAAGAATTCAGGCAACAATAGCTTCTTCAAATACAAAGTGTTGCTTAGTATATTTTTCTTGTGATATTATTCTGATGTCAATTATGCTCCTCTTTGCCATGAGTTTACAAGAGACTGCCATATTTTTTTAATTTACAAAATTTAAACATGTTATGAAAAGTTAATCAGGTACATTAAGAAATGTCCATAAATATAATTCAGTGCCCATGGAAACACATGTTCAACTATATAACACATTATATTTACAAACCAAAACCATATACCAATTTATACTTATAATCCACAAATAAAAAATATCACTTGCATTATGATAATACAATTTAGCAATGTCTTTCTCTTGCTTGGAGGTACAAGAAGAAGCACCATGCTCTTTTGACTGTTTCCGACCCTCATCAACACTGTCAACTTACCTTCTCTTATCATAAATATAACATCAGTTGGCACATTAAAAAATGTATTATACCAACACTAATATAATTACCACATTGAGTAAATTTTGGTTTCTCAAGATATCTATATAAAGGAATATGATATGATTCTCACAAAGCTATTGAGGCTAATTTGACATGAATTAGTAGTAAATAAAACGTTGTTAATGTAGAAGTTTTAAACCAAATGTTTCTAACAATTAACCTACCGTAAAGATAATGGGATCGATTATAGTATATATGGTGTCGAATTCAGGAGGACAACGTCTGTTTGGGTATAAATGGTAAAAATTACGCTAAGTAAAGGGGGAGATTAAGAAATAGGAAAAAAATGTTTTGAAGGTTTTAAAAGATAAAAGAAAAAACAAATACAATAATAGTAGGTTGATGAAAATAGGAGGGAAGTTGATACGGGGTTAGCCGTGTGATGGTCCTGATCTTTAACACCACATCCTAGTTTCTTGAGGGAAGTTGATACGAGCTGTTTTGACAAATTATTTCTCTGCTTCAATTTTTACATTGAAGGTGGCTATATTTCGACTGGAGGGTGCTTGATTTTTATTTCGGAGGCTGGTTCAATTCTGGCAATGGAGGCTGGGTTGATCTTGAAATTGAAGGTTGATCCGATGACCTATTTTGACGACATTGGAGGCTGATTGTCTTCTTTTTCCGGTCCTCCTTGATTGTTCGACATTGGAAGCTGCTTGTATGTACTTCATCGACATTGGAGGATGTTTGTCTTCATCAACCTAGTTTGACGACATCAACTTTGACAATGGAGGCTCAATTCGAATTTTTTTTGCTAAAAAGATTAGGGATCTCGGTTGCTTGTTTTGACTTTGATATCAAGAGTTGTTGGCTGCTTGAATTTGTCAATTCTTGAGGGCGTTATCTTCTTCGTTATTTTCTCCGACCTTAAGGCTGGTAGAGCTATTTGTTTTTGGCACTGCCTGGCATCAAGTTGGATCGTCAATCAACCCTCAAAATTTCGATCAACCACAACCGCACTCCTCAGGATCTCGATCGACCACAACCTCCAAGCGCTTCTCAGCCCCGCTCCAGGCGCTAGGCACTCCCCGTCAGTCGGCTGTCCTAGTCTAGTCTCACCCAGTCTCCTCCGTGGCTCCAACACTGGTTCTTATTCTCCTCTTCAGTTTAACAAGGCAACAACTCAACAAGGTAAGATCTACAACTTCGAAATTGATGTCTCCTCTCTTTGTCTGGTGAATGTTGAGTGATTAATCAATCGTTTTTTAACCTATGTAACTATGATGATTAATCGATCGGAATTTTTGTCTCCTATACAGTTTTTTTAACTGTCTAGTTGTGACGCTTTGTTAAATGTAGTGTGGCTGCACAAAGTTGTCTCTGATGCTAGCTCAGAGGAGTTATCTTCTTCAGTTTTTGAAAGTCGACATTCCATTGATAATGTAAGTTGAAGTTGGTTTAATGGAACAATCGTGTGACAAATACGGGTGAACTTGAGAGTGTGTACATATTATAATAACCAATTATATTATATGACTAAATATATTAGCGGGCTAATAAAAGTGATTCAATCGAGTAAAGCCCGTAGACTTTAATTAAGCGGTATGAGCTTAATGGCTGGATACCAGACTTTGGCCCAATAGGCTTAATGAGAGTCTATTAGGTCATTATATATAGACGTTATTAGGTTATGGTTCCCAATACGTCAAATCAATCTACCGTTTTCCATTCTCTACCCATCAGAGAGAAAACCTAAAGAAACCCTAAGGAGGTTTGACTGAGGAAGACTGTATACCTGCGGCGCTCATTCGGATCGTAGATTCCGCACTAAGGCTTGATCCAATTGCTATTATGAAACCAGGTATGCAATTCTAGATTCCTTAATAACTCTAGCATGATATTGATCTTTGCATTTACGGTTTAGGAAATTTGATTATTCCAACAAGTGGTATCAGAGCCTTATATCATGTTAAGTTGTTAGGATATATTCCTTGTTCGACGTACTTCAGTTTTACACGCAGATTTGCATAAATCATACGTGTTACTGTTGTTCGTTTTTTTGATGTTATTCGAAAAGCTTATTGCTTTATAGAAAAACATCGTGACTTTAACTATATATGCTGCGCGGTTTCGTTTCAATCGATCGAAACCTTTTTCACATTTTTTGTGCATAATCGGTAATCATCGTAACAATAGGTTTATGGAAAACCGTGCTTTTATAAAATTTTATAAAAGCTATCGTGCAGCGTTTGTCTTTGCTTTTGCATAAAAGCTGCTTTGAAAGGTTATGCTTTATAGATTATTATAGGATTTTTCCTATTGGTGCCATCAAGGTTTGGACTTTTTCTGTTCGTATCCACTAAGTTTCAAAATTCCTCTTGGTGCCTTCAAGGTTTCATTTGTTTTCTCTTTATACCCATTCTTAATATGTAACATTAAAATTCATTAAAAAATAATAAAAAAATTAAGAAAAATAAATTTAAAAAAGATTAAGACCTCGTTGAATTTAATTAATAAATTTATAATAGAAATAGTTTTTATATATATATTTTTATTTTTTGAAATAAATAAATTTTTATTTTTTAAATTAATTTTTTGTTAGTTTTTACATTTGATTTACAGATTATATATAATTTATTTTAATAATATTTATTTTTAAAAAATTAAAAAATAATATTATTTAAATTTTTTTAGGAGTCTAGAAAATTAAACATATAGTATTTTTTTTTGAAGTTAATTTTCTATACTTTATCTTAATTTGAAAATAATAATATTATTTTTTATGTGTTAATTTATTATTTTTTATAATATAATTTTTCATAATCTTAAAAATAAAAAAAACATAATTTTTAAAAAATTTTGAATTTATATAAATTATATAAAATTTAAATTCAAAAAAAATTATTATATTTTAATTCTCTAGACTCTTAATAAAATTTCAAAAAAAATATTTTTTTATTTAATTTATATATATATTTTTTAAATCTAAAGTAAAAAGTGAAAAAAAATATTTAATTAAAAAAAAAAAATATATATATATATATATAATATATTTCAAAAATAAAAAATATATATAAAAACTATTTTTATTATAAACTTATTAATTAAATTTAATGAGGTCATAATCTATTTTAAATTTAATTTTTTAATTTTTTATTATTTTTTAATGAATTTTAATGTAACATATTAAGAATGGGTATAAAGAGGAAACAAATGAAATCTTGAGGGCACCAAGAGAAATTTTGAAACTTAGGGGATACAAAGAGGAAAAGTCTAAACCTTGATGGCACCAAGAGGGAAAATCCGTTATTATATGTATTGTTATATATATATATATGTGTGTTTGTTATGACATCCGATATGTTTTATACTCTGTATATAATAGGAAGCTTTTCAGTAATCTGTACTTTTGTAGTTGAAACATCTTTTCGGTAATCATGAGCAATGTGCAACTGCTTTGTTTTTATTTATTTATTTATATATTATTATATTATCTACATGTGCGTGTATATAGATATATATTTTTTTTATATGACGTAAACATATATATGAATTGGTACATAGTGCAATGTGGTTGTTTTTACGAGCGTAAAATTTGGATCTTTTCCACTTTATTTTGTATCGGTTAAAGGTTATCGAGTGTAATATTTGGATTTTATTTACACAAGATATATTTAAGAATCTATATATTTTAAAGTTTATTTTAAATTAAATAATTGAAGCAATATGCTATCAAAGTAGTCTATGTTGTGTAAATTATTTTAATTTAAAATTATAAGGGTTAGTGTATCGTTTGTTTATGCGGATATCAATCGGCCCAAAGGAAGTTTGATATTTGACCAAACTTTAAATACACTAGTGATTATACTTGTTTATGCGAATATTGATCGGTCCAAAGGAATGTTAATATTTGGCCAAACAAAATCACACGAAGGATAATATATTGATTAATCAATTGTGCTTTCATTAATTATGTGGATATTGATCGGCCCAAAGGAAGGTCAATGTTTGACCAAATAGTGAAAGCGCATGTGACAATAAATAGCGATAATGTAAAGGTTATCCATGTGAATAATAGTCAGTCCAAAGAAAGGCTATTATTTGACCGGATTTATTATCAATGTTTGATTGTTGCATTGAGAGTACTGTTTACAATTGATGTTTTGTGCAAACACTGAATGTCAAGTTGTGTTGGGTATCTTACTTTAAAATTATTTGATTAATTGTGTTTTTTTTCTTTGCTTTTATGTTCAGTTTCAGCAACTACTAATGTTTCTGCTCAAGTCAGTTCCATTCCAATGCTTAATGGGACAAATTTTAAGGTCTGGAAGGAGAATGTGGAAATCATTCTCGGATGTATGGATCTAGACCTTGCGCTAAGGATTGAACGACCCACTTTGGCTGAGGATAACTCCAATGAAGCGAAAGTAGAGAAGTGAGATCGCTCTAACCGCATGTGTCTTATGATCATGAAACGTTCCATTCCGAAAGCGTTTCGGGGCTCTATTTCTGAGAGCAAAGATGCTAAGGAATCCTTTGAGGCAATTCAGAAATATTTTGCCAAGAATGAGAAAGCAGAAACAAGCAACCATTTGGCTGCTCTGATTTCTATGAGGTACAAAGGAAAAGGAAACATAAGGGAGTACATTATGGAAATGTCAAATCTTGCAGGAAAACTAAAGGCACTAAAGTTAGAGATAAATGATGATTTACTCGTGCATTTAGTTCTCCTATCTCTTCCCGCACAATTTAGTCATTTTAAGGTGAGTTATAATACTCAGAAGGAGAAATGGACTCTTAATGAACTCATTTCGCAATGTGTGCAAGAAGAGGACATGATAAAAAGAGATAAGACAGAAAGTGCTCACTTTGCATCAAGCTCTCAAAACAAATCAAAGAAGAGGGCTAAGGATACTACAGCTGGTACACATTTGCAGAAAAAGGCGAAGAAGCAAAGTGATGAAATCACTTGTTTTTTCTGCAAAAAGGAAGGACATATGAAGAAAGCATGTTCTAAGTACGTTGCTTGGCGTGAAAAGAAGGATAAAGTTCTCACTCTAGTTTGTTCTGAGGCTAATTTAGCTCCTGTACCTATTGACACGTGGTGGGTAGATTCTGGTGCTACTACTCACATTTGTGTGTCAATGCAGGGTTGCCTTTGGAGTCGACCACCAAGTGATGCTGAAAGATTCATCTATGTTGGCAATGGCAATAAAGTTCATGTGGAAGAAATAGGGCATTTTAGATTAAATTTAAGTACTGGATGTTATTTTGATTTAAAGGATACTTTTGTTTCTCCGTTATTTAAACGGAATTTAATTTCTACCTACTGGATGTTATTTGGATTTAAAGGATACTTTTGTTTCTCCGTTATTTAAACGGAATTTAATTTCTACTTCCTGTTTGGACAAAGGTGGATACCTTTGTAGTTTTGGAAATGGAAAATTCAGTATTTTCTTAAATTCAAATCTTGTTGGTACCGATATCTTAATTGATCGTCTTTATATGCTAGAAACGGTTGCTTCCCATAATGAAATCCTGCACACAGGTTCTAGAGGTACAAAGCGAAAATTGGATGAAGATTCTGGATTCTTATGGCATAAGCGCTTAGGCCACATCTCTAAACAGAGAATTCAAAGGCTTGTGTCAAAAGGAATTCTTGATTCCCTTGATTTAACAAACTTTCAAGTTTGTGTTGAGTGCGTCAAGGGAAAGTTAACAAACATAAGAAAGTTAGGTGCCAACAGAAGTACAAAAGTCTTAGAACTAATACATACGGATATTTGTGGTCCATTCCCTACAGCTGCGTGGAATGGTCAACAATACTTTATTACGTTCATAGATGACTACTCCAGATATGGGTACCTTTACTTGATACGTGAGAAATCACAATCTCTGGATGTTTTCAAGGCTTACAAAGCTGAAGTTGAACTTCAAATTGGTAAGAAGATTAAAGCCGTTAAATCTGACCGTGGTGGAGAATACTATGGCAGATATGATGGATCAGGAGAACAACGTCCAGGACCCTTTGCTAACTTCCTAAAGGAGTGTGGAATTGTCCCTCAGTACACTATGCCGGACAAACCCAGTATGAATGGTGTTGCTGAGAGGCGGAATAGAACACTATTGGATATGGTGAGAAGTATGATTAATCATTCTTCTTTACCTGAATCACTTTGGAGAGAAGCGCTAAAAACTGCAGTATATATCCTTAATAGAGTACCTAGCAAATCGGTAGCTAAAACCCCATATGAAATGTGGACTGGGAAAAAGCCTAGCATAAAGCACTTACACATTTTGGGATGTCCAGCTGAAGCAAGACCTTACAAGCCTAATGAAAGAAAGTTGGACTCTAAGACAACTAACTGCTACTTTGTTGGATATGCTGAACACTCTCGTGGATTTAAATTTTATGATCCCGCTACCCGATCATTTTTTGAGTCTGTAAATGCCAGATTTATTGAGGATGTAGAATTTTGAGGGGAAGGATTAAGGAACGTCACTCTTGACGAAGTTGTCCCCGAGGAAGAGGAATATATCTCTCTTCCCAATATTGTTATTGAAAGTGAATAAGATACAACTCTTGACACTCTTCAAGAAACAACTCCGGTTTTAGACAACAATGAAGTTCCTTCCATAGAGCAAATTCAACCACCTCAAGAAGTGCCTTTAAGGAGATCCGGTAGAGAAAGAAGATATGCAATTCCGGATGACTACATTGTATATCTAGTAGAACAAGAAGATCATGTGGGAGAGATACCAGATGATTACATCGCGTATCTTATGGAACAAGAAGATTCTACAGGCATTGCAGAGGATGACCCAATCAATCTTCTTGAGGCCCTTCAAAGTTCTAGCTCTTAATACTGGATTAAAGCCATGCAAGAGGAGATGAAATCCATGAAGGACAATGACGTATGGGATCTTGTCGAGTTGCCAAAAGGTACAAAACCCATTGGTTGTAAATGGATATTTAAAACCAAAAGGGATGCAAAAGGCAATTCGAAAGATATAAGGCTCGTCTAGTTGCAAAAGGATTCACTCAAAAGGAAGGTATTGACTTTAAAGAGACCTTTTCTCCGGTTTCATCTAAGGACTCTTTTAGGACAATAATGATACTAGTAGCTCATTTTGATTTGGAGTTACATCAGATGGATGTGAAAACAACGTTTCTCAATGGAAACATTGATGAAACCATTTATATGGTTCAACCAAAACATTTTGAACCCAAAGATTCAAAATCTATGGTTTGTAAATTAAAGAAATCCATCTATGGGCTTTAACAGGCATCAAGGCAATGGAATCATAAATTTCATCAAGTGATCACCTCCTTTGGATTTGAGGTGAATAAGGTTGAAGATTGTGTGTATCATAAATTCAGTGGGAGTAAACCTATCTTTCTGGTATTGTATGTTGATGACATACTATTGGCTTGTAACGATATAGGCTTATTGCACGAAACCAAGAAATTTTTCATTAGGAATTTTGAGATGAAAGATCTTGGGGACGCTTCTTTTGTCTTAGGAATTCAGATCTAAAAGATCGATCTCAAGGTATCCTCAGGTTATCACAAAAGGGTTATATCGAAAAGATACTAAGCAGATTTAACATGAAAGATTGCTCAGCTGGAGATACACCAATAGCTAAAGTAGACAAATTTAGTCTCAAACAGTGCCCCAAAACAGATCTTGAAATAAAGGAGATGCAAAAGGTTCCCTATTCCTCAGTGGTAGGGAGTCTAATGTATGCTCAAGTTTGTACCCGTCCCGACATAGCATTTATTGTGGGACTTTTGGGCAGATACTTAAGTAATCCTAGATCGGATCATTGAAAAGCAGCAAAAAGGGTTCTCCGATATTTGCAAAGAACGAAGAACTACATGCTGACTTACAAGAAATCAGACAGATTGGAGATCGTTGGATATTCTGATTCTGATTTTGCCGGTTGTATTGATAGTAGACGGTCACCTCAGGCTATATCTTCATGTTGGCTGAAGGAGCTATATCTTAGAAAAGTGTCAAACAAACACTTGTAGCTACCTCCACTATGGGTGCAGAGTTCATGGCTTGCTTCGGAGCATCCATTCATGGGATATGGTTGCGTAATTTTGTCACAGGCCTACGTGTGGTTACTGGAATTGAAAGGCCATTGAAGTTATTTTGTGATAATAAGGCTGCAGTTTTGTTCTCCAATAACAACAGAAGCTTTGTAAAGGAGAAGCACATTGACATCAAGTTCTTGTCATTGAAGGAAAAAAATTCAAAGTGGGCAGATTTGTATAGAACACATAAGCACAAACTCTATGATTGCGGATCCGTTAACTAAGGGGTTGCCTCCTAAGTTTTTTCATGAGCACACTGCTCGTATTGGGCTTGACAGTTTTGTAATCCCTTGACTTAGTGAGAGTTTGATTAGATGTTCTATGTTTATAGTTTATGCATAATAAAGTTGCCGTCATTTACATTTTGAACTAAAGGTTGTTTTGGATTGATCTCCGATTAAAGAAGAACCAGTTGAAAATAGACATGTTTATGAGATCACATTTCATGTAATTTTCATGCCACTAATCCATACTTGATCTATGTCATCAAATATACTGATGTGATGAACACGGAAGGTTAGTCACGATGATGTGACGAAAGCCGCCGTGATCTCATATTGATATATGAGGTGGACCAGATTGTTAAAGAATAAGTCTACATAAAATTAGTCGTTACGTGTACACAAAGAATTTTGAATAATATAGTTGTTTATTTAATATGTAGCCCAATAACGTTTATATATAATGACCTAATAGACTCCCATTAAGCCTATTGGGCCAAAGTCTGGTATCCACCCATTAAGCCCATACCGCTTAATTAAAGTCTACGGGCTTTACTCGATTGAATCACTTTTATTAGCCCGCTAATATATTTGTCTACGGGCTTTACTCGATTGAATCACTTTTATTAGCCCGCTAATATATTTAGTCATATAATATAATTGGTTATTATAATATGTAAGCCCACTAATAATAATAATAAGACCTGTTACAATATTGTGTTTTGCGTTTGTAGTTAGTCTAAAAGTTATGTGATTGTAGTGGGCATAAGTTCGGTTGGAGCACTTAACAAAAATGAGTTTACATTTCGTGATGAATCAATTAGATCCCCCTCAAAATATTTCTTTTATTTCTTTCTGAACATTTTCTTGCGGTGAGGAAACTAGAATCCATGATGACTGATAACACGATTTATGACTTAGTTTTAGGTAATCATTTAGATAGATTTCTCACTCATTCATGCATGGTTTAGCACTAGTTCACGACGTTTTGCACTCAATTCATGTATTTTGCCGAGATAGACGTCTACACGGACTTGTGCGTGTTTTATAGGTATTTCGGGAGATTTAGGAGCAAAAACGATACGTTTGAGGATCGTTCATCTAGATGACACACCCTCGGACACAAGCTAAAGGCTAAGGAGGACTCATGAAGCCTTGCCAACACAAGCCATGCACCAAATCACAGCTTAATGATCCAAGGCGAAGTTTCTGCACAGAATCACGGTTCTCTGACACTCCACGGCCGTGGAATCACCCGTGGATTTTGCCAGATTCTTGTGACAGCTGTGCCACGACTCTCATGGCCAGCTCATGCAAGTTTGTTATAAAAGTGGTCCTTCATGGGCTGTGAGAAGTATCTGGGAGCAGCTCTCCATTATCCATGACTCTCTAACAAAAATATTCTCTCAACAAGAAGTTTTTCTAGGAAGGAAAGTGTCAAAGAGGAAGAAGAAGAGCTCCATTGAAGAGGAGAAGAAGAACACACACCATTGCCACACCTTGATAGTTTTGTATTGAAGAATTCCGGATTCTATTTCTAAGAGTTGTATGAATCATTGAACCTTCTTTTGGAAGGATTGTGAGTTACTCTAATTCTAATTTCAGCTTGGTTTTGTTTTAAGTTCACTTGTTCATCTCTTTTCCTTCATCATTTGCAATGGATGTTATGATTTTATGTTTGTTTGTTTCGATTTCTATTATGAACGTTGTAGGCTAAATTGATGAGGTTCTAGGGTAAGGAAAGGATGGTTATGGCTAGGGCTATGATAGGACGGACTTAAATTTACCTTTGGATGACTTGCGTGTATGAACGTAGCTGCTGTTAGAAATCACGGGTAGTTCTTGTCTGACCACGGCCGTGGTTTAGGTAGAACAAACCGTGATTTTCCCTGGCTCGATGGATCTTGTCTTAGATCTATAGAATGTTGAAATCCTAAGTGTTTGTTGAGTTTAATCTACCCTAGGGTAACCTAGTGTTAGTAACTAAGTGTTAGGAGAGACTTACCCGGTAATCCTTGCTCTTAGATTTCAAAGATAACAAACCTTAGGTAGTGGTGAGCCTAATAAGCCGCCATTGGATTAGGTGTGTTAGGATAGTTGTTTAGGACTTTCCTTTCCAAGACTTACCCGGTAAGGATAGGTTAGACCCCTAGCTAACAATCCGGTTTGTGTAGAATTCCTATCCTTAGGCTCTTAGAGACTTACCCGGTGATGAGACCTTAGGAGTGGACTAGTTGGACCATGAGACCTACCCGGTAATTGATCCCAATCTAGAAACGTTTAATCCCAACATATCATAGTTAATCCAAGAAATGAATAGATAGCTTGAGTCCTATGCCATAACCGGAACTTCCAACCCCTAGAATCCGTCTTTTCTTTCTTTGATCATTATCTTGTTTAGCTTGTTTATTTGTGTTGATTCTTAGTTTAGTTTGATTGTTTACTTTGCATGAATTGTGATCTTTGATTGATCACCAAAAACCAACTAAAAACAATTGAGATTTTCATTTCTTTATTTCTTTCTTTCAACCTAGGTCTTTACTAAACTCAATCACAAATCGAATCAATTTCACCTTAGTCTTTGTGTTCGACCTCGGAATACTATCCCTTCTACAAACGTCCCGTACACTGCGGGTTTCGCTAGGTAGTTAGGATTTAGTTCGAGTTATAAATTTAAAACCCATTTGCGCATCACGATCTTAGCGTAACAATGACCTCCAAGCAACGTTAATTATCAATCCATTAAGGAGAAGTGGTTGTTTTTGCAAAAGAGTTGCAAAAGGTTTGTGGATGATTTTATTATTTTTCCTACTTTCTGGCAGTATGTGACAATGATGTATTGGTAGCACTTTTCTTATTTATTATGTATTAGTATTTCCATATTTACATTGAACATTTAACTAACTAATTCAAGCTCTCAATATATACTTAATTCAAGAGAATCTAAGGGTTGAACACCAGCTTCGTCGCAGATAGTTTCTGTATGGACTTATGCTTTCCTTCTTTCATTTATTCATAGTGACCAGTGTTGTGAGAGACATGAAGTGTAACACCCCGGATTTTCGGAACCCGGGTTATTATTGGTTAGGACCTGACAATGGGTCCCGACCTCAGTTTGACAACAATATTACTAGGATCTTGCAACAAGACACAAATAAGAAGAAAAAAAACCGAAATTCATAAAATAGTATTTTAAAGAGATGAATGTGACAACGTCTAACATTCTATAGTACTTAAACCACAAAAAGACTATCTGTCTTTAACAAGAGGAAAGAAACCACAAGGTAAACACCCAGCCCCACTCTAAGGAGTACGGAGACCCGGCTGACCACTACTTTCGGATCACTCAGCTGCTGCTATAACCTGCGGTAAATCTAAAAACACAATAGAAGAACCATTAACTAGTTATCTAAACATTAGAGGAATAATAATAGCACACACACATAACAAAAGTAAACACTCATCATGCTTTCAAACAATCCATGTATTATCTTCATTTAAGTCATTCACTCTTACTAATGATACTTATTTTGTGACACGAGGGATTTCCAAATCTCGCCTCTGCCCCCGTGTACCCATCAGGAGTGGATCCGATGCATCTCACCGTGTACCTGTATGGTCTGGGTATAGAGAACCTCCCAGTCTCCTCGCAGAGCTGAGCAGTGATGTCACGGCCCGTTATACATACACTTGGGCCTTAACACATAATAACGACGGTCGTCCTAACAAGTTGTTATTATAAACACACATCGCACACACCACCATTATCATTCAACTAACATCCAGAAACCGGCTAAGTAAGTCGCGTGGACTTACTTGAATCAAATCACAGCTCTCAATTTCTCAACTCGGTCCGCAACCGTAGAAACTCCAACGCCTGTCACACAAGGCACGTGGATCAATAATGTATCCCACTTTCTTAGATGTCTCCAACTTCTAAGATATATAATCGATCAAAAAGAAATTACCAAAATACCCTTTTACGGGTAAATGACCATTTTACCCCTGGTCCTGAAACTCTATAAAATTCTATAGCAAGGTTCCAAACTATTCTTTAGAACTCAAAAACACACTCTCACTCTAGAAAGGAAGTTTGTTAAAGTTTTAGAAAAGTTAAACACATTCTTGACTTTCATAAAAAGTCGCTAAGGTCCAACTTTGGCTTAAGATATGAGGCTCGGATAAAAGTATTAAATTCCGAACTAAAACTCTAGATCCTATATGATATCCATACTAATCAAATGAGCAAAGACCTCTCACAAACACTCAACCACAACTCTTATATAAAACTCTAAAGTTGGGTATAATATCTAGAATTTCCATACTTAGTCAATTTTTTCCTCTGCTGGAAAAACAGCCCAAAAGTCCTACTTTGGGTCCTTATAACTTCTAATCCGACTGTTCATTTGTTCCCAATTTTTAACACAATAGTCTACATATACCTATCTACAACATATCAAAAATTCAACGGTGGATGTTCATTTTAAGGTATCGAAACTTAGGCTCAAAGATTGCTTCCTAACCCAGTTTTCTTCCTGAAACTAAAAGAGTTAAGAATTAGGTCGAGGGTTCGATACTCATGGGTAACACCTTCTGAGAACAACACTCCTACCTACACATCACAGGTTCGAGACCTAACCACAACAACTCACAACTCCAAGCCTAACCTAGACATATCCATATATCAGAATATGCAACTACTAACAGGGTGGAAGGCGAGAGTACTTACCCACGAGTCAGCAGGCTGCTGAGGAGCATAGTACACCGACGCCCTTTACCCGACCGTGGCTGCTAAACTTTGACGACCAGACTATGCGGAAGATGGGTTTGCTGCAGTTGGTTTCGACGGTCCTGGGACAAAAGATAGTCATCCCTGGGCATGTAGATTAAGCCTGTGTTGAATGAAAAGGGTAGGCGGGATTAGACTCACCTCGAAGCCCTTCTCAGAGTTGAAAAACGACGGGCGGGAGTTGCCTTGTTTGCTCGAGTCAATGTGTTTGAGACAGTGAAAACTTGATCCTTCTGCACGTTGAAGAAAGCATTCAGCAGCGAGATCTAGCGGAAGAAGGGAATAAGGAGAAGTATGCTCGGAACTCACCTATGCAGAGGGTTGTGTGCAGAAGGGTGGAGGTGTACCAGGTTGCAGCAGAGAGGATCCTGGTTCACAGAAGCTTAAGATTTTCACGTCCATTGAGCGATGGAGGCGAGATCTGGCGCTGCGGTTGCTCTCGGAACGAGCGAGGATGGAAGGCAAGAAGATCATGGAGATTAACTGCAGGCGTGTATCAAGGGAAAAAGAATGAAGGAAATCTGGGAATGAATGTGGACGTGAGGTAGAGATTGTACGTGCGCTTGTTACGGCAGGAACGGCTCTCACAAGGAAGGCGTAACAGAAGAGATCGTGGAGATAGGAGAGAGAGTGTAGCAGATCTTGTGGCGCGGGTTGTTGTGAAGCAGGAGGAGAGAAGGCCGTCTTTTCCTGGGCTGCACATTTTGGGCTGGGCGACAGCAGCTAGCTGAGATTTCTCTGGGCTGGCGTGAAGGATTCAGCACGTAATAAGGCAAGGAGTTGGGTTGTCCCATGTTGTTTGGGCCTTGTCACGAGGTTGTCGGGCTTCGTCATGGCTTTGTCATGGTCTCGTCAAAAGACGTCATTATAAGAACTAGGGTTTTTTTTTATGTATTTTATTATTTTATGTGAGTTTTAACTTACATAACATGACAAGATTTGTGATGATAGAACATTAGGTATCATGTATACGGATTAACGGTTCGAAAATTCGGTTCGACTCGGAGGTAAACGGAATTAAAATTCCGGATATTACATCAGTACCTCCTAAAAATAAGTTTCGTCCCGAAACTTAAAATAAAGTATCTCATCAAAAGACTTCCCTAAATAGAAGTGTATAACTTGATCTCACTAAATTTATTTATTTATTTTATAATTTCATTTTATTTATTTATTTGAACTCGTTTTCTTACATGTAAAACTACTCAATCGTCATAATCAAGCAACACATATAGAAGAACAATCACTCAATCCAATGAATAGTCATTAAAACACACAAAACAACGTCCGAGTACTAACTCGTCGATACAGAAGTAGCGGCTAACTCCACAAAGAACTCGGGATAAGTACGTCTAATGCTCTCCTCTATTTCCTAGGTGGCCTCATCGGCTCCTCGTCTAGACCACTGGATCATCAATGTCAGTATCTCCTTGGACCGCAGACGTCTAGTACTGTGCTCCAGGACAACTACCGGGTACTCCACAAAAGTGTGATCTGGCTCCACTATCAGTTCCTCATGGCTGATGACGTGTCTCGGGTCCGGAATGTACTCTCTCAGCTGAGATACATGGAAGACTGGGTGGACACCCTGTAGTCTCGGTGGTATTGCTAATCGGTAGGCAACCTCTCCGACTCTCTCCAAGATCTCAAAGGTCGACATATCGGGGACTCAACTTCCCCTTAATGCCGAAACGCCGGACGTCTCTCGTCGGTGATACTCCCAACCACACCTGTGCACCTACTCTAAACTCCAAGGTCGATGCCTTTTGTCGGCGTAGGATTTCTAACGACTCTAAGCTACTAACATCCGCTCTCAGACCAGAGCAATCTGAACGATGTCGTCCTGTATCTGGTCTGGAGCTACTCCATCACCTCTACTAGGCTCATCCCAATACAACGGGGCACGGTATCTTCGCCCGTACAGAGCCTAATAAGGGCCATTCCAATAGACGCGTGCCAACAGTTATTATATGAAAACTCTACAAGGGGAAGATGATCTGGCTGTACCTGCCCCCAATTCGGTACACAGGCCCGCAACATGTCCTCAAATGTCTGAGTGGTAAGAAGTGAAAATTTGGAGACTCGTCCCCCAAAGTAGTATGTACCTGCTGTCAAAATCTCAAGGGGAAACGTCCATCCTCTGTCGGAGACGATAGTCCTCGGTACTCCATGGAGTCTCACAATGTGTCTAGTGAACTTCTCAGTTAGACGACTTACCAGCCACGTTTCTTTAATCAGAATGAAACGTGTGGTCTTCGTCAGACGGTCAACCACCACCCAAATAGCATTAAAACCTCTGCTGAGTCTCAATCCCATGACAAAATCCATAGGGATATCCTCCTACTTCCACTGTGGTACTGGCAGTGGGTGAAGCTCTCCTCCGGACCTACGATGTTCTATGTTGACCTGCTGGTAGGTCGCACACTAAGCTACATACCGAGCCACGTCGGGTTTCAAACCACCCCACCAGAAGGAACGTCTCACGTCCTTGTACATCTTGCTCACCCTGGATGTACTGAGGATGGGGTAGCATGGGCCTCACCCAATATCTGCTGTTTCAACTCACTATCAGATGGTACAAAAATACGGTCCTGACATCTCATCATTCCGTCAGCACCAATAGTGAACTGAGGTGTCTCATCTCGAGACATACTATTTCGGATCCTGGTCAAAGTCAGGCATGTCTCTTAATTCTGTCGGATCTCAACCAACAGATCAGGTGGTAACTCTAAAGTAGCCAACTGATGGACTGTATTTGGAAACTGAATCTCTACCCCCAACCAAGCCAACTTTCTCTACAACTGCGGTGGTACTATCAACCGGCTATCGCCTTCTCCTGGGCGTCGTCCGGCTCAAAGCGTCAGTCACTACATTTGCCTTTTCGGGGTGATAGAGAATTTCAAGGTCGAAATCATTGATCAACTCTAACCACCGCTTCTGGCGGTTATTCAACTCCCGCTGAGTGAATATGTATTTCAGACTCTTACGGTCCGTGAGGATCTGACATGTCACCCCATAGAGATAGTGACGCCGGATCTTAAGAGCATGAACCACTACAGCTAACTCTAGGTCGTGTATGGGGTAGTTCTCTTCATACGTCTTCAACCGTCAAGACGCATAGGCTATGATCTTACCCCTCTGCATCCAAACACACCCCCAAGCCTAGCTTGGATGCGTCACTGTATACCACAAAGTCATTTGTACCCTTTGTATACAAAATATCAGATGCATATGATTTTCTCAAAAATCAAATTCCTCGCATCGCATTTAGTATGTTTTCCTTATACTCATGTCGTTTTACCTTCTTTTAAATCTTTACCGCCAGTAGGGTAGTTAAATCCCTTTGAGTTTCCTCGTATACGTCGTACGGACTACGTTGATTGGTCTTATTACTTTCATCAACTCTTATGTCGTCAGTCCAACTTGAATTTTCATTGGAGTACCTCCCTTTCTCATGTCTGTTCTAGCCAACATGTGGATTCCATCTACAATCACCTCACAACTTGACCACACATTTCACCAAGGCATTGAATCATACTCTCTATGTTTGCGCCTCCTCTGTAATTCCAATTATTCTATGTCACATCTTTCTCACAAGGGTTTCCCCTGTCAATCTAGACAGTTTGACCCCACCTTTTTCTCGGAGGAACACCATCAGTCCTACTTGTGTGGAAGGCTTAGACATAGAACATGTTCACAATCATTTGTTTTTTTTTACTCTTTTAGTTCTTTTCACAGGGATCCCTTCATACTGACTTGGATATGTATCTTTCCTTAGTCAGTAGTAAGTAACTACTCACAACAATTCCCTTTACCCCATTACTATCATCAATGGTCATTCCCGACCGTCAAGAGCTTCTCTTTAATTCCTTTATTATAGTTATCATATTGGACTCATTCAATGTTACCATTAAGGCTACTAGTACTTGTATTGATTTAACTTCACCATTGTTGTCGTTGATCTCTGGAAGAAATTCACTAGATGTCGAAAATTTTCGGTATAACCTTGTGGTTATTCTTCTTATCTGTCAACCAACCATCACTAGTTAGCCAGCACGTGTAAATTCTCTGTTGTTACCAATTAGTCTGTAGTTGACCTTCTATAAGTTCGTAGACTTACTTTTCTCCTATCTCTTTTCAGGTTTGATATATAAGGTGAAAATATATCTCCTCCATTTATTTTCCTTTAACTCCTTCTACAAATTACACTCTCATAAGAGTACTATACTCTTACGAGTCTAGTTGTATATTTGTCTCCCGTCAACGGACTTATCAATTCTTCTACGATAACTTGTAGGCATTTCTCCATGATTCTTTTTACTCGAGTTATTGTTCACTTGCGGTTCTCTGTTATGACCCGCTAGTGTTATTAACTTAGATCTCTTCGTGAGTGCGAAGTTATTAGAGACCCTCTTTTTCCACAAGACTATTCTCCTACACCCTCCTTACTTGGGGTACTGCTTGTACTTCTGCCCTTATAGAAATCCGGTCTTCGTTGTATCCCGATCCTTGTTGTAATTTCTTGTGTGTTCTAGGAGGTCACACCACTTCCATATTGGTGAAATCGGCCTTCCTCTTTCTAGCAACCTGTAAGCTTTACTTTTTGCGGCTCTTTAATTCTTCGTATCGGGATGGACAATGTATTTTATCTTGACTCCTACACTTATGATTGTCTCGGTTTCCCATCTTGATTGTGGTGGCAAGTAACTTGTCGAGAGTAATCATATTCCGCTTTGCTTCTAGCCTCAAATTTTCACCTTCTGGTCCGTCAGTAAGCTTAGATTCAATGCCTCTTGAAAGAATCTATGGGTTGTCTCTTCCAATTTGTATACTTGCCGGTCATCCAATGCGTTACCGGAATTACCCTCATCTATATTCTTCATTTGATCCTATTGAGTTGACTCGGGATTCACTTCCTGTCGTCGTCGGTGGTGTTGTCTTTTAGTCTTCACTTTTCCGCCTCGATGTTACTTAACAAGTTTGATGGAGTTGTCCGGATGTTTGCTTACCCTAATGCTCATAAGCTGAGTGTACTCATCCTTACGTTGGAACCCTTCAAATATACTTAGGCATCTCCACGGAGTGAGGATCTCATTTTGTTATCTCCAATAAGGGCATAATATAACTATATTTCTACTAATCTTTGGCATATACTTATCTAAATCACATATCTTTATAATCAAGCTAAAAAGTCCAACTAAAGTAAAACCTAAAGTTCATACTAAGCATATTGAGATCCGCGGTAGTAGTGGTGGTCAACCGTACTTTTCTATTCCCAACCAGACTATGCATGCATTTGAAAACCAAAAGTTCCTTTTTAAAACTCAAATCCCTCTCGGGTTCTGCTTAATACTTATTCGGTCTTTTAAAAGATTTCAAGTGCCATTGTTGCCAACCTAGAGCTCTAATACCATGTTGTAACACCCCGGATTTTCGGAACCCGGGTTATTACTGGTTAGGGCCTCACAATGGGTCCCGACCTCAGTTTGACAACAATATTACTAGGATCTTGCAACAAGACACAAATAAGAAGAAAAAAAATCGAAATTCATAAAATAGTATTTTAAAGAGATGAATGTGACAACGTCTAACAGCCTATAGTACTTAAACCACAAAAAGACTATATGTCTTTAATAAGAGGAAAGAAACCACAAGGTAAACACCCAACCCCACTCTAAGGAGTACGGAGATCCGGCTGACCACTACTTCCGGATCACTTAGCTGCTGCTATAACCTGCGGTAAATCTAAAAACACAACAGAAGAACCATTAGCTAGTTATCTAAACATTAGAGGAATAATAATAGCACACACACACACATAACAAAAGTAAACACTCATCATGCTTTCAAACAATCCATTTATTATCTTCATTTAAGTCATTCACTCTTACTAATGATACTTATTTTGTGACACGAGGGATTCCCAAACCTCGCCTCCGCCCCCGTGTACCCATCAGGAGTGGATCCGATGCATCTCACCGTGTACATGTATGGTATGGGTATAGAGAACCTCCCAGTCTCCTGGCAGAGCTGGGCAGTGATGTCACGGCCCGTTATTAACACATAATAACGACAGTCGTCCTAACAAGTTGTTATTATAAACACACATCGCACACACCACCATTATCATTCAACTAACATCCAGAAACCGGCTAAGTAAGTCTCGTGGACTTACTTGAATCAAATCACAACTCTCAATTTCTCAACTCGGTCCGCAACCGTAGAAACTCCAACGCCTGTCACACAAGGCACGTGGATCAATAATGTATCCCACTTTCTTAGAAGTCTCCAACTTCTAAGATATATAATCGATCAAAAAGAAATTACCAAAATACCCTTATACGGGTAAATGACCATTTTACCCCTGGTCCCGAAACTCTATAAAATTCTATAGCAAGGTTCCAAACTATTCTTTAGAACTCAAAAACTCACTCTCACTCTAAAAATGAAGTTTGTTAAAGTTTTAGAGAAGTTAAACACATTCTTGACTTTCATAAAAAGTCGCTAAGGTCCAACTTTGGCTTAAGATATGAGGCTCGGATAAAAGTATTAAATTCCGAACTAAAACTCTAGATCCTCTATGATATCCATACTAATCATATGAGCAAAGACCTCTCACAAACACTCAACCACAACTCCTATATAAAACTCTAAAGTTGGGTATAATATCTAGAATTTCCATACTTAGTCAATGTTTTCCTCTGCTGGAAAAACAGCCCAAAAGCCCTACTTTGGGTCCTTATAACTTCTAATCCGACCGCTCATTCGTTCCCAATTTTTAACACAATAGTCTACATATACCTATCTACAACATATCAAAAATTCAACGGTGGATGTTCATTTTAAGGTATCGAAACTTAGGCTCAAAGATTGCTTCCTAACCCAGTTTTCTTCCTGAAACTAAAAGAGTTAAGAATTAGGTCGAGGGTTCGATACTCATGGGCAACACCTTCTGAGAACAACACTCCTACCTACACATCACAGGTTCGAGACCTAACCACAACAACTCACAACTCCAAGCCTAACCTAGACATATCCATATATCAGAATATGCAACTACTAACAGGGTGGAAGGCGAGAGTACTTACCCACGAGTCTGCAGGCTGCTGAGGAGCATAGTACACTGACGCCCTTTACCCGACCGTGGCTGCTAAACTTTGACGACCAGACTATGCGGAAGATGGGTTTGCTGTAGTTGGTTTCGACGGTCCTGGGACAAAAGACAGTCATCCCTGGGCATGTAGATTAAGCCTGCGTTGAATGAAAAGGGTAGGCGGGATTAGACTCACCTCGAAGCCCTTCTCAGAGTTGAAAACCGACGGGCGGGAGTTGCCTTGTTTGCTCGAGTCAATGTGTTTGAGACAGTGAAAACTTGAGCCTTCTGCACGTTGAAGAAAGCATTCAGCAACGAGATCTAGCGGAAGAAGGGAATAAGGAGAAGTATGCTCGGAACTCACCTATGCAGAGGGTTGTGTGCAGAAGGGTGGAGGTGTACCAGGTTGCAGCAGAGAGGATCCTGGTTCACAGAAGCTTAAGATTTTCACGTCCACTGAGCGATGGAGGCGAGATCTGGCGCTGCGGTTGCTCTCGGAACGAGCAAGGATGGAAGGCAAGAAGATCATGGAGATTAACTGCAGGCGTGTATCAAGGGAAACAAAAGGAAGGAAATTTGGGAATGAATGTGGACGTGAGGTAGAGATTGTACGTGCGCTTGTTAAGGCAGGAACGGTTCTCACAAGGAAGGCTTAACAGAAGAGATCGTGGAGATAGGAGAGAGAGTGTAGCAGATCTTGTGGCGCGGGTTGTTGTGAAGCAGGAGGAGAGAAGACCGTCTTTTCTTGGGCTGCACATTTTGGGCTGGGCGACAGCAGCTGGCTGAGATTTCTCTGGGCTGGCGTGAAGGATTCAGCACGTAATAAGGCAAGGAGTTGGGTTGTCCCATGTTGTTTGGGCCTTGTCACGAGGTTGTCGGGCTTCGTCATGGCTTTGTCATGGTCTCGTCAAAAGACGTCATTATAAGAACTAGGGTTTTTTTTATGTATTTTATTATTTTATGTGAGTTTTAACTTACATAACATGACAAGATTTGTGATGATAGAACATTAGGTATCATGTATACGGATTAACGGTTCGAAAATTCGGTTCGACTCGGAGGTAAACGGAATTTAAATTACTGTTAAACATGAAGACAATTTCCTGAAAAAAGATTCTGTTATTCACCCTGAAAATTTTGCTTATTTCATAGATTGATAGCTATTGATGCATATGTTACTTGAAACAAGGACGCCTCCTACAAATCCTAATGCAAGAAAGCGAGTATTGTGTTGGAAGATCATCAAGATTAGATTTTAATTGTTTTTATTTTGTTAAAAGGAGTTTGTAAATAACATATTTGTGTATTGAGGTATAAACTTTCTTTAATATTTCAGGCCCATAAAGTACCAAAAGATAGCAAAAGTGGTTACTGCATATGTCCTTATACACGGGATATTATTGAAAACAATGTGCATGATATTCAACAAATGGTATGCATGCATACTTACTACAATTTAAAATATTGAAACGTAATATTATTATTATTATATATTTTCGCTTGCGTATATAGTTTCGTTGTTTTATCTTTAATGTTTTGGTACTTTGAAGGCTCACCAAAGTTGTATGACAAAGACCATCTTCATGAACTGCACAATTCAAGGAGTGACTCGAGTTTGTGGAGCCTCTCAAGAATGCATCGACATTGACTGATTGACTTGTCTAGCTTAGTTTTCCTTGTAGAGACGACAGACAAAAAGGGTTATGTTATCTTTTAGTAAGATATATAAGCTGTTTTTGGAACGAAGAATGATAAAAACTTGATTTATTTTTTGATGTTACTTTCGGATTATATAATTGGAATATTAATTGCATGATAATTTTGCTAAAGCATTTTTAGCTCAACATTATTTATTTATTGATGAATAATTTCAGTTACAATACATACTATTGTGTAATTAAAGCAGGTGCTAATACAAAATTACCTATTTCTATATTAAAAACAATAAATTGTTGTTAAAAAATTATCACGCTTTTATGTGGAAACCGGGGTAGATTTTGAAATTTTGTAAACCTATGGAAAAATCTCGGACACCGGTTATTATAAAAAAAAGGAAAATTTCGGTTGGTACCCTCATGGTTTGGGGTTTTCCGGATTTTTCCTAACAATTTTTTTGAGTTTGGATGGTACCCTTAAGTTTACATTGTTTTCCGGATTTTGCCCAAATTCATTAAAAAAATTCAAATTCCATTAAAAAATATAAAATTAAGTAAAATTAAAAAATAAATAAAATATAAAGACTCATTGATTTATTTTAATAATAAATTAAAACAGTGATTTTAAATTATTATTTTTTTGAAAGAATCCTTATTTTATTTATTTTTTAAATAAAGTATAACACTTATGTTTTTAGATTTTGTTAAAAAAATGATAATTCAATTTATTTATTTTAAAAATAAAATAAAACAATGATTTTTAAAATTTTGTAAAAATTATCTAATTGATATATTTTTAAATTAATATAAAATACTATTTTTTTAAAAAAATTACTGTTTACTTTATTTTTAAAATAAATAAATTATTCTTTTTGTTTTAATTTATATTTATTTTTTAAATAAAGTATAACACTTATGTTTTTAGATTGAATGTAATATATGTTGGTATGGAATTCACAAGGATCGCATCTATTTTTATATAAATGATATAAATTATGTCCGGTAAAGGGAGAGGAGAAAGAGAAAAGGAAAATAAAATTTTCTCTTCGGTGTAAGAGAACAAGAAAGCAATATGGTAATTATCAAGAATAAGGAGGGAGATATCTAAGGAAACATGAATCCCCATTATAATGAAGTAAAATATAAACATGAATTTATGATTTTCTATTAATAGTATAAACTAAAACGGCATAACCTGCAATTACCCGTCCTATTAACACCTATAAGCGTAGCACATATGAATGACCCTTAAAAATATAACGAAGACGGTATGAAAAAATAATAAATTAGGAATTTAAAGGCAAACAAAGAGTTGCTCATACAATTGTATTCTTTCTAGTAACATATCCATCTTATTAGTCTTTACCACCGGGTGCTAGTTAAGTGGAGGTAATTTGCAAGTTGACCACTTTCTGCTCAAACCTAAAATGTTGTGCTTTGAATTATGATGAACTTCTGGAATAATAAAATGCACAATTTTAAAATATCTAAGTCATCTCGTACAACTAATTGTCCAATGCTTAAAAGAGAAGTTTGATAGCAAAAGCAAACAATGCGTTTACGGGGAGAATAAGACTGCATATGCAGTAGGACGTGACGCTAGTGTCAAACTGAGGACTCCTGAGCGGATGTTGTTGGGATGAGTGTCATAATCACACTAATAGTGTAAAGGTCAGGCCTCTTATGACTTCTATTTTTATTTTATTTTTTGAAAAAAGGAAAGCGGTTCGAAATATTAGACGACATGTCGTCTAGTGAATCGAAAGACCGAAAAAGATCGGTAGACAGACTAACCGTCATAAAGGACACAACAAAGTAGAAAAAGAAACGCACAGAAAATACATCAAAAAGACCCGAAAGCTAAACAAATAGTTATTTTATTTTTTCAAATCCAAAAACAAGAAATGGCATTATGAAGTAGAAATAATGGGTGTAAAAGGGGATTTGCAATGTGAAGGTTGCCAGGCACATCACAGCAGAAATGGGATGTAAATTTTGTCTGGTTCAGATACAAAATCTTGTTTAGAAGAAAAGACAGGTCACGGATGAAGATTAAGACACGAACACCCACTCCGTTCACATAAAAGTCACTTATACGGTACACCAAATGCCTCGCAGTTGGCCTATTTCAATTGTCTCTAACCAGTAGCCATTAACCATTGTGGGATCATTTCCAGACAACAGTCAGTAGCAATTAGGTGAACAACAAGCCCCCTCAATCTCACTTAACTATTCATTTTACTCCATTGACTTTGATTTTGCGGGTTCACAATTTCCAGCCCCCATTAAAAACCCTCTCGTAAACCAGAAGAAACCCTTTTTATCTACTCTGTTATCGATTGATTAATCAAGTTTAAGCTGATTAACTTGATTCTCATGATTTTGTGGGTTGCTCACAAAGACAAGCAATCTATCCAAAGAACTAGGTTCCTTAATCACCCCTTTATCTTTCTGCCTCTGCTATGCCCATCTTCTAAAAATGTCTTCATCTCCATTATCATCACCTTCGCCATCCACTGCTAAACCTAGCCCCGCCGTAGTATTCCTCATAGTTATAGTAGCGATTGTGTTGATGTTATGTGGTTTACTCCATCTGCTAATTAGATTCATCATGATTCACCGACCTTCGTTTCTCAACAACTCCCGATCCAATCAAAACCCAGAAATCTCAATGGATTCCGACATTTTCCAGAGACAATTACACCAACTCTTCGAACTTCATGATTCAGGCCTCGATCAGTCACTAATAGATGCTTTACCGGTTTTCCAGTACAAGGAAATCATGGGCTTAAAGGAGCCGTTTGATTGTCCAGTTTGTTTATGTGAATTCTTTGAAGAAGATAAGCTCAGGCTAATCCCTCAGTGTAGTCACGCCTTCCACGTCGACTGCATTGACACGTGGCTACTGTCGAATTCGACTTGCCCGCTTTGTAGGCGTGCTCTGTGCACGCCGGGACTGGTAATCGAAAATCCAGTTACAGAACCGGATAATTCAAGGGAGGAAGATGAGATTAGCAATGCCGGTTCAAGCGATTTGGTCTTCCCGGTGAGACTTGGTAAGTTCAGAAGCACGAACAATGAGAAAGGAGAGGAGGGTGTTTCGAGTAGCGATTTGGGTGGTCGGAGGTGTTATTCAATGGGGTCATCCTATGGATATGTGCTTGCTGATTCGCTCCTGCAAGTTGCGTTCTCTTCTAAAGGGAGATTAGGGCAGTCCCACATCGGTGATTCGGACGGGAAGAGGATTAGCGCCGCCAGCAAGAACGAGAGCTATTCGGTTTCGAAGATTTGGCTTTGGTCTAAGAAGGGTAAGTTCATTGGCTCCTCCACAACACATTTAGGTGACACTGTTGATAGGGATCTGCCATGGGCCACTGTAGTTTAGTTCTACAAATATGTCATTCTTGTACAATTGATTTACCTTTTTTTTTTTTAACCTGGAAAGGGTAGTTTGATGATATATAATGTACATTGTTGATGGCTGTGAATTCTTTTCTTGTGGCAACATTACATGTAAAGTGTAGTTTCAACTATCTTTAACTGAACCTTTCAATTGTAGGCTTGTAGCTATTGTTACTTTTGCGCGGCGAGTGTTGTAAACTTGTAATTTAGACATGTCAAATAAAGTATATGCTTTATATATATATATATATATATATATATATATATATATATATATATATATATATTTTATTTCAAGTGAGGAGATAGCTTGTAGATAGGAATTAGGAGGGTTGTAAGCCATTGGATAGATTTAAATCAAGGGCTCTCACACGCTCATCATAAATGACATTTTTGTAAATTAACTTAGAATCTGGAAAAATACCCTTACGTTCAAAATAGTCATCGGTGTTCATACTTTTATATGTCATTGTTCATGTTTTTATACATCGGTGTTCATAGTACTTATATTCATCAAAGTGTCATGTCCATTTATTTTTTTGTGTTCATTTTATAATGCATAGATATTCATTTACAGTATATAACCACAAAAAATAAAAAAAAAATCATCACAAAACGTTAAAAGATTATCATAATATGTTATGTATGTGTCAAAGTTATAGATAAGTAATTGGTGTTCATACTTTTATACGTCATTGTTCATGTTTTTATTCGTCAGTGTTTATACTTTTTATATCATTGTTCATGTGAATATTATAAACTATTTTTCTATAAGGCATTTTACCGAACAGTTTGCGTGCACACTAAAAGGAGCATATAGATTATTCAATTGGAGCTATTAGACCAACTCAACATATGTATATACATGTATTTTCTCAATCAAACTTATCAAACACAAAATGATTCAAATAAATTTGATTTCGAACACAAACATCAATCATATTGAAACCTAAACCTTAAGAATGGAAATCTAAACAGTGAGAGTAGAAATTCGAAGAAACAAAACCTTAATCGTCTTGTATTCTCTTTGATTTCACAATTTTTTATGTAATCGATCTTTGAATATTATAAACACGATTTAAAAGAAAAGTATAATTTTCAAAAAAAAATGAACATCATATTATAACCACCATAACTGTAAAAAAAATGAATACATACTTGTACAAAAATGACCATCATATTTTATTAACACGATTTGAAAGAATAGTATAATTTTAAAAAAAAAAATCTAAAAGAAATGTTTTACAAAAATACAAAAATGAACAATTAATGTTAAAAAACGAATAGTTAGTGTTGGGAAAAAATGAACATTTATTGATAAAAATATGAACAATGACTCTTTTAAAAATGAACACATACTCATTAAAATATGAACACCAATTTTATTTACAAAAAGAAAAGCTGGAAAAAAAAGGTGACGTGACATGCCACATGTCACCACCCCGGCTCTCCTCATTCCTATCTGCAAGAGTCCTCCTCACCGGAACTGGACCCTATATATATATATATATATATATATATATATATATATATATATATATATATATATATATATTCTCATACACTTATGCTATTTCCAATTTGATACTCACCCGTAAGACTTTTCAGTTTTATTATATATTTCCCTCAAATATATATATATATATATATATAATTTATATATATTATTTCATTGTACCTAGGTAAATATTTGGTTGAATCCACCTTAATTACTATTCGGTTATAATAACAATGTAAATTCCACTGTATGTTTTGTGGTGTGTGTCAAACGCACAACGGTTTGTGCGGATTTATGTCAAAAAAAAAATTCAAAATAAAAAGAAAGACAACACACTGATTTATAGTGGTTCACCGATAAGTACTACATCTACTTTCATAGAGCTTTTATTGAGGAGTTTCAGGTTATATGTAAATGGATGATAACCAGATTATTTGGAGGCAAAGGGTGCACTACAATATAGAGTAACGAAACCATAGATTATACTCGGTTGTCAAGTATAAGACTACGTCAAACAATAAAGGCTTAAATAGATGATAAGCTCAATTCATGGCATATGAACACTAGTTTGATCGTTGACCAGACTTTCTTCTCACTTCTCAAGAAATGGTACCTGACGTCAATATGCCTAGTCCCCTCATGATGAGCCTGGTCGTTGACTGACATATTGCATTCAAACTATCACATTATACAATAGTTTGATCGTGATGTATACATACATCACTGACCAATCCCTTCAACCAAATACCCTCTTTAGCTACTTTTGTCAATGCCATGAACTCTACCTCTATGGTAGACAAAGTGACCATTCGTTGTAAGATTGTCTTCCAACTCACAACGGAACCACCTAGAGTGAAACATAACCGGTCATAGATCTTCTAGTATCAACATCTCCTACATAATCAAAATCGAAGTACCGGGTGACCAAACATTGTGCACCATTCCCAAAAACAAGCCTAATATCAAATGTACCCTTAAGATACCGAAATACCATCTTCACAGTTTGTTAGTGTTATTTTCCTAGGTTCCCCATGAACCTACTCACGACACTAACAACTTATGCCAGATCTAGTTTTGAGCAGACCATATCATACATCAAACTCCCTACTGCACTAACATAAGGCACTCGTGAGATATACTCATTCTTCTCATCGGACTGAGGTGAAAACAAAGTGGTAAGATGGATGTTAGCAACACTAGATGTATCAATATGCTTGACTAATGACATTCCGAACCTTGGCAACACCTTTTCGGTTTAGCCTTTATGTGATAAGAAAATATTCTTATGACCCATTTCTCAAACAATCACCATTTCTAGAATATTCAGAGCTACTCCCAAATCCTTCATCTCATCTCACATTGGTGTAGACCATTGTGCAACTTTGGACACACATACAACTTCTCTATAGGTGGATGGTTCATGAGTATCCACCTCTTCAACAACTTGTAGAGCATAACCAACCATATCCTCAAAACCGTACCTTTGAGAAGGTCTTACTCCAACTCTTCTTGAGCGACCCTCAACTAAACTCTAGTGAATAGATTTCGGTGGTTATTTTTTGATATGAAAATTCTGACAGCTCATCTTTTGACTGTGGATGTTCATCTTCTTCTTGAGGAAGAAACTAGATCGCCACTTGTTTATCAACAATACTACTCTCTCTTTATTCCAATGACTTCACCGTGAGTTAAGCATAAAACTCTCATAAAAACGACGTTTCTACTCAAATAACTCTTTTCTTAGATGAAGACCAACTTTTTGATCCCTTGACACCATCTCCATAACCTACAAACACTCGTTTCTTTGCTAGAGGCTCTATTTTACCCTCCTTGACATGATAGTTGTTCGCTCCAAATGGTGTGTGCAATCTTTAAATTTATAACCCAAGACGTAAGCTTAAAATAAGGATGCGAACCCGCAGTGTACGGGTCAATCGTAGTAAAAGCAAGAAATTCCGGGGTGTCGATCTTAGGGACTTGGTGAAACAAAGCAGGTGTAGGTTGTCAATGCAACTACTAACCACAAAAGCGATTAAAACAATCAAAGATGATAAAAAGTCAATTAAAGAAATATGCAATTCTAGGGATTAAAGCATCTAGTTGTGGTTCCAACTCAAGATCTAAAGATAAGCGGACAAAGCTGAGATTTTTGCAAAGGGAAGGTGTTACTAAAGTAGAATAGATCACCGGGTAAGTCTCACTACTCACTAATCCCAAACCGTAACTCCTATTACCGGGTAAGTCTTAAGGAATTAAGGAAAAGAACTATAACCTCAAACCAACACACCACCTAAGGAAATAGAATCAACCTTTACCGGGTAAGTCTCAGGCTAACTCACAAAGATGGGATGAAGGCACACTCAAACCCCAATAAAGGATAAACCTTTATTACCTATAGCTTATGATCTTTGGTAAACAAACAAAGGAATTACCGGGTAAGTCTCATCCTAGGCTTGCATTGAACCAGGAAAGGTGTAATAAGAATAGGATTTGGCAAACTCTAACACTTAACTCTCAGTTTCGGATCAGATAAGTCACCTCGGTCAGAAGAATTCCACCCCGGCCGAGATGTTCATCGACTGAGCGAGATGCTTAGGGTTAAGGATAAAGATTCGAGCTTTCAGGGTCCTACTGTGATTAAGATTATTCTATCATTGTTTTTCCCACAACCTTCAGCCAATCACCCTAGAATCACACAAGGAAATTAGCCACTCATCATCATGAAAGTAATAATCAAATATATGGGAAGAAAGATAATAATTGAACAAGAAAACCTTAAGAGAAAGGCTTCAATAACTGAATCAATTATCAAATCAACAAGCGTTTCTTGGATTAAAATCCAACAAGACAAACAACAATGAAGGGAATCTAAGAGAATCTTACAAAACCCTTCACAAAAGCTATAAAAGCTATAAACTTTCTTCCTTCAACCTTCAAAAAGGTTCTTCAAATCTCTCAACTGGAGTATATGCGGGATCTTCAGCCCTAAGCGGTCTTGTGGTATAGCGTGATATTCGGTGTAAGCAGGATACGGATTTGTGGAAAATCCAACCCTTTTATAGGAAAATTACTCTCCAAAGAAAGATATCTTAGAAAGATCTCTTCCCATAAAAATAGGTAAAATATATTGGCTAACTTATCTTCTTCCTTCCAGAAATCCAGCCTAAAAAGATAAGATCCTCCTTCCAAAAATAAAAGATCTCAGCCAAGAATAAAATATCCTTGCCGCGTCCAAGGTGTTCGCCTCGGTCGAGTCGGCTCCTCTGGATCACCTCGGTCGAGGTGACTCTGTGGTCAACCGAGGTGAATCACAACTGAATGTGAAATCTCTCAAATCTAGTCCAAAGTGAATCTATAATCCAATTCCATGATTCCTGGATTCTTCCTTAAGCTCCTGAATGTAGCTCCATTGACTCCTTAGCTCCTTTTGCTCCTTTTTGATGTAAAACGTGCCATTTTACCTACGATTACAACGAAACTTGGTGTAGACCTCGATTTCCGCAAAGGTAGATGAAATGACAATATAATCACATAATATATATACAAACATGCAGATTATTGAAGATAAAACGTCTAAACAAGTCCCAAAATATAGACAATAATTCATGCTATCAAAATATCCCATACTTAGCCCTTGCTTGTCCCCAAGCAAGTTCCGTATATAAAATACAAGATAGAATGAATTATAAGTCATAAAGATCAATGAAAAGCCTTTCAAAACATTTTAATGGTGTGCTACAATCATAGATCACTCTAAGAGAATACTTCATGGAATTTAAAATCAAAGTATGATCAAAACATTTTATAAATATAAGAAAGTTGTTCATCTTTGCATAAAATCATAGAAAGCATAATAAATCATAATTATCAAAATTAATCATGTATAATCCAGTTTAAACCACTAAGTCAATCAACAAGCTCGAGGTCTCAAGGGCTTCCCAAAAGAAAGGTCAAGAAACGTGTAGGGTAGGGATGTATAGAAGGTAATGTGGTGCTAGAATCCGGGAAAAGGATATCACTTCACTTTCACTTGACTTTCAACATCATCCACCAAAAAGCTTTGCTTATTTCACGCTTTTCTTTTCTTTTACTTTACTTTTTGGGATGCATGGACAGAGGTGCACAATAACCGAAGCCTAGGAAATCAGCAATCATCAATTTCTTGAGATGCCTCAAACCCTTGATGCACATACCATGACCCGTTAGGAATATCGCTCAATCCGACTTTGGCAAGACACAAACACCCGGCTATGTGAATGGTGCCGAGTTACTCATCATCATGATTGACTTCCCCAAACCTATTATTACTTTCTAACACTTTCACTTCCAGCCAACTTCTCAACTTTTACTTCACTTGCTTTTCACTTGCTTGCTTCCAAATTCCCGGATAGGTAAAAGGGAGGCAAATATGTATATGAGGGGCTAAGCATGATCAAGAAGAAGAAGAGAAAAGAATGAATTGCCTTGGTCTTTCCAGGAAGAAAGTGAGGGAACTTATCTTGTGGTGTCAACCTTCAAATTCAACATAATTTGGATAAAAACAAAGTATTAAACATGCCACAAATTTCAAACAAAGCATTTAGCAACTTAAACATATTATAAAACCTTTCAAACATATAAAGATTTCAAAAACCAGTCAGCAAACAAAATCTTCACTGAGATCATATCCAGACAAGAAGCACAAAAATCATTTCTAAAACCGTTCCAATGAAAACGCTTCGGTCGAGATGTTCTAAGTCAACCGAGGTGAAGTACCTCGTTTGGCCAGAATCCCTTCGGTCGAGGTCAAATTTTTTTTTTTTTTTTTTTTTTTAACCGGTTTTTGACGTTTTTCTCAGTCAATTAACCTGTATGCATGCAATCTCTGATAAGCAAATAGAGCAAAATAAGATCATAGATATCCATCAAAGTAGCATACAATCATCCATAGTCAAGTAATACATAAAATACCCCATACTTGGGACACATTGTCCCAATGAGTCAAAATAAGTCTAAAGAAATAAAATACTCACCGGACATAGCTAAGCTGCATAATAAATAAAGAAAGAAAATCCTGCAAGCTCTCAATAATCCCGATCCGGTGGTGGTGGTGGTGGCACATATGGGTACTGCGATGGGTCGAAAGGATAGCCCATGACATGCTGAAACTGAATCTCAGCCATCACATGCTGGTAGTGTAGTCTCTCCTGCATCCCTCTGATCTCCACGGAGGTAGGAATCTATCATCTGATATGTCAGATTATCGATCCGACGGTGAGCATCTGGATCCCTCTGCCTGCGTACCCTGCGCCTAGCAGGGCGTACTGGTGATGCAGCCGGCTCCTCCGCAGTCTCGTCATCGTCTAAATCAATGACCGGCGCACTATTCCCAGCTGTATTTGTGCCCGTGTCCATAGAAACACCACCATCCTCATCATCTTCAGCCTCCTCAGCCTCATCCTTCTCAGCTGGCCCCTGAGCTGCCACATATGGCGTAGTGAGTCCTCGGGGAACCAGTATCCTCCGAGTGATCATCTCCTGAAGTCCAAGCGGCTTGGCAGCCGCCACCATGGTACAAGCACTGAGGTCCATATCCATGTAACTCGCTATATGAGTCACAATACCTCCACAGCAGATGTCGCCCTTCGCCTTTGCCTTTATCCTATGCAGATCCTCTGCCAGCATCAAACCAAAATCTGGGATTCCTCCCGTCACCATGCAGTATAAGCTCAGAAGCTCTCCCTGTCTGACCTTCTGGGGCGTCTCAATACGCGCTAGAAGAGTCTCACTGAATATCCCGTGGGCCAATCTGAATGCAAGATGGAATATAATCTTCTCCTTGGAATCTCCAGGTCTCCATCTGTCAGCATGCTCAACCACATGAGCTATCTGTCCCCAGAACTCCCTAGCTACAACTCGGGAGGGAAAATCAGCAACTGTCGGGATCGGGAAGCCGAAGATATCCCGCCAGTGATCTAAGGGAACCAAGTAATTCCGGTTTAAGCCGGAGCTTTGATCTTTGTGAACTGCTCCAGCCCCACAGCAGAAATCATACGCCTCAAATCATTGTCAACGTGGAGGTAGTCAAAGGCTGATATGTCCAGGAAGCGGGGTGCAATCACTGGACGGGCCGCGATGCGGTCATAATCGACCTGGTGTCTCTCGTGGATCACCGGTCTAGTACGTCGAGAAGAAGAAGAAGAAGGATAAGGGGAAGATCTGTCCCTCAGGACCAACTGTCTCTCAGAACTCATCTCTTTGTAATCTGTCAGGTCACCTCGGTTGCTCTGACAACCCTGTAGAATACCTCGGCCGAGGCGCAGGCCGACTGGACCGAGGCGAAGAGCTGTTCGATTGATTCCCTAAAAAATTCAGTTATTTTCTCCTAAAATCACTACCTCGGGTTCCTATGGGGTACTTAATCTGTTTCTCAGCAAATGTAGGGGCAACCAAAGCCCAGAACGAGAGAAAATAGTGGAGATATAAAAAGTTAGGGTTTTTCGATTTTTTACCCCGATTCGATCGATTTGGCTCGTTCTTTCTGCAGATTGGTACTTGCAATGTGATCCTCTACCCTTTCCTTGCAGTTTAGGAGCAAGAATCGTCGAAAACGAGCGAAGAACGAAGGATCGAGGCGAGAAATGTGCCACGGTCGAGGAGAAGGTAAAGAGAGGAGAGAGAATTCTTCATCCCCTTTTATACCCTTTTCTGGAACTGCTGTCACCTCGGTCGAGGTGGTCTCGACTGGACCGAGGTGGTACGGATCGAGGTGGATCTTCAGAAACCCTAGTCGCCTCGGTTGCTCAAGAATCATCTCGGTCGAGGTGCTGTGACAGTAACCGAAACGTGTCTCAGTCAAACTCCGTCTTCTCAAATTCTCAAACTTTTGTCCTTCCAGTTGTGCTCCTGGGTTGTATTCCTTCCTTAGATGTCACCTGTTGTTTGTCTAGGACGCCAAAAACAAAACAAAGCAAAGCAAAAGCAAACTATCTAAGCTAGACTAGAAAAAAGGAAAAGAAAGCAATACCTTGGGTTGCCTCCCAAGAAGCGCTTGATTTAAGGTCGCTAGCTGGACCGTACTGCATTTCTCAAACGAGGTATAATGGTGCAACCTCCTCAACCGGGACTTCCGGTTTGTATTTCTTAAGTCTATGACCGTTGACCTTGATGCTTCCACTCGTTTCGCCCCAAATCTCAACTGCACCATGAGGGAAAACATGTTTCACAACATAAGGTCCGGTCTATCTAGATTTTAACTTACTTGGAAAGAGGCAGAGGCGGGAGTTGAAGAGTAGAACTAAGTCTCCTTCTTTAAGCTCCTTAGGGATGATGCGCTTGTCATGCCATTTATTCGTCCTTTCTTTATAGATTTTGGCATTCTCATAAGCGTTCAAACGCAGCTCCTCCAGCTCGTTGATATCCAATAGCCGCTTCTCGCCGGCTTCCTTGATGTCGAAGTTCAACCATTTGATCGCCCAATATGCCTTGTGTTCTAACTCAACGGGCAAGTGACAAGACTTTCCATATACCAAATTATAAGGGGTGGTACCTATGGGAGTCTTGAATGCGGTCCTATAGGCCCAAAGAGCGTCGTCCAACTTCATGGACCAATCCTTCCTCGTCCTAGAGACGGTCTTCTCCAAGATTGCTTTAATTTCTCTATTCGAGATCTCGACCTGTCCACTTGTTTGAGGGTGATAAGGGGTTGCTACCTTGTGGGTCACCCCATACTTCGATAGAAGTGCCTTAAACTTCCGGTTGATGAAATGCGCCCCTCCATCGTTGATGATGATGCGCGGAGTCCCAAAACGTGGGAAGATAGTCTTGTTAAAGAACTTCACAACCACCATGGCGTCATTAGTGGGGGAAGCAATGGCTTCAGCCCATCTAGAGACGTAATCAACTGCTAGAAGAATATAGAGGTTTCCTCCGGAGGATGGGAAAGGTCCCATGAAATCTACTCCCCATACATCAAAAATCTCAACCTCTTGTATGTTATTGAGTGGCATCTCATTCCTTCTAGATAAGTTCCCTGTTCTTTGGCATGCGTCACAAGAAACAACAAACGTTTGCACATCCTTAAATAACGTGGGCCAAAAGAAACCGGAACGTAATACCTTAGCGCATGTCTTGTTGGCGCTAGCATGCCCTACACAAGGAAGTGAGTGATAATGTCGTATGACGCTATTAACTTCATCTTCTAGAATGCATCTTCGAAGCATCCCATCTGGTCCGCGCTTGAATAGCAGCGGTTCATCCCAATAGTAATGGCGTACGTCCTTGAAGAATTTCTTCCTTTGAGCGTAAGTCCATCCGGGTGGTATTTCCTGGCAAACAAGATAATTAACAATATCAGCATACCAAGGTCCTTTATTATCAGATATTTGGTGGAGAGGATGTTCCACCAACTGAGTATGAATGTCAGAGAAGGGAGTAAGAAGTTTGTTATTTTCATCAGTCTCAGTTGACATCATCTCGCTTTCGACCTCGGTCGAGGCGCAGAGGCGTTGACCGAGATGTTCTTCAGTCGCCTTGCTTGATCCAGAAAGTGCCTCGGTCGAGGAACTGTAACTGGAACCGAAACTGGAGATCTTCGTCTCCTGGATTAGTTTCTCAGTTTTAGCTCCTGGTTCTTCTTCCAGCGCCTTTAAGCTCCGTATATCTGCATCACAAGAAGCATCTATACCTTCCTCCATTAAACTAAAACTAATAACTCTTTCAAGTGGATCGTTAATAAGGATAGAGCTCACCAATTCTCTTGATTCTTCTTCATCGTAGATGTTGAAGATATCATCTCCTAGCTGTTCTCCCTTCATGGACGCAAGTAATGCGAACTCCACTTCATCTCCTCCAATGTTGAATTTCAACTTGGCGTTCTTACAATCCACATTGCTACCCGAAATTGCTAGCAATGGCCTCCCGAGAATGATAGGAACAGGATAATCTGCGGGAATGTCAAGCACAACAAAGTCTATAGGTAAATAGAAGTTACCTAACTTAACCGGAACGTCTTCCAAAATGCCCACGGGATGGGTAATGGAGCGGTCCGCCATGTATAATCGAATTTTCACCGGCTTGGGCTCTCCAAGTCCGATCTTAAGACATAGCTCCAGCGGAATGATGCTCACGCTGGCTCCTAGATCACATAAGGCTTCACAAGTGACATCCCCAACTTGAATGGGAATGCAAAATGAGCCGGGATCTCTCAACTTGGGTGGCATCTTCTCCTTCATGATTTGAATAAGCTCCGAGGATTTAGATGTCATCCTTAATTCACCGAAGTCTTCCAGCTTCCTCTTCCTTGATAGAATCTCTTTCAAGAACTTCCCATAGGCGGGCATCCCTAGAATAGCATCAAGAGAAGGAATATTAATGTGTAGTTTATTCATCAAGTCAAGGAACTTACCAAAATGCTTGTCTAGATGTGCTCTGGCCCTTGACTGGGGGAATGGAAGTGGTGGTTTGTATGCAGGAGGTGGTATATAAACTTCAGTTTTCTCCTCCGCTTTCTGTGGCTCCACCTCGGTTGGCATCTCGGCCGAAGTGTTCTTCGACTGCACCTGGACCGAGGTGGTCTTCGTCTGTACTGGCACCGACCGAGGCACTGGATCTGCAATCTTCAGTCCACTCCTCGTCGTTATGGCCATAATCTGGCCCTTAGGGTTGCTTTCCGTTCTTGCTGGAAGCTTCCTTGGATCTCTTGGCGTTTCATTCGCCCTACTAGCAAGTTGTTGTTCAAAGGCTTTTTGTGCCTTCGAAAATGAAGTCATGGATGTCTCCATAGCACTAAGCTTGATCAAGATAGCCTCCAGCACCGCATCTTTCTTCTCCGGCTGGGATGAGCTTGATCCAGGCTCCTGGCTCTTTAATGGAGTAGGAGAAGAAGAAGAAGAAGAGAGGAAAGGATTAGAGGAATCATTCGAATTAGAGTTAGAGTAAGGGTTACCCGAATTTTGGTTGTTTGTCCTCTAATTATTGCTGTTGGATCCTCTATTGTTGTTATAGTTGTTATTCCAGGAACCGTTGTTGTTGTTACGGTATCCATTATTGTTCCTTGATCCTTGCTCTTCCTTCTTGGTTTGAGCAACTAAGAGTTCCTTCAATTGTTTCACGTCATTCTTCAAAGAGATGAGTTGATTAGTGTTCGATGGCTCCTCTTAAAAGTTGACTTGTTTAACTCCACCTTCAGCTCCTTGGTGGGAGTGTTTCTCCATGTGTAAAGCTTGTTTCTCTATGAACTCCCAAGCTTCGTCAATCGGCATGTCCATAAACGTGCCGGAAGATAGTAGTTGAAGGTTGAACTGGGTGCTTCCGTCCAGTCCCTTGAAGTATATTTCCAACAACTCTATCTTTGGAATCCCATGATGTGGGCAATCCAAAAGAATGTCTTTAAATCTCTCCCATGACTTGGACAAACTCTCCTTGTCCTTCATGATGAATGCATTGATATTCCCTCTCATTTCAGCGGTTTTAGAGGGGGGAAAGAATTTAGTCAAGAATTCCGCCGTCATCTCCTCCCAAGTACTAATTTTTCCTGGAGGAAGAAATTGATACCAAGTAAGAGCTCTATCTTTCAAGGAGAAGTAGAAAGGTTTTAGCTTGTAATTGTTGTTTTCCAGCCTTGAAGGTCTCAAGGTCTCCATCAAGATCTCATAGTTTTGTAGATGTTGATGCGGAGATTCCTTCTCTAGCCCTCCAAACTGGCATTGGCGAATCATGGAAAGAACTTGCGGTCGAAGCTCGTAGTCATGGTCCGCCGGATCTCCTAGGTTAACTCCATGACGCCTCAGTTGTTGATTAGGGTCCATCCTTTGCCCTAGGGTTTGCGGGATTCCTGCAAAAAAGAGCGCCTCGGACTGGTATCCGAGGTGGAAGTACATCGGCCGGGGCAACAGGTGCTGGGACCTGCCTCGGTCGAGGGTCTGGAACCGGATCCTGCCTCGGTCGAGGATTTGGGTTCGGTCGAGGTAGATACTGGTCTAGTAAAGCTGCCATATCTGCTTCGATCGCTTCAGTCCTGGTGTGAGTTTCTTCTTTCTCCAGCCTCAGTTCTTCCCTGCTGAGGCGTAGCTGTTCTAACGCCTCCTTCAATTCGGCCTCAAGATCGCAATTGTATTGGTCGGCCATCTTCGCTTCTCTCAAGCGTCGTTTGTATGTCTTTTCTGGTTCGGGATCGTAAGGAACGATTTCCTTCCCTGCGCGGATTCTTCGCATAAACCTAAGAAAAAGAACCTGCGAAAGTCACTCAAGTAGAGTGGTTAGTAGAAACGGGGGCAAGTGCCCCAAAAGCGTACCGCAACCGGCTCGGTCTAGACTAAGTCCTTGGCAACGGAGCCAAAAACTTGTTCGCTCCAAATGGTGTGTGCAAGCTTTAAATTTATAACCCAAGACGTAAGCTTAAAACAAGGATGCGAACCCGCAGTGTACGGGTCAATCGTAGTAAAAGCAAGAAATTCCTAGGTGTCGATCTCAGGGACTTGGTGAAACAAAGCAGGTGTAGGTTGTCAATGCAACTACTAACTACAAAAGCAATTAAAACAATCAAAGATGATAAAAAGTCAATTAAAGAAATATGCAATTCTAGGGATTAAAGCATCTAGTTGTGGTTCCAACTCAAGATCTAAAGATAAGCGGACAAAGCTGAGATTTTTGCAAAGGGAAGGTGTTACTAAAGTAGAATAGATCACCGGGTAAGTCTCACTACTCACTAATCCCAAACCGTAACTCCTATTACCGGGTAAGTCTCAAGGAATTAAGGAAAAGAACTATAACCTCAAACCAACACACCACCTAAGGAAATAGAATCAACCTTTACCGGGTAAGTCTCAGGCTAACTCACAAAGATGGGATGAAGGCACACTCAAACCCCAATAAAGGATAAACCTTTATTACCTATAGCTTATGATCTTTGGTAAACAAACAAAGGAATTACCGGGTAAGTCTCATCCTAGGCTTGCATTGAACCAGGAAAGGTGTAATAAGAATAGGATTTGGCAAACTCTAACACTTAACTCTCAATTTTAGATCAGATAAGTCACCTCGGTCAGAAAAATTCCACCCCGGCCAAGATGTTCATCGACTGAGCGAGATGCTTAGGGTTAAGGATAAAGATTTGAGCTTTCAGAGTCCTAATGTGATTAAGATTATTCTATCATTGTTTTTCCCACAACCTTCAGCCAATTACCCTAGAATCACACAAGGAAATTAGCCACTCATCATCATGAAAGTAATAATCAAATATATGGGAAGAAAGATAATAATTGAACAAGAAAACCTTAAGAGAAAGGCTTCAATAACTGAATCAATTATCAAATCAACAAGCGTTCCTTGGATTAAAATCCAACAAGACAAACAACAATGAAGGGAATCTAAGAGAATCTTACAAAACCCTTCACAAAAGCTATAAAAGCTATAAATTTTCTTCCTTCATCCTTCAAAAAGGTTCTTCAAATCTCTCAACTGGAGTATATGCGGGATCTTCAGCCCTAAGCGGTCTTGTGGTATAGCGTGATATTCGGTGTAAGCAGGATACGGATTTGTGGAAAATCCAACCCTTTTTATAGGAAAATTACTCTCCAAAGATAAGATATCTTAGAAAGATCTCTTCCCATAAAAATAGGTAAAATATATTGGCTAACTTATCTTCTTCCTTCCAGAAATCCAGCCTAAAAAGATAAGATCCTCCTTCCAAAAATAAAAGATCTCAGCCAAGAATAAAATATCCTTGCCGCGTCCAAGGTGTTCGCCTCGGTCGAGTCGGCTCCTCTGGATCACCTCGGTCGAGGTGACTCTGTGGTCAACCGAGGTGAATCACAACTGAATGTGAAATCTCTCAAATCTGGTCCAAAGTGAATCTATAATCCAATTCCATGATTCATGGATTCTTCCTTAAGCTCCTGAATGTAGCTCCATTGACTCCTTAGCTCCTTTTGCTCCTTTTTGATGCAAAACGTGCCATTTTACCTACGATTACAACGAAACTTAGTGTAGACCTCGATTCCCGCAAAGGTAGATGAAATGACAATATAATCACATAATATATATACAAACATGCAGATTATTGAAGATAAAACGTCTAAACAAGTCCCAAAATATAGACAATAATTCATGCTATCAATAGTAAAAGGTACAACAAAAAATCCTAAGATGAGAACATTCAGAAGACTTACCAGACCACACCTCATAAGGTCTTTTACAGTTTATGGCAGTGAGGTATGTGGTTTATCAAGTAACATTATGTAGTTAATGTTGCTACCCAAAACCTCTTATCTAGTTTTGCATTAGAGAGCGTGCATCTCGCTCTCTAGTAGAGTCTAATTCATCCTCTCAGCTACACCATTATGTTATGGTATGATGAATATCAAATATAACACTTTTTATACCACGTTTTCATGCATATTCTACCCTATATTTGATCCCATATATGCCGTTTCATACAAAAAGCATCCACTTTTTTTGTATTTTGGTATTTACCTTGGCTTTTAGGTATTTCAGGCATTCAAGGCATCAAAAGTACCAAGATTGCTTCCACCTTGAGGTTAGAGCAGAAGATAAGATCAATATGATTAAGAAACTACAACATGAAGTTTGCAAGATCGGAGTAGAAGAGAAAGAATCGAGATTAGAAGCAAGCAACAGGCGAAACGCCCTTCATACGGCTAGTCCACGGCCGTATGATGGCCGTTGCTAGGCCGTTTGGCCTGAGACTTCGACTCCATGGCCCGTTCCATCAGCCCAACCGACAAGCCTCCGACTAGGGTATGAAATAACCACCAAATGGTAGCCATACGACAATATGGTGGTGTTGCTATACCGTTTGGCTGGTCGTTTCTCCGCCGCATCTAGAGCTTCCAAAATATTTGACTTCATCTATGAAAAGTGTATATTTTGTGTAACCCTAGACTTCGATTTCTCCCATATATAAACACCCCCAGCCTTAGGGTTAGATATGCCGATTCCTCCTAAATACAATAGTCTTTTATTCCCTTCTTATTCTAGCCGTTAGATATTGTTAGTTTTGCTTGAAGGTAGTCCTACAGAAACCAAACTCTTGTATTTTCTGTCCTTCTAGACTTGATATATGGTCTTTGGTTTATATTTTATCATGATTGGCTAAACCTCCTCCATGATCTAAGGATTGAATGATCCATATAATGTGTTAGTATATTGTTTGCATATATCTTTATGAATTGAGGTTTTGAAATTATTTCTTTTCAAAGTGTTTCACTCCACCTTTTGAAAACCTCAAAAAAAGTGGCATTTTTTTATTGGTTTAGATAAAACAAGTAAAGGGTCAAAAGTGAAGTTTGTTTTATTAGAAGTGAAATTTCAAATGAAGAAAGTGTGAGTTCAATCTTTAGTTGGTGAATTATTGAAGCGGTTTTGAGTATTGATCACATTCGACGCCCCAAATATTACAAGCCATTTCAACCCCCTTTTTGGCCTCACCAACATTATATTTTCCTTGTCCCAACCCCGTTACACCATTATAAAGACCTCGTGATTTATATCTTGCATTTAGTTTCATTTGACATGTGGTAGAGTTTGATAATTCTTTGACGAGCTTATGGTAAGATCTTTGAATGCATGAAGTGGTCTTGAATGCCTGAAACACGAAATAAACCAAGGTAGGCACAAAAATATGGAAAGTGAAAGCTTTATATACTAAATTGAAGTATAAAAGAGCATATATGGTGTGAATATGCATGAATCTAACAACTATATGAAGGAACAATTAGATGTCATCAAGAACATGCATATTCATATCAAATTGTTGTGATATACTTCATTTTAGTATAGAAAACTCTTCCTTTCCATATTTCAGAGTCTACCTTGGTTTATTTCGTGTTGCGGGAGTTCAAGGCCATTTTCAGAGTGTTTTAGTTGAAAAACGAGTGTTCAAAATCTTCCCTAAAGTCAAGAGCAACATATGATCATCATACATGACTAAGGATAAAAGAATCAAATGACAAATCACCCTTCCAAAAGCCTTGATGTCGAAATTCGAGCTCGCGGCAAAGAAGGAGCGACACCACCAATGACACGGGCTAGAGACAGGCACTTTCCCATGCCATGCCCGTTCCATGCTTGTGTCATCACTCGCTCATTTCCGTTGTCATCTCATCTCCAGCCTTGCCCACACCACCATCCACACGGTGTCAACACGGGCACTTTGGCCGTGCCATGGCCGTGTCACTAACAATGTCGCCTTCGTAGAATTCCCAAAATCATATCTTTTGATCTTATCTTTGGTTAGGATAAATTTAGATCATTTTAGATTGTTTTTTGGCCCTATATAAACTCATATATCAGCCCTAGGGTTTGTATATTCTCTTCCGTATCTTATCATCGCTTAGTTTTGAGAATACCCGCCGTTCGTTTGAAGGTTTTCCTCGTTGTGCTTGAACTAAACATTGTGATTTTTAATATAGTTTTCCCTCTATGATTTTTTGTCTTTCTTTTACTATGCGTGGTTAAGTTTCTTATGATCTAAGAACAGGTTGAACCATATGATGATTTGATTCATGGTTTTGTATATGAATGATTGAATTGAGATTGGCAATGCTTATTTCAAATGATAGAATATTTTCATGCTATGTTTTTAGATGTGTTTTGTGTGTTTTTTCTTTAGTTTTGCATGAGCTAGGCATTCATATCTTAGCTAGAGCATAAAATGTTAAAAGAATGTCTACTCCCTTTGTTTTGTGTACTTGTAGGTATTTTGGCAAAAAAAATGGAGCTTAAATGAAGATATCCAAATCAATCAATTCATCCAATCATCAAACATTAACTCATCATCTATTTCAAGAGCGGAGGAAGGAGGAAAGACAAGCAAGGATACAAGCATGAAGCCAATGAAGCTAGGAAAACTCTAATGAATGACCCTCAAAGTAACTCTCAACCTCGGAGTAAGAAGACCATGAAACTCCAATTAAGATGCCACAAAGTGGAAAGTGTCAACGTCACTCGAGTTATCCCAAAACTCGAACAAAGAAGACAAAACTTGAGAGAAGAAGACACTTGCGTTCAAAAAAGTTCAACTTCCTCCAAGTTTAAATTGAGTGTCAATACACTCAAGCAAAGAAGACACCTTCACTCGAGCAAAGAAGACACAAGTGCAGAATGTTCAACCTCTCTCATGTTAGCTAGACAACTCAAGTAAAGTAGACATAAAAACTCTAGAAGAAGACACTTCACTCGAGAGAAGAAGACAAGCATTGGGTCGGTGGACAAACTCGAGGTTGAAAGGAAGAAACCCAGCTGAAGTGTACTCCTATCTCTGGGTTGCTCTGCCGAGTTTATGGATCAGCTTCTTCTAGCATCTTCATCCTAACTAACTTTGCCACTTGATCCACTTTATTCTTAGGGAGGACCACGACTTTGACCTGTATAAGAGGCATTGACGGAATGATATTGTATGATATCATCATACACTATTTAAACTACTCCCTTAGTTAGTCTTTTAGATTTGGAAACTTATTTTGGATCTACTTTGAACGGAATTTTGGATCAAATCAAGAGAAAGTTTGGTGTTCATATTTTCAGCATTGTTCTTCATCCTTCCACTTGTTTTGCTCATAATATTTTATTGGTAAGGCCAAATTCGTCCATTCTTCTTCCTAATTCTCCAACTTGATGTCTACTTTCTTCTCATTGGCATTTATTTCTAATGTAATTCTGCCCAAATTTACGATGAGTAAGTAGTTGCATATCTAGGTTTTGGGGTGAAAATCCTCAAATCATGCTAGATTAGTATTGTTTTTATGTTAATTCACGATATGAAGGGAACTCGAGCATGATTAGTAGCGTATAAGAGGGAAGAGATCTAGATTTTATCATTCATTCATGTTGGATTTACCTCAATGTTGGTGTTTAGACTTTCACTAGCTTAAATATATATTGTTAAAAAGCATTGTAGTCTTCCATGCATAAACGAATTATTTCTAAATTAATCATGCAAGTTGAGACTTACAAGGTAATATGAGGATGATTATGCATGATTTAGATACCTATCATGCTAGAGTAGAATTGATTGGGATTGAAAGGATGATTTTTCCAAATTGTGATTATACTAGAATAATGTTTGCAAATAGCAAACACAATATGATGCTTATGTTGTTTAGTATGATCATGGTTGTGACTTAAACTTAATCAATTGAGTTGTGACTTGATCATAGCATGACATGGTTGACATAAAGCTATTATATGAGCTTCAAAAGAGGATTAGGATGCTTAGATAATCTCATATAATTACATGTCATTACCCTTCATTGATTGAATATTACTTCTTAAGCATGCTAGCTAGTTGTGGTTTGGAAGAATTAGCCCCTAATCGTAGTGTTTCCTTTTCTATTTGATACTTGTTTTTTATTACTCATATCACCAAATCTTTGATCCATTGATCACCCTTTTTTATTTTCTTTTACACACTTGAACTTGCTTTGAACTTAATTTTAACCAAACTATAGAGATTATTTGTGGAGTTCGGATAACAAGTTGTACAGGCGAAGTTAAACTATAGAAGTTGATGAACCATGGAAAAAAATTCGCCAATTTTATGGTTAAATTAAAATTTAAACTTAGAACAAATCAAACCATGACATCATTAGATTATAAACCGAAAATCTAAAATCATATTAATCGACATATATTTTTGACCCATATGTATTTGGTCTTAAACAATAGGATCATTAGACAATTGGTGACAATTGATTCTAATAGTAATAATGGAAGTGTAAATGATGTTATATGCAAATATGCATGCGTATGAGAAACACCTAAGTTGTGGTTACTGGCTAACATATATTATAGGCAGAAGCTTAGGTAGAAAGGCACCTAAGTTGTGATTTTATATTATACGTAGTCGTCATCAATTCATAAAATTAGACCGAGTAAAAAGTTTGAGATAAGAAAAGTTGGAAACTCAAATCATGTTAAATAAGACTTGCTGTGTCTTATTATAATATCTTTCTTTGTTGTTTATACTCATTAATTTGCTGACAAAGTGACGTGCAAGTATGGACAAACATATACCATCACAATTCACAAGCTAGAGTCTTGCTTTTATATCGAAAAGTGGTTCATACCATTAGACGATACGTAGTTTATTAGAGCAACATGTTGAAATAGATCGGAAGACGGACAAACCGATGTGAAGGACCACAACAAAAAAAAGAAACACACAATCATAAAAATACCCGAAAGCCTTCAATGAAAAGCAGTATGATCTAGCCAAACAGAAAGCAACGAGCACGTCTATTTTCGAAAGAAGTATACATATAGGAAGTTTATGGAACAATTGTGAACATCTCAAATTTAAACTGCAACAGAGCGGTCAGGAGTTAAGGTGGTCAGTAAGTTTTCTTTATTTGTATTCCTATCATCACATTGGTGGAATTTTAGTCATTCAAACAGGTTGAAGTTCAAACAATTATGGAAGATTGAAAAATTGTTTACAGTATGGCAACTGTCAGCTTCTCTATATGAACATAATTGGGTAAGCTTTGTTTAGTTTATTAACTTGCTTGACACTATGCCAAGGTCAAGGTCTTTAATCACTTAAAAATGCCCACAAAATATGATTGATCAAACCCTAATCCAAGTGTTCTTACATATTTCACATTAATTCCTCAGCTTATAAAAAAAGAATTACAAATAGATCCCTGAATTTTGTTTAAGGCTCAATAAAGGGAAAAGGAAACAGAGCTGCTCCTTAGCTATACACTACACATTGTACACAACAATATATTATGTTCTTCCAAACGTGTGCAGTTATACACGTGAAACCAAATCTACATACTTATAATGTACAAGAATGTGTGAAACCACAACAAAATGCCTAAACATGATATATCATGCCTACCTCCAAAGTTGAAGTATGAGGAACACTCAGAGGATAAGTCGATGTCCTGCAATTCCTCCTCAAAAAATCATACCCTACATTGATCACAACCTTCTTCAAAAAACCCGAACCCTGCTTCGCCTTCAGATGAACGTGGCCTAATATGTATGCGATCCCAGCCTCCCGAGCCTCCATTAGATCCTGGAGTTCTTCTCGGGTTCCATCTTCGATCTTTGGAGACTCCGGAACTACAAACCGAACCCTTTTCCTTTGTTGTAGTGTAACTGGAGGAGGGGAGAGTATTTCCTTCAGCTTTGATGGCCCGGGTTCCTCGTTATCAGCATGCTCGCATACTCGAATTCCTTCTACGTGACTAGAAGGCGTTCCAATGACTGTCATTCTCTCGTCTTCCTTCTCTGAATCTTCGTAAAGCCCATTGATCCTATTTCCCTCGCCTCTAATGAACTCTGCTATGCTACACACGAGATCCTTCTCGAACTCCATGTCGTCTTTGTGGAAGTCGCGATAGCCGTACCTTACAATGCATCGGTAAAGCCGGTATTCCTTGGGGCCGATATGGCCAACAAGGAATCGCTCTTCGGGCTTGACATGTGGGACGGAAACCGATTTGACACAGAGGAACACCAGCACTTGGTGGAATGCGGGAAGATTGGTCACAAAGTGTGAGAAGATTGCCGGGATTCCGGACACGAGCTCCGTGTGGATCAAGCCAATGCCTCGAACTCGTACAATGCCTAAGCTCGGTCCTAGGCCGAGGAGCCAGTTGACTGAAACTTTGTTTTGGACATCGTACTCGAACTTCTTGAGGGTCCCATAATGCCACATATACATCACTATCATGAAGATGAATGCGAGTGCAATTGGGACCCATGCTCCCTCGAAGAACTTGATCAGTGAGGCTGAGAAGTAGAGCGCCTCTATCGTCCCGAAGAAGAGAACAAAGGCGATAGCCAGGAAGACGCTCTGGTGCCAACATAAGACGATAACAAGGGACATTAAGCAAGTGGTGACGAGCATGACTGTTATAACTGCCAACCCTGTTTAATCAAAGACACATCAGTGAATGCTTAAACGGATTCTTCTCAGGCTCAGATGCATTTCTTTACGTACCTGATGCATTGCCCAACCGCTTTGTATCTCTGAATCCGATGGTTACAGCCAAGCATAACAACATCAAGGTCCAATTGATTTCCGGGATGTAAATCTGTCCATGCATTTTAGATGAAGTATGTACTATTTTCACCCTCGGGAAGCAACCAAGTGCATGACATTGTTTGATGATGGAGAATGTGCCGGTAATTATTGCTTGGCTTCCAACTACTGCAGCCAGTATGGCGATTCCAAGAACCGGCCATCTTAAACTCTCTGTCATTGAAAGACAATTTTTCCATTTTTTTATAAGGATAATCTGGTACACGGAACTCGGAAAACAGTATAAAGTTGAATGACAGGAACCTGGGACAGAGACATAGAAACCGATTTGGTAGTCACTGTCTGTAACATGGTGACGAGAAAGATAGGCAGCTTGTCCCATATATGCTAGAATTAAGGATGGATATACGAAGAAGGTGAACGCTATCTGCAAAACAGAGAAATAAGTAACGCGAAAGTAAGACATGATTTCAACAGCAAAGATTAAGCACCTTGATTGATGATTGTGAGAAGTGTCCAAGATCAGCAAACATGGCTTCAGAGCCTGCAATGTGAATTGTAATATTTTGAAGTCTTTAGGTTACAAAGGTAAAGATAACACTTTAATCTTTGTGATACAGTGACTAATACAAAACCTGTAATGCACAACAAGATTCCGCCCAACGACATCCAACCTCCCCTTTGCGTTTTCTTGAGAAATTTGTACATGTAATATGGAGACAGTGCTTGGTAGATATGAGGGTTCCAGTGTATGATATTATACAAGCCGATGGAGCTGATGCAGAGAAGCCAGGTTATGACTATTGGTGCAAACAAGAACCCAACCTTGTGGGTCCCAAAATGCTGGAGGGCGAACAGACCTAAGAGTATAATACATGCAGCTGGGACTTCTACATCTGAAACAGAAAAAATTAAAGATGATAAATATTAAGCGGACAGGAATGCAAGAAGGTTAACAGTGACCAGGAATATATGCAGACAGAATTAGAATTATATGTCGTTTAAGTCAAATTTCATTATCTTTAATAGTATGAACTAATTGATAGCCCTCATTTTCTGCTATTGAAGTTTAAAAGGATAGAGATTTTCAATATTCAAATTGTAGACCACTTGATCAATAGAACTTATCTCGAGCAAGTACACTTCATCTTTGTTCCACCACCAACTTGATCTATTCCGAGAATCACTCCAGCTATTTTTTGTGTCAGTCACTAGAGGAACTCTAATTATTCCTATTCTGAAACACTCATGATATCAAAACCATTCCTTAAATCAAGCAAGTTGGATTCAACAGATTGCATCTCCTATACTTTCAAGAAGTGAAAAAGGAACTATCTTCCTCGAAGCAATCTAAACCCGTCCAACACCCATAAGATTAAATAATTAAAAAGTAAACACAAAGGATGCATATAACTTTTTGCTTTAAGCATAAGTTCAAAACATGGGAATTTTTTTAACGTTCTGAGCAGACCATAACATTTTGTCAATGGCCATAACCCACTAATCCTTGATGCACTGTAGAAAAAGATTCACATTATGTTGAATTCCCCTAAAGTTGATCCACTTGATTAAAGTGTACCATATCAAAAGCCTGTGTATCCTTCCTTCACAAAGAAGATAACAATCCATACTCTAGAACATCCTAATCCAGAGCTTAATACTTACCTGAAGTAGGTTAAGTTCCTAATTGCAATGACAAAAGATCTGGAGCCCATAAAATGAAGCTCGTGTCACACATGTAACAAGTGGAAAAGAGCTACTGATTAACATTGTCAATTTGGACAAGCAAACAAATTAAGGGTTGCTAGAAAAATCGTGTCCACGTCTATTATTAGCAGCCATGGGATCCCACATCATCAAACTGTGCATTAAATTGTGATTGCTCAACAAAGCAATCAGTTTTAGCCACCTCCATTGTTGTACAAACATGTTATTCCGTACTAACATAAAATTTAACATCAAAAAGATAAGAAGATAAGAGCAAAGGATTTTTTTACATTTGTGATGTTCTTTTGACATTGAAAGCTCCAAGCCAGACACTGCTGAAAATACTGCAAGCAAAAAAGTGTTTAAAACAGTTAACTAAGAACTTGTAAATTGATCCATGAATAAAGAAATTCAGCATACCAGATATAGCAGGTGTTAGGACACCATCTCCAATGACCATACAAGTCCCAATCAATGATAAAACCAACAAGAACTTCTGAAGAACCCTATGCTTTTCAAGTGTTGACTTTAATCTTGAAGCAAAACTTGCATGAGTTGGGCTTGTGATCAAATCCTTCTTGTACTCAGACAGTTCCTCATCAGCCAGCTGGCAATTGGGCAGTGGGTTAACTCGGGCGTGTCGGCATAGGAGGGAATAGAGTGCAAATGTGCCCCCTTCACCATTATCATCTGCTCTAAGGACTATGAACACATACTTAAGCAAAGGGACAAGGGTAAGTGTCCAGAAAACAAAGCTCAAGACTCCATAGATCTCTTCATTACTCTCGGTGTGTTGAATGTCTTCAGCAAATGTGCTTTTGTAGACATATAGAGGAGAAGTGCTTAAATCACCATATACAACACCCAAGCTCTGGTAAGCCAAGATTAGCGCTTGCTTCCAAGATTCTTTCTGAATCATAAAATCAATAGAACAGAATCAGTTCAATGAAATTAAAATGTAAAAATTCAACAATAATAGGACGGAATCTAACATTCTAATGGATGCCCAGATTACCTTAAGCTGGTTACCCAATGACCCGGTTTCTAGATCCATGAGAAAGGTAGTTCAACAATGGCGAAAAGAGCATCCTAATATGGAAATCGAAGGAAATCAACCGAACCCGGGTAGAATTAGACATTCTTCCAGGTCAAACGACATCGTTTTCACTCAAAGCTGAATCAATTGAACAAAGACTCGATTTTTGGTTGCTGCACAAACACCTTTCCAAGCGGACGACTCTAGTCCACAAAGGAGACAGATTTGAAAGTAACCAAATATTTTAATGGGTAAAATTGAGGGTTAATGGTGGGTATAAACGTGGGTTAAGCAGTTGAACCAACAAAAATGCCAAGTGGAGAAGAATAAACACGAAAAGACAAAGAGTCACGAACAAGTTGCAATCTTTTAAGCAGGCACCCTTCTTCTTCTTCCCAAAACTTGTACAGAGAGATTTGATTTTGCTCAAGAGCTGTGAGCAGAATTTGGAGTGGTAGGTGACACTTGGAATCCGAGTATGGGGATATTGGAATATCTTGCGTGCGGGGCTGAGTTTGGGTTTGTGGGAAAGGCCATTAAATGCTCTTTGCGTATTCGATGGATGTATTTATATCTGTATTTGTTTCTTCTTTTGGTCGGATCGTTAGGGTTGTTTAGAGTTTATTTCATATTGTTGTGATTTTATTTTACATTTTTTAATTAATTATAGGGTTTTTTTTTTTAATTTTTGTATAGATATTTATATTCACACGTTAATTCACCAAAAAATCGTTGAATGTGTTCAATTTATCTATATTATTTTAATTCTCTTAATTCCATATTACAATTTCTGTAATAAAATAGAATATTTATTTATTTAGTTATTATATATTATAATCATCATAAATCTCATAAATAATCTACACAATGATATCCTATGATTATTAAACTATAAATTTATCCATGTATATATTTTGTGATCGTAGACCGACAGAATAATAAAATATATGATATGTTAATGAACAAAATACTACTTGTTATAGTATATAATATGATTGATTTATTACTTAATTAATTGACAAATTGGTGCTAAATAGCACAAACTTTAGGGATGGTTTCGTTCGGTGATATTAACTTTTAAATTGAAATAAAGCATCAATTTTAGAGGTTGATTGCATTATTAGCAGAAGATAAATTTCGGTGGATTATTTCGATTTTTTTAAGTGTCGCATGAAAGTTGTGAGTTGTCTTTTTTTTTTGTGCTTATTTGTCCTCTATTTTTATTAATATTTTCTAAAATATGATAAATTAAGAGGTAAAAAGATGGAATGAAAAGAAAATGAGAAGATTGGTGTATAGAAGTTTTTTGTATTGTTGATACAGACCCTCTATTTTCCTCATAATATTTTAAATCTAAAAAAAATAATTAAAAGGACATAAAGGAAAAACGTAAAAATAAAAACCCTATAAAATCACTCGAATCATCAGATTCCACATCCGAACCAGTTAGGGTTTCCCACAATTGTTCGTCTTCTTCGTCTCGCCCACTACCGCCGGCTTTTCAACTGGGAGGAACCGCCTGAAACCATAAGAGATTACAACTCATATCAAAGTAATGTGCGTGAAATGCTTGCAAATTTTTAATTTTTTTTCTGCACTTTGTTCGTTCATTTGATTACAATTTCTGACGGTTTTGAACAGTTTGTTGCACCTTTGATCTGTTTTTTCGATTTGTTGCACCTTTGATTTGGTTTTTGGAAACCATAGCCGCCACCTTTGATCCTCCCACGCAACCTCCCGGCCGGATTGAAGCAACAGTAGACCGACATCCTCCCAGTACCATCCCGCCAATTGTTTTGTCGCTCTTCCTCTAGCTAATTCGTTGTTTCCGATTTGTTGCATCTTCGATCTGATTTTTGGAAACCATAGCCCCCGCCTTTGATCTGCTCGATTTGCACCTTCCTTCGATTAGGGTTTCTCGTCAAAAACCATAACCGTCGTCTTCGATCTGATCGAGTTCGCCATTGAAATGCCGCTTCCAGATCTGCTCGAGTCCACATGGAGGCAGTGCTACTGCCGTCGCTAGAGTCACCACCTCTCTTGCCGCCATTCGTTGTTAGGAACAAAAAGCCTCCGCTGGATTGGAACGAGGAGGAGTCGCCGTTGTGCATTCACATGAGCCCGAATCGTGAGGTTGGAATTTTGGGATAATAAAAAAAGCTACCCTGTTTTTAATTGCGTTTATAACCCATATTTTTAGAATTTATAAAATTACCCCAAATTGGATAATTATAGATAATAACCCAAGTTTATATTTGCAGGAATAGGCCATATTCTGAAAGTTCACCAATTGCCCCAATTTATTTAATTATACAGAATTTGACCCAACTTTGTAAATACGGGATATTGACTACATTTTTTTACAGTTATAAGTGGGCTTGTGTAACTCGATGGGCTTGAACTTGTGTAAACAAACCTTGTGTAGATGACCAATTTATTAAATGACGGACTTGTGTAAATGACGGACTTGTGTAAATGACGGAAATTTGGCTTGTGCAACTCATTTGAGATTGTTTAACTTATCTATATTTAAACAACAAAATTTGTGTAATTGGTTTAAACAACGGAACTTATGTAATTGAAAAAATACCGAGTTTTTTTAACTACATAGAAATAAAATGTAAATGAAATTGTGTATTAGCAATGTGTTATTGATTTTTTTTGGTGGGGATGTGTAAATGAAATTATGTATTTACATTGTGTAATTGAAATTGTGTATTAACATTGCGTATTTATACCGTGTATCAATAAGAAATACACAAAGTTCAATTAGTCCAACTAGTATAAGTGTGGATGGAGGGCCTATCGCTCAAAGTTCGAAACTCACTAGCTCATGTAACTCGAGTGAGCCTTATTGGAGTTGACCTTTATTAATACAATTGGGTTTTGGATTTAAGTAAATTGAAATTACCAATTAACCCTTTCAATTAATCTTATAAATAAATAAAAGGGATTTAGTTTATAACATAATAAACAAAAGAGCCTACTTGACGTTACATTAAAAAAAAAGAGACCTACTTAACCAACTTACCTAAAGAAATTTGAAAGAATATCTACTTTTTTTTAAATATCTTTTTCCATCTTAATTTATTTATATTTTATGGAAAATATTAATAGAAATAGGTAGCAAATAAACAAAATATTGGCAACTCATAACTTTCATGGAACACATCAAAAAAAAAATATATTTCATCGAAATTAGACTTTTGCTAAAAATACGCAATCGAGTTGATTCTTTAATTTAAGGGCCCGTTTGGTTTTAACTCCGGAATCAGAAATGGAATGGAAATGAATCTAGTCCATATGTATACCATTGTTCATGAAAGTTTGTGGAATCATTCCTTGTGGTTTGAAGGAATTGGAGTAGAATTTGATTACTTTTGACACCCTATAGGATAACAAAATATGGGTGAGCAAGTGCATTTTGCATTAATTCACAAGGAATGATTCCACAAAACTTCATGAATAAGGATATACATATCGAATAAATTCGTTTCCATTCCATTTATGTTTTCGGAGTTGGAACCAAACGGGCCCTAAATTTGTTATAATTCGTGTCACCGACGTAATCATCTTCTAAAGTTGATGTTATTTAACACCATTTTACCTAATTAGTTATAACAAACAATAATATTTAATTTTTTTTTTAATTTTGCAATATTATATACATAAAGGAAACTTTGTACGAAGTTAATTCAAATAATATGCAAGTAATGTCAAAAGAAAAATATAATTGTTTGCAAATGATTGATGGAACATATATAAACTTATGTAATTAGAAACTAATCAACTACTCAACCAACCAAACACCCTTTGAACAAACAATATTGACTATTATATACATATCCAAGGGATATTGCCATACTGGGACACTTCAAATCGGGTGGGCCCTACCAATTTAATTTTTAGCAATAATCTAATTTTGTGGTTTCTCATGTGTTGTTTGTTAGGAAGTATATGTTTGTACATAAATATTTGTTTATAAATTTGAGGGTTTAAAATATAGTATAAATAGTATTTTTTTTAATAAATAAACTAGTTTAACGTTTAAATTAATGTTTAAATAAAATATTTAGATTGATAAAAATATATTTGGATAAACTAGTGTTTAATAATAAAAATAACAATATATTTTTTTCATCGATAAAAAGCTTTGTGGGATATAAAGCAAAACAATTGATTCAAATTATAAAGAAAGCATTATATCTATTTTTTGTACAATCAAGCGCACATAAAATATTTTTAAATTACATCTCAAATTTTTTTCATATTTTTTAAATTCCAATTTGAACATACATTATAATGATTACAAGCAAACACATATAAGTCCGATGGAGGAAGTAGATGACATCAAAATTAGGGTTCTTCTCCACACACACCATTTTTTTTATACACAATAAGGTGAGCGATTAGGCATGGTGCAATATAGTCTCTACTTAACAAAACAAAAGCAACTCTCACTATTGCATAGGGTTATAGAGATTTTATCCGGAACGGAAAAATTCGGTCCGCTCTACGGTTCACTATTTTTTGGATTTCGGATTTTAGTCCGGTCTTGGTCGAAGACCGAAAAAGACTGTCGGATCGGACCGAAGAAGTAATTTTTTGTATTTACAGATTTAATTTTAATGTTTTTACTAACATAGAGTTTTCATTTCAGTTTTCACGAGATTTTTTTTCCGATCCGTACCGAAATGGTCCGGTCCTGCCCACAATCCAAGATTTTGGGAATTTCGGTTCACTAGTCCTGATCTAAAATATCCGGTCTAGTCTGAAACGGATGCACAACCTACTATTGCATTTGGAGCCATGAAAGTTCAACTTTGTGGTTCCTACATATGGGTCTAACCCAAGGGATGTTGTTAGTGTGTTATTACCTTTGTAACAGGTTTTTAAATATCAGACTGTTTTTTTATTTATCTTAAGACTGATTGTTCAATATCATTTGATATATTGGTTCCTCGTGAGCTAGATATTCCACCATGTGATTGTCATAAGTCACATGGTATTATCATCAAATTTCTCATTTATATTCGATAGTATTTATGAGAGTCTTTTGTAGAAAATGTCTAGGTTGGTTAGCAGTGGCGGAGCCATAAACATTATTCAGGAGGGGCGGATTTAAAAAATAATTTACGTAAATATGATTTTTCATACATTGAAAAACTTAATTACTTATTTTTAATTTTTTTAGGCAAACAATTTTTCAATATAATATGCCAAATAAATTGATGAGAAAATTATATTTAATCTTCGTTTAGTACGAAATTTATGTAAATTTTGCTACATTTGAAATTGTGTTAAAATAAAAAAATTAAACAAATAGATTTATAATGAGGGAATCATCTAATGTAAATTTATATTTTTGGATGTTAAAGTAAATTATAGAGTTAACTAGTTCAATTAAAATAAACTATCAATAAATTTAGTTCGTTATATTGAACTTGCTTATTCACCAAAAAAAAAGAAGAGCCTTTTGAATGTAGCAAGAATCGAACAAGATTTTCATTTCAAAAGTACCTTGCTCTACCATCTTGGCTACACAAAACTTGCAAATGGAACCATTAACTTAATTTTTATTAGATCTCAACAGGGGCAATAGCCCCCTCCAACCCCTCCCTGTCTCCGCCACTATTGGTTAGGACAGTTCTTTACTTTATAATTGGATAAATTATTGATTGTGAAAGGATATATAAGAACATGTGTTTGGCATTCTCAAATGGGTGTTGACATTGGCTACAATTCATGAGTATTAACCACAATTCTTTGTTTTCTAGTGCTTTTTTTATGTCAAGAGTCCATCTATAAACATTTTCAACAAAAACAATTTCACTTTTGGCATAATTTAGATCCCAATTTTAAATGTTACTACTCTAAGCTATTCCTATATGTTTATTGATTAGTTCCATGACCGGTTTAGTCTTGAATCAACCTATATCTCCCAATAGAGCTTATTTTGAATGTTTCCAATAGGAAGAGGGTAGTAGTGGATTTCATTAATTAAGTTTTGAGGGAGAATTTCCCCAATGAGTTTATTAATCTTATCATGATTTAGTTTGTTTATTTAAATTAAAAGAAGCTAATCAATTTCTCCTTGTTAATGAGGCTTTTGTTGGAGCCAAAATTCTATGTTGGTTGTTATAACCAATGATTTTTCAATAGTTTGATCGTCTTTCCATCCCTAACATTCCATCGAGTCCCACGTTCAACTTCCGGTCGTAGGTTCATGAGTCTTTTTCATTGTCATGATGTGTTTTTCCTTGTCTTCTAGTTCTATATATGTGTTCTCTTTAGTAGTGGTGGCAGATCGACAAAAACATTGTTGGCCGATCATCTCGAATTTGATGTTTCTTTTCTTTTCCCTTTTTTTGGCTTCTACTTTTGTATTCAATTAATTGTTGAAATTGTGTCTTAGCCAATCAATTGGATCATAGTTGGCCGATCGGATAGTGTCTATATAATGTCTTCCTTGTGTTCGATCTTGACTCGCTATAATTACAATGAGCCTTTAATTTCTTTTTTTGCGAGATTTGAGGCTCACGCTTCAACCCTAATCAATTGTTAATTATCTTTGCTTGTGATTCACAAATGCTATTGGCTTGTGAGTTGTTGAAGTTTCAACTTAAGGTATTGGTTTGATCTTTACAAACCAACTGAGAGGAGCTAGAAGACAATGTTGGCGAGTGTAAACACGAGTGATATACATTTGTGAGATTTTTCTACGTTTCACTAACATGTTTGCTAGGTTGTTTTGATAATGTCTAGTGTAGGAGGTCCACTCATGGATGACACATGACAATCCATTAGAGAGGACTTAGCTCACCTTACCTTTCAACTAGATCGACCCAAGGCGAAACAAGAGTTCGATAACAACGTGAATCTCATTAGAACCCAACTAAGAGAAATGGAGGCACAAATGCTCCATACTCAAAAGGAGGTTCGATACATGGTTAAGAGGGACCAAACACCCCTTGGAGATGATGCTCTCATGCAATCCTCGAATGGAAGTGGTTTATGCAACCCCGACAAGGTGTGATTTTATACCTTCTACCGATAGATTAGATGAGCATGTATATGTTGATTAGCTGTTATGAGTGTTATGAGTTAAAAGTTGACTTGTGCAATGAGCATGTGCTCCATGATGAGTTAATTGTCGGGGAAGATATCGAAGCATCTGTTAGTATGTGGAAGCTAATGTCGCGGTTATGGAGTCTCTTATGGAGCATGTTGATTATGTTGATTATATTGCTCAAGCTGTTTTTATTGCCCGCACCGATGAGCACCTTAGTGTTGTCAATCCTCTTATTTTACATTTTGATTTTATGGAGGTTAATGTTAAGAATACACTTTATCTTGAGCATACCGATTCTATTACACATGTTGATAAGCATGTTGATTTTCTTAAGCATATTGATATGAATTTGAAACATATATAGGAGATAATATTAACCTTGCTGAATTTATTGAACATTCTATTGATAATGTAGATGATAATGAACATATTTTGATGATGAACTTGATTTATGTGTATGGATTCCTTAGATGGCTATTGGTTATTTGATGATGATAAGGTTCTCAAGGTTGATCAAGTTGTTATGGTTTATAGATCCCCTTGTCCCCTTTGCATTTATTGTTTGAGAAGACTTATAAGAGAGATTTCTTGGCTTCTTTTTTGGAAGGATTCTTGATGACGTCCAATTGTTCCATAATATAGTTTTTAGAATCATGCATTTTTATACCACATATGCTCTTTTATACTTCATTTTAATATTCAAAACTCTCATTTTTTCACATTTCGGTGTCTACCTTGGTTTATTCTATATTCAGGCGTTCGAGGCTATTTCCAACAAGTTTTAGTTGAAATACGAGTATTCTATCATGTATGAAGTCAAAATAAACCTAGATGCATCATATGTAATTGATGATTGAAGAATCAAGAGACATACAACCCCCTATAAGTCTCGATGAAGTCCTGAAGTCGATATTTGAGCTCACCACGTAGACATGAGCCACAACATAACCGAAACGGTCATGACACGGGCACTCTGGCCATGTCATGACCTTGCCTCCACATCTACTCTGCACGTTCCAGCTCAACTTCAAAATTGGTTTGTACCATCATCCAAAAAGGCACGACACGGGATTGTGTCGCTTCTCATGTCACCTTCGCATATTTTGCAAAATCATAACTTTGATCCCATCTTTGGTTAAGATTAAGTTCTATACTTTTTAGATCATTTTTTCAACCCTATATAAACATTTTTCAGCCCGAATATTTGATATATCCTCCTACCTTTCAACTATGCACTTAGAATATATTTCAATACCCGCCGTTTGAAGATTCATATCGTTGTGTTGGAACCAAACAATTTATTAGTTATAATGTAGTTTTCTCTTGTATATAAATTTTTAATTTTCTTCTTTCATTGTTTTATTGGAAATAATTAAGAAGAACTTGGTTGATCTAAGAATTGGTTGGTCCCTATAATGATTTAGTTTTCTTTTTCCATTCGGTCCATTGTTGCCGTGCTTGCGCCTCCTATCATCCGCGGTCGTGCCTTACCTCCAGTGACTACGATCTTTTGGTAAGTCGCTTCCCTTCTTGCTTCCTTCTCCTTTCATGGAGTTAGATCTTGCTAGGCTGGACCTAGATGAATTAGGGTGAGTGCTAGTTAGTGGCTTGTGGATTCCAAAGAGTTGGTTATGGTATGAGAACCCTTGAGGATCTTGAGACTAGGAGTAGTACTTTCTAGCATGTGGGAGATCTTGTAGAGATCATCGAGACTAGAAGTAGGAATCTTTTAGTACGTGGTTGTAGACCTTGTAGAGGTCAATGAGACTAGAAGTGTAGACTTCTAGCATTTAGGATAGTTTATGTTTTGTGATGCCTTGTGTGAGCAGGCGTAGAACCTTCCCTAGGAGAAGCTGAGCAGTTAGCTGATTTGAGTTACCTTTGATTCAGGTAAGTCCCTTGGACTTACTTAATTGTGTTTTATGTATTAGTTGATTGTATTGGTGGTATTTGTTTACTTTATCGTTATAACGGAAAACCGGACCAGGACGACCTTATACCGTAATTGGCCCAACTGTATTATAACCGGGCGGTGACCACTTGTCCAATTTTACAGGAGACTAGGAGATGCTCTTGTGACCAGGCCGACATGTAACGGATAGATGCATCTGATCTATTCTTGTCAGTTACAGAAACAGGGGCGAGTTTTGGGAGATCTCGTGTCACAACGTAAGTTGAATTAGTAATGGATGTCTTATTAGAAGATAATAACCGACTTGTGTGTAAGCATGCTATATGTTTATATATTATATGTGTGTGCGCCTTATTGTTATTCTGAAATCTAGAATATTAACTAACGGTTTATACCGTCGTTGTAGATGCCCTGCAGGTTAGAGATGCTGTTGAGTGATCCGGACAGAGTGGTCAACCGGGGTTCTGATAGCATGTATTATTTTATCTTCAATAATCTGCATGTATGGATGTATATTAGGTGATTATATTGTTGTTTCATCTACCTTTACGGGAATCGAGGTCTACACCAAGTTTTCGTTTTAATCGTAGGTAAAATGGCACGTTTTGGATCGAAATGGAGCTAAGGATTCATATGAGCTACATTCTGGAGCTTAAGAAAGAACTCAAGAAACAAAGAATTAATGAAGAAGATTTACTTTGGACCAGATTTGAGAGATTTCACATTCAGTTGAGATTCACCTCGGTCAGCTACAATATCACCTCGACCGAGGTGATCTTGAGGAGCGTCCCGACTGAGGCGAACACCCTGGCGCCGGCGAGATCATATCTTTTGGCTGAAATTTTTTATTTTTGGAAGGAAGATATCTTATATTTTTTGGCTGGATTTCTGGAAGGAAGATCTTATATTTGGAAGATCTATTTTAGAGATATAATATATTTTTATAGAAAATTATCTTTTTAAGATATTATTATCTTTGGAAGATAATTCTCCTATAAAAAGGGCTGGATTTTCCATAATTCAGCATCGTCGCAGGCTGGGAAGCAGAGATTACACAGCAGTTAGGAGGATTTTTGGGAGGTTTGATGGAAGATTGAAGGAAGGAAGATTCATAGTTTTGAGATAGCTTTTGAGAGAGTTTGTAAGATTTTCTTAGATTCCCTTTGATCTATTGTCTTGTTTGATTTGTGATTTAAGGAACGCTGATTTGTGAACTATTTAATTTAGTTATTGAAGCCTTATTCTTAAGGTTTTTGTGTTCAAATATTCATTCCCTTCTCATATATTCGATTATTGTTATCATGATGATGAGTGGCTAAATTTCTTGTACGATTCTAGGGTGATTGGTTGAAGGTTGTGGGAAAGATGATGATAGAATAATCTTAATTCCAGTAGAACCCTGAAAGCTCGAGTCTTTAACCTTAACCCTAGAGTACCTCGCTCAGTCGATGATATCTCGGCCGGGGTGGAACTTGACTGACCGAGGTGATCTTTTCTGATCCAAAACTGAGAGTTAAGTGTTCTAGTTTGCCAATTTCTATTCTTATTACACCTTTGCTGGTTCAATGCAAGCCTAGGATGAGACATACCCGGTGATTCCTTAGTTTGTTTACCCATGATCGTAAGTGTAGGTAATAAAGGTTTATCCTTTATTAGGGTTTGAGTGTGCCTTCATCCCATCTTTGTGAGTTAGCCTGAGACTTACCCGGTAAAGGTTGATTCTATTCCCTTAGTTGGTGTGTTGGTTTGAGATTATAATTCCTTTCCTTAGTACCTTGAGACTTACCCGGTAATAGGAGCTTTTGATTTGGAGTTAGTGAGTAGTGAGACTTACCCGGTGATCTATTCCACTTTAGAAACACCTTCCCTTTGCAAAACCTCAGCTTTGTCCGCTTTATCTTGAGATCTTGAGTTGGAACCACAATTAGATGCTTTAATCCTAGAATTTGCATATTTCCCTTAATTGACCTTATTATCATCTTTTTTATTGCTTTAATTGCTTTTGTAGTTATTGGTTGCATTGACAACCTATACTTGCTTTGTTTCACCTAAGTCCAGAGATCGACACCCCGGAATTCTTGCTTTTTACTATAATTGATCCGTACACTACGGGTTCGCATCCTTGTTTTAAGCATATTTCTTGGGATATAAATTTAAAGCTTGCACACACCATTTGGAGCGAACAAGTTTTTTGCGCCGTTGCCGGGGACTTGGTCTAGACCAAGCCGTTTGCGGTTATCTTTCGGGGCAATTGCCCTTGTTGCTACTAAACACTCTACTTGAGTGCTTTCGCAGGATCTTTTCTTAGGTTTATGCGAAGAAACCGTACTGGGAAGGAAATCATTCCTTACGACCCCGAACCAAAAAAGACATACAAACGACGCTTGAAAGAAGCGAAAATGGCCAACCAAGACAATCGAGATCTTGAGGCCGAATTGAAGGAGGCGCTGGAACAGCTGCGCCTCAATAAGGAAGAACTGTAGCGCGAAAGAGAGTAAACTCGCACCAGAACTGCAGAGATTGAAGCAGAATATGGCCGATCTAGGGGCCCAGATTCTGCATCGACTAGACCCTCGACCGAGGCAGAACCCAGTCCCAGTTGCCGCGGCCGCGATACATCCATCTCGGATGCCTGTCCAAGATGTTCTTTTTGCAGGAATTCCACAAACCCTAGGACAGAGGATGTACCCAAACCAGCAAGTGAGGCGTCCAGGAGTCAACCTAGGTGATCTAGCGGAGCATGATTACGAACTTCGACCGCAAGTTCTATCCATAATCCGCCAATGCCAGTTTAAAGGTTTAGAGAGGGAGTCTCCGTATCAGCATTTGCAAAACTATGAGATCTTGATGGAGACCTTGAGACCTTCAAGGCTGGAAAACAACAACTACAAGCTAAGGCCTTTTTACTTTTCTTTGAAAGACAGGGCGCTTACTTGGTATCAATCTCTTCCCCCCGGAAAGATCAACACTTGGGAAGAGATGACAATGGAGTTTTTAACAAAGTTCTTTCCCCCCCTCCAAAGATAGAGTTGTTGGAGATATACTTCAAGGGATTGGATGGAGCTACTCAATTCAATCTTCAACTACTCTCCGTCGGCACATTCATGGACATGCCGATAGACGAAGCTTGGGATTTCATTGAGAAACAGGCTTTGCACATGGAGAAGTACTCCCATCAAGGAGCCGAAAATGGAGTTAAGAAAGTTAATTTCCAGGAAACTCCATCAAATGATAATCAACTCATCTCCCTCAAGAACGATGTGAAGTAATTGAAAGACCTTTTGGTTGCTCACACAAAGAAGGAAGAAGGAGGATATAAAGGGAGAAACAACAACCAAGGGCCCAGGAACAACAATTACAACAACAATAGAGGCTCCAACGGAAACAATTCGAGATCTAATCAAAAATCGGGTAACCCTTATTCTAATTCAAATTCTAATAATTCTTTTAACTCCTCTTCTTTTTCTTCTACTCCATTGAAGAGCCAGGAGCCTGGATCAAGTTCGTCCCAGCCAGAGAAGAAAGATGCAGTGCTGGAGGCAATCTTGATCAAGCTCAACGGTATAGAGACGTCCATGACTTCATTTTCGAAGGCACAAAAAGCCTTAGAACAACAATTATTTGATAAGGCGAATGAAGCGCCAAGAGATCCAAGGAAGCTCCCAGCAAGGACAAAGAGCAACCCCAAAGGACAAATCATGGCAATAACGATGAGAAGTGGACTGAAAACTGCAGATCCAATGCCTCGGTCGATGCTAGTGCAGACGAAGAACACCTCGGTCCAAGTACAGACGAGGAACACTTCGGTCGAGGTGCCACCCGAGGTGGAGTCCCAGAAAGCAACGGACAAATCTGAAGTTTATGTCCCACCTCCTGCATATAAACCACCACTTCCATTCCCTTAGTTAAGGGCCAGAGCACATCTAGACAAGCATTTTGGTAAGTTCCTTGACTTGATGAGTGAACTACATATTAACATCCCTTTCCTTGATGATATTCTAGGGATGCCCGCCTATGGGAAGTTCTTAAAAGAGATTCTATCAAAGAAGAGGAAACTGGAAGATTTTGGTGAAGTAAGGATGACATCTAAATCCTCGGAGCTCATTCAAATCATGAAGGAGAAGATGCCACCCAAGTTAAGAGACCCCGGCTCATTTTGCATTCCCATTCAAGTTGGGGATGTAACTTGTGAGGCGTAGTGTGATCTAGGAGCCAGCGTGAGCATCATCCCGCTGGAGCTATGTATGAAGATCGGACTTGGAGAGCCCAAACCGGTGAAGATAAGGTTATACATGGCGGACCGCTCCATTACCTATCCCGTAGGTATTTTGGAAGACGTTCCAGTTAAGTTAGGTAACTTCTACTTACCTATAGAGTTTGTTGTACTTGATATACCTGTAGATTATCCAGTTCCTATCATTCTCGGGAGACCATTTCTAGCAACTTTGGGTTGCAATGTGGATTGCAAGAATGCCAAGTTGAAATTCAAATTTGGCGGAGATCAAGTGGAGTTTGCATTGCTTGCTGCAATAAAAGGAGAGCCGCTGGAGAACGACATCTTCAACATCTATGATGAAGAAGAATCAAGAGAATTGGTGAGCTCTATCCTTATTAATGACCCTCTTGAAAGAGTTATTAGTTTTAGCTTAAAGGAGAAAGGTATAGATACTTCTTGTGATGCAGATATACGGAGCTTAAAGGTACTGGAAGAAGACCCAGGAGCTAAGATTGAAAAACTAATCCAAGAGAGGAGAAACTCCAGTTTCGGTCCCAGTTCCAGTACCTCGACCGAGGCATTTTCTGGACCAAGCGAGGTGTTCTTATCTGAAGAACATCTCGGTCACCCACTCTGGACCTCGACCGAGGTCACAAGCGAGATGATGTCAACTGAGACTTCTAAAAGTCCAGTTCTTCGATCTAAATCTTCTCCACTGGAAGGAGGAAGCAAGGATCCCCTCAAAAAGCACCCCCAATTGTGGAGCTTAAACCGCTTCCAAGTCACTTGAGGTATGTTTTCCTTGGACCGGATTCTACATATCCCATTATTGTAAGCGCTTTCCTTTCCGAAACTGAATTGTCTAAACTAATGCATGTCCTGAGGAAACATCAAAAGGCCTTGGGTTATACTATTGATGATCTTATTGGTATTAAGCCTTCTTTCTGCATGCATAGAATACTAATAGAAGATGATCATAAGAATTCACGGGAACCTCAAAGACGGTTAAAGAAGGATGGCCGGACCAACGCCATTTACTATGCTAGCAAGACGCTAGATGAAGCTCAACTAAACTACACCACCACCAAAAAGGAGCTTTTGGCGGTTGTATATGCTTTTGAGAAATTTCGCTCTTACTTAGTAGGAGCGAAAGGTATTGTTTACACTGACCATGCAGCTATTCGTTACTTGCTTGCTAAGAAGGATGTAAAGGCGCGTCTTATTCGATGAATTGTCTTGTTTCAAGAGTTTGACCTTGAGATTCGCGATAAGAAGGGTTCCGAGAATTCTGTTGCGGATCACCTCAGCCGGCTACCTCCCTCTTCACGCGAGAAGGACGACCCACCCATAGACGATTCATTCCCAAATGAGCACTTGCATTTGCTGGAATGTTTGATAGACTTCTTTATCTCACCCCATGATGAAGGTGAAGTATGGGGTGAGGATACCTTCCAGCATGTTTAGGGATGCCGTACGGTCCAGCTAGCGACCTTAAATCAAGCGCTTCTTGGAAGGCAACCCAAGATATTGCTTTCTTTTCCCTTTTTTCTAGTTTAGTTTTAGATAGTTTGCTTTTGCTTTACTTCGATTTTTTTTTGGCATCCTAGACAGAAACCAGGTATTCTCTAAGGAAGGATACAACTCAGAAGCAACACTGGAAGGACAGAAGTTCGAGAAATTGAGAAGACGGAGTTTAACTAAGACACATCTCGGTTGCTGTCATAGCACCTCGACCGAGATGATTCTTGAGCAACCGAGGCGACTAGGTCTAACAACTTTGTTAGCCACCTCGGTCCAGTCGGGACCACCTCGACCAAGGTGATAGCAGAATCGGCGAGGGATATAAAAGGAGAAACGATTTCTCTCTCTTCCCTCCCAACTTCTTTCTCGACTGTGGCGCTCCTCCACCTCGTTTCTTCGATTCTCGATCGTTTTTCCACGATTTTTGGTCCGATCTCGCAAGGAAAAGCAAGTGGATCCAATTGTAAGAAAGAAACTGCAAGAAAAACGCCTCGAATCGACCTAATCTGGGGTAAATTGTCGGAAACCCTAACTCCTTCATTCTTTACTGATTTTAGAGATTAGTGGCTTTGGTTGCCATAGATTTGTGCTGAAAAGAGTATAAGTACCCCATAGGAAGCAATTTGTAGTGAATTTGGGGGGAAAACTCTGAAAATCAGAGAGGAGAAATCGAACAGCGTTTCACCTCGGTCCAGTCGAGCTGTGTCTCGGCCGAGGTGTTCTTAGGGCTGTCAGAACAACCGAGGTGCTTTCCTGTCAGAAATTATGAGTCATAGATATGATCTTCAGTTTGTTTTGAGAGATACCCCCAGTGGTTCTTCCCCTTCCCCTTCCTCTAGACCTTCTATCCCGATGATCCATGAGCGTCACTAGGCAGATTTTGACCGCATTTACGCACGCCTTGTCATTGCCCCGCGCTTCTTAGATGTTTCGGCCTTCAAGTGCCTCCACGTGGTGGAGGACTTGAAGAAGATGATTTCCATGGTAGAGCTGGAGCGTTTTATGGAGATCAGAGCTCCAGGTTATCTTGAGCCGACCCTAGAGTTTGTGAGTTCTGTTACTCACATGCTTGAGAGGAACAACATCAAGTACCGGTTGCTGAACCGGAACTACATGGTTCCTATGGATTAGTTCAGGGATATATTTGGCTTTCCGACTCCTACAGTTCCCGACTTTCCTTCTCGAGCCGTAGCTCGACAACTCTAGGGGCAGATTTCCCATGTAGTGGAGCATGCGGACAAATGGAGACCTGGAGACTCCAGGGAGCACATCATATTCCATCTGGCTTTTTGTCTGGCCCACCGTATTTTTAGTGAGACCCTTCTGGCGCGTACTGTTTTGCCCTAGAAGATTAGACAGGGAGAGCTTTTGAGTCTTTTTTGCATGATGACTGGAGGAGTACCTGACTTTGGGGCCATGTTAGCTAAGGATCTGCATCAGATCAAGGCCAAGGTGAAGGGAGATATATGTTGTGGAGGACTGGTGACTCATATCGCTATAGTTATGGGTCTAGATTTGACTGCTTGTACACTGGTGGCGGCTGCAAAGCCGCTTGGACTTCAAGAGATGATCACGAGGAGGATACGGGTTCCTCGTGGCCTTACCACACCTTACGTGACGATGCCTTGGGAGCAGACTGCCCCTCAGGGTATCCCATGGTCAGATCAGTTTACATTCTTCGATCCACAATACTGGTCTTCCGTGTGGCTGCCCTACATAGAGGATGCTAGAGATGCTGCACCAGCTCAGGTGGAGGAGGAGTATGATGATGGCGGTGCTGCCATGGAGACAGGTACAGATACAACCAACCCTAGTGTGCTAGTTGCCGATTTAGACGACGAGGCAACAGAGAAAGAGGCTGCAGCAACACCATCACGTCCTGCTAGGCGTAGAGTCCGCAAACAAAGAGATCCCGTAGCTCACCGACGGATTGACGACCTGACAGACCAGATGATCGACTCTTACGCCGCCTTGTCACTAGAGATGATGGAGCGAGGGAGAGCCAGCACTGCCAGCAGCGGATGATGGAGATCCAGTTCCAACATACCATGGGTTATCCGTTTGACCCATCTCAATATCCTTTCATCCCGTATCCACCACCACCACCAGCGGATCAGAACTAGAGCTTGCATGGATTTTCTTTTCTTTATTTATTACGCAGCTCAGCATGTCCGGTGAGTTCTCTTGTTTTTAGACTTATTTTGACCCATTGGGACAATGTGTCCCTAGTATGGGGTAATTTATGTGTATTATTCGACATTATGTATGCTTGTATAACTCGACTTGATATTTATGATCTTTCTTTATGCTCTATGTGTTTATTTGAGATTGCATGCATGCATACAAGTTATTTGTTTGAGAAAAACGTCAAAAACTGGTTAAATTTTTTTTTTATTTTACCTCGACCGGGATGATTCTGGCCAAACGAGGTCAAGTATCTCGGTTGACTTAGAACACCTCGACCGAGGCGGTTTAACTGAAAGAGTTTTCGAAACGATTTTTGTGCTTCTTTTCTGGATATGACCTCAGTGATGATTTTGTTTGCAGATTGGTTTTAGAATCTTTATATGTTTGAAAGATTTTATGATATGTTTAAGTTGTAAAAATGTTTTGTTTGAAGTTTTGGCATGTTTAATACTTTGTTTTTATCCAAATTATGTTGAATTTGAAGGTTGACACCATATGATGAGTTCTCTCACTTTCTTCCTGGGATGATTAAGGCAATTCATTATCTTCTCTTCTTCTTCTTGATCATGCTTTAGCCCCTCATATACATATTTGCCTTTCTTTACCTATCCAGTAATTTGAAAGCAAACGAAGAAAAGCAAGTGAAAGAAAAGTTGAGATGTTGGCTGGGAGTTTAGAAAGAAACAAATAGGTTTGGGGAAGTCAATCATGATGATGAGTAACTCGGCACCATTCACATAGCCGGGTGTTTGTGTCTTGCCAAAGTCGGATTGAGTGATATTCCTAACGGGTCATGGTATGTGCATCAAGGGTTTGAGGCATCTCGAGAAATTGATGATTGCTGATCTCCTAGGCTTCGGTTATTGTGCACCTCTGTCCATGCATCCCAAAAAGTAAAAGTAAATAAGCAAAGCTTATTGGTGGAAGATGTTGAAGTTCAAAGGAAGTGAAGTAAGATCCTTTTCCCGAATTCTAGCACCACATTCCCTATATACATCCCACCCTCACACGTTTCTTGACCTCTTTTGAAAAGCCCCTGAGACCTCGAGCTTGTTGATTGACTTGGTGGTTTAAACTGGATTATACATAATTAATTTCGATAATTATGATTTATTATGCATTCTATGATTTTATGCAAAGATGAACAACTTTCCTATATTTATAAAATGTTTTGAATATGTTTTGATTTTAATTGTCATGAAGCATTCTCTTAGAGTGATCTATGTGTGGAGCATACCACCAAAAATATTTTGAAATACTTTTCATTGATCTTTATGACTTATAATCCATTCTATCTTGTACTTAAGATTTGGAACTTGCTTGGGGACAAGCAAGGGACAAATATGGAGTATTTTGATAGCATGTATTATAGTCTATATTTTGGGACTTGTTTAGACGTTTATCTTCAATAATCTGCATGTATGGATGTATATTAGGTGATTATATTGTTGTTTCATCTACCTTTACGGGAACCGAGGTCTACACCAAATTTTCGTTGTAATCGTAGGTAAAATGGCACGTTTTGGATCGAAATGGAGTTAAGGAGTCATAGGAGCTACATTCTGGAGCTTAAGAAAGAACTCAGGAAACAAGAAATTAATGAAGAAGATTTACTTTGGACCAGATTTGAGAGATTTCACATTCAGTTGAGATTCACCTCGGTCAGCTACAATATCACCTCGACCGAGGTGATCTTGAGGAGCGTCCCGACCGAGGCGAACACCCTGGCGCCGGCGAGATCATATCTTTTGGCTGAGATCTTTTATTTTTGGAAGGAAGATATCTTATATTTTTGGACTGGATTTCTGGAAGGAAGATCTTATATTTGAGAGATCTATTTTAGAGATATAATATATTTTATAGAAAATTATCTTTTTAAGATATTATTATCTTTGAAAGATAATTCTCCTATAAAAGGGCTGGATTTTCTATAATTCAGCATCGTCGCAGGCTGGGAAGCAGAGATTACACAGCAGTTAGGAGGATTTTCGGGTAGTTTGAAGGAAGATTAAAGGAAGGAAGATTAATAGTTTTGAGATAGCTTTTGAGGGAGTTTGTAAGATTTTCTTAGATTCCCTTTGGTCTATTGTTTTGTTTAATTTGTGATTTAAGGAACGCTGATTTGTGACCTATTTGATTCAGTTATTGAAGCCTTATTCTTAAGGTTTTTGTGTTCAAATATTCATTCCCTTCTCATATATTTGATTATTGTTATCATGATGATGAGTGGCTAAATTTCTTGTGCGATTCTAGGGTGTTTGGCTGAAGGTTGTGGGAAAGATGATGATAGAATAATCTTAATTCTAGTAGGACCCTAAAAGCTCGAGTCTTTAACCTTAACCCTAGAGTACCTCGCTCAGTCGATGAACATCTCGGCCGGGTGGAACTTGACTGACCGAGGTGATCTTTTCTGATCCGAAACTGAGTATTAAGTGTTCTAGTTTGCCAAATCTTATTCTTGTTACACCTTTCTTGGTTCAATACAAGCCTAGGATGAGACTTACCCGGTGATTCCTTTTGTTTACCTATGATCGTAAGTGTAGGTAATAAAGGTTTATCCTTTATTAGGGTTTGAGTGTGCCTTCATCCCATCTTTGTGAGTTAGCCTGAGACTTACCCGGTAAAGGTTGATTCTATTCCCTTAGGTGGTGTGTTGGTTTGAGATTATAGTTCCTTTCCTTAGTACCTTGAGACTTACCCGGTGATAGGAGCTTGTGTTTGGGATAGTGAGTAGTGAGACTTACCCGGTAATCTATTCCCACTTTAGAAACACCTTCCCTTTGCAAAATCTCAGCTTTGTCCGCTTAACTTTAGATCTTGAGTCGGAACCACAACTATGCTTTAAATCCTAGAATTTGCATTTTCCCCTTATTTGACCTTATTACCATCTTTGATTGCTTTAATCGTTTTTGTGGTTATTAGTTGCATTGACAACCTATACTTGCTTAGTTTCACCTAAGTCCCTAAGATCGACACTCTGGAATTCTTGCTTTTTACTATAATTGATCCGTACACTGCGGGTTCGCATCCTTGTTTTAAGCATATTTCTTGGGATATAAATTTAAAGCTTGCACACCCATTTGGAGCGAACAAGTTTTTGATAGCATGTATTATACTCTATATTTTGGGACTTGCTTAAACGTTTTTCTCAAACAAATAACCTGTATGCATGCATGCAATCTCAGTTAAACACATAAAGCATAAAGAAAGTTCATAAATATCAAGTCTAGTCATACAAGCATACATAATGTCGAATAATATAGGTTCCCGTACATTATAGGACGAGATCGGGGTTTATTATTATTGTTGATGTACTTTCAGTTTGTTGTTGAACTCGGCTGAGAGTCTTTTGATTTTCTTTTATTATACCTTTTTATATTTTATCCATTTTGGTTTATATTTATTTGTGCCTTGTTGCAAGATCCAGTGATATTGTTGTTACTCTGAGGGTCGGGAACCACTGTGAGGTCCTAACCCGTAACATTATGATTTCCCAAAATTTGGGGTGTCACAATATGGTATCAGAGCTCTAGGTTGACAACAATGACACTCGCAATTTTCTAAAGGCCGAAAAATAAATAAACAGAACCCGCAAGGGGTCTAAAATTTTAAAAGTGATTGGGGTTTTAAACTTGTGTTGTCGGTTGATGACGTGATTTATGACACTAGATTAAGCACTCTTTTAGGTAGTTTTTACATTCATTCATGCATGGTTTTGCCTTTTTTCGGGACGTTTACGCTTAATCGAGTCCTTTTGTTGGAATAGACACGAGCATTTATCGGTTTTGTAGGTATTTTGGGGAGCTTTCATGCATTATTGATCACACCCGAGGATCAAACCTCGTGATGGCCCGAATTCAAGGTCCCAATGAAGCATGTCCAAAGAAAAAAGAATAAATTGACCTAAATTGGTGTGAGCCATGCACCGGCTTTGTGTTTAGCCATGCAACCACTCATCTCGGTCCAGCCCCCACCCATCTTGGCCGAGATGCTCTCTGAAGGGGCCGAGATCTCCATTTGGACCATCATGACACTTGGCACAGATCTTCTAGCCCACGATCTTTGACTCCCATGATGGAGGGAAAGTGTTATATTACAACACAAACACACATTTTGTAGGCACTTTTGGACTTCTATTTTCTCATTGTTCCTAATTTTGAATTTCATTCTTGTTGGGCAAGCCATTGTATGAAGAAGAGAGGAAGAAGACTCCAATGAAGAGAAGAAGAAGAAGAAGAAGAAGAAGAAGAAGAAGAAGAAGAAGAAGAAGAAGAAAAAGAAGAAGAAGAAGAAGACACCATTTGATAGCTTAAGAGTGAGTTTTTGAGAGTCTTGTAGTGAGGAAAGTCGTAGAGATTGCTGAGATCGTTTTAAATCTACTCTTGTATGTTTGTTAGCTTGTTCTAAACTTATTATTCAGCTTGTTTCTTGCTTTATATTGCTTCCTTTCTCTGCATATAGCTATGGCATTCATGTTTGATGAAATGATGATGAATGAACTTGAGAAGGTTGTTGTTGGCTAAGTGGCATGTGATTCTAAGGTGATGGATGAAATGTTATGGCTAGGATGATGATAGATTGAACTTAGATGTATCTTAGGATAGTTGCTTGCTCAAAATCCCTAGCTTAATCTACAATATCGGCATGTTCTTCAACCATTTCGGCCGAGATGTTCTTGATCCACCGAGGTGTGTGGGATGTTGTTCTTAATGTGTCTGTTCTTAATGTGGCTCCGACTCAAGATCTCAAAAGATAACGTGGACAAATTTGAGGTTTGCAAAGGGAAGGTGTTCTAAGGTGGGAATAGATCACTGGCTAAGTCTCAATACTCACTATCCCAAACCAAAGATCCTCTTATCGGGTAAGTCTCAAGGTACTAAGGAAATGAACTATAATCTCAAACCAACACACCACCCAAGGGGATAGAATCAACCTTTACCGGGTAAGTCTCAGGCTAACTCTCAAAGATGGGATAAAGACACACTCAAACCCCAATAAAGGATAAACCTTTATTACCTAACACTCATTATCTTGGGTATACAAACAAAGGAATCACCGGGTAAGTCTCATCCTAGACTTGCGTTGAACCAGGAAAGGTATAACAAGATAGGATTTGGAAAACTGGAACCTCAACTCAGATAAGGATCAGGAAAGGTCTGGCCTCGCTCAGTTCATGTTCCATCTCGATCAAGATGTTCCACGACTGACCGAGGTATTCGTCGGTTAAGGTAAAGGCTAGAGCTTTCAGGGTCCACTGGGGTAAAGGCTCATTCTTTCATCGTCTTTCCCACAACCTTCAGCCAATCACCCTAGAATTGTATAGAGAACTTAGCCAACAATCATCATGATAACAACAATCAAATGTATAAGAAAGGAATCAATATTCAAACAAGAAAATCTTAACACCAAGGTCTCAATAACTCAATCAATCAAACAAACAAACTACATTCCTCAATCACAACCAGAAAGACAATTAATCAAAAAAATCTAAGAAAATCTTACAACTGCCTTCAAAATCTTCAACCTCCCTTCAAAGCCAACTTCCTTCCTTGGATCTTCCAACTTCCTTCAACTTCCAGCTTTTTGACATCCAACTGGACATGCTTCCATCCAGAAAATCCATCCTAATATATAGGAGAATCACTTGCCAAAAATAAAAGATCTCAACAAAGAATATATGATCTTGATAGCATGAATTATAGTCTATATTTTTGGGTTTGTTTGGACGTTTTATCTTTCATAATCTGCATGTTTGTATGTACATTATGTGATTTTACTACCATTTCATCTACCTTTGCGAGAATCGAGGTCTACACCTAGTTTCGTTGTAATTGCAGGTAATATGGTACGTTTTGCATCAAAAAGGAGCAAAAGGAGTCATGAGTCATTTGGAGCTACATCCAGGAAGCATAGCCATGAATTAAAGATTCACTTTGGACCAGTTTTGAGAGATTCTACATCCAGTTCTGAGTCACCTCGGTTGACCAGAGATTCATCTCGACCGAGGTGATCCAGAGAGGCCGACTCGACCGAGGCGAATACCTAGGACGCGGCGAGAATATTTTATTCCTGGCTGAGATCTTTTAAAGTTGGAAAGTGATCTTATATTTTTGGGCTTGGCTTCTGGAAGGAAGGAGATATGCAGAATCATATATTTTACCTATATTTATGGGATAATATCTTTCTAAGATTTCTTATCTTTGGAGGGTTATTTTTCCTATAAAAAGGGTTGGATTTTCCACAAATCCAACATCCGCTATCAGCGCAAGTAATCCGCCTATACCGAAAAATACGCAGCAGCCGCGTACTCCAATTTGGGAGAGAGTTGAAGAACCTTTTTGAAGGTTGAAGGAAGATTGAAGTCCATAGCTTTTATAGCTTTTATTGAAGGGTTTTGTAAGATTGTCTTCAATTCCCTCAATTGTTGTCTTGTCTTGTTGGATTATTATCCAAGGAACGCTTTTGTGTGATATTTGTTTCAGTTATTGAAGTCTTTTCATTAAATTCTTCTTTGTTCAAATATTCACCTTCTTCCCTTACATTTAATACTTTTATGATGATGATGAGTGGCTAATTTCCTTGTGTGATTCTAGGGTGATTGGCTGAAGGTTGTGGGAAAAACAATGATAGAATAATCTTAGATTCCAGTGGGATCCTGAAAGTTCGAGTCTTTAACCTTAACCCTAAGCACCTCGTTCAGTCGATGAACATTTCGGCCGAGGTGGAAACTGGCTGACCGAGGTGACTTATCTGATCCATAACTGAGAGTTAAGTGTTAGAGTTTGCCAAATCCTATTCTTATTATACCTTTCCTGGTTCAAAGCAAGCTTAGGATGAGACTTACCCGGTAATTCCTTAGTTTGTGTACCAACGATCATAAGTGTAGGTAATAAAGGTTTATCCTTTATTGGGGTTTGAGTGTGCTTCCATCCCATCTTTGTGAGTTAGCCTGAGACTTACCCGGTAAAGGTTGATTCTATTCCCTTAGATGGTATGTTAGTTTGAGGTTATAGTTCTTTATCTTAATTCCTTGAGACTTACCCGGTAATAGGAGTTACGGTTTGGGATTAGTGTGTAGTGAGACTTACCCGGTGATCTACTCCACTTTAGAAACACCTTCCCCACGCAAAAATCTCAGCTTTGTCCGCTTATCTACAGATCTTGAGTTGGAACCACAACTAGACGCTTTAATCCCTAGAATTACATGTTTGCTTTATTTGACATCTTATTCATCTTTGATTGTGTTAATTGCTCTTGTGGTTAGAATTGACATAGCATACCGTATTGACTCTGTTTCACCGAGTCCCTGTGATCGACCCCTGGAATTTTCTTGCTTTTACTACGATTGACCCGTACACTGCGGGTTCGCATCCTTGTTTTAAGCTTAAGTCTAGGGTTATAAATTTAAAGCTTGCACACACCGTTTGGAGCGAACAAGTTTTTGGCGCCGTTGCCGGGGACTTGGTCTAGACCGAGCCGGTACGGTTTGCTCTTGGGGCATTTGCCCCGTTTTGTCTAACCACTCTACTTGAGTGACTTTCGCAGGTTCTTTCTTAGGTATATGCGAAGAACCCGCACTGGGAAGGAAATCGTTCCTTACGATCCCGAACCAGAAAAGATATACAAGCGACGCTTAAGAGAAGCGAAGATGGCCCAACAAGACGATCGCGATCTTGCGGCCCAATTAAGAGAGACGCAGGAGCTGCTACGTCTCAGTAAAGAAGAGCTAAGGCAAGAAAAAGAAGAGAATCATGCCAGGACTGCAGCAATCGAAGCTGAGATTGCAGCCATTCGGGACCAGATTCTACTTCGACCGAGGGAGGATCCAGTAGTTGATCCTCGACCGAGGCAGATTCCAGTACCCGATGCCCCGGCCGAGGTACTTCCACCTCGGATGCCAGTCCGAGATGTTCTTCTTGCAGGAATTCCACAAACTCTAGGTCAAAGGATGGACCCTAATCAACAACTAAGGCGTCCAGGAGTGAACCTAGGAGATCCAGCGGATCATGACTATGAACTTCGACCGCAAGTTCTAGCCATGATTCGCCAATGTCAATTCGGAGGACTAGAGAAGGAGTCGCCGCATCAACATCTTCAAAACTACGAGATCTTGATGGAAACCTTGCGACCATCCAGAATTGAGAACAACAACTACAAGCTAAGACCTTTCTACTTTTCTTTAAAAGATAGAGCTCTTACTTGGTATCAATCTCTCCCTCCAGGAAAAATTAGCACATGGGAAGAGATGACTACGGAATTCTTGACCAAATTCTTTCCACCCTCGAAGACCGCTGAAATGAGGGGGAAGATCAATGCTTTCATCATGAAGGACAAGGAGAGCTTGTCCAAATCTTGGGAGCGGTTCAAGGATATCCTTTTGGATTGCCCACATCATGGGATTCCAAAGATCGAGTTGTTGGAGATCTACTTCAAAGGGCTGGACGGAAGCAACCAGTTCAATCTCCAACTACTCTCCGCCGGTACCTTCATGGACATGGCGGTTGACGAGGCCTGGGACTTCATTGAGAAGCAAGCCTTGCACATGGAGAAATACACCCACCAAGGAGCTGAAGGTGGAGTTAAAAGAGTCAACTTTCAAGAGACTCAACCCAACAACAACCAACTCACGTCCTTGAAGAACGACGTGAAGCAATTAAAGGAGCTCTTGATGGCTCAAACTAAGAAGGAAGAGCAAGGGCAAAGGAACAACAACAACAATAACGGGTACCGTAACAACAACAACGGACCCCGAAACAATAACTACAACAACAACAATAGAGGATCCAATAGCAACAATTGGAGGGCGAATAACCAAAATCACGGTAACAACCACTCAAACTCCAACTCTAATGATTCCTCTAACCCTTTCCTCTCTTCTCCTTCTTCTTCTTCTACTCCATTGAAAAGCCAAGGGCAAGGATCAAGTTCGTCTCAGCCGGAAAAGAAGGACGCAGTCCTGGAGGCAATCTTGATCAAGCTTAGTGCTATGGAGAATTCTATGACTTCACTTTCGAGGGCCCAAAAGTCCTTCGAACAACAACTTGCTAATAGGGCGAATGAAGCGCCAAGAGATCCGGGGAAGCTTCCAGCAAAGACGGAAACTAACCCTAAGGGCCAGTGCATGGCCATAACGACGAGGAGTGGACTCAAAACTGCAGATCCAGTACCTCGCTCGACGCAGACCACCTCGGTCCAGATCCAGTCGAAGAACACCTCGACCGAGATGCCAACCGAGGCGGCGCAACAGAAAGCAGGAGGAACGACAGAAACTTATGTTCCACCTCCTGCATATAAACCACCACTTCCATTCCCTCAGTCCAGAGCCAGAGCACATCTTGACAAGCACTTTGGTAAGTTTCTTGACTTGATGAATAAGCTACATATTAATATTCCTTTCCTTGATGCTATTTTAGGTATGCCCGCCTATGGGAAATTCTTAAAAGAGATCTTATCAAGGAAGAGGAAACTGGAGGATGTTGGTGAAGTTAGGATGACATCTAAATCTTCGGAGCTTATCAAGATCATGAAGGAAAAGATGCCACCTAAGTTGAGAGATCCCGGCTCATTTTGCATCCCCATTCAAGTCGGGGATGTCACTTGTGAAGCCCTTTGTGATCTAGGAGCCAGCGTGAGTATCATCCCGCTGGAGCTATGCACTAAGATCGGTCTTGGAGAGCCCAAGCCGGTCAAGATTCGACTTTACATGGCGGATCGCTCCATCACCCATCCCGTGGGCATTTTGGAGGACGTTCCGGTCAAGTTAGGTAACTTCTATCTACCTATAGATTTTGTCGTACTTGACATTCCTGCAGATTACCCTGTTCCTATCATTCTCGGGAGGCCATTTCTAGCAACTTCGGGTTGCAATGTGGATTGCAGGAACGCCAAGTTGAAATTCAACGTTGGTGGCGATGAGGTGGAGTTCGCACTACTTGCAGCCATGAAAGGGGAGCAACTAACTAATGATATCTTCAACATCTACGATGAAGAAGAATCAAGGGAATTGGTGAGCTCTATCCTTATTAATGATCCACTCGAAAGAGTTATTAGCTTCAGTTTAATGGAGGAAGGTATAGATGCTTCTTGTGATGCAGATATACGGAGCTTGAAGGCACTGGAAGAAGATCCAGGAGCTAAAACTGAGAAGCTAGTCCAGGAGACGAAGATCTCCAGTCTCGGTTCCAGTAACAATACCTCGACCGAGGCACTTTCTGGACGGAGCGAGGCATCTGAAGAACACCTCGGTCAACGCCTTTGCGCCTCGACCGAGGTCGACAGCGAGACGATTCAAACTGAGATTGCATTCAGTCCAGTTTCTGACACCACTCCACTGGAAAGAGGAAGCACAGACCCCTCTCAAAAAGCACCCCCAGTTGTGGAGCTTAAACAACTCCCTAGCCACTTGAGGTACATCTTTCTTGGGCCGGATTCTACTTATCCCGTTATTGCTAGTGCTTCCCTCTCCGATTCTGAATTATCTAAGCTAATGCATGTCCTGAGAAAGCATCGAAGAGCCATAGGTTACACCACTGATGATCTTATTGGCATTAACCCTTCTTTCTGCATGCATAGAATTTTAATGGAAGATAATCATAAGACTTCACGGGAACCTCAAAGACGGTTAAATCCGATCATGAAAGAGGTTGTGAAGAAGGAAGTTCTTAAGTTGTTAGATGCAGGTATTATTTATCCTATCTCGGACAGCAAGTGGGTTAGCCCGGTGCATGTCGTCCCGAAGAAAGGAGGGATGACCGTTGTAACGAATAAGAACAACGAGTTAATCCCAACAAGGACCGTTACGGGCTGGAGAGTTTGCATCGACTATAGGAAGCTGAACACGGCAACTCGGAAGGATCATTTTCCGCTTCCTTTCATTGATCAAATGCTCGAACGGTTGGCCCAGCATTCACACTTTTGTTACTTGGACGGCTATAGTGGGTTCTTCCAGATTCCTATCCATCCGGATGATCAGGAAAATACCACTTTCACTTGTCCTTGGGGGACGTTTGCTTATCGGAGGATGCCATTCGGATTGTGCAATGCACCCGCTACCTTCCAGCGATGCATGATGGCTATCTTCTCCGAGTACATAGAGGAGATCATGGAGGTATTCATGGATGATTTTTCTGTATATGGTTCCTCTTTTGATGATTGCCTATCTAACCTTTCTCTAGTGCTTAAAAGATGTGAAGACACTAACCTCGTTTTGAATTGGGAGAAGTGTCATTTTATGGTTAATGAAGGCATTGTGCTAGGACACCTCGTTTCTAATCGAGGTATTGAGGTCGATCGAGCTAAGATCGAGACTATTGAGAAACTCCCTCCTCCTTGTTCTGTTAAAGGAGTGAGGAGTTTTCTCGGGCATGCAGGTTTCTACAGGAGATTCATCAAGGACTTCTCCAAGATTTCTAAACCTCTAACAAACCTCTTGAATAAAGATGTTGTTTTTGAGTTTTCGCAGGAGTGTCTTGATGCTTTTTACAGGATTAAGGAAGCGTTGATCTCCGCTCCCATTATCCAACCTCCTGATTGGACCTTACCCTTTGAGGTCATGTGTGACGCTAGTGATGTAGCCGTAGGAGCGGTGCTTGGACAGAAGAAAGATGGACGGACCACCGCCATTTATTATGCTAGCAAAACGCTAGATGAAGCACAACGCAACTACGCTACCACCGAGAAAGAGTTATTGGCGGTTGTATATGCTTTCGAGAAGTTTCGTTCCTATCTAGTAGGGGCGAAAGTCATTGTCTACACCGACCATGCAGCCATTCGTTACTTGTTGGCTAAGAAAGATGCAAAGCCGCGCCTTATTCGATGGATTCTCTTGCTTCAAGAGTTTGACCTAGAGATCCGCGATAAGAAGGGATCCGAGAATTCAGTTGCGGATCACCTCAGCCGGCTACCGGAATCCTCCCGCGAGACGGATAGCCCACCCATAGACGATTCATTCCCCGACGAGCACCTACACGTCTTGGAGCGTTTGATGGATCTACTTACTTCACCCCACGATGGAGGTGAAGTATGGGGTGAGGGAATCTCCTACCTCGTTTGAGACGCATTATGGTCCAGCTAGCGACCTTAAATCAAGCGCTTCTTGGGAGGCAACCCAAGGTATTGCTCTTCTTTCCCGTTTTCTAGTCTAGCTTAGATAGTTTTTGTTTTTGCTTTGCTTTGCTTTGTTTTTGGCGTTCTGGACAGACAACAGGAAGGAGCACATCTGGAAGGAAAGAAGTTCGAGATTCAGAGAAGACAGAAGCACCTCGGTCACTGTCAGAGCACCTCGACCGAGTTGATTCTTGAGGCAACCGAGGCGACTAGGGTTTCTGCAGAACCACCTCGGTCCATACCACCTCGGGCCAGTCGAGACCATCTCGACCGAGGTGACAGCAGATCCAGTAACAGTATAAAAAGAAAAAAAATTACAGTTTCGTTTTTTTACTCTCCTCGACCGCGGCGAACAGAAGTACCTCGCTCTCCTTCGTCTCTCGCTCGTTTTCGAAGATTTCTGCTTCCAAACCGCGATTAAAGAGTAGAGGAGTCGATTGCTACTACAGATCTGCAGGAAATTTGAGCGTTTCGACCGAAACGAGGTAAAAACGTTCGAAAACCCTAACTCGCTCGTTTACTGCATATTGGGCTTTGGTTGCCCTTGATTCTGTTGAGGAAATCTTTAAGTACCCCTTAGGAAGCATCGGTAGTGATTTTTGGGGGAAAAGAACTGAAATTCAGAGAGTGGAAATCGAACTGTCTTCGCCTTGGTCCAGTCGCTCTGCACCTCGGTCGAGGTGATTCTTGGTATTTGTCAGTCGACCGAGGTAGTCTGACAGTGTGTTTTGAAGATGAGTTCAGATCGCCGTTTAGCTCTGAGAGACAGATCCTCCCCTTCCCCTTCTCCTTCCTCATCCCGTCCCTACCGCCCGGCCATCCACGAGAGATGCCGGGTAGACTATGAGAGGATAGCTGGCCGTCCAGTCATCGCACCACGATTTCTGGATGTGTCCGCTTTTGACTGCCTAGGGTTAGATGCTGACCTTAGGAGGATGATTGCTACAGTGGGGCTAGATCAGTTCACTGAGATCCGAGCCCCAGCCTACTTAGAGCCGACACTCGAGTTTGTTAGCTCCTTCTCCTACCTTCCCACAGAGCGGTCTGTGAAGTACCGGCTGATGAGCCGGAACTTCATCGTTCCTTTAGAGGTTTGGAGAGAGATCTTTGGCTTTCCTGACCCCACTGCTGTAGACTTCCCCTCCCGATCCGTAGCTAGGGAGTTCTGGGGACAGATAGCCCACATTACTACACACGCAGACAGATGGCGCCCTGGAGATTCCAGGGAGAAGGTCATCTTCCACCCAGCCTTCAGACTTGCCCACAGGATCTTCAGTGAGACACTTCTGGCGCGTACTGAGACGCCCCAGAAGATCAGACAGGGTGAGCTCTTCAGCCTCTATTGCATGGTTACAGGAGGCTTCCCAGACTTTGGCTTGCTCCTTGCAGAGGATCTGCATAGGATCAAGGCCAAGGCGAAGGGAGATATTTGCTGTGGAGGTCTAGTCACCCACATCGCCACTTACCACGGGATGGACCTCAGCGTTTGTACATTGGCGGCGGCTCCGAAGCCGCTGGGATTGCAGGAGATGATCACACGGAGGATTCTAGTTCCCCGTGGTTTGACCACTCCATACGTCGCCATGCCTTGGGAGCGGACTGCACCTCAGGGCATCCGCTGGTCTGCGCAGTTCACAGTCTTTGATCCGCATTTCTGGCAGACTGCTTGGGATACACTCATGGAGGATCATAGAGAGGCAGCAGCTGCCCCTGCTGAGGCTGAGGATGAGGATGACGACGATGATGAGACAGTGGATGAGAGAGGAGGTGGCGTCCCGATGGACACAGGGACAGATACAGCTGGGACGAGCGCGCCACCTATTATTGATTTAGATGATGAGGAGGACACTGAGCCGGCGCCAGCCGCGACATCTCCAGTCAGACCTGCTGGACGCAGGAGGCGTGGAGTGAGGGACAGAGCTGCACACCGACGGATTGATGACCTGACAGATCAGGTTATCGACTCATATGCTGCACTTTCGCTGGATATCCGCGAGATGCAGGAGCGGCAGCATCATCAGCACATGATGGCTCAGCTACAGTTTGAGCGTATCATGGGCCATCCCTATGATCCGACTCAGTTCCCCTACATACCACCACCACCGCCGGATCAGGACTACTGAGGAGCTGCAGGGTTTCTTTATTATATTTTTTATGCAGTTCGGCTCTTATCCGGTGAGTTCTCCTGTTTTAGACTTTTATTATACCCACTGGGACAGTGTGTCTCAAGTATGGGGTATTTGTCTGTATTATTTGACTACGTGACTACTTGATGTATTCGACACTTATGATGTATTTTATTTATCGGATATTTTCATATTTATGCTTCATTTCCTTTATATGATTATCTGATATTACATGCATACTTACAGGTTATTTGATTGAGAAAAACGTCGAAACTGAAAAAAAAATGGGGTATATAAAAAAATTTTTGACCTCGACCGGGGAGATTCTGGCCGAACGAGGTAATTCACCTCGGTTGAACCAAGAACACCTCGACCGAGGTGGTGTTAACTGAGAGTTTTCGAAAGCGAATTTTTGTTACTTATCTGGATATGATCTCAGTGAAGATCTTGTTTACCTACTGGTTTTAAATTCTTTATGTGTTTGAAAGGTTTTATGATATGTTTAAGTTGCTAAATGCTTTGTTTGAAATTATTGGCATGTTTAATACTTTGTTTTTATCCAAATTATGTTGAATTTGAAGGTTGACACCGCAGGTTAAGTTCTCTCACTTTCTTCTTGGAAAGACCAAGGCAATTCATTCTTCTCTCTTCTTCTTCTTGATCATGCTTAGCCCCTCATATACATTTTGCCTCCCTTTACCTATCCGGGAATTTGGAAGCAAGCGAAGTGGTGAAAGCAAGTTAAAGTTGAAAAGTGGGTTGGAAGTGAAAGTGTTAGAAAGCAATAATAGGTTTGGGGAAGTCAATCATGAAGATGAGTAACTCGGCACCATTCACATAGCCGGGTGTTTGTGTCTTGCCAAAGTCGGATTGAGCGATATTCCTATCGGGTCATGGTATGTGCATCAAGGGTTTGATGCATCTCAAGAAATTGATGATTGCAGATTTCCTAGGCTTCGGTTATTGTGCACCTCTGTCCATGCATCCCAAAAAGTAAAGTAAAGAAAAAGTGCAAAATAAGCAAAGCTTATTGGTGGAAGATGTTGCAAGTCAAAAGTGAAAGTGAAGTTCATCCTTTTCCCGGATTCTAGCACCACATTACCTTACATACATCCCTACCCTACACGTTTCTTGACCTTTCTTTTGGGAAGCCCTTGAGACCTTGAGCTTGTTGATTGACTTAGCGGTTTAAACTGGATTATACATGATTAATTTTGATAATTATGATTTATTATGCATTCTATGATTTTATGCAAAGATGAACAACTTTTCTATATTCATAAAATGTTTTGAGCATATTAAGTTTTTAAATTCCAGGAAGTACTCTCTTAGAGTGATCTATGATAGTTGCACACCATAAAATGTTTTTGAAAGGCTTTTTCACTGATTTTCTTGACTTATAATCCATTCTATCTTGTCTTCTATATGCGGAACTTGCTTGGGGACAAGCAAGGGCTAAGTATGGGGTATTTTGATAGCATGAATTATAGTCTATATTTTTGGGTTTGTTTGGACGTTTTATCTTTCATAATCTGCATGTTTGTATGTACATTATGTGATTTTACTACCATTTCATCTACCTTTGCGAGAATCGAGGTCTACACCTAGTTTCGTTGTAATTGCAGGTAATATGGTACGTTTTGCATCAAAAAGGAGCAAAAGGAGTCATGAGTCATTTGGAGCTACATCCAGGAAGCATAGCCATGAATTAAAGATTCACTTTGGACCAGTTTTGAGAGATTCTACATCCAGTTCTGAGTCACCTCGGTTGACCAGAGATTCATCTCGACCGAGGTGATCCAGAGAGGCCGACTCGACCGAGGCGAATACCTAGGACGCGACGAGAATATTTTATTCCTGGCTGAGATCTTTTAAAGTTGGAAAGTGATCTTATATTTTTGGGCTTGGCTTCTGGAAGGAAGGAGATATGCAGAATCATATATTTTACCTATATTTATGGGATAATATCTTTCTAAGATTTCTTATCTTTGGAGGGTTATTTTTCCTATAAAAAGGGTTGGATTTTCCACAAATCCAACATCCGCTATCAGCGCAAGTAATCCGCCTATACCGAAAAATACGCAGCAGCCGCGTACTCCAATTTGGGAGAGAGTTGAAGAACCTTTTTGAAGGTTGAAGGAAGATTGAAGTCCATAGCTTTTATAGCTTTTATTGAAGGGTTTTGTAAGATTGTCTTCAATTCCCTCAATTGTTGTCTTGTCTTGTTGGATTATTATCCAAGGAACGCTTTTGTGTGATATTTGTTTCAGTTATTGAAGTCTTTTCATTAAATTCTTCTTTGTTCAAATATTCACCTTCTTCCCTTACATTTAATACTTTTATGATGATGATGAGTGGCTAATTTCCTTGTGTGATTCTAGGGTGATTGGCTGAAGGTTGTGGGAAAAACAATGATAGAATAATCTTAGATTCCAGTGGGATCCTGAAAGTTCGAGTCTTTAACCTTAACCCTAAGCACCTCGTTCAGTCGATGAACATTTCGGCCGAGGTGGAAACTGGCTGACCGAGGTGACTTATCTGATCCATAACTGAGAGTTAAGTGTTAGAGTTTGCCAAATCCTATTCTTATTATACCTTTCCTGGTTCAAAGCAAGCTTAGGATGAGACTTACCCGGTAATTCCTTAGTTTGTGTACCAACGATCATAAGTGTAGGTAATAAAGGTTTATCCTTTATTGGGGTTTGAGTGTGCTTCCATCCCATCTTTGTGAGTTAGCCTGAGACTTACCCGGTAAAGGTTGATTCTATTCCCTTAGATGGTATGTTAGTTTGAGGTTATAGTTCTTTATCTTAATTCCTTGAGACTTACCCGGTAATAGGAGTTACGGTTTGGGATTAGTGTGTAGTGAGACTTACCCGGTGATCTACTCCACTTTAGAAACACCTTCCCCACGCAAAAATCTCAGCTTTGTCCGCTTATCTACAGATCTTGAGTTGGAACCACAACTAGACGCTTTAATCCCTAGAATTACATGTTTGCTTTATTTGACATCTTATTCATCTTTGATTGTGTTAATTGCTCTTGTGGTTAGAATTGACATAGCATACCGTATTGACTCTGTTTCACCGAGTCCCTGTGATCGACCCCTGGAATTTTCTTGCTTTTACTACGATTGACCCGTACACTGCGGGTTCGCATCCTTGTTTTAAGCTTAAGTCTAGGGTTATAAATTTAAAACTTGCACACACCGTTTGGAGCGAACAAGTTTTTGGCGCCGTTGCCGGGGACTTGGTCTAGACCGAGCCGGTACGGTTTGCTCTTGGGGCATTTGCCCCGTTTTGTCTAACCACTCTACTTGAGTGACTTTCGCAGGTTCTTTCTTAGGTATATGCGAAGAACCCGCACTGGGAAGGAAATCGTTCCTTACGATCCCGAACCAGAAAAGACATACAAGCGACGCTTAAGAGAAGCGAAGATGGCCCAACAAGACGATCGCGATCTTGCGGCCCAATTAAGAGAGACGCAGGAGCTGCTACGTCTCAGTAAAGAAGAGCTAAGGCAAGAAAAAGAAGAGAATCATGCCAGGACTGCAGCAATCGAAGCTGAGATTGCAGCCATTCGGGACCAGATTCTACTTCGACCGAGGGAGGATCCAGTAGTTGATCCTCGACCGAGGCAGATTCCAGTACCCGATGCCCCGGCCGAGGTACTTCCACCTCGGATGCCAGTCCGAGATGTTCTTCTTGCAGGAATTCCACAAACTCTAGGTCAAAGGATGGACCCTAATCAACAACTGAGGCGTCCAGGAGTGAACCTAGGAGATCCAGCGGATCATGACTATGAACTTCGACCGCAAGTTCTAGCCATGATTCGCCAATGTCAATTCGGAGGACTAGAGAAGGAGTCGCCGCATCAACATCTTCAAAACTACGAGATCTTGATGGAAACCTTGCGACCATCCAGAATTGAGAACAACAACTACAAGCTAAGACCTTTCTACTTTTCTTTAAAAGATAGAGCTCTTACTTGGTATCAATCTCTCCCTCCAGGAAAAATTAGCACATGGGAAGATATGACTACGGAATTCTTGACCAAATTCTTTCCACCCTCGAAGACCGCTGAAATGAGGGGGAAGATCAATGCTTTCATCATGAAGGACAAGGAGAGCTTGTCCAAATCTTGGGAGCGGTTCAAGGATATCCTTTTGGATTTCCCACATCATGGGATTCCAAAGATCGAGTTGTTGGAGATCTACTTCAAAGGGCTGGACGGAAGCACCCAGTTCAATCTCCAACTACTCTCCGCCGGTACCTTCATGGACATGGCGGTTGACGAGGCCTGGGACTTCATTGAGAAGCAAGCCTTGCACATGGAGAAATACACCCACCAAGGAGCTGAAGGTGGAGTTAAAAGAGTCAACTTTCAAGAGACTCAACCCAACAACAACCAACTCACGTCCTTGAAGAACGACGTGAAGCAATTAAAGGAGCTCTTGATGGCTCAAACTAAGAAGGAAGAGCAAGGGCAAAGGAACAACAACAACAATAACGGGTACCGTAACAACAACAACGGACCCCGAAACAATAACTACAACAACAACAATAGAGGATCCAATAGCAACAATTGGAGGGCGAATAACCAAAATCACGGTAACAACCACTCAAACTCCAACTCTAATGATTCCTCTAACCCTTTCCTCTCTTCTCCTTCTTCTTCTTCTACTCCATTGAAAAGCCAAGGGCAAGGATCAAGTTCGTCTCAGCCGGAAAAGAAGGACGCAGTCCTGGAGGCAATCTTGATCAAGCTTAGTGCTATGGAGAATTCTATGACTTCACTTTCGAGGGCCCAAAAGTCCTTCGAACAACAACTTGCTAATAGGGCGAATGAAGCACCAAGAGATCCGGGGAAGCTTCCAGCAAAGACGGAAACTAACCCTAAGGGCCAGTGCATGGCCATAACGACGAGGAGTGGACTCAAAACTGCAGATCCAGTACCTCGCTCGACGCAGACCACCTCGGTCCAGATCCAGTCGAAGAACACCTCGACCGAGATGCCAACCGAGGCGGCGCAACAGAAAGCAGGAGGAACGACAGAAACTTATGTTCCACCTCCTGCATATAAACCACCACTTCCATTCCCTCAGTCCAGAGCCAGAGCACATCTTGACAAGCACTTTGGTAAGTTTCTTGACTTGATGAATAAGCTACATATTAATATTCCTTTCCTTGATGCTATTTTAGGTATGCCCGCCTATGGGAAATTCTTAAAAGAGATCTTATCAAGGAAGAGGAAACTGGAGGATGTTGGTGAAGTTAGGATGACATCTAAATCTTCGGAGCTTATCAAGATCATGAAGGAAAAGATGCCACCTAAGTTGAGAGATCCCGGCTCATTTTGCATCCCCATTCAAGTCGGGGATGTCACTTGTGAAGCCCTTTGTGATCTAGGAGCCAGCGTGAGTATCATCCCGCTGGAGCTATGCACTAAGATCGGTCTTGGAGAGCCCAAGCCGGTCAAGATTCGACTTTACATGGCGGATCGCTCCATCACCCATCCCGTGGGCATTTTGGAGGACGTTCCGGTCAAGTTAGGTAACTTCTATCTACCTATAGATTTTGTCGTACTTGACATTCCTGCAGATTACCCTGTTCCTATCATTCTCGGGAGGCCATTTCTAGCAACTTCGGGTTGCAATGTGGATTGCAGGAACGCCAAGTTGAAATTCAACGTTGGTGGCGATGAGGTGGAGTTCGCACTACTTGCAGCCATGAAAGGGGAGCAACTAACTAATGATATCTTCAACATCTACGATGAAGAAGAATCAAGGGAATTGGTGAGCTCTATCCTTATTAATGATCCACTCGAAAGAGTTATTAGCTTCAGTTTAATGGAGGAAGGTATAGATGCTTCTTGTGATGCAGATATACGGAGCTTGAAGGCACTGGAAGAAGATCCAGGAGCTAAAACTGAGAAGCTAGTCCAGGAGACGAAGATCTCCAGTCTCGGTTCCAGTAACAATACCTCGACCGAGGCACTTTCTGGACGGAGCGAGGCATCTGAAGAACACCTCGGTCAACGCCTTTGCGCCTCGACCGAGGTCGACAGCGAGACGATTCAAACTGAGATTGCATTCAGTCCAGTTTCTGACACCACTCCACTGGAAAGAGGAAGCACAGACCCCTCTCAAAAAGCACCCCCAGTTGTGGAGCTTAAACAACTCCCTAGCCACTTGAGGTACATCTTTCTTGGGCCGGATTCTACTTATCCCGTTATTGCTAGTGCTTCCCTCTCCGATTCTGAATTATCTAAGCTAATGCATGTCCTGAGAAAGCATCGAAGAGCCATAGGTTACACCACTGATGATCTTATTGGCATTAACCCTTCTTTCTGCATGCATAGAATTTTAATGGAAGATAATCATAAGACTTCACGGGAACCTCAAAGACGGTTAAATCCGATCATGAAAGAGGTTGTGAAGAAGGAAGTTCTTAAGTTGTTAGATGCAGGTATTATTTATCCTATCTCGGACAGCAAGTGGGTTAGCCCGGTGCATGTCGTCCCGAAGAAAGGAGGGATGACCGTTGTAACGAATAAGAACAACGAGTTAATCCCAACAAGGACCGTTACGGGCTGGAGAGTTTGCATCGACTATAGGAAGCTGAACACGGCAACTCGGAAGGATCATTTTCCGCTTCCTTTCATTGATCAAATGCTCGAACGGTTGGCCCAGCATTCACACTTTTGTTACTTGGACGGCTATAGTGGGTTCTTCCAGATTCCTATCCATCCGGATGATCAGGAAAATACCACTTTCACTTGTCCTTGGGGGACGTTTGCTTATCGGAGGATGCCATTCGGATTGTGCAATGCACCCGCTACCTTCCAGCGATGCATGATGGCTATCTTCTCCGAGTACATAGAGGAGATCATGGAGGTATTCATGGATGATTTTTCTGTATATGGTTCCTCTTTTGATGATTGCCTATCTAACCTTTCTCTAGTGCTTAAAAGATGTGAAGACACTAACCTCGTTTTGAATTGGGAGAAGTGTCATTTTATGGTTAATGAAGGCATTGTGCTAGGACACCTCGTTTCTAATCGAGGTATTGAGGTCGATCGAGCTAAGATCGAGACTATTGAGAAACTCCCTCCTCCTTGTTCTGTTAAAGGAGTGAGGAGTTTTCTCGGGCATGCAGGTTTCTACAGGAGATTCATCAAGGACTTCTCCAAGATTTCTAAACCTCTAACAAACCTCTTGAATAAAGATGTTGTTTTTGAGTTTTCGCAGGAGTGTCTTGATGCTTTTTACAGGATTAAGGAAGCGTTGATCTCCGCTCCCATTATCCAACCTCCTGATTGGACCTTACCCTTTGAGGTCATGTGTGACGCTAGTGATGTAGCCGTAGGAGCGGTGCTTGGACAGAAGAAAGATGGACGGACCACCGCCATTTATTATGCTAGCAAAACGCTAGATGAAGCACAACGCAACTACGCTACCACCGAGAAAGAGTTATTGGCGGTTGTATATGCTTTCGAGAAGTTTCGTTCCTATCTAGTAGGGGCGAAAGTCATTGTCTACACCGACCATGCAGCCATTCGTTACTTGTTGGCTAAGAAAGATGCAAAGCCGCGCCTTATTCGATGGATTCTCTTGCTTCAAGAGTTTGACCTAGAGATCCGCGATAAGAAGGGATCCGAGAATTCAATTGCGGATCACCTCAGCCGGCTACCGGAATCCTCCCGCGAGACGGATAGCCCACCCATAGACGATTCATTCCCCGACGAGCACCTACACGTCTTGGAGCGTTTGATGGATCTACTTACTTCACCCCACGATGGAGGTGAAGTATGGGGTGAGGGAATCTCCTACCTCGTTTGAGACGCATTATGGTCCAGCTAGCGACCTTAAATCAAGCGCTTCTTGGGAGGCAACCCAAGGTATTGCTCTTCTTTCCCGTTTTCTAGTCTAGCTTAGATAGTTTTTGTTTTTGCTTTGCTTTGCTTTGTTTTTGGCGTTCTGGACAGACAACAGGAAGGAGCACATCTGGAAGGAAAGAAGTTCGAGATTCAGAGAAGACAGAAGCACCTCGGTCACTGTCAGAGCACCTCGACCGAGTTGATTCTTGAGGCAACCGAGGCGACTAGGGTTTCTGCAGAACCACCTCGGTCCATACCACCTCGGGCCAGTCGAGACCATCTCGACCGAGGTGACAGCAGATCCAGTAACAGTATAAAAAGAAAAAAAATTACAGTTTCGTTTTTTTTACTCTCCTCGACCGCGGCGAACAGAAGTACCTCGCTCTCCTTCGTCTCTCGCTCGTTTTCGAAGATTTCTGCTTCCAAACCGCGATTAAAGAGTAGAGGAGTCGATTGCTACTACAGATCTGCAGGAAATTTGAGCGTTTCGACCGAAACGAGGTAAAAACGTTCGAAAACCCTAACTCGCTCGTTTACTGCATATTGGGCTTTGGTTGCCCTTGATTCTGTTGAGGAAATCTTTAAGTACCCCTTAGGAAGCATCGGTAGTGATTTTTGGGGGAAAAGAACTGAAATTCAAAGAGTGGAAATCGAACTGTCTTCGCCTCGGTCCAGTCGCTCTGCACCTCGGTCGAGGTGATTCTTGGTATTTGTCAGTCGACCGAGGTAGTCTGACAGTGTGTTTTGAAGATGAGTTCAGATCGCCGTTTAGCTCTGAGAGACAGATCCTCCCCTTCCCCTTCTCCTTCCTCATCCCGTCCCTACCGCCCGGCCATCCACGAGAGATGCCGGGTAGACTATGAGAGGATAGCTGGCCGTCCAGTCATCGCACCACGATTTCTGGATGTGTCCGCTTTTGACTGCCTAGGGTTAGATGCTGACCTTAGGAGGATGATTGCTACAGTGGGGCTAGATCAGTTCACTGAGATCCGAGCCCCAGCCTACTTAGAGCCGACACTCGAGTTTGTTAGCTCCTTCTCCTACCTTCCCACAGAGCGGTCTGTGAAGTACCGGCTGATGAGCCGGAACTTCATCGTTCCTTTAGAGGTTTGGAGAGAGATCTTTGGCTTTCCTGACCCCACTGCTGTAGACTTCCCCTCCCGATCCGTAGCTAGGGAGTTCTGGGGACAGATAGCCCACATTACTACACACGCAGACAGATGGTGCCCTGGAGATTCCAGGGAGAAGGTCATCTTCCACCCAGCCTTCAGACTTGCCCACAGGATCTTCAGTGAGACACTTCTGGCGCGTACTGAGACGCCCCAGAAGATCAGACAGGGTGAGCTCTTCAGCCTCTATTGCATGGTTACAGGAGGCTTCCCAGACTTTGGCTTGCTCCTTGCAGAGGATCTGCATAGGATCAAGGCCAAGGCGAAGGGAGATATTTGCTGTGGAGGTCTAGTCACCCACATCGCCACTTACCACGGGATGGACCTCAGCGTTTGTACATTGGCGGCGGCTCCGAAGCCGCTGGGATTGCAGGAGATGATCACACGGAGGATTCTAGTTCCCCGTGGTTTGACCACTCCATACGTCGCCATGCCTTGGGAGCGGACTGCACCTCAGGGCATCCGCTGGTCTGCGCAGTTCACAGTCTTTGATCCGCATTTCTGGCAGACTGCTTGGGATACACTCATGGAGGATCATAGAGAGGCAGCAGCTGCCCCTGCTGAGGCTGAGGATGAGGATGACGACGATGATGAGACAGTGGATGAGAGAGGAGGTGGCGTCCCGATGGACACAGGGACAGATACAGCTGGGACGAGCGCGCCACCTATTATTGATTTAGATGATGAGGAGGACACTGAGCCGGCGCCAGCCGCGACATCTCCAGTCAGACCTGCTGGACGCAGGAGGCGTGGAGTGAGGGACAGAGCTGCACACCGACGGATCGATGACCTGACAGATCAGGTTATCGACTCATATGCTGCACTTTCGCTGGATATCCGCGAGATGCAGGAGCGGCAGCATCATCAGCACATGATGGCTCAGCTACAGTTTGAGCGTATCATGGGCCATCCCTATGATCCGACTCAGTTCCCCTACATACCACCACCACCGCCGGATCAGGACTACTGAGGAGCTGCAGGGTTTCTTTATTATATTTTTTATGCAGTTCGGCTCTTATCCGGTGAGTTCTCCTGTTTTAGACTTTTATTATACCCACTGGGACAGTGTGTCTCAAGTATGGGGTATTTGTCTGTATTATTTGACTACGTGACTACTTGATGTATTCGACACTTATGATGTATTTTATTTATCGGATATTTTCATATTTATGCTTCATTTGCCTTTATATGATTTTGATATTACATGCATACTTACAGGTTATTTGATTGAGAAAAACGTCGAAACTGAAAAAAAAATGGGGTATATAAAAAAATTTTTGACCTCGACCGGGGAGATTCTGGCCGAACGAGGTAATTCACCTCGGTTGAACCAAGAACACCTCGACCGAGGTGGTGTTAACTGAGAGTTTTCGAAAGCGAATTTTTGTTACTTATTTGGATATGATCTCAGTGAAGATCTTGTTTACCTACTGGTTTTAAATTCTTTATGTGTTTGAAAGGTTTTATGATATGTTTAAGTTGCTAAATGCTTTGTTTGAAATTATTGGCATGTTTAATACTTTGTTTTTATCCAAATTATGTTGAATTTGAAGGTTGACACCGCAGGTTAAGTTCTCTCACTTTCTTCTTGGAAAGACCAAGGCAATTCATTCTTCTCTCTTCTTCTTCTTGATCATGCTTAGCCCCTCATATACATTTTGCCTCCCTTTACCTATCCGGGAATTTGGAAGCAAGCGAAGTGGTGAAAGCAAGTTAAAGTTGAAAAGTGGGCTGGAAGTGAAAGTGTTAGAAAGCAATAATAGGTTTGGGGAAGTCAATCATGAAGATGAGTAACTCGGCACCATTCACATAGCCGGGTGTTTGTGTCTTGCCAAAGTCGGATTGAGCGATATTCCTATCGGGTCATGGTATGTGCATCAAGGGTTTGATGCATCTCAAGAAATTGATGATTGCAGATTTCCTAGGCTTCGGTTATTGTGCACCTCTGTCCATGCATCCCAAAAAGTAAAGTAAAGAAAAAGTGCAAAATAAGCAAAGCTTATTGGTGGAAGATGTTGCAAGTCAAAAGTGAAAGTGAAGTTCATCCTTTTCCCGGATTCTAGCACCACATTACCTTACATACATCCCTACCCTACACGTTTCTTGACCTTTCTTTTGGGAAGCCCTTGAGACCTTGAGCTTGTTGATTAACTTAGCGGTTTAAACTGGATTATACATGATTAATTTTGATAATTATGATTTATTATGCATTCTATGATTTTATGCAAAGATGAACAACTTTTCTATATTCATAAAATGTTTTGAGCATATTAAGTTTTTAAATTCCAGGAAGTACTCTCTTAGAGTGATCTATGATAGTTGCACACCATAAAATGTTTTTGAAAGGCTTTTTCACTGATTTTCTTGACTTATAATCCATTCTATCTTGTCTTCTATATGCGGAACTTGCTTGGGGACAAGCAAGGGCTAAGTATGGGGTATTTTGATAGCATGAATTATAGTCTATATTTTTGGGTTTGTTTGGACGTTTTATCTTTCATAATCTGCATGTTTGTATGTACATTATGTGATTTTACTACCATTTCATCTACCTTTGCGAGAATCGAGGTCTACACCTAGTTTCGTTGTAATTGCAGGTAATATGGTACGTTTTGCATCAAAAAGGAGCAAAAGGAGTCATGAGTCATTTGGAGCTACATCCAGGAAGCATAGCCATGAATTAAAGATTCACTTTGGACCAGTTTTGAGAGATTCTACATCCAGTTCTGAGTCACCTCGGTTGACCAGAGATTCATCTCGACCGAGGTGATCCAGAGAGGCCGACTCGACCGAGGTGAATACCTAGGACGCGACGAGAATATTTTATTCCTGGCTGAGATCTTTTAAAGTTGGAAAGTGATCTTATATTTTTGGGCTTGGCTTCTGGAAGGAAGGAGATATGCAGAATCATATATTTTACCTATATTTATGGGATAATATCTTTCTAAGATTTCTTATCTTTGGAGGGTTATTTTTCCTATAAAAAGGGTTGGATTTTCCACAAATCCAACATCCGCTATCAGCGCAAGTAATCCGCCTATACCGAAAAATACGCAGCAGCCGCGTACTCCAATTTGGGAGAGAGTTGAAGAACCTTTTTGAAGGTTGAAGGAAGATTGAAGTCCATAGCTTTTATAGCTTTTATTGAAGGGTTTTGTAAGATTGTCTTCAATTCCCTCAATTGTTGTCTTGTCTTGTTGGATTATTATCCAAGGAACGCTTTTGTGTGATATTTGTTTCAGTTATTGAAGTCTTTTCATTAAATTCTTCTTTGTTCAAATATTCACCTTCTTCCCTTACATTTAATACTTTTATGATGATGATGAGTGGCTAATTTCCTTGTGTGATTCTAGGGTGATTGGCTGAAGGTTGTGGGAAAAACAATGATAGAATAATCTTAGATTCCAGTGGGATCCTGAAAGTTCGAGTCTTTAACCTTAACCCTAAGCACCTCGTTCAGTCGATGAACATTTCGGCCGAGGTGGAAACTGGCTGACCGAGGTGACTTATCTGATCCATAACTGAGAGTTAAGTGTTAGAGTTTGCCAAATCCTATTCTTATTATACCTTTCCTGGTTCAAAGCAAGCTTAGGATGAGACTTACCCGGTAATTCCTTAGTTTGTGTACCAACGATCATAAGTGTAGGTAATAAAGGTTTATCCTTTATTGGGGTTTGAGTGTGCTTCCATCCCATCTTTGTGAGTTAGCCTGAGACTTACCCGGTAAAGGTTGATTCTATTCCCTTAGATGGTATGTTAGTTTGAGGTTATAGTTCTTTATCTTAATTCCTTGAGACTTACCCGGTAATAGGAGTTACGGTTTGGGATTAGTGTGTAGTGAGACTTACCCGGTGATCTACTCCACTTTAGAAACACCTTCCCCACGCAAAAATCTCAGCTTTGTCCGCTTATCTACAGATCTTGAGTTGGAACCACAACTAGACGCTTTAATCCCTAGAATTACATGTTTGCTTTATTTGACATCTTATTCATCTTTGATTGTGTTAATTGCTCTTGTGGTTAGAATTGACATAGCATACCGTATTGACTCTGTTTCACCGAGTCCCTGTGATCGACCCCTGGAATTTTCTTGCTTTTACTACGATTGACCCGTACACTGCGGGTTCGCATCCTTGTTTTAAGCTTAAGTCTAGGGTTATAAATTTAAAGCTTGCACACACCGTTTGGAGCGAACAAGTTTTTGGCGCCGTTGCCGGGGACTTGGTCTAGACCGAGCCGGTACGGTTTGCTCTTGGGGCATTTGCCCCGTTTTGTCTAACCACTCTACTTGAGTGACTTTCGCAGGTTCTTTCTTAGGTATATGCGAAGAACCCGCACTGGGAAGGAAATCGTTCCTTACGATCCCGAACCAGAAAAGACATACAAGCGACGCTTAAGAGAAGCGAAGATGGCCCAACAAGACGATCGCGATCTTGCGGCCCAATTAAGAGAGACGCAGGAGCTGCTACGTCTCAGTAAAGAAGAGCTAAGGCAAGAAAAAGAAGAGAATCATGCCAGGACTGCAGCAATCGAAGCTGAGATTGCAGCCATTCGGGACCAGATTCTACTTCGACCGAGGGAGGATCCAGTAGTTGATCCTCGACCGAGGCAGATTCCAGTACCCGATGCCCCGGCCGAGGTACTTCCACCTCGGATGCCAGTCCGAGATGTTCTTCTTGCAGGAATTCCACAAACTCTAGGTCAAAGGATGGACCCTAATCAACAACTGAGGCGTCCAGGAGTGAACCTAGGAGATCCAGCGGATCATGACTATGAACTTCGACCGCAAGTTCTAGCCATGATTCGCCAATGTCAATTCGGAGGACTAGAGAAGGAGTCGCCGCATCAACATCTTCAAAACTACGAGATCTTGATGGAAACCTTGCGACCATCCAGAATTGAGAACAACAACTACAAGCTAAGACCTTTCTACTTTTCTTTAAAAGATAGAGCTCTTACTTGGTATCAATCTCTCCCTCCAGGAAAAATTAGCACATGGGAAGAGATGACTACGGAATTCTTGACCAAATTCTTTCCACCCTCGAAGACCGCTGAAATGAGGGGGAAGATCAATGCTTTCATCATGAAGGACAAGGAGAGCTTGTCCAAATCTTGGGAGCGGTTCAAGGATATCCTTTTGGATTGCCCACATCATGGGATTCCAAAGATCGAGTTGTTGGAGATCTACTTCAAAGGGCTGGACGGAAGCACCCAGTTCAATCTCCAACTACTCTCCGCCGGTACCTTCATGGACATGGCGGTTGACGAGGCCTGGGACTTCATTGAGAAGCAAGCCTTGCACATGGAGAAATACACCCACCAAGGAGCTGAAGGTGGAGTTAAAAGAGTCAACTTTCAAGAGACTCAACCCAACAACAACCAACTCACGTCCTTGAAGAACGACGTGAAGCAATTAAAGGAGCTCTTGATGGCTCAAACTAAGAAGGAAGAGCAAGGGCAAAGGAACAACAACAACAATAACGGGTACCGTAACAACAACAACGGACCCCGAAACAATAACTACAACAACAACAATAGAGGATCCAATAGCAACAATTGGAGGGCGAATAACCAAAATCACGGTAACAACCACTCAAACTCCAACTCTAATGATTCCTCTAACCCTTTCCTCTCTTCTCCTTCTTCTTCTTCTACTCCATTGAAAAGCCAAGGGCAAGGATCAAGTTCGTCTCAGCCGGAAAAGAAGGACGCAGTCCTGGAGGCAATCTTGATCAAGCTTAGTGCTATGGAGAATTCTATGACTTCACTTTCGAGGGCCCAAAAGTCCTTCGAACAACAACTTGCTAATAGGGCGAATGAAGCGCCAAGAGATCCGGGGAAGCTTCCAGCAAAGACGGAAACTAACCCTAAGGGCCAGTGCATGGCCATAACGACGAGGAGTGGACTCAAAACTGCAGATCCAGTACCTCGCTCGACGCAGACCACCTCGGTCCAGATCCAGTCGAAGAACACCTCGACCGAGATGCCAACCGAGGCGGCGCAACAGAAAGCAGGAGGAACGACAGAAACTTATGTTCCACCTCCTGCATATAAACCACCACTTCCATTCCCTCAGTCCAGAGCCAGAGCACATCTTGACAAGCACTTTGGTAAGTTTCTTGACTTGATGGATAAGCTACATATTAATATTCCTTTCCTTGATGCTATTTTAGGTATGCCCGCCTATGGGAAATTCTTAAAAGAGATCTTATCAAGGAAGAGGAAACTGGAGGATGTTGGTGAAGTTAGGATGACATCTAAATCTTCGGAGCTTATCAAGATCATGAAGGAAAAGATGCCACCTAAGTTGAGAGATCCCGGCTCATTTTGCATCCCCATTCAAGTCGGGGATGTCACTTGTGAAGCCCTTTGTGATCTAGGAGCCAGCGTGAGTATCATCCCGCTGGAGCTATGCACTAAGATCGGTCTTGGAGAGCCCAAGCCGGTCAAGATTCGACTTTACATGGCGGATCGCTCCATCACCCATCCCGTGGGCATTTTGGAGGACGTTCCGGTCAAGTTAGGTAACTTCTATCTACCTATAGATTTTGTCGTACTTGACATTCCCGCAGATTACCCTGTTCCTATCATTCTCGGGAGGCCATTTCTAGCAACTTCGGGTTGCAATGTGGATTGCAGGAATGCCAAGTTGAAATTCAACGTTGGTGGCGATGAGGTGGAGTTCGCACTACTTGCAGCCATGAAAGGGGAGCAACTAACTAATGATATCTTCAACATCTACGATGAAGAAGAATCAAGGGAATTGGTGAGCTCTATCCTTATTAATGATCCACTCGAAAGAGTTATTAGCTTCAGTTTAATGGAGGAAGGTATAGATGCTTCTTGTGATGCAGATATACGGAGCTTAAAGGCACTGGAAGAAGATCCAGGAGCTAAAACTGAGAAGCTAGTCCAGGAGACGAAGATCTCCAGTCTCGGTTCCAGTAACAATACCTCGACCGAGGCACTTTCTGGACGGAGCGAGGCATCTGAAGAACACCTCGGTCAACGCCTTTGCGCCTCGACCGAGGTCGACAGCGAGACGATTCAAACTGAGATTGCATTCAGTCCAGTTTCTGACACCACTCCACTGGAAAGAGGAAGCACAGACCCCTCTCAAAAAGCACCCCCAGTTGTGGAGCTTAAACAACTCCCTAGCCACTTGAGGTACATCTTTCTTGGGCCGGATTCTACTTATCCCGTTATTGCTAGTGCTTCCCTCTCCGATTCTGAATTATCTAACCTAATGCATGTCCTGAGAAAGCATCGAAGAGCCATAGGTTACACCACGGATGATCTTATTGGCATTAACCCTTCTTTCTGCATGCATAGAATTTTAATGGAAGATAATCATAAGACTTCACGGGAACCTCAAAGACGGTTAAATCCGATCATGAAAGAGGTTGTGAAGAAGGAAGTTCTTAAGTTGTTAGATGCAGGTATTATTTATCCTATCTCGGACAGCAAGTGGGTTAGCCCGGTGCATGTCGTCCCGAAGAAAGGAGGGATGACCGTTGTAACGAATAAGAACAACGAGTTAATCCCAACAAGGACCGTTACGGGCTGGAGAGTTTGCATCGACTATAGGAAGCTGAACACGGCAACTCGGAAGGATCATTTTCCGCTTCCTTTCATTGATCAAATGCTCGAACGGTTGGCCCAGCATTCACACTTTTGTTACTTGGACGGCTATAGTGGGTTCTTCCAGATTCCTATCCATCCGGATGATCAGGAAAATACCACTTTCACTTGTCCTTGGGGGACGTTTGCTTATCGGAGGATGCCATTCGGATTGTGCAATGCACCCGCTACCTTCCAGCGATGCATGATGGCTATCTTCTCCGAGTACATAGAGGAGATCATGGAGGTATTCATGGATGATTTTTCTGTATATGGTTCCTCTTTTGATGATTGCCTATCTAACCTTTCTCTAGTGCTTAAAAGATGTGAAGACACTAACCTCGTTTTGAATTGGGAGAAGTGTCATTTTATGGTTAATGAAGGCATTGTGCTAGGACACCTCGTTTCTAATCGAGGTATTGAGGTCGATCGAGCTAAGATCGAGACTATTGAGAAACTCCCTCCTCCTTGTTCTGTTAAAGGAGTGAGGAGTTTTCTCGGGCATGCAGGTTTCTACAGGAGATTCATCAAGGACTTCTCCAAGATTTCTAAACCTCTAACAAACCTCTTGAATAAAGATGTTGTTTTTGAGTTTTCGCAGGAGTGTCTTGATGCTTTTTACAGGATTAAGGAAGCGTTGATCTCCGCTCCCATTATCCAACCTCCTGATTGGACCTTACCCTTTGAGGTCATGTGTGACGCTAGTGATGTAGCCGTAGGAGCGGTGCTTGGACAGAAGAAAGATGGACGGACCACCGCCATTTATTATGCTAGCAAAACGCTAGATGAAGCACAACGCAACTACGCTACCACCGAGAAAGAGTTATTGGCGGTTGTATATGCTTTCGAGAAGTTTCGTTCCTATCTAGTAGGGGCGAAAGTCATTGTCTACACCGACCATGCAGCCATTCGTTACTTGTTGGCTAAGAAAGATGCAAAGCCGCGCCTTATTCGATGGATTCTCTTGCTTCAAGAGTTTGACCTAGAGATCCGCGATAAGAAGGGATCCGAGAATTCAATTGCGGATCACCTCAGCCGGCTACCGGAATCCTCCCGCGAGACGGATAGCCCACCCATAGACGATTCATTCCCCGACGAGCACCTACACGTCTTGGAGCGTTTGATGGATCTACTTACTTCACCCCACGATGGAGGTGAAGTATGGGGTGAGGGAATCTCCTACCTCGTTTGAGACGCATTATGGTCCAGCTAGCGACCTTAAATCAAGCGCTTCTTGGGAGGCAACCCAAGGTATTGCTCTTCTTTCCCGTTTTCTAGTCTAGCTTAGATAGTTTTTGTTTTTGCTTTGCTTTGCTTTGTTTTTGGCGTTCTGGACAGACAACAGGAAGGAGCACATCTGGAAGGAAAGAAGTTCGAGATTCAGAGAAGACAGAAGCACCTCGGTCACTGTCAGAGCACCTCGACCGAGTTGATTCTTGAGGCAACCGAGGCGACTAGGGTTTCTGCAGAACCACCTCGGTCCATACCACCTCGGGCCAGTCGAGACCATCTCGACCGAGGTGACAGCAGATCCAGTAACAGTATAAAAAGAAAAAAAATTACAGTTTCGTTTTTTTTACTCTCCTCGACCGCGGCGAACAGAAGTACCTCGCTCTCCTTCGTCTCTCGCTCGTTTTCGAAGATTTCTGCTTCCAAACCGCGATTAAAGAGTAGAGGAGTCGATTGCTACTACAGATCTGCAGGAAATTTGAGCGTTTCGACCGAAACGAGGTAAAAACGTTCGAAAACCCTAACTCGCTCGTTTACTGCATATTGGGCTTTGGTTGCCCTTGATTCTGTTGAGGAAATCTTTAAGTACCCCTTAGGAAGCATCGGTAGTGATTTTTGGGGGAAAAGAACTGAAATTCAAAGAGTGGAAATCGAACTGTCTTCGCCTCGGTCCAGTCGCTCTGCACCTCGGTCGAGGTGATTCTTGGTATTTGTCAGTCGACCGAGGTAGTCTGACAGTGTGTTTTGAAGATGAGTTCAGATCGCCGTTTAGCTCTGAGAGACAGATCCTCCCCTTCCCCTTCTCCTTCCTCATCCCGTCCCTACCGCCCGGCCATCCACGAGAGATGCCGGGTAGACTATGAGAGGATAGCTGGCCGTCCAGTCATCGCACCACGATTTCTGGATGTGTCCGCTTTTGACTGCCTAGGGTTAGATGCTGACCTTAGGAGGATGATTGCTACAGTGGGGCTAGATCAGTTCACTGAGATCCGAGCCCCAGCCTACTTAGAGCCGACACTCGAGTTTGTTAGCTCCTTCTCCTACCTTCCCACAGAGCGGTCTGTGAAGTACCGGCTGATGAGCCGGAACTTCATCGTTCCTTTAGAGGTTTGGAGAGAGATCTTTGGCTTTCCTGACCCCACTGCTGTAGACTTCCCCTCCCGATCCGTAGCTAGGGAGTTCTGGGGACAGATAGCCCACATTACTACACACGCAGACAGATGGTGCCCTGGAGATTCCAGGGAGAAGGTCATCTTCCACCCAGCCTTCAGACTTGCCCACAGGATCTTCAGTGAGACACTTCTGGCGCGTACTGAGACGCCCCAGAAGATCAGACAGGGTGAGCTCTTCAGCCTCTATTGCATGGTTACAGGAGGCTTCCCAGACTTTGGCTTGCTCCTTGCAGAGGATCTGCATAGGATCAAGGCCAAGGCGAAGGGAGATATTTGCTGTGGAGGTCTAGTCACCCACATCGCCACTTACCACGGGATGGACCTCAGCGTTTGTACATTGGCGGCGGCTCCGAAGCCGCTGGGATTGCAGGAGATGATCACACGGAGGATTCTAGTTCCCCGTGGTTTGACCACTCCATACGTCGCCATGCCTTGGGAGCGGACTGCACCTCAGGGCATCCGCTGGTCTGCGCAGTTCACAGTCTTTGATCCGCATTTCTGGCAGACTGCTTGGGATACACTCATGGAGGATCATAGAGAGGCAGCAGCTGCCCCTGCTGAGGCTGAGGATGAGGATGACGACGATGATGAGACAGTGGATGAGAGAGGAGGTGGCGTCCCGATGGACACAGGGACAGATACAGCTGGGACGAGCGCGCCACCTATTATTGATTTAGATGATGAGGAGGACACTGAGCCGGCGCCAGCCGCGACATCTCCAGTCAGACCTGCTGGACGCAGGAGGCGTGGAGTGAGGGACAGAGCTGCACACCGACGGATCGATGACCTGACAGATCAGGTTATCGACTCATATGCTGCACTTTCGCTGGATATCCGCGAGATGCAGGAGCGGCAGCATCATCAGCACATGATGGCTCAGCTACAGTTTGAGCGTATCATGGGCCATCCCTATGATCCGACTCAGTTCCCCTACATACCACCACCACCGCCGGATCAGGACTACTGAGGAGCTGCAGGGTTTCTTTATTATATTTTTTATGCAGTTCGGCTCTTATCCGGTGAGTTCTCCTGTTTTAGACTTTTATTATACCCACTGGGACAGTGTGTCTCAAGTATGGGGTATTTGTCTGTATTATTTGACTACGTGACTACTTGATGTATTCGACACTTATGATGTATTTTATTTATCGGATATTTTCATATTTATGCTTCATTTGCCTTTATATGATTTTGATATTACATGCATACTTACAGGTTATTTGATTGAGAAAAACGTCGAAACTGAAAAAAAAATGGGGTATATAAAAAAATTTTTGACCTCGACCGGGGAGATTCTGGCCGAACGAGGTAATTCACCTCGGTTGAACCAAGAACACCTCGACCGAGGTGGTGTTAACTGAGAGTTTTCGAAAGCGAATTTTTGTTACTTATCTGGATATGATCTCAGTGAAGATCTTGTTTACCTACTGGTTTTAAATTCTTTATGTGTTTGAAAGGTTTTATGATATGTTTAAGTTGCTAAATGCTTTGTTTGAAATTATTGGCATGTTTAATACTTTGTTTTTATCCAAATTATGTTGAATTTGAAGGTTGACACCGCAGGTTAAGTTCTCTCACTTTCTTCTTGGAAAGACCAAGGCAATTCATTCTTCTCTCTTCTTCTTCTTGATCATGCTTAGCCCCTCATATACATTTTGCCTCCCTTTACCTATCCGGGAATTTGGAAGCAAGCGAAGTGGTGAAAGCAAGTTAAAGTTGAAAAGTGGGCTGGAAGTGAAAGTGTTAGAAAGCAATAATAGGTTTGGGGAAGTCAATCATGAAGATGAGTAACTCGGCACCATTCACATAGCCGGGTGTTTGTGTCTTGCCAAAGTCGGATTGAGCGATATTCCTATCGGGTCATGGTATGTGCATCAAGGGTTTGATGCATCTCAAGAAATTGATGATTGCAGATTTCCTAGGCTTCGGTTATTGTGCACCTCTGTCCATGCATCCCAAAAAGTAAAGTAAAGAAAAAGTGCAAAATAAGCAAAGCTTATTGGTGGAAGATGTTGCAAGTCAAAAGTGAAAGTGAAGTTCATCCTTTTCCCGGATTCTAGCACCACATTACCTTACATACATCCCTACCCTACACGTTTCTTGACCTTTCTTTTGGGAAGCCCTTGAGACCTTGAGCTTGTTGATTGACTTAGCGGTTTAAACTGGATTATACATGATTAATTTTGATAATTATGATTTATTATGCATTCTATGATTTTATGCAAAGATGAACAACTTTTCTATATTCATAAAATGTTTTGAGCATATTAAGTTTTTAAATTCCAGGAAGTACTCTCTTAGAGTGATCTATGATAGTTGCACACCATAAAATGTTTTTGAAAGGCTTTTTCACTGATTTTCTTGACTTATAATCCATTCTATCTTGTCTTCTATATGCGGAACTTGCTTGGGGACAAGCAAGGGCTAAGTATGGGGTATTTTGATAGCATGAATTATAGTCTATATTTTTGGGTTTGTTTGGACGTTTTATCTTTCATAATCTGCATGTTTGTATGTACATTATGTGATTTTACTACCATTTCATCTACCTTTGCGAGAATCGAGGTCTACACCTAGTTTCGTTGTAATTGCAGGTAATATGGTACGTTTTGCATCAAAAAGGAGTAAAAGGAGTCATGAGTCATTTGGAGCTACATCCAGGAAGCATAGCCATGAATTAAAGATTCACTTTGGACCAGTTTTGAGAGATTCTACATCCAGTTCTGAGTCACCTCGGTTGACCAGAGATTCATCTCGACCGAGGTGATCCAGAGAGGCCGACTCGACCGAGGCGAATACCTAGGACGCGACGAGAATATTTTATTCCTGGCTGAGATCTTTTAAAGTTGGAAAGTGATCTTATATTTTTGGGCTTGGCTTCTGGAAGGAAGGAGATATGCAGAATCATATATTTTACCTATATTTATGGGATAATATCTTTCTAAGATTTCTTATCTTTGGAGGGTTATTTTTCCTATAAAAAGGGTTGGATTTTCCACAAATCCAACATCCGCTATCAGCGCAAGTAATCCGCCTATACCGAAAAATACGCAGCAGCCGCGTACTCCAATTTGGGAGAGAGTTGAAGAACCTTTTTGAAGGTTGAAGGAAGATTGAAGTCCATAGCTTTTATAGCTTTTATTGAAGGGTTTTGTAAGATTGTCTTCAATTCCCTCAATTGTTGTCTTGTCTTGTTGGATTATTATCCAAGGAACGCTTTTGTGTGATATTTGTTTCAGTTATTGAAGTCTTTTCATTAAATTCTTCTTTGTTCAAATATTCACCTTCTTCCCTTACATTTAATACTTTTATGATGATGATGAGTGGCTAATTTCCTTGTGTGATTCTAGGGTGATTGGCTGAAGGTTGTGGGAAAAACAATGATAGAATAATCTTAGATTCCAGTGGGATCCTGAAAGTTCGAGTCTTTAACCTTAACCCTAAGCACCTCGTTCAGTCGATGAACATTTCGGCCGAGGTGGAAACTGGCTGACCGAGGTGACTTATCTGATCCATAACTGAGAGTTAAGTGTTAGAGTTTGCCAAATCCTATTCTTATTATACCTTTCCTGGTTCAAAGCAAGCTTAGGATGAGACTTACCCGGTAATTCCTTAGTTTGTGTACCAACGATCATAAGTGTAGGTAATAAAGGTTTATCCTTTATTGGGGTTTGAGTGTGCTTCCATCCCATCTTTGTGAGTTAGCCTGAGACTTACCCGGTAAAGGTTGATTCTATTCCCTTAGATGGTATGTTAGTTTGAGGTTATAGTTCTTTATCTTAATTCCTTGAGACTTACCCGGTAATAGGAGTTACGGTTTGGGATTAGTGTGTAGTGAGACTTACCCGGTGATCTACTCCACTTTAGAAACACCTTCCCCACGCAAAAATCTCAGCTTTGTCCGCTTATCTACAGATCTTGAGTTGGAACCACAACTAGACGCTTTAATCCCTAGAATTACATGTTTGCTTTATTTGACATCTTATTCATCTTTGATTGTGTTAATTGCTCTTGTGGTTAGAATTGACATAGCATACCGTATTGACTCTGTTTCACCGAGTCCCTGTGATCGACCCCTGGAATTTTCTTGCTTTTACTACGATTGACCCGTACACTGCGGGTTCGCATCCTTGTTTTAAGCTTAAGTCTAGGGTTATAAATTTAAAGCTTGCACACACCGTTTGGAGCGAACAAATCTCGTGGGCTATTGGGCCGCTCGCCTTGATCCAGCCCATCATGAAGATCACCTCGGTCGAGGTGGTACTGTAGCCATCCGAGGTGAATCTCAATTGCGTGTAAATTTCTCTAATCTGGTCCAAAAATAAATCTTCCATCCAACTTCCATGGTTCTTGAGCCTTTCTTGTAGCTCCTCAATGCTCCATAATGTAGCTCCAATGACTCCTTAGCTTCGTTAGCTCCATATTGTTCTGAAACGTGCTATTTTCCTTACACTTAACGAAACTAGTTGTAGACCTCAATTCTTACAAAGGTAAACAAAACAAAATAATGATCAAAGAATATACGTCCATACATGCAAATTTATCAAGATAAAATGTCTAAACCAATCCCAAAATATAGACTATAATACATGCTATCAAAATACCCCATACTTGTCCATTGCTTGTCCCCAAGCAAGATCCAAATCTTAGATACAAGATAGAATGGATTATAAGTCATCAAAAAGATCAATGAAAAATATTTCAAAACACTTTTGTGGTGCGCTCCATTCATAGATCACCCTAAGAGCATGCTTCATGGCAAATAAAATCAAGAGTTCAAGACATGATCAAAACATTTTATAAATATAAGAAAATTGTTCATCTTTGCATAAAATCATAGAATGCATAATAAATCATATTTATCGAAATCAATCATGTATAATCCAGTTTAAACCACCAAGTCAATCATCATACTCGAGGTCTCAAGGGCTTCAAAAGAGGTCAAGAAACGTGTCAAGGTGGGATTTATATAGGATAATGTGATGTTAGAATCTGGGAATAGGATATTTTCTTCACTTTCTTTGAATCACAACATCTTCCACCAATAAGCTTTGCTTATTTTCTCTTTTACTTTACTTTTTAGGGACATGGACAGAGGTGCACAATAACCGAAGCCTAGGAGATCAGCAATAATCAATTTCTCGAGATGCCTCAAACCCTTGATGCACATACCATGACCCGTTAGGACTATCGATCAATCTGACTTTGGAAAGACACAAACACCCGACTATGTGAATGGTGCCGAGTTACTCATCATCAAGATCAACGTCCCCAAACCTATTTTTTTTTCTTTCTAACACTTTGAGCCAAGATCTCAACTTCACTTCCATACGCTTTTCATCAACTGCATCCAAATTCCTGGATAGGTAAAGGGAGGCAAATATGTATATGAGGGGTTAAAGCATGATCAAGAAGAAGAAGAAGAAGAAGAGAATGAAGTGCCATAATCATCCCAAGAAGAATGTGAGAGAACTCATAATATGGTGTCAACCTTCAAATCCAACATAATTTTGATAAAAACAAAGTATTAAACATATGCTAGAATTTCAAACAAAGAATTTAGCAACTTAAACATAATAGAAAACCTTTCGAGCATATAAAGATTTCAAAGCCAATCTGCAAACAAATATCTTCATCGAGTTCATATCTAGAATAGAAGCACAAAACATTTCGAAAATCTTTCAGTTAAAAACCCATCTCGGTCGAGGTGTTCTGACGGTGCCCGAGGTGTTCAACCGAGATGTGCCTCGGTTTTCACGACCTCCTTTGGTCAAGAACGTCTCGGTCGAGCACATTTTTTTTTCAAACTGGTTTTTGATGTTTTTTCAAACAAAACCCTTTATGCATGCATGTAATGACAGATAAGCATATAGAGCCAAATAAACGATAATATCCATGATAGTCATACAACAGTATCAAACAAGTCAAATAATACACCAATACCCCATACTTGGGACACATTGTCCCAATGGGTCAAATAGAAGTAATAGAAACAAGGTACTCACTGGACAAGCTGAACTGCATAATAAATATAGAAAATAAATCTACGAAGCTCTCAATCCTCGTCAGTTGGCGGTGGTGGTGGTGGAATGTAGGGGAACTGGGATGGATCAAATGGGTCGCCCATAACCTGCTGAAACTGCACCTCCATCATCCGTCTCGTGAAGTGCTGGCTCTCCTCCATCCGATGCGTCCATTCCTCAATAGATATGCGCTGAGCATCGAAGCGTTGAGTGTTATTAACTGTCATGGCGGCGTAAGAATCTAGCATCTACTTTGTAAGATTATCGATCCGCTAATGTGCCTCGGGATCTCTACGGTGGCGGACTCGCTGCTGAGGTGGTGGTGGCATGTCGGCTGGAGGTGCAGGTGCCTCTCTAGCAGCAACATCTTGCATGTACGGGAACCACGCAACTGTCCAGTACTGACGACCAAAGAATGCCTTGAAGAAACTTCGTTTCCCATGGCATGGCAACATAAGGTGTGCCAAGACCACGGGGAACGAGAATGCGCCGCATAATCATCTCTTGCAATCCCAGCGGCTTTGGAGCCGCAACTAACGTACAACTAGACAAGTCTAAACCCATAGAAGTGGCGATGTGGGTCACTAGCCCACCACATCAGATATCGCCCTTCGAATTCCCCTTTATCTTGTGTAGATCATCTACCAAAATGACAGCAAAATCTGGCACTCCTCTTGTGACCATACAAAACAGACTCAAAAACTCACCCTGTCTGACCTTTTGGGGCGCGCGTCTCAGTACGCGCCAGAAGCATCTCGCTGAAGATCCTGTGAGCTAAACGGAAAGCAAGGTGAAAAATGATTCACTCCCGGGAATCTCTGGGCTTCCATCTGTCACGATGATCAGTAACATGAGCAACCTCTCTCCAAAAACTCTGGGTCTGCGCTCTAGAAGGAAAACCTGTCACTGTGGGGGTCGGGAATCCAAAGATCTCCCCAAACTGATCAAGAGGAACCGCGTAGTTCTTGTTCAACAACCTATACTTGATCCCCCTATGCTCCGGCACGTAGGTAACTGAACTCAAAAACTCCAAAGTCGGCTCCAAATAAGCCGATGCTCTAATGGCCATGAAGTCCTATAGGCCAACCATCGGAATCATCTTCTTCAAGTCATCCACCACGTGAAGACACTCAAAGTTATCAACATGAATGAACCGTGGGGCAATGATGGGACGCCCACAAATCCGATCAAAATCCCTTTGGTATCTCTCGTGGATCACCGGGACGGTAAACTGTGATGTAGAAGAAGGGGAGGAGTGGTGTGAACATCTAGGCCTATCCCTCAAGGCCAACTGACGATCAGATCTCCTAGAGCTACTCATTGTTGGAATTCACCTCGGTCAGGTCAAGAACACCTCGGCCGAGACATAGTCGAGTCCACCGAGGCGAAGTGTTGGGCAAGGTGATATCCAAAATCTGCAAGATTTTTCCCCCAAAAACACTACCAATTGCCTCCTATGGGGTACTTATATCCTTTTCAACAGAAACCTATGGCAACAAGAGCCAGATCTATGCAGAAGATCTCCTGCCGGTGGTAGATCTCATCGATGCGGGACTGCTGAGCATCCATCCGGCTGCCAAATGAAGTCTCAAAGTTGGTTTGCCAAGCCAACTACTGAGCCTCGAGCTGTTGCTACTGGGCTGTCTGCCAAGAATCCTGCCTCCGGTCAAAGTGGGTGGTCATGCTAGTGGCAAAGCTGGACTGCCAAGTCTGTTGCTGCTCCAACATGGTCAGTTGATACTCGGTCATCCAAGCCTGTTTTTGAGTGGTCAAGGCAGCCATCTGAGCCTGAAGGCTCTCAAGTGCGGGACCATCATCTCCCGCTGTAGTGGGCATCTCCTCATCGTCCGGGATGGGCCTGTGATCCTCGTAATGAGCCCGGCTGGAGCTCGCAACATGTCTCTCCACAATGGCCACCTGAGACCGCCTCGGCACATACGGATCAGCCGGGATGTATAGCTCGGAGAGCTCATCTCCAAAGGGTAAGGGCCGAGGAAGGTAGGTGATGTGGCTCCCATCTGCAAAAGAAAGCCAAAAAAAGTTCTCCCCGTCTCGCTTGAGGAGTTTGCACCTCCAAAGCATACCTTCCGTATAAAATGGGACCGACATCCCATCCTCAAGGTCAGAAAGGTTCATCACCTGCTCGACAATCAAGGAGATCACCCCACCGCGAACAATATCTCTTGGTTTGTTCTTCCTAATCCGCTTCAAAGCGGTAAGGAAGAGGTACGGCCATTCCGGCACCGCCTCACTCGTCGGGAGGAAAGCGTACAGCAAAGGAAGGTCCTTAAGATTGTGTCCACAGAAGACACTCATGATGATCTTGGAGAGGAGCCTCAAGCAAGGGTGAGTGAGTTTGTTGCTATACGCACCCCCAGCATGAAACTCGGAACTAGTGGCAGCTTGCCAGAACTCGCACAGGTCCGGTGTCGGAATGGGTTCCCACCACTTGTCAGAGGGGTTGAGAGTCACCCCAACATGCCCAGCTTCTCCAACGTCGGAATGTGCAAAAACCAGGTTGCATACACGATCCGGTCTTGCACAATCCCGTATTGGGTCTTCTCAATCTCGGACATCTTATATTTCCTTTGGGGTTCCATTTCTTGCAAAGAATTGAGCAAAGGAATCAAAAAGTTTAAAAACAAAGAAAGAGACGAACCCTCTGTTGCTATTTTCCCAGGGGCGGTTGTGAGATCCGCAAGGGCTGTGAGGCGCAGGGGTGGAAGCTTGCAGGCACAGGGGCGGGAGAAGATGGTGAAGACGATTTTTGACAGCTTTGTTGGTGGTGGAGCTGGGGTTATTTTCGGTGGCTTCTAGCTGGTGGAGATGTCACCGGTGGTGGTGAAGAGTGATGGAAGGTGAGTGTTGGTGGTTGGAGGTGTTTAGGGTTGAGGTTGGAGAGATTGAGGGTAGTGGTGGTAGAGATTGAGGAGGGTGGCGCAGGGGCGTGAGGGTTGGTGTCGCCGGAGCGTTGCAAGGGTGGCGTAGGGGCGTGAGAAGGGTGTCGTGAAGGAGAGAGTAGGGCACAGAGGCGTTGGCTTGTGAGAGTGAGAGGTCGGGAGAGAGAACGAGTGGTAGGTGAGGAGGGAGAGAGGGGTTGGTAGGGTAGGTGTAGGGTCTTTTGGGATATTTTTTTTCTTTTTTGGGTAAATCCGTAAGGACGGGGGCTTGTCACCACGGGGGCGGTGACAAGGAAGAGGGAGACGTAGCTTCAGCATCGGGGGCGGCACTAGGGTGCATGTCAAGAGTGGCAGCCGCAGGGGCGTGGGGATGTCACCGCGGGGGCGGTGACAGAGTTGTAGCAGACGCAGACCCAGCGCCGGGGGCGGCACTAGGCAGGGTTGTCACCGCAGGGGCGGTGACATGGGGCCGCAGGGGCGGTTTTCTTGACAGAAGCTCCTCTTCTTATTCTCTCGGGTTGCCTCCCGATCAACACCTTTGTTTTACGTTGTTTGCTCGACGTAAGGACTCTACTTCTCTACTTGGGCTCCTCCAACACCATTTCATCAATGGGGTCATTATTCACTCCTTCAAGGTAGGGCTTGAGCCTTTGTCCGTTGACCTTGAATATCTTGTGCATTTGTGGATCATAAAGATCCACAGCGCCATGGGGATATACTTCAGCTATCACGTACGGACCTGTCCACCTTGACCATAGTTTGCCTGCAAAAAGCTTCAAACGAGATTGAAAAGGAGAACTTTGTTACCCGCTTTGAAGTCTTTCCGGAGAATGTTCCGGTCATGCCATGCTTTTGTCTTCTCTTTGTATGCAGTGGCATGGTCATACGCATCGAACCTTAAGTCCTCTAGTTCTTGCAATTGGAGCTTCCGGAACTCTCCTACTTCCTCTACATTCATGTTGCACATTTTTACCGCCCACCATGCCTTGTGTTCAAGCTCAACCAAAAGGTGGCAAGCTTTTCCGAACACAAGCCGGAATGGAGACATCCCTATAGGAGTCTTGTATGTTGTCCGGTAAGCCCATAGAGCGTCATTTAGCCTTAAACTCCAATCCTTCCTTCCGGGAGAAACCGTCTTTTCAAGAATGGTTTTGATTTCCCAGTTGGACACCTCCGCTTGACCATTTGTTTACGGATGGTAGGATGTTGACACTCGTTGATGGACGTGGTACTTCTTAAGGAGAGCGGTGATTGTCTTGTTGCAGAAATGGATGCCCCTATCGCTTATCAAAGCCATCGGGATTCCAAACCTTGAAAAAATATTGTCCTTAAGAAAAGCTGCAACCACTTTAGAATCATCAGTTTTGGTGGCCGTTGCTTCCACCCACTTGGAAACATAGTCCAACGCAAGTAATATATAAGTGTGCCCAAAAGAAGTAGGAAAAGAACCCATGATATCTATCCCCCAAATATCAAAATTTTCGTAAAAAATAAGAGAAGATTGAGGCATTTTATTTCTCTTAGAGATGTTACCTACTCTTTGGCACCTATCACACACCTTGCAAAACGCAAAAGCGTCTCTAAAGATGTGTGGCCAAAAGAATTCTGCATCTAAAACCTTTCTAGCAGTTTTCTTGGCCCCAAAGTGTCCCCCACATGCTTCAGAATGACAGAATGTAAGGATAGATTGTACCTCATTGTCCGGGATGCAACGACGTATTACCTGATCACTACAATGCTTCCAAAGGTAGGGATCGTCCCAAACGTAGTGTCGTGCTTCGGCCTTCACCTTCTCTCGTTGTTCCTTGGTGAAGTCTGGAGGGTACTCACCCCTAACAATGAAGTTTACAATGTCAGCAAACCAAGGCTTAAATGATTGAAGTTTAAACAGAACCTCTGTCGGGTAATCCGCAGGGGCGCCTAGTTCGAGTCGCAGGGGCGGGTCTCTGGATGCGCAGGGGCGGTTACACAACAGAGGGTTGTGTAGAAGGTGTCGTCTGGAAAGATTCCAACTATGGCTCTTCCTTTGGCTGGATCTTCTTCCTCCTTTACCAATCTGCTCAAATGATCGGCCACAAGGTTCTCATCGCCCTTCTTGTGCCGTATCTCCAACTTAAACTCGCTTAGAAGGAGCACCCACCGAATCAACCTTGGCTTTGCTTCCTTCTTCGCCATGAGATACCTAAGAGTTGCATGGTCAGTGAATACGATTACCTTTACTCCAAGGAGGTACTGTCTGAACTTTTCTAGTGCAAACACCACCGCTTACATCTCCTTCTCGGTGGTGGAGTAGTTTCTTTGAGCTCCATTAAGCTTCATTGAGGCATAATGGATGACGTGTGATGCTCTTCCATCCTTTTGTCCTAGGAAATCTCTTACAATATAATCGTTGGCGTCATACATAATCTCAAATGGCTTCTCCCAATCTGGAGACTGGATGATCGGTGCACTAGTGAGGCATCCTTTCAACGTGTCAAAAACTCTCTTGCATTCTTCATCCACTATGAAAATGGCGTCCTTCTTGAGTAACTCACACAACGGCGCTGATATCTTTGAAAAGTCCTTGATGTACCGCCGATAAAAACCTGCATGCCCTAGAAAAGAGCGGATTTCACGAATGTTAGTAGGGTAAGGTAAACTTTAAATAACATCAACTTTTGCCTTATCTACTTCTATCCCTTTTGAGGATATCACATGTCCTAACACTATTCCTTGTTCAACCATGAAATGGCATTTTTCCGAATTAAGAATTAAATTAGTTTCTACACATTTTTCAAGAACAAGTTTTAAATGTCTTAGGCATGCATCAAAACTATTTCCATGGACGGTAAAGTTATCCATAAAAACCTCAATAAAGTTCTCTATATATTCAGAAAAAAATACTTATCATGCACCGTTGGAAGGTGCCAGGAGCATTGCAAAGCCCAAATAGCATTCTGCGGTATGCAAAAGTGCCAAATGGACACGTCAAAGTCGTTTTTTCTTGGTCTTCCGGAGCAATGGTTATTTGAAAATAGCCCGAATAACCATCCAAAAAGTAGTAGTAGGGGTGACCTACAAGACGTTCCAACATTTGGTCAATAAAAGGTAAGGGAAAGTGGTCTTTACGAGTTACCGTGTTAAGCTTGTGGTAGTCGATGCAAACTCGCCAACTTGTTTGTGTCTTGCTCGGGACTATTTCTCCGTATTGATTCTCCAGCATGGTGATGCCCCATTTCTTTGGAACCACTTGGGTTGGACTAACCCACTTACTATCCGAGATGGGGAAAATCATGTCTGCTTGGAGGAGCTTCAATACCTCCTTCGTGACCACTTCCATCATTGGCGGATTCAACCTTTGTTGAGGTTGCCTAGATGGTTTTGCCTCTTCTTCAGGAGAATTCTATGCATGCAAGTGGATGAGCTTATTCCCTTGATATCAGCAATAGTCCATCCAAGAGCCGTTTATGCTCTTTCAACACCTTCACCAACTTCTCCTCTTGATCGGTTGCCAACTGCTAGAGATGATCACCGGTAAGGTATTGTTGTCTCCTAGAAAAGCATACTTGAGGTGAGGTGGAAGGTCCTTCAACTCTATCTCCGGTGCCTGCACTATAGATGAAATAAGCTTTTCGCTTGGGGTTAGTAAGGTGGGACCAATGGCCAAAGTTGAGATAGGTAGCCTCTTCTGCCCATCCAATTGGGCTAGGACTTCTTTCATACTAGATGTCATTGCATATTCTGAAGTGTGAATGTCAATGTCATGCTCAATTATGTTTTTCAACTCATCCATGTCAGAAATATCAAAAACATCTTGCACAAAAGGTTCAATGATTTCAATGGCACATAGGGAATGATCATCAATAGGATATTTCATTGCATCGTAAATGTCAAATTCAACTACCTCCCCATCAAATTCCATGGTTAATTTGCCACTAACATAGTCAATCTTAGTCCAAGCAGTTTTTAGAAATGGTCTTCCCAACAATATTAGTGCAGCGTGTTAGTCATTTTCCATATCCATCACAAAGAAATCAGCAGGAAATATCAGATTATCTACCATTACTAACACATCTTCAATAATCCCTTTTGGGTACACATTAGATCTATCAACAACTTGTACTACAATCCGAGTTTCAATTAGCGGCCCAAGGCCAGGTGATTTATAGATGGAATAGGGAAGGACATTAATAGAAGCACCAAGATCAAGCATAGATTTGTCAAACCGGGTTCCCCTATGACACAAGGAATGCTTACCATGCCAGGATCGCTACACTTCTTGGGCATTTAGCGTTGGAAGACGGCGAACACATGCTTGCTCACTTGTACCTTTTGCTTCCCCTTTAGCTTCTGATTCCTTTTGATGGTGCAGAGTTCCTTCAAGAAACGAGCATACTTAGGAATACTTTTCACTAATTTAAGGAGAGAAATATTTACCTCGCATTTGGAGAAGGTCTCAAAGAGATCATTGTCCTCAATCACCCTTCTCTCCTTTAGTGCCTCAAGGAAGGGAGCCGGTGGTTTCTCAGCAAACAAAGGAGGAAAGGAAGGACGGATGTAAGAATTTTTCTCATCAGAACCCTCTGTCATCTTTTCTGCAGGGGCGGAAGGTTGCAGGCGCAGGGGAGGCTCAGGGGCTGTCACCGCAGGAGTGGTGACATCCAGCCGCAGGGGCGGCGTCTGCTCAGAAGTTGGCGCAGTTGCAGCCGTAGGTGCGGCTGTAGGGGCGACAGACTCGTCAGAGGGTTTGTTCTTCATTTCTGTTGATGGTTTCTGCTGGATTTGCTTCCCACTCCTCAATGTTAGAGCACTAACATTCTCTTTGGGGTTGACCACCGTTGGGGAAGGCAAATTTCCGAAGGATCGAGCTTCGATCCTTGTAATGGCTTCCGCCATTTGCCCAACCTGTTTCTCAATGTTCTTGATGCTGGATTCTTTAGTTTGGACATGGGTAGCAAAATGCTTAGTCAAAACCTGTAGCATATCCTCAATGGATTGGGACTTACCTTGCCGGGGTTGTTGCTGGTTTTATTGATCCCTCCATCGAAAATTCTATTGATCACGCCAATTTGGCATGTAATTTTGCGCATATGGATCGTTCCTTGGCCTTTGCTGTTGTTGTTTCCCATAGCCCAATGCGTTCACCTCAGCATCGTCATCTTGGAGTTGAGGGCACATATCCGTTGGATGGTATGGATCGGCACACACTCCACATGCCTTGAGTTGTTGTGGAGCTCCCATCAAAGTCAATCTTTTCACCATTTCCTTCAGCTCAGCAATTTCAGTAGAGATCTCATTCCTCCCAGGATTGATAGCATGAACTCCTCTTTTGGAAGAGGTCCTTCTGAAATTCCGAGTTCCTTCAAGTAGTTCATGCATTTTCTCTAAAGCAACGTCAAGAGTGGTGTTTAGAATATTACCTCCACAAGTTGCATCGACGATCCTCCTCTCATTATCAAGCAAGCCATTGTACAAGTACAAGACTAAATCTTGGGTAGAATACCCATGGAAAGGACAGCTGGATCGGAGTCGTGCAAAACACTCGAAATACTCGTAGAGAGTTTCGTCCGCCTCTTGCTCGATGTTGCTTATAGCTTTCTTCAAGCTTTTGGCCATCTTGGCTGGAAAGTACTTCTCCAAAAATGCCTTATGGAGGTTCTCCCATGTGTCGATGCTACCGGACGGAAGATGGTAGTACCAATCATTCACCTTATCCTTGAGCGTGAAACCGAATGCCTTCATCTTGATTTGCTCTTCGGTAATGTTGGCTAGCTTCATGCTCATACACATGGTATGAAACTTTCCTAGATGCTTGATGGGATCTTCGCCACTTAACCCATGAAATGATGGGAGCATGTGATCAACCCTGGCTTGAGCTCGAAGTTGACACCTTCTCCTATTGGCGGTATAGTAACCGCAAGAGGATGTTGAGTCAAGTTCGGCTGCGTGACACCTAAGCAGGTACAATATGATATGGCCCGAGTTGTGATGATCCGAGAGCGGATGCTGGCAGCTTAGAGTCGCCAGAAGTCTTATGCGGATAAGAGGCGCACACCTCTTGAGTTTAAAGGGGGAGCTCAGGTATGGTTGAGAGTATCCCCGACACGAGGCGTCAAACGTTTCGGCGTCAAGGGGAAGCTGAGTCCCAAATATGTCGGACCCTTTGAGATCCTTGAGCGAGTTGGGGAGGCAGCATACAGACTTACTTTGCCGCCAAGATTAGAGGGTGTTCACCCGGTCTTCCATGTGTCTCAGTTACGGGAATACGTACCAGACCCGAGACACATTTTTACCCATGATGATTTAGTGGTCGAGCCAAACCATACATTCATAGAGCACCCGGTAGCTGTCTTGAGCGTAGTACGAGACGCTTGCGGTCGAAGGACATACCGATGATGAGAGTACAGTGGTTGATGCGAGTAGTTGATGAGCCTACTTGGGAGACAGAGTATTGTATCCGGAGGAACTATCCAGAGTTCTATGTTGAGATAGATGTACATACAGCATCGAGGGGTGAGTTCCTGTTTCCTTCTTGTTGAGTTTGTGTGCATATGTGTGATAACCTGATTTATGTGCCACGTAAGGGAATATGAGTTATGATCGGTGGTTCTGCTATGTTTGTTTGAGTGGGTCGTGTGTGGATTGCTTCAAGTTTTGGGACAAAACTTCTTTTTAGGGGGATCTGATGTAACACCCGGTTTTCACGTCACCGCCTCCACGGTGACGATGGCCCGCGGTCGCGACCAGTTGTCCTTACCGCGGTCGCGGCGTGATATAGCTGCGGATGCGGCTAACCCCAAATCGCACAAGATCTGTTTTATCTTCTTTCCTTACCGCGGTCGCGGCCAGTTGTCCTTACCGCGGTCACATTCTCTCCTTTTCTTTCTTCCTCTTACTTCCTTGTCTTCTTCAACCGTGAGCCAAACTGTAGCCTTTGTTCCGTAAGACCTGCAGAATCCGTGTAAGTCTTCTCCTTCACGTTTCCTTTCCCTCCGGTGTACTCCTGCTGCATGCTCCCTCTTCTTCTCACTAATAAAAAAAACTTTTGCGACAGATTTTGCGACGGGAATAAGGCCTTTTGCGACGACACCAACTTTTTTTGCGACGGCGTTGCGTCGGCAAACACGCCGACGCAAACTCGTCCGTCGCAAAAGGTATTTACGACGGTTAGTACCCGCCGCTAAAGTTATCGCGACGGCATTACGTCGGTGGTAGCCGTCGCAAAAAATTGGTGTAGTCGGCGCTTATTTTAATATTTGCGACGGGGTTTGCGACGGTCAAACCCGTCGCAAAAAAGATGACGTGTAATATTCAGCTTTTTGCGACGGTAAGTCACCGTCGCAAACGCCGTCGCGAAACAAATTACAACTTTTAATTCTTCTATTGTGACGGCTATTCCCTGTCGCAAAACGTTTAACAGCTATATTATTCAAAATTTGCGACGGCTTGATATCGACGCAAAAGTTGCCCCTGAATCGGATATTGATAATTGTCCTCACAAAGCTAATTAAAGTTACCATCATCACCCATCGTAATTGATACATACTTCATATAGTTTTTAAACAAAAGTACCTAATTGACACATTTTATAGCATATTACATTAATTGATACATACTTAATATAGTTCTTGGCCTCTTCCTTCCTAAGTCCTTGTGACCTATTTGCATGTGTGTAAGACTTAGTGATCTAGATTGGATATACTCATGATCATCTTGACTTCTTTAGTTTCACCTTGCATGCATGCTTTTGAGTTAAGTATAATTGTCTTTCCATGCCTTCATTCATTTGATACATGATTACTTGTCCATTGCCATTAAACATGACTATGAAGGTGATCCATCTTTAGAAGCACAAACTCTAAAAATATTTTCAGTTTTTCATGCATTCATAAATCATTCATCTCTTTGCCTATAGTTGGACTTTGCTCGGGGACGAGCAAACCTTAAGTATGGGGTATTTTTAATAACACGATTTATGACGTTAGTTTAGGCACTCATTTAGATAGTTTTTCCGCTCATCCATGCATGATTTGCACTAGCTCGTGACGATTTGCACTTAATTCATGTATGTTGTCGAGATAGACGTCTACACGGACTTTTGCATGTTTTGTAGGTATTTTGGGAGCTTTTGGAGCTTAATCGATACATTCGAGGATCGTTCCTCGCGATGACACACTTCCGGACCCATTGGGAAGCAAGTTAGGAGCAAAGGAGAACACATGGGACCTTGTTGGTGCATACCTTGCACCAACTCGTGGCTTAATGATCCATAGAAGTCTGAATCACCAAAACCACGGTCACTGGGACTTCCACGGGCGTGGAAATAGGCCGTGGTTCTCTCTGCACAGCTGTGACAGCTGTCCCACGATCTCCATAACCGACCCTTGCCCTTGATGATGTATAAGAGGTGGTCCTGCAGGCTGTTGAGAGCATACCCCCATCATTCCATTCTCTTCCACACTCTCACCATTGGATTGGAGCTACTCTTGGAGAAGAAGAAACACTCTCATTGGGAGAAGAAGAAGAAGAAGCACACTAGTCTCATAGTTTTCATAGTTTTTGAGTGGTTTTGAGTGAGTTTTGTGGAAGACATTTGCTAGGGTTGTAAGAAACGATTCGAACCTTCTTTTGGAAGGGTTGTAAGTCCTTCTTAAACTTTGATTCAGCTTGGTTTTCTTTTTCTATTTGTTTCATCTCTCTTTCATTTCATACTCTTGATATGAACTCCATGATTGTATGCTTGATGATTTTGATTGTTGAGATGCATGTTGTTGGCTAAATAGATGTGATTCTAGGGTAAGGAATTGATGGTTATGGCTTGAACTATGATAGGATAAACTTAACGTACCTTTGGATGAATTGTTTGCTCGAACCTAGCCTCTGTTGTGAATCACGGCCTGTTCTAGTAGGTTCCACGGCCGTGGAATTGAGGAACTGACCGTGATTCTACCCGACTTGCTTGTATTGATAAATCTAAGTGTTAAATTGTTAGATTGTTGAAACCCTAGTGTTTGTTGAGCTAGATCTAACCTAGGGTGACTTAGTGTTAGCAACTAAGTGTGAGAAGAGACCTACCCAGTGATTCTTGCTCTTAGGTACCAAAGATGATGAACTCTAGGTAGTAGTGAGCCTCACAAGCCGCTATTGAACTGAGTGTGCTAGGATTTATGTTTAGGACTTGCCTTACCGAGACCTACCCGGTGAGGAGAGGTTAGATCCCTAGATAGCTATCCGGTTTGTGTGGAATTCCTAACCTTAGGTTCTTTGAGACTTACCCGGTGATGAGACCTTGGGAACGGACTAGTGGACCATGAGACCTACCCGGTGATTGATCCCTCTTTAGAAACACCCACTCCCAACATACTATAGATGATCCAAAGAATGACTAGATAGCTTGAGTCCTATGCTATAACCAGAATTTCTAGCCCCTAGAATCCTCTTTTCTCTCCTTGATTACCTATCTCGTATTTGTGTTTGTTTATTTGTGTCGCTAGTTTAGTTTGTTTTTATACCCTTGCATGATTTGTGATCCTTGATTGATCACTACAAAACCAAACCAAAAACATTGAAATTTTCTTTTCTTTATTTCTTCTCTTTTCTTAGCCTAGATCAACACTATCCTTAGTCACTATTGATTCAATTTCACCTTAGTCCTTGTGTTCGACCTCGAAATACTATCCTTACTACAAAACGAACCATACACTGTGGGTTCGCTAGGAGTTAGGAAATTATAACGAGTTATAAATTTAAGACTTTTGTGTGTCACAATCCTAGCGTAACAAGTTTTTGGCGCCGTTGCCGGGGACTAGGTCTAGATTGAGTCTTTTTTGTGATTGTTTATAGTGTAGGTCTTTCTTGTTGCTTTTGATCTTGTTTGGTTTGTGTCTTTGCATTTTCAGGACATATCTCACTCTTTAGGTGTATGCGAAGATCTCGTGGTAAGGATTTAGCTCCATTCGATCCCGAACCGGAGAAAACCCTTAAAGCTAGATCTAAGAGCATTAGAAAGGGAAAGGAGATGGCCGCAAGAGATCTTCAAGCTGAGTTGGATGAGGCTTTAGAGCAAATTAGGTTAAGAGATGAGCTCTTGGAGAATGAGAGGAGACTTGCCAATGAGAGGCAAGAAGCAACTAGGAGGGAGATTGAAGAGATTAGGCAAGCTCTTGTGCAAAGAGAGCTTAATGGTCAACAACCTCCACCTCCACCGCAACCGCAGCCGGCGGTTAATATTCGGGTTATGCCCATTGCTATTGAGGAGCCACAAACGTTAGGGCAACATATTGATCCGGCTCAAAGAGTGCACCTTCCGGGTGTGAACTTAGGAGATCCCGCAGCCCATGATTATGAGCTCCGCCCTCAAGTTCTACAAGTGATCCGACATAATCAATTTGGAGGGATGGAAGGAGAGTCCCCTCATCAACATTTGATGAACTACGAGATATTGATGGAGACTCTAAGGCCGCCTAGGTTGGAGAACAACAACCATAAGCTTAGGGCTTTTTCCTTCTCTCTTAAGGATAAAGCCTTGGCTTGGTACCAATCGATTCCCCTAGGGCGTGTGAGTAATTGGGAGGAAATGACAACCGAGTTCTTGACTAAGTTCTTCCCACCTTCCAAGACTACCGAGCTAAGAGGGAAGATCAATGCCTTTGTAATGAAGGATAGAGAAAGCCTATTCAAGTCTTGGGAGAGGTTCAAAGACCTTCTCCTAGATTATCCACACCATGGTATACCGAAAATAGAGCTTTTGGAGATCTACTTCAAGGGACTTGATGAAGATAGCCAATTCAAACTTCAATCTCTTTCCGGTGGGACTTTTATGGAAAAGAATGTGGATGAAGCTTGGGAGTTTGTAGAGAAACAAGCTTTGGTGATTGAAAAGTACTCCCATAGGAAGAGTGATGGGAGGAAAGCACGCGAGAGCATATGAGGTGAGTGAAGTCACCATGAGTAATTTCAAGCTTGATGCAATCAACAATGAACTTAAGTCTTTGAGGGAGTTGTGTGCTATAACTTTGAAGAGTCAAGCAAGCCCTCAAGCGCAAGTGCAAACAAACTTGTCTTCCAAGGAGGAAGATGTGAACTATATGGGAAGGGGAAACTACAACAACTATCAAGGCTCAAGGAACTTCAACAACAACCGGCAATTCAACAATTACCGGCCTAACCACAACCATCCTGGGTTTTCCTATTCTAACCCGGATGGAGCCTTGAACCCTCCCGCTTCCACAAGCGCAACTCACCACCAAAGGCTTCACAAGAACCTCCACCCGGATTTACTCAACCTCTAAAAGATGGAACCGAGATATGATGTTTGAGAAATTGCTTGGAAGGTGTTGGAAGCACAAGTGTTCCAAAAAGCGGGTAAAGCTCATAGATATCCAGGAAAGCTTCCCGGAAGAACCGAAGATAACCCAAGAGGCCAAGTGTTGGCCATCACAACAAGGAGTGGGCTGAGCATGAAGGATCCCTTGCCTAAGGGAAATGATAAAGGGAAGCAAGTGGTAATAGAGGAAGAGACATTGCAAGAAGATGGAGGAAAGAGCAAGGATGATGAGCCAACATATGTGGCACCACCTCCATACAAGCCACCACTACCATTCCCACAATCACGAGCAAGAGCTCGTTTGGACAAACACTTCGGTAAATTCCTTGAACTTATGTCCAAATTGCATATTAACGTTCCGTTCATGGATGCTATTCTAGGTATGCCGGCATATGGCAAGTTTTTGAAGGAAATACTCTCCAACAAGAGGAAGTTGGAGGAGTATGGAGAAGTGAGTATGACAAAGAGGTCCTCGGAGTTGATCCAAACCATGAAGGAGGATATGCCTCCTAAGCTAAGAGATCCGGGATCTTTCTGTGTGCCAATTGGAGTGGGAGAAGTGAAGTATGAAGCCCTATGTGATCTTGGAGTAAGTGTAAGCATTATCCCGCTTACACTTTGCAACAAGGTTGGGCTAGGAGAGCCAAACCGGTCAAGATGACCCTTTACATGGCGGATCGTTCAATCACTCACCCGGAATTTCTAGCCCCTAGAATCCTCTTTTCTCTCCTTGATTACCTATCTCGTATTTATGTTTGTTTATTTGTGTCGCTAGTTTAGTTTGTTTTTATACCCTTGTATGATTTGTGATCCTTGATTGATCACCACAAAACCAAACCAAAAACATTGAGATTTTCTTTTCTTTATTTCTTCTCTTTTCTTAGCCTAGATCAACACTATCCTTAGTCACTATTGATTCAATTTCACCTTAGTCCTTGTGTTCGACCTCGGAATACTATCCTTACTATAAAACGAACCATACACTGTGGGTTCGCTAGGAGTTAGGAAAATATAACGAGTTATAAATTTAAGACTTTTGCGTGTCACAATCCTAGCGTAACAAGACAAACCACAAAACTCAATTAGACAAATCATGAAACCACAAAACCCAATCAACAACACTACGAAAACCAAACGAAATCAAACCTAAAATTAGTAGCCTCGTTACTTTTTCGTACACTAAGACAATAAAATTAGTAGCCTCATGAAGAACTTAGAAATCAAAACATTTAAGCAACTTCTTTTGTGCATGAAAATACTACAACTCAAAAAATAAATTGAACATACCTGAATAAGTGAATTTGTACTTCTTCCATCATTACTTTCCAAAAGCGCAAGACGATCAAGTACTTGTTGAAATTTCTGAGAGAGGTAAAAAAAATAATCTTGCGTTATTAAGAAGTTCGTACATGATCATCCCTCAGTGGATCCGAATGCTTCTTCAAATTCCCGATCACTAGATATTACCTATTATAATCTCTCTTCTCCTTGGGCCCTCAATATTGGAGGTCACCAATTTCTCTCCATTTTTATTTCGATTTTCGCTAATCATTTTTTGATTTGATTGATAGAAACTGGATTTAAGTTTGACTAAGACGAAGTTTTTCTTTTTTTCTATTCTCAAAGTTTGGTTCATGTTCTTGCTTAGCAGGTTTGTAGCCCAAAAACTAAAAGTTGTTTGTATGTGTTCTTAAGCTTTTTTATTGTCACTGGAATCTGATAGGTTCTCTAATCAAGTTGGTATATTTCTCAAAAGATGATAACTATTTGGAACATGATGCAGGGAAGACTCCTACAAAGGATGAGATTGCAGTTTCCAGTGGTCAGGATAACTGTCCCATTCTCAGCGGAAAGCTCCATTTTGCACTTTTTGAGAGCAACAACATGGATCAATGCTTGGAATTTATTTGGACGAGGCAACTCAATCGAGATATTGTGATTTCAGAATGCTATAGTTATTAAGTTCAGCTGTGTGCATGTAAAGTGATAAGAGTAGATTCTAGGAGGATAAACAAGGCCTCCCTTCATGAAAAATAATAATAATATAAGTAATGACACTCTATGCTTTGCGATTATATGATATTTTGATAAATCTCATATAATATTTTGTAAGGTCAAAGTAGCAAGAGGGTACCTTTTGTTTTTTGGGTGGTGGCAAGGCAGTAACAAATTTAGTTTTGTGCCCCAATTTCTCTTTGTTTTTCTTCTTGCAGTAATATAACAGTCCCACAGTTGGCATAACAAGGGGTTACTGAAAACTAGCAAGTTCATCCCATAAAAAACTTGGATTGCCACTAGGATGAACATACAATGGATCATTCAAATCGAAATCCCAATCAGAGAAGAATTGACTAGAACAACAAGTTTGCATGAATGACTAAGGGATCTAATCCCTGAATATTGAGAGAAGAGCCAAGTGTATTTTTGTTAACTGTAAGTTTGTAGCAGACTTCAACAATTTATATTGCAGCAATATAACAGCTAAAAACAGAGGACTCTACCCTCTACTAGATACACATCAGCAAATAGCTTAACAACTCGAAACTCATAACACTAGTCCTGCTTATGTATCTAAATGGATGTGTATCCATTTGGTTATAGTTTACTAACTACTTTTGTAGCCTTGAATCTATTCCCTGGCTTATTATGGATTAATTGCAGTAAATGTTGTTGCTACTCTGGTTGATGATGTTTTTAATACAACCCAAATCTGCTGGAATAATGAAAGTTGTATATAGGCCGAGAGAAAAATGGATCATAAACGCTTTTCATTAGTTCAGTTGCAAAATGAAAAATGATAGCAGACGGTCTCTGTATATGGAAGTATTTTATGAAGAACCATAGCCAAACCAAAATCCTTCTGGAATTTGCAACTTTGACATCAAATTTAACTTAACACAAAGATGCTAAAATATAGGGTGCCAAAAGAAAAAGGAAGTAGTCAAGTAGAGCACATACCTGAAGAATCAAGTAGAAACAGCTCCAGTTCCTTTCCAACGAGAGGCAACAACAATCACGGAATCAGCCTTCGTTTCTTCCCCCTTCCTTTCCAGCGAGTAGAGATTCAACAAAACCATTTCAATAACAAAACAAAAGTACATATATTATTGGGACTGGCCGGAATCAAGAACAACAAAAATCACAAATAAAACAATAAAGAGGCGAAGAATGACGAAGACGAGTACCTTCGATCTAGGAGCAGCAATGGTGGAAGGAGCCGTGTGGAAGAGGCGAAGACGCGTACCGTTATCTGATTAGAGCTAATATCAATTTTCCACACTAACATCTAAAAAAAAAGAAAATAAAAGTACATATATTATTTTCGGCTTTTTTGTTTGAACGCCGATCTTGGACTTTGCGACGGTAACTAAGAGCTGACGCAATGCCGTTGCAAACATTGCTCATTGGCATCGGTAACCCTTCCCGATGCAAACCTCCGTCGCAAAACTAATTATTCGCGACGGTAATGATTTCACCGTCGCAAAGTAAACGACCATATTTATCGCCGTCGCAAACATTGCTCATTGGCGTCGGTAAACCCTTCCCGACGTAAACCTTCATCGCAAAGCTAATTATTTTTTGTAATGTCTCCTTCTTCTCTTCTTCTTGGCAAGAATCAAGATCGAGTCTTGATTCTAGTTTGGCCATGGTTTGATTTTTGTATGTGTGTCTCCAAGCTCTTGTGGTTGAGTGTGTGGTGTGAAGAATCACAAAGGAGAGTTAAAGTCAACATGGTGTGATTTTGCTATCGAAAGGAAGTCTTGACGTCACCTCTGTCACTTTGCCGCCCCGCGACTGCAAGCAACTTCCCCGCGGTTTAACCCAAACGCCGCCCCCGCGGCCTTTCGTCACCGTGGTCGTGGCTTCGGTGCATTGTTGTCGCGTCTGCACCTGCTGTCACTCTCGGTCGCGCCTTACCTCTAGCGACTACCATCTTTTGGTAAGTCGTTTCCCTCCTTGCTTCCTTCTCCTTTTGTGGAGTTAGATGATGCGAGGCTGGAAGTAGAAACCTTCTAGCACGTGGTTGTAGACCTTGTAGAGGCCAATGAGACTAAAAGTGCAGACTTCTAGCATTTGGGATAGTTTTTGATTCGTGATGCCTTGTTAGATCAAGCGTAGATCCTTCCCTAGGGGAAGCTGAACAGTTAGCTGATTTGAGTTACCTTTGAATCAGGTAAGTCCCTTGGACTTACTTAGTTGCATTTCATGTATTAGTTGATTGTATTGGTGGCGTTTGTTTACTTTATCGTTATAACGGAAAATTGGACTAGGACGACCTTATACTGTAATTGACCCAAGTGTATTATAACCGGACAGTGACCACTTCTCCAATTCTACAGGAGATTGGAAGGTGCTCTTGCGACTAGACCCACAGGTAATGAATATATGCATCTAATCTATTCATGTCAGTAACGGAAGAAAGGACGAGTTTCGGAAGATTCTCGTGTCACAACCTAAGTTGAATTAGTAATGGATGGCTTATAAAAAGATAATTACCGGCTTATGTGTGAGCATGCTATATGTTTATATATTATATGTGTGTGCCTTTATTGTTATTCAAATATCTATAATGTTAGCTAATAGTTTATACCGTAGGTTAGAGCTGTTGCTGAGTGATCCGGACAGAGTGGTCATCTAGGGTTCCCGTACATTATAGGACGGGATCGGGGTTTATTTATTTGTGCCTTGTTACAAGATCCATTGATATTGTTGTTACCCTGAGGGTCAGGGCCCACTGTGAGGTCCTAACCCGTAACATGCCGAGTTTCTAGAATATGGGGTGTTACAGTTTACACCAACACTTGAGAAATTTTGAGAGTACAATGAACATCCTCAATTATGAAGGCATTTTCGCTGATGCTTTGAGGATAAGGTCACCCATCTTTTCTTTGAGAGAGAAGGATGCTACTTGGCTTCAAAACATGCATGTAGGTACATTCACCACTTGGAATAATTGACCACTTCCTTAGTAAATATTTTCCTCCTCATAAGACCACTGAAATAAGAGACAAAGTTTCTCACTTTGATATGGAGGATGGTAAAAAAAAACATACATATTGCTTAAGAACGATTTATTGAGTTATTGCATTCATATCCCCGTCATGGTTTTGGAAAAGGGGCATTGCTTGAATATTTCTATAGTGGCCTTGATGATACCATGAGAAAAAGAGTTGATATTGACTCCCATGGATTTACTATAATGGATGAAGATGCAACATGGGATTATCTAGTAATTGTTGTTGAGAATACATGGAAGTATTCCAAGAAGAGAAATAAGACATGACGATGATAATAGGATTGATAAGCTTGTTGAAAATGTTCAAGCCTTGATAAATATAGTTGAAGGAAACCAAGATACGTCCACTCCAATGGTTACAAATGTGAAGACTAATATCAAATGACAATATTGTAGGGGATCCAGACATGAGATCAAGGAATGTGTTGCGTTCAATGAGCATATGATGCATCATGATAACATGGAGCAAGTAGTGGGACTTTCCTTCACAACAACAATACCAACCATGAGGAAACTTTCCTCCAAGACAACCCGCACATGCTCCACCAAAACCTACCAAGAGCAGCTCTTAGAGTAGATTGTTCCATTGGAGAGATCAAGAACTCGGAAAATTCTTTTTAAGTGATTATCTATAGATTGAAAACCACTATCGATTTTCTAAGCAAAATACATAAAATTCTGAAGAAACAAGTTGCCCAACTATCTCAACAAATGTAGAAAGCTCAAGATAAGCTTTTGGAACAACTAAAAACATTCCGCGCAGAGTTTGTGCTATTACTTTGAAAAAACGGAAGGGAAACTTCCAACCCTATAGTTGTTGATATGCCCAAGAAAGTAGTCGAGAAGGTATCCGAAAATAAAGATGAGGTGTAATCGAATCCTACAAAGGTATATATTATTCCTCCTCCTATTTGTAAACCTCTTCTTTTCTTCCCTCAATTTCTTAACAAGAAGAAGCAAGATGTGAGCTTCGGGAAGTGCCTAAAGATGATGCATAAGTTTAATGTGGAGATCCTTCTTGTTGATGTATTGAAGGAAATGCCACAAGTTTTCAAAGTACATGAAGGAAATGTTGTCCAACAAGAATCTTCTCAACAACGAAGGATCTATAGAGATGACCATGGAGTGTAGTGCAATGTTGATGAGCAAGATGCAACGGAAAATAGATGATCTACAAAGTTCATGTATTCCTTTAAGTTTTGGCGGAAGAAAACTTATTAGTCTTTGTGATTTAAGTGATAATGTTAGTGTTATCGCATTAAGTTTTTGCAGGGAACTGGAATTAGGTGAAATTTCTCCAGTTAAGGTCACTTTAACCTTAGTTGACAAATCAACTGTAAGACCTGCAAGGGTAAACGTGATGGTTAAGATAGACAAAGACGAGATGCTGGTGGATTTTGTTGTGGTAGATGTCGATGAGAGCACTAACGTTTCGGTTATTATCGGATCCTTGCTACAACTGGATCTCTTATAGATGTGAAGGATGAATTCATTATTTTAATATTTAATGAAGATCCAGTGAAGTTTACTCTTCATAAAGCTGTTAAACACCTTGTTGTTGATGATGTTTGTTTAATCATTAACATTATATCCAGTGATGAGCGAATGATTATGGATCCCTTGCCAGATGTCGTTAATAACTTACACGAACCTTTGGAATCAACCAAGAAAGAAGAAAAATTTAAACCTTCTTCCAAACCTAACAAGACTCTTATGGAGGCAATGACGGAGCAGTTTTTGAGAGGACAACAAGCTTTGCAAGCCACTATTAAGGGATTGACAATTATTATGGCCGAACTCGTTAAGAACCATGAAGCTTTGGAAATTCAAGTTGCGGAATTAGATGAAGCTCAAGAAGAACTCCCAACCACCATGGAACCATTAGGATCTAGAGGGAATGAAGCTAGAGCAAAACAAATTAAAGACAAGAAAATTATCAACCCACACGGCCATCAACACGGCTACTTTGGCCGTGTCATGACCGTGTCAGAGGAAGAATCCATATTCGTCAAACTAATTCTAAATTTAAGTGAAAAACGTCGTTAAGCTGCTGGTAAATTCATAGATGTGTAAATGTCTATCCCTCAACATGAGGTGTTCGGCTACAAAACTAAGTGAAAAACGTCGTAGCTTCAGACCAGGAGGACATGGGGATGAGACGAGTAAGAACGACCAATGAAACGGCCAAGTTGGCCGTGTGGATGCCGTGTCAAAATTAATTTTAATTTCAATTCAAAAACATGAAATTAAGGAAAAAGTCGTACCTCCACACCAGGATGACATGACATCGAGATGGCTTGACACAAGCATGAAACGGCCAGCATTGACCGTGTAGAGTGGTGTTCCATATCCAAACTCGTGGCACAAGGATGAAGATGAAGAAATGACACAGAATGTGAAACGGTCAAAGAGGCCGTGTGGTGGCCGTGTCAAGGCCATGTCGATCCAACTGTTGCCCGAAGCTAAAATCCCGCAATCCTCTTCTGATTCCCACATTCCTTCTCCCTCTCTTGATCATGCCTCTTAGCCTCTTTAACACGTTAAAGCCAATAAGAAAAGAGCACTTGGCTACACCAACGAAGTTATTTACTTATCTCGTCCAAGAAGGCACAAAGGACTCCATTATCCCCAAACCCCACACACTTTCCACGATTAAAGCACGCCCACCAAAGTTATACGTTTGTTCAATACATCAATGGACATCCACCAAAATGAGCATAATTGCGTCAAGTTAATGACCTTAAACAAGTGGTACATGAGAGACAACCCATGAGTTTGATCTTTCTTTTTCCCTTTTCATAGTTTAGATGTTTTGTTGATTTTTGTGTGCTATATAGGTACGATTGATGATCTTGAAGATATGAGATGCTAGACTTCTAGGACTTCCACTCCTTCTACCGTTGCTTCCATCCTCATTTCCACCATCAAGTATCATGCATTGCATTGCTTTGTGAGTATTTTCTTCTCTCTACTTCTTTTCTTTCACATTGAGGACAATGTGTAGCTTATGTATGAGGTAATATACTCACATTTTCTTTCCTTGTTACACGTTTACTACTGCATAGTTTTTCTTTTTCTTCAGTGTTTTCTTGCATTTCTGCATCCATAAAAAACAAAATTTCAAAAATATGGCATTTTAGTGTAGATTGATTCAGATGTTATTATACTTACCTTTAGAAATTCAAATATGTTATTCTATCAACATTTGAGTTGCCAATGATGCTTTGTATTACTTCTTGCTATTGTTTATACACATGAGTTTTTGAATGAATTATGATGCTTATATTGACCAAACATAACTCTTGTGAGCGCTCTAGCATTTGGCATGCATTTTTGTGTGTCCTTTCTTTCTTATTATTGTGTGATCTCTGATGTGCTTAGCTTCTTCTAGAACTTGTTATTGAATCTCTTTTAACACTACATGTTCATTTGATTCTATATGCTTGATATAAAGATTAATGAGACCCTCTTTGATAAGTTTATGTGACCTTTCCTTCCCTTATATATGTTTCCTCTCTATTAGCCACTTCTTGTCTTCATTTTCACTTTTTTTGTGCCCCACAAAAAGCCTCGCATCCGTATTTAAACTCATTTGATCATATCCAGGGTTGTGATTGAATAGAAGAATGAAGAAAATAAGTATGTGGCATCACCCGGAGAGTTGAAAGTAATTGCAAGAAGTAAAGGCACGAGTTCAGATGCATATTATTCTTATGGAAGATATTTTCATGGTTGATGCAGAGGACAAAAAGTTTATGCTAACCTTGCCGCTACAAATAAATAAAAAGTGGTTCGAAAGTGAAGAAAAGCTTATACTTTAAAGAGAAATCAAAGAATAAATACAAATTGTTACTAATTTCAAAAGTGTTATGGTTGCATGAAAAAAATTTCAAAAATGAAGAAAGTTTGAGTTGCTAAACATTTGAAGCAATTTCGAGTATTGATCATATTCGACGCCCTAGATACTATAAATCATTTTAGCCTACTCTTTGGCCAAACCAACATCATGTTTCCATGTTCCATTAATTTCCCCGTGACAACCCAAATAACGATCTCGTGATTTATATCTCGCATTTTTGTTTCAATTGATAAGTGGTGGAGTTTGAGAATTCTTTAACAAGATTTTGGTTAGATCTTGGCATGTTTATTGAGTCTGAGTGAACCTTGATATATTCATTAACACTTTGTGAGAATGAGAGTAAACACATTATGCTTGAGTGGTTCGGAGAGCTATTATTCATCTTTCTTATTTGACCGTGATTGATGTTATGATGACATGGCTTGAGAAGTTTGTTTTCCTTTTAGTTGAGGTAAGTTATTTGTTTTATAGTATACTATATGTTATGATCTTACTCGGGGATGATCAAGATTTAAGTGTGGAGCATTTTGATGGCGTCCAATTGTTCAATCATATAGTTGTTAGAATCATGCATTTTCATACCACATATGCTCTTTATGCTTCACTTTAATATAAAAAGCTCTCATTTTCCATATTTTGGTACCTTGATTTATTTTGTATTGCAAGAGTTCGAGGCCATTTTTGGCACGTTTATGATGAAATACGAGTATTCAATCCTCTTTGAAGTCAAAAGCAACATAGATGCATCATATGTGATTGAGGATTGAAGAGTCAAGAGACATACGACCCCCTGAAGTCGCATTGAAGTTCTAAAGTCGAAATTCAAGCTCACCACATGGGTAAAAGCTACTTCATCACTGAAACGGTCATGGCACGGGCACTTTGGAAGTTCCATGACCGGACCATCCAAAATTTCCCTACTCTTGCCAACTCAGCTCCAGGATTGGTCTGCATCATCATCCGGAGGAGCTTGACACGAGGATTGTGGCTGTTCCATGGCCGTGTCTCTGCCCGTGTCACCTACGTAGATTTGGCAAAATCATAACTTTTGATCCTATTTTGGTTAAGATTAAATTATATCTTTTGAGATGGGTTTTTCTGACCCTATATAAACATATGTCAATACTAGGGTTTGATATCTCCTCCTAGCTTTCAATTCAGCACTTAGAATAAGTTTCAATAGCCTTCGATTGAAGGTTCATACCGTTGTGTTGTAACCGAACAATTTGTGAGTTTTAATGTTGTTTTCCCTTTTATATATATTTTTTTTCTTCTTTCATTATTCCTAGTTAAATTCTTAATTGATATAAGGTTTGGTTGATCCGTATAAAGATTTGATTTATAGTTGTGTATATGAATTGTTGAATTGATATCATATGAATTTGTTTCTTCTTACTGAGCTTCTTTTCACCTAATATTTACCTTCGAAAGACGTGGCATTTATGAAAGGTTTTAGATAAAATTGGTTTCCACCAAAACTTTTTTTATTAGAAATAATTAAGAAGAATTTGGTTTAAAGTATGGTACCGACTTTATACTTCGAGGATTTCTAACTATCTCGGAAAGTTCCGGTCTTTGTGCCTTTTCTAGCTCTTCCGCAAAAAGCGTGTCTTTTCTTGGTCTCTTTTGGATTTCTAAATACTTAAAGGGTATTTTTATGCTTGATATGGTTGTGATAGCACTTTCCAGACGGTAAAATACAATCTTTGTTTGTTGGTGGCAAATATCGGTGGCAAAGACGATATTTGATAGTTACCTACAATTATCGGAGCTTAAATTTTATTTATTTACTTATTAATTTTATTTCGTATATTACATCAGTACCCCCTTAAAATAAATTTCTTCCCAAAACTTGAAAGAAGACCACATAAAGATGGAGTCCGTACGAAAGAACTAGAGTGCCGGAAAGAATCACGAACGGTCAAGTTCTGATTTATTTCTGAGATAGCCGGAAGTAAAATTTGCCGGATATTACATCAATCCCTCCTTAACAATAAGTTTCATCCCGAAACTTAGGGTTAGATAATCATGATTGGCCTTTAAGGCACCAATCGGGTGTATCTAATCACTACACAAAAGTCTCGTCGTTTTCACATCTAAGTACTCACACACCAAAAGTCTCGAGGAAATCCTGAAAACAATCTCTCCTCATAGCTGTAGGACAGTAGCGATCCCTGATCACCGTCTTCATCTACTCATAACTAGTGACCTTACTATGAGGGGTCCTCCACCAGGAATGAGCCTGATCCTTAAGCAGCGTTTGTACTATGTCGACTCGACGTCCCTCTGGGCAACCGATCGCCTCCATGGAAAAATCTAGTTGTCCTAGCCACATCTCCACCTCTAGCCCAGTCTTCCCCATGAAGGAAGGAACCTTCAGGTGGTTGAAAGCCTTCGACCAATAGTCGGGCCTTGGCTCTCTCGCCTCATCTGATGCTCTGACAACCTAAACATCTCTAGCAGACGTGGCAACGACTTGTGTAACTCTTTGTGAAATCTCAGCTGATCTTGCAGGAACTGGTGGTTCTAGTGTAGGTCCTCCAGTCCTGATAGCCTCCTCAACTCTCTATACGTAGTCGCAATATGAAAAAGTTCCGATGGATACTCGACCGGACTCGATCGACTGTGCTTGTTGTGCTCCGGACCTAGCAGCGGTTCCGTTCCCAGCCTCAGGAACAACACTCTCAGCAACTTCTTCAACGAACGCCTCACTGATAGGCGGATCAACGACTGGGGCCTGGACCTGACCTCTAGCCAGTGGAGGTCTTCCTGCACGTCCTCGTCCATGGACAGTAGATGGAAGAGGTGGTCGACCCCTTCCTCGCCCCATAGCAGATGTAGCTCTAGTACGCACCATCTGCGATTGGGATATAGATCTATATAAGGCTACACTACAGCTAAAACAGAAATCCAAGAAAAGCATATAAATACCAACATAAAAGAAGCTACACTGATGAGATATGCGGAAGTGGTGGTCGCCCGTACATCTATCCTAGACCGACCAGTTTAAAACAAAAACCCCTTTTTGAAAGCGTAGACCCCTTGCGGGTTCTATTAAGTTATATATCCGACCTTTAGAAGATTTTGAGTGCCATTGTTGCCAACCTAGAGCTTTGATACTACATTGTAACACCCCAAGTTCTAGGAACTCGAAGCTTTACGAGCTAGGACCTCACAATGGGTCCCGACCCTAAGAGTAGCAACAACACAACGGATCTTACAACAAGGCATAAACAAATGAAAACAAAAACTCATAATAAAACCAAAGGTTTAAACAAAAAGAAGAATAAAAGACTCACAACCGAGTTAAGACAAAGGGAAAGCAACGATAGAAATATAAACCCGATCGATCCCGTCCTATAATGTACGGGAACCCCGGATGACCACACCGACCGGATCACTCAGCAGCACCTATATCCTGTAAGGCATCTACAACATCGGTATAAATCGTTAGTTAACATTCTTGATATCAGAAAGACAATAAAGGCACAAACACACATAAGGTAAAGTAAAACATAGCATGCTCACACTCAGCCGGTTATTATCTTTTATTACATTATCCAATTACTAATTCAACTTATGGTTGTTACATGAGAGTTGCTGAGATCTCACCTTTGTCCCCTTTCACCAACAGAAATAGAACGTATGCATCCTTCCATCACCTGCTGGACTGGTCGCAAGAGCACCTCCCAGTTTCCCCATTCAGAATTAGGCAAGCGGTAACCGCCCGGTTATAATACACTTAGACCAATTAAGGTATAACAAAGTCAATCATATTCGGTTATCAGTTATACGATAAACAACAACACAAACAAGCCAAAACAATCAATTTAATATACGGAACGCAAACCTTAGTCTTATAGAACACTAAGCTAAGGTCCCAACCTTAGTCTTATAGAACACTAAGGGTCAACAACAACATCAAGATGTAAGGAAATGAATGAGGAAAGCAAGGAATGAAGCAACTCACCGAGGACGAGAGATACTATAGATAAACCGCAGGGGCGGCTGGGCGAGGCGCATGGGCGGCAATCCACAGGGGCGGCACGACAGGGCGCGGGGGCGGGTACGTTGCAGAAGTTACTGTCGGCTTCTTGTTTGACAACAAAACTTCAAGAAGGCCAAAGCTTGCTTTCTCAACACTCGAACACTTCACAACTCAGCTAAGGGAGCCTGTGAACTTCAACATATCAACAACAGAACGATCTACAAGAAGCAAGACTCAAACTTGATCCTTGGAGAAGAAGAAAAGGGAAGAATGAAGAAGGAAACTAAATAGAAGGGAATCGGCATGCAGCAACACATGAGTGTGATGAAGAACAAGGAAAGAAGAGCTCACACGTCCAACAAGATCACAGGAAGCAAGGTTGCAGCTCTTGAGAGTGAAGAAAACGTATGCAAGAAGCGGGAAAAACGGGAAGAAGAAGGAGATTTATAGAAAAGGAAGAAAAGATAGAAGGAAGGACGTTCTAGGGTTAAGAATAAGATAGGAAAGCCGGCCCATAATATAGAAGATTGGATCTTCTATCTTTGGAAGAAAATAAAAACAAAACGAAACAGATTCGCGCGTTCTGCGGCGAATCCGCAGGGGCAGATCGCCCAGCCGCAGGGGCAACTACTATCACCGCGGGGGCGGTGACAGCCAAAAAAACTAGGTGTTACAAAAACAAACTTAATGAGCAAATCAATAAGATTGAAATAAGACGCATGTAACCATAAACCAAGAAAAGGTTAATAAATGAAAGAGATGGGTGGTTTCATGAATAAAGAATGGTTAAGGAACGAAAAAGATACTCACCGTTGTATAGAAGTTTTGTCTCATGAACTACTTCATCACTAATTCCCTTTATATCATCAAATAATCTTCCTTAGAATATCTAGAAACCATAGCGAGGTATATAAATCCACAATGTCCATCGGCTTTTACATCCAAAGCCAAAAGGATGAAAAATTTCATGAACTTATGGATCTGATCATCCTTGAAACGATAAACCTTAGACTGTAGAAATATTGTTTTCTTGTCATATGGTTTACTAATCGGAATTTATTCCTCTGGTTTGGGATCTTCAACCTTAAATTCAGCATATTAACCTAGTTCGGCCTATTCTACCTTAACTTTGGCATATTGACCTGATTTTGGTAGGCAACCCCGAGTATGTGGACGGGTCGACCCTGAACCATACTCAAACCCACTTGGTGCTCTCCTTGTTGAACAAATACAATATTTGTGTGGTTTTCCTTTAGTTCTTACCTGCTGCTTTGGTTTTCTCATAGTTGTACTTATCCGCTCAATCTATTTGTTACTCAGCAAATTCAAATTCATTCTCTCCCTGAAGGTATTTAGTGACATAATGTGTAGATCAATGTCGACCACATAGTCTTCTACGGTCGAGTCCACTCTTTTTCATCACACTTGCCTCTAGTATGGATGGATATGATCCGAACATATTGGAACTCGAGCCCTAATAGGTAGGAAGAACACATGTACACACCATAATCCATGACTTCCCTCCAATATGAATCTTGCCATGTTATATACCTCAGTTTCTTCGTCTTGTTGTAGATCTCCAACAATAGCGTGAAACACTCGTTACCTATTTTGTTTTGGAGCAAATTAAATATTGGAAACCGCACATCCAATAACATCCTCTCGCGTGAAGTCTTTATTGACACTTGGATCCATCTAATGTGATCGATTATCATCAAGTCGATATTGTCAACCATATGAAATCCTTGCACAATGGAACACAATGTACTCTTTAACAAAAAGTGCACAAACTCATACCTAATAATCATTATCGAATCAACATACTGTTATAAATTTAAAATAAAAACTTATTAGAAAGATTTGAATTCTTATGCACTTGTTGTCCTCGTGCCAAAAATGATGATACAAGTCACACCATGCTCGAACAATTGCCTCCGTGTATGAGATTAGCCATGTAGCCTCCAAATACTCAATCAACCTCGGATAGCTTTTCCAATTAACTTTCAACTCTACTAAATACCTCTCGTAACTCTCAGAAGATTTAGATTCAAACAAGATACTGTAGTGTGATACAAAAATCGCTTGTGTTTGCTTTGAGCGTGTCACTGCCCAAGATTTATGTGGAATTTTACACTTTATATGAAATGTGCAAATCATGTGCTTCAAATATGGAAAGACGACACCTAGTGCACTTATAAGTCCAAACTCTCTATCCATGAGAATGACCCCCAATGTAACATTTCCGCACACATGTCGGAGTTTCTCTAATGTCCACTCGCAGTTATTCAAGTTTTCCTTAGATTTGTAAACAAATGCTATTACGAACGTCAACCTCATGCTAGTGATTCCGATTATCTCTAACAACGATATCGTGTACCTATGGAGGACACACAATCAAGACTCTAGTTTTCATTGTACTTGAAAACAAATGTGCTTGTAATATATAAGGACTCAAGAAAGAATGGATATTAAAATTACTCGTTCATCTTGTATATCTTGTCCGTTATGATGACGTAAGGAAATTAGTTGAGGATATGCCTGAAATTTGGATGCATGATGAAAAAAATTATGAAACTTCATTTGAATGCTAACATCTCCTCACATTCACATAGTAACGACGTTGTTCTAGTATGTGGTGGACTTGTTGGATTGGACCTCATCCTTTAGCTTGTAGCATCATAATCTTCAATCCAACATTGTATAATTTGTCTTATGGTGGTGACATTGTGGGGTCATCTAACTGTAGAGACTTCAAAATATTCCTCGGCTTGAAACCCGATCCAAGTTCACGTCCCACCTTTTGATATTGTGGACGTCAATCGGCCAACATACATATGCCCCTTTAACTGTTCAGGAAGTGTATGATTGTGCACTCCACAAATAACATGACACGTCCATTTATCAACTACGCTTTGTATCCCCTCAAGCTCAAATAAACACCCGTCTTTTCCCAATTTTTTTGCTCGACTAGATGATGGCTCGATATCAAGATCAACGTTTTTCTTCTTCCAAGGTTTTCTGAACGTTCGCGTGTCAACCGAAACGTAACAAATCCCCTAACATTTTTCCATGACCTACTTGTGCCTAGCATTATATTCATCGTTCCTCCCATGAAATGAGCCCAATCAGCCATTGTCTCTCCATTGTAGAAAAAACTGCGAATTTTAAATGAACATTATAAATCCAACTTCAAAATTTACATTGAGCTAGAAGGAAGACGGGCAACAAGTTGTGCCGCTAATCCTTTCTGGATAGCGAATCCGATCCTCCTAAAAACAACATCAGAAGACCTAGGAGACATAATGTTGCCATGCAAGACCCGTTTCACCCTCTTGAGAATTTCAATAGCATCGGGCGCAAGGAAACCAAAGGTGTCGAAAGCGAACGGAAGAAACACATGTTGATTTTCAATACAAGCTTTCCCATGTGTGGCCACCTTAGTAGGAGCCGCATTAAGCGCCGCCTTACCCACCACAAAAGGCCCACAACCCAAACAAACAAGTGGGGAAACTCCAGTCAAATCGATGCAAGCATGTTTTCCACCCGCCCATCCAAACACCAAGACATCTGACGGCCTCAATCAAGGTGGACCTTCCCTCTCGTGGGTCAGTCAAGAAGGACACAGGCGCCTCCTTCTTAACCGATACTCCCGCCCTCCTAAACACATCACACAACACATCGCGGACCAAATCATGCCTATATTTGAAGCAAGGAAGCTCTTTACAATGAACCGCATGCTCCCCAAAAGAATCTAGAATTCTCCGACAATTGGGTATAGGACAAATCTCATCAACCGGGTATAGAGGAATCATAAGGCGATACTTAAGGACCGAACGATATTCAATCGGGGACATGCACTGCCCAAGTCCATCAATGGGTATGGCAAGAAGGAAATATTGGCTATGTGTGGATTGAAGACACTTGAAAACCGCTTTTTTGTCTTAGGGTCAAATCAAAAGTAACTTCCATCTCCTGCACGGTCTTACCGAAAAGAGCACTCGCCAAAGCATGTTGGGCTTTAGAGGGGACGGTGTTCTTGACAGTAAAGACAGAAAGATCAAAATCAGGAATATAAGTCTGAAGATTGCCCAAAGCTCCATAGTTGAATAGTTGGTCCCTTCATCATATGGATAATTCGGTAGATCCTAATTGAAAAAAATAGAATAAGAGAATTATTTTCACTATAATTATCAACTTACAATAAGTTAAAATATTCTTACCTCAAAATGTGAGAAAAATTCGTCTAGCTGGCTAAATTTTGTATCATCGAACGGAATCAATAACGCTTCATCGTCTTGTGTTGTCATTTTTTGTATCGATTTTTTTGGAGAGTTTGTGAGGTTGATCCACTTCTTCTTTAGCTTTCAATATATATAACCGAACATATATAACGTCCGAATAACAATGCTTATACTTCAAATATAATGTTCGAATAACAATGGTCATATTTCAAATTTATTACCGTTACACAAAGACTATTTTTGAGAGACCACCAAATCAGCACCTGAGGCGCATCCACAATGCGCAACCGTCGGGGTTCCGCAATGCATCGGTCTGACACGCAGACGCATTGCGAAACCGTCACACATTCAAAATGCGTTTCAGGTTGTCGTTTTGTAAATTCATCACAGTTTATCCAAAATCTCTTTTATTTATTTATTTATTTATTTATTTATTTATTTATTTATTTTTATCTAGTTAACCTGACTCCTAGTTTCTCCATCTTGTTGATATGTTTTTATTTTATTATTCATCACGTTTTTTTTTTGTCGTGAAGGAGTACACTACTCCGCGCTAAAGCGCTTCATTAAAAGAAAACACATTACAAACGAGAAAACCGAGGGAAACCGACTCCCCTAATGTCATCGAGTAAAATAGACAAAACACAACGAGGAGGACATCTTAATAAATGAACTCCGACATCGCAAGAAAGGGCATAGTTAGCGATCGAATCCGCAGCTCTATTTCCTTCGCGATAGACATGGCCGAGACTAATAATCCATTCCCGGTTAAATAAGCCTTGGCATCGAGACACCAGGCTAGAGAGGGGGAATTGGAGGGCGTGCTGCGGGCTGATTGAAGTATTATTCATCACGTTTAGGTCGCATGTTGATCTACTCGTTTAATAGCCATATACCTAACATACATACTGGGTGTATCAAATCAATTTTCTTTAAAATAGTTTAACTAGTCTTTATAGAGAAAAATGTGCAAAGAGTATGATAATCCTAAAACTTCACATGTTGATATGGAGGTGGTCTTATTACATTATTGGCTGTGACGTGTCGTATGACCACCAACACGTAATGCGCACGCGCCTACAGGGAGAGTGTAATGGGTCATAAATGCCTGAAAGAGAAAGGTGGCCCCACTTATCTTATAATTGTGTCTTTGTCTTATCACTATATCTTTCTTTATAGCCCTACTCTTTTCACCTTTTTCCTCCCTTTCCAAATTTTATTATTGTGTCTACACATTTCTTTTTTTTTTTGCCTTTAGTCCTTGTCCTTTTCCATTTCAAAATATATAAATTGGAATTTACCCCTACATATAAGCAAACATAAACATTGAATTTAAATCCTGTAATTTATGAGAAGCAACCACATTTATATAATATACATATATCTAAAGTAAAACGAGATATAATGACATGTTAACAAATTAGATAAGTTATATTATTAATTTAAATTAAAATGATGATTAACTTTTGTGTAATTATATCTTCTTAACTATAAGTCTATATAAGATAATATAAAAGTGCATGTAAGAAAATCTATTTTTAAAGTGTAAGGACACTAAACGGGTTTGATTAATAACAATTTTCAATTTTGAGTTTTAAAATCGACATATTAGTTTTTGATATTTAATATTTAATTAAGATTAAATATGTATTACATTTTTTTTAGAAAAAATTGTTTAACAATACCACATCTTTTAAACTGACTAAATTTTAATACCTCGTTTTTTAAACTATCAGAACGGTACCTCATCTATTGAATCCGATCAAAGATTAGTACATTGATATTTGGATGACAGGGGTTTAGATGAGTTTATTTCAGATGATGAATTGTATGGAGATTTTGACGAGGAAGGTACACAATTTCTTGTAAAGTATAGGAAAAGATTTCATGACTTTGCTTGCTTTAACCTAAAGATGCAGGTACTAATATTTGGTCGGGTTCAATAGGTGAGATTACATTATTGAATTGTTTTATGTTGTTGCCAAATGCCTAAACACTTTACTTTGATATTTTGAGTGTTGATAACACCAAAACACTTCATTTTAGTGCCGTTGTTGACAACACCAAATCACCTTATTTTGGTGTTATGATGTAGTGGACAACACTCAAAATTCCAAATTACAATTTTTGTGGTGTGTTGACAAGACTAGAATAATTTAATTTGGTGTTGTTAACAATACATAAACACCTTAATTTGGGTGTTTGTAGTGTTGTTTACAATTTAGAGAAAAAAATAACAATTATCCAAGCCAATACAATAACTTGCTCCAATAAGAACTAATAGAAGAAAATTTTGATAGACAAACAAGAGAATATTGGTTAAATATAAATTGTAGCTTTCTAGCACTAATATTTACAATGGGAAGAGATTTCAGTTGGTCCACACAAGTAATTGTTGTCATCTATTCATGCATGATTTTAGTAATTAGATTCTCCTTTGATATGTTTTTGCATTCATATAGGTTAGTTTTATTCATATGAAATATTATGGTGTTTACTTTGGTTAATATCGTGTCTCATGTGCTAGAGGTCGTTTATGACGCGTTTCTAATGGAATCAAGCGTTCGATCTTCCTTGAGGCCATGAGCTGAGTATCATAAATGATTGAGGATCGAGGAATCAAGTAGCACATCATACCCCTGTACGCCCTAAAGAAGACTAGAACGTCAAGATTCGATCTCACATTGAAGATGGCTCGACACGGTATGAGCCACGACTAACCACGGGAAAGTTTCGTGTGTCTGCCCATGTGGTTGACCGTGTTACGTTGTTGCCCGTTTGATTCCGAACATCAACCCCGCAATCTCTTATTTTGTTGGCTTTTTCATATCTTTCGGGACCCGATTTTGTACCTTATATATTCCTTTATTTTCAAACGTTTGAAGGGTTCCACTTCGTTAGTTTGCAACCCTAGTTAGACGGCAATTTTCCCTTTTTACTCAAATTCTCCAAGAACACTTTTGTTGCGAATTCCATGAGGTTTGCTTTTGGATATCTGATTATGAATTCAGTTTGCTTTTTATTGTACTACTTTGTTTTCTTTTCCATATCTAGCTAGTTTTCTTATGATTTTAGAATTAGTTGAATCCTATGATTCGTTAATTTATAATTATTGTGTATGAATTGTTGAACAAAAATCAGCATGGAAAAATTTTACCTTATGACCTTATTCATACCTTTTTGTTGGCATACATTGAGAAACAATATTTTCTTTGAGAATAAAAATATACCAGTTTTTAACGAGAGCTTGTTGATTCTGTTGGACCCTCTAAGATAAACTTGGTTTTGAGAGACAATGTATTCTTGGGAATAAAAATGGATTATGTTCATATACTTGCTTATATCTAGATTTCATTATAGTGGTGATACATATTTCCTTAGATCACCTACTTTATATTATATTTTCCATCTTCGTTATTGTGTGCTACTTTGTCATATTGACAATCATAAACATTTTCAAACCCGATATATCTTCTTCCTTTACTCTTTATCTTCTCTCTTTTCTTAGCGTAATTGACTAGGTTTTAGCCCATCAACTTTTTGGCGCCGTTGTTAGGGATTTCCGATAGTATTGGTTGTTTCTATAATCGGTTATTCTAAATTTCTTGTTACTTTTGATATTTGAGTTCTTTTTTTTTCTTCGCCTCACATGTTAGGTAGTTGAATGCGAAGAATGGGTGATTCAAGCAAACTTGTCCCTTTAGACAACGAGATTTAGCGTACAGTTCGCAAGGAACAATCTAATCGACGAGCTTCTGAATGACAAGAAATGGAACATAATTAATTGATAGGAGGCAGTGGAGTTTGCAGACGTGATGATGGCATACTAAATAATGATCCTTCCACCACATCCTAACAAAGAGAACCAGATCGGGAGGCAGAGATCACCAAACTTCAAGCTATGATCAATGTTATGAAAGCTCGCCAACCACATACTTTGATGCAAGGATGGATCCTAGATAGATCATACCTAACAATGCTTTGACACTCCTTGAAATTTCTACTTCATACTTCACTCTAAGAACTTATACAAAAAGGTTAATTTAGAATGATCAATTTCTAGGTCTATAACATGAGTCCACATTAACACTTGAGAAATTTCAAACATATCATGAATACATTGAAGTATCTGAATGTCTCTCTGAATGGATTAAAGATGAGAGCATTCACATTTTTCCTGACATGAATGGTTGATACCTGGTTTCAAATATTGCCAACAAGTTCGATTACTACTTGGGATGGATTGACAACTGTTGTCCAATGTAATTATTTTCCTCCCTAAGATTGCTAGTATTAGAGGTCGCATCTCTCATTTTGATATGGAGGATGATGAGAGTATTCATCTTTCTTGGGAACGTTTTAATGAATCACTACATTCTATCCTCACCATGACTTTGATAAAGGCGCTTTGCTTGAGAATTTCTATAGTGGTTTAGATGATACTACTAGGAATAATGTTAATTCTACTAATGTCCATAGAGTTACTAGGATGAATGAGAATGATATTTGGGACTATCTTGTTACTATTATTGAATGATGAGTGTCAAATGTAACATCATATAGGTTATAGAATCATGCATTTCAAATATCTATTGTTCCCTCAAACATGACTAGTTGTATAGAAAGCATCCACTTAATTTCCATATTATGGTATCTACCTTGACCTTTTTGTGTTTCAATCATTTCCAGCAGCAATTGTGCTAGAAGTATGATATGGCTAGTGTAAATGATACACTACAAATTACATAGTACCGCTAGTAAATAGTCGTGTCAATGTAAGTATATGATGTAACACCAAGGTGAAATCCCAAGAGACTATGTATATCCCAATTTGTCTCAAATCCAACTAGTAAAGCAAGAGTATGTAAAATGAAAGGGAATAGTTTAAGTCACAAATACTAATGTAGCATGATATAGGTATGCTTTGTCAAGGCATTTGACCCGCTTCAACCAATGAATATCACATGGTGTTTTCTATTTACTCATTAATTGATAAGCTTCTTTACAACTCGTATATTGAACTATGCAAGCATCACATTGTGTTTGATATTTGCTTATACAATTCGACATAACCATAGTTGGACATTCACATGATAGATGTGCTTAACCATCCTCACGGCCCTAGCTAGCATCATAGGCATCAAATATTGCACACTCACTTTAGAATTACTTATAGGTTTCATCTAAGATGATTAATTCATCAAAATACTCATTCATGTTTAAAAATATACAATGTGTTATGGGAACAATCTAGATTATGACTAATCTAGGATCCAACATTCAACATAAGATCAAACATGGATGAACATTCAAACAAATTTGAGAGCTTTTATATTATACTAATCATGCATGTGATTCTCCATATTTTTTTATAAATAAAGCATAGGTCAAGAAAATCCTAGCATGATTTGGAGTTTTCACCCCAAATTCTAGTATGGTGACTACTCACTCATGACCAAAAATTCAATAACACAAATGACTGAAATGTATACTATGGTGACAAACTAGATTGGAATAAGGAATGTAGAAAGAAGAATGGACTAAAACGTACTTACGAATCCAAAGTTATGGCCAAAACAAGATTGAAAATAGATCTAGAGAAGAGATTTCACAATTCAATTTCTTCCATTCCAATCAGCCAACTTACTTACAAAGAGAGAATTTAGATAACTGTTTTGTGTCTTGAATGATATGAAATACAAGTATCCATGCCCTCTATATATAGGGTAAACTCGTGGTCCCCCATCTAGAATCATCCTAACAAACTCACACATCAAGTGTGAGTTAGTTACAAAAGTTGTCCACACCGGGTAGCTAGGTGATAGGTGATGGAATCACTATCTTATTAAGGTAGTTTAAGTATGTTTTTAGAGTCAAATGGTTGTATTTTGTTGTCAACTGTGTAAATCCAGCTGAAGAACTAAGCAATGAAAAAATCCAAAGATTTAGCAACAGTTGAAAGAAGAACGGAAGCAAAGAGAAGTCCAGAGGAACCCTATCACGGCACCCGCGGCGACACTGTCCCGCCCCCGCGATGACACTGATTCCAGAGGCACCCTGTCACGGCACCCGCGGCGACACTATCCCGCTCCCGCGGCGACACTGACTCCAGAGGAACCTTGTCACCGCCCCCGCGGCGAAACTGTCCCGCCCCGTGGCGACACTGTGCCGCCTCCACGGTGACACTGAGCCGCCCACGGTTTGACACCAGAAAGGTCAAGAAGATCAACATTCAGCCGTTCCAAAGAATTAATGACCCGCCCCCGCGGCCCTGCCATGCCGCCCCCGCGGCTTAGTTGAAGATGGAGCGTTTTGCACTAAACCGTCCCCGCGGCTCTCAGATCTACGCCCGCAGTTATGCAACAGTCGTAATAAGTTTGGTTGTTTAGACTATCACTTTATGACATTTAAAGTGACGGTTTGGGCTGCCTATTTAATGCAATTTAGTGTGCTAATTAGTATAAATAGAGATGCTAGGTTAGTGTTAGGATATCTCATTTTTCACCTCATCACATTAAAAACACTTTTATTTTCTTTGTTTTGTTTTGTTTTGTTATCTATGGAGGGCTAAGCACTTTTAGTTGTGCTTGACATTGGAAGCTCTCGACATAGATCTGGTTGTAAGTTTTATAAATGAAGTTGTTATTCCATAATGATTTGTGTTATGTTCTTGTGCTTAACTTCTTGATTGTATCTCACTCTATCTAGCTTGATCATCTAGGTACTTGGGTCTTATCCAATGTGCTAGGAATTGTGGTTCCGGGTTCGGGTCAACTTTCTAGTAGCAAACACGTTTACATAAGCGGTTTGCAAGTGTAATTCGTGAGTGGAACATAACCACATGATTTTAGTTACGGGTTGTTTCTAAATCATGTGTCTTTTTATCTTTATTTGAATGCTATTGTTAAAATCTGATTATGTAGGTTTACGAGTTAGGATTAACAATAAGTAATATCGGGGCTGATTGAACCGGTATTTAAATACGATCGAGATGAGAACAAACTTTGGAATAAACTTCATGAAAACAATGATCAACCATATCTTATGTTGAAGCGGATATTTATCAAGTGCAACGTTTTCTTAAAACCATTGAAATGAACTTCTTGTTTGCTTTGCCTATTTGTCACTTTAACAATCAAACCCGCCCCCGCGGCGACACTGTCCCGCCCCGCGGCGACACTGTGCCGCCCCGCGGTTTGACACCAGAAAGGTCAAGAAGATCAACAGTCAGCCGTTCCAAAGCATTAATGACCCGCCCCCACGGCCCTGCCATGCCGCCCCCGCGGCTCAGTTGAAGATGGAGCGTTTTGCACAAAACCGTCCCCGCGGCTCTCAGATCCGCACCCACGGTTATGCAATAGTCGTAATAAGTTTGGCTGTTTAGACTCTCACTTTATGGCATTTAAAGTGACGGTTTGGGCAGCCTATTTAATGCAATTTAGTGTCCTAATTAGTATAAATAGAGATGCTAGGTTAGTGTTAGGATATCTCATTTTTCACCTCATCACATCAAAAACACTTTTATTTTCTTTGTTTTGTTTTGTTCTCTATGGAGGGCTAAGCACCTTTAGTTGTGCTTGACATTGGAAGCTCTCGACATAGATCTGGTTGTAAGTTTTATAATTAAAGTTGTTATTCCATAATTGTTTGTGTTATGTTCTTGTGCTTAACTTCTTGATTGTATCTCACGCTCTATCTAGCTTGATCATCTAGGTACTTGGGTCTTATCCAGTGTGCTAGGAATTGTGGTTCCGGGTTTGGGTCATCTTTCTAGTAGCAAACACGTTTACATAAGCGGGTTGCAAGTGTAATTCGTGAGTGGAACATAACCACATGATTTTAGTAACGGGTTGTTTCTAAATCATGTGTCTCTTTATCTTTATTTGAATGCTATTGTTAAAATCTGATTCTGTATGTTTATGAGTTAGGATTAACAATAAGTAATATCGGGGCTGGTTGAACCGGTATTTAAATACGATCGAGATGAGAACAAACTTTGAAATAAACTTCATGAAAATAATGATCAACCATATCTTATGTTGAAGCGGATATTTGTCAAGTGCAACGTTTTTTTAAAACCATTGAAATCAACTTCTTGTTTGCTTTGCCTATTTGTCACTTTAACAATCAACCCCCCCCCCCCTTGGTTACATAAAATTGATAGTTAAATTGCATTTGTGCTTTAATTACTCTCTATCTCTCTTGGGTTCGACCCTTACTTAATCACTATACTTGCTTTAGTATTGAGTTCGGAAATTACTTTGATAGGATATAAACGACCTAAGAAAATATCCTCATCACTAGGTCAAGTTTTGCATTGCCTTAGGTCGAGTAGAAGGATCTCCTCAATCGAGTTTTTTTACCGCCTTAGAGAATTACACATAGCTCGAGTTTTTGTACTTCTTTGATCGAGTTTTTGTTCTTCTTTGATCGAGTTATCATTTTCACTCAAGGTAAGTGTAATCTCCCCTAGAAGGTGTTCTTTGCTTGAGTTTCTTCTTCTTAGATCGAGTTTTGTGCTTCCTTGCTCGATTTTCCTGTGTGATCTCAACCTAGGTTGGCTTTTACAATTTGATTTGTTCTTAGCTATGGTTTCCAGTTCTTCTTACCTAGAGTTTTTGTAAACTCGATGATCCTCTTCTAGGGCTTCTTGCTTGTCTCACTCGTTGCTATCTTTCTTTCTTTCCCGGCTTCCTTCTTTCTTTAGCTCTTTGTTGATGATGATGAGGGTGTGATGAGTTGTAACAGTCAAAAATAAAAGATGACCTAATCGAGAATTTTAAGGAATTAAAAACGAGATACCTCTCGAGGTAACCTGCTCCTAGATGATATTACACCCCGGTGTTATTTGGAGCATTTGGGAGCTTCAATTAATAAAAATGCAGTTGAGAGAAATGATCAGGACATCGTACATGTCCTAGATATGAAAAAACATGGAAAGGCAAAACGGCCAAAAGAGTCGCTATTTCGTTTCTTAGCGGCTAAGAAAGACGGCTTAGGAATACTCGTTTTTCGAGACAATTGCGGAATAATTATCCATACAATATTCTAGATTTATTATTCCAATTTCGAGAAGTTTGGAGAAGGAGGCTTAAACCGCTTTCGGATCGGTGAAAGGATAATTATCGACTTCGCTAAAGGATAATTATCGGCTTCGCTATAAATAGCGGAAATAACGTTTATTAATTCATTTTCTTTCACGTTTCCTCGTAAAAGCTCTGATTTCTCTCAACCTTCAAACTCAGATCTACTCTTCGTTTCTAATCCGATTTCAAATCCGTTTGAGTTTTTGGATTCCTCTCTTCATTCTCTTCATTTTGGTACCGAGTTTCTACATTTCCGAGCAAGGGAAGGTCTGGTCGAGCATATATGATACTAGGGAGGTTCCATCGCTCAGATTCCTGTGAATTTGATGGTGTCCGAGCGTAGCCTGCGTCGTTGTGATTCTGAATCTTCGTTCGGATCGTCAATCGGGTTAGTAAGGAATAAGTTATGAATTTATTTGTTTTTCGTATTGCGATTTTACCTAAATTGACATTAGGCTTGTCAAAATGGATAGCTGGAAATTTCATTATGCTCGTTACACTATTCTGGTGATTATGAGCTGTTTGGTTGTTGAGATTTGATGACAGGTGGGTTCAGAAATTGCCTGCGGGTAAAACGTTATTTTGACAAAATTTAATTAATTAATTAAAGGTTAAATTAATTAAATTGGGATCATAGAGGAGGATATAAGTTAATTAAATTCAAAGGAATGAATTTAACTGGTGTTTGAAGCGAGAAGTTTAATACGAGGAATATGATATTCTCAACAGATGTTGTTGATCGGTTTAACTATAGCTTAGTTGTTGTGTGATCGTATCCAAGCAAGATAAAGGAGGATAGTCCGAGTGGGACACGGACTCAATAGCTGGTTTGCGAGGTTTTATTGTTCTTACCTACGAGGTAAGTGTATATGAATTACACTTGCTTAATATATGTTATGTATTTAATATGCCATGATTGTATGCATGCTTGAGTGTATACATCTGTTTGTTATGATTTTATGCATGCTTATATATATGAGTGGAATGATGATGATGACTTGATATGATTCATGAATGCATGCATGAGGTACATGAGATGATAATGGAAAGAATATGATGAAAGAATATGATGAAAGCATGAAATTGAGTTATGATATGAAAGTGATAATATAGGATGATAATTGATTAATTAGCCCAACTGGGTCCCGCACGGGTTTCTAGGGGACGAGGTCGCTACCTGATCTACAGGGGGCCTCAGAGGTCGCTACCTGATCTACAGGGGGCCTCAAGATGAGAAAAATAGTCCAAGATCGCAACCTGATCTACAAGGGGTCTTAGGACAAGATGGCCGAGGTCGCTACGTGATCTACAGGGGGCCTAGGACGCTATCGGGTTGGCCAACCGAAAGAAAAAAGAAAGAAAGAAAGAAAAGAAATACAAAAACACATGAGAAGTTATATCGTACGATCAGTTGGGGCTAGTTAGTTAATTATCACCTATGCATCGATGCGATCGAGTCTAGCATTCTATATATTATGTTATGATTATTTATATGTGACGGTATGATATGAGATATTTATATGAGATTATATGTTTATATGTGGTGTGATAATATGCTTGATTGTTTATATGATATGTGTTATGGATGGTTGTGGATGTAATGTGAATGTGGACATGTATGTGTGTGCTTTGGAATGTGAAAAAAGGGTATAAAGTGTCCTTTGGGGACGGGATATTAGATACTTATATATATTGGGGAGCGTGATTTGTATACCCTTACTGAGCGTGTGGCTCATTGTTGTTATAGCCACATTTTATTTCAGCTACTCAGACTTAGCCTGATCAAGGCAAGGACGTTGGACCTAACAACTGGATTTGAGATCATATCAGGTGGGCTGTTATGGGATGCTACCACCTAGGATGTTTTGTGTGGTTTTAAACAGCTGTGTTTTGTTAAACATAATTTTATGACGTATGTTAGTATGTATATATGTTATGATGACTGCAAGATAAAGTTTTAAAATTTTATGGTTTCCGCTTTTCCGCTTATTGCTTAAAACAGGGTTAATGAATTGGTAATCAACTAGAAATGAAATAGGTGTCACATGAGTACTCCTTAGATTGGTCTTTTGTGATATGATTTAGACCTAAAACACCTAAAAACACAAAACATAAGGGTGAGTAGACATTGTTTGATACTTTAAAGCATAAGCAAAGATGTGAAAGCCTTTTCTTATGCAAAACTAAGGAAAAACACACAAAAAGACATCTGCAAAGATAGCATTAAAACATTCTATCAAAGTACATCCTTCCTAAAGTTAAAATTGAATAAGAGGACCTTACATGACTGAGGAACTTCAACAAAGTCCCTTTAAGACACCCTATGACAATATCCAAGATATAGTTTCATGATGAGACACAGTTGAATTCATTTGCATCTAATCCACAATAGAGCAAGTTCATGGCCTTGTACTTTTTTGATACACTATCCAAGTCCGTTTGAGTGAAGTCGGCTTCCTTCTTTGCGACTTGGACTCCTTCAACCATAGTGGTTGGGATTTTAGGGCCAGTTTGAATGATGCTCCATAGTTCCATGTCCTGATCATTAACAAACATTTGCATTAGTGCTCTTCAATAAGAAAAGTTATTACCTCAGAAGAGTGGTGGTTGAGATGTGAATCTTCCTTGAGCGAATCCTCCATTACCTACAAAGTTCATGATTAGTCTCACTGATGGTTAAATCAATATACGTGAGTCTAACTCTGATACCAATTGAAGAACTGTATAGGTGAATATTAAGGATATAAATACTCGAAGGGGGGTTGAATAGAGTATGAGAACTTTTCGCAATATCGTATATCAAGGCTTTGAAACTAATTTCAAGGCCTTGAAGTCGATCTGTGCGCTTTGTGACAAAACTGGTTTTCAAGGCTTTGAAAGGGATTTCAAGGCCTTGAACTTCTAAACCTGCAAAACAACATTAGTAACAATTTAAGCGATAAAGCGCGGAATGAAAAGATCGACACGGCGATATATTTACGAAGTTCGGTTCTAACAGCCTACGTCTCCGTCCTAGGGTTTCTTGACCCTAGGATCTAATTATCTATTATCTGCTCAAAGAGTCCTAGATACAACCTAGAAAAAATCCCCTTCTTCTCTCACTATAGCCTCAATACTACGATATAGTCAACTCTAACCTAGCAATAATAGCCTAGTTACTTCGAAGAGTAATTCACACTCGAGTATAACACTCTCTAGATATGCCAATGAAGTTCTAGTATTTTTCTCACTCTAATGATGTAAACGTTTGTAAACTAAGAGGAAGAAAAAGTTGTGGAACAAATGAAGATGTTTAGATCGCTTGAAGAGTAATTCACACTCGAGTATAACACTCTCTAGATATGCCAATGAAGTTCTAGTATTTTTCTCACTCTAATGATGTCTTCTATGGAAAACTCTTTAGTCGTTGTATGACAACCGTTGTAACGTTCTTCTAGCTCCATGAAAAACGGTGCTTGGTTGAGGTGAAGTAGCCATTGTAAGATCTTCTATCTTCCCACTTCTACTTCTTCTCTTTGACGCACGTTCAGAATCTTATCTTCGTGATCTTCTCCTGCTTTGGAAATGTCGTTGAAGATCTTTATTTGTTGAAGATCCTAGATCTTCTCTCATGGATATGCCGTTGAAGATTTCCCTTCGTTCCGAGATCTTCTTGTGTTGAATCCGTTGGAAGATCTTTCTTTATCCTCTTGCATCTTTGGTTAAGATCTTTGTGAGATCTTTTTGTTGTGGCCGAGATCTTCTCTTATAAAAGATCTTCTTGTTGGATGGCCGAGATCTTCTCCTTGAGAATCTTCTCAAATCTTCTTGTTATCCTTTGGTAAAGATCTTCGTTTTGGTTGTTGAGATATTCGAATCTTGTATTCGAAAGCCCTTAGTCGAATCCTCCTTTGTAATGCTTTCTAAGGCCTCCTTGCTTGTCCTTTGTAATGTGTTTCAAGACATGCGTTCTTCCTTTGAAATGCTTTCCAAGACCTGCATACATTTAATAAACACAAACCAAAACATGCAATCTAAAAATACCATCGATATTTGTTAGTTTATAAAACCGCATATAATGTTAAGTCTTCCATCATTCACATAATCAATTTATAATCAAGGTGGAGTTATCACTTTACCTAACATTAATTAGAGTGGTAAAAATTGGAGTGGTATAAAAAAACAAAAGCCCATAAAAAAGCGTGCGGGCACACTTTTGACCCTAAGGTCTCTTCCTATATGATCCAAATTACACGCGTGCGGGCACACACACAATTTGGATAATAAAGCGTTATCTTCTAATAATTATACAAAATAAAAGATATTATAATTATTTAAAAAATAATTATACCCGCAAATATTATAAAAAGCGGAATTTTTTGATATAAATTCGAACCAAAATTAACAATTTTTAATTAGAGACCTTTATGATGCCTCGTTAAAAGAAGAATTGAATTGGATTGTTTAAACAAAAACAAAAATTGGGTTGTTGAAGCAAAAACAAATGGTTGATACATTCAATTGAAAAGACCATTCAATTTTCACTTTCACCTTCTATATTTATCTAGCATTTAAAATTAAGGGGTTCATATCTATATTTGGGTGAACCAATTATAGGGGTCGCGTTTAAGACTCACAATCTCTCCGTGAAATTAACGATTCACACATTAAGATAGATTATCTTTCTTACTTTATCTACTCGATTATCGATTATGTATGCGATTCTCTTCTAAATATGTAGGAAAATATATTTCTAAAGCTTCCGTTCTTATACATAAAATATCCCAACATCATTATATTTTAATTTAAAGCTTAATTTTTATCTAAATTAAAATAGTTTTCATTGTAATTACAAATTTTATTTTAATTAGATCTTACGTCTTCGGTTATGTGTAGATCACAATACATAACTTAAGTTCTGATAAACAAATATGGTTTTTATATTAGATAAATCGGGAGAGAATAGAAATAGTTGTGCAATTATAACTCGTAGTAGATAACTTTAAAATAATTAGTTTATAGGCAGTGTTTCCCAAGAGTATTTGTTAATAAATGATTTGAAATTTGTGTATGATAATGATATAAACCAAACAATATTGTCAACGTATATAATTGGTTCGATATGAAGATACACGAAAAAATTATCGTTTTTTATTTGCAATAACATAGATATTAATAAAGTTTTATATTACATAATGAACAGATAACATAAAACAATTAATATGTAACCGATACTTGGTTGTGTTGAACCCTTTAAAACTCAAATGATTATGAGAACACATTAAGCAGACACAACAATAAAAATATTTTTTTTCAAGATAAAACGTTTGAATATTTACATGAAATAATGATAAGGATTTTGGCTTATAGGAACGTGAGAGATTGATGAATTCACCACAATTAGGTCATCCATATATGTAGTGGAAAGTAAAGTGGGGGTTACGATAAAGCTTCTCCCGCAAGTTTTACGTAAAAACAATTTACTTGAGAATTATATATTTGTAATTATCCCGCATGTTTTACAAATTTTTTAATTAATTAGGTTAAAATAGAGCTTTTCAAAGAAGATTGATATTGATCAAATCTTCATGTTACGTTATAAAGATAATTGACCAATTATCTTTTATAATCGAGTTTTAGTAAAAAAAAGTTTTTTTATTAGATTAATTTGTGATTTAATATAAATATTATTTCGTAAAAATTCGTGAGATCGTCACGTCAACATCAACGTAACCTCCTACTTTAATAAAGATATATAGATAGATTGTGAAATTATAACTCGTGTATTTGGTAATATCTCCAACGGACACATAACTTTGAAAAATGAATATACATTTCCTGGATCAAAGAAAACGTAAGCTATATATTAATACGTGGAGGGAGAGGCTCATATTGTTTAATATGTCCTATGAAACATAAGTTTGAGCAAATAAATATTTCAATCGATTAAAATCCCATCATATTATAATTTAAAATGATGTTTCTGTATAACCTAAAATGTTGACATGTTTACAACAAGAAAGCTCGATCTTGAGTTTGAGCGGTCATATGTATCAAGTGCCACGCAATCTTGTTCTTTACCTAATTTTTGGGTCGCCATCTAACGACGTTCATGTCACCCTACATGTCCCATGCTGCTTTGCTTTATTAATATGGATACAATACAATATCATATTTGGTACCTAAGTTGTTACAAGCACAACTTTGCCCCCTTATGATAATGGAGAGTTGTTTTTAATAAAGTTTATTAGGTTTTAACTCGAGTCGTTTGTTACGATTTTGCATTCATATGAACTGATACTAAAATCACTCGTATAGATATATTTAGTGTAAGGGTGTCAACAGGGTGGGTTCAGTTCCGAAAGTGGAATAATCATCGATGTTTAGAATAATGCCCTTGATCTTTATCCGATACCCGCTCGGAGATTAAATGTTGTATTCATTCTCGTCGAGTATCCGTCCTCGTCGGACAAATGTTCTCGTCGTGGAATCCTTACACCAGCCTAATTTTGCCTGTTTACAATTATTGTCGGTTTTTTTCACGAGTTAAGATTTTCATTTATAACTTCATATCAGTTAAATGTAGGAACTCATTTGTATAAATTATATATTTATCATAAAATCAAAAAATATTAACCCAATTTAATAAAAATACAATCATAAAAGTATTATAAATATTTATAAATTATATTAAAAAGTATAAATTACCATCCATTTTATCTATTTATCAAGGACTCTTGTGGTAATATCTAACGGGACAACACCAAGGCAAGGACCTCTAACCTCATATCGTCACATCTTAATCTCTATGTGGGGAATGAAGTTTATCCTCATCCCCGTTCACATCATCATTTATTTTCCCTATTAAATGGTGACCCCATCGGTATCGGGGATTCCTCTTCCATTGACACCCTACAGCCGGCTCTAGTGTTTGGTAATAAGAATAAAAATGTTTTTATTAATAGTAATTTCAATAATGTCAAGTTCATCAACAAGTGTGATTCATATTAAATAGGAGAATTTAATTCACTCTAACATTAAACTATTCCAACAACATATCAAACACTTTCTATTAAAAATCAGGTTATATCATTTTTAATTTCTTTTTTTTTTTTATTTTAACCCAAATTCCGAGACATACCAAATGAGTTCTAAGCTTTATCTAGTCCGAAAAAACTCACTCATAACAACCTATATATAATTTGTTCGACTATAACCGGAGCATATCGTATCTTCAGTAAGAAACTACATATGCTTCGGTCTATATAACTAGTGGTTTCTCTCTTTTTTTCCTTCTTCTTTATCTTGTTGGTTTTTGTATATTATCATAGTTTTAATATACACGAACATGACTAAGTGTGTGTTTGTTGGGTTAAACACAAAACACTAGTGTGTGTTTTGGTAAAGTAGTTAATCAAACCATTCATTACTAAACTAAAGTTTGAGTCAGTAAAAACAAAAGTGTACATAACTTTAGAGTTATAGTCTATTTGTCAGAAAAATCATATGGATAACTTTAAGACGTTCGGCAGCAGATTTTATAGAAATTAAGTACTAAGAATTCAAGTTTTTTTTAGTGTTGGCACGAATTTTAATTTATAAACTATACAATGGAACGCAGACCGACTGCGTTCAAAAAATTTAACTTGAACGTATACCGACGGCGTTGAATAAATAGGACATAAACGCAAGCTGAATATGATGGATCTTCTACCTCGCTGATATTCATTGTATTTGGATCAGAGGACGTTCAATCTTCCGTCCAACATCCAAAACTTGTGTGCCTCATAAAAACTTTTATCCTCGAACGGAAAGGTTCTTCCCATCCAACGACGCTCGGATCACGACAATGTTTCCATATAGATGTCAATGACTGTAAGGGTGCATAATGATTGAGTCATACCTATATATCAACACGATTCATTTTGAAGTTAATTTGAAACTTTAATATACATCGAAGCACTCAAAACTAAATCTACTGAAACCTATATAAAGTGCCGCGCCTCCAACCCATGCAAATGTACGTATCTCGTTTGGTAGGCCCTATTCTGGTTCAATTTGCATTATCGGTAAGCATGTTTGAGGGTTAGTTACAAGTTGGACAAGCACAACATGGTAATATGTTGCAACCGCTAAAGAAAGGAGAGGTGTCTACATCCAACATCTTCGCGGGTAAGACCTCGATAAAGTATAGTAAACGTTCTTGATGATATCTTCCAATGGAGTATGGACGCTCCCTACGAATAAAGAATGAAGAAATTAGTTAATGTAGATTACATGAAATCATAATGTACCAATATAGATGAAAAAGGAATTGCTCGATGTCCATATTTACCGACTCTAAGGACACCCTTAGTCGAAAGGACATAAGGGCATGAACTTATGAATCTCTGCTGACCCCATGAATACTCCCATCACTCTCTTGCACGGACTGAATTCCATGGTTTTCTTGTGTGAAGGCTAGTAGGAATCAAGTCAACTGGATTGCTCCCACCTTCAGTCTCTCTAGCTTGTGCCCCTAGTCCAAGTTGATTGCACTCAAATTAGTTTCTTTTTTCATCATCATTTTATTTCATCCTCTTTCTCATTTGGACTTTATAACATATTTTATCGCTATATTTCCTTCCTATTAATGTTTCGGGGATCCAACGGTTGATTTATGTATTTATAGGCATTTACGGAGTACAAATGATATATATGTAGTGGAATGACCTCATACACACTAAGGATCTCCATGCGTAAAAAATTCAAGGTCAATACAAGGATCCAAGAATGAAATAAAGAACATATTGGGAAGTGTGCAAGAGTGATCGACATGTAGTAGGGTCGATCGACCTTACTATCCTCTTCCCTACATGTGACCTATAAATGACATCCTCTAAAAGTGTTAACGTTAAGGACCAAGTTTTATCCCTTTTGTTTTGGTTGGACTTCTAGCTTGTCCACATGGATGTTTTTTGTATTTATATTTATTCATTAAGATAGTTTTGGTATTCTAGATTTGATCTTATCTTAGGGCTTGTTCGGCAACTAGAGCTTTTTCGTTAGTTTAAGCTTTTTTTGATAGTTTAAGCTTTTTTCGTAGTTTATAGTGTAGATGTTTACAAGGTGTTGTAAAATATAAAAATCTAGCAAATAATCTAATTGATGTTTGGTAAAAAGTAGATATATGGATAGATTTGTATGGCATATTTACAAATAGTCAAAAAGGACAAAAATGTAGAAACTGTTAAAGATGTAAAAGATGGGCAAAATTATAAAGATTTTTGATAATTTACCCAAAAAACTATCCTAAAAAGATTTTCTAAATCCCATAAAAAAGCTCCTCCAAAATTTATTCAAAAATTTAATCTCTTCCAAAATCTATTATACAAAACACCATGTAGCTTTCAAAAATTACAAAACTCTACAATAATCCACGCTGGGCCTTAATAGAAGATATATCTAGGGTTTATGTTAATTCCTCTCCTTACAAATAAGGCATCAACCATTAGGTTAGAATATATTTTGTGTTGTAATTTACATATTAATATTTTTTCCTTGGTGTTTTGCTCTGAAGGTCGACCAACCCTACTGCTAGGGGGCAAACGACTAGCTCGTTTTTGAGTCCTTAATAAACAATTTGAGTTTTATTCACGTATATATGGATAATTCTCATTTTTTTTCTAGGGTCTAGAGAGCTCAATTGCATTGATCTATGATGTTAAATTGATTATATAGAGAAAATTGTCTAAATAGTACCCCATTTTTGGGGTTGACTAAACTTTAGTACCCCATTGTTTTAACTATCAGAACGGTACCTCATCTATTGAGCCTGACCAAAGATTAGTATATATGTTACTGTTCACACGTTAACTTCACATATGTGCGTTAACTCTGAGGGGAAAAATTGTCTATCAACCTTTGACATAAATTTGCAACGGTTACATATGAAAAACCGCTAACCACCTTCTTCTCCACATAAACCCTAACCCCTAAATTTCGTAAGTCTGAAATTTATGTTGTGATTAATCTCAAAATTTCTACCCCGTCGTGAATTAAAGACTGCAGGCCATGGATCAAGGGTTTTCGTTTGGGTCTTCAAGATCGTGGAGAAAAGGAGTGTCAAAATCCGATTGTGTTCGTTGCTACCATGGGATTCCGGCGATGATTTCCATTTACAGGCGACCTCCTAACGTCGGAAAACGATTCTATGGTTGCTCTATGTGGAAGGTATATCCGATTAGGGTTTTTGTCTTCGATTTCCATTTGGTGAACATACATGAACTTTGGCGAATATCAACTTGGTTTTTCTGTATTTGATTGAAACTATGGTTTTTTTTTACCTTCGTTTCTAGGTTGGAAAAGGATGTTGGTTTACAAGAGACATGAAGGAGCCAAAAAGGTATATTGCAAGGATCAATACGATCAACTGATGAATATATAATTCCCCCATACATTACAAGGATGCAACAAGATATTTTAGTGTTATAATTTGTGGTTGTTGTGCTGTTAATTTTTGCAATGATAGTGTTGTTGAAAATCTGAGTTGGACAATGATGTTGTGCTATTTAACTTAAGTCAAGATGTAAGGTTTCCATTTTGATGTAAGGTTTTAAGTGATGAATCTGGTATGTCAAGATGTAATATCTCGGTTTATAAATTTGCATTGGTTAATCTTGTGTTGAATATTGATGAATTTGCATTAGTTAATCTGGTGTTGGATATTGATGAATCTGTTCTATTTTGGCATTGATGAATCTGTCAAGGAATGTAGGCAAGTTTTAGCACAGAACATGCCTACTTCCCCTATTTTCTTTCATGACATTGGTGAAACAAATTGACCAAAACAGCAAGCACATTACAAGCAATAATTGACACAAAACAGAAGGTACAATTGTGATATCATGACAATGGTAAAACAATGGTAAGACAATTGAACAATTGAAACAATTGAACAACCAAAAATTGACAACAAATGGAAATCTGTGTCACCACTGTTATGACAGCCAAAAATTGAAATGAAATTGAACAATTGAAACAATGGAAATCGAAAGAATACTTCTTCATATTCTCAATTTCGAAAATTCGTTATTCGTCTCTCAATCTCGTAATGACAAACCGAGCGACAACACTCCTCCGCAATTCTTCCCTAGCACCCAAAAAACAAACTCAAATGCCCGAAATGTCACAAGGTGAAGGGGCATTTCAACAAGTTCCTCAACCAAAAATGCTCACATCCGACATTTTTACAAAACATTAGAAGAAGATCGCGAATATTGTCAAGTCTCGTGCAACTATTGTCCGAAGGTGTACATGTGGAGGGCAAAGGGCGGCTACGAGACTTTGCAAACCCACATTCAAAAAGTCCATCCCGAGAAGCTAGAGATATCACGGGGACAATCTCAATTGTCTAAGGGTTTGCATCTTCTTCCTCTCAATCTCCTTTATTTATGTATAATCATAGTGAAGAATGTTTAGGATTAGCCAACCTTACATGTTCTCGTGCATTTCCATTTGCTTATGCAGAATATGAAGAAGTTCGAGCATATAACACTAATATCTTCAACCTTCTTTTAAACCAACTTCTTGCAAAACCGTCTGCAAATTAGTTTCTAAATCTTACGAACGAAAGAAACAAAGTGTTCTTTTGATTTTGTCATCTTTTTCGTATCAAACTTCTATTTGTAGTGATATTTTGAGTACATTATCATAAAAATATTTTTACATGGGCATCACTTTACATTTTATTGATAATAATATATTTTTGCATAAATTTGTTATTACATTTCGCCATTTCAACGAAAAACATAATGCCACAAGTATTGCAAACTTGATAAAAAAAAGGTTTTACAAGAAAATAATGTACAAGGTTCAGTTTTTCATATTATTTTGATAATGCATCCGCTAACACGTGCGCCATAAACGATTTGGTGGAGGATGTGAGACAATATTTGCGAACTCATTTTATTCATCAAAGATGTGCATGTCATATTTTAAACTTATGTGTTCAAGATGGACTTAAAACTTTATCGGTTATGCTAACCCCCGACGTTATTGAACATTTTGGCACTCATCCGATTTGAGAAAAAAAATGGAGAACAATATGTGTACAAAATAATGATCAACCAATTGCATTTTCAAAAGACAATGAACTCATTGGAACTCTACTTACAAATTACTTACTCAAGGCCTTCGTTACAAAGAGTTTTTACAAGTTTTTTCCGCACAAAATATTTCTTGGTCAATGTTAGATGATGAAAATGTTTGACAAACTTGTCTTGATATTTGTAATATTTTAAAGGTTAGTGATTCAACTAATATGTTGAGTTACGTTTACACTCCCACTTATTGTAACTTTTTGAGATATAACCGTAAACGTTTCCAAGACTTTACAAACCGGTTCTAATTACCCAACCCTTATAAGTGTTATAAATGACATGAAATTAAAATGACTATAGTATTACATGGAAATTCCCTTGATTTATCTTATTTCCACCGTTTTTGATCATAGACTAAAACTTGATGATGTTTTCGATTTGTTGATTGTTTATTATGATTGTTTGAGTTTAGATTCTAGCAACACTTCTACCATTATTCATAATGTTTGTATTGAAATTGAAAAATTGCTTTCTTCATTTCAAACAAGTGGTAGCACTTCTTCTACCGTCGAACCGACTCCTATACCCTATTTTCTTCTTCTTCATTATCTTCTATTCTTTCAAAAGCAAAACAAATTTGAGCTAAAAGAACAAAAATACCAAGGCATTCATCAACACGTGCGAATTTTCAAAATTATTTAATAAAATGTGAGCAAATGTAAGAGAACTACGTGGGCTTTGATTTTTCTTAACCCCGAGAGGATATGTACAAGAAACTGTTTCAAACCCTTCCTCTTTTTTTTTATTTAAAGTACCAATATTCCGGGTGAGATAACCAATATCTCACCGAGATTTCCAATGTCAAGAGGCGAAAATTTTAAAATCATGACCCGGGATTTTGAAATTTTTGACCGAAATTGCTCTCGACCTTTTTATTTTTTTTAAATCGGTGTTAAATCGACAAACCTATAGTTTAGATTTACGATCCATATCTAGAAGGAAGAGGAGAAGAAGAGTAGCGCTTTACTAGACGCGTTGTATTTGTTGGCATTTAAGGTTTTTTGGGTAAATGCAAAACCACGTAATTACCTCCACACTTTTATTTCTGTTACAACAATATATAAATGCAAAACCACGTAATTACCGGCTGACTAGCTGACGAGGCAAATTTTTTATTTTTTTTTAACTTTAGTGAGGGCCTCAACTCAAGGGAGCATTTACTTGGATTGAATAAAATTAATAGATGAATATAGTATCCGACAAATGAATATTCTAACAAAATAAAATAAAAGAAACGGATTACAAAATCTGAGGGGTGGGGTGGGCCGGGCCGGGCCCATTACAGCTGGTGGACACACCGTTGTTTCTGGAAAATGTGTTTGGTCCTTTTCTTTTGTTTGTTCATGTTATTAATTAATTGGCTCTTCCTTCCTTATTAGCTCTCCACCAACTACATTTCTACCTTTATCTTCTTCTTCATTTTACTTTTTATTTTTTTAAAAAAAAAAGATTTAGGTCGGATGAAGCAAAGTCAGCCTACAATATCATAATATACGTTAACTAAACTTATAGATTAGAAGTAACTTTTCTATTATTTGGAAAAATATGGCATAATGGAAAAGAAATTTGTTTAATCGATTGGTTTTACAGAAAAGTTAATAAACTACTTGTTATTTGTCGATTAGTTCTATAATGAAACATTATTAAATTTGTGTGTTGATTTTTTGACATGTCATACTGCAATCTAAGCAAATATGTGAGTTTATATATCTTTGATGGGTTTATTCCTCTCATGTTGAATGGTTTTAGATGAAATTTTACCGGACAAATTTATTGGTATGTTAGAACATGATGTACTCATATTGGCTTGTAAAAATACCCACGTTATTTGACTCACTAGAATGTATGATCACTCTTTTAAAGTTTGTTAGAATAAATAATAAATCCAATATTATTGTTTTAATTAGAATTTGATAATTTATCAAAAAGTGAATTGATTTTTGATAATGTGAATCGTGGATCGAATCGGAAATGATGATTTGGTTCAATTAAGTTTTAGTTATATATCGGTTTGGTCCACTTTTAACCAAAATGGATCACCTGTCACTCAAACTTTTTAAAAGTGTAATGGTTAGAATAATGTTAGATGAATCGATATATTTTATTTATAAAATTACTTAATTTTGTTTTGGATGTAGAATCAATTATCTCATCAATAAAACAATTTTAATTTCCGGACTTTAAGTTCGGAATTAATTAAACCTAAATTTTCGTTTCAAGCTCCATGTGCGGAATTAATTAAACTCAATTTCGATTTCGCATTCTAAATGTAGAATTAATTGAACTATAATCTTGCACTTCGGGTACGGAATAAAAAAGACGTTTAAAAGAAAAATATGAATTAGTTTAAAACCTCCCTATCTTTAGAGATGAAAGTATAACATTATAAAACAAGCAAATAGACATTATTTGATAATGATTTATAATCGGTTTTAACGCGCTTAACTGTATTCTTATGAGAATTACTTTCTATTTATTTTATTGGATAAAACTGAAATAAAAATAAAAATAAATGATAGACCGTGGCAAAACCGATTTAATCAGTTACAATTCAATTAGAGCGAGCTAATCTTGTTTAGTCCAAAAACACAAATTTGGCTTCATTTTTGCTCAATAACTTAATTTCTCTATAATAAGATATTTCTATTCAAAAAGGTTGTAACCTTCTAGGAAACTTTTTCCATTCTCCAATGGAAATGAATTAACGGAATCTACTTAGAGTTGGTATTAGATGGGATTTTTATTTAGATTAATATAAATCGATGTTATTGGAGATTAATTTTTAATTATATTAGGCGAAGAAGATTTTTTTTTTAGATTATTTTCGCTCCAACAAGTTATTTCAATAATTTAATCTATAATTTTTATTCAATAACAAATACCTCACTATAAACAATTCACTTCATTTAATCTAATTGAATCCTCTAAAATCTAATATCAAATAGGTCCCTAGACTTAAAATCGCTCCATATTATGTTATATATATATAGGATTGCATTCTCATAAGAACTATTATTAATATGAAAAAGGAAAAATAATAAAAAAAAATACCAAGAAGTATGAACAAAATATAATAAAAACTTTAAAAATTACTATTTGTTACAAAAAAAATTTCACATTGAAGCAATTTTGATACGGGGTGAAAGTTTGGTCAAATTTTATTACAAAAATTGTCCATATATTCTTAATCACATAAATTGACCCCTATATTTTATTTTCTTTCAAAAATCACCCAAGTTAATTTTGTATACTTAACAGATTAGGTAACAAAAGTTAATTGTCACTTTATTTTTAATATTTAAGGTAGTTTATTCATTGAACAAGTTTAAGAAGTTTTAAAAATAAAATTTTGGTTAATAGAACCATGTTTGGTTTTATTATTTCATCGTTAGTTTGAGGGGAAAATTCTTGTTTGTGGGTAAAACTTAATGAAAGAATATATCACTTATTTAGAAATTTGTGTAATTTAAAATTTTAAAATTAATGTATTTAATATAAATTTGTGAAAAAAGAATCTACATTTCATGTTTAAATTTTAAACATCCAAAAATCGATCTTATTTTATACCAAAATTTTGTGGATTGTCACCAAGTATGGATCTTTTAACCAAATTTTTTATTTTTATAGTTTTAAAACTTGCCAATCATTCTTATAGTTATATTTTAAATAAATGGTCTAAAATATTTAATAATAATGTGATAACTAACCTTTATTATATAATTCATTAGGTATAAAAAAAAATTAATATGGGTGGTTTTTGAAAGAAAATATAATGTAGGGGTAATTTGTGTGAATTAAAAAGTTAAGGGCGATTGATTGTAATAAAATTGGTCATAATTTCACCCCATATCCAAATTGATTCGATGTAAAATAGTTTGTATACCAACTAGTAATTTTTAAAGTTTGTATTATTTTTGGTTCATACCTCATAGTTGGTATTATTGTTGGTCATTTTTCCTATGAAACATTACAACTACTTTTAGCCACTCTTCTTTGATTATTGGAATTCTTAAGGGCATGACATATGAGGAGCTGAAAAGAAGATTGATGTCCGCTCTGATTTTAGCACAACCAGAGGGCATCGAGGATTTTGTGGTGTTTAGTGATGTATCCAAGCTGGGCTCGGGATGTGACCTGATGTAGAGAGGTAAGGTCATTGTATACGTGTCTCGACAACTGAAGACGTACGAGGAGAATTACCCGACTCATGACCTAGAGTTAGCAGTAGTGGTTCACGCCCTTAAGATCTGACGTCACTATCTTTATGGGGCAACATGTCAAATCTTTACAAACCATAAGAATTTGAAGTACATATTCACTCAGCGGAAGTTGAATAACCGCTAGAGGAGATGATTGGAGTTGATCAAAGACTTTGACCTTGAAATTTTTTTATCACCCGGGAAAGGTGAACGTAGTCGCCGATGCTCTCAGCCGGAAGACGCCTAAGGAGAAGACGATAACTCGTTTGATTGCTCAGCCTTAGCTATAGGAGGATCTAGCTTGGCTAGATATTGAGATCTAGTTTCCGGATTCGAGCAGTCACTTGTCCACCTTGGAGTTACTACATGAAATGTTGGGAGAGATCCGACAGATATAAGAGAGTTTCCCGAATTTGACCAGGATCCGAGACAAAATGTTTCGAGGAGAAGCGCCAAAGTTTTATATAGGTGGTGATGGAGTGATGAGACGCTAGGAGCGCATATGTGTGATGTCTGGCAGTGAGCTGAGATAGAGAATATTGGGCGAGGCTCATGCTACACTCTACTCAGCACATCCCGGTGCTAGTAAGATGTATAAGGACGTGTAACGTTCCTTTTGATGTGGTGGTTTGAAGCCCGATGTAGCTAGATACGTTGCTTAGTGTGCGACCTGCCAGCAGATCAAGATTGAGCATCGCAAGTCCGACAAAGAGCTCAACCCACTGCTAGTGCCGCAGTGGAAGTGGGATGACATATCTATGGATTTTGTTAAAGGGTAACGACCTAGCAAGAGTTTTGACGCTATATGGGTGGTAGTGGATTGACTGACGAAGACCGCACGTTTCATTCCTATCAAGGAGACGTGGCCGGTGAGTTGTTTAACAAAGGAGTTCACTAGACATATTGTGAGACTCCATGGGGTACCGAAGACCGTCGTTTCAAATAGAGATGGATGGTTTACCTCGATATTTTGGCAACAGGTGCATACAATATTGGGGACGAGTCTCAACTTTACTACGCCATATTATCCTCAAATTGGCGGTCAGTCTAAGAGGCATTATGACGTTAGAGGATATGCTGCGAGCGTGTGTGTTGGATTGGGTACAGGTGTGGCATGATCATTTTCCCTCACTGGAGTTTGCGTATAATAGCAACTAGCATGCGTCAATTAGGATGGCTCCTTATTAGGCGTTGTACAGGCGGAGATGTCGTACTCCTTTATGTTGGGATGGGCCTGAGAGAGTAGATAGAGTAGCCCTAGAGTAGATACAAGATGACATTGCTCGAGGATCCTTGATACAAGAGCGTATGTTAACAAGACAGAGTCGCCAAAAATCCTACGCCGACAAGAGGCATCGACCTCTAGAGTTTAGAATGGGTACCCATGTGTGGTTGAGAGTTGCACCAACGCGAGGCGTCCGACATTTCGGCATTAAGGGGAAGTTGATTCCTCGATATGTCGGACCATTTGACATTTTAGAGATGGTCGGAGAGGCTGCATATCGACTAGCGCTTCCACTGGCATTGGAGGGTGTTCACCCAGTCTTTCACGTGTCTTAGTTGAGGGAGTATATATCAGATCCGAGACATGTCATCAGCTAAGAGGATTTGACCTTCAAGCCGGATCATACCTTTGTGGAGTATCTGGTAGCCATCCTAGAGCGGAATACTGGACGACTACGGTATAAGGATATACAAATGTTACGGATATAGTGGTCTAGACGGGAAGTCAATGAGGCTACATGAGAGACGGATGATAGCATTAGGAGTAGTTATCCTGAGGTGTACGGAGAGTTGGTTACAACCTTAGGACCAACGGATTAGTTCTCGGACCTGTAGTAGTGTGATTTCTTATAAAATTTATTTATTTGATTGTTTGTTGTGCTTTCATGATTGGGTGTTATATAATGGATTGTTTTATGTATTGGTATATTAGTTGTGCTTTGATTGTGGAGATTTAGAAAGAATAACTTTATGATTTTTCTTAGCTTAAGTTTTGGGACAAAAGTTATTTTAAGGGGGGACTAATGTAATACCCGAAAGTTTTATTTTTGATAAATCCCGAGTCAAACCGGACTTAGACCGGTTGAGACTCACTTCTTTTATTCTCAAGAATGAATGGTTTTTCCTTGGCCACACCCTTCATACTAAATGGTTCTTATCAATTTATATGATAACTAGGATTATAATCTTTTATACCTAACATTTTATGTAGGTAATTTATACCTAACTTACCACCTTAGATCCATTATTTTATATGAAGGGATGTTACATTTCTTTTATGTAATTATGCTCATCATATTATCCAAATAACTTATTCTTTTCACCTTACCTCATGTATGATTTTATCTATCCTTTTATGCTTAGGTTGGTCCCCTCTCTACAGCGAATGAGTTGTATATACTTCCTTCTTCCTATCTTCGTGTAGTTGGCAAAAATAAACAGCCATAATATTCTTTTATATTACCCTTTTCGTAATCTTATTTCTTCACCTCTGTTTAATTGTTTTTTTAAACTTTTCCTCTTACCTACCGAGATCTTGTGGCCCATATCAACCAGATATTTGCCTTGATTTCCCTAACAGATTATCATCTTGCATACTATCTTTCAATGATCATCCCTTGCAGCGAACCCTAGCCTCTCTCCCTAAAACGTTATCTCTCTCCTTCCTGCATAATGGTGACAACAATAGGTCTCTCATTCTCTTGCACATCGGCGACAACAGCAAGTCCCTTCTTCTTCAGCAAATCGGCGACAACAACAAGGTAGTGACCTTCATCGTCGACAATAGCAAGGCAGTGATCTTCAATGCCGACAGGCAACAGGGAATCATCTGCATAGTTAAGCGAGAGCATGTATCTTTCCTTCATCGTCGCCATCGCCGACTGTAGGCGTCAAGGTGAGACATTGCTTCATTCTTCTTTCCCTCCCTTAGTCGAAAACATGAACCACAACAAGAATGACCCTTCCTCCTATCCTTGTTTCTATGTGTAGTCACACTTAACCGAAGCCTTCCTCATAGCTAATAGGCAAGAGCGTCCCTCCTGTGCGTCTGTCACGAGCAATGACCCCGCAAGCAGAAGCAACCCCTGCATTTCTGTCATAAACGACAACCAGAATTAGGAATCGAACCCCTGACCTCCACGTTACTTGCCTTGAGACACCTGTTGTTGTTGGTGAGACTCGAACTCTCCACCTGTTGCATTTTAATTTGGTTTTCTAGAATTTCGGTGGAGTTTTTAACTTCAAACCTATGTTTTAACTTTTATCACTATAAGAAATAATAGATTTAGTAACACCTTATATTGTAACAATTAGTCACAATAAATGAGTACATTTCAACACTAAAAAGTGTGCAATGTGTGTTACTAAATGGGGTGTCACAAGTTTTTAACCACAAGACAAACTGTCACTACGTCCAACAAATACTAATGTGGTTTCACTAACTATTTATAGTGTTGGTAATAATGTCCCTATTATCAACCATGTACGGTGTGAAACTTTCCAACATAATCTATAACACCACAATGTGTTCTTATTTCCAACAATAAAGAGTACGAGATTTTTCATTTACTCATATTGTTGAAAATATGTCTCTATTACCGACCAATAAAGGTGTGAGATTTCGCAACATAACACCCAATGTCATAAATTGTCACAATTTCCAACGACATTCCGACAACTACCTATTGTGTAAGGCCAAATGATTAAAAAATTATCACAATTTCCAACGACATTACGAGATTTTCTATTTACTCATAGTGTTGGAAATATGTCCCTATTACTGACCAATAAAGGTGTGAGATTTCGCAACATAACACCCAATGCCATAAATTGTCACAATTTCCAACGACATTCCGACAACTGCCTATTGTGTAAGGACAAATGATTCAAAATTGTCACAATTTCCAACGACATTCCAACAACGACATTCCAACGACATTTCAACGACATTACGAGATTTTTCATTTACTCATAGTGTTTGAAATATGTCCCTATTACCGACCAATAAAGGTGTGAGATTTTGCAATATAACACACAATGTCATAAATTGTCACAATTTCCAACGACATTCTAACAACTACCTATTGTGTCAGGCCAAATGATTTAAAAGCCAAAACAGTAGACAAAAAAATATAATATACCTATTGTGTACCAACAACTACCTACTGTGTAAGGCCTATTGATTCAAAAGCAAAAATTGTAGACAAAAATAGATAATATACATACTGAAATAAGGTAACAAGTACCTATTATTTTGTAAATTGTTATGTGTTCTATCTCAGTGAAAGGCCAATTGTATTCATCTTACTACAAAAGACACAAAAAGCTTACCTTAAACTCGTCAAACCAAATTTCCTTTGTATCTCTTGGAACTTCACTCCAACGAATTCATGGTCCATCGTACATAGACCCAATGATCGTATATGTTTCGCCCAACACTTCCTTTGAATCCTTAAACCTAACAATCACTACACTTTGTTGTTACCATTGCCACATTTGAACTAATGAAAATTATATTAATCCAGTAAACAAACTTACGTGTTGCCAATCGGTCGAATTCTTAGTCTTGTTTTAGCATCCACCTCTTCTCCGCCCGAGCTATCAGACTCCTCCAATACTAGGGGAAAGTTAGCATCGTCACCTTCGGCTCCATTACCTTGTTCTGGATCAGAACCTCCGTCAATTGATAAGTTAAAATCATTTGTCTCTGTTGCAGGGTTGATGTACATCACATCCTCCACGGAATTTTCTTCAAAATCCATTGTTTATCGAAGTAGTTTTCCAGGTAACCAAGGAATGCCGTTTCTGTAGAGAAAAGAGGAATATAATGAGAAAAGAAGAGAGAAATGCAATCTATTTTCTATAAAGATAACAAATTGTAAGTGCGCCACTGAATGGTAGGGGACGTGGGTGGAACGTAAGTTGCCTTAGGTTTTATTAAAAATTAATTCTGCAGATAAATAAATATATGTTGATCGATTAGTTTAGATCTTCTAAACAACTAATGTATCCACACATATAACGCCACGTGTACACCATTTAAAATAATTATATTAAGTGCAATCTGTAACACCCCGAATTCTCAAAACTCGGGACATTACTGGTTAGGACCTCACAATGGGTCCCGACCTCAGTTGGACAACAATTTTACTAGGATCTTGCAACAAGACACAAATAAGAAAAAAAAACTGAAATTCATAAAAATACATTTGTAAAAGGATGAATGCAACAAAGTCTAACAGCCTATCATACTTAACAACGGAAAAGACTAACTGTCTTAACAAAAGGAAAGACAACAAAACAACAACCCACACCCCCACTCTAAAGAGTACGGAGACCCGGCTGACCACTACTTCCGGATCACTCAGCTGCTGTTCTAACCTGCTGTAAAACTAAAACCACAACAAAACAACCATTAGCTAGTTATCTAAACATTAGAAGAATAACAATAGCACACACACACATAGAATAAGAAACACTCATCATGCTTTCAAACAATCCATTTATTATCTTCATTTAAGTCATTCACTCTAATGATACTTATTTTGTGACACGAGGGATTCCCAAACCTCGCCTCCGCCCCCGTGTACCCATCAGGAGTGGATCCGATGCATCTCACCGTGTACCTGGATGGTCTGGGTATAGAGAACCTCCTAGTCTCCTGGCAAAGCTGGGCAGTGATATCACGGCCCGTTATACATACACTTGGGCCTTAACACATAACAACAACGGTCGTCCTAACAAGTTGTTATTATAAACACACATCGCACACACCACCATTATCATTCAACTAACATCCAGAAACCGGCTAAGTAAGTCTCATGGACTTACCTCAATCAAGACCACCCTTACAATCTCAACTCGGTCCGTACCCGTGGTAACTCAAACGCCTGTTAAACAAGGCATGTGTATCAACATTTCATCTCTTACTCTTAGAAGTTATCAACTTCTAAGAAGTACAAATCTCAAGAGGAAAGTTTACGAAAAACAACTATCTTAGGTTTAAAAGACTACTTTACCCCTGATCTCGGAACTCTCAAAAGTTGATCATTACTTTTCATATTATCTTTTAGAACTTATTTACATAATTTGTTTCTCAAGGACAGTTACTAGAGATTCTAAAGTTATTAAGAGCTCGAAATTCAAGGGTTGCTACGGTCCAAACTTTACACTTAACTACTAGGTCTGAGATTAACTTAAAATATTTATCAAGGTAGAACTCGTTAACAACTAAAATCCTTATCCCCTCTTCGGGATCACCGTAACCTTCCTCTTTAATGCACACCACCCGGTCGCACTACTCTAGTACATATATATATACTTATATATATGCATTATCATTATACCTATATATCCCATTCTTATACATTTACACTTATTCTTCTAAGTACACTACAGTGCATAACTATATAATTATATCTTCCAAATATATATCTAATATTATAAATATATTTATATCATCAACTCCTACATCTATCTATATATACATACACATATATACTAAACTCCACAAACCCAAATCTATATTTTATACTCAGACATGCATATACTTATATAGATTCATATTCCGTCCATACGTATATAAACACTTATTTCAGCATTCCTATACTCATATGACTCGTATACAACAGTACGTTAGGGAGGTCCAACATCGGGTTAGCACATGTGTAACGCCCCAAATTTTGGCGCGTTTTCGTTTTTTTATTTTCCAACTTCTATCGGTATTTTATTAGATTAAATATTTTTTTTTAAAGTATTTTTACGACTTAAAAATAGCTTTCCGAGTATATTCATATTTTAGGTTAACTTTCAGAAAGGTTCGGAAAATCTTCCCGGTTTGAAAATTCTGTTCCGATCATTTAATCGAGTTTTGCCCTATTCCCTTTTTCTCTATCCTTTATTCTTTTTCTTTTCTCCTTCTTTTTCCTTTTTTTTCTTTTCTTTTTGTCTTCTTCTGTCTTGTCCCTCTTCTGGCTGGTGAGAGGCTGCTACATGCCTTCACGCTTTGGACTCTGCAGACCGACCCCTCGCTTCTGCAGCTCCTGGACAGCTACTGCACAAGGACCTCGCCATCTGCGCCTCTCGACCCCTCGCCCATCTACACAAGCTACTCCCTGCACCAGTCTTACCCCATTTGATCCCCTATCTCCTTTTGCTTCCCAGTCGGACCAGGAGCACTCACTCAATCTACCTTCTCTGTTGGAACAACAAGCAAACACCCCTCTAACAGACCTCAATCTCTCAATCCTTTTGTTGCATTCTTCACAGTGCACACCCATATCTCCTCCCCGCTCATCTCTCTGTCGAATTGGCACACGGGAGCAGCACCTCCGAAGAAGCCTCGCCCTGGTCTGCTCACCGACCGCTGAAGACGCGAACGTTGAAGAACGAAGCCCGCCAGGCCTGCTCACCACCTCCGGAGAAGCCTCGCCCTAGTTCCCCGCCGCGACGCTGAAGCCATCGAAACCGCCGGAAAGAGGCTTCGTCGCCTTCGAGCCCTACGCAGCCCTCCCGCCGCCTGCCGGAGCACACTGAAGTGCCGCCACCCTGTTTTCTTCCTCCTGTCACTCGGCTGCTTCAAAGGGTGAAAAAGAAACCCTTTTTCAATATTACAGCGGGCCCCTCTTTCTATGATTAATTACAATTTGTGCCCACTGCTTTGAATTTGCAATAATGACCCTAATTTTTAGAAGTTGCATTTATGCCCTCTGCAGAAAATTTATTTACATATATTGACCCGGTTTTACAAAATATCAATTATGCCCTTGTTGGATTAAATTCGGATTATGACCCTAAAGATTTTAATTGTGGTTTATGACCAAGTTCCTATGTTCGTATAAATTGCCCGGAAAATGTATTGTGGGTTTTTAATGTTGGCTTTTGAAAACGAGTTTTACCTCAAATTAATATATCGTATATATATTACTATCAAATTTAGCGTATGAGCTAAATTTGTTTAGCTTTGGATATAGGTTCGGAAGCACCCCGATAAAGGCCATTGAATCCAATCTCTACGTCCGTAGATCATCTTCAACCTTGGATCGTGTGTGAGTACCTTCTTCCTCGATCTAGTTATGTTTAGTGGTAGAATCATGCTAGGTTGGATCTAGCATAACTTAGGGCAAATGCCAAGTAGTGGCTTGGAACCTTTAGGTGAGTGTTTGAGGTTATTGATGTTCTATGACATGTGGTGTGTTGATCTTGAGTTGTTATACAGTTGTGAGCCTCGTGGTTGATCTTGTGAGACTTAAGATGGTATTTATATGTTGGTTAAGATTGCGGAGTTTAGGATGAGAGCATCCTAGCACATGGAGCTATAGTTGAGTTCTCGTGAGTTTGTGAGGGCTAGGATTGTATCCTAGATTGTGAGAGTGTATGACCTAATACGATGATATAGAACTAGAAGTCTAAGGACTGCTAGCTTGTGAGTAGTTATTGATTATCGTGTCTTGTCTTGAACATACTTAGGTTATATTCCTTCGGAGAGCGACATCGGTTTCGTTTAGCTTTGAGACGAGGTAAGTCCTCGGACTTACTTAGCCGCTTTTATGCCTTATTTGGATATATATGGTGGTGTGTGTTTACCACTTTTAAGCATGAAAATGGATTAGGATTTACTTGACCTTATTTATTGGCCCATCGTTACTACTATTATTATTATCGGGCGGTGACATCACCGCTCAGTTTCCCGAGGGAGACTGGGGGGATCTCTGCGACTAGGCCATACACGGTATACGGGCGGGCTTCTTCATCACTCCCACAGGGTATACGGGTTGGGCGCCGCCACACTCCTGTTGGTTACACGGGGACAGAGGCAAGAGTTCTAAGACTCTTGTGTCACACTTGAAACCAATGAATTAGATATGGAATAACCTAAAAAGATATATTTGGAATGAATGTTCATGTTGTGTGCCTTGTGTTCTCATGTATGTGTTTGTGCCATATTATTCTTATAATGCATAGAATGTGAGCTAACGGTTTAAAACCGTTTTGTGTAGATGCCTTGCAGGTTAGGGATGCCGCCGAGTGAGGTGGAGGAGTGGACAACCGAGTGGTCTCCGTACATTATAGGACGGGGACGTTTTTGGGGTTTTTCCTTTGTTGTCGGATTATGTCTTGTTGCACGTTTGGACTTCTTTACTTTTATGTCGTTTTGAGGACTCGGCTGAGTTTCCAACTTGTATCCCTTCCTTCTTTCTTTGCATACATTACAAACTACTTTGAGTTTTATGCCTTTAATTTGTGCCTTGTTGGAAAGGTCCGGTGAGATTGTTGTCAGGCTAAGGGTCGGGACCCATTGTGAGGTCCCAACCCGTAGCATCCCGAGTCCCGCGGATTCGGGGTGTTACAAAGTGGTATCAGAGCCCTAGGTTGACAACAATGGCACTCGCAACCTTCTAAAGGCCGAATGAGGAATAAACAGAACCCCTCGGGTTCTGACTTTTCGTTTTCAAAATTCATATGCATGAGTCGGGATTGGGTTAGAATGTACGGGACCTCCACTCCTCACGCAAACCTCGGCGACGTAGATTTCTGGACTTGATGTATACTCATAGTTGCATAGCTCTATATATATATATGGCCTTAGGATGTTTCTTGGACTTGTATGTACTTAGATAACATGTGACCTTAGGATGTTTGGGCTTTTATGCCTTGTTTGTACCATGGATTTTGGCTTCTTACTTATCATGCTTTAATAAGTCTTCGTCATATAATAAGTACGACATACACATCAAATTAATTACTCCTAAATAAACGCGAACGATACCAGATGGCACGTACGAGAGCGACCGCTTATGTAGGATCCGTCCGGGGTAGAGCACCACTTCCTCCTACCGTCCCGAGACGAGGGCAAGTAGGGAGACCTCCAGGTACGAGAGGTCGGGGACGTATCCCCATTGCGGACCCACCCGCTGTGGATCCGCCAGTAGCTGAGATTTCTGTAGAGGACGTAGTAGAGAGTGTCATTCCCGAGGGAAGGGAAAGGACACTTGTGAGGTCTGGAGCGCGTAGTTCCTCTTCTGTTAGGACCGGTGGAGCATCGATTGGGGCTACCGTGTTCGAGGATTATGTACGTCGAGTCGAGGAGGCGTATAGGACTGGAGCACCACCTCCAGCACCACCGGTGCCGGTACCTGCACCTGCACCTGCACCCGCGAGATCGGCTGAGGTCTCACAGAGGGTTACACAGACTAGGGTCGTACCCGAGATTGTTACACCAGCTGTAGTTATACCCGCACCGGTTGTAGAGATTGCTAGGGCTGGAGACGGGCTGAGGTCTCCTGGACCTGATTCTTGGTTGAAGGCTTTCAACCAGCAGCACGTACCTTACTTTGACGGGAAGGTAAGGTTAGAGGTCGAGCATTGAATCGGGCATGTGGAGACAACAGTTGAGGCGATCCGTGGCCCAGAGGAGAGGCAGGTAGAGGTGGTCCAGACATTGTTTAGAGAGCAGGCCCACTACTGGTGGAGGTCGGTACGAGGAGGTGTGACTAGGATGGACCAGTTGCTGAGACTTGTTAGAGAGACTTTCTGCCCAGATTCATTGAGGAGAGACCGAGTCCAGGATTTCTTAGAGGCTGGGTTTGAGGACGTCCCAGTTATCGATGCGATCAGACGTTTCAGAGCGGAGTTGGCTTTGCTGGGGCCCGCCGCACCTCCGGCGGACCAACATGTTTATCTCTTTTCTAGGAGATTGAGGGAGTCTACTCGGGCATACCTTGTAGGATTCCGTTGTGAGTCTTTGGCCAAGTACTAGGACCGAGCCTCGGCATACGAGAGAGACAGACTGGGACCTAGGAGAGGGGCGCGGTCCGGAGGACCGGACAAGCGTCAGAGGATTGGACCCACTAGTTTGGGGCAGGAGCCTCAGGACAGGGCCGTGGTCCGGCTCAGGGACGTACAGGACATCCGCCTGCTACTCAGGCGCCAGGCAGAGGGAGGCAGTGTTTCAACTGCGGAGGAGATGATCATCTTAGGCCCGATTGCAGGAAGCCTCCAGTGACGTGCTTCTCTTGTGGTCAGACGGGCCATAAGGCAGCTTTTTGCAGACGGGATGGGGCACCGTCACAGCAGGGGTCTTCACCTGCTAGCGGGGTAGGTAGAGGACAGAGGCCATCTCAGTTTCCGGCTCAGGGTTTTCAGCAGAGAGGTCAGAGTCAGTCTCGTACACAGGGATCAGCTCAGGGACAGGGCCGAGGTAGAGGCCGTGGTGGAGGCACCCAGGAGTCGGGAGGCACTCAGGCCAGGGTTTTTGAGTTGAGGAGCGCCGTTGATCCAGCAGCGCCGGACACTACAGGTAATATTCGGACTCATGGCTTCCCTTTCAGGGTATTATATGATACGGGTGCTACACCCTTCTTTATTTCGATGATTTTGTAGCTAGGTTGTCCTTATTTACAATAGAAGGGAGACCCTTCTTCATAGGGCTACCCGATAGGAGGGTAAGGTTAGTGGTACCCGAAAGGTACCCGGTTGTCCCATTCTTTGGGAAAACCGTACTGGGGTAGCCGACTTCTATGTCATGCACCTAGTGCATGAAGAAGTCATCTTAGGGATAGATGAGAAGGACCGCCATCAAGATGCTTTGGACGTCAGACGGAGGACCACAACGATCTCCACGGGAACGAGACCTGATGTAACACCCCGAATTCTCAGAACTCGGGACGTTACTGGTTAGGACCTCACAATGGGTCCCGACCTCAGTTTGACAACAACATTACTAGGATCTTGCAACAAGACACAAATAAAGAAACCGAAATTCATAAAAATAGTATTTTTAGGGTAGTGAATGCAATACTGTCTAGCAGCCTAAAGTACTTAAACAAAATAAACGAACAACTATCTTAACCAAAAGGAAGAAAAGACAAACACAACTCCCAACCCCCACTCTAAGGAGTACGGAGACCCGGCTGACCACTACTTCCGGATCACTCAACTGCTGGTCTAACCTACGGTAAATCTAAAACACAACAAGAGGAACCATTAGCTAGTTATCTAAATATTAGCAGAATAATAGCAGGACAAGCACACACAGAAAAATATAAACACTCATCATGCTTTCAAACAAGTCCGTTTTATTATCTTGAATTAAGTTACTCTTTCACGCTAATGATACTTATGTTGTGACACGAGGGATTCCCAAGCCTCGCGCTCCGCCCCCGTGTAACCATCAGAAATGGATCCGATGCATCTCACCTTGTACCTGCCTGGTCTGGGTATAGAGAACCTCCCAGTCTCCTGTCAGAGCTGGGCAGTGATGTCACGACCCGTTATACATACACTTGGGCCTTAAACGTAATAATAACAGTCGTCCTAGCAAGTTATTATTATTAAACACGCAAATAGCACACACAACCACTATCACTCAACTAATATCCAGAAATTGGCTAAGTAAGTCGCAAGGACTTACCTGAGTCAAAATACACTCTAACACGTCTCAAACAGTCCGTACTCGTGGTAACTCAAACGCCTGTCAAATAAGGCATGTGTATCAAAATCACATCCAGATGTCCAACCTCATGCTAAGGAATTACGGAACAAGTTCTTACGGTAAAAGACCATTTTACCCTCAACCCAAGGCTTCTCAAATTTATTCTTAAACTTTCTTATTCCTTTTAAAACTTGTTTCCATACTGTGTGTCTCTCGGTTAGCTACTTATAGGTCACCAGTTCAAACTTGAATCCACTCGAAAAAGAATAACACTCTTCCTCCTTCTCGGTTACCATCTATTACATATATTATCCGTATTATATACTTTAACCTTTCTCCTCAACTCCCTTATTTAATTGTGTAATTATTCGGTACTCATATATATATATCTACATATTTTATTTCCCATCTTGTACGGATATAGGCACACTTACATCATGAGTATATATATATTCTTATGTTTCTTTATATATATAATTCCTGAAATCCCATCTTATTTATATATATATTTATATCTCTTTTACATACTTTTATAACTCTCAACCCGTATTTATATATATATACCTATATATATATATATATATATATATATATATATATATATATATATATATATATATATATCCATATATATATATACATACCAAAATCTCTAGTCTATTCGTATATATATTTATATACACTAACGTCGAGTACACTGCAGTACATATATATTATTATATCTTCCAAAACCATATCTAATCTTATATATTTATTTATATCATGAAACTCCTACATCCATATATATACATACACATATACTCTACACTCTCACACACCCATACCTATATCTTATACTCGTACATGTATATACCTATATACATTCATACTCCTCATATACATATATATACCTATACATATTCAGCATTCTTAAAATCATGTGTTTTATACTGCAACCAGCGGCCCTACTGTAACTCCAACAACAACAGGAAACAGCACATGAGCGGACCGTACCGGACTCACCTCGGTGTGCTCCGATCCGGTTCGGTGGCAACCCTTCCAACGGGACAGGTGCGGCGATGGTTGGTACTCGGAAGGACCTCTCCGCCTGCCTGGTTCGTGGATCTGCAGTGGAAGATCCGGCGTCGAAGCTGCGTCACCCTCACGGTCCACTGCTGCCTACTCGTCCCAGTTTGCTGCGCATATACACCGGTCAAGCAGATGGCTCGAAGGCTTGCCACTGGAGACGGCTAGGCTGGTCCAAGGTGTGCAGAAGGGCGGCGTCGGCACAGCAAAAGGGAGTAGCAGGGCGAAGAGAGGCGGCGCTGGTCACTGCTGCAGGGCCGAAGAGAGGTTGCTGAAGACGGCGGCGTTGGGTGGTCAGCAGAGGCGACGGAAGGCCCTGGGCGGCGGCTCGCGGTGCTGCTGCAGATCGAAGAGGCGGCTGGGTTAACGTCTCTCGAATTCGAGACAGAAGGCGAGGAGAAGGAAGGCGGAAAGAAAGGGAGTAGCAGGTCTTACCGGTTTCACTGTGGCGGCGGCGGAAAACACGCAGGTTCGGTGGCAGCAGCGGCGGCGGTTCGTTACGGGCTGCTCATTGGCTTGCTTCCAACGTGCAGAAGGCAAGGCTGCGGTCGACTAGATGCAGAAGGTAAGGGAGAGATGGGTAGCGGTACACAGCAGTAGCGGTAGGTTTAGATTAGGTTAATTTCAATTAGGTTTTTAATTAAGGGTTAAAGATGGGCTTAAGAAAGTGGGCTGATGGCTTGGGCCTAGGGTTGGCCCAATTGAGCGGTTATCTCATGAAATCAAAAGCGGAACTCGTAACTCGTTAATTATGTGCGGAAATTATATAATACGAAATTAAATTCCGTATTATCTAATTTATTATTATTTTTAATTTAAGGCGCGTATTTAATTCCGGTTATAAGGTTTCATCATTTTATATGACTTAAAGTCATATAAAATGATAACCTTTAAACTCGTTTTATTTTATTTATTTATTATTTAAGATTGTCGCATCGGAATTTGGTTAACTGCAGTTTACCGAAACTTTAAAATTTTCGTTATTACATCAGTGCCCTCTTAAAAGAAGTTTCGTCCTGAAACTTAGAATGTTCCTCTTACTCACACATCTCTTCGGTATATTTTAGTTTCTCGACATTTTCATTTTCTACCATGCAGCTACTCAAGCATCAAACAAACAAGTATCACAAAAACAGAATCACTCAAATCAATATAAAAACCTGAAAGGTCAAACAACACAACATCCGAGTACTAACTCGTCAAACAGGAGTAACCTCTAACCCCGCCAAGAACTCGGGATAGTTACGTCTAATACTCTCCTCAGTCTCCCAAGTGGCCTTATCAGCTCCTCTCCTAGACCACTGGATCCTCAACATAGGTATCTCCTTGGACCGCAGACGTCTAGTACTGCGCTCCAAGACAGCTACTGGGTACTCTACAATTGTATGGTCAGGCTCAACTGTCAGATCCTCATGGCTAACGACGTGTCTCAGTTTTGGTAGGTGCTCTCTCAACGGTTTGTTTCCTAAACTTACTTCCAGCTCATTTGATAACTCTACCAAACTTTTCCTTCCATTGGTGTACCTGCTTTTTCCTTTCAAAAGTTCCCGACTATCGATTCTGAAATAATCATCTTAAACTTCTGTCGGCACTTTACTTAGTGCCTAATTCTCTTTGTAATACAAGCTGCTTGGCTCATTTTCCTCAATGTGACCTAATTGGATCGTTCCTTCATTAGTGGATTTTCACCTACTTCTTGTCAAGCTTTTAAATTTATATAAATCAAACAAATCACACTCCCAAGTGGACCTTTTCATATAGCTCTCTAATTCCTTAACTTGAAATCATAGTTATCCCAACATTGATTTTCTTCATCTGTGAGTTATGGGCCTACCACGCTTCTGGTATAACACCCATTAGTCACAATGGCATCTTTCTAAGGGGTCAATATGATTTACCCAACTCCCGCCTATACTTCCCTTCTAATACTAGCAAGATCCTCTTCAAACAGACCCTTATTCTCTTATTCAACCGTAGGCTGTTCTTAACCAACTAGTAAGCAACCTCTAACCGATTCTCTTTGTATTTTTAGATCACCCCAGAAAGTTGTCGTTGCCTACTTGGGTATTCCTCCAAGTCATCGGTAAAGTTATCTCTTAAATTTGCAGTCACTAATATCTCTTCTTAACGGTACCTGCTCGTCAATACCAACCATCACTTATACGTCCTCAGTTGATGTCAGTCACTCTATAATTGACTTATCTCAATATTCCGGACCTGCTCTTCTCATACCTATACTGGCGTTAAATTCTTGGTGAGCATCATCTGCTCGATTAATCCTTTCATGCTTCACTAATTCGTTTTCTATTCCACACTTCTGTTTCCTTAGGCTAACTCTACTTCTCGAGCTCAACTGGGTCACTCATCTTGACCTAAATAGTCATTCCAAGTCTTCAACGATAGCTGGTAAGTGTCGTTGTAGTTCTGATGATTTTAGTTATCATCCCCTTGCAGTTCCCCTTGCACGGACCGTCGGTTTTGATGACTTAGGTCCCGTGACAATTGGGGTTACCTTGGACTTTCGAGTCTGCCAAGGCCGTTCTTATATATACACCTTCTCTGGTGTTACCGGCAACATTGCCTTCATGATACTCCTTTGTTCCGCTACAGGGCTTCAACTCTTTGATACCGACATTGCGATTTCTTTCAATCTCCTATATTTTTGAGGAGGTTAAAACCTCTCCACACTTGTAAAGTCTACATTTGCATCTACACTCCATTGTAGGTATCCCTTCCATGCACCTTAGACCCTCATATCCGGGTCGACATTTTATCTCTTTTGGCCTTACAAGCTTGTCTTGTGAACTCTTCTACTAGGTGACTCGTCTTATACATTTTTCTTCTCTGCATCGGTCTCTAACTGTCTGTTGATCATTACTAGCCATTATGTGTTGGGACTTCAGTTGCTTTGTACTCTTGCCTAGATTTCCTAAGGACATCCTCATCTCAAAACTTTATTTAAAATTTATCATAACCCGCAATTTTGATACCTGACTTTCCTTCTCACTGGATAAGTTATACACTTGGTTTACACTAAATCCATCGTAGTGTCATCAGTCCGTTGGTATGATTGTTATTAAACATCCAATGATACCATTTGTATACAACACATTAGGTGCATATGATTTTCCCACCAATCAAATTTCTCGCAACGCATTTATTATGTCTTCCTTATACTCATGTCGCTTTACCTTCTTTGATATTTACACCCCGTCAGATAGTTAAATCCCTTTGAGTTTTCTCGTACACACTTTACAACTGCGTTGGTTGGTCTTATTACTTTCATCAACTCTTAGGTCATCAGTCCAGCTGAATTTTCCATGGAGTACCTCCATTTCTCCTTAAATAACAGTCTTTAGTCCTTTCGGTAACCATCTTATTGGTGTCCCGGATCCATATAACAACCTTTAGTCTTTCACTTTTACTCCTTCTCATGTCTGTTTTAGTCGACCTGTAGACTCTATTTGCAATCACCTCACCACTCGACCACACATTTCACCAAGGCTTTACATTATACTCCTTATGTTTGTGCCGCCTCGGAATTTCCAATTATTCTGTGTCACATCTTTAATCACAAGGGTTTTCCCTGTCAATCTAGACAGTCTTACTTGTGTGGAATGCTAAGACATAGGACATGTTTCCAATCATCTACTTCCTCTTAGTCTTCTAGTTCTTCTTACAGGGATCCCTTCATTCTAACTCTGATATGTATCTTTCGTAGTCCATCGTAAGTAACTACTCCCAACAATTCCCTTTTTACCATTACTATCTTCAAGGGTCATTACCGACCGTCAAGAGCTGCTCTTAAATTTATTTATTAGAGTTATCATATTGAACTCATTTAACGTTACCATCCAGGCTACTAGTACTTGTATTGATTTAACTTCACCATTTTCTTCGTGGATCTCCGAAAGAAATTCACTAGATGTCGATAAAATTCTTTTATAACCCTGTGGTTATTCTTCTTATCGGTTAACTAACCATCACTAGTTAACCCGCACATGTAACTTTTAAGTTGTCAAAGTAGGATGTAGTTGACCTTCTACAACATCATAGACTTACTTTTGATATACTTGGTGAAATATATCTCCTTCAGTCTCTCTGTTTATTCTTCTTTAGCTCCTCCTACAATCTACACTTTTGTAAGATTGTTATACTCTTACGAGTCCAATTGTATCATTCTTCTTCCCTCAACAGACTTTTCAATCCTTCTAGGGTAGCTTGCAGGTACATCTCCGTGATTCTTTTACCTGAGTTATCGTCTATTTGCGGTTCTCTATTATGAACTTGTAGTGTTGTTAGCTTAAATTCCTTTTGAATGAGAAGTTATTGGGTCCCTCGGGTTCACCAATACTCTTCTCACACACTCTTTTTCCTTGGGTGTTGCTTGTAATGCTGCCTTTACAAAAGCTGGTTATTGTTGTATCCCGGTCTATGTCAGAATTCTCCTGTGTTCTACGAGATCACTCCACTTCTACGTTGGTGAGATCCACATTTCCCTTTCTAGCAATGCGTAAGCTTCCAAGTTGCAGCTCTTTAATTCTTTCTATTTGGATGGATAATGTATCTCGTGTTGACTTCCATACTTTTGACTGTCTCGGTTATCAATCTGGATTGTGGTGGCAATTAGCTTGTTGAGAGTGATCATACTTCGCCTTGCTTTTGGCATCAACTTTCACTTCCTAGTCTGTCAGTGAGTTTAAATTTTATGTCCCTTTTCTTGATTGCTACTATATCTCCCTTTTGACTTTCATGTCTATGGCAAATTTTCGACGTCATCCTCTTTGTTTGTGAAGTCACTTTACACAACTTGAAAGAGCCTCTCCATTGTCTTTCTCAATTCCCTAGTTGGCGATCATCTCTTGCTTCTCCGGAACTACTCTCTTGTATATCCTTCATTTGATCCCGTTGAGTTGATTCAGGATTTTCTTCTTGTCATCGTAATTGGTGTTGTCTTTGAGTCTTCACTTTTCCGTCTCGACGTTCCTCAACAAGCTCGAAGGAGTTGTCCGACGTTCGTCTACCTTAATGCACATAAGATGTGCATACTAATCCTCACGTTGACACCCTTCAAAACTACTTAGATGTGTCCAAGGGGTGAGAAACTCATTATGTTATCTCCGTTAAGGACATAACATAACTACAATTTCTACTTAATCTTCGGCATATACCTATCTATATAACATATCTTTATAAACAAGCTAAAAGTCCAACTACCGTAAAACCTAAAGTCCATACTAAGCAAACTGAGATCCGCGGTAGTAGTGGTGGTCAGCCGTACTTTTCTATTCCCAACCAGACTATGCATGCATTTAAAAACCAAAAATTCTCTTTTTAAAACTCAGACCCCTTTTCGGGTTCTACTTAAAACTTATTCGGTCTTTCAGAAGATTTCAAGTGCCATTGTTGCCAACCTAGAGCTCTGATACCATGTTGTAACACCCCGAATTCTCAGAACTCGGGACGTTACTGGTTAGGACCTCACAATGGGTCCCGACCTCAGTTTGACAACAACATTACTAGGATCTTGCAACAAGACACAAATAAAGAAACCGAAATTCATAAAAATAGTATTTTTAGGGTAGTGAATGCAATACTGTCTAGCAGCCTAAAGTACTTAAACAAAAGAAACGAACAACTATCTTAACCAAAAGGAAGAAAAGACAAGCACAACTCCCAACCCCCACTCTAAGGAGTACGGAGACCCGGCTGACCACTACTTCCGGATCACTCAGCTGTTGGTCTAACCTGCGGTAAATCTAAAACACAACAAGAGGAACCATTAGCTAGTTATCTAAATATTAGCAGAATAATAGCAGGACAAGCACACACAGAAAAATATAAACACTCATCATGCTTTCAAACAAGTCCGTTTTATTATCTTGAATTAAGTTACTCTTTCACGCTAATGATACTTATGTTGTGACACGAGGGATTCCCAAGCCTCGCCTCCGCCCCCGTGTAACCATCAGGAATGGATCCGATGCATCTCACCTTGTACCTGCCTGGTCTGGGTATAGAGAACCTCCCAGTCTCCTGTCAGAGCTGGGCAGTGATGTCACGACCCGTTATATATACACTTGGGCCTTAAACGTAATAATAACAGTCGTCCTAGCAAGTTATTATTATTAAACACGCAAATAGCACACACAACCACTATCACTCAACTAATATCCAGAAATTGGCTAAGTAAGTCGCAAGGACTTACCTGAGTCAAAATACACTCTAACACGTCTCAAACAGTCCGTACTCATGGTAACTCAAACGCCTGTCAAATAAGGCATGTGTATCAAAATCACATCCAGATGTCCAACCTCATGCTAAGGAATTACGGAACAAGTTCTTACGGTAAAAGACCATTTTACCCTCAACCCAAGGCTTCTCAAATTTATTCTTAAACTTTCTTATTCCTTTTAAAACTTGTTTCCATACTGTGTGTCTCTCGGTTAGCTACTTATAGGTCACCAGTTCAAACTTGAATCCACTCGAAAAAGAATAACACTCTTCCTCCTTCTCGGTTACCATCTATTACATATATTATCCGTATTATATACTTTAACCTTTCTCCTCAACTCCCTTATTTAATTGTGTAATTATTCGGTACTCATATATATATATCTACATATTTTATTTCTCATCTTGTACGGATATAGGCACACTTACATCATGAGTATATATATATTCTTATGTTTCTTTATATATATAATTCCTGAAATCCCATCTTATTTATATATATATTTATATCTCTTTTACATACTTTCATAACTCTCAACCCGTATTTATATATATATATACCTATATATATATATATCCATATATATATATATACATACCAAAATCTCTAGTCTATTCGTATATATATTTATATACACTAACGTCGAGTACACTGCAGTACATATATATTATTATATCTTCCAAAACCATATCTAATCTTATATATTTATTTATATCATGAAACTCCTACATCCATATATATACATACACATATACTCTACACTCTCACACACCCATACCTATATCTTATACTCGTACATGTATATACCTATATACATTCATACTCCTCATATACATATATATACCTATACATATTCAGCATTCTTAAAATCATGTGTTTTATACTGCAACCAGCGGCCCTACTGTAACTCCAACAACAACAGGAAACAGCACATGAGCGTACCGTACCGGACTCACCTCGGTGTGCTCCGATCCGGTTCGGTGGCAACCCTTCCAACGGGACATTTGCGGCGATGGTTGGTACTCGGAAGGACCTCTCCGCCTGCCTGGTTCGTGGATCTGCAGTGGAAGATCCGGCGTCGAAGCTGCGTCACCCTCACGGTCCACTGCTGCCTACTCGTCCCAGTTTGCTGCGCATATACACCGGTCAAGCAGATGGCTCGAAGGCTTGCCACTGGAGACGGCTAGGCTGGTCCAAGGTGTGCAGAAGGGCGGCGTCGGCACAGCAAAAGGGAGTAGCAGGGCGAAGAGAGGCGGCACTGGTCACTGCTGCAGGGCCGAAGAGAGGTTGCTGAAGACGGCGGCGCTGGGTGGTCAGCAGAGGCGACGGAAGGCCCTGGGCGGCGGCTCGCGGTACTGCTGCAGATCGAAGAGGCGGCTGGGTTAACGTCTCTCGAATTCGAGACAGAAGGCGAGGAGAAGGAAGGCGGAAAGAAAGGGAGTAGCAGGTCTTACCGGTTTCACTGTGGCGGCGGCGGAAAACACGCAGGTTCGGTGGCAGCAGTGGCGGCGGTTCGTTACGGGCTGCTCACTGGCTTGCTTCCAACGTGCAGAAGGCAAGGCTGCGGTCGACTAGATGCAGAAGGTAAGGGAGAGATGGGTAGCGGCACACAGCAGTAGCGGTAGGTTTAGATTAGGTTAATTTCAATTAGGTTTTTAATTAAGGGTTAAAGATGGGCTTAAGAAAGTGGGCTGATGGCTTGGGCCTAGGGTTGGCCCAATTGAGCGGTTATCTCATGAAATCAAAAGCGGAACTCGTAACTCGTTAATTATGTGCGGAAATTATATAATACGGAATTAAATTCCGTATTATCTAATTTATTATTATTTTTAATTTAAGGCGCGTATTTAATTCCGGTTATAAGGTTTCATCATTTTATGTGACTTAAAGTCATATAAAATGATAACCTTTAAACTCCTTTTATTTTATTTATTTATTATTTAAGATTGTCGCATCGGAATTTGGTTAACTGCAGTTTACCGAAACTTTAAAATTTTCGGTTATTACACCTGAGGCTTCTATTGTTGTCGCACAAGGAAGAATACATAAGAAGGGAGTGTGGTATGCCGGAACCGTTACGGGACTATTCGTGGAATACCAAGAGATGCACAAGGTGACCAACAAGAGTGGAGAAGGCCGAAGCTGTAAAGCCAGTTGTCGACTTGAGATATCCGGGGAGTATATGAAGGATTAAGATTTGAACCCTTATGGTCGGATTGACATTTCACCTACTTGAAGGAATGATACAAGCGTATGAAGAATACGAAGAACTTCCCCAATGTGTTGGGATTTCATGGAAAAAGCTTAGAAGATTTTCCTTATCACCATTCCTTAGAGGCGGGATAGATCTTTGGTATCATGACCACCCGTCAAGTGTAAACGCAAGGTTGTGTTGATTATTACGTTGTAGGACGAGAAAAGAAAAGACGAAATCCGAGATACCCTGGATTCCCAATACGCCAAAATATGGATTTTTTTCCACTAAGGTTAAGCACGACTCAATTCCGATATCTAAGGCGCCGTATGAAATGACACTTATAAAGAGTCATGAGTTGGAGAAGCAAGAGAAGGAGCAATTGTAAGAACTTATTGAAAAAGAGTTCATTAGAATTAGTGAAATGCTATGGAGAACACTGAATGTTATCTTCAACTCTTGATTTGAAGTTGTTATGAAGAACACTAGTGTGGAAGGAGAGACGGTTATCTCCGTTTATACTTTTGATTTCTATAAGTTGAGCAAGATGAAAATGAAGGACCAATATCCCTTACAACGAATGGGAGATCTACTCGAAGAGCTTCAAGGGTCGAAGTTCCTTCTAAGATTAAGTTAAGATTTGATTGTCACCGTTTGATAATAGAGTTTTGAGAGTTAAAGAGGAGATTTATTGGTACAACTGTTTTGATTTGCCTGGAGGAATGAGGGGTTTGAAGTGTACAAATGATTCTTCAAGACAAGGCCTAGATCGAGTATTGAGGAACGATGTAAAAATAAGAGCATACATGTCTCTATAGTAGAAATGGTGTGATGTATCATCACTTAGAACTTGTAACAAGAATTTAGGAAACGTAACATCAAAGTTTGGTTTGACAAGAACCAAAGCCAACGGTGTGAGCTGGAAGTTCGAACTTCTTTGTTAGAGGCAAACAAAGAAGAAACATAATGGAAATGTTGTATTGAAAAGACCCGAGAAGAAGTTAAGCTTCCGATATATCGGACCTTTTTGAAATCTTAGCGCAAGTTGGAAAAGTGATTTTACTGGTTGGAGTGACCGCCAAGAGTAGAGAGTGTTCACCCGGCATTCCTGTGTATCAGTCGAGAGAGTACATACATGACTTGAGAAAGATTGTCAGTTATGGTGATTTAGCCGTAGACGGAGTATAGTATCTTTGGTTTAGTTTACGCCGAATTAGTAGCTTGATAGAATCGACGGGTTATACCTAGTCCTTCCCTTAATGTGTATATGTGCGATGTTATATGTTGTTTGCGCCGTGCAAGAACGGGTTTTATGACCGGTTATAGTTATATTGCGATGGTGGTTGGAGCAGTTTTAGTGTATATAGATTAGAAGGTCTAAGCCTTCCTTGTTATGAATTTATACCTCGGCCTTAGGGACCGAGAAGTTCGACGTATATCAAGTTTTGGGACGAAACTTCTTTTTAGGGGGATCTAATGTAACGCCCCAAATTTTGGCGCGTTTTCGTTTTTTTATTTTCCAACTTCTATCGGTATTTTATTAGATTAAATATTTTTTTTAAGTATTTTTACGACTTAAAAATAGCTTTCCGAGTATATTCATATTTTAGGTTAACTTTCGGAAAGGTTCGGAAAATCTTCCCGATTTGAAAATTCCGTTCCGATCATTTAATCGAGTTTTGCCCTATTCCCTTTTTCTCTATCCTTTATTCTTTTTCTTTTCTCCTTCTTTTTCCTTTTTTTTCTTTTCTTTTTGTCTTCTTCTGTCTTGTCCCTCTTCTGGCTGGTGAGAGGCTGCTACATGCCTTCACGCTTTGGACTCTGCAGACCGACCCCTCGCTTCTACAGCTCCTGGACAGCTACTGCACAAGGACCTCGCCATCTGAGCCTCTCGACCCCTCGCCCATCTACACAAGCTACTCCCTGCACCAGTCTTACCCCATTTGATCCCCTATCTCCTTTTGCTTCCCAGTCGGACCAGGAGCACTCACTCAATCTACCTTCTCTGTTGGAACAACAAGCAAACACCCCTCTAACAGACCTCAATCTCTCAACCCTTTTGTTGCATTCTTCACAGTGCACACCCATAGCCCCTCCCCGCTCATCTCTCTATCGAATTGGCACACGGGAGCAGCACCTCCGAAGAAGCCTCGCCCTGGTCTGCTCACCGACCGCTGAAGACGCGAACGCTGAAGAACGAAGCCTGCCAGGCCTGCTCACCACCTCCGGAGAAGCCTCGCCCTAGTTCCCCGCCGCGACGCTGGAGCCATCGAAACCGCCGGAAAGAGGCTTCGTCGCCTTCGAGCCCTACGCAACCCTCCCGCCGCCTGCCGGAGCACACTGAAGTGCCGCCACCCTGTTTTCTTCCTCCTGTCACTCGGCTGCTTCAAAGGGTGAAAAAGAAACCCTTTTTCAATATTACAGCGGCCCCTCTTTCTATGATTAATTACAATTTGTGCCCACTGCTTTGAATTTGCAATAATGACCCTAATTTTTAGAAGTTGCATTTATGCCCTCTGCAGAAAATTTATTTACATATATTGACCCGGTTTTACAAAATATCAATTATGCCCTTGTTGGATTAAATTCGGATTATGACCCTAAAGATTTTAATTGTGGTTTATGACCAAGTTCCTATGTTCGTATAAATTGCCCGGAAAATGTATTGTGGGTTTTTAATGTTGGCTTTTGAAAACGAGTTTTACCTCAAATTAATATATCGTATATATATTACTATCAAATTTAGCGTATGAGCTAAATTTGTTTAGCTTTGGATATAGGTTCGGAAGCACCCCGATAAAGGCCATTGAATCCAATCTCTACGTCCGTAGATCATCTTCAACCTTGGATCGTGTGTGAGTACCTTCTTCCTCGATCTAGTTATGTTTAGTGGTAGAATCATGCTAGGTTGGATCTAGCATAACTTAGGGCAAATGCCAAGTAGTGGCTTGGAACCTTTAGGTGAGTGTTTGAGGTTATTGATGTTCTATGACATGTGGTGTGTTGATCTTGAGTTGTTATACAGTTGTGAGCCTCGTGGTTGATCTTGTGAGACTTAAGATGGTATTTATATGTTGGTTAAGATTGCGGAGTTTAGGATGAGAGCATCCTAGCACATGGAGCTATAGTTGAGTTCTCGTGAGTTTATGAGGGCTAGGATTGTATCCTAGATTGTGAGAGTGTATGACCTAATACGATGATATAGAACTAGAAGTCTAAGGACTGCTAGCTTGTGAGTAGTTATTGATTATCGTGTCTTGTCTTGAACATACTTAGGTTATATTCCTTCGGAGAGCGACATCGGTTTCGTTTAGCTTTGAGACGAGGTAAGTCCTCGGACTTACTTAGCCGCTTTTATGCCTTATTTGGATATATGGTGGTGTGTGTTTACCGCTTTTAAGCATGAAAATGGATTAGGATTTACTTGACCTTATTTATTGGCCCATCGTTACTACTATTATTATTATCGGGCGGTGACATCACCGCTCAGTTTCCCGAGGGAGACTGGGGGGATCTCTGCGACCAGGCCATACACGGTATACGGGCGGGCTTCTTCATCACTCCCACAGGGTATACGGGTTGGGCGCCGCCACACTCTGTTGGTTACACGGGGACAGAGGCAAGAGTTCTAAGACTCTTGTGTCACACTTGAAACCAATGAATTAGATATAGAATAACCTAAAAAGATATATTTGGAATGAATGTTCATGTTGTGTGCCTTGTGTTCTCATGTATGTGTTTGTTCCATATTATTCTTATAATGCATAGAATGTAAGCTAACGGTTTAAAACCGTTTTGTGTAGATGCCTTGCAGGTTAGGGATGCCGCCGAGTGAGGTGGAGGAGTGGACAGCCGAGTGGTCTCCGTACATTATAGGACGGGGACGTTTTTGGGGTTTTTCCTTTGTTGTCGGATTATGTCTTGTTGCACGTTTGGACTTTTTTACTTTTATGTCGTTTTGAGGACTCGGCTGAGTTTCCAACTTGTATCCCTTCCTTCTTTCTTTGTATACATTACAAACTACTTTGAGTTTTATGCCTTTAATTTGTGCCTTGTTGGAAAGGTCCGGTGAGATTGTTGTCAGACTAAGGGTCGGGACCCATTGTGAGGTCCCAACCCGTAGCATCCCGAGTCCTGCGGATTCGGGGTGTTACAACATGAACAAACGCAGAGGAGTAGAGGGACGATCAACCGGACTTACCGGTGGTCCGACATCCGTAGGCTGGCGCAGTCTTCCGTCGGTCTGGCGGTTCCTGGCACCGAGTCGAACTCCCACCCGCTAGCAGAGGCATGTCCCGGCTGGAAGACTCCCTTTTCGGACCTGGTCTAGCGGAGGTTAGGACTCGATCGTAAAGGAAGAGAGGCGACTTGAGAGGGAGGAGGTAGTCTTACCGGGGCTATAGTCTGGCAGGGAGGCGCTAGGCGGTACGCTGCAGTCGAGGATGGCGGCTCCTGGCGGTTGCAGGCGGTGGACTCCCGGCTGTTTCGATCCACTTCGCTCCAACACCGCAGACAGGCGCAGTCTTCGGTTGAGGCGTCGCAGCGGCTGGTGCAGAGGACGACGGGGCATCGAGGCGGCGTGCTGGCGTTTCAGACGGCCCTCACTGGTGGTCGGCTCTGCGGGTTCCAGCGGCGGATGGCTCGGTTCGGTGTTAGGTCTGCTGCTGCGATTGTTCGTACAGAGAGGGAGAGGAGAAGCGGCACTCAGCAGTCGACGGTAGAATAGGGTTAGATTAGGTTAAAGTGTAAATTAGGTTAGGTTAAGGTTTAATTAGTGAGGGTTAGCATTGGGCCGGCTGAAGGCAATTGGGCCAAAGGGTTCGGCCTGCTCTTACATAGAATAATTGGCTGAACGAAGGGTCGTTACTCGTACGGAATCGGTATCATTTATTGTGTTAATATAAGTTATCCTTTATTTATTTATTTATTTATTTTTTTTTTTAAGATACGGAATTAATTCCGGTTACATCGTTTTCATCATTTTATGTGAATTAAAGTCCTATAAAAATAATAACATTTAAACTCGTTTTATTTAATTTTATTTATTATTTACGATTGTCGCATCGGAATTTGGTTAGTTGCAGTTTACCGGAACTTTAAAATTTTCGGTTATTACACAATCAATGGATTTTGAAGAACTGTTGATAAATAAAATAAATCCATCAGAGAAGAGAAGTTAATTGATAAACACCAAATGTAACTCAAAATCTAGCAATCAAATGCTATAGTTTATATTCAATTGCTACCAACTGCTTATAAACAAAGGAATGATTTACAACATATATGTTTTTAAATTTTAATTAGAAAATATTTTAAATTAAAATAAAGCTATTAATAAAAAAAATATTTCAATATGAATGGAACCTACGTGAGCAGCTAAGTAAAATAAAGCTATTAAAATACAATATATTTCAAAATTTAGCAATCTTGTGATTAGTCAAAATAACATAATTGAAACTGAACCTACAGTCTATACTCAGACAAATCGTTCTAGAGGCTTTCTCTGGCTGTTGACAAATTGTTCCAGCCTACCGTCTATAGTTAGACAAGTCGTTCTAGAGGTTTTCTCTGGCTGCTAAAAAATATTTTAAGAGGCTTTCTCTAACTGCTGAAAAATCGTTCCAAAAGCTTTCTTTGGCAGCTGACAAATCGTTCCAACCTACGGTCTATAGTCAGACAAGTCGTTCTAGAGGCTTTCTTTGGCTGTTAAAAAAATCGTTCCAAAGGTTTTCTCTGGCTGTTGACAAATCGTTCCAGCCTACAACCTATAGTCAGACAAGTCATTCAGAGGCTTTCTCTACAGTCTATAGTAGGGGTGTTCATGAAATTCCGATCCGATGGTTCCGATCCGGCAATCCGACAATCCGATCCGACAAATTCCGAATCCGGTGGATTTTTTTCCGAATCCGATACGATCCGAGAAAATATAACGGATTAACGGATCGGATTCGGAATGATTATTTACATGCCTCGGATATCCGGGGTATACGACTATACATATATGTTTCTATATGTATCATCAAAATCAAGTAGCATAATTGGTTGGTGTGTGTTACACAAGGATAGAAAGTTTCAGGTTCGAATCCTTTCACCCTCATTTCACTACTTTTATTTAAAAAATTGGGTCAGGCTTAGTGGGCTTTTCATATTTATGCCATATTGGGCCTATTTCATCTAAAAACAATGGGTTAAATGATTGGATTTAAATCCAACGGATATCCGCTTCGGATATCCGTTCCGATCCGAGCTTATCGGCCCGGATATCCGGACAAATACGGATCGGATTCGGAATAGATTTACAAGAAATTATGTTCCCGGATATCCGATCCGATAAGTCGGATCGGATCGGATATCCGATAATGAACACCCCTAGTCTATAGTCAGACAAGTCGTTCTAGAGGCTTTCTCTACAGTCTATAGTCAGACAAGTCGTTCCAGAGGCTTTCTCTGGCTGTTGAAAAATCGTTTTAGAGGATTTCTCCGCCGTTCCGTATCCGCACCGTCTCCTTCTCCATTTCTCTTCTACAATGTGTTTCGTCTTTCTACTAGTTAGGTTGCTTCATTTCTGGTTTTCTTATTAGTGTAAATTTGTTAAAACTATACATGAATATCATATATAATTTATGTGTTTGTTAAATAGGTTTTGTTGATTAAAGATATGGATCGAAGTTGGATGTATAACAGAAATGAACCTCAACGTGGTGGAATAAGAAACTAGTTTCTCAACGGAGTTCATGAATTTATAAACTTTGCAATATCATATGCCGATGGAGATGAGATCAGATGTCCTTGTTATGATTGTGCTAATAAAAAACATCGGCTTCCGGATGACATTCGACAACACTTGTTTTCAAAAGGGTTCATCTCAAACTGCTTAATGTGGTTTTGTCACGGAGAATCTTATATCAGGTCTTCTCCTAGTCTTAATTCGCCAATGACTCGTGGTCAAAGTTTTTCATTGAGAGCAAAACCAATTTTTTCCAGTCAATCACAACAAGCGTGTGATGGGACTACTTTTATTTTGAATGATCAAAACAATCCTCCAATTAACGATCCATAATTTAGAAGTAATAACGATGATGATGATCAGTCCGGAATTGGTATACAAATGAACGTCCAAGCTCAACAGAGAACTTTTGGGATGTTTTAAAAGGTGTCGAGGAGCCACTATGGGCTCGTTGTGAAGAATCCATATTGTCTTTTGTCTCTGAACTTTTGATGACCAAATTTGAATACAATATGTCTGAAAAGTGTTACAACATGATTTGTCGATGGGTAGGAACATGTATGCCCCGAGATCACAAACTTCCTACAGATTACTACAAGTCCAAACAAATGGTTAGTGATTTGGGTTTTCCACTACAAAAAATTTATATTTATCCAGAAGGTTGAATGTTGTATTGGAAGGATAACATTGACCGAGAAACATGCAAGTTTTGTAAGCTTAATAGGTATAAGAGCAATAATGACGGTAAGTTTGTTGCGCACAAACAACTACGTTATTTTCCTTTGATTCCTATGTTACAAAGATTGTATATGTCAAAGGCTACTACAAAGGACATGAGGTGCACAAGGAACATCGTACAAAAGAGGGAATAATGTGTCACCCTTTCGACAGTGAAGCATGGCGACATTTTGATAATAATTATCCTGATTTTGCAGCTGATCCACGTAATATTTGCTTGGCACTATCTACGGACGGTTTTGCTCCTTTTGGAAAGTCGGAGAAAAGTTATTCTTGTTGGCCGGTCATTGTAACCCATTATAACCTTCCTCCATGGATGTGTCTAAATAAGTCGTACATGTTCCTTACATTAGTCATCCTCGGTCCCAAAAATCCCAAAAAGTTAATAGATGTTTGTCTTCAACCATTGATAGAGGAATTTAATTTGTTATGGACACAAGGTGTGCAAACACAAGATGTATCATCTCAAGGTAATTTTTCCGAATGTGAGTTGCATTAATGTGGACTATCAATGATTTTCTAGCTTTTGGAATGATGTCTGGTTGGCAGGCAGCTAGCTTAATAGCTTGTCCCTATTGTATGTCACATACAAAAACTTTTTGGTTGAAATATAATAAAAAGTCATCATTGTTTGATTGTACTCGATTCTTCTTGGTGAAAAACCATCTGTTAAGGAAAAATCGTAAGGTGTTCTTTAAGAAACGCGAGGAGAGATTTTTAGCTCGTCGACGTTTGACCGGTGATGAAATTTGGAATCGAGTGAAGGAGTTGTCAATTGTGATGGAAAACCCTAAAGCCGACATTCCTGGTTACAAGAACTACAAAAAATAATTCAATTAGCCACGCTTGTTGGCAACGGCAACGCTTTGCCGTCGCCATTGGTCTTTATTTGGCGACGGAAAAGTGAGGGCAACATCACCGTGGCATAAATACCAATTATTGGCGTCGGCGGAATTGAATCGTCGCTAATAGTCATGTGATTGACATCGGCTAATTGTTACCGTGGCTAATAAAATAGACCTTTGGCAACCGCTTATGTTACCGACGCCAATAAACAAATTATTTGGCGCCGTATGAAAATATTGCGGTAAAGTTTTTTTTTTAAATAATATAAATAAAAAAAGTTCTTCAAAATATTTAAAATTCAAAGTTCCCACTTGGTAAAATATGATAAAACCGTTATAACCCTTTAAATGTAATTTGGTCCGGTCCGGTTCCATCCTATTAAAATGTTCAAAACCGTTATAAATATAATTTGGTCTGGTCCGGAATTTAACGGTTTGGTTCGGTTCCTAAGATTATTTTTTGGTATAGATATGATAAAACTGTTAAAGACCCTTTTAAATTTAACGGTTCGGTTCGGTTCCTAAAATATTTAAAATTCAAAGTTTCCACTTGGTAAAATATGATAAAATCGTTATAAACCTTTAAATATAATTTGGTCTGGTCCGGTTCCTTCCTAATAAAGTGTTCAAAACCATTTTAAAATTAAATATGTAAAAAGAAAATAAGTAAGGGCAAAGAGTTCAAAAACCGTTTTAAATATAATTTGGTCCGGTCTGGAATTTAACGGTTCGATTCGATTCCTAAAATTATTTTTTTGATTTTTTTGGAACCGGACCGTTTACATACGGTTTCGTTCGGCCCGGTTCGATTTTTTAAAAATCAAAACCGTTTGGAAAATCCGTTCTCCACTTAGCCAGTTCTCACTTATTTATGATTTTTTTTGATAACGGAAAGCGGTTTGATCCCATAGACGGTGCACCGCCTATTGGATCGAAAGGCCGAAAAAAATCGGCAGACGCACAAACCGTCAAGAATGACCACAACAAAGGGGAAAAGTAAAACACAAAAATAAATTAAAAATCCCGAAAGCTTGAAGTCTTAAAGGGAAAGCAAAATGATCCACACCCCCTTCTCGATAAACACTCGAGACGCCACCAAAGACAACATCAAAACAGAGAAGACAAAGGTGCATCACACGGGTATCGTGATATAAAAATGTGTAAAATTTTGATTGTTTAAAGAGTACGATTTATCGGGCAATCATTGTTCAAAATGAGTTGGTTTTAAAAAAATGATTAAAGCAAAGTTAATCAATTTCGGTGGTAAATGAACCGTAAATAATGATTTCATATTCATTAGTATTGCAAGGTTTTTTTCATGTATCATAATGTATTGATTTTAGCTTTGAAATTTAGTTATATGATGTATATTTTTCCTTTCTCTACTTGTGAATTCTTGAAGAGAACAAGACCAAGGAAATTGTTCAGATTTGCAAATTCGAGCAAAACTCAATCGAACTTCAATTCTATGTTTTTCTTTTATTTTTGGTGTTGTTGGGCCGTTAGGCCATAATCAAAACAACCTTAATTTTTCTTTTCATTTTTTGATGTTTTCGGGCCCGCTAGGCAGGGATCGGTGCCGTTAGGCCGCGAAAAAGGGTCTTATAACGAGATTGACTAAAAGATTGGACCTTAATTTTTCCTTAATTATTAATATTATTAATATTTGTATGATTATAATAATTTTTTTTTTCCAATAAACAGAGTTTATCTCGTTGCAATAGCAACAAAAATGACAGATGGCCCAAAAAAAGGCCCAAATTCATCTTTATAGATGGCAGATGATAAAAAGGAAACCTAGACAGCAACCACAATCTGCATATGCACAAAGCATGGTGGCGGGGATGACGAAGATTGTGGGGACAAGCAAGACGATGAAGGCTCCGGCGCCAAAGCCGCACATCTCAAAATGGCGGAGAAGAGTCGAGGCGAAAAAACCGTCGACCGAGCAACTGCCAAGGATGGGTAGAAGACCACCGTTGGGAGGTTTTCTGATTGTTTTACACAGCTGATGACTTTCTTACATCTTGCATCTCGCTCATCCGTCGTTGTTTTCCATCGCCGCCGTCAATCGCCGTCTTCGATCACCGCGGTAAGTCTTCAATGGGTTCTTCTTCTTCTTTTGTTCTTCACTTCTACTATTCAGTATCCACTTATTCTGTTCATGGTGTTCTTATTCTACTCTTCTTCAGATCTTAATCACATCTTCTTCTTCAACGGGGTTCTTCAGTTCTTCTTCTTCTTCAACGGAGACTGTGGGGACAACCTTCTCCATGTGAGATAGATTAACCTATTCTTCTTACTTTAGTGTATGTATATAAATTAGTTTTTCTTCTTCCTACTTTACTGTATGTATACAAATTAGTATATATCAATTAGTAGTTTTTGAGAATGTGAGATAGATTAACCTATTCTTCTTACTTTACTGTATGTATACAAATTAGTAAATATCAATGTAATAGTAATTAGTGAAAATTGCAAGGAAGGTTATCTTAAATTTATTCTCTCCGTTCTTTCATTTGTTTCTAATCAAAATTGCCAATCAATTTCGTTTAGATTTATATATGATGCAATTTTCACATACCTATACTAATCTCCTGACCTAACTAAACCAAAGTTTATTTTTAACAGAAATCTTGTTCACAAGCAAAAGCATCAGCAACATCAGCGGCTAGTTTTGCCCCAACATTGAAGAACTCAATAATAAGTAAGTACTGAAAATAGTGAAATACTGAGATTGTGAGACACTGAGACTGATTAACTATCCTATTGCAAATGAGACATATTTTTGTATTCAATATTTCTATTAGCCCCATTGCAAAATGAGACAGATTTTTGTGACACTGAATTAACAACCTTGTTGCAAACTGAGACAAATTATGTTGATTTCTGTAGTTTTGTTTGTTGTTGTATGTGAGACACTGAGACTGAATTAACAAACCTATTGCAGACTGTGAGACACTAAGACTGATTAACTAAACCATTTGTTTACTTGCAAAATGAAAACTAAGACAGATTTCTGTAGTTTTTTCTGTTGTATGTTTACTAAAAATAGTGAAAATAGTGAAAATAGTGAAATACTGAGATTGTAAATTAACAAGGAAGTTCATTATCTATAACTGAGTCATATAAGCTACTGTATATTTTTGACGAGCTTGTTGTTTGTAGTTATTCCCATCAGTTTATAGAGCATTATGGAGAGGAAAGAGCAGGCAATGGAGGAAGAGTTGGAGAATTTGAAAATCATCGACAAGCATCTTCAAGGAAAGAACTTTTTCGGAGGGGAAAGTATTGAGTTTGTGGATTTTGTGTCCAATTTGTTAAGATACTGGATAGTTGTAATAGAAAGGGTAACTAGAAAAGTAACAATGACCCAAGAATCTTTCCTATCCATTTATGGATGGCGTCATGAGTTTGAAAGTTGTGATACGGTTAAGTCTGTCTTACCTCAAATGAGTTTGAAAGCTGTGATGCGGTTAAGTCAGTCTTACCTCAAATGGAGAAGGTTTTTCCCTGTTATAAAGCATACATTGAGGCTTTCAGAGCCCTAGCAACTAGTGTGTGATTGTGATGAGTTTGATTGTTTTGAATGTTAAATATTCTCTTTTAATTAAGCAACTAGTGTGTGATTGTGATGAGTTTGATTGTTTTGAATGTCAAATATTCTTTTTTGATTTATGAAAATTGTTATTGTAGTTTGATGTAGTCATTTAGATGTTTTAAATTAATATATGGTATAGTTTTAAAAGTTGTGGTAGAGTTTTACAGGTTGTGATATACTTTTATATGTTGCGGTAAAAATTTTGCCACCAAATTTACAGTTTGTCACGGCATGTTTCTGTCGCCAAAAATCTAATTTCCTACCAATTTTAAAATAGCCGTTGCCACATTTACGTTTGGCGACGACTCTTACGGTCGACGGACATGACGGCGATGACTATTACTGACGCTAAACAGTTGCGACGGATGGTTTCCGCCGCAAATTAGATTCGCAACGGCAATTACCGTCGCCAAAAAATTCGCGTCGCTTGTTCTGGCATCGCCTCCTTCATTCGTCGCCAAGCCGTCGCCATTGATGATTGGCGTCGGCAAACAACTATTCTGCCGTCGCCAACAACCGTGTCTAATTGAATTATTTTTTGTAGTGAAGGTTAGTCACAAATGGACTAAGCAAAGTATATTTTGGCAACTTCCATATTGGAAGACATTGTTGATCCATCACAATCTTGATGTCATGCACACGGAGAAAAATGTATTTGACAATGTGTTTAACACACTCATGAACATCAAGGGGCTAACTAAGGACGGATTAAATGCTCGGAAAGATATTAAGTTATATTGTGATCGTCCAGAACAAGAAGTCGACGAGAATCATCCTGGATAAATACCCAAAGTTGTGTACACCATTACAAGAGATCAACGAAGGATAGTTTGTGAATGGGTTAAAGGATTAAAGTTTCCTGATGGATATGCTTCTAACATCGGACGATGTGTTCATGTAGACGATTGTAAGCTTATAGGAATGAAAAGTCACGATTGTCATGTTTTTATGCAAAGGTTGTTTCCAATAGCTTTTAGAGACATGTTACCCCAGTCAGTGTGGGGCCCAATCACCGAGTTACGTCGGCCTTTTCAATCGCTATGTTTGCCAACTTTATTAGTTGCACATATGCAAGAGTTGGAGCGGAAAATTCCGTTACTTTTTTGTAAGTTGGAGAGAAACTTTCCTCCATCCTTCTTTGACTCAATGGAACATTTAGTCATTCACTTGCCATGGGAGGCGAAGATCGGAGGACCGGTGCAATATCGTTGGATGTATCCATTCGAGGGGTAATTTTTTTTCCTTATTATGTGTTTTTGCTTATTAGTCTGCGTATCATCGCCCCCCCCCCCACCACACACATACATACACACACATATATATATATTTCATGTGTGGTTTTTTTTATTACAGAATGCTCAATATTTAAAATTTACACGAATCAAAAACACCAAAATCTATGCAAAATTTACACAAATCAAAAAACAAAAATATCTACATCAAATTCATAATCAGAAAATTGAATACTAATATAATAATTCAAGTTGTCTAGATCCACTATCTTTACTAATGCAGAAAGGAATAGGTCTTTATTGGTGTCTACACTTTAATCCTTATATATTCATCTCAAACCTATCACACAATCAACCATGCAAGAACACATATAGTCTATAGTCTTCAATCTTTACAAATTACAATTTAGTTTTATACAATTTGCAAGCTTAGTATCATGTTTCAGTAGGTAGTCTACAATATCTAACTCAAGAATGCTCAATATTAGAATTTACACAAATCAGAAACACAAAATTCTGTACAGAATGTACACAAATCACAAAAAACAAATATATAACACCAAAATTCATAATCAGAAAATTGAATACTAAAGTAATAATTCAAGTTGTTTAGATCCACTATCTTTAATTACTTATGTAGAAAGGAAAAGGAAAGGTCTTTATTAATATCTACACTTTAATCCTTATATATGCATCTCAAACTTATCACACAATCAACCATGCAAAAACGCACCTGTAGTCTATATTCATCCCTCTTAGGAATTACAATTCAGTTTTATACAATTTGCAAGCTTATTCTCTTGTTTCATCAGGTAGTCTATAATATCTAACTCAAAAATGCTCAATATTCAAAATTTGCACAAATCAGAAACACCAAATCTGTATAAAATGTTTATAAATTAGAAAAAAATATATATATAACACCAAAATTCATAATCAACAAATTGCATACTAATATAATAATCCAAGCTGTTTAGATCCACTATCTTTAATTAGTGATGCATAAAGAAAAAGGTATTTATTGATGTCTACACTTTAATCCTTATATATGCATCTCAAACCTATCACACAATCAACCATGCAAGAACACAGCTATAGATTATAGTCTTCACTCTTTAGGGATTCCAGTTCGTTTTTATATTACTTGCAAGCTTATTATCCTGTTTTAGCAAGTAGTCTACAATATCTAACTCAAGAATGCTCAATATTCAGAATTTACACAAATCGGAAACACCAAATCTGTACATAATGTATAGAAATCAGGAAACATAATATATTACACCAAATTCATAATCAGCAAATTGAATACTAAAGTTATAATTCAAGCTGTCCAGATCCACTATCTTTAATTACTGATGCATAAAGGAAAAGGTCTTTATTGATGTCTACACTTTAATCCTTATATATGTATCTCAAACCTATCACACAATTAACCATGCAAGAACACACCTATAGTCTATAGTATTCACTCTTTAGAGATTACAATTCAACTTTATACAATTTGCAAGCTTATTATCCTATTTCAACAGGTAGTCTACCATATCTAACTCAATTATGCTCAATATTCAGAATTTACCCAAATTAAATACACCAAATTTGTACATAATGTAAAAAAATCATAAAAACAAAAACATATAAGAGCAAAATTCTTAATCAGCAAATTGAATACTACAATAATAATCCAAGTTGTCCAGATCCATTATTTTTAATTACTTATGCAAAAAGTTTTCATGTTTGAATGTCTTTATATTTTGTAGGTTTTTATATCACTTGAAGAAAAAAGTGGGAAATAAAGCACATGTTGAGGCTTCCATTTGCTCAACATATATTGTCGAAGAGATATCAATGTTGACACAACACTACTTCAAATCTGAAGTGTCATCCAAAAGGAGGCGTCAACAAAATAATGATGATGCAAACAAAGGTTTTCAGAATTACTTGCCTGCATCCATCTTCAATCATCCGGGAGGATTTGGGAAACAAACATCACGGTGGCTTACTGAAGACGATCAAGAAAATACTACAATTCAAACGTGTATTTTGTTAAATTGTGACGAGATTACACTTTACACGAAGTAAGTATCATGGGCATCACATAACCGGTATATTTATAACACCTGTACTCACATATATGTTAATAATTTTGCAGCTTATTTTCAGAACAAGTTGGTGGTGTCAATGATAAGAATTTGAAGGTTGATTTTGCTTCGTGGTTTTATTCATTTGTACGTGACTTCAATTTTTTATATTTTAAAAGTTACTTGTTTTTAATCTTGTGTGTACGAACCTTGACTATTGTCATTGTAGTAGACACGCACAAGTATATTTTCCCTCTCTTGTTCACTACCAACAATGTATTTGATTAATCAAGTTTCGAGTTCTCAAAACAATGTTACCGATGCATTCATAAGAAGTTTATCAAGGGGGCCGAAAACCAAAGTTATATCTTGGTCAACATATGAGGTGAATGGATACACTTTTCATACTTTAAAAAGAGGAGAAAACAAATCTACTATGAACAGTGAAATTTGGGTGAAGGGAAAAGATTGTCAAGGTGGCGAAGTTGATTATATGGGTTACTCGAAGAGATAATATAGGTTGAGTATGTTGGGGTTCCTACAAAGCAAGTTGTATTGTTCAAATGTTGTTAGTTAGATCCATCTAAAGGCACAAAAGTTCACAAAAGATATGATCTCGTAGATGTCAATCCTAATCAACTATATAGAGCTAATGATCCATTTATTTTGGCACAACAAGCTAAGCAAGTGTACTATGCATATTATCCCGGTGCAACCCGAGATCGGAAAAAATGGTTGGCCGTATGCAAAACAAAAGCTCATAGTACAATGATCCATTTATGTCAAAGAAGCTTACCAACCAGACGAAGGATACTCAATGTCAATGAACGATGTTGTTCCAGAAGATTTGCGAGATCCATTTGGAACATCTGTGATGGTCATGTTGAGGGGGAGAATGAGTTGCACAGGGATGATGACATTGACCCATTCATCGTGAATTCGTCATCTGAAGAAGAAGAAGATATAGAAGAAGATTGTGAGGGTGATACTGATAATGAATATGATTAACAAGATACTTTTTTTTTAATTTTCAATCAATTACAAGAATTATGGTGAATTTTCATGCTCGTTAGTAGCTTTATTTTTCTTTTACACTGTCTACTGCATATTGCTTGATACAATGTTTTTGTAGTAAGGGCAGTTGCATTTAATTGCAGATAGTGAACTCTAACCATGTTGACAATAGTTTGCATAAACAACAATGTTGAGCACTCCATACTAATCAAGTTCATAATCACGCACCTTCAACTCAACATCCAGATAATTGTTCATCTTGAAACCAAAAAATAAATAGCCACAAAAATCTTCAATTCTTGAGGCTCAATATGGTACTACACTAGCCTTACACGCTAAAACATAAAAGGCACATGTGAACACATCTCCTAGCTTAGGGCTTTTGATTTAAACATATGATTTGTCATTTTGTAATTAGAGAATCAAAACAACATAATTGGGTTTTATTTGTGGTGTTTCCATGAATATAGAACAACTGATACATACAAAAGTACAGAGAACAAAGAAATCAATTGGAATGACAATGCAATTGGGATAAGCACGTGAGATGGTGAAGGTCAACTCACTTATGCACACATCTCCTTGTTTAGGGCTTTTGATTTTTATGAGCTGAGTTTGAAGACTCAATCGATTTCAAATGAAATGACATTAAATTGAACTGATACGTCCCCGGATGACGATGTCATCCGTGTTTCCGGCTAGAAGGACCCGCAACCATTATGAATACATTTAAATATTTCGGCTATTTAATAATAGGCTTTTTATATTCGGAACTTAATTCTGGAACTTAATTCTGTGAATTAAATTCCGACCTTTCGTATTTTAGTCCTTTCATTTTGAAACTTTAAATTCCGGCTTTTAATTCCGTCATTTATGTTTCAACATTTGGGTAGCCCCCATCCACTATATAAGGATGGTTTGACTCATTTATAAGATATGTCTAAGTTGAATCCAAGTATTGTAAAGGGAAAATCCTCTTACTTGGTTTAGACATCACATCTTCTTCCACCCTCTTAAAGTTCTATCTTGGATCTAGTCTTTGATCCAAGCATTCAAACTTGAGGATCCTTTTGAAGGATTAACCGAACACTTCCGCATCCATTTCTACGCTTCCGCCGCTCAAGTCCTTTGTTTGATCCTACTCAAACGATCAAGAAGAAGTAGTTGAAGTTTTTCCTCGATCTAGATCGCCCATATTTCTATCATTGGTATCAAATCAAGGGATCGAGGTCAAGTTCTTTACTTGTGTTCTTATTGTTCTTCACAATTTTTTTTCTCTTTGGTGTTCTTCGAAGATTCAAGTGTTCTTCGGTGTTCTTCGAAGTTCTTCAGTATTCTTCATCATTCATCATGTTCTATGATAATGATGATCAATTTGATTTGTAAAGAGAGTGGTTGCCGTCTTCCCATGAATTAAAGCTCAAAGCGGTCAAACAAACCACCCGGAGGTACCGACGGTATTCACAAGACCGACGGAGACCATATTTTGAGAATGAGGAGTGGTTGCCTCCTCCGGACCCACCAAGGCCGACTTATACCATGGACGGGCAACAACGGTATCCACACCGACAAGCTTATTTTGAGGATACTTATATTGCCCCAAGACGTCATGCTAATGCCAAAGAAGAGTTGGTCGTGCTCAAAGCAACAAATGACGATCTAAAGCGTGAGTTAGAAGCTTTGAAGGCACAAGTTCTTGCCCTAACGACGGTTGCCCAGCAGGAAGAACCTCAAACGGTGTCACAACCAAGGAGTGAGTTGCTTGTCCAACCGTTGTGTGATGAAGTCAAAGACGTGGGACAAATCATCATTCAAGAGGTCTCCCCGGAAATTCCAATTCAATTGGTCAATCCATTACATGGCAAGTTCTTTGAAGATGACAAAGACGAGGAAATTATTGAGAGTAAAAAAGAATCCAACCCTGACAACTGTACCATTTTGTTGATAGAAAACCAATTTGAGCCGGCCGATTCGAGGTTTGTCTTTATGATGCCCACTAACTTACCTCCCAACTTGCCGTTCTATCTTTTCAGCATGGCCTCAACGTTCACCATCAAGGGTCTTGATGGCATGAGAGACAAACTCCACGACACTGCCTCCTTGAGTGATTACATATTCAACAAACGCCACAAGGCCACAATCTTGAAAGACTACAAGTTCAAGCCACCCGACAATGTGCATCCGGTGTTGAATTTCAAGGGTCACGTTCCCAAAGATACTTCTTTCTTTATTTTGACCGTGCAAACGAGGACGTTTCACATTTAAGAGGAATGGAGCATTGCTTATTGTCGAAGGACAATGTTGATGTGCATCCACCTCACGTAGTTAAACAAATATGGCTCCTAAAGAGAATATCGACGTCAAATCAAATTTGACATTTGATTTAAACAAATGGCAGTCGAAGGACTAGATTTTTATGAAGACCATGAAGCTCAAAAAGCATTATCAAGGATGTACAATATACGTTTTCCACATCTTTATTGACATATTCGTAGTGTTTGAGATGATTATTTCTACATTTATATTCGTATTTTATTTTATCGTTGTCTAATTGTAATAAATCTTAGTATTGTTATTAGAACGTGATATTCAAGGTATACTGATAGAAATATGGGCGATCTAGATCGAGGAGAAACTTCAACTACTTCTTCTTGACCGTTTGAGTAGGATCAAACAAAGAACTTGAGCGGCGGAGGCTTAGAAATGGATGCGGAAGCGTTCGGTTGATCCTTCAAAAGGATCCTCGAGTATGATAGGACTTGGATCAAAGACTAGATCCAAGATAGAACTTTAAAGAGGATTGAAGAAGTGATGTCTAAACCAAGTAAGAGGATTTTCCTTCTCAATACTTGGATTTCAACTTAGACATATCTTACAAATGAGCCAAGTCATTCTTATATAGTAGATGGGGGCTAACCAAAGGTTGAAACATAAATGACGGAATTAAAAGCCGAAATTTAAGGTTCCAAAACGAAAGGTCTAAAGTACGAAAGGCCACGTCGACATTCTCTTTAGGAGCCCTATCTTGTTGCACACCTCAAATTGATTTGAGTTTGTATATAGAAAGGGTGTATTTATAGTTAAAATTACTTATTATATAATTTTTGTTACCAATTGTATAGGCTTGTTAGTTTATAGTTTGTTTGAATAAATAGGTAGAAGTTATATATGTTTGATTGTTGGTGAGAATGAGAAGCCATATTTATTGCTACTTATAACTTTAAAATGTAAAATTTTAACATTAATCAATAAACTAAAAAAAGTTCCATCAAACAATCAACAAACTCCAAAATTATGTATAAAAATAGAAATTTTATCAACAATAAAAAATACTTAATATATATAAAAAAGGTTTATAACCAATAATAGAAACAAACAATAATAAATAAATAAAATATAGTTAAATTGGTGTAACATATATTCTATTAAATTTTTATCTAAAAAAATAAGAAGAAATGAGTAGGATTCGAACTCACACAACCAAGCACCATGACAATTTTCTAGTGTTCCATAACCACTGCATCACACTATAATTCTTGTTCTTTAGTGATTCGTATTTATTAAGCTATTATTCTTTTGGAATATAAAACAAAAATTTTTAAAATCTCTGTTAATGCTTTGATTATATATTTTTTTACTGATTTTATTTATAATAATAATATACATGTTAAATATATTTTTATACATTTTAAGTATACAAGAAAAAAACAATTGAGTGAAAAGTTTGTAACAAAATCTTATACTTAAATTACTAAGTTTTTTTTATAAATTTCTAAAGAACTAAATATAGTAGGTATAAAGTTAGTATATAATACTTTATACCCAAAAGAACTAAATATAAATTTACTCAATTAAGGTATACAATTATAATATATTAAGTTTAAATATACTATATTTGTTTTTAAAAAAATCTTAAAAATTAAAATAGGGAGTAGGCAAATTTACTCAAAAAAAAAAACAACCTAAATGTTACCCAATATCTCGTGGGTAAGATTGAGTCAAATATATCAACCTTTTTGTACTTAGAGAATGAGTATAATATATAAGTTTGGTGAACTATTTATTCTTCTGTTACGAATTTATTTTACGAACAAAGGTTACTAACGTGGTTGATGTGGACCCAACGTGTGTATACTCTCAGATCGACATGCGACATCATCCTTCACGTTATATTAGACTCATTTGATTTTCACAATATTTTTACTTTTTTTATATACGTATGTTATATATTAGATTAAAATTAGTGTTAATTGTAGTATATTGTTTAATTATTACTTGAGCAATTTTGGTAACTAGGCCTTTTTGAAAAACTATAGTAGTAACTAGACTTTTTAATATGTTAATTAAGTAAATATACCCCAACCTTTTGTATTTATTCTCAAACTCTACACACTCTTCTTTCAAGGGGTACATTTATTAAACACAAAACTAGAAAAAGCCTAGTAAACCAAATTGTTTCTTATTTACTTTAACATTAGGATATTATTTCTAAAGTACAAAAACGTTACAACTTATAGTTGTTGGAAAATCCCCCTACTTGCCAAATCGAAGGTGTTAGATTATATGCCATCAAGATAAGGTGTGAGTAAAATTTTTGTTGATGGAATTCTCACGGTTTGCCAACAACTAAAAGTGTTAGATTGTGTACCATCAATCTAAAGTGTGGGTGAAGTTAACCAATAACTTTAGTGTGAGTATTTAGGTGTCACTATCTCAACTTTTTCTTGTAGTGTAATTCCGTAAAACTATCTTTCACTGTTGACTTTTTAATATATCGTAGATGGGTATGTGTAGTTTAATGCATAAAAATTTGAGAACGATCCAATAGTTAAATTTAGAGTTATCATGTTTCAAAGTAGGGCAGTAATGCAATTTTTGTGAAGGAAGAGATTTTTCGCTAAGTGTGGGATTTTTGTGTCTTAGAGACAACTTTGTTTTTTTTGTATAAAATTTGTTGCTTAGTATTTTTGGATTTTTATTGTCTTAGCTAGGTGTAGACATGTCATGGTACGTTTAGATATTTTTCTTGGAATTTTTTGAAATTTAGTAGAAGCATTTTAGTTTAGTTAAAGTATGATCTTAGTTAGTTTGATAAGTAGTTTGATAAGTAGTTTGAACTTTGAAAGGGTGAGAAATCTTTCAAACTCGGTAGATCATTTCTTTTAGAGTTGGACAACATGCATTTGGGTTCTAGCGGAAGTATTTGTAATAACCGAAAATTTTAAACTCCGTTAACCCGGATGTTAACCGAATTCCGATATGTCAATCTTAAATAAATAAATAAATAAAATAAAACGAGTTTTAGGTTCTATCATTTTATGTGACCTTAATTCACGTAAAATGATGAGACTATGTAATTGGAAATAAATTTTACGCACGTTAAAATTAAACAATAATTTATACAAAACGGAATATAATTCCGTATTATATAAATTCCCGCGCATAACCGGAAATTTGGGGCGACTAACGAGTTTCGTATTCTTTTTTTTTTTTGTGCGAGGACAGGCCGGATGTGGCCCATTACTAGGCCCACATACCAAGCCCACCAGCCCACTTCCTAAACTAATTCTAACCCTAACCTAATTATGCTTAAACCTAATCTAATCCTATTTCACCCCACCTGTTGCGTGCCGCTGTTACATCTTCTACCTTGCATTCTGAAAACCGATAACAACAGCCATCACCGAGAGAGAGGGAGGACCGCCGACGCCCTGGTGGTGGGGAGAGCCGTTGCAGCTGCCACCGCCCAGTCGCACGCTTCCGCCACTTCCGTCGACCACCGACGACGCCGCAAGCCACCCTCCTCCCTTGCCGCAGTAGACCTTTCCTTTCCCCTGTGCCGACGCCACACCCACTACACACCTCCACCACACCCCACTGCACACCTCCGGGACCAGCGAGGCACGTCTCTAGTGGCAAGGTAAGTAGTCCATGAACGTTCTTCCCCTTCTCGACCTCTCCTGTCTCTTCGTGTTCACCGGCCGGGTTAATACCGGATTTCCTTCTACCTTGCTGCAGTGACTCAATAGGCACAGCACGAAGACGTTCCCCGCTACAACCGGCAGTAGCGAGCCAAGAAGGGTGGTATAACGTGGAGAAGAACAAAACCTCGAGTCAGCTACGATCCTTGCGTCAGACATCTTGTTGGACCGTACCGAATCGCGATTCACCTCCGAGTGCGGGACGAGTAGGTTGGATGAGTAAGTAACCGCCTCGACTTTACTGTTGTATATACATAGAGGCCATATACGTGTAGAAGGCAAGGAATGTATAGGTATGTATAAGTACGTATATAAGTACATATATATAGATATCAGTTGGTATATATATATATATATATATATATGAGCCTAGTAAGCAGGTTATTAGTTAAGGGAGGGTCAAATGTAAGTAGCGTACGGAGGTTTATATACTACACAATTGAAGGTTTGAATTTACGGATGCATATACATATATATATAATTAAGTATAGGGTACCGAATACCGAAATGGATATATCCTTACTATATTAAAAGTGGGACTTTCCCCAATGAATAGTGCATTTCCTATTTCGCCCTTGTATTTTTTTATTTCCAAATTTACCCTCAGAGCTATACATATATTAAGGTAGAGTTTCTCATATGAATAGGATTTTACCGTTTTTACCCTTAGTGGATTTTCTTTCTATCTTACTGATGACTAATGTCAGTAAAATGACAGGTGTCGACTCCTCCTTCCTCTGGCGCCTTGCCTTCCCCGTTTTTACCCTTGTCTTCCACGGCACACCAACCTGAGGAATTCTAAATCCTATTTCTTCTTCCTCTCTTAAATCTCCCCTATGACGCGGTGCTTATTTTTGTTTAGGAACCCTTGATCTCAATCCTTCGTATTGAGGAGTCCAGGTATGTATGTGGCCTAGGGTTTCGTCAGCATAGGGTTCGCCACCAGATCGTCTTCTCCGTCTTGCAGAATGGGCTTCCTTCACTCCGGTTACCTTCACTTCTGATTCATCAACGAGATAGGGTTTCGGTAACAACATCCTCCGTCTTCTCCATTGTAGGTATGGTCTACTGTCTCCATTCTTCTTTGAACTTAATGTGTAGCTTGTTTCTCCATTGTAGATATGGCCTTTCTCATTCTCTACCGCTTGAAGATTGTTTCCAATGTCTCCCCACAAGATGTTCACAAATCTATATAATCCATTTTTTCATCTTCTCTTATTATTCACCGCTTGAGTCTCTCATCCTCTATTCTTCTACCGCTTGAATCCCTCAAATTAGGGTTTGGTGGCATCGCCCTCTCTATCTTTCCGATTAGCATTTTGGGCCAAAGGATAGTCGATGGATTAAGCGAACTGATTTGGAGTTTAGTATTCCACTCGCCGCTGATTCGTCGCCGCCTCAATTTTGCTACAGGTGATGGTAAGGTTGTGGCGCTATGTTGATTCGGCACAACGGGCTCTTCTCCATTAGAGGTATTAGATCTACTTTCATTTTGAAGTCGTCGTTGAGGAAGCTGTTCAATTTGACTTTCTAGAATCCAAACATTCAGTATACACGATTTGGGTTTAATTTTTTTGCTTCTGTGAACTTTTGATTTTTTTGAATTAGGTTCTCCATCGGTTGATTTGATTATCTTCTTATCGTTCAATTGTAGGCGGAATCCGAGTTCCTTTGTTGTTTTCCAACTCCACGGCTCATTTCTCTCCAGTCTTTTCAAACCTCATAAAAAAAAACAGGTAAACATCCCCATTTGATTTCATGTCTGTGTAACATAATTTGCATGCTTTTAATTTCTGAAATCCTTTCTGCATTCATAAATATGTTTCTCTGACACCATTTGCTTGTTTAGAGGACATTGGAGGAGAAAAAAGAAATTTTGGTGGAGGTTAAAAACATAGAAAGATTGTTAACAGACAATTTCTATGAGAAATCTGTTGTTCTTGAGGTTTATGAAAAGGTATTATGATCTATTGCTCATATTTTGTTTTTGCAAACAATGGTTCATCATCCATTTTCAGGTTCTAAAAGGGTATCCTCAAATCTTAAAATAGTCTCCTTTTATGATTTAGATGCCTAGACTTTGGACTCAGCATTTTGTTAAGACTTGTTATTCTGTCTTGTAATTCATTTTAAAAATGCTTTCCACGCTATAATATTCCTTTGCCTAATGTTTCTAATGAGGGTCCTTGGTATGCCCAAGTAGCAGTTTATGTCCAGTGGAGAGATCAACGTTTTCAAAGTGACTTCAAATACTATTGTATGACTACAAGAGAAAGTGAACGAGAAGCTCTTGGTTATGCACCTGTCAAGTATCATGGAAAGTGGCTTTTTAACGTGTTCTTGGACTTCAGGTTTGTACCTCATAAACTCTCATTTCACTTTCAAATTTTCATTCACCAATGGGCCCTTTTGCATTGTTGGTTATGATATTTATAATTCATGCTAATCAATGCTTACTAATTCATTCATTCATTCATTCAGGAACCTGCCTCAGTTGCACTTTCTTTGCTCAAACTTGCGATGCATGTCCAAGGCTGACCGGCTTTATTTTCCCTTCTGTCTAAGCTTCCCATTAAGCCAAAATGAGAAGGATATACATTGATTCAAACCTAGGTTTGATTTGGGTTTCCAGTTTCTGATACATTTGATAATTGTTTTTCCTTGGCAGGATGTGGAAGATGATTACGGCTGTGAATGGCGTAGTTCAAAATAGGGCAACGTTTTATGGTTTGAGGTATGTTATTGTCATTTCTCTTTTCTGTTTTCCTTCTATTGCATGTTAGGTACGCATCTACGAAGTTGAAGAAGGTATAGAATCTCGAACCGATTAACTCCTCCTCGCCGGCGGCAGCGAACATATTATCGCATCCCGTTCTCATGTCCCTTCTTCTGGCGCCTTATCCTTCTCCATCCACGATGGCTGCTCCATTATCCGGTATGCTCTTTTTCTCGCCAGCTTGCAACTTCAGTTGCTTACATATAATTGGGTACATTCCAACATGATTTTTATGCTATTGTCACTGGATCTGCGCTGTATTGTTTAATTAATAACAAGGTATTTGCTAGACCTTCATTAGCGGTAATGATTTTGGTTTGTGTTGCTAGCTGCTCTTTCAATGAAAAAAAAGCTTAGATAGATCAAGGAAGGTATGCTCATAAGCTGTTTGATGAATTGCTTCTTCATAAAATTTTCATGGATTACCAGTTTTACTACTTCAATTTTTAATGGCATTAATTTGAATTGTAATTTATAAGATAACTTATGCTATTGTGTGAAAGAACTGATGTTGCTTGGTGGAGTATACTGGTCCCTTCTTTCCATCAGTGATGGTTGTTCTCTCGCTGCTGTGACCAAGTTCAACTTCAACATGATTGGTAAGAGATGGAAAATAATTAATTGTAGAAAGAAATTGTACTGTGTAATGGAGAAATAATTCATCAGTGATCCATATTTCCTAACACTCCATGACTATTGCTCTAGGTCTTTTAATCATATCATCATTTGGCTAGGAGGTACTTTTTAATGAGTATGCACTAAGTTAACTACTCGCTTGCTCATCTAGAAATTGTATCAGATGCAATCTTCTACTTGTATCAGGTCCGTACGCACGTAGGTGCAGATGGTTTACCTCGGTAGAATTTCAAATTAACCAAAACTTCCTAATCAAACTAAATCACCTCCAAGGTATGTATTCTATTGTTCTTAAAAATTACACTTAACCTTATGTTGTAAGATGAGAACTGTTTTATGCTAATAAACTATTTTTTTTTTACTTGTATGCTTGAAAGCTTCAAAGATAATGAACAGTTATAGGCTTACATCCCCACTTCTGGTTTCATTTTACATTAGCGTATAAATGTCTTCAATTCCCGCACCGTCAGGAGATAACAACACCACATATTGTGAACTCCTTTAATCGGCACCACAAAGAAACGATCAACAGTAAACAAAAGAAAATTCACAGAATCGCTTTCACTCACAAAATAAAATGTCGAAGCATCAAAAAGTAAAAATCAAAACAGAAACCCCGGAAGGTTTAAATCCAGATCAGAAATTAAACCTTATCCAGTGCGAATTAGGGAAAATTTGATTAGCAGCAACGTAGCGTCCACAGCTAGGACAATCTCTTTTGATGCGAAGATGTGTAACAATGCACATGTAGCAGTAACTATGGCCGCAAGCAGTAAAAAAAACGCCTCTCTGATCATCTGCATGCAAATATGGCACTGAAATGCCTTATCCAACTCCAAGATCACCTCCTCTTCCTTTCCAGGGCACTCATCCGCCATCAATGGAGGTGGCTCCGTCTCGGTAGCCTCCTCCTCCATCGCCGAAGGGGCAGACATCGGAAAGAAGGTGATGGTGGTAGGCTGGAGGCGATTGTGGCGGAGATGATGTGAGAAAGGGAAACCGAGAATGGTGAATGAAGAAGACCGAGGGACGATGGATGAAAGAAATGGCTGGGCTAGGATTCGTAAAAGAGAAGCCAAAACCTGTACGAATGGTAGGTGAGTCATCAAATAACTAAGAAGAAGACAACATGTGTACATAGAAAAGAAGAAAATGTTGCAAGATAAAAAAAGAATAAAAAAAAATAGGGGTAAATGTGTGGGACTTTCCCCAATGAATAGTGCATTTCCTATTTTGCCCTTGTACTTTTTTATTTCCAAATTTACTCTCAGAGCTATACATATATTAAGGTAGAGTTTCTCATATGAATAGGATTTTACCGTTTTTACCCTTAGTGGATTTTCTTTCTATCTTACTGATGACTAATGTCTGTAAAATGACAGGTGTCGACTCCTCCTTCCTCTGGCGCCTTGCCTTCCCCGTTTTTACCCTTGTCTTCCACGGCACACCAACCTGAGGAATTCTAAATCCCATTTCTTCTTCCTCTCTTAAATCTCCCCTATGACGCGGTGCTTATTTTTGTTTAGGAACCCTTGATCTCAATCCTTCGTATTGAGGAGTCCAGGTATGTATGTGGCCTAGGGTTTCGTCAGCATAGGGTTCGCCACCAGATCGTCTTCTCCGTCTTGCAGAATGGGCTTCCTTCACTCCGGTTACCTTCACTTCTGATTCATCAACGAGATAGGGTTTCGGCAACAACATCCTCCGCCTTCTCCATTGTAGGTATGGTCTACTGTCTCCATTCTTCTTTGAACTTAATGTGTAGCTTATTTCTCCATTGTAGATATGGCCTTTCTCATTCTCTACCGCTTGAAGATTGTTTCCAATGTCTCCCCACAAGATGTTCACAAATCTATATAATCCATTTTTTCATCTTCTCTTATTATTCACCGATTGAGTTTCTCATCCTCTATTCTTCTACCGCTTGAATCCCTCAAATTAGGGTTTGGTGGCATCGCCCTCTCTATCTTTCCGATTAGCATTTTGGGCCAAAGGATAGTCGATGGATTAAGCGAACTGATTTGGAGTTTAGTATTCCACTCGCCGCTGATTCGTCGCCGCCTCAATTTTGCTACAGGTGATGGTAAGGTTGTGGCACTATGTTGATTCGGCACAACGGGCTCTTCTCCATTAGAGGTATTAGATCTACTTTCATTTTGAAGTCGTCGTTGAGGAAGCTATTCAATTTGACTTTCTAGAATCCAAACATTCAGTATACACGATTTGGGTTTAATTTTCTTGCTTCTGTGAACTTTTGATTTTTTTGAATTAGGTTCTCCATCGGTTGATTTAATTATCTTCTTATCGTTCAATTGTAGGCGGAATCCGAGTTCCTTTGTTGTTTTCCAACTCTACGGCTCATTTCTCTCCAGTCTTTTCAAACCTCATAAAAAAACAGGTAAACATCCCCATTTGATTTCATGTCTGTGTAACATAATTTGCATGCTTTTAATTTCTGAAAATCCTTTCTGCATTCATAAATATGTTTCTCTGACACCATTTGCTTGTTTAGAGGACATTGGAGGAGAAAAAAGAAATTTTGGTAGAGGTTAAAAACATAGAAAGATTGTTAACAGACAATTTCCATGAGAAATCTGTTGTTCTTGAGGTTTATGAAAAGGTATTATGATCTATTGCTCATATTTTGTTTTTGCAAACAATGGTTCATCATCCATTTTCAGGTTCTAAAAGGGTATCCTCAAATCTTAAAATAGTCTCCTTTTATGATTTAGATGCCTAAGCTTTGGACTCAGCATTTTGCTAAGACTTGCTATTCTGTCTTGTAATTCATTTTAAAAATGCTTTCCACGCTATAATATTCATTTGCCTAATGTTTCTAATGAGGGTCCTTGGTATGCCCAAGTAGCAGTTTATGTCCAGTGGAGAGATCAACGTTTCCAAAGTGACTTCAAATACTATTGTATGACTACAAGAGAAAGTGAATGAGAAGCTCTTGGTTATGCACCTGTCAAGTATCATGGAAAGTGGCTTTTTGACGTGTTCTTGGACTTCAGGTTTGTACCTCATAAACTCTCATTTCACTTTCAAATTTTCATTCACCGATGGGCCTTTTTGCATTGTTGGTTATGATATTTATAATTCATGCTAATCAATGCTTACTAATTCATTCATTCATTCAGGAACCTGCCTCAGTTGCACTTTCTTTGCTCAAACTTGCGATGCATGTCCAAGGCTGACCGGCTTTATTTTCCCTTCTGTCTAAGCTTCCCATTAAGCCAAAATGAGAAGGATATACATTGATTCAAACCTAGGTTTGATTTGGGTTTCCAGTTTCTGATACATTTGATAATTGTTTTCCAGTTTCTGATAATTGTTAGGACGCGTGCTTCGCACGCGCGTCCCGACTAGTATATATATAAGTATAGAAGTAAGAGATCGAAGTTGATATATATATATATATACACGTACAAGTATAGTGTATAAGTGTATATATATATATATATATATATATATATATATATATATATATATATATATATATATATATATATATATATATATATATATATTTGCACTACACTGCTTTGCAAAAATAATAAAAACTTGAGTAAGATATAAATGAGATATAAATATATATATATGAATAGGTTGGAATTTCGGGACTATTATATATAAATGTACATAAGAATGTATATACTCATATACGTAAGTGTACATATATCCGCACGAAAGGGGAAATAAAATATGTAGATATATATATATATATATATGAGTACCGAATAGTTACATAATTAAATAAGTGAGTTGAGGAGAAAGATTAAAGTATGAATAAATGAGGGAAATAGGGCTCCTAAAATTTTACTTTTGCAAAGTGGGCTCCTAGTATAATTTAGGCCTGCAAAAAAATTAATAGCTGTATTTGTGGGTCTTCCCAATAAAAGATGGATGGATGGATGGACTGTCAAAAAAAATTGAATATTAAATGACTGTTGGTATTATTTGCAGAGAAGAAAGAGAAAACATTCATTCTCTTTGTAAAGAGAGAAAAAACAGATCTAGAAAGGAACGAAAGAGAAGAAGGAGAAATAGATGATGAAACGGAGATCCGCCGGAGTTTCAACGACAGGGAGCACTGTTTCGCCGCCAGGACATTTGGCCACCAAGCCGACACCGAAGGGTGAGCGAGAGATCTAGGGTTTCCTTCGAGCGGGAGAAGGGCAAGCGAGAGATCTAGGGTTTCGCCGTCAAGGTTGACACGAGGAGGGGTTGCGCCACTGGTACCACAAAGCCGGCGCCCACTTCTCCTTTCTTTACCCTCTCCCTCCGGTGAAGCCGGCGCACTTCTTCTGAAACCGGCGCACTCCTTCTTCGTCCGCTAAAGGCGGCGCCCACTTCCCCTTCATTTGCGCCCCATTCTTCAACCTTACCCAAACCGCACCCACTTCTCCTTTCTTTGCCCTCTTCTTCCTCCCCTGAAACCGCTTGGGAACGTTGTTTTAATGGCGGATCTCCCTTCCTTTTCTGCTCAGATTCCGGCGCCCTCTTACAGTCTAGGGTTTACGTCTAGGGTTTACGTCTAGGGTTTACACAGGCTGTTATTGAAGCAGAGGAGCGTAGGATGGCCGGCGAGACTTCGATGGCGGATGAAGCTAGGGTTTCCGCTGATACTAGGGTTACCCAATTGTATGCATACGTAGTTACTTTTTGGGTATGATAATGTTCACTTATTTTGATTATATGAATATCTGTTGGAGTATATGATACGTGCTTACCCAAAAAATGCTTACCCAATTCCAATTATTTAGATTATATGGATATGGATATGTGTATATTAGTGTTGGAGTATATGGATATGTGCTTACCCAATTGTATGTTTACCCAAGTTCAGTTATTTAGATTACATAGATATGTGTATATTAGTGTTGGAGTATATGGATACCCAAGAAGTTTGACATTACCCAGGAAGATGAGAAGTTTCAGATTATCCCGAAATACATTACCTAGGAATTTTGAGATTACCCAAAAATAGATTACCCAAGAAGTTTGACATTACCCAGGAAGTTTGACTAGTTTAGATTACCCTGAAATACATTACCCAGAAAGATGAGAAGTTTCAGCTTACCCCGAAGTACATTACCCGGGAAGATGACAAGTTGGAGATTATCCATGGATACAAACAAACACTGCTTATCCACAAATAAAAAATATAAACAATCACTGTTTACCCACAAATAGAACAGGGAGTTTTAGTGTTTTAGATTCACAAAAATAAAAGATGAGAAGTTTCAGATTACCCACAAATACATTACCCAGGAAGTTTGAGATTACCCAAACATAGGAACAAACACTACTTACCCAGAAATAGAATAGGGATATGTAAGCAGTCCAAATTCCGGTGAAGAAGAAGCTCAACAAGCAGTCCAGATTTCTGCGTTTCAATGGGAAGAAGAAAAGAGCTGCATATGGATACCCAGATATAAATTTACGTTTGAAAGGAGGGAAGAAGAAGGGACAATGAATGGAAGAAGATAGGCTGGCTGAATTGATTGGTCTATTTTCTGATTTTTTCTACATGTCACCAATCAAATCAGTCTAGATACCTATGCTCCTTACTTTTCTAATTTTTTCTACAATAGGAGCCCATTTTTTAAATGAAATTATGAGAGGCCCAAAATCCAAACTCTACATTGTAAAAGGCCTACATTGCAAATTCAGCCTTAAAGTATTTAGTACGGATAAAATATGTAGTAGAGTAGATGGTAACCGGGAAGGAGGAAGAGTGTTATTTTTTTTCGAGTAGATTCAAGTTTGGACTTATAACCTATAAGTAGCTAACCGAGAGACACAAAGTATGGAAACAAGTTCAAAAAGGAGTTAGTAGGTTTAAGAATAAACTTTGAGAATTTTCGACATTAAGGGTAAAATGGTCTTTTACCGTAAGAGAGCTTTTTCCGTAATTCCTTCGTATGAGGTTGGACATCTGGATGAGATTTTGATCCACATGCCTTATTTGACAGGCGTTTGAGTTACCACGAGTACGGACTGTTTTGAGACGTGTTAGAGTGTGTTTTGAGACGTGTTAGAGTGTGTTTTGACTCAGGTAAGTCCTTGCGAGTTGCGACTTACTTAGCCGGTTTCTGGATATTAGTTGGGTGATAATGGTTGTGTGTGTGCAATGTGTGTTATAATAAAAATAACTTGTTAGGACGACCGTGGTTATTATGTGTTAAGGCCCAAGTGTATGTATAACGGGTCGCGACATCACTGCCTAGCTCTGCTAGGAGACTGGGAGGTTCTCTATACCCAGACCATACAGGTACACGGTGAGATGCATCAGATCCACTCCTGATGGGTACACGGGGGCGGAGGCGAGGTTTGAGAATCCCTCGTGTCACAAAATAAGTATCATTAGAGTGAATGACTTAAACGAAGATAATAAATGGATTGTTTGAAAGCATGATGAGTGTTTATTATTTTATGTGTGTGTGTGCTATTATTATTCTCCTAATATTTAGATAACTAGCTAATGGTTTCTCTTGTTGTGTTTTTAGTTTTACCGCAGGTTAGACCAGCAGCTGAGTGATCCGGAAGTAGTGGTCAGCTGGGTCTCCGAACTCCTTAGAGTGGGGTTGGGGTTGATGTTTGTCGTTCTTTCTTGTGTTTAGACAGTTGATCGTTTTTCCCTTTGTTAAGTACTATAGGCTGCTAGACCGTGTTGCATTCATTACCTTAAAAATACTATTTCATGAATTTCGGTTTTTCCTTATTTGTGTCTTGTTGCAAGATCCTAGTAATATTGTTGTCAAACTGAGGTCGGGACCCATTGTGAGGTCCTAACCAGTAACGTTCCGAGTTCTGAGAATTCGGGGTGTTACAGTATTTGAGGCTTCCTAGGATTTTTAGGGTTTTCTAGATCCAAGGGTAAAATTGTCTTTTTGCACAAATAGGGCGAGTTTAGTACTTTTCTCTCAGGTGATCATTTTTAACTTAGAAGTTAGAAACTTCTAAGATATTGGAAATGATATTGATCCAAGTTCCTTTTATAACCAGGCGTGTGAGATCTTATACTTGCAGAATCGAGTATTAGTATTAACGGAATTTTAACTCGATTAATGTAAGTCCTTTGGGCTTACTTAGTTAGCTTTCTAAATGTTGGTGTGGATTATGATATTGGTGTGTTTTTCATGTCTCATAATCATAACTTGAGTAGGACGCCGTTGTTGTTTAATTAAGACTCAAGTGTATGTATAACGGGTCGTGGCGTCACTGTCCAGCTTTGACATATGAGCCTGAGAGGTTCTCCGCAACCAGTCCAAACATGGTATATGGAGAGATGCATCGAACCACCTAATCTAAGATAATAAACAGATTTATGTGCAAACATATTATGTGTTTAAATTTAATATTGATGTGTGTTTGTGCTATTCTAGTTATTCTGATATTTGGATTGTTTGCTAATGGTTGTATTATATGTTGTTTAGATATGATACATGATAGGGAAACTATTGAGTGATCTAGATGGTAGTTGTCAGCTGGGTTCCCGTATGTAGTAGGACGGGGTTTGGGACTCTTTATCATTTCCGTATTTCCTTTCGCACTATGCATTTGGTGATTGTTACTCCTATATTGTTTTTAGCTGACGGTTTTCTTTCGAGTAATGACATTACTACATCTTCATGATATTCACTTTTCCTTTATTTGTGCCAAGTTGTAAGATCCGGTGAGATTGTTGTCAAGATAGGGTCATGAATCATTGCGAGATACTAACCCGTAGCACCCCGAGTTTTGAGAATTTGTGGTGTTACACCATAGTATCAAAGCGAGATCGACAACAATGACACTTACAATCTTCTAAAGGGCCGAATAAATAAACAAACAGAGCCCGAAAGGTGTAACACCCCAAATTCTCAAAACTCAGGAAGCTACGGGTTATGACCCTAGTTTGATAACGATTTTCCTGGATCTTACAACAAAGCTCAAATAAAGAAAAACTGAATATCATAAAAAAAGGTATTGTTGTCATGAACTCAATAGAAGACCGTCATCCAAAGTATACATATAAGAATCATAACCTCTAAGGACAACATGCAAAAAGAAAAGACTAGAATAACAAGGACCCCCAAACCCCATCCTACAATGTATAGATACCCGACTGATCACTACCTTCCGGATCACTCGGCAACTTTTGTATCCTGTAGCAAATCTAAACCACACACAGTGCAACTATTAGCTAAATATTCAAATATTATCATAATTATAATAGCGCAAACACACAGATTAACGGAATTTAAACACTCAACATAATTATATATATATATATATATATATATATATATATATATATATATATATATATATATATATATATACATACATGATTCACTTCTAATTCAACATATGGTGTAGCACGAGAGTCTCCCGACTCCCGCCTCTGTCCCCGTATACCAACTTGAATGGATCTGATGCACCTCATTGTGTACATGTCTGGCCTGATCGCAGCAAACCTCCTAGTCTCGTGACAGAGTTGGGCAGTACCGCCCATTATACATACACTTGGGGCCAAACTTAAAGTAATGTCAATCCTACTCAGGTTGTAATTAGTATACATAGAAAACACATACCACTACCATAATTCACACCAAGATTTAGAAGTTAGCTATGTAAACAGAAAGGACTTACCTGAATCGAGTCAAAATCCCATTAACGCTAATACTCAAATTCCGCACGTGTAAGATTTCAAACGCCTGGTTATACAAAGAAACTTGGATCAATAACTTGCCCAATATCTTAGAAGTTTTCAACTTCTAAGTTAGTAAGATCATCTGAGAAGAAGAAAAATAAATAAACTAGTCCAAAAAAAGAACTTTTTTCCGGAAATCCGGAAAAACTCTAAAAACTCTAGGAAGCCTCATAAACTTCTTCTATAAGTAAAGACACGATGTCCAACCTAAATCGAAAGGACTATTGAGTTTGAAAGATTTTTCAACTTTTAAACTTCATATCAATTTAGTTTAACTCATACTTAATCTAAAACCAAAACGTTTCTACTAAATCTCAAAACTCCCGAAATAAAATAGTTAAACGATCAAAATCCCAAAAACACTACTCCACAAGATTCGCACGAAAACCCAACGATTGTCTACAAGAATTTAAATAGTTTATTAAAATAAGTGAATTTACGTGAAAGGAACAACAAAACTATCAAATATTAGTCACGAACTGATCTATAATATAAAATTGATAACATTCTAAACAATGGATAGTTTGTTGCCAGCACATCAATCCATTACCTATTAGTACTGGATTCCACTTCAGATCCGTGAGAGGCGATAAGACGAATCTTAAACTCCAGCGGAACAAAGGCAGCGCCGCCAAGGGACGATAACAACCCAACACCGGCCGGCTCCTCATCATCCAAAAACAGATGGCATCCTACAAGTACCAGGAGCAGCGATAATAAATAGATCGACTGTAACCGTAAAGATCAACAACGATCGACATTTGTCAGGAAGACGACAGTAATAGCGACAAGTAGTAGCAGCCCTACGATTTCACGATCGGAGAAGATGCGGCCGATGGGACCAACAGGCTCGGCGGCCGGAAAAGGTAGATGACGATCCAGGAAGCTATGAGGGAGAGGAGTAAGGATGAGAGATGAGGAGATGGCGAGAACGGTGGCGAGCTATTCGATCGGATAGTTTCCAGGGGTCATTGCACTGAGAGAGTTGCTGCGTTTGTCACCAAGACAACCGTTGAGGTTGTTCCTTTGAAGGATAACTTTGAGGATAACAAAGCCGTTCATATTGTTATGGAGCTTTGCCAGAGGCGGCCTCGGAGACCGATTCCGGTCGGGAGAAGGCGGAGCGTTCGATTAGCTCCGACCATGGGCGGCGTTGCGAGAAGCTTAGGCGGATGGAGGAACTGAGGCGGGAGGCGAAGGCTCGGAGAGCGGGAGTAACAATAGGAGGTTGAGGTTATGTTGTTGATTACAAGACAAAAGAAGGACTCATAGGTTGTAGGGTTGAATTATTGTGTGTGCAGATGGTGGGGATGAAACAATCTGTTTGTAAGTCGGATGAAGAGAGGAGCGGCTAGGGTTGCGTAATTGTGTAGGAAGTAGATGTTACGATAGAAAAAATAGAATGAAATAAAGCAAGGTTGAAATATAGTCGGAGGGAATTAAGGCAAGAATCAAGATTAAAAGGAAGGGAAAAATTGTGGGGATAATTTGGTTAACAGAATTTTTTGAGAGATTATGATACAGTAAATATACCCAAATTCTGTTTTACCGTGAAAACCTAACACCCTTCCCCTTTCTCTTGTTTTCTTTCTTTCCGCAGCCTTTCTATATCTTTCTCTTCCACCTCTTTCCGATCATCACCATCTACAACCACCATCGCGCCAACCACCACCACGACCATGCTAGGAAACTCGAAGCCTTTAAGGCGTCTCTCATCGACCACTGCCGCGCCAACCACCACCGTCTTGTATATTTTCGAAGTTGTAAACGTATAAATTTCGTATGCTCTTCATCATGTATTGTTTTATGAATATAGTCGTTTTCCCAATAATTGATAGTTTCGTCAAATGGTTTCCGAACTGTACATTTTGGATGCAAGTATAAGGCGAAAGTTTAACAAAATGCTAGTGAGCTACTTGAATAAGGCCACAAGGTTTTCAGCTAAATAATTCAAGGAAATTGGAGCTGATTTGTTCCCCAATTTTTGTATTGCTACATTTGATGAATACTAGAAGCTTTTGGGGGAGCAAGAACCAGAGGTGAATTGGATTGTCCAGGTTTTATGATTATCGGATCATCGTCTTATCATTCCTGTGCCTCGGTTCGTTCTTCAATTACTGCAAATTGGTGTTTTGAAGCTGTCAACAGAGTTTCTTGAACTACTATCCCCTATTGTGCATATGAATGTCGTGCATCTTGTATAGGTACCCTTGGTGTTGTTGCTGCTGCAATGTCAAAATGGTAGGCTTCTAGGAGGTTGATTTCATATGGATATACCTAGGGGTGTCGATGGGTCGGGTTTGGGGCGGGGAGTACCCTATTCATCATCATACCCGTTTAGTATAACGCCCCCCGTCCCCATCCCCATACCCATACCCGTTCGGGTATTGAGAATTGTCCCCATCCCCGTCGGATATTCGTCCCCATCGGGGATCCCCATCCCCGTTTAATTTTCCCCATTTTTAAATTCTATGGGTTTTCCCGGTAAAAATCTCTATCCCCATCCCATTTAACTTTTAGGATTTTGAAAAAAACATTAACTCGAGTAATAAATGTGAAATTAGTCCATAAGATAGAAATTGTTACTTTGTTTTACTATATAAATAAAAAAAACACGAGAAAAAAAAAAGAAAGAAGAAAATTTCATTTTTTTAAAAAATAATAAAAACTTGTCAAGGTAAAGTTATACCGCATATAAATAGGTTTCGCTCGTTCAAGTAGGATCGAGACTCGTAGTACAAACTAGTGTAAACTAAAATAATTATATCTTACTAACATTTAGATTACGATATCAAGATAAAGTCTTATATTACTTTATCAATTTAATTTTACGGTTTATAATTTAGGTTGCACCACCAAAACATGTATTTGAGAGATTAATACACACGTAAAAAAAAACACATGTAGTTTGCCATACATTTGATCATCGTGATTTGACATTTATGACATATTAAAAAAAATTTGTTATCCTTATATGATCCAAAAACAAAATTAATATTGATTACCATTAGCATGTATATAATTTACGCATATAATATACATTTTAATTGAAATGTTATCCTCGTACTTTTTTCAAAATATATTTTGTGTAAGTAGGAACGAGTATGATACTATTAAGTCTTAAGTACAAAAGTGTATATAGTTTACTAACCCTTAGTTCGTGATTACAAGATAAATGTCAATTTATATTATATTAATGTATATTGTTTATTGAAATGTTGACGTGGCTTAGTTTGTTGTTTATGACATCAACTTATTCAATTTGTCAAAGTATAGGTATATTGTGTATATACATTAAGTTTCATTCGTTCAAGTACGATCGAGACTCGTAGTACAAACTAGTGTAAATTATAATAATTATATCTTTCTAACATTTAGATTATGATCTCACTATAAAGTGTTATATTATTTTATCATTTTAATTTTACAGTTTATAATTTAGGTTGCACGTCAAATCATGTATGTGAAAGAGTAAGACACATTAAAAAACACTACATGTAGAGCGATTTGCATTTGATCATTGTGATTGACGTTCACGACGTATTCAAAAATTTCAGGAGTTGCTATCCTCATATGATCGAAAACCAAATTGTTTCAAACGAAATTAGTATAGTTTAGTATTCGCATAACTTACACATATTATTATCAATTTAATATTTAAAGTTAAAATACATTTTGTGTAAGTAATAACGAGTAGTCTTAAAATACAAAAGTTTATATAGTTTTAATTTTAGGAATCATCGGTAATTTTTAAATTAAACATGAAACCACAATGAACGTATAATATAAATACAATTTGTTTATTTATGTATACCGATAGATTCTTCGTCGGAGATCCCTCGTGTTATCCGTCGGGGATCCCTATCGGGTTACCCGTCGGGGATCCCCATCGGGTTACCCGTCGGGGATCCCCATCGGGTTACCCGTCGGGGATCCCCATCGGGTTACCCGTCGGGGATCCCCATCGGGTTACCCGTCTGGGATCCCCAACGGGTTCGGGTTCGAATCGGGGAGCGGGGCGGATACCCCTATCTTCATCCCCGTCCCCATCCCCAAGCGGGTAATCAAAAATTTTCCCATCCCCATCCCGTCCCCATGACGGATAATACCCGCGAATTTCGGGGAATCCCCACCCCATTTACACCCCTAGATATACCATTGGCCTATGGTCTATGCTTTCTTAAATGTCATTTGACACATAATTCCTAGCGAACAGGATTTGGAGCCATATGCCACCATCTCAAGGCTTTACACTTCATCTTTACACCTTTCTGGTAGCAGACTCCTAATTAGTAACACCTGGAATGCAGATTGTATTAGTTTACCAGCCAACTCTCAAATTCAGGACCTTAATTCATTGCTTAGCTCTGCTGAGAAACGTTTTGCAGATTCTTTGATGGAAAGTAGCAAGTCTACAAAAGATCAATCAGAGGAAACTAAGAAAGTGTATTTGAAGCTTTACTTGGATGCATTGAAGTTCTTCTATCGACCACTCGCTCGCTGACTTCGTAAACGCAGAAAGGAAAAGTGTAATCAATCTTGTTTTGGATTCTTTTTCAGCAGTGGCATTGTTTACTCAATTAGTTTCACTTGGGAAAACAATGCAAGGGTGAGTCATACTAGAAATAATTGGCACAGGTAATCCGGTCTTCTTGCTTAATCCAACTCTATCACAATCATGCCTATTGAAAAATGTCTTGATTGTGCAAGCGAATCATAAGCTGATAGTGTAACCTGATGATTGTGTTTGGACTTGAAACTAAAAGATAATGTGGTGGAAAAAGTTTCTAATCTACTCATCTTTCAATCAAAGGGAATGTTGGAAATAAAAACGGTTTTTTGCAACTCTTCATCTTCATCTGTGAGCTTTGATTTGATTACTTCGCTCTTGCTACTATTTTCGGGTTTGCTTTTGGCTTGATTGCTTTAGTGAACCCTCAGCTTTTATATTAGGAATTCTCACTGGAAGATAAAGTTTCATTACTGGACGCCTTGATAGTGCAAGAAGGAAGATGTTTTGTATATGACATAATTGTGATTTGATGTTCACCAGAGGGTTTGATGTTGAAAGCGCGTGAAAGCATTTGAAGATTTGAGAAGCCGGGTTGGATAGTTATTTAAGCATAATCCTTAAAATGTTAAATTTGATTTGAATCGTGTAAATTTTGATTTGATACGTGTTTTCTGAAACTTTTGGTATGAAACTGCTGGAATGATTACTTTAACTTCTGGTATGATAACTTAACTTCCGGTATGATAAAAATTTCGGTATGAAAAAAATTCCGGTATGAAAATTTTCTGGTATGAGAAATAAAAAAGAAAATAAAAAAGCCAAAAAAAAAACAAGTAATTAAAATTTAAAACTTATACTTATATAACAAAGAACAAACATCAATTATTCTTTTTTTTTTTAAATTGAAGGGTTAAATATTTTTACCTACCATTAAATGAAAGTAGTAAAAAATTACGGGCAATTTTGATAACTAGGCCTTTTTGAAAAACTATAATAGTAACTAGGCTTTTTAATGTTTCAATTAAGTAAATATATCCCAACCTTTTGTATTTATTCTACATTAACTAAAAACAAAACTAGAAAAAGTCTAGTAAAGCAAATTGTTTCAAAAATTACGGGGTACATTTACCAAACACAAAACTAAAAAAGGCGTAGTAAGCCAAATTCATTCAAAATTATGGTTGTTTTATAAAAGTCAAACTAACGTATAACATAGAAAGGGAAAAAGGAAACTCTCTTCTGTTTTATATATATATATATATATATATTTATATATAATAGGTGGAAGAGAGGGGAACAAAACTAAGTATAATGTAGGTATAACTACATTAAAATGTGACACCCAATCCACATAAAGTATAAGAAAATGATATATATAATATTGGTCATGAAAGTACAATTTATGGCTTGAGAATAAGATGAACGAAGTCTAAACCGGTGGAGGTCTGATTTGACTCGAAATTTATCGAAAATTAAAAATTCCGGCTATTACAAAAGGGGTCTGAATTTTCTAATGAATTTCGTTTTCAAATCATATGCATTAGTCGGAATGGGAAAGAAAGTACACGAGACCACCACTACTTTTGCAGATCTCGGTAGCTTAGTTTGACTTATTTAAAATTTATAATACTTGATAGGATAGACTTGTCTTAATTTCTTAGTTATAATACCTCGTGCAGGTGGCACATACTAGGACGACACCCTCTGTGGGTCAAGGTAGAGGTTGTCCACCTCTTCCTCTTGTTGGACGGGATAGGGTGATAGGACTTTTGTAGTTAGAGGACGTGGGCACGGAGGTAGACCTCCACTAGCAAGAGGTCGGGGTCGAGTTCCCAAAGATAAGCCACTAGTAGCGGGACTAGAAAGTGCTACGATTGAGGAAGTTGCTAATAGTATGGTTCCCGAATGTAATAGCTAGGATTTCCGAATTCTAATTAATGTTGATTAACTTAATCGTTGATAGTAATTAACATATAACTCGCGAAGATTTCGCAAGTGATGAGTAAGAGTCCCACCGTTATGTTCCTGACGTAATTTTGGACGTTTGGGAAAATTTTTACTTTTTCCCCTGGGTAATTATTTTTACCCTCCGGTGTTATTTGGAGCATTTGAGAGCTCCAATAAATAAAGTTGCAGTTGAGAGACATGATCGGGACATCGGATATGTCTTAGATGTGAAATAATATAGAAAGACGAAACGGACAAAACAGTCGCTATGCCGATTCTTTGCGCTTAAGAAAGGTGACTTAGGAATGCCCATTTTACGAGATAGTTATGAAATAATTATCCCGAAAATATTCTGGATTTTATATTCCAGTTTCATAAAGTTTGGAGACCGGAAAATATAACCGCGTTTTAAATAAATAATTTAGATAGATTATTTTATATATATATATATGAAACGGCCAGAGGCTTCTTTCTTCATCTACATATATGTATATAATATATTATACACAATCAAGTGGGCGGCTGCACAGAGATATATCTCATTTCAATTCACATTTGAAATGTAAAGATATCTGTCGGCTAACATATCTCCAAGTTACAAATACACAAATGCGCAGAGAAGAAATAAACCGAGAAATAAGCAATAACGATCCATCTTTAGTCCTCCACAAACCACCCGTCTTTGATCCAATTCCAAATCTGCTTGTACCAACGAGTCCCTTATCTTGTTCTCTTCAACGTGATACCAAGCTATTTCCCGTTTATTAGCTTTTTGGTAAAGCTTCCGTTTACCGCTATCGGAGCACCGACGACCACCGCAAGTCATCAAATGTAAGGTTGCATACCGCGCTCTTACTCCCCGTATCGCTAGGAGTCTGGATCTTCTTCCGGTTCGTATATCGGGTTAGTAACGAATAAGTTATGAATTTATTCGTTTTCCGTATTGTGGGTTAGTATAAATTGACTTTAAGCTGGTTTAAATGGATAATTGGAATTTCCATTATGCTCGTTACATTATTCTGGTAATTATGGGATTTTAGTTGGTGATGATATCATGAGTTGGATTTGTGCCCTGATGGGGCTTTTAGGTTTAGCATGTTATTCGAGGTTATAGGATGTATATGATCCCTATGAATCCCTTCGGGTCTAGGTGTGACCCTTTGTTTGATAAGAGATGTGACATCTCTTTATGCCTTGTCTATAGGTTGTGTTGTTCCTCCAGTGTTGAGGTGATCCAGTTGTGGTTGAGCTTTATACGAGGTTGAGGTAAGTCCGTAGGACTTACTTAGCTACCATCCTTATATGGGGTGTTTGTATGAGTGGTGTGTGTCTTATATGTTTGCTATGATAGCATGTGATGTCGTATTTACCGACCTATGTTTTATTAATTGCCCCACTGCGTGGCTGTGATGACCTTTCCCTTTCATCCCGCCGTGGAGTCTGGGAGGTTCTATGATGTCAGGCCAGACCGGTTTACAGGAAGGGCGCAACCCACTCCCATAGGGTACACGGATTGTGTGACCGATACTAGTATGGCTGGCTAGCAGGCTCAGAGGCGAGGATGTATCGGTCCTCGTGTCACCTAGTTTCATATATATTATATCTATACGATTTGAGTGAATGACCATTATATTGAGATGAATAAATGGGTAAATGAGTGAAAACATGCTGATATGTTTATCTTTCCCTATGTGTGATTGTGCTTATGCATTACTCTATATATGTGTATGGATAGCTAATGGTTATTACCATGTTGTAGATGCCCTACAAGTTAGGCACTGCTGAGTGATCTGGCAGGGTGACAGGCCGAGGACTCTCGTACATTAGGTGGTTGGTTTGGGGTTGTTGTGTTTCCCCTCCTACGTGAGGATGATCTTTTGTACCTCCTATGTGAGGATGTCGATTTATATACTCGGCTATGTTGTTGTTTAATTTGGGTCGTACAGTTTATATTGTTTTATGCATTTGTTTTATATCTATCAGTGCCATGTTGTAAGGTCCAGTGAACTTGTTGTCAGGCTAGGGTCAGGATCCATTGTGAGATTCTAGCCCAATGTGACATCCCGAGTCCCGCGGATTCGGGGTGTTACACCAAAGTTAGGAATGAGACTGTTGCTAGACCAGGACCACAAAGAGCAGGGTCTGTTGATTCATGTCGCGTCTCGATGGGAGCGTTCGAGTTTAGAGAGTACGTCCACCAGGTGGTTGATGCAGCTAGGAGGGGAAGACGTGTTCCAGATCCCCCGGTGCCTACAAGGTCTGTTGAGGTATCACAAATAATGACCAAGATGTAACACCCCAAGTTCTAGGAAGTCGAAGCGCTACGGGCTAGGACCGCACAATGGGTCCTGACCCTTAGAGTAGCAAAAGCAAACGGATCTTACAACAAGACACAGACGAATGAAAACCAAAACTCAATATAAAACCAAAGGTTCAAACAAAAGAAAACATAAAATACTCGCAACCGAGTTCAAAATAAAAGAGAAACAACAAAAGAAACATAAACTCGATCCCGTCCTATAATGTACGGGGACCCCGGCTGACCACACCATCCGGATCACTCAGCAACATCCTGAACCTGCGCAACATCTACAACGATGGTATAAACCGTCAGCTAACATTTTAGATACTAGCAAGAGCGTAAAGGCACACACACATAAGGTAAAGAAAACACAAATCATGCTTGCACACAACGGGTTATTATCTTTCTTAAAGTTATCCATTACTAATTCAACTTCTTTTGTCACACGAGAATCTCCCGAAACTCGCCTCCACTTTTGTCTACCAATAGGAATAGATCAGTCCTATCCGTTACCTACGGGCCTGGGTTGCAAGAGCACATTCTAGTCTCCTGTAAAACTAGACAAGTGGTCACCGTCCGGTTATAATACACTTGGGCCAATTGAGGTTATAAAGGGTGAATCCTATTCCGGTTATCCGTTATAACAATAATAATAACGCAAATAAGTCAATACAATCCAACTAATATGCGGAATGAAGCTCAGTAAGTCCAAGGGACTTACCTCACTCGAAGGTAACTCAAAAGCTCAGTAACAACTTAGAGAAAACTCAGGAGAAGCTCACTTTCCCTCAGGAAAGGAGCAAGGAAAGCCTGTTCACACAAGCATCACGAGTCAGGAATGAAACGGTTTCTAGAAGTCTATAACTTCTAGTCTCAATGATCTCTAAGAGATCTCCACAAGTTAAGGGCTCAACCTTAGTCTAGCAGCATACTCGGGAAACAAGGAACATCCATAAGGATCAAGGAAAGGAACGAGGAAAGCATGGAAGGAAGCAACTCAAAAGAACAGGAGTTACTGTAGAGGAAACTGCGGGGGCGGCTGGACGAGGCGCAAGGGCGGATGGCCGCGGGGGTGGGAATGTGCAGGCGCGGGGGTGGCTGCGTGACAGAAAGCGCTGTCGGCTTTCTCTTCGACAGAACTCACAGCAAGGGACACCAAAGCTCGAACCTTTGATTCCAACACTTCAAGACTCAACTCTAGAGAGCCTGAGAACAACGATACATCAACAACGAGAAGCCAACAAGAATCAAGGTTCAAACTTGATTCTTGGAGAAGAAGAAAAGGAGAGAAGAAGAAGAAAACGAAAAGAAAGAAGGAAGCATGCTACAGTACAAGAACGTAAGGAAGAACAGAGAATGATGAACTTACACGTTCAGCAAGATCACAGGGGAGCAAGGGAATGACTGCAACTCTTAGGGTTGAAGACGGATGCAAGAAACGGAAAAAGGAGGAAAAGGCGGGAATATATAGAGACGGGCTGGAAGATAGAAGGAAGGGCGTTTAGGGTTAGAAAGAAGATAAGGAAACCGGCTCATAAGATACAATATCGGATATTCTATCTATGGAAGGAAGATAAAACGAACGAAAGAAAGATCGGGCGCGATCTGTTGTCAACCGTAGGGGCGACTGACCCTGCCGCGGGTGCGGCCTGCTGCAGGGGCGGCACTCTTTACCGCGGGGGCGGTGAAGGCAAAAGACTGGGGTCTTACATCAGATCCCCCTGAAAAGTAGTTTCGTCCCGAAACTTGCAAAAGCCCAACGGTCACAACAACACACGAAAACAAAACTGAACTCATATATTCCCACTCGGGGCACGTAACTCAAAACGTCACAAAAAGCGTAAGCAACGCAACAAAGGGAAGCCTGAAACAAAACGACTATGCTACAGGTGCATCCAGCTCAGCGTAAAACTCCTGATAGTTCCTCTGGATACTATCCTCTATCTCCCAAGTCGTCTCATCAGCTCCTCACATCGACCACTGAATCTTCATCATCGGTATGTCCTTCGAACGCAAGCGTCTCGTACTACGCTCTAAGACAACCACCGGGTGCTCTACGAATGTGTGGTCTGGCTCGATCACTAGATCCTCATGACTGAAGATGTGTCTCGGGTCTGGTATGTACTTCCGTAGCTGAGACACATGGAAGACTGGGTGAACACCCTCGAATCTCAGTGGCAAAGCAAGTTTGTATGTCGCCTCTCCAACTCGCTCAAGAATCTAAAACGGTCCGACGTATCGGGGACTCAACTTCCCCTTGACACCAAAACGTCTGACGCCTCGTGTCGGGGATACTCTCAATCAAACCTGACTTCTGTCGACTCTGCGCTGCTAACATCCGCTCTCGGATTACTTCTACTCGAGCCATGTCATCTTGAATCTGCTCAGGTGCTACTCCGCTAGCAGTACTAGGCTCGTCCCAACACAGCGGTGTGCGACATCTTTGTCCATATAAAGCCTCATAAGGAGTCATCCTGATCAATGCGTGCCAATTGTTGTTATATGAAAATTCCACTAAGGGAAGGTGATCTAGCCACACTTGTTCCCAGTCTAACACGCAGGCTCGCAAAATGTCCTCCAAAGTCTGGATGGTCCGCTCAGACTGACCATCGGTCTGAGGATGATAAGAAGTCATGAAACTGCAGACTCGTACCTAGGACGGCATGAACCTGCTGCCAGAATCTGGATGTGAACCGTCCGTCTCTATCAGAGACTATAGTTTTAGACACTCCATGAAGTCTCACTATCTGTCTAGTGAACTCCTCTGCCAATCGACTCACCGGCCACGTCTCCTTGATCGGAATGAAACGTGCGGTCTTCGTCAGTCGATCTACTATGACCCAGATAACATCAAAGCCTCGACTCGGTCTCAAACTGGTAACAAAATCCATAGAGATGTCCTCCCACTTCCATTGAGGGATGGAAAGTGGATGTAGCTCGCCTCCTGTTCTATGATGCTCGATCTTGACCTGTTGACAGGTCGCACACTGAGATACATATCTTGTGACGTTTGACTTCAGACCTCCCCATAAAAAAGAGTGTCTGATATCCTGATACATCTTACTCGCATCGGGATGCACTGAGTAAGGTGAAGAGTGGGCCTCCTGAAGGATCCTCTGTCTCAACTCTCGATCTGAAGGCACACAAACACGCTCTTGGCATGTCAAAACTCCATCAACACCAACTGCAAACTGCGGCGCCTCTCATCGAGACATCCGGTCTCAGATTTGTGTCAAAGCTGGGCAACTCTTCTACTTCTGTCGGATTTCGGCCAACAGATCAAGTACTATCTCCAAGGTGAACAACTGACTGTCGGAATCCGGGAAGTGGATATCCATCTCTAGCCATGCGAAATCTTGTTGTAACTGTGGTTGAGCTGTCACCTAGCAATCTCTATTTCCCGGGAAGTCTTCCTACTGAGGGCATCTGCTACCACGTTATCCTTCTCCGGGTGGTATAAGATCTCAAGATCAAAGTCCTTGATCAACTCCAACCATCTGCGCTGGCGGTTATTCAACTCCCGCTGAATGAATATGTACTTTAGACTCTTATGGTCTATGAATATCTGACACGTAGCTCCATACAAATAATGCCTCCAAATCTTCAAAGAGTGAACCACCGCAACCAACTCAAGATCATGGGTAGGGTAATATTTCTCGTACATCTTCAGCTGTCGAGACACGTAAGCAATCACTTTACCCCTATGTATCAGAACACATCCCAAGCCTAGCTTGGATGCATCATTGTAAACCACGAAATCCTCAATGCCCTCTGGAAGAGCTAGGATAGGAGTAGAGGTCAACCTCTTCTTCAGTTGCTCGAAGCTCTACAAGCATGTCTCGAACCATACGAACCTCACAGACTTCCGCAACAAGGAAGTGAGCGGTCGGACGATAACTGAAAATCCCTCAACAAAACGCCGGTAGTAGCCCGCCAATCCTAAGAAGTTGCGTACTTCCTTAACGTTCTTAGGAGGCGGCCAAGAAGCTACTGACTCAATCTTCGCCGGATCTACCTTGATCCCTTTAGCTGAAACGATGTGACTAAGGAATGCTACCTCGGACATCCAGAACTCGCACTTAGAGAGCTTGGTGTAGAGCTCTCTATCCTGTAAGACCTGAAGAACAATCCTCAAATGTCCTGCATGCTCCTCTCTACTGCGAGAGTAAACCAGAATGTCGTCTATGAAGAAAACTACAAACTGGTCTACAAAGTCAATGAAGACGCTGTTCATAAACTCCATGAAGACTGCGAGCGCATTCGTGAGCCCAAATGGCATCACTACAAACTCGTAGTGTCCGTATTTGGTCCAAAATGCCGTCTTGGCTACGTCCTGCTCTCTCACCCTCACTTAGTGATATCCAAATCTCATATCAATCCTCGAAAACACTGAAGATCTATGCAACTGATCCAAGAGATCATCGATACGGGGCAATGGGTACTTGTTCTTGATCGTCACCTTGTTCAGCTCTCGGTAGTTAATACATAACCTCATTGACCCGTCCTTCTTCCTGACGAAGAGAACTGGTGCGCCCCAAGGAGATACACTAGGGCTGATGAAGCCCTTCTCTGCTAACTCTTCGAGCTGCTTCTTCAACTCAAGCATCTGGATAGACACCATACGATAAGGAACCTTAGAGATCGGTCTCGTACCGGGCTCTAGCTCAATGCCAAAGTCTACACTCCTCAATGGAGGTAAACCTGATGGCTCTCCAAAAACGTCAGCAAACTCGCAAGCTATAGGAATCTCCTCCAAAGCCGGACTCGAATTATCCTTCATGGCATAGCACCAAAAATCCTCGTAATCCTGATTGATAAGTCTCGCAGCTCGCACTGCACTGATGACTGTACTAGTCTTCCTGAGATCCCATCCTCAGAAGATCTCAACATGGCCTGCATCTGTAGTTACTGTCATTGTCCTCTTGCCGATGTCCAAAACTACTCGATGTCGATCCATCCAATCCATACCTAGAATAACTTCTTCATGTACTAAGTACATGACGAAAAAGTCAAATGGCTAATCGCGGCCTCCCAATCTAATAGGGCAATCGCGAACCTCTCGTGTACCTCGAATCTTACCCCCATCGGGTAATCCTATAAAGCAGGGTCTACCTTCTACAATAACTAAGGCCACTCTATCTACACATGCATCAGATATAAAAGAATGTGTAACACCGGTATCGAAAAGAACTCTTACAGGAAAACCATTAATATGAATGATACATGTGGCTGCTGGTGCTGTTAGCTCTACAACACTCCTCAACTCATACACTGTGACTGATGCATCTCTGTTGTCTGCAGATCCACCAACACGTCCTCTACCTCTCCCTTGTCCCGGAGTGGAACCCTGAGGAGTGGTATAACCAAAAACTCTCTGTTGCTGTTGCTGATACTGAGATCTCTGTCCTCCTCTAGCAACACTAGCAATTGAAGAACCCTGCTGAGATAGCGTCTTGCCGTGGTGGCAAAAGGCAGCTCTATTTCCGGGCTTTTCACAAGAAAATCAAGTCATTGTTGGCTTCTTGCAATCAGCTCGGATGTGTCCAACTACTCCGCAGTTGTGACACTGTCGTCCTCAGTCAGAACTCTATTGGAAACCAGAACGTCCATGCGTCTAACTACGCCCAAAACCAGCTACTCCAGCTCCAACACTCGCTGATCAAGTCTTTTGTCTCTTCTCAAGACCTCCTGTCTGAGAAGCTCTCCTATGACCCGATCGGTCTCTCTCATAAGCAAAAGCTCTATCCTGATAGTCCGTCAAAGAATCACAACGGAAACCAACAAGATAAGAGCGTGTAGACTCTCTCAACCTCCGGGAGAAAAGGTAAACATGCTGATCCTCGAGTGGTGTAGACGGACCCAACAAAGACAACTCATCTTGAAACTTGCTGATAATCTCACCAATAGGCAAATCCTCGAATCCAACCTCAAGGAAATCCAGAAGATGGTCTCTCCTCATAGTTGTAGGGCAGTATCTGTCTCTGATCACCGTCTTCATATGCTATTAACTAGTGACCTTACTGCGAACGGTCCTCCACCAAGAATGAGTCTGATCCTTCAGTAGCGTTTGTGCTATATTGACTCAACGTCCCTCTGGGCAACTGATAGCCTCCATGGCAGTATCCAACTGTCCTAGCCACTGCTCCACCTCCAATCAAGTCTTTCCCATGAAAGTGGGAACCTTCAGCTGATCGAAAGCCTTCAACCAACTGTCGGGCTTCGGCTCCTATGCCTAAGCCGGTGCTCTGACAACCTCAGCGACTCCAACAGGTAGGGCAACAACCTGCGAAACTCTTTGTTAAACCTCAGCTGATCTCGTGGGAACTGGCCGCGCTGGTGCTGGTCCTCCAGTCCTGATAGCCTCCTCAAAACTCTGCACATAGTTGCGATATGCAGAAGCTCCGATAGACACTTGTGCGGACTCCGTCGATGGCGCTCTTTGTGCTCCAGACCTAGCAGTGGTCCCGTTCCCAATCTCAAGAACAACACTCTCAACAACCTCTTAAGCAAACACCTCAGTGATAGGTGGATCAACAACTGGGCTTGGCCCCAACCTCTAACTAGTAGAGGTCTTCTCGAACGTCCTCATCCACGGACGGCAGGGGGAAGTGGTTGTCGACCCCTTCCTCGCCCTATAGCAGCGGTAGCTCTAGTGCGAGCCATCAATGGATATTTATATATATATATATATATATATATATATATATATATATATATATATACATAGATATAAGGCCACACTACAGCTAAAGCACAAATCTAGGAAAAAACACATATAAAGGTCAACATATAAGAAACTACACTATTGAGATCCGCGGAGGTAGTGGTGGTCGCCCGTACATCTATCCCAGACAGACAAGTTTTAAACAAAACCCCCTTTTGAAAACATTAGACCCCTTGCGGGTTCTATTTATTTATCCATCCGACCATTAGAAGATTTCGAATGTCATTATTCCCAACTTAGAGCTCTGATACCATATTGTAACACCCCAAGTTCTAAAAACTCGAAGCGCTACGGGCTAGGACCGCACAATGGGTCCTGACCCTCATAGTAACAACAACAAACGGATCTTACAACAAGGCACACACGAATGAAACCAAAACTCACTATAAAACCAAAGGTTCAAACAAAGGAAAACGTAAAAGACTCGCAGCCGAGTTCAAAACAAAAAGGAAACAACAAAATAAACATAAACCCGATCCCGTCCTATAATGTACGGGAACCCCGGCTGACCACACCATCCGGATCACTCAGCAACATCCTGAACCTGTGGAATATCTACAACGACGATATAAACTGTTAGCTAAATTCTAGATACTAGCAAGAGCGTAAAGGCACAAACACACATAAGGTAAAGAACACATAGCATGCTTGCACACAACGGGTTATTATATTTCTTAAAGTTATCCATTACTAATTTAACTTCTTTTGTCACACGAGAATCTTCCGAAACTCGCCTCCGCTTTTGTGTACCAATAGGAATAGATATGTACTATCCGTTACCTACGGGCCTGGGTTGCAAGAGCACATTCTAGTCTCTTGTAAAACTAGACAAGTGGTCACCGTCCGGTTATAATACACTTGGGCCAGTTAAGGTTATAAAGGGTGAATCCTATTCCGGTTATCCGTTATAACAATAATAATAACGCAAACAAGCCAATACAATCCAACTAATACGCGAAATGAAGCTAAGTCCAAGGGACTTACCTCACTCAAAGGTAACTCAAAAGCTCAACAACAACTCAGAGAACACTCAGGAGAAGCTCAGTTTCCCTCAAGAAAGGAGAAAGGAAAGCCTGTTCACACAAGCATCACGAGTCAGGAACGAAACGGTTGCTAGAAGTCTATAACTTCTAGTCTCAATGATATCTAAGAGATCTCCACAAGCTAAGGGCTCAACCTTAGTCTAACAATATACTCAGTAAACAAGGAACATCCATAAGGATCAAGGAAAAGAACGAGGAAAGCAAGGAAGGAAGTAACTCACAAGAACAAGAGTTACTGCAGAGGAAACCGCAGGGGCGGCTGGACGAGGCGCAGGGGCGGATGGCCGTGGGGGCGGGAATGTGCAGGCGCGGGGGCGACTGCGTGACAGAAAGCGTTGTCGGCTTTCTCTTCGATAGAACTCACAGCAAGTGTCACACCTATTTCATTTCTAGTTGATTACCAGTTAATTAACCCTGTTTAAAACAATAAGGGGAAAAGCGGAAAACGTAAATTTTTAAAACTTTATCTTACAACCATATTCACAACATATATACATACTAACATACGTCATAAACTCTGTTTAACAAAACACAGCTGTTTAAAACCACACAAAACATCCTAGGCGGTAACATCCCATTACAGCCCACCTGATATGATCTCAAATCCAGGTGTTGGGTCCATTGTCCTTGCCTTGATCAGGCCGAGTCTGAGTAGCTGAAAAATATGTGGATATAACAATAATGAGCCACACACTCAGTAAGGGTATACAAATCACACTCCCCAATATATATAAGTATCTAATATCCCGTCCCCAAAGGACACTCTATACCCTTCTTCACATTCCAAAGTCGATCAATGCATACATATCCACATTCACATATAATTCCACAACCATTCACATCACATTTCACATAAACATTCAAGCATGTTATCACACATATAAATATATCATCTCATATAAACATCTCATATCATCTCATCACATATAAATAATCATAACATAACATATAACATGCTAGACTCGATTACATCGATGCATAGGTGATAATTAACTAACTAGCCCCAACTGATCGTACGATATATTTTTTCATTGCTTTCGTATTTCTTTTCTTTCTTTCTTTCTTTTTTTTCTTTTCGGTTGGCCAACCCGATGGCGTCCTAGGCCCCCTGTAGATCAGGTAGCGACCTCGGCCATCTTGTCCTAAGACCCCCTGTAGATCAGGTTGCGATCTTGGACTATTTTTCTTATCTTGAGGCCCCCTGTAGATCAGGTAGCGACCTCTGGCTGTTTTTCTTATCTTGAGGCCCCCTATAGATCAGGTAGCGACCTCGTCCCCCGGAAACCCGTGCGGGACCCAGTTGGGCTAATTATCAATTACCATCCTATATTATCACTTTCATATCATAACTCAATTTCATGCTTTCATCATATTCTTTCATCACATTCTTTCCACTATCATCTCATGTACCTCATGCATGATTTCATAAAGAATATCAAGTCATCGTCATCAACGTCTCACTCATATGGATATAAGCATGCATACAACCATAACAAACAGATATATACACTCAAGCATGCATAAAAATCATGGCATATTAAATACATAACATATATTAAGCAAGTGTAATTCATATACACTTACCTCGCAGGTAAGAACAATAAAACCTCGCAAACCAACTATTGAGTCTGTTTCCCACTCGGATTATCCTCCTTTATCATGCTTGAATACGCTCACAAAGACTAAGCTATAGTTAACCAAAACCTTCAACAACACCTACGGAGAATATCATATTCCTCGTATTAAACTTCTCGATTCAAACACCAATTAAATTCATTCCTTTGAATTTAATTAACTTATATCCTCCTCTATAATCCCAATTTAATTAATTAACCTTTAATTAATTAATTAAATTTTGCCAGAACAACATTTTGCCCGTAGGCAATTTCTGAACCCACCTGTCATCAAATCTCATCAAACAAACAGCCCATTATCACCAGAATAATGTAACGAGAATAATGGAAATTCCAATTATCCATTTTGACAAGCATAAGGTCAATTTAGGCTAAATCGCAACACGAAAAACAAATAAATTCATAACTTATTCGTTACTAACCCGATTGACGATCCGAAAGAAGATTCGGAATCACAACGACGCAGGCTACGCTCGGACACCATCAAATTCACCGGAATCTGAGGACGGAACCTCCCTAGTATCATATATGCTCGACCAGACCTTCCCTTGCTCGGAAATGTAGAAACTCGGTACCAAAATGAAGAGAATGAAGAGAGGAATCCAAAAACTCAGACGGATTTGAAATCGGATTAGAAACGAAGAGTAGATCTGAGTTTGAAGGTTGAGAGAAATCAGAGCTTTTACGAAAAAATGTGAAAGAAAATGAATTAATAAACGTTATTTCCGCTATTTATAGCGAAGACGATAATTATCCTTTAGCGGAGTCGATAATTATCCTTTCACCGATCCGAAAGCGGTTTAAGCCCCTTTCTCCAAACTTCTCGAAATTGGAATAATAAATATGGAATATTGTATGGATAATTATTCCGCAATTGTCTCGAAAAACGCGTATTCCTAAGCCGTCTTTCTTAGCCGCTAAGAAACGAAATAGCGACTCTTTTGGCCGTTTTGCCTTTCTATGTTTTTTCATATCTAGGACATGTCCGATGTCCTGATCATTTCTCTCAACTGCATTTTTATTAATTGAAGCTCCCAAATGCTCCAAATAACACCTGGGTGTAATATCATCTAGGAGGAGGTTACCTCGAGAGGTATCTCGTATTAAAACGGATTTAATTCCTTAAAATTCTTGATTAGGTCATCTTCGATTTTTGACTGTTACAGCAAGGGACACCAAAGCTCGAACCTTTGATTCCAACACGTCAAGACTCAACTTCAGAGAGCCTGCAAACAACGATACATCAACAACGAGAAGCCAACAAGAATCAAGTTTCAAACTTGATTCTTGGAGAAGAAGAAGAGGAGAGAAGAAGAAGAAGAAGAAGAAGAAGAAGAAGAAGAAGAAGAAGAAGAAGAAGAAGAAGAAGAAGAAGAAATAAGGAAGCATGTTGGAGTACAAGAACGTAAAGAAGAACAGAGAATGATGAACTTACATGTTCAGCAAGATCACAGGGGAGCAAGGGAATAGATGCAACTCTTAGGGTTGAAGACGGATGCAAGAAACGGTAAAAAGAAGGAAAAGGCGGGAATATATAGAGACATGCTGTAAGATAGAAGAAAGGACGTTTAGGGTTAGAAAGAAGATAAAGAAACCGGCCCATAAGATAGAATATCGGATATTCTATCTATGGAAGGAAGATAAAACGAACGAAAGAAAGATTGGGCGCGATCTGTCGTCAATCGCAAGGGCGGCTGACCCTTCCGCGGGTGCGGCCTGCCGCAGGGGCGGCACTCTTTACCGCGAGGGCGGTGAAGGCAAAATATTGGGGTCTTACACAAGATGCATCGAAGAGAGTCGCTGAGGTTGTTAGGGCTCAGGATGAGCCAAGGGCTCCGATGCTAGATGTGTGGTTGAAGACTTTCAACCACATGCGAGTACCTTCTTTGATGTGAAGTCGGGCTTAAACGTGAAGCACTAGTTAGGACACATGAAGACTACTTTTGAGTCGATGTGTTGTCTAGAGGATCGGTGAGTTGAGTTGTGCAGACTTTTTTTATAGAGCAGGCACAATATTGGTGGAGGATCGTCCACAACGGGTGATAGGATTTGAGCAAATGAGGAGTCTCATCAGAGAGCAGTTCGGCCCTACAACACTTAGGACAGAGAGACTGCATGAATAATATGGCGTGGACTAATATGGATTGTTTGATCAAAGAGATCAACGGTGGACATTACTCCGTAACGCCGTACCGGAAAAAACTTTGCGTACCCAAACCAATTCCATCTATTTACGTTAAACATTTTTATTGATTTTTCTATCCCACATCGGTTATCAAGTAAGATTTGTAGTTTGAGAACTTATATTAAAAGAGGGTTTAAAGATTAAACAAATAATACATTTTTTTGCCATTTTTGCTAAGTTCAAATATTATTATTATTCATATCGGATTAATATATATATTGTGTATCGTTGACCTAATGTTATATGGGTCATTGATCTACAATTATGTGAGACGTTGACATATTGTAATGTGGATTATAGACCTACTATTAAGTGAGACGTTTTTAATGATTTTACGTTTTATATTTCACAAAGTTATATTATTTTTTAACAAATTTTCTTTTTTTTGAATAATTAGTTTTTGCACAGTTGGATCAAAGAGGGCTTGAAGGTTAAATAAATCATACATTTTTGGTCTTTTGGCTAAGCTCAAGTATTCTTTCAATTCATATCAAATTAATATTCGAGCTATTGTTATGCGTGATGTTGCCCTACTGTTTGACCTACTTTTAATTGGATTACGATATTTTTAACGATTTTACGTTTTATATTTTGAAAATTATGTTTTTTAAATGATTTCTTTTTGGAACAAATACTTTTTTGAATGATTTTTCCTTAACTTTTTCGAAGGATTATCATCACAATCTATTTACGTTAAATAGTTTTTTATTTTATAGATTTTGTAGCTTACATCGGTTATAAAGTAAAACTCACAATTTGAAAACTTGTATAGATAGAGGGTTTGAAATTAAACAAATCATATTGGGTCGTTGACTTATTGTTACGTATTTATTCGTTATAGTGTCTTTTCTTTATTTTTAATCCTTTTTTCTCATAATTATACTTGTACAAAAGAATATTTGTTATCCACAATTTTTTAATTAGGTCATATTTTCATGGATTTTTCTATCTCACATCGGTTATCATGTAAGGTTGACAATTATTGTTATTTTATTCATATCGAATTAGTATTATAAGATAATACAAATATTGTAGTATTCATTGAAGTTTTTCGTAATATAATTGAAGGTACATATATTTCATAATTAAATTAATATTAACAAAGATTTTTTATATATTTTATTATTTACGAATAAATATTATCAAACGATCATAATTGAATTTGCATTTATATCAATTCTAATTTCTCTATTTTCAAAATCAGACTTTCTCGCAAATGCTTATGAGTTCATTGCAAAGATGGATACCGAAATGGGTATTCAAATATATGTGCACCATTTTATTGTTATTTTAACTACTTTTTATAAGTATTTTTTAACTGTATAGATTTTTATGGGCTAATTAGGTAAGTATGCTTTTTTTTATTGTACACTAAGTAGGCTTTTATTAGTTTTCCAATTAGTAAATAATAAATATACCCCTCCCATATTTTTTACCCTCCAAACCCTATCCTCCCATGTGACACGTGTCAATTGAGGCCCCACCCTCTTCCAAAACCATCTCCAACATGCAAATTGTCACACATCAACACCGTATTATTTGCTTTCTTTGACCTTATGTAGAAGAAAAAAATTGTTTTCTCTTGCTCCTGCAGTGGAGGTATTTGCACATACGTAGGCACTTGTTCGATTTATTCTCGACGGCTAGATCTAATTTGCAATTTCACCATTTCTATGGCCAAAACACATAATCAATTTCAATCCAAAGTTGGAGAGATCAAAGACAAACCTGTCCACCGACCAGCTGTATTGTAGATTTAGACCTTGCGCACTAGCGATATATCGGAAGGAACGTCATGTAGATTATGGGGTATGAGTTTTATGTATTAACTTTTTTAAATTTCTGGTATGAGTTTTTATTTCTGGTATGTAAATGTTCGATATGTAAATTTCTGGTATGAGTTTTATTTTTGGTATGTAAATTTCTGGTATGAGTTTTATTTCCGGTGTGTAAATTTCTGGTATGAAAATTTATGGTATGAAAATTTGGTGTAAAAAATTCTAGTATGACAAAATTCTTGTAAGAAAAAATTCTGGTATGAACTTTTCGTATGATAATTTCTGGTATGAAATTTCTGGTATGAACTTTTCGTATGATAATTTCTGGTATGAACTTTCCGTATGATAATTTCTGGTATGAAATTTCTGGTATAAAAATTCTGGTATGAGAAATTCTGGTATGAGTTTTATTTTTGGTATGTAAATTTCTGGTATAAGTTTTATTTCCGGTATGTAAATTTCTGGTATGTAAATTTATGGTATGAAAATTTGGTGTAAAAAATTCTAGTATGACAAAATTCTTGTATGAAAAAATTCTGGTATGAACTTTTCGTATGATAATTTCTAGTATGAAATTTCTGGTATGAACTTTTCGTATGATAATTTCTGGTATGAACTTTTCGTATGATAATTTCTGGTATGAAATTTCTGGTATGAAATTTCTGGTATAAAAATTCTGGTATGAGTTTTATTTTTGGTATGTAAATTTCTGGTATGATTTTTATTTCCGGTATGTAAATTTCTGGTATGTAAATTTATGGTATGAAAATTTGGTGTAAAAAACTCTAGTATGACAAAATTCTTGTATGAAAAAATTCTGGTATGAACTTTTCGTATGATAATTTCTCGTATGATAATTTCTGGTATGAAATTTCTGGTATAAAAATTCTGATATGAGAAATTCTGGTATGAGTTTTATTTTTGGTATGTAAATTTCTGGTATGAGAAATTTAGTCCAAAAAATAAAAAAAAATAATAAAAAAATAAAAAATAGGTAAGAAAAATAATAAATAATAAAAACAAATTCAGTAATTAAAAATTAAAACTTATACTTATTTACAAATAACAAACATCATTCATTCCTTTCTTTCTAAATAGAAGGGTTAATAATTTTTACCTACTATTAAATAAAAGTGGTAAAAAATTTGGGGTACACTTTCTTAAACAAAAACTCAAAAAAGCCTAGTAAGTCAAATTCTCCCGATTTTTATTACTTTTTATTGTCAAGTATTAATTGTACTTTCTATTAGACAAATATAGTGAACACTCTTGACTTGATAATACTCCTAGATATAGTCATAAGTATATGATAAATTGGGTCAACAATTATGATGTTATTTTTTCTACTAAACTTGCAGACTTCTTAACATAAATATAAATTTACCTTCAACAAATTTAACTAATAATATACTCAAATAGAGATTTACTCACGTACAAAAATCTTTTTTATATATAATTATATTATAAATATCCGTGCAAGACACATACACAAAAATAGTTAACAATATTCAACAACAAGTTTGAGAGTAAAATCGATTAAAACTTGAAAACCGGATATGATTCTCCTTATTTGAACCAATCTTTGAAGTTGTGAACAAATTTGAGCGAAAATCTATTTTTGAATAAGTTTGTGAGTTTCATTAAGGTAGATCTTGGCATGTTCATGTTTTTAAGCTCTCCTACAAAGTTCGGTGTATGTTCTAGAGTCGTGTCTGGATTGCGGTTCTAGTGGTTTGCTTTCATGATGGTTTCTTTTGATGGAAGACTCTTCCCTGAATTCTCGTCTTTCATTTCCCCATGATTTCGTATCCTACTATACATGCATCCACCGGTGATATTCTGTTAGTGCTTGGCTCGCCCATTACCCCCTTCATCTTTGGGAGTTGCTTTGTTGTTGTCCTCCTCCGGCTTCACCTTTATTCTCTTTTTCTCCGTCGTGATCATCACGGACGTCTCCTCCTTGATCTTCGGATTTGATCAACACTATGCTCATCACTTTTTCCGGAAATTCAAAGCTGTAGCAGATAGTCTTGTTGCATGGTTTCGCATCAACGGTTGGTGACGAGGTGCTACCGGAAGATGTTGAAGACCTCATCCGTTTTAGATGTTTTGGGGTGACCGGTCTCTAAAGATCGGTCCCCTTATTTTTACCCTTTATAAAAACAATAATAGAAGTCTTAGTTTATTTATATTGTTATAATAAGAAAATAAATCTAAGTAGACTGATATGATGGGTCATGGACTGAGCGAGACGAGCTCTTCTTGGGGCGACAGGGGGCGGGGGCGGAGCCCCCCGTGGTACGGATTCTATTTTTTGGGTTATAAATAGATAGGTTTAGGGTTGTATACTTTTAATATACGAAAGTATATTGAAAACCCTAGCTGCAAGTTCCGTGCAGCAAAACCAAAAACGTTTTATCTTTTCTCGTTATTCCTCTGATTAACTCGTTCAAATCACAACAACTAGTATTTGAGCAAGGATGTTGATGGGTTTCATTGTAAAATTCGAGGTTCCACAATTCAACGGAATTGGAAACTCCGGTCTTTGGCAGGGACGGGTGAAGGATTTGCTAACGCGACAAGGAATGTTGAAGGTGTTGTAGGAGACGAAACAAGATTTGTTGAAAGACGACGAATGGGAGGAGATGTAGGAGAAGGAAACGTCGATCATTCGACTTTGTTTAGCAGACGAGGTAATATACCATGTTATTGATCTCAAATCTTGCCAAGAAATTTGGACTCAATTGGAGAAACGGTATATGTCAAAATCTATGTTTGGCAAATTGTATCTCAAACAGAGATTTTATGGGTTGCGAATGGTGGAAGGTTCTGAGTTGGTGAAACACGTGAATATCTTCAATCAAATTATTGAGAAATTGGTTCGGGTGGATATAAAACATGAGAATGAAGATAAAGTTATGATTTTGTTGTGTTATCTACCCTCTTCATATGAGAACCTATTGATGACGTTGACGTGTGAGAAAGACGAGATAAGTCTTGATATAATGTCAACAACGTTGCTTTCACAAGCCGAACAACGACAACATACCAGTGAGAGTTCTCAAAGTGAAGGGTTGTATGTTAGAGGCAACCAGGATAGAGGGAGGAAGAAAGAGAAGCAAGAAGGAAGCAACAAGCAATCCCAAGGGTAAAAGGCCAATAACTTGTTACTTCTACAAGGAGGAGGATCATTTCAAACGTGATTTTCCTATCAAGAAGAAGAAGTATGATGATAAGAATCTTCAAAATAAACAAACATGCTATAGAAAGATGATTCAAATAGTGCAGATTTTGATATGCTCTATGGGATGTCAGAGAACTACTTAGATGTATGGATCATGGATACGGGTTTTTTTTCACATGACTCCGAATAGAGATTGGTTTGAGACGTACAAGTCTGGAACTTTTGGCTCTGTTTGATTAGAAGACAACAAGACTTGTGATGTTGTTGGCATTGGGCTGATAAAGGTGAGGGTGCGCGATAATGTGATCCGAACATTGAATGTTGTGTGTTATATTCAATATCTAAAGAAAAATCTGATTTCCTTAGGGACTTTGCATGTAAAATGATTCTATTTCAAAATAAAAAGGAATGTGTAAAGGTGAACAAGAGGGATATGACGGTTATGAAGGGGCAAATTACATCGGGTAATATCTACCGGTTGGCAGGGAGTACCGTTGCATGCGAGTTGCAGCCGTGGTTTCTGAATCAGATTGCACAACTTTGTGGCCTATGCGCTTGTGTCACATTTGCAAAAAGGGAATGACTGAGCTTCACAAGTGAGGTCTCCTGGATGGTGTTAAGAGTTGTAAGATCGACTTTTGTAAGTTTTGTGTGATAGGAAAACATTCCAAGGTGTCTTTTACGATAAGTCAACACAACACATGTTGAATTCTTGATTATATGCATTTTGATGTATGGGGACCAACTGAGGTGTTGTCATTGGGAGGATCTAGGTATTACATCACTTTCATTGATGATTATTCAAGAAAAGTGTGGGTGTATTTTCTAAAGCATAAATATGAGGTCTTTAGCAAGTTCAAGTTGTGGAAGGCAAAAGTGAAAAATCAAACAGGGAGGAAAGTAAAGTATTTGATATCTGATAATGGGACAGAGTACATGGATTTTCAGTTTCAGAATTTTTGTGGTAAGCATGGCATTTAGAGGCATTATACAGTGCGGAAGACACCACATCATAATGGTGTTTTTGAGAGGATAAATTGTTCCATTACAGGAAAAAGCGAGGTGTCTTAGATTGAATGCAGGGCTTTCAAAGCATTTCTGGACAAAGGTAGTGAGTATGGTGGTCTATTTGATAAATAGATCTCCCCGGACTTCTCTTGACGGGAAGGTTTAGAGGAGGTATGGACGGGTTCAAATTTAGACTTATTAAATCTGAAGATTTTTGGCAGTCCAACATATGTGTTGATTCTAAGCATGTCCACGGGTCACGGGTCACCCGTGACCCGGTGGGAACCCGCCGGGTGGCAGGTACGGGTAAGGGTCGTTAGACCCTTACCCGTGACCCGCCCGGGTCGACCAGGTGTGTCGACCCGACGGGTCGACCCGTAACGGCTACTTTTTAAAAAAAAAAAAAAACAATTTAATATAATAAATCTAACCTAAAAACAATTCTATAAATACCCCAAACTCAATTCATCTCATCTCACACCAATTCTCATCATTCAATCATCTATTCACTCTCTCAATCTCTCCATAATTTCCAACTCTTACATTCAATTACTCTCCTAATCTCATATTCTCATTCTCTTATTTTTCATTTTACCACTCTTACTACTACATTCTATTATTCAAAAAAAAAATGTCTAGCCGAGGAATACGTTCCGTTAGCGGTGCCGGTCCTTCATTCGGTGAAAGTTTTATTCGAGGACGGCATTTCGTTAGCGGTCCTCCAACCGGTTCGGATTTAAGGCGAGACTTATTAAGTGGAGATCATGAGATCTTCGAGGAGGAGGAGGATATCACGGTATCACCTACTTTCCCCAACACCCAAGGATCCGAGACCCAATTCACGGAGGAGCCGGAGCCGGAGGAGCCGCCGTTGAACAACACTCAACTAACGGCGGCGGTCTTCCGATTTTGGTTTACAAAGGGTGCTCCCGATGCCAACGGAGTTTTCTATGCCAAATGCAATTTTTGTGTGACACAATACAAGCACAAAAAGGGAGAAGGCTACGGGAACTACAAGAGGCATATCCGGAACAAGCATCCCGAGAAAATGGGATTAGCACGAGGGCAAACACAACTTACCGGGTACGCATCTACTTCTAACCAACCTCCTTCTCTATTTACATATGATCATTCTTCTTCTATGGATGCATTTTCGGAAATGTTGGCCGTAGATTCTTTAGCATTTAGTTTTGCACAAAATGTTGGTTTTAATAATTGGATGCAAAATCATGCTCAACCCGCATATAAACCGATTTCTCGCCAAACCGCTAAAAGAAAAATGATGCATAAATATAAAATTCGTAAAGAAGAATTGATTAAATATTTTATGGACAACGGTGATATTCAAGTTTCTATTTGTAGTGATATTTGGACCGACGGTTTTCAAAAAAATTCATATATGGGTATTACTTGTCATTTTGTTGATAAATTTTGGATTTTAAACAAAAGAGTTTTAGCATTACGAGTTTTCAACGAACAACACACCGCCCAAAATATTGCCCGTTTGATTGCAAATGTTTTGGAAGAATATAGATTAGTTTCACGAGTTTTTTCAATCGGTTTTGATAACGCCTCCGCTAACACGGCTTCCATTAGAGATTTAACCAACTATTGTAAGCTGACGATTGGAGGTAAATTTTTTCACATTAGGTGTGCCGCTCATATTTTAAACTTGTGTGTTCAAGACGGTTTAGCATATGTTGGAGATTTAGTACAACCTATTCGAAATATTCTTAATGAACTTTGGTCTAAAAAAAGTGTACGTAGTAAATGGTATGCATATTGTAAACAAAATAACGTTTATCCTAAAAAATTTCCAAAAGATGTTTGTACAAGATGGAACTCTACTTACAAAATGATCTACAAATCATATGAATATCGAGAACTTTTAAGTAGTTTTGCCGCACAACATATTGACGGTGATTTTGTTTTCGGTGAATCTTGGGTTTTAGCAAGAGATGTAATGGAGGTTTTCAAACATTTTTATGATGCTACTAACACTTTTAGTTATGTTTATACACCAACTTCAAACATATTTTGTTATGTAGCAATTAATATTGCATTTGCAATTCAACAAGGTCTTTTAATTGAAAATATTTCACAAGCTATTTATTCAATGCGAAGTAAATGGTTAGCTTATTATACAACCATTCCCGATGTTTTTCTTGTTGCATTTGTGTTAGACCCTAGACGGAAAATGGATGGTTTAAAACAATTTTTAGAAAGTTATTATGAATTTTTAAGTTTACAACAACATCCCGATTGTCATGTTTCTACCATAATTGGTAATGTTAGAAAATTATTTGATGAATTATTGGCTCAATATCGTATTTCCGATCGAGGTCAATCTTCTCAACCCCCTCCTCGCTCTTCATCTTCAAGTTCATCTAAATTTAAATCAATGGCTAGAGATTTGTTTGGCCCGAAAATGGCAAAAACCACGTCGAGTTCCAACTCGGAACTCGACGAATATCTAACCATTTCTTTTGAGTTTGCCAATGATGAAGAAGAGGAGGATTTCAACATATTAGAATGGTGGAGCCGACTGGAAAGAATGAGGTTCCCTACCCTCTCAAGGATCGCGGCACAAATTCTCGTCGTTCCCGCCTCAACGGTAGCGGTTGAGCAAACCTTTAGCCGGAGTGGAAAGGTGCTCGATCCGACGAGATCAAACATGTTCCCGAGACGTTGGAGGCACAAGTCCTCCTAGACGATTGGAGGAAAGCTGAAATGCTGTAATGCCCATTTATTGGGTGCGTTTTTTTTATATATTTATTTTTCCGACTTCTATCGATATTTTTATTAGCTTAAATATTTTTAAAATGTATTTTAAAAATAAAATAATATATCCGGAAATTTATTTTGATAAATTCTAGGCCAACCGGATATTGACCGGTTCCTACCTTTTTCGGTAGTTCTATTTATTTCGTTTTTTGTCTCTAACCCGGCAAGATAAGACAACTGGGCCTATCAAGACAGGCTAACCGGGCCATCAAGATAGGCCAGCTGAAACATTCTACTATTCTAGAATGAAGCAAGTTGGGCCGCCCTGTAACCCCTTCCCTTGGCACGCCTTGCTTCCCTTACCCTAACCCTAACTCCCTTCTCTCACGCAGCTTCTCAGGAGAGTCAGCCTCCATCCCTCTCTTCTCAATCTCTCACCGCCGGATCTCCCTCTCTTCTCAATCTCTCAACCACCAAATCCCTATTGTAACCTCCAGCCGCCTCCACGCTGCTAGGCTGAAGTGCCGGATCTCCTTACTTTCTCCTCTCAACCGCCGTGCCTTCTCCAATTCTGCCACCCAAGTCCAAACGCTTGCTAGGACTGCTCTAGGGCTCCTGTTCCGCCTCCGGATAGCTGTAGATCCGGCCACCCCGTGCAGTGCCAGGCCGGAGAAGAACGCCCTTCGTACCTCCTTCTATTCCGCCTCCAAATCGCAGCAAATCCGGCCACCTTGTTCCGCGCCAGGCCAAGGGGAAGAGATGACCGCCACCCCTGTCATCTCCATTCTGTTGCTCCGGCCGGCGTGTCTTCTTCTTGTTCGACCGCAGATCCGACGCCGAGGGAGATTTCGCTAGGGCTCACCGCTTTCCACCGCCAAGGACCGTCGTTGAGGGCATTGGGCCGCCGACTGCAGTGCAAATCCGGCCATGCTTGCCATCCTCTTCTCCTTCGTCTTCGTTGTGCCCCAGCCACCGCATCGGCGCTTGTTCCGCCGGCCGTCGTCCGCCACCTCCTCTTTTCTCGCGGTGCTTTGGGTCGATTTTGTGTAAGTGTGTTATCCACTGCAGTAACTAGTTTGGGGATTTGTAAGTTTTAATCTTGATTAGTAGTAAGTGTATGTTTGGTATGATATTAATTATGTTGAAGGTCCGGCGAGAGTTTGGGTTGTACTTCGTAATTGAAGTTATAAAGAATGTCGGTATATGGAAGTTGATAGTTTCTATATCGAGTGGTTGTGAACTTATGATGGTGTGTATGGCACGAGTTAGGGAAGAAAGTTGTGAGTTGGTATGTGAGATGCATGTATTAAAAACGAATAGTATGACGGTAATAAAAGAAGGCTTGTTGGCTAACTATGCGGACGATTTGATAGTAGAACTATGCGGACGATTTGATAGTAGAGATCAAGAACATGGATAAGTTTTCTAAACTTTAATAATAACTTGTGTGAATAAATTATTTTAGTAGACTTTTCGTCATGACTAGAGTGTGGTAGTGAGTAGTTAGACTAAGTGTTCCTCGGAATTTTTGGGAATTAGTTGAAGGATCTTTTTTAAGGTTAAAGTTGGATCGATGTGAGTTTGGATAGGAAGTTTGGAAGGTAGAATCTATCAAAATCTTTAACCCTTTTCGTTTTAGAGTTGAGACTGTATGTCTTTAGTTATAGGAGAGGTATTGGAGCCGTCCTAGATTTCTAAGGTTTTCCGGGTCCTAGGGGTAAAATTGTCTTTCCTCATAAGAGAATCAATTTAGTACTTTTCTCGGATATTCATTGTTGACATAGAAGTTGGAACTTCTAGAGGTCGGATAATATATTGATATCAGTTTATGTTATGATCAGGCATTTGAGATTAGACTCCTATGGAGTCAAAGAATACCGTTGACTGAACTTGACCGGGTACAGGTAAGTCTTCGGACTTACTTAGCTCGTATTCTCTGTATTAGTTTCAATGCGTGTTTGGTGGTGTGTGTTTATTGCTTATGTTATAACATCTAAACCGGTAATAGGACCACCGACTTTATATGTTTATATTTGGCCCAAGTGTATGATAACGGGCGGTGACCGCTTGTCCAGTCCAAAATGGGGATGACTGGGAGGTGCCTTGCGACCAGCCCATCGGGTGATGCTGATCCGCATCAAGTACAAACCCGTATGGTGAAAGGGGACAAGGGCGAGATCTTTAAGATTCTCGTGTCACAAAAGAAGTTGAATTAGAACGGGATATGACCTAATAATAAAAAGATAATAAACCGGATTGTGTGTTTTGGAACATGTTGTGTGTTTATGATGCCTTATGTGTGTGTGTGCCAATACCATGATTCTAATGCCTTGAATGCTAGCTAACGGTTTTATACCGATATTGTTGTAGTTGCCTTGCAGGTTAGGGGCGCGGCCGAGAGATCCGGAAGAGTGGTCAGCCGGGGTCCGTACATTTTAGGATGGGTTTTGGGGGTTGTTTTTATGTATTGTTTAGGGTATTATGTATGTCGCGTGTATGGCGGTTGCCTTTAGCGTTGTATCTCGGCTGAAGTCTTTCGTTGTTTTCTTTTGGGGTTCATATCATTGCATTAAAATGAATTTCGGTTTTGCCTTTATTTGTGTCTTGTTGTAAGATCCGGTGAAATTGTTGTCAGGCTAAGGGTCGGAACCCATTGTGAGGTCTCCGCCCTAGCATTCCGAGTCCCGCGGATTCGGGGTGTTACAAATGCGAACACAAAAGAACAACCTCTCGGCGGAGGAAGGCGACGAAGATGACGACGAGCGACAACAAACGCCATCGGATGTATCGGCGGGAGAGTCCGACTAAGGTAAGGGCCAATCGGGGATATAAACAAAGGTAAGAGAACTACGTGGGCTTTGATTCATCCTCCCCGAGAGGATACGTAGGCAACCGGGATTCCGGTTCAAGCCCAATTCTTCCCTTTTTTTAAAAAAAAAAGTTTAAGACTTAATTACTTAAACTTAAGTAACTTAAGTTTAAAAAAGAATTTTATAAACTAATAAATAGAGGACTTAAACTTAGAAAAATTGGACTTAAACTTAACTTAAGTTTAAGTCCAATTTTTCTAAGTTTAAGTCCTCTATTTATTAGTTTATAAAATTCTTTTTTAAGTTTAAGTCCTATTTTTTATTAGTTTATTTTCTTCTCCTTTTTAAAGTTTAAGTTCAATTTTTATGTTATATTTATTTTCTAATTTTTTTAAAGTTTATTTCCTTTTTTTTTTTTTAATCTTACGTGGCCGACCCGTCGACCCGGCGGGTCCGACCCGTGGACATGCCTAGTTGATTCCAAGTGATGAGCAAACAAAGTTGGATACAAAGTCTAAAAAGTGCATCTTTCTAGGTTATGAGAAAGGTGTGAAGGGTTTCAAGTTTTGGGATCATGTTACAAAGAAATGGATGATTAGTCGAGATATTGTATTTGATGAGCAGGCAATGCTTCTACATACCAAGGAAGTTGAAAAACCTACAGTTACAAAGACCGAATCCAAATCAGCAGTGAAGGTGGAGCTTTCAGATTCTAGCACACCTACACTAGCAGGTGATAAGCATGATGTAGATCAACAACAGATAGAGAGTCTTGTTTGTGGTAGAAGAAGACGCTTCACAAGGGCCCCAATTAGATATGGTTTTGAGGAGATGGTCAATTATGCTCTAGTCATTGACGGAGATGAACCATCCAACTTTTGAGAGGCTATTCATAGTCATGATAAAGAAGGATGGGTAGGTGTTATGGCTTAGGAGATAGAATCTCTTCATAAGAACTGGACGTGGGAGTTGGTTCCTCTTCCGGCAGTAAGGAGGGAAATAAGATGCAAATGGGTGTTCAAGAAGAAGCAAGGTATGTCAGAGAAAGAAGGGGTGAGGTATAAGTTACGACTAGTAGCAAAGGGTTACTCATAGAAGAAGGGATTGATTATGATAAGATTTTTTCGCCTATGGCCCGACGCACGTCTATCAGATTGGTGTTGGAACTAGTAGCTAGCTGGGATTTGCATCTGGAGCAAATGGATGTGAAGACAACTTTCCTTCATGGTGGTTTGGAGGAGGAGATCTACATAACAACCATAGGGTTTTGTTCAGACAAAAGAGTAGAAGCTTGTATGCAAGTTGACGAAGTCATTGTATGGTCTGAAGCAGGCTCCTAGGTAATGGTACAAGATGTTTGACTCTTATATGCTTCAAATAGGCTACTAGAGATGTGAGTATGATACCTGCGTTTATGTAAGATATTTGAATAATGGATCTCCCTTGTACCTTCTATTACATGTTGATGACATGTTGATTGCTGGAAAGAATGTTGATGATATTATTGAGTTGAAGACCTTGTTGAGCAAGGAATTTGATATGAATGATCTTGATGTTGCAAATAAGATCCTTGGCATGGAGATTCGTAGGGAGAGAAGTTCTGGGAGGTTGTAGTTGTCTCAGAAGACTTACCTTGGGAAAGTGTTTGACATATTCGATATGACCAACTCCAAGTTTGTTAGCACTCACTTCAAACTCTCCTCAGCTTAGTGTTCGAAGTCTGATGGAGAAATCAAAGATATATCCAAAGTTCCTTATGCAAGTACAGTTGGTTGCTTGATGTATGATATGGTGTGTACAGGACCTGATTTGACCCAAGCCGTTAGTCAAGTGAGCAAGTATATGTCTAATCATGGGAGAGAACACTAGGCGGCCGTCAAGTGGATTCCCAAGTATTTAAGGGGTACTACTAACCATGGAATTATGTTTGGTAGCCAGGAAGGTGATCCTTCAATTGCAGGGTATGTTTGATTCATACTATGCCGGTGATCTTGACATACGGAGGTCCACTATAGGGTATGTCTTTACTCTTGCTTGGGGGTCTATATGTTGGAGATAAGTTTTTCCAGTTTGTGGTGACCTTGTCTACTATTGAGGCAAAGTACATGGCCTTAGAAGAGGCAACTAAGGAGGCACTGTGGATTAAGGGGATAGTGAAGGAACTTAGGGGGCGTTTGGTTGGAGAAGCGGAATGGAAACGGAATCATTCCGTTGATAGGATGAATTTAGTCAATTCTCATGTGTCTATTCATCCACAAAAGATGTCTCAATTGAGGAGTCTTCCTCATCCTCCATACAAAATTTGTTTCCATTCCCCCATTTTATTACCCTATAGGGTATTAAAAACATCAATTCCTCCTTCCTCCACTTGCATTTACACTAAAAAATGAGATTATTTTCAATGATGTTAGAGGTGTACATAGTGTATAATGTCACGAATATGGACTTGATTCGTTTCCGTTTCCATTCCATTCCCTTCTCATGCAACCAAACGAGGGGTTAGTGTTGAGCAAGGTAAAGTTGAGGTACATTTTGATAGTTAGAGCGCCATATATTTGGTTAAGGATCAAATGTACCATGCTCGGACTAAACACATTGATGTGAGATTTCACAAGATTAGAGAGCTAGTAGCTTCTAGTGAGATCATCCTGAAGAAGGTGCATACTTCTCAAAATGCGGCCGATATGATGACCAAGCCGGTTACCGCAAACAATTCAAGCATTGCTTGTATTTGGCTCATGTCACTCGTTGTTAGATGAGTGAATAAGACCCCTTGTTGAGAGAAGTAAGAAGGATCTAGCGTACAAGGCCCTAAAGTTGTTGTGTGTTCCCAATTTTGTATTAGATTATCTTGTCTAGGTGGAGATTGCTATAACAAGACAATAATCCAGGTAGACTGATAGAATGGGTCATGGGCCGAGTGAGACGAGCTCTTCCTAGTCGGGTAAGGAGGGAAACATATACTGTGCCCATGGATTAATGGGCCCGGGAGGACAGGGGGTGCGGGGGGGGGGTTACTGATTCTATCTTTTGGGTTACGAATAGATACGTTTAGGGTTGTATTCTTTTCATCCACGAAAGTATATTGGAAACCCTAGGTGTAAGTTCCACGTAGCAAAACCAAAAACGTTTCCTCTTTTCTCATTATTCCTCTAATTAACTCGTTCAGATCACAATATATATATATCCACACACACAATAATTTTAGGGCGTTACTTTCCTTCTCGGTGGGTGCAAACTTTTTTTCTCCATATTTTGCAAATAAATGACCTTTTTGTTGTTGGAAATTTGTTTATAAGAGTAGAAGATGAAGTGTTGATGCGGCTTGTTGTGGAACAAAGGAGAGGTTGCTTGTCTGATGTGGCCTACTGCGCAAAGGAGGGATATTTGCTCGTGTTTGGTTGTTGTTTGTCCACACTCGACGAAAGTAGAAGAAGATCCAGCTACTGATCAGTTCCAAGACGAGAGGAAGAGAGGTTGATGTTATCGATTACTCCATCCATTGCTGTTGCAGTGTCATTGTTGTTGCTTCACGAGGGAGCTGTCGTTGTTATTGTTGTTGTGTTTTGTGTTGTTCAAAGGAGGAAGATAGGGTTCTTTTGTGCAAGGAGGGAGGTGAGGGCTGCGTTTTATGTTGTTGCTGCAACAAGGTAAGAGAGGCCAACTGCGTTTTATGTTGTTGCTGCAACAAGGTAAGAGAGGCCAACTGCGTTTTATGTTGTTGTTGCTGCAACAAGCTAAAGGAGGTGAGTTGCATTTTATACTGCTATTGTTGCTGCAACAAGGTAAGGGAGGTGAGCTGCGTTTTATGCTGTTGTTGCTGCAACAAGGTAAGTGAGGTGAACTGTCTTCTTTGACTTTTGGGAGGATAATGAGTGGATAAGGTTAGGGTTATAATAAAGTTTGTTTGGCTAAGAGAACTAACCATATGAAAACAAGTGGAGAAGAGAGAGTAAGACACATAAAATTACGAGAAAGATCGGAAATAAAATCGAACCGGGTTGATCCCGATTTGATTATGTCAAACCATATCATATAGAAGTCTTAGTTAACTTTATTCAACAACAAATTTGAAGTAAAACCGATTAAAATGTAAAAAAACGTGATAAGCATATATTTTTTGAATGGAAAACGTAACAAACATGTGAAATCATCTTAGAAGTCTTAGTTTATTTATATATATTTTACGATAAATTTACGAAAAAGCTAAAGACACGAGTTTGGTTTTACTAACGTAAAATACAAACGCATTCCGATGACGCTCAACCAATAAAAAAAAAAAATTCAAGAGCCAACGCTTTCCGACGGCGCTCAAATCTTAAAAAAAAGGCAAAAGTAAGAAAAAAAAAGGGTTTTGGGCGCTAGCCCCATGCGCCGGCGTCCAAATACCTACTTTTTCTAGTTTTTGCCTAATTTTTTTTTTATTTTAAGATTTGAACGCCGTCGGAAAGCGTTAGAGCTCAAATCAATTTAAGCGCCAACGTAAAACGTTTATATTCAATACCAAGTAAATTCAAAATTGTGTATACATCACGCCAGTGTGACTTTTCTTTTCGGTTGGTGCAATTTTTGTCATATTTTGCAAATAAATTACCTTTTTGTTTCTTGTTGCAAATTCGTGTATCCACATTCCAGAAGGCTCGGTTCAGGAATCGTGATTTCAAATCTTTCACGGCACGGCCTTTGCCTATTTGGGTGTTGAGAGTGGAGACAGACAGAGAACGAGACCTCTGAACTTTCCCCTCGTAATTTCTCTCAATTCATACCTTTCTCCTCCCTCGATTTTTTTATTCAAGTGGTGTAGTTCTGCAAATCGAGTAGAACCCTAATTTTCTGATTAATTGCATGCTCCATTTCCAATCAGGGCCTGCTCTTTTTCCCTTTGTAGTGATCGATTCTTCTTAAAATTTTATTTTTCAGGCTCGGAAAGATGACTCGAGTATATATTGGCAATTTGGATCCTCGCATTACTGAGCGAGAGCTTGAAGACGAGTTTCGTATCTATGGTGTTCTTCGCAGGTTTTATCTCCTTCATTCGCTTTCTCTCTGTGCATGTGATTCTTTAATTGTTTGATGCATTTTGCTACATGCTTCATCTTGAGTGATTGAGTTTTGGGAAGGTTGTGCTGATGCTGCGCGTTAAATCACTTATCCATACAGAATGGGAAATCTTGGAAAATAGATAATGTCGGGCTTAGTTTTGTGTTGAGTGTACCTTCTTCTTTTTTTCCCGATGTTGTATCACTAGTCGTTGTTTTGGTGAACATTGCCAGTTGCTAGTATTTCGTTACCAGCTTAAAAATATTCATCTGCTTTCTCGAGTGGTGGATGTACCATGGTGCTACTAATGATATCGCGTAAGTTAAACTTATTTCAATTTGAAGGCCTGAACTTTAAGCTCATGTGTGTCTCCCAGCTCAAAAAATAGGCTCTGATAGCCTCATCATCCTGCTACGTAGATGTTGGATTCGCTATGTTGTACATGCACCCTCATTTCATTATGTCGGTTCTTCCTTGCATTTAGGTAGAATTTATTACATTGACATTTTGTTTTAAATCGAATGGATACAGTGTATGGGTTGCTCGAAGACCTCCAGGTTATGCATTTATTGAGTTTGATGATCGCAGGGATGCACTTGACGCTGTTCGTGCTTTAGATGGTACGTGGTGAAATTTTACCCCTTGCCTCTTTGTTGGAGAATTTGCAAACTGCAGTTTGGGGTTGTGCTTCATTGATGTATGAATGGAAGGTTGATGTGTCCAAAATATTGTCTGAGAAGTAGAGTTTAATAAATGGCAAGCTTGAATCAATTGCATGCATCTTTCTCTAAACAAAGCCTGATAGGATATATTCTACAGAATTGCTTCTGTTGTGAGACCTTGAAGTCTGTCTTTTACACCCCTTGCTTATATTTCACCTTTTGAAACAGTAGACACTCCTTTTCTGATGATTCTGTCTTGCTTTGTGTTCTGTGTATCACAATTTGTATATGCTCACTTTGATATTGCTTGAAGTTAATGGAAGTTCATGTACATGTCTATTGGCCTTGGGTGCTGACATCCTCTCTTACTTTTCTTTTTTCCCCATGTTCCTTTTTCTATCTTCTGATGAACCAGTAGCATTTTCTCCATGTTTCATTTGCTTGATTTCAGCTTTTCATCCTTGCAAAGACATGCTTTTGGTCTAGCTCGCCACGTTTCCGAAACGGGACAACATGTGAAACGTCATCTATGAAACGATACGCGAGCAAACGGCCCATTGACCAGACAATTGAGGAAATGAAACGTGATAAGAAAAAGAGAAACGTGATTGGAAACAACAGAAAACGTTTTTTGGGTTTAGGATATGAGTCCCTTTGTCTCAAGCATCTTCCTATTCCAGTCTCTCTACGCAAGATCTGGCCTATGATCACCAAACTGCTCAGTCCTCATGCAAAGAACCGGTGGGGCTGTCACTTGCTTTAGTGCCCGCCCTATCACAGCCCCCTTCCCACCCTCCCAGTCTCTCTAACACTCGGATCCTACCTCCGCTCTTCAATGTTTTCATTTCCTTCTCACTAACTCTCAGTTCTTCATTATCTCTTTCTTCTGAGCCTCTCTCACCTCTAAATATCCTATTCTCTCAGACTTTTTACCGTCTCCCTCTCAGTTATACTCACTGCTCAGGCTGTCTCTCAGTCTCTGAGATTCACTCATATTCTTTATCTCTTTTTCCAGATATCTGATAGGAGATTCGAGATTGGATATGAGTTCATAACTCCGTTGAGTAATTTGAGCGATTGACAATACTTCCTCCGTTTCAGTTTAAATGTCCTTATAGCTTCAAATACTTTTTTCAAAATAATTGTCCAAATTAAAATATTTAACATCAAGAATTTCTAAAAATGAACACAACACATTTATTTTTCTTGTAATTTGAAGTTTTAGTTATTGTTTTCAACCCTTTACATTTTCATTAATTAAAATCATAAATAAAAGACCCCCTAATCTCTTTCTGTAGTTTGAAAATTATATTTTTGTTGTTTTCTTCTTTTTCCTTGTAGTTTCTTTTATTTTCTTAATGTATGAAAAAAAAAATCTAAAGGGGCTATTATGTTGAAACAAAGGGTGTTTTGATTAATGTTCTCTTAGAACATGACACTATGTTAATCTTATTCAGACCTTATCTCTCAAACTAGCATGTATTCCTCAAATGTAGTTATTTTACTCATCTTTTTTATGATGTATATGTTTATCTTATTTAGACCACTAAAATAATATGTGTATTATGTTGATGTTTCCTAAGAGTTTTTGGATTGACATTTCCCGTTTTCGGGTAACATAGCTAGCACTTAGTAAAAGTGTTTATCATTGACAGGAAAGAACGGCTGGCGGGTGGAACTTTCTCACATGGGTAAGGGCGGTACCCGTGGTAGCCGTGGAAGGGGTGGTGATGAGGACTCAAAGTGCTATGAATGTGGTGAACCTGGTCATTTTGCCCGGGAATGTCGCCTAAGATTTGGATCTCGTGGCCGCCGCCGCAGTCCTAGCCCTATAAGACGCCGTAGAAGTCGAAGTTATGATCGGAGGTATGTTTTCAGATGCTCGTAGATTTGTATCTATCAGCTTCTTTGTTGATCATGACCTACCCTCTTAGATTGTAAAGTGCAAATTTTGAAAACATTTTTTCCCAATTTGTTTTTAAGTTTCTGGCCATATGCGCAGCTTCCTTCTTTTAATGCTGTTTGTACAAGTCATAAAGTACAAATATTCTAAGCATCAGCTGGAACTGTTACGGCTGTATGATGGTGCTGGATTTTGTCTCTGAGTGCTTTTTAAGTACTTGCAACCTTAGTTTTCTGCCTTACATTTTTTAACGTCTTGTTTCTGTTCTTGTTTTGGCCATGGGTTATTTAAGGCGTTATTGAGATACATTTTGTGATAATTGCTTCCATATTGAACTGTAACTTCTAAAGCGAGCCTTATTACAAAAAGTTCAATTATTTATATTATTGATTGGGGCATTTGGGGTTACAGCCCTCATGGTAGGAGGTCTCCTGCACATCGGCGTAGCATTTCGCCTCCATACAGACGTGGGCGCAGCTACAGCAGATCACCTCCTTACCGTCGCACTCGCCGTGCTTCACCTTATGTCAACGGGTACTCTCCATGCTTCCACCTTCCATCTATTTTTGTTTGCACCATACCGTTTTAGTTTGTAATTGTGCATACTGAAAGCCCTTATATCATAGGATTTTTTTCCCCCTCTCAATTTAGTGGAGAAGGGTGTGGGATATAGAAACATTGGTTGCTAACCCTGTTATGTTGCAATATTGATGACCATGACATGTGATTTAGATGAAAATTGGGGATCAACACAAGGTCAAATTCTCATAGAAAGAACTCATAAACACAAGTATAGACATGATCTTAAAAAAACCCCAGGGTAATCCGCTAATCTGCCAAGAGAGCAACTCTCTGGCTAAAGAAGGAAAAAGCCTTTTATACATCTTTTCTGGATACATAGCATCATCATGTTCTAAAGCCCTTATTTATAGAATGCTAAATTCTAATGCCACAGTAGGTGACAGTATGCTAATTTCATCAGCCATAACAGCTTCCAGTAAGAGCACATGGTCCTTTCTTCTAGTGTAATCCTCTTAATTCTTTACTAGCACATTTTGTATCCTAACAACATGTCAGGTTGAAGCAAATTTCTCAAAATCTAGATGTTGGATTAATTAATGTTTTCTCGTTAAATAGATGGTGCAATAGTGGCGGCCATAAATTAGCAGGCCGAATGTTTTGTCATTGCATTGTATTTCACTGCTATCTTCTCAATTGAATTACTTGCTGCATTATCTGATGCAATCTTTTGGATCTTAGGGACTAATGCGGAGTGGGGTGAAGAGTATTATTGTAGAACAGCAGTTGAGGATGGTAAATGGTGGTAGTACTACAAGACTCTTGATCAACAAATATTATGGTAATTTGTGTCCAACTTAACGAATGGAGATTGCTATAAACTTGGCTTTGTATGTCAGTCTAGGTTCAAAATGGACGTGTCTATTGTCTTGCCTCAGTTGCTGAACTTTGGAGGTCTCTGTTCTAACTAACATCCGTTGTCTTTTTCATGTTCGTAAATCAAATATGTGTGACTAATATGTATTGCATCAGTATTTCTGAAAGTTTCCACATTGTCTGTTTTGAGGTGTGGCATAGGCTGTAGCAACAACATCATTTCGTCTCTTACTGCTAATGGTTCCTCCCATCTCTGCTTTCCTGAACTGCCACTGCTTATTGTTGCTCCCCGTCTGTTGTTGCTTCCTGATTTTCCGCACCATCATCTGCTTGTTCTCTGTTTCTAGACGAGCAAAATTATCATATGCCTACAACCGATATTTGAGCGGGAGTCGTTCATAACTTCCACACCTTAAGAGTCGGCACACTGGTCATGCCTTTTATCAGTACAGCATGTCCAAAGGCCTGGCAGGTAAGGTTAACCTGCATCTATATTCCTGTCCCGGAATGACTTGGTTTAACAAATTTTCTGATTCAGTCACCTAATAGTTTTATTGAGTGTGTTTGGTTTTCCATTTAATTAGTCACAATTAAGCAAGATATAGTGCGGAATAAAACTCTACAGTCCAAATTGGAGGTGTAGTGATATTACGTCCAAATTGGATTAAAACTCCTTCTCTCGACCTCCTTCTCTGACACTTCAATAAATTGAGATGAGGATTATGCATAATATTTACTGGAGGTGTAGTGATATTAAGTCCAAATTGGATTAAAACTCTACAGACCATAAAAACCTAGATTAAAATGTATTATTCATTATGGATAATTAGTATTTTGTTGTAGTTAGTACTACTTAAAGTCATCAACCAAATACAACACTTTCTGCATAATATTTACTTGTGTTTTTGTTCTGGTATTAAGTGTGAGCTTAAATGGTGTTCGAATGCGCACACTTTGCCTAACCTGACCGTTGTTGTGGTTGACTTGGTTATGTTTTCTACTCGTATGAGCAGCTATGGTGAACATGATTGTGTAATTTGCTTGCTTTTGTGTATGATGTATTTGTTGCTCAAAGTTTGATGATTGTGTTGGTTGCCAAACTTGCCATATCCAATAATGGAGTGTCGTGCTTTGGTTTGTGGTGTCCTTGTGGGGACTAGGGATGTCGATGGGTCGGATATGGGTCGGGGAGTATCATATTCTTTCCCATCCCGTTTAGTATAATGCCCCCCGTCCTCATCCTCATCCTCATCCTCATCCTCATCCTCATCCTCATCCTCATCCTCATACTCGTTCGGGTATTGAAAATTGTCCCTATCCCCGTCCCCGTCGGATATTCGTCCCCCGTCCCATTTTAAAGTTTAGAAGTTTTCCCCGCAAAATTCCCCATCTATGTCGGATATTTGTCCCATAGATAATCATTGTGACATGTATTCAATACTAATTCTCAATGCAACAGATACTACATTATATGAAGTGGTGATCCTGTTATGTATATATGCTCATCCTTGTAGGTAGTAGGTACGCAACGTGCACCCCAATGCCTTGATAGCCAAAGCATTCTTGACCATTGTTAACAATTGCTTTTGCAATTTACTCTAAGGAAGGGATTATTTTGTTGCAGTGTTGCACCCCTTTATCAAATTCAGCGCATTTTAATTGTTCTCAATCACTTACTTCAAATAAAACCAATTACAATAGAAAAAGAACTATTCATAACTGTAAAATCAAAATCTGTTGAAATTCAATGTTTAATCTCATGAAAATAACAGACTCTAAAACTTACAAATAAAACCAATAATAGTAGAAAGAACAATTCATAACTGTTCTCAACCATCACTACCACAACACACCATTAACATGCCCACTATAATAGGTAAGCATTTACTTCACTTAGCATTAGCATAATTTACACATAATAATCATACAAAAATATAACCTTAAAATATTTTTTAAATACATTTTTGTGTAAGTAGGATTGTAGGAATGAGTATGATCCTCTTAATTCTTAAAAGCATAAAAGTGTATATAATTTGAAATTTAAAAATCATCGGCAATTTAAATTTAAACACAATTTCTAAATTAAATTTCAATTAAACTTGTACTACAATGAAAGTCTAAAATAAACACAATTTTTTTTGGGTTCCCCGTCAGATTCCCCACCGAGTTCCCCATCGAGGTCCCCCACCGAGTTTTCCGCCGGGTTCCCCATCGGATTCCCCGTCTGGGTTCCCCATCAGATTCCCCGTCGGGTTCGGGTTCGGATCGGAGAGCGGGGCGAATACCCCTATCTTCATCCCCGTCCCCATACCCAAGTGGGGAATCAATTTTTAACTCGTCCCCGTACCTGTACCCGTTTAAAATCTCCATCCCCATGACGGGTAATACCCGCAAATTTCGGGAAATCCTCAACCCATTGACACCCCTAGTGGGGACCAAATTTTTTAACATTATACGTCAATTGAATAGTAAGATCAATTTTAACAAACCTCTCACTTTTCAATTTTCTCTTTGTCGCTTTAGCCTAAAAACACAACATGGTTTTCAGCCACATCTATAAAATATATCATTAATTTTTAATCTATCTTATCATATTATATTATTATTATTATTATTGTTTTCTCTTTTGCTTTAAAAATATGTGTTACTACTCTTTTGCTTTAATTGCCATGGACTAGAAAAAGGAGGATGAAGTTGAGTTGGAACACATTTTAGATATAGTCTTAACGGAAAGGAACTTTTTTTTTTTTTTGTTAGAAGGTCTAGTAACCTCCTCCGTATATCTAGTCGCGCATACTATATATATATATAAGGATTAGTGATCATCGCTCGGGATCAGCAGACAAAAGGTCCATTATACCCTCGAGAGTCAATCAATACACTTAATCAAGAGGAGTGTTAAAAGAATACTAGTTAACGCATCTGCATATTTATTCGTCTCACGGTAGACATGTCGGAACTGCACATACAAAAAGTCTTGGCATTTAAGCACTAGATTAAAGAGAGAAGGTGACGCCGAAGAGAGCAATAGAGGAGAGTTATGACCAACTGAGAGTCCAATTTTAAGATCACAAACTGGAAACCGCTCTCCCAACAAAACTTTAGTGTATGCAACACATCATATAGTTTAGCCATATGGACACTACATAAACCGAGGTTAGCTCCAAAGCCCGCATGCATCCTCCCTCATGAGACTTAATGAAACCCGTAACAGTTGCATGGTCTTCCACGTCTTGAACTATTCGTGTTAATTTTCTCAAATCCTAGTTGAGGAGCCTCCTAAGCAATATCCACGATAGAGCGTTGAACTTGACAATGTCCCTTGTTCTAATCCATACGCAGGTAGATGCTCCATGACCCTGTCCCAAACAAATTTAGACCGGTCGCCTACCTCCAAAGCTCCTTCGATTTTTTTGCATTTCGCTACTTCCAGGTCCACCACAAACCTACCACAAAAACCTCACTCCACAAAGAGTCAGTCATAACATAATGAGAGGATAGAACATTACCTTGAATCCATGCCGCAAATGGGAGCTCGTAGAAGGTATCCATGAAGACCTCTTCATGCAAGTGAAGTCAAAGACGACGGGTCACGCGACAATCCCGAAACAAGTGCACCAAAGTCTCCACAACCCCCTCGCAACAAGGACAAGCGTTGTAAGTGGCACCATCGTGGCGACACCTATCTCCATTAGTCATCACACCGCCGTTGAGTGCTTTCCACACGAAGAGACGCGCCCTCTCTTGTACTTGGATTGCCTAAAGAACATGGAATAAAATACCTTCGCCGGATTGTAAGCTTGTTGCTGGCGAGAGAAGAGTATAGACCGAGGCAACTGAGTAGTCCCCATCTTGCGACAAGGCCCAAGTTAGCTCTTCTTGTAGGGCTAAGGAAGAAACGAGGATGTTGTAGCAAACACTTCCTAAGAAGGCTGAATGTTTGCCAACTTCAACACCATAGCATAGGGAAGACGTTGGACAACGTCATCAAGAAGCCAATAGGAAGAAGCACTCCAATAGTGTCTAATAGGAACGATATGTGGGTAAGGGATTCTCATATCCACAAGCCTATCTTGTAGTGGTTCATCAAGAAGCCACCGGTCTTCCCAAAACCAGATGTCCTGACTATCACCCAAAGTCCATCGAATTCCAACTGGCATGGCACCCCTCAAACCACAGAGTATGCCAGTCCAATAAGCCGAAGGCGCCATGTGTAGGCGGTCACTTTGGATATATTTACTCCGTAAAGCCCGAACCCATAGTCCGTCTTTAAGAAAACATCACCCCAACTTACCAATATACGCTTGGTTAACTAACTATATATTCCTGAAGCTAAGTCACATTTCTTCGGTTTGCAAATAACAAACCAGGAAATAATATGCATCTTATGATCACTGTCAACATGACCCCAAATAAAATTCCGAATAATCTTCTCCAAACTACATAGCTTTGCATTCATATCCTCAAGAAGGAGAGTGAAAGTATCCTTGGCAATACATCTCTGCATGATAGGAACGCCAAGATAATTCCCAAGGTTGCGGGTAACATCAACCCCGCTAATAACAAACATATCATTGCACAAGTCTCGAGAGATGTTAGGGAAACAAAAAATTTAGACTTAGAAATGCTTACTCTAAACCTTGACGACTTGTAGAATAATTCAATCCAGACCATGATAACTCTCATTTGGCCAACCGGAGCCTCCACGTACAAGGTAATATCGTCCACAAAGAACATGTGAGAAAAATGTGGGTCACCTCTAGAAAGGAATATAAGCTTCCAATTGACTTGCTCCACAACCTCCAAAATCAAGTGATTGAGGCGCTCCACACATATGACAAATAGATACGGAGATAACGGATCACCTTGTTGGATTCAACGCCCAAGGATGAACTGATCAACTAACTCCCCATTCCAAAGCAACTAACCCGGGAAGAAGACAACACTCCCGTAGCATCCGATCCCAAGTAGGCGGAAACCGGGCCTGCCTAACAATATCCTCAACAAAATCCCGATGCAACCAATAATAAACCTTCTCAAGATCCAACTTCAACCACATACACCTCTTTACCTAACCGTTTCTACCGTTTCTTCCTCGTGGAACTACCTCATGTATTAGAACAATGTTTTCCTGAATATAACGGCCCGGAAGGAAGCTACCTTGCGTGGGACCAACTAGCAAATTCACAACACCCTGCATCCGTTGGATCAAAACCTTAGAAATAATTTTATAGTTGAACATTACAAAGAGCTATAGGCTTGAACTGACTTATGACATCCGATTTCCTTACTTTAACAAAAAGGGAAATCAAGGTTTCATTCATACCCAAGGTAAGGGTTGCTCCCAAAAGAATCAAACCATCTCCACGAGAACGGAAGAGCCTACCACATGCCAACACTTCTGAAAGAAGTTATACTTTTGTTTGTTGTAGGACCCCTCTACCTTGTCAAAGACATATTTTGATCACTCGGATTTTATAAATATGAGAGGTTACGATTTAATTTTTTATAATGATTTCTTTTTTGAGTTGACAAAAAAATTGTTTTTAATTGACAATAATTTTAGTGGATCTTAAGGGAAACAAAATAATATCCTAGAAAACATGTAAAAATAATATTGTGAATGCATAGCTTGTGACAACCTAGTTAAACATAAAATAATAAATTGTAATATAATGCTAGAATTGCTATTCGGTTAGACGAAATGAGGCAGTGTGAGTTGCTAACTGTTTCATGATTTTCCGGCTGACCAAATAACATCACTCTATAATGGTAGTCTTATTTATTAATGTAATAATTTTTCGTCTAACCGAATAACATCACTCTATAATGGTGGTCCTAGTGAGTATGCAAATTGAATAAGAATGGGTCATAGTGAGTACACGGGCCTGAGTACGTAATTGGCCATTTGTTCCGGATCACTCTACAATTGTTTTACTTGGTAGATTTCAATGAAAATATTGTCTTAAAATCTACTCATAGATCTCAATGAAGATATTATAAATGACTAATGACCGGAACTAATAGGGCATCCTCTTCTAGATCTTCAATACTTAAGGTCAAACAAACTTCCAAATGATCACTAGCTAGCATAATCATCAGATATTGTCGAAGATTTAAATCGATGGAGTCAAGCAAGAATATATTATCTTCAAATTACGGCGGTTGCAATACCTTGGTGATATTGTAATGAATTCTATTTTTTCCAATCCTCAAGTTTAAAATATCATCGCTTACATTAACAAGAGTTCATGTAGTAGCTAAGAAGGATCTCACTCTAACCTTCAATGTATGTTCAAACTCAAAGTAAATAATAACAAAATCAACTAGCAATTGGAAACCTCTATGTATCCCAAGGATGTCGCCAAATATATCAACATGATGGACCATAGATATAGCCTCCATGAACAATGTGAACTTCACATGCCGAATCTCACCTAACCTATGCTTATTACAAAGAGATAAAGGTATCAAGCTGATACTAGCATCCAAATCGCAAAGACAATTATGAGTCTCATTACCTATCAATCATCAAGGGGGCATAAAAACCTACGGGTCTTTAAGTTTAGGAGTATCTTATTTTGAATCACTACACAAAAAAAGCGATGTTTTAAAATGTCGTTGGAATAATTCCCTTTCCATTTAATAACCGCTTGTTTGACAAGATGTCTATTAATTACTTTGTACGTAGGCATTTGTTTTAAAATGTCGGTTTAGGGAATGTTGACGAGGGTTAAAACGTGAGTCTTAAATCACGCAAATAATTACAAGATCCATTATATGTAAAGGGAGTTAGGATCGTGCACAAGAAATGTGATTTCTTGCTTTGAGAAATATTAATTAAGAAATTAAATAAATAAAAACTAAATGTAAACATAAAGTGAAACAAAGCAAACAAGGACATAAACAAAGGAAGGTTGATCGTTCATAGAACAATTAATCGGCCAATGACTCAAACTTTTAATTAAAATAAACATATAACAAAATAGAAGGGAAAGTGGATCGAAAGACATGAAAATCCTTAGTAAGGATGATTGGCTTAAAGGGCATGTATCGATTGGTCACCTCAGAAATCAATGTAAATAGTAGTAGCTATATTAAGAGATGGAGAATAAAGAATATAGAATCAATCAATATAAAAGGTTTGGAATCCATATCACCCCAACATGCATATAAGAAAATTTTCAATTGACAATTTCACAATTGAATGTAAGTCTAGTTATGCGGAAACAACTTCGTTTAATTGTCACGTGGTTAAGACTTTGTTTGGTATACTTCAATGGATGTCCCGTAAATTGTCACGCACCCAATCTATCTTAGGTAAAGCCAGATTTGTCCCTAGAGGATTATTACTAAATCTATCTTATGAAAATATAGACTTGTCCCTAATGAAATCTATAAGCCAAAAATGTCTAAGTAGACGGCGTGAAATTTCAGCCCAAAACAAAAAGAGAATATAGGAGAAGGAAATGATGTCGAAGCAAACTCGTCGCGTAGTATAGTTGATCGGCCCTACTAGGTCAAGACGACCGGCCTAGTCCAGAACTTGGTCTTTGACGCTTTCTCTTTGATTGTGGTCATGTGCAGTGAGAAACGGCATATGGCCGATCAACATTATATTCCGTCGATCAATGCTCAATCTACGTGCTTCCCGGTTTCTTCATCTTTACTCTTGGATATCAGGTATTTCCGTTTTGACCTTGACTTCTTTGAGTACATGGAGATACTTAATATGTATAAGGGCACGTCTTCGTAGATAGCTCACATTAGCTTTGCAAACGCTGGGATACCTACAATTACATAAACTAATCAATTGATCTCCAAAGTAAATAAGAAGGAAATAGATTGATAAGCTATGTTATTGAGCTCAAATGATTTAATGAATGGAATAGAATGAGATTAGAAAAATACGCTAATTTGACTACTATCGAATACCTCATACTTGAATCTTATTTGTCATCAAGTAAGATCCGTAGATATCTTTATTAAGATGACTCCAATATTTGTCTCAAATGCAACAATATCAAACACTCAAACCTTATCATTATAACACATATCATATTACAAGGTTTAAGTCAAAGCTCATAAGTTTCATGACCATACAAGAGAATGTGTATAACTCTTTCACGTGTGTTTAAAGGATGTATATAATAACACTCAATCTCAACACATAAGCAATGATCATTAACCACAAGTTTACCAAGGCGTTTTCAACCTCCATCGCGTCACTTTTCTACAAGTACATTATGAATCAAGAGGTCTTTTATAGGTTATAATTTGGTTAGGTGATGAGTAAGGGTGAGGAGTTATTTTGGATTTGTAGTGCAATAAGATCTAGTAACTAAGATGTCTCAAAGCTCACGATTGACTTGATTACCACGTCCAATAGATCAAATCTCCTTCTTGCAATAGGCGGATTTCTTCACGCTTGGGTCACACTAGTTACGCTGTTTATTTCATCACTTTGTACTTTGAAAATTTTGATTCCCTTTTATTCTTCCCTTTTCAGCTAGGTCCACGTGATTAATAAATGTATATTTTGATATAACTTATGAGTATATGTTTTAATTCATATGTTACGGTAGTTTAAAGTTTTTAATGCAAGATGCGAAGCTGCGTATAAAATTGTTTTTATCTTATTTGTGCTTCTAGGTGTTGACCGCAAGACGCGAGAGTTGCGCGATTAATAGCTTAAATACTTACAGGATGCAAGAGTTGTGCAAGATTGTTTCCTTCATAGCATGACGAATATGATATTTAGATTGATATATTGTCAATTGAGAGTTAATATGCATAGTTGTGGTGATTTAGATCCTCAAACTCTTTTTTAATTGTCTTTGATATTATAACTTGGTTATTTTCGATATTACTTGTATTGGACCACATAGTGAAAAATACTTTATTTCTCTCTTTATTGCTACGATTTGTGTTTTATCGTCTTTTGAGTATTCGCCCGATCCCCTCTTGTCGGCCGATTTGTATGTTTTTCTTCCGTTTTTGATTTTGTTATTCACTTTCTTATTCATTAGTTATCTTACTTAATTGGTCATTCCTCCACATCTAGTTGGTCGATCTTTGCGTTCCTTTTCATATTTGTTTTATGTTATTTTTATTGGGGTTTGTAATTAATTTGTCAAATCATTACTTGTTTTTCTAGTGTTCGATCCTAACCCTTTTACTACATTTGGGTCTTGTATATTTGCCAGATTTAAGACTCATGTTTTAACCCTCTTCCTTTGGGATAAAGTTAATTTAAACGGAAAGGATGGGGAGAAGAGAAATACAAAAGTTTGTCTGAAGTTTACCTTAAGAGAGCACGTGTGTGGGAAGGATGATTCCAAACTAAAATGAGGTTTAGTTCCACTAAACTGGGGTAAACCGTTTATCCAATTTCAAGTGGTAAAGCAATATGTTGATAATAAAGGTTAAGAAAATAATCGGAAATTATGAGGGCTCTAGTTTACAAGACTAAAGGATTAAAAACTATTATACGAACTCAATAAATATTTTGGGATTAAATTTGACAAGATTGGTGAAATTGGGCCCTTTTTGTTTAGTGTAGACTAATTAGGCCCCTAACAAAAATAAAGATAAAATAGAGAAATAATACTATAATTAAGGATAGAGGTTGGGTAGTTTATTGATTTTTAAATTAAAAAAAACTGCCATAAAAATATCATCCGGTTATGAAAAAAATCGAAACCGTAAACATAAGATTCTCCAAATCTTCTTTTAGCGGCTACTTATATCAATCAAAAGCAGCATCCCGTGTTCCAAGTCAAATACGCTCTACTCTCTCCAACTCCATTGAAGGCGGTTGAAGGCCTCTTCGTTCTGCATCTTCGTTTCCGGTTTTCAATCGTCGTTTATTGTTGTTCATCTTCATCGACTGTGGTTTAATTATACTAGGTAAGTACTCGATTTTATCTTTTCGGTCTATTCGTTGTTTAATACCCAACATTGAAAACTTCTCAATCTAGTTCTTCAGTGATGTTAAAAATGGAGAAGACGATAATTAATACTCACATATATGTACATATGTGTGCATAGATATAATATGTTTTGATTATGTACATTTATGTATCACATATAGTTTATGTATCACATATAGTTGTTGATAAATATTATGTACTAGTTATGCATCACACATAGTTGTTGTTAAATATATGCTGATAAATATTATGTATTAGTTATTTAAATAAAGCAAACAATGTAGTTGATTGACACCGTTTTATGTAACAGCAAGGAAGGACCAGCGGAAGAATGGACGTTCAAACTTTCATATGTAGTTGATTGCCACCGTATTATGTAACAGATCGATCTATATCAACGAACTTTGAAGGACACAAGAGCAGAAACAATAGCGTCCAGTTTTTACGATTAATTGTTCTTCAAATGATAACCCTCAATTAAAGGAGATTGTTAACGTTTTCTAATATAATTACAGTCTTTAACTACGTTAATTAATAAACTTAAATAGGATAGAGAAAGATTTTGAATATCTGCAGAATCTTTAATATTATGTATAATAAATCTTTTTAATAAAATATACAGGGGGCTAGTTTGTCAATATATAAAGAAAAGGGCCTAGTTTATACACCTTAATACATAAACTGCCTACTTAGCCAACTCATCCATTAAATTTACAAGAAACCATTGACTATATACTCGAAAAAATCTGGGGTATTACAATCTTCTCAATTATACCATTATCCCTATCTCTTATGTGGCATCCAAGGTTAGTCTTGCTATACCCTCCACAATGGTGGGTTGCGAGGCTCCAAACACCCCCTTAATGTAATCACTTTTGATGACATATAGGAAAGAAAAGATAGGGATCGGGGTTGACCACCTATTGAAACGTTGACCCCTATTCATTTTTTACTAATACAAAACGATGTTCACTTTGTGATGCACCCTTGATATTGAGAAATAGTCGAGGGAGCATTTGGGGACGGATTTGGACTCATAAGAGACACTCTTGGTTGAATTATCCCGCTTGTCGGCAAAAAGTGGCTCCAAGGCATATCTATAGGTTGGATGGACTTAGTGTGGAAGGAGTTGGAGAAGTGTCATCGTTTGAAAAGGTTTTCCAAAAGATCAAGTATTTGGTGGTTAAGTGGTCACGATGTTGGTAAGGAATGGATAATCCTAATAGTGTAGCCGTTGAAAAAGTCTTTGTCACGGTGACAAGGTTTGGTCATTGTGATAGATCTCTTGTCACAATAACAAAGTTGGGTTCAACGATAGAGTAGACGAAACTCGATGGAAGCTTGGTGATGATGAGTGATGGTGATCGGTGGCTAAGGCTAGGCAGCGACGGGGATAGTGAACGGTGGAACCATAATAACAGGGGTTAGCTTGAAGGACTTGGTCCATGAGTTTTGTTTGTGGACGGGAATGGCGCACCAATATCTCCTACTACTTTAATTGCATTATTGCAGGGACAAATTCGGTAGTAATCATGTGGCAATCATCAAGTGCTTCATAAGTTAATAGATATTTCCATGACGTTGATAACCCCACAGATCCCTTTATCCCATATTCCCATTATGACAGCAAAAATTCTCCACTTGAAAAACCAACAGCTTTTTCAACTTTTGCTTTGATGATACCCAGAAAAGAACAATAGATCACTTAGCAATGACCAAGTCTTCGTTATTTCAGATCTAACAGAAAATTCTTAGTACTTAAATATGGTAAGAACATGTCCTTAAAACGATAACAAAAAAATTTAAAACCCTCCGGTGTTCAGATCTCCCCCTCCTAATGTCGACTCGTATAGTTGAGTTCATACATCGTCTAACCAATGACCTTCTTGGCAAATGTTGGCAAGCAGAAAGCAGCTGAATGTATCTGCAATCAAAGAAAACATGTGAAACAATCAACACTGGATGCACAGTCATAAGACGAGAACAAGGTTCGCGTACAATACCTCTGAGTTGTAAAATCTTAGGGGTCGCTTGGCATTGGCGTCGCCTCCAACTACATCAATAGGGTTGACTGGTTGCTTAAAGTTGACCTCAGGGCCCTCAGTAGAGCAAAGCATGAACCCCATCACACCACTAGGGTATGTGGGAACAGTGGTCCATGCATAGTTGACAGAACCCTTGAAGATCTGGCGACAATTTGCAACAATGTCTTCAATGATGTGCATGTGAAGCCATATGCTCTCCGCTTGGGTAGATATAACTCCACCAGGACGAAGAGCGTTAGCAACAGACTGGAAGAATGGCTTCTCAAAGAGCTCTTGAGCAGGACCTGATCAGAATCAAATACAAACAACTAAGCGTCTTCCACAAAACACTAATTAATTCGAGTATTATTTTTATATGATGCACACAAAGAGTTACCTATAGGATCAGACGAATCGACTATAACTGCATCGTAAGTTCCTGCAGGAACAGCTTTCAAGAATGCAACACCTGAAGATGTGAAATCCAGGAATGAGATGATGCGTAATACAAGAAGAAAAAAAGGCGGGATTGAGGCATTAGTCCATACCATCACCAATATGCAAATTTACTCGAGGATCCTCGAACCCAATAGCCACTTCTGGGAAGAACTCCTTAGACACCTGCAAGGAGGAACATCAGGACTCTCCGTCTATAGACTATTTCCTACAATGAAATACCAATAGAATATGCTCTATAGTAGAGGTGTGACATTTACTCACAGTCACAACCATCTCATCGATTTCACAGATATCAATCTGTTCCACAGATGAATGACGAGCAACTTCACGCAGGACTCCTCCATCTCCTCCTCCAATAACAAGAACCTGACATACAAGACATATTATTACACTTTAGAAGATCATCAATCTTGGCTGTCAATGGCCGCCGCTCATTATATTACACTTTAGAGGTGATAACCTTTTTGGGATTTGGAATGGAGCAAAGAGGGAGATGAGTGATCATCTCCTGGTAGGCGAACTCATCTCTCTCGGTCAGTTGAATGACACCATCCAAGATGAGAACTTTTCCGTACGTTGAGGACTGTAAAAAGGACCAACAACTATATAATCTCATGCATATAGCTTTATAAAGTCTTCAGCAGATCACAACACAATAATTAAGGAAGCTTTACACATTATAACCAAATACCTGAAAGACCATGACATTTTGGTACAATGATTTTCCTTCAAACAGAACCTTCTCTACCTTTAATGAGTGTGCTTCACCTGCATTCAATTCAATATCAGGAGAAATTATTAGCATAGCCTTTAGCACAGTAAAAGCATAGTGAATCTAATTACTCCATCATAGAAACCTTCAAGGTTTCGTGTGGTGTCTGAACAGTCTCACTAGGTACAACGTTGTTACAAAAACAAGACTTGTTCAAACTAGGAACAATATAACGAAAACAACAACATCAAATCAGCTTAGAAAAACTACAAAAATGGTAGCTTTGCTGTGACATCCAACTAAAACTACTTGAATCGGTAATTCACAGCACAAATTACAATCAAAGATACAGGGGAAACTAAACACCAGATTTCCAGATACTAGCAAGTAGCAATTCACTCGAAAGACATAATTTCGTACTGCGTGATGCTGAGAAGCCCAAATCTAAACCAGCAGCAAGAGACACATTCACAACAATAGGGAAACTCCAAACGGGATAAAAGAGACAAAAAAAAGGTTGAAATCTTTAGAAAGGAAACTGACCAGGCCACATAGGGCTAATTTCAGAGAACCAGCCAGGAATGATAGAAGACAAGGAATTAGAGCCGTTGGTGGTAGTCTCATCTTTCTCCTGTGAAGCAGGAGCTTCAACTGAGCCGCCATTAATGCCCATCTTGTCGACCTCTTCTTCTTCTTCTCTAGGCCTCTTGACAGGCAAATCTGTGGAACCCAAAACAGAGGTCTGGTCAGCCATTAGCACCCAACGCTTTAAATCGTCTTCTCCTTGTCTCTATCTTTCCACTACCCAACAAGGAGCAAGAACCCTATTCTTTGTTCTTCACACGCCCTTTCGCCGCTCAAAAGCTCAACAAATTAAGAGGCGCCCGCCACACAGATAAAAGAACCCAAACCTAAACAGTGTTGTCAGCTAAATATTATTCGTGCGGGGATATTTTGGTAAACCTAAACCAAAACCCAAAATCAGAGTTTTACAAATTAGTATAATTTATTTCCTTTTATATCTTTTCATAATATATTTTTTTAAAACTTCAATGATAAAATAATTTTTTTAAAATAATTCAAAACGAATTCTGAATTTAAATTTTTTTTTAAAACTAATTAATATCACGTTAAATTTTAAACTCATTAATTTTTTAAATAATTTTTTTTGAACTAATTATAATCACGTTAAATTTTAAACTAATTAACTTACTTTTTATTTTCTGTTTTATAAATAAAATAAAAATAAATTTTAAATAATAATATTCAATTTAAATTTTAAACTAATTAATTTTTTAAATATTAAGTAATGATAAATAATTATTTTTTTATCTTTTTTAATTTAAAATTTTTAATTTAAAAAATATTTTATAAAATACAGAAAAGTAAATGGAGACCTAATTTTTATTTTTTTATTTTATAATCCAATATGAGACTTTTAATGAAATATGTTTAAAAAATTTATTGTATTAATATATTTATAATTTGATTTAATACTTTTTTAATTAGTTTTAGTTTTATTTCTATATTTCATTTTAATTCTATTTTTTTTGAAAATTAAAATAATTTTAAAAACAAAAAAGGTCTAAATTTACACTTCTAAAATTTTAAATTAAAAAGTTAATTCTTTACCATTTCCTAATAATTATGAAGTTAATTAGTTTAAAACTTAACATGAATATAATTAGTGTTAATTCAAATTTTTATTAAAAATAGAAAACAAAAACTAAGATTTTTAATCAGAATTAGTTTTTGATTTCAATTTTTAAGATTTTTATTTTATAGTTAAAATTTAATGAAACATATCAAGAATGAGTTAAAGGAGGAAATAAATTAAACTACGAACGAGGGTACTATAAAAAAACATAAAATTTTTTGTATATAAAGAGAAAAAGTCTAAACATGAGAGATACTTAGAGAAAAAATTTTAAACATTAATTTTAACATCAATTTTTTGCTTTGAATGCAAATTCTTGAAGATAAAAAGCAGAATAAAATCTTACTATATATATATATATATTCAGTTTTTAAGAAAGTAATAATTAATTAATATTAAACTTTTTCATTTTTAATATTGATAGTGTTTATTACAATAATAATAGATATTTAGATTAAATATATCACTTGTAAAGTGAGAAAATATGAATTGATTTTAAACAAATAATTATATCTTTATTTGAAATTTTATTATATGAGAAATTAACATATATATTTATTGTTTTTGAAGTATTATTGGTAGTTTTGTAAACAGTAAACGTTAATGGGTTGATTTTGAAAAGTGTAGCTACTAATAAAGCTGATATTGTATAATATAATAGTAGATGCTTAAGAAAGTAAAGATGTGTTTACCCGGAAAATGACAACTTACTAGCGGTCGATTAAAACAGTATTTTTCGATTTTCGCAATTATTTTAAAATATCACGGGGCTCTGCTCTCACTTTTATATCAGTGGTCAGGGGAAGAACATGTTCTGTTGTTTCTTGCTCTTCGTCAATTATTTTCCATATATCATCTTATAAGACCTAAATGAACTATTTTATTATAAATAAACTGTTTATTTTTAAAAATTAATTTTGGTATACTCATTATCTATATTTCATGAAATACATATTGCTCGTTCGGTAAAACCTTATTTTAATAAATATAAATATTTTTTAGGTATAAACTAATATATAGAATGTAAGTTTCTGCTTTGTAAAATATTAATAACTAGCCTAATTGTATGTTTATTGCTCATAATATGTATAATAATTTATATAACAGAAAAAAAATATTTGAATATATTCAAATATGAACTTTAACGTCTATACATGAATTACAATAATAATAGACTTATAATTACCCCTGGTTAGTGTCTCATAGTACAAATTTAATTAATGTTTTCTCTATCGTTTAGGATCAGTAAGATATATAATATTATTCAATAATAATAATAGCGTAGTTCTTATTCTTATTCTAAACAAAATAATCATGAATTAATAAATATTATGTTATTATAAATTAATCAACAATAATGTACAATCAATTTTCAATTATTCTAATAATATAAATTTTATAAATATTAAATAGTTTTAACAATAAGGTATTTTTTTGGTAAAGAAGGACGGGAAGACCTAAGTCTCGCCCATATTATTAGAAGCAAAAAGTAACAAGCTAACTAGTGATAAGCCTTTGGGACGCAACTCTGCGGACATTGTTTGATAAATGGGAATTAAAGAAGGGGGATGAGACAACATGAAATAACCAAGCGGGAAATCAAAAGTGAGTGAGGCCAAATGATCAGTTGATGCATTGGCTTCGCGGTAGATGTGCCAGAATTGAACGAGTCAGTTCCTACTGAGGAAACCTTGACAATTGGAAACCAAACTAAATAAGGGGTGGGACGGGGAAATCGGATGATTGATGAGGCGAATCATGAGTGCTGGAAACCAGATTAAAAGTAATCAAATTATACTCCAATTATTTCAAACATGAAGGAATGATTCCAAAATATTTCATGAACAAGGGTATCCGTATAGACTAGATTCGTTTCCGTTTCCGGAGTTAAAACCAAACGGGCCCTCAATTGATTTCTGCATTTGTCCTAGTTCGTGGGCACTCAATTCGTCAATGGTGAGCATATGCATCCTCGCAATGAAAGGCTCGTTCCACACCGGGGTCATTGTAACAGTCAAAAATCGAAGATGACCTAATCGAGAATTTTAAGGAATTAAATCCGTTATAACACGAGATACCTCTCGAGGTAACCTGCTCCTAGATGATATTACACCCCGGTGTTATCTGGAGCATTTGGGAGCTTCAATTAATAAAAATGCAGTTGAGGGAAATGATCAGGACATCGGACATGTCCTAGATATGAAAAAACATAGAAAGGCAAAACGGCCAAAAGAGTCGTTACTTCGTTTCCTAGCGGTTAAGAAAGACGGCTTAGAAATACGCGTTTTTCGAGACAATTGCAGAATAATTATCCATACAATATTCCAGATTTATTATTCCAATTTCGAGAAATTTGGAGAAGGGGGCTTCAACCGCTTTCGGATCGGTGAAAGGATAATTATCGAGTCCGCTAAAGGATAATTATCGTTTTCGCTATAAATAGCGGAAATAACGTTTATTAATTCATTTTCTTTCACGTTTCCTCGTAAAAGCTCTGATTTCTCTCAACCTTCAAACTCATATCTACTCTTCGTTTCTAATCCGATTTCAAATCCGTTTGAGTTTTTGGATTCCTCTCTTCATTCTCTTCATTTTGGTACCGAGTTTCTACATTTCCGAGTAAGGGAAAGTCTGGTCGAGCATATATGATACTAGGGAGGTTCCGTCGCTCAGATTCTGGTGAATTTGATGGTGTCCGAGCGTAGCCTGCGTCGTTGTGATTCCGAATCTTCTTTCGGATCGTCAATCGGATTAGTAACGAATAAATTATGAATTTATTCGTTTTCCGTATTGCGATTTGGCCTAAATTGACCTTATGCTTGTCAAAATGGATAAGTGGAAATTCCATTATGCTCGTTACATTATTCTGGTGATTATGGGTTGTTTGTTTGTTGAGATTTGATGACAGGTGGGTTCAAAAATTGCCTGCGGGCAAAACGTTATTCTGGCGAAATTTAATTAATTAATTGAAGGTTAAATTAATTAAATTGGGATTATACAGGAGGATATAAGTTAATTAAATTCAAAGGAATGAATTTAATTGATGTTTGAATCGAGAAGTTTAATATGAGGAATATGATATTCTCCGCATGTATTGTTGAAGGTTTTTGTTAACTATAACGTAGTCTTTGTGAGCGTATCCATTCACGATAAAGGAGGATAGTCCGAGTGGAAAACGGACTCAATAGTTGGTTTGCGAGGTTTTATTGTTTTTACCTGCGAGGTAAGTGTATATGAATTACACTTGCTTAATATATATTATGTATTTATTATGCCATGACTTTATGCATGCTTATATATATGAGTGAAATGATGATGACGACTTGATATGATTTATGAATGCATGCATGAGGTACATGAGATGATAATGGAAAGAATATGATGAAACAATATGATGAAAGCATGAAATTGAGTTATGATATGAAAGTGATAATATAGGATGATAATTGATTAATTAGCCCAACTGGGTCCCGCACGGGTTTCCGGGGGACGAGGTCGCTACCTGATCTACAGGGGGCCTCAGAGGTCGCTACCTGATCTACAGGGGGCCTCAAGATGAGAAAAATATTCCAAGATCGCAACCTGATCTACAGAGGGTCTTACCGTCTTAGGACAAGATGGCTGAGGTCGCTACCTGATCTACAGGGGGCCTAGGACGCTATCGGGTTGGCCAACCGAAAGAAAAAAAAAGAAAGAAAGAAAGAAAAGAAATACGAAAGCACATGAGAATATATATCGTACGATCAATTGGGGCTAGTTAGTTAATTATCACATATGCATCGATGCAATAGAGTCTAGCATATTATATGTTATGTTATGATTATTTATATGTGATGGTATGATATGAGATATTTATATGAGGTGATATGTTTATATGTAGTATGATAACATGCTTGAATTCGTATATGTTATGTGTTTTGTATGTAATGTCATTGTGGAGATGTATGTGTGCTTTGGTAGGTGAGAACGGGTATTGTGTGTCCTTTGGGAACGGGATATTAGATACTTATATATATTGGGGGAGTGCGATTTGTATACCCTTACTGAGCTTGTGGCTCATTGTTGTTATATCCACATTTTTTTTCCAGCTACTCAGACTCGGCCTGATCAAGGCAAGAACATTGGACCCAACACCTGGATTTGAGATCATACCAGGTGGGCTGTTATGGGATGTTGCCGCCTAGGATGTTTTGTGTGATTTTAAACAGTTGTGTTTTGTTAAACAAAGTTTTATGACATATGTTAGTATGTATATATGTTGTAAATATGGTTGTAAGATAAAGTTTTAAAATTTTATGTTTTCCGCTTTTCCGCTTATTGCTTAAAATAGGGTTAATAAATTGGTAATCAACTAGAAATGAAATAGGTGTCACAGTCATGATGGTTCGTCCATCCAATCGGTAGGGGGGGGCAGGTCTCCGGCATCGTCCTAAGGATAACCACAACGTATCGATAATATGTTTCTGTTGTGAGACCGGCGATAGGGACCTCCAGCCAATTTTGTTCCTGACTCGGTCCACTATATTTCCAACATATGTCGTTAATGATCGTGTCAATTGACTTGAAAAAAGAGGAGTGACATAAAAGGGGTTTAACAAATAAGTTGACATGAACTTAAACATGATAAAACAAGTTAAAATAGACATATTCACCTAAACATGATAAAACACAAGTTTCTTTTGTTTGCTTTTAACACTTTTGGTTTTCTTACGCCCGATGTCGTTGAGGTTCTCAAGAGGGTGCAACGGGTCTTGTATGATAACGTTATGTCTCCTAGGTCTTCTGATGTTATTTTTAGGAGGATCGAATTTGCTATTCAGAAAGGATTGGCGGCACAACTTATTGCCCGTATTACTTCTAGCTCTAAAATATATATTTAGACAGTAGATTGTCTAGGTACATATTTTCAGCCTTATATCTTTCTCCTAAGGATACTATTTTCTTGTATATATTTTCCCTTTTATCAATAAACACACTAGGGCTGAGCATTGGTCCAAAACCGCAAACCGCAAACCGAACCGCAACCGAACCGCAAACCGCAAACCTGAAAAACATGGCCCGCAAACCGAACCGCAAATTTGCGGTTCGGTTTGCGGTTTGAACCGCACGGTTGCGGTTTGGTTGCGGTTCGAACCGCAAATGAACCGCAATTTTGCGGTTTTGTTGCGGTTTTGCGGTTTTGCGGTTTGGTTTGCGGTTTGGTTTGCGGTTTTGCGGTTTTGCGGTTTGGTTTGCGGTTTGGTTTGCGGTTTTGCGGTTTGGTTTGCGGTTTTGCGGTTTGGTTTGCGGTTTGGTTTGCGGTTTTGCTGTTTGGTTGCTGTTTGGTTGCAAAATAATAAACATAGTCATATAGAGTATATGTAAACATCGAAAACGACCAATGGCAACATGCCAACATCCAAAACGACCAATGGCAACATGCCAACATCCAAAACGACCAATGAGTAATGACAACATGTCAACATCCAAAATGACCAAAATAAAACATGATTCTTTCATACTCCATCGTGCACTAAAACTCCAACTCATGGTTCACCACCTATCAACAAATTGAACAAGACAACAAGCAAAATAAGACCATTGATCAATGAAGAGTCGAAGACAACAAGCAAATCCAAAAAGGCAAATAGTTATGGCAACATACCTTTTCACTTGACTTTTCAAATAATAATAGGTCCCTTTTCAATGTCAAGTAACGAGTTTAAATCTTCCAAATCTATACACATGAAAATAATAAGCAAAACAAAGTTTGCCATAATCAATATAAGTAATATAACATTTTATACAATATTATAACTAAGTGAAAATGAATTTTAAAAGTCAAGTATTACCATGATACATCTTCATCATCTCTTCCTCTTCATCCTCCATATTTTCCTCATCAATAGTGGCATTATTTATATTAGAGGTAAACCTAATTTTTCCAAGTAGCCAATCTTGTGCACAAATAAGACCTTCAACTGTCTATTATAAGAAGATTATAATTAAGAAAAGTTGAAACATAATACAACATATTATTACTTATAAGCAACTAACCAACGGTCCATACCTTGGGATTTAAGGAACTTCTATAGTCATCGAGAGTACGTCCTCCGGTACTGAATGCAGATTCAGATGAAACGGTACTGACCGGGACGGCTAGCACATCACGAGCCATACGTGCAAGGATAGGATATCTTCCTGCATTCACTCTCCACCACCCTAATAGATCAGTCATCTTACCTGAAGTCCTCGGCTCAATCAAATATGCATCAAGCTCAGATGTAGCAAATTCACCATCAGAACCGCAATCATCATCAAGTTGTCCAAATAGTTTTTCAAAAAACGTATTACCTGGGGTAATAAACTCATTGTCTTCATGTAGTCATAAGAATATAATAAGTAATAATAATATAAGTTTAAAAGTTAAAGGAAGTAATTTACCTCCCCCTCCATGTAAATTAGAACTTGATGAAACTTGAGTACCAGAGTCTTGAGTACGCTGACTTATATACAAAACCTTATACTGCTCAAACAATCTAGAAGTGTAGTCCTTGACTTGTTGTGATAATTCTTTACCTTTTTCCACCCCATGTATAGCTCCAAGACCCTTTTCCACCATAAGGAACTTCTGTGTCGGATTCAGAATAATAGCAACAAAGATCAACATATTCATCTTCTCCAAACTGCCCCAATACTTATCACATTTTACCTTCATCTGAATGGCCATTGAACTACAATCAATATCATCACTACTCATCAACTGATTCAACACTTCGATGAGGTGACCAATGTGGTAGAAAACATTATTGATCGTCACATAAGATGTTCCTGACACATCTTTAGTGAACTTATAAAACTCAGCTAAAAACTTCACAAGAAGCTCAATCTTCTTCCACTCATCTGTAGTAATAGCCCCTAAGCAATCATCATTACCTCCTCGAGGAGTATCAATCCGGTCAAAAACAAGCTTGTATTTCAAAGCAACATCAAGCATCAAATAAGTGGAGTTCCATCTAGTAGCTACGTCAAGGACTATCTTCCTTTTACATTCAATTTTCAACCTTTTAGCTTCTTCTCTAAACACATGTAGTCTAGTAGGAGAGTACCTTACATACCGGACAATGGATCTCACTTTTTCAACACAAGTCATATGCAACTTCAAACCATCATTCACAATCAAATTACCAATGTGAGCTACACATCTCATATGCATGTTATGTCCACTATAAATGCATGATCCATTTGCTATAGTCATTGCTTTCAAGGTATCACACATCACATCATTAGAACTAGCATTATCAACAGTGATGGTAAACAACTTAGCATCTAAACTCCATGCTCTCAAACAATCATCAATCCCTCTAGCAAGTGATTCACCCCTATGACTAGTTATCTGACAAAAATTCAATATCCTCCTCTGCAAATTCCATTCATTATCAATAAAATGAGCAGTTACAACCATGTAGTTAATTCTTTGAACTGAAGTCCATGTGTCAGTAGTCAAACTAACTCTTTGGCAATTCTTCTTCAACCAACCATGCAATGCAACATTTTCAGTCAAGTACACTTCATAACAATCTCTAGAAACAGTGTGACGCGAAGGTACTTTAAAAGTAGGACAAGTAGTAGCAACAAATCTTTTAAAACCACATTTTTCCACTTGCCTAAAAGGCAATTCATCAAGAATAATCATTTCAGCCAAAGACTTTCTAGAATCAGCTTGATTTAGCACCCAACTCTTTACTTTACATTGTCCACTTTCAACAATTTCTTCCAAGACAATTTTAGATTGGGTACCTTTACTTTTGTTGGCCGGATTTTCTACACATCTCCCAAGATGACCGGTCAGATTTGATGTGCCATTAGTCCTTTGGTCAGCTGCAAACGTCTTGCCACAATGGATGCACTCGGCCCTTAACTTTTGATTCTCATCACGGTATTGTTTGTAGTGATCCCAATACAGCCCTTTTCCCTTTTTCCTCTTAACTACGTCAATGTAAACTCTATTGACAGCACTTGGAGTTGGTGCAACGGAACTTGGTGCCGATGGAGTTGGTGTGGTACTCGGTGGTGGTAGGTTCGTTGACGGAGGAAACGTCACTTCTTCATTCTCATCATCAAGATGATAAGAATTTGTTGATGTATCCGAAGCAGAAACGGTTGGAGAAGATAATCGAATTCTTTTGGCGGTAGATTTCTTCCTTCCTCTTTGTACTTGGAAACTCGACATCTATTCAAAAACAACATGAGTAGTCAACAATCAAAGAATCATATAAAATACACATTTGTGACAGTCACATAAATACAATAAATACTTATGTTGTACAAACTACAACAGAAATAAGGTCAGTTGGTTGCTACTTGCTACACCAACATTTTGATGTCAACATTCAATTTACCACCCAAAAACTATTTTACAAACCCTTACCAAGCTCACAAGCAAATCAACAGAATAGAAGTTAACATAAGGTAAGCAGTAAGCAAACACACATAGAGAGAGTGGGTCGGACGACTCGGACTTGCACACAATTAAGCATCAAAATTATCAAATAAGGGTAAGCAGTAGAATAAGGGTAAGCAGTAAGCACATTAGCTGATTAGCACACAATTAAGCAGTAAGCACATTAGGTGATTAGAGAAGAGAAGACTCGGAACTCGGAACTCGGAACTCGGAAGAGAGAGCAAAACAGTTTGTACACATTAGCTGCATCATCAAATGATTCAAATCAAATAGCGGTCCAAAACATTAGCGGTCTAAAACAGTAACTGTAAGCACATTAGTTGCATCATCAAATGATTCAAATCAAATAAGGTAAGCAGTAACTGTAAGCAACTAAGCACATTAGCGGTCCAAAACAGTCTACGCACACAGTGCACTTCAGCAATTGAGAACAGACCGGACAATGGAGTCACTGTAAGAGTGTAAGCACATTAGTGAGTCGGACTACCTGGACGACTGGGTTGGAGTGCCTGGACGAATCGGCCGGAGGAAGCGAGTCAGGCGACTGGGTCGGACTGGAGTCACTGGACGAATGAGGCGTCGGAATGCCTGCCTGGGGCATGGGCGACACTGCGACAGGGCGAGTCGGCGACTGACGAATGGCTCGGAGGAGGCGAAGCGAAGTGACTCGGTTGTTACACCGGAGGAGGCGGAGGTCCGGAGGAGGCGGAGGTCCGGAGAAGTGGCGACTGGTGGTGAACGACTCGAAGATGTGCAGCCGGCAGCCCTAAATCCGTAAATCGCGTTTCCAATTCCAACTTTCCACTTTCCCTAATGTCAAAAAAGAGGCTAAAAGAGCTGCTGTTTTTTTTTTTTTTTAATCAAACGCATTGCGGTTTGCGGTTCAAACCGCAAATTTGCGGTTCGGTTGACGAACCGAACCGCAAACCGCAAAATAAAATATGACGGACCGCAAACCGAACCGCAAATTTGCGGTTCGGTTGCGGTTTGGACCAAAAAATGCGGTTCGGTGAACCGAACCGCAACCTGCTCAGCCCTAAAACACACAGTTTATCATCATAACTAATTCTACTTGGTATCAGGTATCTCTTAATCCTAATATTCTACCCTCCTGCTATTCTACTCATTTTCTTCTCTCATGTGAAAATTTTCTATGGTGACATGGGTGCTCTTACACCTACATCAGATTACTACCTCCATCCCTCATATCATCAGGGTCCAACCAATTATTCATTGATTCTCGATGAACATAATTTTCCATAATGGAAAGTTGTTGTCCTCAGTATGTCTCTGCTAAACAAAAAGATGGTTTTCTAGATAGATCTATCAACAAATTGACGGTAGACACTACTAGATCGAAGTATTAAAAGAGAGTCAATTCCATGCTCAATAGTTGGGTTCTTAACTCAATTGAATCCAAACTCAGCCCTTCAATTCCTACTCATCCTACTATCCATGAACTATGGAAAGGCATTATCCAATGCTTTTTTGTTGGTAATGACCCTCGTCTTTTGCCAATACGATCTTCTTTGGCTCAATGCATACAAAATGGAGAATCCATTGTGTTGTATTTCAGATGTTGCAAACACTCTAGGAGGATCTTGCTTCACAGTTAGCGGGTCAGACATGTGTCTACTCATGTACACGTGGAAAGGAGGCCATTGTTAAAGAAGATGAAAAAGTTCTTCATTTTCTTATGGGTCTCGATATGATAATCTACTCCACTATTTGATCTACAATTATCGCAATTGAACCTCTTCCCAGTCTAAAAAAGTGTATTCTTTAACTATCCAAGAATAACATGTACGTATTCTTTCTAAAATCAAAACATCTATTGAGGATTCGCTCTTCCATCACGAGGTTCCAAATCATCTTCTTCTCGTCCAAAAAATACCAAGATATGTATTCACTGTAAGCGAGTTTGTCATGATGTCTTAACCTATTTTTAAGATCATTGGCTATCCGGAATGGTGGAACAATGGTCGTGGTATCGGAGATCCAATCACTCATGCACCGCCTCCTGTTAAGTCTCAAACAAACATGGTTACGGGATCTGGCAAAACAATAACCGGATTTGTCCATGTAGTGGCTAATTCAGTTGCATCTACTTCTCTGGATCTAGTCGGTTGCAACACCTTCAGTTCCGGAATAACCAATGATCAATGGTCTTCTCTATATCAAATGTTCCAAGCTTTACCACATCCTAATGCACCCGACACTCAAGCAGATATTGTTTCTACTCAATGAATTTTGGATAGCGGAACATTCTTTCATATGGATGGTCTCGATCTCTACTTTTTGGTTTGTCTAAATTTTCCTCGTACAACATTAAGCTTCCAAATGGCTCTGCTATTTATGCAAACCAATATGGATATATTAAACTACTACCTCATTTTATTATTAATAATGTAATGTTTTCCAAGGTGTCATTGTAATCTTCTATCTATTAATAATCTATCTATTGATTTATCTTGTCAAATTACATTCATTGATAAAATTTGCGTACTTCAAGAACCCACCATGAAGACGTTGATTGGATGAGGTGATACTCGAGACAACGTGTATTGACTTCGTTGGCTATATCCAAAATTTTCGAACCCAACTTCTCACTCTTACTTTTTGTCGGTTGATCTAGTCTAGCTATGGCACATTTGCCTTGGCCATCTTTTTTTTAGTTTTAAAACATTTTGATGCTATTTCTTGTGACATTTTTCATCGGGCAAAGCACACTAGATGTGTTTTTCCAATAAGTATTACCCTTACAATTGTTATATTTGATCGTATTCAATGTGATGTATGGGGACTTTACTATTCTTCTAGCATATGTCGGTTGTCATATTTTTTTTACTATTATACATGATTACTCTAGGAAAACTTGGATATATCTCATGCGTTTTAAATCAGAAGTTTCCAAACATATTCAAAAATTTTGTGTTGTGACTAAAATTCAATTTTCTAGAACCATCAAATGTCTTCGAAGTGATAACGGTTTCAAAATTCTAGCTTTAAAACCATTTCTTTAAAGTCAAGGCATTTTGTTTAACAAATTTTGTGTTGCGACATCTCAACAAAATGAACGTGCTAAAAGAAAACATCCTCATTTATTAAACATTTCTCGGTCCATTCTTTTTCAAGCAAACTTACCTACGTCTTTTTGGAAAAAAGTGTTTTAATGGCATGTCATCTTATCAATCGCATACCATCTAAATTTCTAAATAATAAAATCCTTTTTTTTCAAAAAAAACCAAATTATTCAAATATTCTATCGTTTGGAATTTTATGTTATTCTACAATATTACCAAAATCTTCGGATAAATTTTAAAAGTTTCCAAACATGTTCAAAAAATTTGTGTCGTGACTAAAATCAATTTTCTAGAACCATCAAATGTCTTCGAAGTGATAAAGGTTCCAAATTTCTAGCTGTAAAACCATTTCTTTATAGTCTAGGCATTTTGTTTAAAATTTTTTGTGTTGCAACATCTCAACAAAATGGACGTGTTGAAAGAAAACATCCTCATATTTTAAATATTTCTCGGTCAATTCTTTTTCAAGCAAACTTACCTACGTCTTTTTGGGGAAAAAGTGTTTTAACGGCATGCTATCTTATCAAACGCACACCATCTAAATTTCTAAATAATAAAATCCCTTTTTTTATTTCAAAAACTACCAAATTATTCAAATATTCGATCGTTCGGATTTTTATGTTATTCTACAATAGTACCCAAATCTTCGGATAAATTTCATCCTAAAAGTCGAAAATGCATTTTTTAGGTTTTCCTTTTTGCCAAAAGGTTGGCATTTATATGATTTAAATACGCAATAAATTTTTATTTCCCGGAATGTCATTTTTTTTATGAATATCATATTTCATTCTAAAATCAAATCCACATCTAATTCTATTTCTATATCTAATTCAATCTTAATCTGCCTATGGTGAGCCTAGTCCTAATTTTACATATGTTATTTTATCCCTTTTGTCAAAATCCATCTGTCACAAAAAATGCATTATTCGAAAATACTAACTCAATTACCAATCGGCCCATAACAACTTAGCTCATATCACCTGAGCCCAATAATATTTCCCCCCTAATCTATCTTATGGAACTTACCATAATTTCACTTCTTTAGCTTTTCATGCCCCTCTTCCATATAATCCGATGCCACATCATTCTTCTACACTCTCTCCTCTTATTTCTTTTGCAAAAATGGATCTCACCCTCTCTCTCCTTTATTAAACTCATCTAGCCCTAATATCTCTCTATCTACTGATACATCGGCTCATATAGATACAAGAGATCAACATTCTCTTGTTACTACGGACTTAATTCCGACTCCACGTAGTACTCGAGTTTTTAAACCCTCTACCTTGCTCTCTAATTATCACAAAAACATCAACAACAACAATATCAACAGTAGCAACAACAACACCATCAACAACAACAACATCAACAACATCAGCAGTAGCAACATTATCATCATCAGCAACAGCAACAACAACAACAACAACATCAACAATAGCAACATCATCATCATCAACAACAACAACAACAACAACAATAACAATAGCAACATCATCATCATCAACAGCAACAACAACAACAACTACAACAACAACATCAACATCAACAACATCAACATCAACATCATCAACAACCACAACAACCACAACCATAACAACAACAACATCAGCAACACCAGCATCATCATCAACACTACTACCACCACCACCACCACCAACAACAACAACAACACCAACACGACCAACAATAACATCACTACCAACACCAGGAACAACAACAACAACAACAATAAAAACAAATCAACAACAGTAGTAGCAACAATAACAACAACACCAACAACAACGACAACAACATCAACGATAAGAACATTAATAGCAACAACAATACCAACATCACCACCACCACTACCACCACCAGTAATAACAACAAAAAAAAATACAAATACAACAATACCACCACCACCATCAACAACATGCACCACCACCACCAACAACAACATCATCAGCAGCAGCAACAACAACAATTTTCCCCCATTAATTACTGTATTATAAATTGTTTACTACATTTGAGATATAAGTACGTCGCATACTATAGACACTACAAAAAAAAAATAGTTTTGCGACGGACGTTTGCGACGGCAGAAAGCCCTTTTGCGACGGCAGTAACTTTTTGCGACGGCGTTGCGTCGGCAAAACCGCCGTCGCCAACTTGTCCGTCGCAAAAGTAATTTATGACGGTAAATTACCGCCGCTAAATGGCTTGCGACGGCTTTGCGATGGTTGTTGCCGTCGCAAAAGTGACGACTGTCGGCTCTTATTTTAAATTTAGCGACAACATCATCACGACGGTTGATGTCGTCACAAAAAATGATGAGGTGTTTTATCAAACCTTTGCGGCGGCACGTTGCCGTCGCAAGAAAAACTAACGGCTGGCAATTTTTTTATTGTGTCGATTGTTCCTTGTCGCAAAAAGTATAACAATTACATTATTCAAAATTTACGCGGTTTGTTGCCGACACAAATGTTACACCTGAATTGAATTTCATACTATTTTATTATGCAATAATTTTAAATAAATTAAAGAGCAATCAAATAATAAAAGTGCAATATAACATATCCCATATTGAAAGTTATCATCATCACCAAACGTAATGGATACATAACTCATATTCGTCCCTATAAGAAAAATACTTGTTGAGCAACTTCCTATTCATATTCGTCCCTATAACATATCCCATATTGATACAAAATGAAATATATTTGAACGTTTTCACTTGAATTTTCTTCTTGAACAACTTCATTAGCGGCGGGCTCTTTTCTACTCAGAAGAATATCTACAGAAATATAATGTTTGATTAAAAATTTGGAAAATAATAAAAAAGACAGAAATGTATCTTTCAACCTTGTGATTGGTCTTTTGCCTGGGTGATTAAGGTTAGTACTTTCCCTACAACAAAAATGATAAATATTAGTCCATGGCCGCATCACACTATCAAAATTCTGGCATGAATCATAAATGAGAGCGCGCTTACTCTGTGATGGCTCTTTTGTTAGCAACACAAGGATATTTAGAAGGTGCTATCCCTAAATTCTGGTTAATTACATTCAAAGCACGTCGAGTATTGCGTCTGATCTCTTTTCTTTGTGAGAGCTCCACCTTCAAATTAAAATTCATCATTACATTCAAACTAAATACAATAGCCCAATTTATAGAAATCCTATGATATCAAAGTTCTGCTTACCTTGTTGGCTTGTGGGTTTGGCTAGAGATACATTGTTCGAGTCTGTAGCCATTGTAAATCTGAATCAATGTCAAAACAACACAAAAATGTTTTTGTCAAATGCTGTTTTAATTTTTCTATAGTCTCCAACTGTAAGAACAAATGACCATCAAAAACTCATTAATAATAGCAGTGCAAGTAAATGAAGCTCAATTAAGCAGTGCAACACAAAAATGGTCGAGTCTGTAGCCATTGTAAAATATTTCATTGTCCATGAACCAAGTGACAATAGTCGTTCAACACAGTCAAACTACCATATGATTTCTACCATTCAAGGCATACAAAGGGATTCTAAGCGTGATATTGCAAAAAAAAAAAAACAGAGAAAATATGACATTGAATATTTTCTCAATCTCATTGCATTTATTTACTCTAACCTCCTTCACTTGACAGTTCTTCAAAAATCACGAATAATAGTCACTCTATATGTTAGGAAGAGATTTCCTAACTCCTAAAAGTTACAACCGTGATGTGTTTCTTAGGTTGTTTACATAGATAAAAATAGAAAAAATTTGCAGAAAACGAAGCATTATACAATATTTTCCTTATGTAATATGTTGGGATTGATTAGCTACTAATCCTACCATGTTTACAACAGCAATAACTATAGATGCACTCATGCACCAGAGCATTTATGAATAAAAACTTATAGGGTGAAAGCATATTGATTTCATTATAAGAAAACGGACCTTTCGAGCAGCCAAAACTTTCGGAAACGAGCATTGTTGGTAACTAAAGACCATCTCATACATTGAAAGCAAATAACTATATATCTTACATGAACAAGAACATAGAAAGACAAATGAGAGAGAAAGAACTTACTTATTGTAAAATCAAGGCAAATGAAAACACATCAACTTTTTGTATCATATTCTTCACTATTAAAAACCTCCGGAGCCATGTATCTCCCTGCAAGAAAGGTGATCATCTTAGCAAGCCAAACACTAGCCGGGACAATGAGTACACAAGTCCACCAACAGGCAATAACTTTTATTCATCTTAAACATCAAATTTCTATAGAGGAAAAAACTAATTATCATAGTCAATAATATACTTGTCATCAGGTTTGCAGTAACCAGTACATAATCATGGTATAGAAAAGCTACCATAGTAACTACACTCGAACTTACAGAGGTCGCCATTCCTTTAATCAGAATGAACACATGAATTAGATAGCATAAGGATTGAGGGGAGGCTACAGTGAAATAGAAAGCACTTACAAGAAAAGTCCTGGAATGCCATATTTTTGTCCCCTTTAACAGACTTTGCAACTCTCTACAGCTCACTGAGGCCAAAGTATGCAACTTTCAAATGTCCAAATTCATCCCTCAGAATATTGCTGCCACCATGTACAATTAAGAAGATTGTGAAATTCTGGACCTTTAAATGCACCTTTCTCGAGTACATAATTTGAATTGAAGTAAAGGTGACACGTATGCAGGTTCAAGATCACGATGAATTATTGCTTCAGGTTTATGCTGATGTAAATAATTTAACCCCATGTGACACAATATGCATTCAGATTAACCAAACATAGTCACATCATTGTCAAAATTAGATTGAAAGAAACAAAATTTGAAAAATATAATTAGTTCCTTCATTGTCTAAATTAGATTGAAAGAAACATAACTTGAAAAATATAACTAAATGACAGAAAGGAGCTGTAGTTAGATTAGGTAAGAAACTGATAATCAAACTAGATAAGTAGATATCTGCATTTGAGACAATACTGGAAACTGATATACCTTCCATATCTTCACATCCATATGCAGCAAGAAAGAAATTCATAAATGGAACAGAATGAAAAATCAGTGAGCTGAATGTAAAATACCTGGCTATATCAAGTGCAAACTTCACAGCAACTGATGGTTTCAATGCACCTTTTCGTATCAAGAAGGCGCGTAAATCTCCCTATAGATGTAGTGTTTCCCAATTAGATGCATAACTAAGGGAACAAATAAAATTTTGTAACTCAATCCGATGCATGTTTAAGGAAACAAATGGAGTTTCGTACTGCCCCAAATCCCCAATAAAAAGGTATTTAGAAAAAGCAGATACAGTCTATACACAGTTATACCAAATTGACAATTGGCACTATTTGTGACAAAATTAATTATCAACTTCATAGGAACCAAATGCGACATACTACTTGTGGATTTTAATACCTACGTGATTTACTTCCACTTCCCAGTAAGTTACTTCTTATGAGTTCTACTTTCTATGTTGAACCAAACGAGCACTGACAACAAAACCCTAAAGCTAATATGATTAGTGAATTACTTCAATTTAGAATTTTAACTGCAGTTTAGAATGAATTTTTAAGATTAGGACTGAAGATTTATAGTTGTAGTTTAGAATGAATTTTTCTAAGTTATGTTATAATTTCCCTTCAAAATGCTCTTATGTGCATAACCAAATGCAGAAACAAGGACATAGCTTATAGTATTGACCCATGTGAGTAATCTTTTTTTAAGATTAATCTTACCTTAAGTATCATGTAGCTTCAATTTCTCACCACTTGGTATTCTAGGCTGTACAATTCCTTATTGTGATATATCTTTCTTAACAGTGATCATTCTCTGCAGAAAAAGTTGGCATCGAAGAAATTGGTAATTCTAGAAGTAAAAAGTGTTATTACCAGAACCAGATTGGACCATCCTAAGTTGAAGGCAACTCAAAGTTTGTAATCATAGTTATAGAAGAACAATTCCTATATCTGCACGTGAAATCAAATTACTAGTTTAAAATCACAATTTAAAATCATAGTTATAGAAGGCAACTCACATTTTAAAATCATAGTTATAGAAGTACTTTCCAATTTCATGACTTCTATGCCTTGCAACTTCTGTCTAAACCCCTTGATTCCTCTATGACGATGTAGGCTCTTAGATTATCTTTAACACCAAAGTTCAAATTAGCAAAAGCACTATTTTAATTCAATCAACAATCCTCAAACAATTATACAAACAGGTGGTGGGCAACTAAGGAAAAGAAGAACAATTTGCAATATAGACCATAAGGTCCATACAAATCTGAATAATTAAATCAAACTCCTTGATGGCGCCCATTTTATTTCATATCACCAACCAGACGAGGAAATTGGTTATCCCTTTTAATAAACTTCAAAATCGGAAACTCACAAAAAATTAGAAAATCGGATTCAAACCTTGTTTGGGGAGAGTTTGTTGTGCCTGCCTTTTGTGAACCCGCACGAGTCTGCACGAACTCTTCGCAGGGTTACCTTGATTTGTGAACTTCGCACAGATCATGATGAACAACTCTTCAAATCGTCAAACCCTATCCTTCGCAGGTTAGTTTTTAGAGCTAGATGCCTCGAGAGAGCGCTCCTAATAAGTTTGCGGGTTTGTTTTTCCCTTATAAAAATTATAATTTATAATTTATTTTAGGAATAAAACAATCAGCCAAAAGTAAGCATGTTTGCGACGGCAAATCATACCCGACGTTAAAGGTAAGTTTTTTTGCGACGGCATACATACGCCGTCGTTGTACCGACGCAAAAACCCTACCAATTGCGACGGTGGAGTTTGCAGTCGCAAACCTCCGTCGCAAAAGTTTTTTTTTTTTGTAGTGAGACTTTTCCGATCAATATCTATATACTTATATTAAAACGAAGCCCTTCTCGTCATGTGTCATCATTTTATGTCTTCAATGTCATGTGTCACTTTTATTAGCCTTCTTACTTTATAATCATTTAATTATATCAATTAATAACTAATTATAATTTAAACTTAAATAAATATATTCTGCTAAATATATTTTATCCATTTTTAACTAATCGTAATGTCCATATTTAAGTTATCGTAATATCACATAGATATTTTTTTGACACATATGTTTGGATAGTGCGTCTTAATTCTATTGTTATCAAAGTCATGTACCTCAATTGGTAATTTCGAAATAATATTTACAAATCATTATTTTAAATATTATTTTTAACCAAAATAAAAAAACATATTTAATGATTAATATTTTTTCGTAATGATAAATATATGCACTATTTAAAATAAAGTTGATAAAGTCTTGTTATTCATTCTTTCTCGATTTGACCGTTTTTTAATATAACATTATTATACTAGTCTTTGATAATCAACTAACATATAATTAACTTAACTATATCTTATTTTGTTTATAAATATTTTATTACTAATCTTTTTCTTAAATATATAAATACAATACTAGCAACAATTGATCGATATTTACCCTCTTAGTTGTTTGACATCTATATATATGTAATATGCTTAGTTTGTAAAATAAATTTATGCACATACCTCAATCCAAATATATTTTCTAATATTAAAGTACAATAAAAAATACTTATTATAGTAATTTGTTAATAACTTTAAAAAATAGGTATTTTCTTAGATGTTTTCAAATATAAAAAAAATTACAAATACTTTGCTATCTGTTGATATGTTTTTGTTAAATAACTAATTATTATTATTATTATTATTATTATTATTATTATTATTATTATTATTATTATTATTATTATTTATGTTTGTATATTTTTGAAAATGTATTTTAATAATATCATTTAATATAAGTAACAGGGTATCAAACTAATTATACAAAAGACTGGTTCATATTCGATTTTTTTTTCATTTGTGACCCTCCACTTTTGTTGTACAATCTTAAAAGAGAAAACTTTATTCCAAATGTACTAGCTTTGGTATCAATGTGGTATTGGTAAACTTTAAAAATATTTTAATTAATTGATAGAATCCAAAGAAAAAGGAGCATTTTCGTGGTGGATTAAAAAAATCGGCACTTACTTTATCAAAAAGTTTCAAAAGTTTTCGTTTGATAGAAAAAGAATCACAATCAATTTAAAATATCCACAATTTTTTTTTGATTGCACTCTTCCGATCATACATAATTGTCGTTTTAACCTTTAACACATTTTTAGAAAATATTAAATATCATAGATTTACAAAGTTTTTTTTTTAATCTTATCACTTATTAAATGTTCAACACTCTTTACTTTCTGACCTAAAAGTAAAGTGCCGAATTCATGGACATCACGTATGATCGGATGCAAAGATAAGCAATTACGGTAAGCAAAGAGGAAAAAGAAAGAGTAAAGGAAGAAGTCTACCAGGTCTTGGAAGTGGTTTGAGAACTTGTCCAAAGGACAAGCAACAAGCAAATAATGATGATGAAAAATATAATAAAGTGAGCGATCTAAGGAAACAAGTATCGTCACTACAATGAATTAATATTTTTTGGTAGGAAGGAGAGTCGGTGGTCTCCGGTGTATCTATTCGTACTTATTATATATGAAAAAGAGGCTAAGTAGTACGGACACGGAATAACCCGACCCCTTACATCATAATGCAAAATATCCCTTACATTAAAATATTCACATAGTGAGACGACCATTAATCTTATCTAGCAACGCAGAGAATGTCGCCTTGGTTACTCTTCCTTGAAGCAAGGGCATGCCAAGATAATTGCCTAGCTTATTCATTACCTCAAAACCACTCGACAACTGTAAGCTCTTCTAAAGGTCCTTATTAACGTTAGGAGAAACAAAAATTTTTGATTTCTGTACACTTATTTTCTGACCTGAGGCTCTACGGAAAATATCAAGGTAGTCAAGAACCACCTTCAGTTGCTCCATGCTTGCCTCAACAAAGAAAGTCAAATCGTCTACAAAGAACAAGTGTGAAAGTTTGGGACCTCCACGGAAAAGCTTTATGGGTTTTCATCTCCTCTACTAGCTTCCTCAATAATGAGATGACTCAGCCTTTTCACATAGACAACGAACAAGTACGGGGATAACGAATCTCCTTATCTTAGTCCTCTTTTAGGGAGAAACCATGAGTGAGTTCTCTATTCTAATTCACTTGAAATCTAGTAGCCGGGATACACTCTCTTATCATGTCACACCATTCCGAAGGGTACCCTACAGTTTTGATAGATTCATCAACAAAATCCTAACGGATCCTATCGTAAGCTTTCCTCTAAGTCCAACTTCAAAATCATCCATTTCTTACCCGGTTTCTTTTTTCTCGTAGAGTGGATGATCTCTTGCATCAAAACGATATTTTCTTGGATAAACCTACCCGGAATGAAATTTCCTTGGGTCGGCCCAACCAGAATATCAATATTGTCCTGCATGCGTTGCACCCTCACTTTAGTAATAATTTTGTACAAAACATTGGCGCTATAGGTCTGGATTGACTAATCAACTCTAGGGTGCCCACTTTAGCAATGAGGCATAAGATAGTGCCGTTCAGTCCCACATGAAGCTTTCTACTCTCAAAAAAATGAGTGACCACTCTAAGCACCGAGGAACCGACAATGCCGCAACACTTCTGCTAGAAGATCGGTTGAAAGCCATCAACTCTTGGAGATTTGAAAGCCCCCATACTCTTGACGGCTCTCCAGACTTCATCCTGAGTGATGCTCTTTGATCAAATCATTCTCTTCTTGATTCATGAACATGGGAAACCTGTAACACCCCGAATCCGCGGGACTCGGGATGCTACGGGTTGGGACCTCACAATGGGTCCTGACCCTTAGCCTGACAACAATTTCACCGGATCTTGCAACAAGGCACAAATAAAGGCCAAAACCAAAATACATTTTTTTTATGCAATGCTATGAAACCCAAAAACAAAATAAAGGAAAGACTTCAGCCGTCCTTACAACAACATCAACATAATATATAATAACAACAACACAAGGACTCCAAAACCCAACTCAACCTAAGATGTACGGAACCCCGGCTGCCCACTCCTCCGGATCACTCGGCCACATCCTATCCTGCACATCAACTACAATAATCGGTATAAAACCGTTAGCTCACATTCTAGGCATTATAAGAATAATATGGCACAAACACACATAGGAACACAAACACACAACATGCTCATAAAGATACACATCCGTTACTTATTATCTTTTTAGGTTATTCCATATCTAATCCATTCGTTCAAGTGTGACACGAGAGTCTTATAACTCTCGCCTCTGTCCCCGTGTAACCAACAGGAGTGTGGCGGCGCCCAACCCGTATACCCTGAGGGAGTGATGAAGAAGCCCGCCCGTATACCGTGTATGGCCTGGTCGCAGAGATCCCCCCAGTCTCCCTCGGGAAACTGAGCGGTGATGTCACCGCCCGATAATAATAGTAACAATGGGCCAAATAATATATATAGTCAAGTAATCCTAATCCGGTTTCATGATCAAAAGCAATAAAACACACACCACCATAATGTATCCAAATAATGCATAAAAGCGGCTAAGTAAGTCCGGGGACTTACCTCGTCTCAAAGCTAAACGAAACCGATATCACTCTCCGAAGAAATATAACAAAAGCCTGTTCAAGACAAGGCACGATAATCAATAACTAACCGATAAGTTAGACGCCTCGGGCTTCTAGTCTCCCAAAACCTATATGAGGTCACACCCTAGCATGCTAGGTCCAACTCCTAATCTCGAAGGTCGTCCTAAGCTCATACCAAACATAACTCGACAAAATCTCATAAACTATCCAACAACCTTACACGATTCAAGGCCACTACTTGGCATTCCCTCTAAGTTATGCTAGATTCACCTAGCATGATATACTACTACTATCATAACTATGTCGAGGGAGAAGGTACTCACACGAGGTCAAAGGCGGAAGACGAACTACGGATGTCGAGTATGGGTTCTTTGGGCCTTCTTTGGGGCGCTTCCAAACCTAATACAAAACTAATCCAATTTAGCTTATATGCTAAATTTGAACGGAATATATAATATGTATAAGTCTAAGAAAAACTCGTTTTCAAACGCGAATGTTAAACTCGTTAAAACCCTTCCCGGGCAAAAATATGAAAGCAAGCCACTTGGTCATAAACCCGAAATTACAACTTGAACCATAAACCGAATTTAAAATCCGTAATTATATTTTTCGGGCAATGTAAACAACATCATAAACTCAATGGTAAAACTCGTTCTCCAAGCCAAGGATAAACAAAACCGTTCAACCATTTTCCGGGCAAAATATAAAATCTTGTAAATGCGGGCCATAAACCGTAAATAAAACCTTGGCCATAATCTGTAAATATTTTTAGAAGGGTATAAAAGTTAATTTCAGAAATGTGGGTCAAATATGTAATTACAAAATACTGGGTTACATTTGCAATTATACCAAAAGGTTGGGATACCCGATTTAAAAAGGGAAAATAGGGTTTTTGTGTAAACCCAAACCAATTGCTGCGAGAGGAATCAGAGGAGGGGACGGCGCTCTTCGCGGGGCTCCGGGTAGGCAAAGCGAGGGGGAGAAGCGGCGGCGGAGGAGGCTGCACAGAGGTCTCTCCGGCTTTGACAAGGCGGCAGCAAGGCGGCGCACAGCTCCGTCCGGTGGCTGCCAAAAGGTGGGTCGAAAGAGGGAGGAGAAGCTGGCCAAGGTGGCCTCTACAGGCGGTAGAGACGGCGGCATCAGGCCCTTCTCCGGCACGGCTTCAGTCCGGCGGCGGAGACACGGTTCAGAAGAGGAAAGGAGGAACGGTGATGATGCAGTGGCGGAGCTGGCGGTGAGACTTGATTGACATACTTGATTTCGACCAAGGCTCGCGAGGCAGTAGAGGACCCAATGGAGAGGCGTTATTGGGTAGTGAAGAGAGACGACAATGGAGGCGGGGTACTGGCTCCAACAAGGGTCCGTGCAGGCCGGACATGGCGACTGCAGTGGTGGTTATTTCCGGCGGTTTTGTTCTTCCTCAACAATTATGAAGAAGAGAGGAGAAACGTGGTTTGAGCAAACAGAAAGGTGAGGGAGGTTACAAAGGGAAGAGAGTGAGGGCTAGGTTGCACTGCCCAGGGTTAACGAGGGGTCGGAATGGTGAGCGGTCGGGAATGCAGGGGCTAGCGTAGGCAAGAGGTAGGCAACAGTGAAATCTCTGATGGCGTGCAGGAAGAAAGAAAAGGAAATTAGGAAGGGTAAAATAAAATTAAAAAAAATACAATAAAGCATTGGAATTAAAATAAACCCGGTCAAAGCAATCGGAATTGGAATTTCCGGATCGGAAAATATCCCGACATTTTCCGAAATAAATAAAATACGGACTATATATGTACCCAATATATTCAAATATACTTGTAAAAATATAAGTTATGATATACAATTCATTCCCGAAAAAATATTCTCAAAAATAATACAATAACTTAAATTACGACGTAGAAGTACTCGCCAAAAATATTTAGGCTATTAAAATATCGATAAAATTCGTGAAAATACAAAACGCAAACGCACCAAAAATTTGGGGCGTTACAAAACCCATTGGTAAGAGGTTGGTGCCTTGAACTAGAGCAACCAATCTCACTTTCACTATAGAGGTCTTTGAAGAAGGCAATGACAATAACTTCAAGCTTATCTCTATCTTTTTCCCACTCTCCTTCGGGGTTTTTCAAACCATCCACTATGTTACCTCTGCGCTTGATGATGGTCTCCGTAGGGAAAAAATGTGTTTCTATCACAAAGGAGAGCCATTGTTCCCTAGACTTCTGGAACCAAATGATGTCCTCTTGTTCTAAAACCTCTTCTAGTCTCGTTTGAAGGGTAATCTCCTTAATTCTCCCCCCCAAAAGTTGAAAGCATGACTGGATTTCTTTGTAACTCACCTAGTTCCTTCATGATCTTTTCCTTCCTGCAAAAGACATCACCAAAAACACGACGATTTCAAAAAAGAAGCCAACTTTTAACAGTATAAAGAGGGATACCTATACTCGTATGCATGTCCCAACAACTCTTGACCATGGGCATAAACTCCTTATGAGTCATCCAAGCCGTCTCAAACCGGAAGGGTCGCTTATCCCGTCTCATCTTAGTCAAGGGTTGAAGCCTAAGAAAGATAGGTGAATGAACCGAAGAAAAGCGTGCAAGCTGTCTCACAGAAGTGTTAGGCCAATCCATCCTAGCGTCTTGATTCATGAGAACTCTGTCTAATATATATTTTGAATCCCTTTATTCCTAGTCTTACTATCATCTCAAGTGAAATCCGGACTAGAGAAACCAAGATCAAGAAGCCCATAATTATGGATGATGTCATTGAAAATATGTGAGTCCCTGTGTAAGTTACCCGAACCACCCCTACTCTCATGTAAGGCGGTAATGCAATTGAAATCACCACCAATGATGTAGGGATCGTCAATCTGTGCCAATTCTTTGTCAATGGCATCCCAAAACAGTTGTCTTCTACTATAAGTCGGAAGAGCATATATCGCTAAAATATGGAAAGACTTACTGGCCACCACCACTTTGACATGGACAAAATAGGGACAAGTGCTCATAGTCACAACCTGCAGCTTAGATTCATCCCAAATCAGCCATACTCCTCCTTCAAACCCTACCGGATCCACCCGTACGCACCCTCCAAATCTCATACGTTGCAAACTCTGTCAGTACTCTCTCCCGATATACGTGATTCAAGGATCGCCACCGTATCTATCTTATGTTGCTTACAAAGATACTTAATAGCCTTTTTAAAATTGTTCTTTCCGGCTCCCTGTACATTCCAAAATATGCAATTCATAATAACCATAATGAAAAGGTGTGACTACGCACCTGGATGTGGACTGGGGATTGCGGTCTCACAACTCCGAGTGCAAATCGCCTTCTTGAAGTTTTTCGACTCTAGTCTCATCACTCCTTCCATCCATAGCTTTGTCTTCATTGGCAATGTCCTTCGGCTGGGCTAAGAGCACCTCACTAGAACAGTGCGGACTTCTCAAAACCCCATTATCAGTCTTCGTCAATTCTCCTTGTTGTGTGCTTGCCCGTACCTCTGTACTGACGTTCATACCCATGCTTTGCGGGTTAATCTTATCATCCGACATGGCCACTCCATGATCCTCTTTTGGTTGAGTCACAAGTCCTTCACTAATATGTATATTCTCCGAGTCATGGGAAAGCACAAACATCCCCTCCCCGTCTCCTTCCAACATCATCTCTCCACTCCTAGGCTCTCTTTCGATGAACCCGTGCTTATTCTCCGCTTCTTCTCTACTCTCTTATACGTCCGAACTGACCACCGACTTTAACTCCTTCTCTGGACGTTGACGCTTCAAAGATCCTTGTTCCATGCTCACTGCTAACTCACTTTTAACTTTTATAATATTCTTACGCCTTGTATTCCTCACCTTATTGCGAGTCTTCTTCTTCTCAACCTCCATCTCCTCTTCTGTCTTTCTTTGCGCTTCAAAGATGATATCCTCTATTATTCGATTACTTATGTCTTTACTTGAACTTGGCCCAACTCTTCCTCTTCCTTGCATGGCATGTAGCCTACTTTTCCTACTTGCCTCAGCATCTCTAACATTTTCAACAGATCCTTGTGTCGTTATTTTCTCATTAGCCATCACCCTTTTACCTTTAATATCGATAGTTTTTACCCCGGTATCTTTCCCGTTATTGCCTCTTGTCAACTAGGATCCTTGATTTTTGATAACACGATTTATAGCATAGTTTTAGGTGTACATTTAGATATAATTCCCGCTCATTCATGCATGATCTAGCATTAGTTCAAGACGTTTTGCACCCAATTTACGTGTTTTATCGAGATAGACGTCTACACGGACTTGTGCGCGTTTTGTAGGTATTTCGGGAAGTTTAGAGCTAAAACGATGCGTTTGAAGGTCGTTCATTTAGATGACACGTCATCGGACTCATTAGGACACAAGCCAAGGACTAAGAAGGACTCATGGGATCTTGCCAACACAAACCATGCACCAAACCACAGCTAAATGATCCAAGATGAAGTTTCTGCATAGAATCACGGTTCTCTGAAGAACCACGGCCGTGGAAATGACCGTGGATTTTTCCAGATTCTTGTGACAGCTGTGCCACGACTCTCATGGCCAGCTCATGAGAGATTTGTTATAAAAGTGGTCCTTCATGGATTGTTTGAGGCAGCTGGGGTAGTTTGGGAGCAGCTCATCCATTTCCCATTTCTCTAATAAAAATATTCTCAAAAATCAAGAGGTTTTTCTAGGAAGGAAAGTGCCAAAGAGAAGGAGAAGAACTCCATTGAAGAGGAAGAGAAGAACACACCATAGCTTTCTTGTATTTTGGATTTCGTTTTCCAGAGATTGTATGAGTCTTTGAACCTTCTTTTGGAAGGGTTGTAAGTGGTTCTAATTCTAATCTTCAGCTTAGTTTTGGATTAAGTTCACTTGTTCATCCTTTTTCTTTCATCATCTTGCAATGGATGTTTTGATTTCATGTTTGTTTGTTTTGAGTTCCATTATGAATGTTGTAGGCTAAATTGATGTGGTTCTAGGGTAAGGAAAGGAAGGTTATGGCTAGAACTATGATAGGACGGACTTAGATTTACCTTTGGATGATCTTTGTTTATGAACGTAGTTCCTGTTAGGAATCACGGGTAGTTCTTGAAGAACCACGGCCGTGGTTTCTTTAGAACAAACCGTGATTTTCCTGGTTCGAAGGATTTTGCCTAAGACCTATGAATTGTTGAAACCCTAAGTGTTTGCTGAGTTTAACCTACCCTAGGGTGACTTAGTGTAGTGGCTAAGAGTTAGGTGAGACTTACCCGGTAATCCTTGCCCTTAGAATCTAAAATAGCAAACCTTAGGTAATGGTGAGCCTAATAAGCCGCCATTGGGTTAGATGTGCTAGGAGAGTTGATTAGGACTTCCTTTTCCAAGACCTACCCGGTAAGGATAGGTTAGATCTCTAATTAACAATCCGGTTTGTGTAGAATCCCTATCTTTAAGATCTTAGAGACTTACCCGGTAATGAGATCTTAGAAGTGGACTAGTTGGATCATGAGACTTACCCGGTAATTGATCCCAAATTAGAAACACTTAATCCCAATATATCATAGTGAGATCCAAGGAATGAATAGATGACTTGAGTTTTATGCCATAACCGGAACTTCCGACCCCCAGAATCCATCTTCTCTTTCTTTGATCATCATCTTGTTTGGTTTGTTCATTTGTGCAGATTTTTAGTCTAGTTTGATTGTCTACTTTGCATGAATTGTGATCTTTGACTAATCACCAAAAATCCAATCAAAAACAATTGAGGTTTTCATTTCTTTGTTTCCCTCTTTTCTAACCTTAGACCTTCACTAAACTTAATCACAAAACCGAATCAATTTCACCTTAGTCTTTGTGTTCGACCTCGGAATACTATCCATACTACAAACGTCCCGTACACTGCGGGTGCGCTAGAAGTTAGGATAAATATAACGAGTATAAATTTAAGGCTTATTGCGTGCACACTTTTTAGCGTAACAAGTTTTTGGCGCCGTTGCCGGGGACTAGGTCTAGATTGAGTCTATTTTGTGATTGTTTCTAGTGTAGATCTTTCTTGTTGCTTTTGATCTCTCTTTGGTTGGTGTCTTTGCTTTTCAGGGCATCTATTACTCTTTAGGTGTATGCGAAGGTCTCGTGGCAAGGATTTAGCTCCATTCGATCCCGAACCGGAGAAAACCCTTCGATCTAGATCTAAGAACATCCGAAAAGAGAAAGAGATGGCCGGTAGAAATCTTCAAGCTGAGTTGGATGAAGCCTTAGAGCAAATAAGGCTAAGAGATGAGCTCTTGGAGGAAGAAAGGAGACTTGCCAATGAGAGGCAAGAGGAAACTAGGAGGGAGATTGAGGAGATTAGGCAAGCCCTTGTTCAAGGAGAGCTTAATCGCCGACAACCTCCACCTCCTCCACCACAACCGCAGCCGGCGGCCAATGTTAGGGTTGTTCCCATTGCTATTGAGGAGCCACAAACCCTAGGGAGGCGTATGGATCCGGCACAAAGAGCACACCGACCGGGTGTGAATTTAGGAGATCCCGCAACCCACAACTATGAGCTCCGCCCTCAAGTTCTACAAATGATCCGGCACAATCAATTTGGAGGGATGGAAGGAGAGTCTCCTCACCAACATTTGATGAACTATGAGATTTTGATGGAGACTCTTAGACCGCCAAGATTGGAGAGCAACAACCATAATCTTAGGGCCTTTTCCTTCTCTCTTAAGGATAAAGCCCTGGCTTGGTATCAATCTATTCCGCAAGGGCGAGTTGGTACTTGGGAGGAGATGACAACCGAGTTCTTAACCAAGTTTTTCCCACCTTCCAAGACCACCGAATTAAGGGGAAAGATCAATGCCTTCGTGATGAGGGATAGAGAAAGTTTGTTCAAGTCTTGGGAGAGATTCAAGGACCTTCTCCTAGATTGTCCTCACCATGGCATACCAAAAATTGAGCTATTGGAAATCTACTTCAAGGGACTTGATGAAGATAGCCAATTCAAGCTTCAATCCCTCTCCGGTGGGACTTTCATGGAGAAGCATGTAGATGATGCTTGGGAGTTTGTGGAGAAGCAAGCTCTAGTGATTGAGAAGTACTCTCATAGGAAGAGTGAAGGAAGAAAGGCGGGAGCATATGAGGTGAGCGAAGTCACCATGAGCAATTTCAAGCTTGACGCCATCAACAACGAGTTGAAATCCTTGAGAGAGTTGTGTACTACAACCTTGAAGAGCCAAGCAACTCCTCAAGTGCTTCCACAAGCTAACTTGTCTTCCAAGGAGGAGGATGTGAATTATATGGGAAGAAGCAACTTCAACAATTACCAAGGCCCAAGGAATTTCAACAACAACCGGCAATTCAACAATTACCGGCCAAACCACAACCATCCCGGATTTTCCTACTCTAACCCGGATGGAGCCTTGAACCCTCCCGCCTCCACAAGCACAACTCCACCACAAAGAGCTTCACAAGAACCTCCACCCGGCTTTACTCAACCTCCAAAGGATAGGACCGAAGTCATGTTTGAACAATTGCTAGGAAGGTTGAATGGACTTGAGAGCACCGTGACTTCAATTTCTAAGGCTCAAAAGGTCTTGGAAGCACAAGTCTTTCAAAAGGCGGGTGAAGCACATAGAGATCCGGGGAAGCTTCCCGGAAGAACCGAAGACAACCCAAGAGGCCAAGTGTTGGCTATCACAACAAGGAGTGGGTTGAGTATGAAGGATCCTTTGCCCAAGGACCAAGCTAAGGGAAAGCAAGTAGTGGTAGAAGAGGGAAGAAGGCAAGAAGATGGAGGCAAAAGCAAAGATGTAGAGCCAACCTATGTGGCACCGCCTCCATACAAGCCACCACTACCGTTCCCACAATCAAGAGCAAGAGCTCGTTTGGACAATCACTTTGGTAAGTTCCTTGAACTAATGTCCAAGTTACATATTAACATTCCGTTCATGGATGCCATCTTAGGAATGCCGGCATATGGGAAGTTTTTGAAGAAATACTCTCCAACAAAAGAAAGTTGGAAGAGTATGGGGAGATAAGGATGACCAAGAGATCCTCGGAGTTGATCCAAACGATGAAGGAAGAAATGCCTCCCAAGTTAAGGGATCCGGGCTCTTTTTGCGTCCCGATAGGAGTGGGAGATGTGAAGTACGAGGCCCTTTGTGATCTTGGGGCGAGTGTAAGCATCATACCGCTTGCACTTAGCAACAAGGTCGGGCTAGGAGAGCTAAAGCCGGTCAAGATGACCCTCTATATGGCGGACCGTTCTATCACTCATCCGGTTGGGATTCTAGAGGACATTCCGGTGCAATTGGGAGGATTCTATGTACCCATCGACTTTGTAGTGTTGGACATTCCGGCGGATTATCCGGTTCTCATCATCCTAGGAAGACCTTTCCTAGCCACCTCCGGATGTTTAGTGGATTGCAAGAACGGGATTCTCTCCTTCAACATAGGAGAGGAGAACATCAAGTTCAAGCTGTCCACAATGATGAAAGGGCCAACCCTTGATGAAGATATCTTCAACATAGTCGAGCAAGAAGAATCTAGAGAAGTTGTAAGCTCGATCTTGATCAAGGACCCCTTGGAGAAGGTTCTTACCTTGAGTATGATGGAGGAGGACATTGAGGAAGAATGCAATGAAGAGATCAAGGCCTTGAAGGCCTTGGAAGAAGAGCCAAGAGTTGGATTTGAAAGCCACGAAGAGGTTGTGAACAGCTGCAAGTTCCACGGTCGAGATTCAGGTTCCACGGCCGTCAAACTCTCTGGACAACTCCGAGAAGCAAGCTTGCAAAGAACCACGGCCGTGGAAGATGAGCAACCCGTGTTTCCGACCGTGGTTTTCCCTGAATCAGCTCTTGATGATGAAGCTTTTAGGAGCCATGGGGAGTCTTCCCTTGCTTTGGATTCATCTCATCCAATCTTATTTGGATCTTCTTCAACCGAAAAAGGTCCTCCCTCACTTGAACTTAAACCCCTTCCCTCTCATTTAAAGTATGCATTTCTTGGTGATAATTCCACATATCCGGTGATTGTTAATGCATGCTTGAGTGATGATGAACTTACTAAGTTATTGCATGAACTAAGATTGCATAGGAAGGCCATTGGTTATACTATTGATGATTTGGTTGGCATTAAGCCATCTTTGTGCATACATAAGATAATGATGAAAGATAACCACAAACCCTCTATTGAACATCAAAGGAGATTGAATCCTATAATGAAAGAGGTGGTCAAAAAGGAAATAATTAAGTTGCTAGATGCGGGAATTATCTACCCTATCTCGGATAGTAAGTGGGTTAGCCCCGTTCATGTAGTGCCTAAGAAGGGTGGAATGACGGTAGTAACTAATGAGAACAATGAACTAATACCAACTAGGACGGTCACGGGATGGAGGATGTGTATAGATTATAGGAAGTTAAACATGGCCTCTAGGAAAGATCACTTCCCTCTCCCATTCATTGACCAAATGCTAGAAAGGTTAGCTCAACACTCTCATTTTTGCTATTTAGATGGGTATAGTGGATTCTTCCAAATCCCTATCCACCCCGATGACCAAGAGAAAACGACTTTTACATGTCCATGGGGTACCTTTGCATATAGGAGAATGCCATTTGGGTTGTGTAATGCACCCGCCACCTTCCAAAGGTGTATGATGGCTATCTTTTCAGAATACATAGAAAATATCATGGAAGTGTTCATGGATGATTTCTCTGTTTATGGTTCTTCTTTCGATGATTGCTTGGCTAACTTGTCATTAGTGTTGCAAAGATGTGAGGAGACAAATCTTGTCTTAAATTGGGAGAAATGCCACTTCATGGTAAGTGAAGGGATTGTGTTAGGGCACTTGGTGTCTAACCGTGGCATTGAGGTTGATAGGGCTAAGATTGAAACAATAGAGAAGTTGCCATCACCTACCTCGGTGAAGGGGGTAAGGAGTTTCTTAGGGCATGCCGGTTTTTACCGGAGGTTCATTCAAGATTTCTCTAAAATTTCTAAGCCTCTCACTAACCTACTAATGAAAGATGTTGATTTTGTCTTTTCCAAAGATTGTCTTGAAGCGTTTTGTAGGTTGAAGAACGCCTTGATCTCCGCACCTATCATGCAACCTCCGGATTGGAGTCTACCATTTGAGATCATGTGCGATGCAAGCGATGTGGCCGTTGGGGCCGTTTTGGGGCAAAGGAAAGAAGGGTGCACTCATGCTATTTACTATGCTAGCAAGACGCTAGATGATGCCCAACTCAACTATGCTACCACCGAGAAGGAGTTGTTGGCGGTGGTGTATGCATTCGAAAAGTTCCGCTCATACCTTGTTGGAGCGAAGGTCATAGTTTATACGGATCATGCGACGATCCGTTATCTACTTACGAAGAAGGATGCCAAACCAAGGTTGATTCGGTGGATCCTTCTTCTTCAAGAGTTTGATTTGGAGATACGAGATAAGAAGGGATCCGAGAAATCCGTGGCGGATCACCTTAGTAGACTCCCACCATTGGAGCTTGGGAAAGACAACATCCCGATAGATGATTCATTCCGGGATGAACAATTGCAAATGGTGGAGGAATGCTTGTTCCAAGTGGCTAGAGGAAGTGAGCCGTGGTACGCCGACATTGTGAACTACTTAGTGTGTGAGGAAGTGCCTCCCGGACTTACATATGCACAAGGGAAGAAGTTCTTCAACGATGTAAGGCATTACTATTGGAGTGAGCCACTTCTATTCAAGAGAGGCCCGGATGGGGTGCTTAGAAGATGCATACCGGAGGATGAAGTGGAAAGTGTGATCCGGCATTGCCACTCCTTACCATGCGGAGGCCATGCTAGCTCACACAAGACGTGTGCAAAGGTATTGCAATCCGGTTTTTATTGGCCTAACTTGTTTAGAGATGTGCAAGGTTTTGTTGCGGCATGTGATGCTTGCCAAAGGACGGGCACCATCTCAAGGAGGAATGAAATGCCCTTGAATAACATCCAAGAAGTTGAGATTTTTGATGTGTGGGGTGTAGACTTCATGGGACCATTCCCTTCTTCATGTGGCAATCTCTACATCCTATTGGCGGTGGACTATGTGTCAAGATGGGTAGAGGCGATCGCCTCTCCTACGAATGATGCCAAGGTGGTAGTGCGGTTCTTCAACCGAGTGATCTTTCCTAGGTTTGGAACACCAAGGGTGATCATTAGTGATGGGGGGAAGCACTTCACAAATAGGAATTTTGGAGCACTTTTGGCTAAGTATGGGGTGACTCATAAGGTGGCAACACCTTACCACCCCCAAACTAGTGGTCAAGTGGAGATCTCCAACCGAGAGATAAAGGCCATCCTCGAGAAGACGGTGTCTAGGACAAGGAAGGATTGGGCTATGAAGCTCGATGACGCACTATGGGCCTATAGAACCGCCTTCAAGACACCAATTGGAACCACCCCCTACAAGTTGGTCTATGGCAAGTCTTGCCATCTTCCGGTGGAAATGGAGCATAGAGCTTATTGGGTCATTAAGTGGCTAAATTTTGACCTCAAGGAAGCGGGAGAAAAGAGGTTGCTTGATATCAATGCCCTTGAGGAGCTCCGGTTGGAAGCTTATGAGAATGCCCGTATCTACAAGGAGAGAACCAAAAGGTGGCATGACAAGAGGATCATTCCAAAGGAGTTGAGTGAAGGAGATCTTGTCCTTCTCTTCAACTCAAGGCTAAGGCTCTTTCCCGGAAAGCTCAAATCAAGATGGACCGGGCCATATGTGGTGAAGAAGATCTTTCCCCATGGGGCTATTGAAATAGGAGGGGAGCATTGTGGAAATTTCAAGGTGAATGGGCATCGCTTGAAGAAGTATATTCCGGGAGCCCCGGTAGACATGATTGCCCCGCTTCACCTCGAATAGATGCTCCCGAGTTTGGTCAAGCTAATGACCTTAAAGAAGCGCTTGGTGGGAGGCAACCCATTGGTAACATTTTTCCCTTTTCATTTTTGCTTAGATTTTTTCTGTTTTTGTGTGCTTTGTGTGTGTTTTGTCTACCTTCGTGTGTGTGCTAGAGCATTAGTGGCATTGGAAGCCTCTCTTGGCAATGAAAATGATGATGATGACACCCTCACCAATTATGGGTGGAGCGGACGCGGAACTTGGACGGCTAGCGGTGCCTAGCGCGGGTTCCGAAGCTTTGGAGGATGCTTAGAGCTCTCTATCATGGTTGAAAGGATCATTCAACATCAATTCACTTGAGAATTCCCAAATACCATAGCAAACAATTTTACATTGTGAGAACCTTCTTTCACTCTCTTTACTTGAATACCACATTGGGGACAATGTGTTTCTAAGTATGGGGTGGGGTTTGCATGATCCTTTGCATGATGAGCATCTAGGATAGGCTAATATTTTGCACATGTCTTGCATTGTACATGTTTAAAACGAAAATCCCATAAAAATCAGAAAATTTAAAAAAAAAATTTGTGCTTTCTAGGCTTGGATATGATCCTAATGATGAAACTTGTCTTGTGATTGGCTATGAATGACCTTATGTGTTGAATTGATAAATGTATATGTGGACTTGAACTACTTTTCTTAAATTCTATGAATGACTTGTGATCATGATGATTGCCTAGAATGGATTGAGTATTGAAAATCGAAATTACATGATAGTTCTTGCATACCATCTAGGAATGAATGAGGCACTTCATCTTTCTCTACTTCTCATCTTGATCATGATTGCTTAAGCACCTCAATTGATATAAATCGACCTCCTTTAAAACCCATCCGGGAATAGGAGCATGCTAGTGTGTTGAAATGTGTGAAAAGCAAGTGTGGGGTGAAGATGTAATGAAAAGAATGTCGTGAATAAAATGCTGAAATTATTGTGGAAGTGTAGCCAAAATAGGTTTGGGGGCGTTGGTTTAAATGACAAGTAACTCGGTACACTTCACATAATCGGGTGTTGGTGCCTTGCCAAAGTCAAATGAACCAATAGCTCTAACGAGCTTTGGTATGTGTGCCCGGTGTGGATGCACCTCGAAAACTAAGAAAAAGCCCGAGGACGGCTAATCACCGAGGTTTCGGCTATTGTACACCAATGCCATTGTCTCAAAAATGAGTTAAAGAAAAAGAAAAGAAAGCAAGATAGGGAAAAATATACACTTGGGGGAAGTTGATCGAGGACAAGGAAGTGAAGTTAGTTCCATTCCCGGATTAGCATCACATACCTAGAAAGTTCCCCTCCCAAATTACAACGTTTCTTGGCCTTTTATGTCACAAGCCCTTAGGACCTACTTGCATGTTTGTAAGACTTAGTAATCTAGATTGGATAGACTCTTGATCTTCTTGACATCTTCGTCCTCCCATCTCATGCATGCTTTTGAGTTAAGTACAATTGTCTTTCCATGCCCTTATTGTTTGATACATAATTGCTTATCCAATTGCCATTGATCATGACTATGAAGGTGATCCAATAGTAGAAGCACAAAACCCAAAAAGATTTTTGCATTTTTCTGCATACATAAATCATGTCATCTCTTAGTCTATAGTTGGGAATTTGCTCGGGGACGAGCAAACCTTAAGTATGGGGTATTTTGATAACACGATTTATAGCACAGTTTTAGGTGTACATTTAGATAGAATTCCCGCTCATTCATGCATGATCTAGCATTAGTTCAAGACGTTTTGCACCCAATTTACGTGTTTTGTCGAGATAGACGTCTACACGGACTTGTGCGCGTTTTGTAGGTATTTCGGGAAGTTTAGAGCTAAAACGATGCGTTTGAAGGTCGTTCATTTAGATGACACGTCCTCGGACTCATTAGGACACAAGCCAAGGACTAAGAAGGACTCATGGGATCTTGTCAACACAAACCATGCACCAAACCACAGCTAAATGATCCAAGGCGAAGTTTCTGCATAGAATCACGGTTCTCTGAAGAACCACGGCCGTGGAAATGACCGTGGATTTTGCCAGATTCTCGTGACAGCTGTGCCACGACTCTCATGGCCAGCTCATGAGAGATTTGTTATAAAAGTGGTCCTTCATGGATTGTTTGAGGCAGCTGGGGTAGTTTGGGAGCAGCTCATCCATTTCCCATTTCTCTAACAAAAATATTCTCAAAAATCAAGAGGTTTTTCTAGGAAGGAAAGTGCCAAAGAGAAGGAGAAGAACTCCATTGAAGAGGAGGAGAAGAACACACCATAGCTTTCTTGTATTTCGGATTTCGTTTTCTAGAAATTGTATGAGTTTTTGAACCTTCTTTTGGAAGGGTTGTAAGTGGTTCTAATTCTAATCTTCAGCTTAGTTTTGGATTAAGTTCACTTGTTCATCCTTTTTCTTTCATCATCTTGCAATGGATGTTTTGATTTCATGTTTGTTTGTTTTGAGTTCCATTATGAATGTTGTAGGCTAAATTGATGTGGTTCTAGGGTAAGGAAAGGAAGGTTATGGCTAGAACTATGATAGGACGGACTTAGATTTACCTTTGGATGATCTTTGTTTATGAACGTAGTTCCTGTTAGGAATCACGGGTAGTTCTTGAAGAACCACGGCCGTGGTTTCTTTAGAACAAACCGTGATTTTTCTGGTTCGAAGGATTTTGCCTAAGACCTATGAATTGTTGAAACCCTAAGTGTTTGCTGAGTTTAACCTACCCTAGGGTGACTTAGTGTAGTGGCTAAGAGTTAGGTGAGACTTACCCGGTAATCCTTGCCCTTAGAATCTAAAATAGCAAACCTTAGGTAATGGTGAGCCTAATAAGCCGCCATTGGGTTAGATGTGCTAGGAGAGTTGATTAGGACTTCCTTTTCCAAGACCTACCCGGTAAGGATAGGTTAGATCTTTAATTAACAATCCGGTTTGTGTAGAATCCCTATCTTTAAGATCTTAGAGACTTACCCGGTAATGAGATCTTAGGAGTGGACTAGTTGGATCATGAGACTTACCCGGTAATTGATCCCAAATTAGAAACACTTAATCCCAATATATCATAGTGAGATCCAAGGAATGAATAGATGACTTGAGTTTTATGCCATAACCGGAACTTCCGACCCCCAGAATCCATCTTCTCTTTCTTTGATCATCATCTTGTTTGGTTTGTTCATTTGTGCAGATTTTTAGTCTAGTTTGATTGTCTACTTTGCATGAATTGTGATCTTTGACTGATCACCAAAAATCCAATCAAAAACAATTGAGGTTTTCATTTCTTTGTTTCCCTCTTTTCTAACCTTAGACCTTCACTAAACTTAATCACAAAACCGAATCAATTTCACCTTAGTCTTTGTGTTCGACCTCGGAATACTATCCATACTACAAACGTCCCGTACACTGCGGGTGCGCTAGAAGTTAGGATAAATATAACGAGTATAAATTTAAGGCTTATTGCGTGCACACTTTTTAGCGTAACAAGTTTCTTTCTCATTCGCAAACTTTCCTTGAACCTTAGAATTTTGATATTTACTGTAGCCTCCCACTCTCCTCTGATTCATGTGTGGAATATCTTTGCCTTTTTGATATTTGACTTTCCTTCCCACTATCATCCATGGTCCGAAGCCCTCTTGGTCTGGTTTTGCCGGTGAAACAATCTCCATTGACTCAACTGATCTCGTTTCTTTTTAACTTCAGTACTAGTCCCATTAGGGTTAGCAACTTTCGTCACGTCACCATTTTTTTCTACCGTTTTCAAAGGACAGTGTGATGCGTAATGCCCTTATCTATCACATTTGAAACATAATAACTGTAGACCTTCGTATTCAATGGCACATCTCTTGTTGTTGATGTAGATAGCTTTCTTCAAAGGTCTACTTAGATCTATTTCAACACAAATCCTTGCAAACCTACCTCTATTGAGATTAAGAGTTTTTTGATTCATGGCTATAGGCTTACCGATCCCTATAGTAAGATTCCATAGGACTGCTTCGTTAAACCGCTACATTGGAATTCCAGTCATTCTTACCCAAGTTGGTGCTGATGAAATATCCTCCACAGTACCGAAATCCTGACCACCTTCTCATAATCAAACATCTTCTGAAAATAGATCATGGACCTCCAGTGAGGACCATGAGAAGTTCTTTCTCGTTCTTAAACTTTAGCCTTAAAGTACCCATTGTCCAGATCTATCAACTGCAAATTTTCTCCAAATTTCCACATCTCTTTAATTTTTCTCACCATAACAGGCAAAATAATGGGGAATCCTAATACCTTAAAAACAATAGACTGTTTCTAGTCTTTTTCAAGGGGTTAGATATGATGGGATCAATTTCAAAGCATGGATCTCCATCGGGCCTATACGGGTAGGTCAACTTCATTTTCCCTGCTAGTGCGTTCATGTCTATTTTTCCACCTTCAGTCTTGTTGCTTGTTATTCCAGTGGTGATGTCTTTCCATGATTTGGATGGTCTTGCCATTTTCTGGGTCCCTGCCACCCCTTTTCCTTTGTTGTTGTCCTCACATCCAATAGCAAAAATGGGTGGAACTTCCTTGTTCGATTCTACCGCATACTCCTTCGTTATTATCAATATTTCTTTAGTCTTTGGAACTTCTTTATGGCTCTCTCTGACCTCAGAAGGTATACTTTGCATTATAGTATTAACCTTTGGTGCCACTGCCTCTGAATCCTCTACCATGATGACTTCAGGACCACTTACCCTGTTGTTTGCTTCAGTAACGACTTGAGAACCACTACCCTCCTTATCCGGAGTGGAAGCTTCTACCTCCATAACCGGTCGCCAAAAGGAGAAAACGCCCTTTGGAAAGATGATCGGTAACCGTATCTTTTTGCTATTAGGTTTTCTAAAAGAGAGCGTTTTTTATATAAAAAATGCTTTGTTATAATGAATTAATATATAACCAATTATATGAACATAATGAACATCAATCGACGGCATATGTAGGTAATTGTCAAATGCAACATTTACCACATCTCTATGTATAAAGATCGTGCTCAAGCCAACCCAAAGACGCTCTCAAAGTTGCAAAGGGTAAGAACTAAACCCATTAAGAATATAGCAAACACGAAGAAGACCCCGAAGACTACACTCTCACAAAAAAGCTAGAAGGATTAAAAAAAACCGGTTAAACTATGACAATCAGGAATCCTCGAGGTCAATGCATGCGTCTTTCTTAAAATCAAGCTCACTCTAGAAGGTCCAATAGAACTAGCATGCTCTCATAGAAAACTAATCTATCTCAATTCTCAAAGAAAAAGGTATGAATAAGGTCACTAAAGAAAAAACAATTTCAATGTTATTTTCCGTTAAACATTTATATGCAATAATTATAAATCAATGCATCACAGGGTTCAACCAATCCTTATATCATAAGAAAACTAGCGAGAGATGGAAAATGAAACAAAACAATATTGAAAACTGAATTCATAAATAATAATTCAAATGCAAACCTCAAGAAATTTACAACAAAACTGTTTTTGGCAAAGACCAAGTAGAAAGGAAAATGTGACGGCTAACTAGGGTTGCGAGTAATTAAAATTCAACCTAAAACACACACCTTCTAACATATGAAAAAAAGAAGAATATATAGGGTACAAAATCGGGTCCAAGAAGATATGAAAAAACCCAACCGAAGATAAGATCGAGGGATTTGAGTTCGAAAATAACAATGCAGCGAAACGGGCAACGATACAGTCAACTACAAAGGCAGACATGAGCAAGCTGTCCGTGCCTCTGTGTGGAACCCTAATTATGTCATTCTTGAGTTGCCTACAAGCGGCGGAACCCTAATTTTGTCATCCTTTAGGATGGTGCATAATTAGTAAACTGTTATAGTTTTCATTTTGGAGTGTGCCCAAATGACTTGCATATTTTGTACGGTAAATGTTGTTGCTGCTTTATTTGTTTTGCATTGTAGAATGACCACTTTTTAGGGACCATGCATAACTTAGTTAACTCCATTTTTGTAGTTCTTTTCGGAGTGGGTGTGCATTGGCTTGTATAATTTTGCTTTCATATCCTATTATGTTTTGGAACTCCCTTTTATGTAAGGGCTTGTTTAGTAATATTAATTTTGTGGTTTGTAGCTATAGTTCGTAGTCGTGGTTTTTTTGTTTTTGTGTTTATTTAACTAGATTTCGGATACTATAGGGATTTGGTAATATGTTTAGTAAATGTAGATTTATACTATGGTAAAAGACATAAATGTCCCTTCCTCCCCCATGTGTACGTCTAGTGAATACAAATTTCATAGATCTATCTGTTATAACAAAAGATTCGATAGAAGATTGTTTCAATTTTTCAACAGTTTTTATTCACGATTGTTTCCGATTTTTGCAATTTCTATCTTCACCATTGTTGGTCATTGTTGGTCATTGTTGAGGATTTATTTCCGGTGGAGTAGCAAGTAGAATTAATTCACGGTGGATTCTAGACTTCGATTCCGGCGGATTGTGGCGGATATGCAGATCTAGGGTTTTGATGGATATGTTTGTTTGTACAAAAGAATCTTCGATTCCGGTGGTTTCGAGAAGAAGAAAGCCTTTGTTGGATTTCACGACAATGTTTTGAGAAGAAGAAAGCCAATGTCGAGAAGAGGAAGAAGACTTCGAATCCGGCGGATTCAGGGATCAGGAAAATATCAGATCTAGGGTTTCAAGCCATTGTTGGCTGGTAGAAACAGAAAGAACGCATGCAAATAGGTATATGATTCTTAGTTCTGGTTCCCAATCTCAAAACATACGACAATGTTTTGTTGGTTGCTAGAACAAAAGGAAGAAGACGCCGTTTTCAAATCGATGGAGGGGAATGAGGAATAAAGGGTGTAAAAGACTGGTTTACGAATCTCAAATCTCACAAAATCTTCATTTGTTAGGTTCCCAAATCAGATCAGAAAAGCCTTTCCAAACCTATTTCAAAACCATAATACAATTCTAAAATATGAAACTAAACAGGTTACAAAACATCAAGGACGACCTAAAACATACAAAAAATTTTAAACTTATGTTACTAAACAGACCCTAAATTTTTGGGAATTGTAAATAAATTGGTGTTTAGGGCAGCCTTTGTGCTCTTTTTGAGCATCTACAACTTTGAGCATGAGAAGATCTTGAATAGGCTCGAAAACAGTTAGTAGAAGCATGCTAATGTCCAATCTAGATTGCTTGTTAAAAAAAATTGGTTGATGAGGAAAAATTAGAATTCATACTCTTAAAATACCTTGTTACAATTGGAATATGTTTGGTGATAACAAACTTACCTTAACTGCTTAATAACCTTAATTCCTTTACGGTTTGTTCACATCAAAATAGTGTTGTCTATTTGAGTTTGCTCCTTAAATGAATTTTACTTTGATCCCTATTTTTGACAAATTTAAAAACCACCTAACTATTAGGTAAAATCATATGTATACGTTTTTTATGCAAGTCTGCACAAACAAATCAATAAGCATGTTGCATGGAACAGAACATCTAAACAATCATCCTATATCATTGGAAGACTCTTTCCTTGGAAGAAAAAGAAGCAGATAATAGACGATGTCAATACGTGTGGAAGCAAAACCACAGGTAACCAAATCGCATCAACTTCTCTAAACAAATTGCATAGGCAAAAGTAATCAATGCTTCAAAAAGATACACATATATTCCTCAATCTATTCGGGTATGTCCTCATCTTGGCTTCCCTACACCTTGCAAAAGCATGTGAACCCCACCAATCCTTCACTGCAACTACAAAGATGCAGCAAATGCAGAGACATTAGAATTTGACAAGTCAATAAGCAGTAAAGATCTTGCAGTGAAGGATTGTGTGGCAACAAGTGCCTACTGAAGTCATCATCATCAGGCTTTAGGCCTTGAAAGCAAACCCGTCTCTACTCTCTTGATTTCGAATATAAGCATCCTCCACATCTTAAGGACAAACATTTCCGCTTCTTCATCCAAGATGGACTGCAGTAGCTCAAGCATTTGCGACGCCTTCACATGATCCTGGATACTAGACACTATGTAGTCCACTAATGTCGCTTCTTCTTCTCCCAAAAACTCCGTTATCTTCTTCACAATCCATGGTCTTATTCTTTCTTGTAGATTGTGCTGTAATAGGAGATCAACCACAGATAAAATTATAAGGTACTAATAGTCTGGTAACAGCAAAATTTCCAATACTGATCTCTTAAATCTTAGCTAAGAGGATAATGAAAGAGGGAAAATCAACATAACTGTAAACTACAGCCAAATGCATAATCAATTTTCAGATTCAGTGTGGGTTTGGATGCATACTACAAGTTTTATAAGCCTATAGCACATTTTGGTATAATTGCTTTTTGCATAGCCTAATTATACTACATTTTACATTGAAGAATTTGTCAGCCACATGTATTATTTATCCTAGGAGGTGAATTTGTCTGAAACCCTACAACAATTATAAAGGGGACAAATATCACCTTCAAGATTGTGATCTTTTCAAACCTCAAAGCAATTTCTAGACCCTAATTTCCAACACTATTATAGTTCAATTTTGAAGTCCAATGCTGCAAAATTGATTTATAATGCATGACATTCAAACAGACACTTATATGCATTTTCTTGCTCACCTTATCATATACTGCCCAGTTGATGTCAAAGGAGAATAGTTCCTCTTTAGTTTTCGGGATCATATCAATCAACTGCTTTGCATCCAAAACATTCCTGTTATCAGAATTCTTAGTTTTATCTGCCTGTTCCCTGTCAAGGGATCTTTCACGGCTAGATTCATGATCCTTCTGGTCCCTATCACGATAGCTGGACCTGTCATGCGTACGGCGACTTCTATCCCTTTCAGCTTCTGATCTCTCATCTTTAGAGGCAATGGTAGTCCGTTTAGCAGCATCAGAAGCTGAAGCCGCATTTGGAGGAGTTGTGCCGGCAACCGTTGCAGCCTGAAGTTCCTCAGCAGAGTAATCAATGGGGACAAGGGGCCTCATCTTCTTTTCCTTGTGTGAATCCTCATCATCTTCCTCTTTGAATACAGATGGGACAGCAGTTCGTTTCCCTAACCCTGAAAGACCGAATCCTAGCTTTTTAGCAGGGGCATTTCCACCGGACTTCAAATCAGATGCAGCATCTATTGCCATAGCTGATTCATCATTGGAACCGTTCTCTACAAATTCTCTGCCTGCCAAACCAAGGCAAAATATAAGTAATAACAGAACATGAAGAAGCAATGCAAGCCCTGTTTAAGGGTGATGATACATTTTGTTGATTGCATACCATTATCATTTGTAGGACCTGAATAACTGTCGAAAATCTGTTCAGGAACTTTTTCCACAGTGTCACTCAAACCTGTATCAGGCGACAAAATTTTCTCCTTTCCATTAGCTAATGGAGCTGAAGAAAGCTGCAATGCCTCCTTCTCCAGCTGTTTCTGCCGTTCTTCGGCTTCAGCAATCCTCTTAGCCTCAGCAATCTCTTCTTCTTCCACTTCTTTCAATCTGTCTGCCAAATCCTCTTCCCTTTCTCTTTGCTTCCTCTTCCTCCTGTCCTCTATGTCACTTCTGCGCCTTGGCCTTCTGGAATCATCATCACTTTCATCCTCTTGGTCTTGAACCAGCCTCCTTCTCTCCCGTTCTTTTTCTTTCTCCCTTTCCTTTTCATACTTCCGCTGATACTCTCTCTCTCTTTCTCTAGTCTCCCATTCCTTTACTCTCTCTTTGTACAACCGCTCAGCCTTTTGAATCTCTAACTCTCTTTCCCTCTCCCTCCTTCCCCTCTCTCGCTCTCTTTCTCTCTCGATTCTTTCAAGCTCACGTTCCTTCTCTCGTTTTTGGTCTCTGTCCCGGTCCCTTTCTCTACCCCTGCCATCATACCTCCTCCCCCGTTCAGGTGATTCTGTCCCAGCTCTAGTAAGCTTGGTTTCACTTGTTATCTCATCGTCATTTTTGTCATCTGCTATTAAAAAAGTTAGAAGAGAAAACATTCACAATTACAATCAACATGCACCAATTGCTACTGCAATAATAACCTTTTTTAACATCAGCATCAGAATCCTTTTCACCAGACTTAGCGGGGCCTTCAGAGTTTGAAGATGCAATGACATCAGCCTTTTGTGGTAGAGGGGGTGGTGGAGGAAGAGGTCGGTTTTTCAGCCTTTCCTCTAGGGTAGTTGAAATTTTCTCTGTAGCTTCACGATCAGCTTCACGGTCCTCGTCAGACACAAGCCCAAAGGTTGAGATATCATTTTCTTTGTTTTCAGATTCATTTTTGTCCTGTGATTCCTCCGCAGGAGGTTTTGATTGTTCATTTATCTCATCACCTTCACTCAACTTTTCCTTCGTATTGCCTTCCTCCTCGGTTTCTTTCTCTTCAATTTCTTTAGGTTTTGAGTTTTCCTTTTTCTTTTCTACATAGCGCTCCAAATAGTCTCTTGTTGCTTTATTAACATTCAGCTGAACGGTTATAACAAGATGAATGATTAGATGACCCATGACAAATGTTCTTTTAGACACAGGGTCATTAGAGGCAATTTAACATAGAGCATGAAACACTACATGTATCAATCATGTGATGCACATTCCAGTCTGTTAAATCAAATCAAAATCAAGAAGGGAATAGATTAAACATACCATCAGTTCCTGACCATCAATGTTGAGTTTACTTAGCAACCGGAGTGAACGAAGTACCCCTTCAGCTGACTCAAATTCACAAAAACCAAAAGCTTTTGGGGTGCCGTTTGAAGGATCTTGAGGACGTTTCCAACTCTTGACAGGTCCACAGAACTGAAACATACAAACACTTAGCCCAAATAAAAAGGTAATCTAGGAGTGCAAAATCTAGCCACATCTGCATTGGTAATTTAGGTACATAGTTGATAGTTCAGCCTTAGTTGAGAGCATAAAAATAGAATAGTAAACATTACTTGATGAAGGTTCAGCTTACCTGAAGGAGAGACAGCATAAAATCATTTTCTACACTTTGTGCTATTTTTCCAACATAGACTGTGGTTTGTGGTTTCTCAGCTGGAATAAGCACTGGAAAAACAGGTGGTCGCACAATGCTGGTAATAACTGGAGGGCGGATTCCTAGCATTGGAGGCCTTGAAATTGGTGGAAGAACTCCAACTGTACCAGGTGGCCGTAGAGGAAATGCAGGCCGCAGTATGGGCTGGTAGGGATAACGAGGAACCCCTGCACAATCATATGGAAAAGCATCTAACAGATGTATCAGTATAAAATCATCCACAAGATACAAAACCAGAGAAGTTAATATCATCTAACAAGTATAAGAAAACACAATTGGTAACAAAATTTGAAACTGTTTTACCACATAAAACAGGAAGAACATATAGATGGCAGCATTTCAACAACACCAGCTGAACAAACAACCTGAAGGACATAGAAGCAGACAGTGTACAGTCCATAAACAAGCAAGACATTAAGCAAGCTTACCTTGCATATCCACTGGATATATAGCAGTCTTCCACAATTAGCCCATGTTCCAATAAAGAAAATTTGCTAACAAGTAGTGTGAGAATCTCTGCTTTCAATTTGACCAAGTATTTGATCATCAAAAACTGTACTTTATCTCATCCAATTTACCGTTTAGCCATTAATAGCCCAATGCAAGGTATGAAAAAGGAATTACAGAATGGAAGACAATGGAGAGGGTGAACAAATAAAATTTTGGAATATGATATACCTCGCTATACAAGGGCACCAAGATTTCGGTTGCTCAGGCGATATTCTGCCGTCAAATCAAGAATTTATGATGGAAATAAATCCTTATACTACAACAAAACTGCCTACTAGATGAAACGCCAGAATCATCCATTATATCATACCAGTGAAGCATCACAAATTCACAATTGTTAAATCAAAAAATATCATTAAAACCTGACAAGGAGGCCAGCGTCCATACTTAAAACTTCAAGTATCTTTTCAAATTCAAAAAACACAAAAAGGTGACGAAACCAAGAAAATAAGCGTACCAAAAAGGGAGTTGTAGAAGGACCCCCTAAATATCTGCAATATGAAGCCTTCTCACCACGATACTCAATAAAGACACTGTAGGAGAAAACATCTCATCATTCTCTCTCAACTTAACTCTTCTAGGCTCAAATGACGGCATTATCTTTGCCCCTAGCCCTAATAGTTTCATATTAGTGATCAATGGCACTAACTTTGATTCAAATATTTTCCGAAAAAAAAATTCAAGCTAAATTTTTAGGCCAAGTATCTATGTTAAGAAACACCAATTCAATAATATATCTACTTATACACAACAAAAGCGATAAAATTCACAGCTGGATATATTACTTGTACACATTTGTGCAATCAGCACATCATTCTCTCTCAACTAAACTCTTCTAAAATAAATGAAATCATTATTCTTGCCGGAATATAACATCAGTGATCGATGTACACTCGCTTCAATTAAAAAGATCAGCAAAAAGAAACTTTCGAGGTTTATTTGTCAGACCAAGTATCATTGCTGAAGGAACACCAACTCAACAGTATATCTAGTTATACATCTTTTGTCCAATCAATACATCTAAAAGGTAACTATTTATCAGCGAAGACAATGATCAATGGAGCCATTGCCACAATCTCATATGAATCCAACCAATCACAACAAGGAAACAGCGATTTAAAGTCTTAGACAATATACAAAAAGGAAGACCCACCTGGCGGAGGAAGAGTGCCTGGAGGGACACCAGGCGGCATATAACTATTCATGGTGATATACGGCGGTCTAACAAGCGGGTTCGGTGGCTGCCCAGGAGGCGGGACCTGGTAAACACCTCCAGGAACCATAGGCGGTGGAGCAACCATCCCAGGTGCAGAATTCACACCGGGCGGAGGAACCCCGGGACCTTGCATCTGATAGTTAGGCAAATTAGGGTTTGGATGAACAGGAGTGAACTGCGGGGCAGAGATCGGAGCACCGGCCGGACGGAATTGGGGAAGGGATGGCGGAAGGCCATACGGATTGACGGGAGCCGGCTGGAGAGGAGGAACGCCGGGGGAGACGATGGTGGGACCGGAATTAGGGTTAGCGGCGAGTGGCGTTGGTGGCGGAGGTGGGGTTATTGTCGAAGACTGTGGAGGAGCCGAATTGGATTGAGATTCGGTGTTGGGAGGGTGAGAATTAGGGTTTTCAGGTTTGGTGTCTTGAGCTGGTTGTGGAGTCGAGGCTTCCGCCATGGATGCAGGTAGAGAGGGGAGAAGTTGGGCTTCGATGGCGAATTGTATCTGTATTTTCTTCCTCTGCTCGCATAATGAGTGAAAAGATTTCCTTACTCTCCTAATTACCCAAATCGCCAATACAGGCCGGGCTTTCCAGATTATCTCCGTAGATCTATGTTTTACAAATTACACTAAATATCTCAACTTTTGGCATGATTGTAGTTGTAACCCTAAAAGATAATAAATTTCACAAAATCTCCAAAATTTGAGAATAAGGGCCTTTTTGGTATTGTATGGGGATTCTTTTTTTAATTCTTGGGGATGGAGATTGTTGAGATTGTTGTAGAAGGAGATTCTTGAGGTTTGTTAAATTTGTAAATTGTTGGTGTTTGATATAAATTTATTGAGATAGATTATTTAATGATAGATTACAAAAATACCCTTACAAAATACCCTTAAAATCGATTTGAATCAACTATATCATTTTCTAGGCCTCTGTTCAGGTCATTTCACTCCCCATTTGAATTGAAATCAATAGTAGTTCAGTTCATTTTCACAACTCATTTGAATTATAATCAATAGCATACTTTAAAACTACAAATGAAAGTATCCTAGTTCGGTTGGAAGGCTACTGAGATTATTACACATACAATATCCAGCACAAATACTGATCAACAACAATAATAGCCAACTATAGTCAAGTTAAGCAGGACAAATACCAGTGATTATTACACATACAATTCTTGATTTCAATGAATTCAAACAAGTTAAGCAGAGTCGAAAACTAACTCAGTTGGGACTGATTCAACACTGCAAGACCTAATGTACTGCTGAATGGACAAGATAATAATATACAACTATAGTCAAATTGCAAAAACTTTTCCAATATCCCTCCATGTAGTCCTATTTTAACATTTGGTGAAAACAATCACCAATTTTATAACTAGATGTTGACGTGAGGAATATTTATACGTGGCTTTACTGGTTTAGACTGCTGGAGAGTAGAAGAGAACTCTCATGGTGCAACCATTGTATCAGCTTGAGCAGGTGGCTTGTTCTTGAAAGCAAGAATCCTCGTCATGTTCATGCCAAATACCTCCTTTAGTTGCTGCTTGTATGCCGCTTTTGATGGAGAGCTCGAGACTGGGTTCTCCTTCCCCAACTTGCTGCGTCATTTGTGCTGCTTAACTTGATTATAGTTGGCTATTATTGTTCTTGATCATTGTGTATTTGTGTTGGATATTGATTTTACAGGTGTTTGTGTTACTGATGTCCAAATGACACAGCAATGTCATGTATCCTAGTTCGGTTGGAAGGCTACTGAGATCACCACACTTCGGTCTCTTTCTAGAAACTCTTGGATCTCCACCATATCTGATCATCAATCGATCCCTACACCAACGGCTTCCATAGGAGAGAGAGTCAGGGGGAACTAGAGAGAGACGAGGACGATAATGACCTAAGGAGAAATTTGTTCTTAATCAGAAAGTAGACTCGTTGAAGGGTGAAATTTCTACATTCTCATCTATCAGAAATTTCTACTGCTATTTTTACACTTGTAATTCCGGCGAATGCGTTGTTGATGACCACCACGGTCCACATTGGTTTCACACACAAACGAGCCGGAGAGAAGAAAATAGCGATCGATCATTCTGGCTGGTTTCACAGAGAGAAGAGTCGGAAAGATAAGGAGAAGAGACTAAAGAAAGGCAGGATTGAAGAAGAAAGGGTAAGCAGGGTATAAAAAATAATCTTCTTCATGATCGGCCATGAGACACAAGTTAGCTTGTTGTTTTTCGTCTTCTTATTCATTTGTTGATTCTGAATCACTCCATGAAGCAACCATAGCTTTCTTCTTTCGATCATTTTTCTTGAAGGTGGTCCTCTTCTTTTGTGGACAATCCTTCACAAGATGATCTGTTTCACCACATTCAAAACAAGTTAGTACTCTCGTTTTCTTATTAGAGTTAGAAAATTTACCTCGGGGTTTTGATGCTCGTGGATATTCTCTATTAGCAGATTGTTTCTTAATCTTGAGAATTCTTGTGAGACCCTTAGAGATCATGGCGATTACATCTTCTTCATCATCATCATCATCACTCTCCTCTTCGTCAGATGGTAACTCATCTCTTCTTGATTTTATTGACAAATTCTTGGAGTTGGATTGAAGCTCTCCATCTTCTTTACCAAGAACCATTTAATGTGTGATGAGTTTTCCAAGGAGGTCATCAAGAGGAAGAATTATGAGATTTTGAGCTTCTTCAATAGCAGTCATCTTTGGTCCCCACTTGGCTTTAGGTAGGCTCCTTAAAACCTTCCTCACTTTCTCTTCATTTGTGAAAATCTTTCCTAGTGAGTCCAGGTTGTTCACGATCTCAGTGAATCTGGTGAACATATCTTTGACTGATTCATTTGGATTCATCTTGAATAGCTCGTATTGTTTGAGGAAGATGCTAATCTTTGTTTCCCTAACTTGACTTGTTCCTTCATAAGTGACAACAAGCTTGTCCCATATTTCTGTAGCACTCTTGCATGATGAGATGCGGTTGAATTCATTTGCATCTAATCCACAGTATAGTAGGTTCATTGCTTTGTAACTCTTTGACACACTGTCCAGGTCAGCTTGTGTGAAGTCATCTTCCTTCTTTGGGACTTGGACACCTTCAACCGTTGTCATTGGAACTTTATGTCCATTTTGAATGATGCTCCAAAGCTTCATTCCTGGTCAATAATGAACATACGCATGAGTGCTCTCCAATGAGCAAAGTTGTTACCACAGAAGAGTGGTGGTCGAAATGAGGATCTTCCTTGAGCAAATCCACCATCACCTACAGGATTCATGATTAGTCTCACTGATGGTTAAATCGATAAACGTGACTCTAGCTTTGATACCAATTGAAGAACCGATAGGTGAAATAAATAAGGTAAAAGATACTCTAGAAGGGGGTTGAATAGAGCATGAGAACGTTTCGTAAACCAAATCTCAAGGCCTTGAAACTTCTTTTCAAGGGCCTTCATGTCAATTTGTGATCTTTGTGAAACTTTGATTTCAAGGGCTTTGAAACTACTTTCAAGGGCCTTGACTTCTTGCTCCTGCAAAACAAAGTTAGTCACAGTAAATTATATATGGTGTGGAATTGAAAAGATCGACACGAGGATATGTTTACGAAGTTCGGCTCTAAATAGCCTACTCTCCATCCCAGGGTATATCCTTAGGATCTAACTATCTATTATCAGCTTCAAAGAGTCCTAGATACAAATTAGAAGAAATCCCCTTCTTCTCTCACTGTAGCCAATACTACGATCTAGCTCCAACTCTCAACCTAGCTATAATAGCCTAGTTACTTCGCAGAGTAACACACACTCTAGTATAGCACTATTTAGATCTTCCAATTAAGCTCTTGTGTTTTCTCTCTCTAAGGGGATATGGCTTTTGCGTAAAAGAGAGAAAGAAAAACAATGAATGAAGTTGTTTAGGTTGCTTGAAGACGTAAAGATGTTTTCCTATATAAGCTTGTGTATTTGTCTTCTACGACCATCGTCTTCATTTATACTCTTCTATGGAGAGGTCTTCTAGCCGTTGTAGAGATGACCGTTTGAAGATGAATCTTCTTCTCTATGAAGATCGTTTCTTGTTTTGAGATAAGGTAGACGTTGCAAATCTTCAGCTCATGAGAACACGTCGAGTCCTTAGCTCCTTGATCTTCTCATCTTCTGTTGAATCGAGAGAGAAGATATTTTGCCGCTCTTTGATTTTAGAAAATCTTCTGAAAGGATTCTCTAATCTTCGGTTGAGATCTTTCTTTGGTTGATGAGATCTTTCTGTTAAGAAAAAATCTTCCTGGAAAATCTTTAGCTCATTTGAATCCTTGTTTCGTGCATCTGTAACTCCAAGGCCTTTGAGATCATCCCTTGAAATCCATATCAAGGTCCTTGACATTTTGATAAAACCTGCACTTAATTCAAACCAACCAAACATCTAGAGAATATAAACAATACATTGTTAGTGTATCCAACTACCACATTTGTGTTAAGTCTTCCATCATCAACACCTATAAAACATTTTAATCAAGGTGAAATTTTCAACCAGAGGCGCAGGGGCGGACCAAGGCCACCGTAGGGGCGGCCAAAGCCACCGCAGGGGCGGCCACCAGGCGCCGGGGTGGCTCCAGGGCGCCGCTGAGGGCGGTGACAGCTTCCGTCGGGGCGCCAACTTGCTTCTGCGGCTGCGTTTTCTTCACCAGTAGGTTCCTCCCTCCCTTCCTCTTCGTTCCTTCCTTAGCCTTGTAGTTATACCTTGTTAGAATCATGCTTAGGGTGGACCTAAGACTCTTGAGAATGCCATCCAGTGGTTGCTATCCTTAGAGCCCTTATGGCTTGATGTGATTGTTGCCCTTAAGTTGTATAAGCATGTTGAATCTTTCTAGGCTAGATTGGCTCTCCTAGGCTGTTGTTGATGATCATGTGAGCTATAGGCTATTGTGAGTTTCCTTTGCTTGTTGAGAGTGTTATGAGTACCATGGATCCTAAGATACTTTCCTAGTTTGAGAGTTGGGTGATCTTGCTTAGATCACTAGAATGAAGTCTATGACTTCATGAGTGTGGGCTTGTGTTGATGAGTGTATTCATGTATGAGCAGGTTGTGTACTTCCTCACTAAAGAAGCTAGAGTGTTGTGAGTTGAGAGACGGGGTAAGTCTCCGGACTTACTTAGCCGTATTCGATGTATTAGCTTCATTGTGTGTTGGTGGTGTGTGATTTATCGCTTTTGTTATAACATGTAAACCGGTAATAGGATCACCGACCCTTATATATTATTTTGGCCCAAGTGTATGATAACGGGTGGTGACATCATCTGCCTAGCTCTTGCGAGAGTCTAAGAGGTTCTCGGGAACTAGCTCGTGCTGGTTAGACGGCGGAGACATCCGTACCGTTCCATGCCGGTAAGTAGGGACTAAGGCGGGACCACGGTGGTCCCGTGTCACAAAACTAAGTTGAATTAGAACGGGATATGACCTATTAAATAAAGATAATAAACCGGACTTGTTGTTGAGCATGTTTAAGTGATGTTGTGATGTATGAGTGTGTATGTGCCTTCACCATGTCTTTAATGCTTCGAATATAGCTAACGGTTTTAAACCACTTGTGTAGATGCCCCGCAGGTTAGGGACGTCGCCGAGTGAGGTGGAGGAGTGGACAACCGAGGGTCTCCGTACATTATAGGACGGGGGCGTTTTTGGGATTATTATCGTTATTACTCTTATGTTGGATTATGGATTGATGTACGCTTTCGGATTTATGTCTTGTGGAGTTTTTGTGTCATTTTGAGGACTCGGCTGAGTTTCCATGTTGTACTCTTTACTTTTCCGTCTTGCATACATTATAAACGTTTTCGAGTTTTGCGCCTTTATTTGTGCCATGTTGGAAAGGTCCGGTGAGAATGTTGTCAGATTAAAGGTCGGACCCATTGTGTGGTCTCGCCCGTAGCATTCCGATATCCCGCGGATTTGGGGTGTTACATTGGTCCCGATTTTAAATAACCAAAATGGTTTCTCTTTGCGGCGGCGGTTCTACAGAGGCAAGGCGAGGCAACAGGGCTTCGTTCTCCGGCGATTGCAGATGAGCGTCGGTGTTGTGTCTCGACGACGACGGTGGCAAGGTTGCTAGCGAGGCTCGAAGAGAAAAATTGCGGCTTGATTCGGGAGATGAGAAGCAACAAAGAACGAGGCTGCGAAATGGAGATAGAGGAAACCAAGATCAGGGAAGGGAGATCAAGTAACGCCAGCAAATACAGGGAGTATCGTCGCAGAAGATTCAACCAGAGAAAAGATTCAGAGGTCAGTGTTTATGTTGTGTTTGAAGAAGAAGAACACCATCTCTGTTGAGCCCATACGTTGGGGCTAGAAGAGAAGAAAAACAGATGCAGAAGGTACAAAGGAGGGAGATAGAGTAGGGACAAGGCTGCACCAAGGTTAACGAGGGGTCAGGGTAGGTGAGCGAAGGGTCGGTCACAAAGCTCACAGAGGAGGCGAGGAGTCGGGGTTGCAGCAGGTCGGGGAGAGGGAGACGGCTCACCGGCAAAGGAAGAGAGAGAAAAGAGAGAAGAAAGAAAAAGGGGGAAAAAAGGAAAAATAAATAAATAAAATAAAAATAAAATAAACTCGTTCGAAAACGAACCGAACGAGATTTTTGGATCGAAAAACTTTTTCAACTTTTCCGAAATAAAATACGGAAAAAATATGTATGGATTAAACATATATATAAACTCGTAAAAATATATTTTGCAATACAAAACCCGTTCTCGTGAATTATTTATGAGATTATATTATACTTTAAATACGGGTAATAAAATATATCGATATATACTCGTGAGATTTAACTTACACGTCACGTATAAAAAAAAGTAAGCTATTTAAAATAGCGATAAGTTCCGAGAAATTAAATAACGCAACGCGCCAAAAAACTGGGGCGTTACATAAGCTCATACCGTTTTATTAAAGCTGCACATACTTTACCTTTTAAATCACTTTCATTAGTCAATTAGCAATTAGTCTTATAATATAATTTGTGTATTATAATATGTAAATCACTAGTTGTAAAATTAAATAAATTTTACATTCAATGCACGTATACTTCGTCTGGACAATACTTCTGAATCAATTTCCTGCAAAAGAAAGAGAATGAACATATGTGTTCTTCTTCTTTGCAACCTCGTACTAACCCGTAGATTAGTACTACAACTATTCATTTTTTCATAAATAAATCAAAATCTTAGTAGTAAACTACAGTTAATTCACCTTTGTTTTAAATAAAAGAATTTTAGTTTGAAATTGCGGTTTATTAACAAAAAAAAATACCAAACCAAATTCGTAGTATTAAAGTCGGATTATTCATTCAAATTTGATCTTTGAAACAACGCCTCTACTCTGAACCTTGATGTCTTCCTATAGTGGGAACTAGTTTTGTTCCGTGAGAATTATTTTTTTTGTTATTCTGGAAAAAAATCTACAAAATATCACTTGAAAAAAATATTCAAAATATAAGGTGGCTATTTTAAAAATCAAAATAAATTATATAGTAAATTGATCATGAGTTAAAATTTGATATGGATATCCACAAAAAATAAATAAGTGAAAATGTCTTATATGTCTTTCTTCATATGTTTTTATAAATTTAAAAATAAATAAAGGTGAATTTTTTTCAAGTTTTACAAATAATTAGTGATTTATTCAATTTAGAAATTATTTGCATTCATGCATTGTTGGACAATTAACATACGGATAGTTTTGTGTAATAACGCAATGAGATTTTGTATGCAAAGTTTAGCAAATTATTGATGAATTGCATAATACTAAAAAGAAAAAAATAACCCAAAATAATACCAACTATCAACATTCAACCCAAAATAATACAAACTTTGAAAATTATTAGCAGCGATACAACCTAACAGCGATACAAACTATCAACATATTTTCATCAATAAATAGTTACGTGATATGGATTTTTTTTAAATGAAGTTAACAACATTTAATATGTTAAAAAATCTAAATTAAAATTTTTTTAAATAATAATTTTGTAACTATTTTTTTATATAAATTTATTTTTTGTAAAAAAATAAAATAAAGTTTTGTTAAAATTTAAAAAAAATAATTTTGTAGAAATAAATTTTCGTAATTATTTTTTAAAAATTTCGTGTGAATTTTTTAAAACTTTTTCTGGAAGTTTTTAAATTTTTTATATCTCTTAACTAATTTTTAAACAAAAAAAATAATTTTTAAAAAATATTTTGTTATTAAAAATTAGTTAAAATATATACAAATGTTAAAAAATTCTCCACAAAATTTTTAAGAAATTCACAAGAAAATAAATTTATTTTTATAAAAAAATATGTTTACAATTTATTTTTTCTAAAAAAAATTAGAATTTTTTTAAAAAAATTTACATATTTTTTTAAAATATAGTTACAAAATTATAATTTAAATATAATAATTTTAAAAAAAATACTTTATTTATATCTTAAACTTTTTTATGTTATTAATTGATTTTAAAAAATGAAAATTAATTCATTTTTTAATGAAATGTAAGATTCCGGTTGCCACGTCATCGCCAAAGATAAAATTATTGCCGGAAAAGTAAAACATATAATTTTTGGCAAATACGGTATCGCTCCTAGTAATTTTCAAAGTTGGTATTATATTGTGTTCAATGATAGTTAGATATTATTTTAGGTAGTTCTTTCTACTAAAAATATAAAAACATAATCAATAGTACAAAATTTATCTTTTAAAATTTGAATTATTATAAATTGTATATTAATGGTTATAAAGTTCAAATTATTTTTATTCTCTAAGATAATCATTTGTAATATATTGTTTGGTTTGTAAAATTTGAAATTAGTTAAATTTTTTAATTTTAATTGACCAAGAATAATTTTAATTGTTTTATCCGTAATAATAGTAACAGTAATATAATATTAAATATAAAACTCATAAAAATTTTGAGCGAATATATTACGCACATGCTCGTACCCTAGTGGTTAATAATTTAATATAAACGTGCCTGTTTCGAAAAGCACATAGCAATATTGAAAGCGCTTAAATTGCATGGAACACCATCCGTTACGTTACACGCAAAGGGTCATCGGTATATAGAGACAGCATATGCTTTTCCTTATGTTTAATTTATGACTTACCGATTATTCTTTTACTTTACTAAACTTTTCAAGTATCGATAAATTAAACTTAAATTTAACAATTAATAAACGTGGCGTGGCGAATTTGAAACTCATCATATACCAATTGTACAAATTTTCTTTAAAAAAAAGAAAAACTCCTCGTCCGAATTTAAAATTGAATTAGTTTACTGTTGACAATTGACATTCTCCTTCACGTCCGAAGTGAAAACACGCAAAGCAACCATCCTTTCTGGCGGCAGGAGGCAATCACACACAACCATAAAAACCATCCCACCACGCCACCACCACCTCCAATTTCTTAGCGTTTCTCTCTCCATTTCCTTCTCTCGAGAAAGAAGGAAAAAGAAGGTGAGGAGAATGGGAGCCTGCAACAAAACCGACGTTTCAGATTTTACTTGCTTTCCTAGGTACGACCGTATGGCTTCCAAGCAAGTTTTCGATAACGTCCATGGAAACATCTACCTTGAACCGGTATACCGACTTCCGATCAACGAATTACTTCTGTCCTTGTTTTCTGTTGTGATATTACTGCTTCTGTATGTCATTTTTGTTTTATACTTCATGGAATTCCACCGATTGACGGTGAAATATTTGGAACTGCAATTCTGGACTTGTTCTTGGCCAGTTGTGTTCGTATGAGGCTTGACGTTGATGAATACGATTATGAGACATTTTGGTCTATTGCCGAAGATCTAATGATAAGTTTCAGTTTATCGGAGTTGATTGTTTATTTTGAGCGTTTCTTCTATTCGAAACTATGAATCGGCTGAGGTTTAGAACATCTTTGCCTGCTTGAATATATATTTTTTTTACTTCTTTGACAGTAGTTTCAGCTTTTTAGGCGGTATTACCTGTCTATGTATTGTCTTTGTTGATTAGGTCTATTTGATTATGAATGTTTAATCCAATTATGTCGGAACTGTTGCTATATCTGCTCGTCTATTGACTATTTGGACTCTCGAATGATTCTTTTTCTCCAATTGTAAAAGTGAAAGAAATTCAAACATACAGTTACTTTGAATCTTCACTGTTTATCTGTTTTCTTGGACGTGTTTTTTATTTCCGTTGCCGATTTGTGAAATTACTTCTTCTGTCTCTGGTTTACGAGTTTTCTGTTGATAACTGTAATGAGAAATTTTAGGCTACTATTAATGGATTTTCAACTTATTCTGCCAAGCGAAACTATGAATCAGTTGAGATCGGCAAGAACAGTTTGGAACTTCTCAGTCACACTAGTTTCCACTTTCAGGCGGTGTTGACTGTCTAACTTTGTAGATTAGGTCTAAAGTTGATTATGATTATTTAGTCCGAGTAAGGCGAAAATATTGCTAGGCCTGCTAGGCGATTGACTTTCTTCACTCTCTCTGTTACGGTTCCTCAGTTTTGGAAAGATAAAGAACAAAAGTATAGTTTCTGATCTAGAATTTGGTTTTACTTCCACAGATCTTTCTCAAGTTCGTTGACACTGCACAGTTTCAGAGGCAAGCATATACATAAGATCATTATGCGTATTTTCTTCTTCTCTTTTGGAAAAGCATAAACTGGACTAACTCTTGTCTACGTGTATGCAGGCTGCGTGATCTGAAGCAGCTTGGTAAGTGCAGACTGCAGAGGAATTTAAAAACATTTAATTACAATTGTATTTTAGATGTCTGAGTTGGTAGGTGTCATTTTTAAATTTTGAGCTGCTCAAGCCTCAATGGTTTCTTATGAATGATAATTTTTTTTTAAATGATTATTAACCAGAATTTATCTGAATTATAGCTGAGTTTACTGTGATAAAGTTTACGGTTTTCAGAATATCAAAAAAGTTCAACAAAATGAAACATTGCAAAACTATCTTCTTGTGGTTGAGAGAAGGTTAGGAGTCAATATGTTGTGAAAATGGAAACTTTGAATTCAGCCCATTTATCTTTGACGTTAATATTATGCTATGATTGTTCTCTGACAATATAATTCACTTCCTGTATCAGGGATGACTGATATGGTCTTTCCAGGAGCAGTGCATACTCGATTTGAGCATTCTCTTGGTGTCTATTGGCTTGCTGGTGATGCTGTTCACCAACTTCAGAGTAATCATGTAAGAAGTTCTAAAAAGCATACCTCTCACTTTCTAGGGTGACCTTGACATTTTCTCTCTACACTAACTTGGGAGTGTGCGTCTAACAGTATTTATCGTGTTTGTTTTTGTCTCTTATTTGCAGGGACCGGATCTTGATATTGATCGTTTTGATATACAGACTGTAAAGCTTGCTGGTAAGCTTATCAAGCACACTATTGATTTTACTTTTAGCATACAGGATTCAGTGGTTTATTTGCTTATCAATTTGCTGTAGGGTTATTACATGATCTGGGTCATGGGCCATTCAGCCACATGTTTGAGTCGGAACTTCTTCCTCGGATTCTTCATCATAGAAAATGGTATTTCCTTTGAAGCTTTGTTTTACAAATTCACAACCCTCAACTTTCCTGGAAAAGTAAATGAATGGACCGGATACAGATACTAATTACCATAAAGGAAAATGTGAAGCAAAGAGATTACGGAACATGATAGTATCCGTGCATCTGTTACACTTCTGCTCTTGCTTCAGTCCCTCTGATCAACAGCCATTATAATAGCATTTCTTATACCGATGATTAGACTAGCAGATATTTACTATCTTCATCTATGCTTTTCTCTTGTTCAATCACTTACAAAATTTATATTGTGCTCTTCAAACTGCATAACTTGTAGGTCTCACGAGGTCATGTCAGCGCGAATGATTGATTACATAGTTGATGAGTATAACATTGACATTGATGGTGAAATTGTGAAGAAAGCTAAGGTACACACACCAACATGTTCAAAACTTCATCCTTTGGAAGCTCTGGTCAAGTGTCAAATTTTGTTTGAGCTAATAGATGCTTGTGACAAGATATTAAGAGTAGGCGATCCAAAACTTGTCCCTAAATTATTCAGCAGTTATTAATTCTTAACTTATTTCCCATTTTATGTTTCCTTGGACTTTAAAACACCATTGCTCTTAGCTGAAATAACAATTCAGAAAGTTTAATAACTATTATTGGTTGTTTTAGTATTATCTGCAATAAGTTCAGTTCTGTTGTTGTGTAGTGTGTGTCACTGTTGATGCAGTTAAGTTTCACTTCAGTTTCTTCTTCTTGTTTTGTTAATAGGAAATGATACTTTCAAGTGGCCATGCCTCAAGTACTGTAAGTAATGAATAATCGTGTGTTTATTCTAAATAACATTACTTTAATTTTTTCACTTAAGGTGTAATGTTTTGCAATCTGTTATGTTGTTGACTCTATTCCAACGTATTGCAATATTGCATCACCCAATTTCAGGTTGCAAGAGAGAAGGGCTTCTTGTACGACATTGTGGCTAATGGTAAAAATGGAATCGATGTTGATAAGTAAGCACAATGGCCTTTCTTTTTGACACTATAAATAGATGTATTGAGATCTTGAGCCTTGAGCTTTAAAATCACGTTGCTTTGTGTTGTAGGTTTGATTATATTGCTCGTGATTCTAGGGCTTGTGGCCTTGGCTGCAACTTTAAATCTGAAAGGTATGTTAAAAACAGAGGTCAAGCAAAATAAGTTGGAATAGTTATGGCACCTTGCTAGTATTCAACTTCCCTTAGGATCGTATGAAAAGATAGCCATCATGATAAACTGTGAACTTACAGGTTACTAGAGACTATGAGAGTAATGGATGGCGAGATTTGTTATCGTGTCAAGGAATGTGAGTATGCATTGGAATAGTCAATCTATGGTTTTGAAGTTGTTCTTTCAAAGCTTATGCCTATTTTTCTTCTCAGATCTTACAATACACAAAATGTTCCTTGCACGTGCTGATCTGCATCGAACTGTCTATACACATTCTAAAGTGCAGGTGCTTTACTGAGACCCCTTCACCTTAAAATCTTATATAATAATCCACTTAGTACACAAGTTGTCTTACAGATTCGATATTTTCCTCCAGGCAATAGAACTCATGATTTCTGATGCTTTGTTGTATGCAAATGAGTACCTTGAGCTCAAGTCACATGTTGATGATCCTGCTCAATACTGGAAGGTTGTAGACCTCCTATGGAACTTCTTGTAGTTTTAGTAGCGAGATACTTAAGAAAATGACACAAACCTTTCAAATTGCAGTTGAGTGACTCAATAGTGAAGTCGGTTGAATATAGTTCAGCAGAAGAGCTGAAGGAATCTAGGGATTTAATATCACGTCTCCGGAGGAGAGACCTGTACCGGGTAATCTTGTGAATTTATTGTGTTTTCAGGATTTGAGCCTCCAGCTTGAATGACAAAATCTGCTAATTTTTGCATATTAGTTCTGCAACGAATTTTCTGTTCCCAAGGAGAAATTGGAACACTTTAAGCAAGTCACGGTTGATGATATCATCTGTTCCCAGGTATAAGATCTTTGGCACTCCGTATAAAACCAAGTGTTATTTAATGTGACATCCTCTAAGCTAATAATAATATGTCCAGAAATCTGACAAAGTGACCCTTAAAGCCGAAGATGTTGTGGTCTGTAATGTGAAGATTGATCTGACAAAGGGAAGGATCAATCCTCTGGGAAGGTGCTTTTCTTTATGGCACTATTCCAGCATCAATTCTCTGTTTATTTTGTCTAAAATTTCTCCTAACCTTAAATTAATTCCATTTTTTCTTGTCATCTCCTTGTCCTTTGTTTTCTACTTCATCCAGCATCAAGTTTTTCAAGGTATGACAATTGGCGACACCTTTCTTGAGACCGCTGTCCACTTCTTGCTTAATTAGCGTTCACAAGCTTTTGTGATGATGTACTTTGTGAGTTGTTGTACAACAGGATTATGAAAGTGAAGAAAAAATCACAATAGAAGATGACCGTGTTAGTCACCTGCTTCCCGCTTGCTGCCAGGACAGAATAGTGCGGGTCTATTCCAAAAAACCGGAACTGGTTAGTGAACGAACACTCCCATGTTCTCCACACCTCAAGTATTTGCAATTTAATATTGAAAGGTTCTAATCAACAGGTTGAAGCAGTCTCAGAAGCCTTTGTGAACTACCAGGTAAAGGTGCTCGGTATGAAAGCTCAAGTCCACGAAACACCTGAGAAAAAACGCTAGTTGTAACCTTGTTATCCGCCTGAAGACAACGTACGGGTATTCTGTTTTTCTGTACAAAGGCCCCATGCAAATAGCCCTAACAGTAATCCTCAGATGCCAACAACTCCTCATCTTACAACCCTAGCAGTGATTTTCAGATGTCAATAATTCCTCACTTCCCATCTTCTCACGTCTATACATGGTAATATGCTATGCTTAGTATACGTTGCTTTTATTATCGACACTCTTAAGAGCGGTCGATACACGGTAATGTGCTATACTTAGTACGTTACTTGGGTATCGACGTGCTTAGAGGGTCTCGCATCACCAACTATCTGTAGATGGCAGTGTTGTGAATTTTGAAAACTAAGACTGAACGTTTCGGTACGGGAAAGCACAGTATACAGTATTCCGCAGTAGTATGATTCTGGGATCCGGGCCCACGAACATTGCGATTCGAGTTGATGAATTTGGAGACGAACATATCTACCAGCCATCCTATTTTAGTAACACCAACTAGTGGCTGTTGTGTGAACACATATGCAGTCAGCTAATACTTTGAAGTATATCGTACAAGATAAAAGAAAATCAAGAAAACATTTTGATTTATTTTATTTTTTTTCCCGTTTTGTGAAAATTAGGCCATAGTGTGTGTAGTAATTACTTAGGGCCTGTTTGTTTTAACTTCGAAATCGAAAATGGAATGGAAACAAATTTAGTCCATACATATACCTTCGTTCATGAATGTTTTTGAAATTATTCCTTATGGTTTCGGAAGTTTCGGAGTTGAGTTTGCATAGTTTTGATACCATACAGGGAAACAAAATGTGGAATGATTCCATAAAGTTTCATCAATAATGATATACATATGGACTAAATTCGTTTTCATTTCGTTTTTGTTTCCGGAGTTGGAACCAAACGGGCCCTTATTCTCTATGGGTCGTTCGACAAAATAAATTATTCACGGAATTATTATTTTCAATAATTTCTCAAATAATTGTAGTGTATTTGAATTTTTTTTTTCAAAATAATCCCAAAAATAGTAATCCCTTCAATAATCTCATAATTTGTGCTTGTTGAACATGTCAAAATACTAGTATAATTTTAAAGTTTAATAAGTAGATGATAAATCTTTTATTGTAAAACACTTTTATGTATGATAATGGAATAAATTAATTAACAGGAAGATGAACATTAATCTTATATGCTATTATTAAATTAATCATATGCTAGATAAAAAGTATAAAAAATATTCCAATTTAGACAACGGGATAACATAAAATTAATCATATGCTAGATAAACAATATAAAAAATATTCCAATTTAGACACCGTTCTGAAGTTTGAGGGATTATTTAGGAATTATATACTCTATATAATCTTTCAAGATTATTTAAGATTTTTAATTTTAAATAATCTTTTAAATAATCGATAATTCAAGTGTAATTTGATTAAAAATTTCGTTTAAATATTTTTTATAAAAATCTAGCTCCAAATAATCACTCCAACCTTCACATATAATGTGCTTGCTGAATGGGGCAAAACATATCATGATTTTTCATCATGTAAACATAAGTTAATATTATTTAATTATTTATAAAATGGTAAAGCGAAATAAATTTTTAAAAAAAACAATTTCAAAAATAAAATGTATATTTCATTAATACAAATATCTTAAATAATTTAAAACACGAACCTTGAAGCACAAAGAATATGTAACATTTATATTGTAATAGATTATACATTTGTTAATTTAGTGAGTATTTATTGATTAATATAACGGTCAATTAGGTAACTAAGCCTTTTTAAAAATTATATTTAGTAACTAGGCTTTTGTATTTTTACATTTAAAAAGTGTACCTCTCTTTATTTTTTTACTGCGTGATTATTCTCTCATGTTTAGTGCCTGTTTGGTTAGAGCGGTAGAATGGAAACGGAATGAAATTGGATAAGAGTTAGGAATGGAATTGTAAATGAAGAGATTACTTTCATGTGATAAAAGACCTTTAACCAAACATATTTTTTGATTGATTCAGAATCATTCCGTTACCGGGAATGATTCCTAGAGCTTCCAAACGGGCCCTTAAATGTCATGCTTGTAGACGTTGTTCTTGATGTGTGAAGTCTGATTCATTCATCTTCACAGCTGGTTCTTGTTAAAATCTCAGCAAAGCTGCTTGGGGGGCACTTCAGAACAACACTCAGCTATTATTCGTTCTTATGAGGTACTAAGAGACTAATTTAAGTTGCTCAAGATTAAGTTAAGGGTCGGTTTGTACACCACACTATCAAATAGTACGTGGGTTTTACCAAAGAAAATGTTCTAGATACTGTTTTCTGAAATTACTTGACCGTTTATGCCACATGTTCACAATCACGGATCTGTTTTTCATCACTTCCTTTATTTTCCTTGGGGTTTTTTGATCTCTTAAAACAACCATGGTTCTTTTGAGCCAAGTGTACATTGTTAATTTCCTGCTTTCTTTTGCTGTGAAAAAAATCAGCTCGGGGTGCTTTTTTTGCCATCTCTTATGAAAAAGGGTTCTGGATTTTCTTGCACAGATTACAGAGAAATTGTGAAGGTAATCCTCATCAGTCCTTATTACTGTATTGCGTCCCTATCACTGCTATACATATTTTAACCAACTATCTGTTTCATAGGATAATCAATCATTGGATAGCAAACCACACAGATTGTAGGGGTTAGCTTATACGAGAAAGTTTTATTGAATTCTAGTATGAGAAATTCTTGTATATAAATTCCGGTATGTAATTCCGATACGTATATTATAAGAAATAAAAAAAGGACAAAAGGAAAACAAAAAAATTCTGCTATGAGTTTCTGTTATAAAATTTTATACCAGAAACTCATACCAGAAAATTATAAAAATAAAAAAAGGACAAAGAAAATTGGGTATGAAAAAAATTCTGGTATCAAAAAGTTCTGATAAGTCCATTACAGAAAATAGAAAAAATAAATAAGGCAAATAAATAATAAAATAAAATAAAAAACAAAATCAGTAATTAAGAATTAAAACTTATACTTACATAAACTAGCAAATATCTTTTTTTTTACTATTAAAATTTGGGCTTAATTATTTTTACCTACCATTAAATGAAAGTGGTAAAAAATTATGGGGTACGCGTACTAAACACAAAACTAAAAAAGGCCTAGTAAACCAAATTCTTTCTTAATATAATAACTACATCTCATACGTAGAGTTAAAATATGAAACTATCTAATCATTTTATAAATAATAATAGAAATATTGTTCAAAAAATATTGAAACAATTTGGTTTACTAGGCTTTTTCTAGTTTTGTGTTTAGTAAATGTAACCCTTGAAAAAAGAGTGTGTATAGTTTGAGAATAAATACAAAAGGTTGGGGTATATTTACTTAATTGAAACATTAAAAAGCCTAATTACTACTATAGTTTTTCAAAAAAGCATAGTTACCCAAATTGCCCAAAAATATTTGATATAGATATATTAATATATATAGATAGATAGAAGATTATTGTAAGATTAAAAATAGAAACAACATATGTAATGTCTATATTAATGATTTTTTATGTATTAGTTACTTAGTAAAATTACTAATTAAAAATGCATGAGAAAATGACACGTCAATGAAGTTAGTAATAGAATGACAAATAGCGTGAAGATCTTCTACTTTATTACAAGTATATATATTTTAGGGGCGTGTTATGTACACGACACTTAAATTCACAAGGGCAAAAAACAATCGCTAGGTGCCAGTGTTGGCGTCATTTTTTCTCTTTTAACTCCGGGCGTCGGCAGCTTCATCCGCGCCCAATTTTTATTTTTAAATTTTAATTTTTTTCTCAGAAAAGAAAAAAAATAGTTGGGCGCTGGATGGCGCCGATGCCCACTGAGCGCTGCCGGATTATGATCAATTTTGACGTTAGTAATTTAAACCAGGTGTATTTAGCTTTTTCTATTTTTATAAACAACAATTGATTTACTAGCCAAAATTGAATATTTTAGAAACTAACTAGTGTCTACACCCCAATTTCGATTCTTCCGCTCTAGCAAGAAACTTTTCATGATCTAGTCTTATAAAACGTCTTCTTGTTGACCTAGTTGTTGCTTTAACATCCCCACTCCCTTGTCAAGAGAATCCACTTTGTCCATGAGCTTCTCTAACATTTCTTCCATTCTAAATTTTTTTCGATCTAACATGAAGCTCTTCAATTTTCGCTCGGTTAGATTCCTCTACTTGTTGAGCACACCATCTATCATATTCAATTTTCTCTTGGCATGCATCTTTTATTGAAGATAAGGTAGCCAAGTTATTGATCATCTCTTGAGGCCCATACAAAACAAAAATACACACAAAAGAGAATCAAAAGTAACAAGACAACCTACACTGCTAATACCAAACAACAACAAACAATAAACAAGAATCTTAGGCAACGATGCCATAAAACTTGATGTTTGTTCAACTAGCACATAAAAAACTACCGCAAGTGCATGGTAATGTCAATGTTGCATATGATTAGCTCAAGGTCATTTTCACAAAGATTCAAGTATGGTTCATCGGTTAGTAATCAATTAAGTCTGTGCTCAAAAAGGAAACAAAAGTGGTGATCAATAATCAATAAAATTCAGGACATACAAGTATCAAACGGAAAATGACAAAGATGGGATTCAAATATGGAGAAAAACTGGTCTTAGAGGTTAAACCTCCCAAACCGATACTTATTAGCTCATGCAAGTGCTCAATTCAATCAAAGGAGGGAAGCGTTCATGTAAGGTGTGTTCATCGATAATCCTAATCCTCTTTTGAAGCTCATAGGATTACTCAAATCAATTACTTCAAGCAATGGTCATGCCACAATATAATAAATCAAGTCTAAGCACAAACAAGAACAAACATAACAACATAAGGCATCACAATGGTCATCCTATTAACCAAACATCATCGAGCATGTGTTACCATGGATGAATTCACACAATTAGAGTAATGATCATGTGTTAGCCCTTAATACACTCCAATCTAACATCATAGGGTTTCAAACAATGCATAATCAACTTCATACCACATCTCGACTTCAATCAAGAAGATCAATCTAGCAAACATTCACTTAATCATGGATGAATTCAATGCTTTAACAAGTAGATCTATGTTAGAAAACCCAAACCACCAACAAATGAAATAAATTCAACATGCAAACCATTTTTCATAATTTTAAAATCTCCTATATGCTACTAAACATGCTTTAAGTTCTCTTCATATCATGAATCAACACTCAAACTAACTAGAAAATCATGATTTGGGGCTTTCACCCTAAACCTAGAGAAGAGCTTAGCTACTAATGAAAAAATCAAAATAAAAATAAAAATCGTCATGTCCATAGATAGAGAATAGAGAGAAATAGAGAAATAATGCAAAAAGAATCAATGAAAAAAAGATTTACTTAGCAAAAGATGTACAGATTTTTGTTGAACAATGAAGAACAAGATAGGACTTTGAAAGCGGGCTAGAAAACTCTCTAATTTGATATAAGTTGAAATGTAAATTGTGTTGGAAAATGGTAGATGACAATCAATATTACAGCCCATGATTTCATATAAGTGTTTAGGAAGTGGTCCCCTCTCACAAAAATCCAAATAGGTTGTTGTTCGCCTCAAAGCGTGTGTGCAAATAAGTTTTAATTATAAAACTGAAACAAAAGCAAGCGAACCCGCAGTGTACGGATCGGCGTAGTTAAGCAAGTATTCCAAAGTATTGAACTCAGGGATTTGGGGAGTCAAATTCAGTTTCGAATAATCGAGCAAGTAAAAGTATAAGAGCTTTGCAAATATTGGGGAAAACAGCAACCCTAAAGATCCAGGTATCTAATTGTGGCAATCGATTCAAGATATTCTATAGATATATGGACAGAGGTGAGATTGCAAAGGTATAACTAAAGTAAGGTTGAGTACGGCGAAGTTCCAAAACCCTATATAACTCACCCAAGGAACTGGTTGTTGAGGCTGCAGTATAGAAAGGATCTAAGGACAAGAATTAATCTCAAATACCCATGCCCAAACCCAAGGAATCAAAGACAAACTAAAACGGTTAAGGTTGTAACACTCGAAACCGAAAAAGAGGATGTTGAGTCTCACTACTACCTAGAAAAGGCAAGCCAAAGCTAGGTTAAAGCAAATCTTTAACTTTGGATTAAAGTAAAAGCAAAGGTCGTAAAATAGGGAAAATCACGGCTAGATCTTGAGATTCCACGGTCGTGGAACTCAAGAACAGACCGTGATTTAGGGTGTCGACGAGTTTTCTCACACTCTCAGGGTCCAGTCAAGTTACGATCGATCTATCATTATCTAAGCCACAACTATCATCCCTTCACCTTAGAATTGCTAAAGGGTTTTAGCCAATAATCATCATCATCAATTCAATAATCAAGTTTAAAGAGAGAATGGATGAAAACCTCAAAAATTCAAATATAATTGAAAACTCAATCTCAAATCCAATAACAAATGTTTGTGTATAATGAATACAGAAAAAGGGAATAGAAATCCTCACAACAATCTAGAGAAACAACGAAGAACGGGATTTCAATCCGTCTTTAAATGAAACCCTAAAATCTTCCAACTCCGCAAATAGGAAAGTGCGTTTTTTCCAAATCTTACTTTAAAATCCCAGCGTCCAAGTCTTCAAGTTGGAGATTTCTGCTCTCTAAGTCTCTCCTTTTGGAGATTTTGGCTCTCCTTCAATGTTGAAGGCTCTCAAATATTTGTAGGGATAAACCTAGGGTTTGAAGATGAAACCCTAAATATTTGGGCTGAAAAGAAGTCGAGCCCGCTGGTATCAAAAAATACTCTGGGCCGCGTCAGAAGGTATAAGAGGATACTTTGGCGCGTCAGACGGTATCAGAAGATACTTTGGCGCGTCCTAACTTTCTTTTATGCTCCTTTTTGTCCTGCTTTAAGGCTTGATCTATAAAATATGCCATTTCGCTCCGTAATTTGCCAAATTACCTACAAATGCAATAAAACTCTGTGTAGACCTCTATTCTTGCAAAGTAGGTGAATATAACCATAAATGCCATGAATGTATGTCTATGCATGCAAAATAAAGGGAAATCTATATAAATACATGCCTAAAAATAGGTCATAATTCATGTCATCAGTTGTTACAAATCAAAACTAGTCAAAGTCTAGTAGAAACTCGATCTAGAGGGAAAATTTGCTTAAGACCGAGTTTTATAAAACTCGACCGAGTTTCCAATGCAAGTGAAACTTGGTTTCTTCTTGAGCAAACTCAATCTAGGATATGTTGAACTCGACCTCAAGCATCCCAAAAACTCGACATGAGGAACTTATGTGTATTCTCGGCTTCTTCTTGTCCGGTTTTTTTCTTGGTTAATCTTTGGGTTCCTCGGACTCTGTGCTAGACTCATAAGGGAAGTGTGATCGACCTTAAGAGACTCGGGACTAGGTGAGGATGTTCCTTTGGATCCTAATGATAGTTTGATGAGATCTTCTTCTAATAAATCAAGAAGGAAAGGTTAGATTGAGGATGTTTTGGATACTAGCAACAAATGCTTGGTAGGATGTTTCTTCTTGTTGATTTTAAGGCAAAATCACCTACAACGACACACAAAGAAGAAACTACAAATCTATTTGTCAAATTAAGCTGAAAACAAAGTATAGATGCCTATTTCATGCAAAACTAAGACAAACAGACCTAAATACACATCTAGAAAACTAGCATGAAAATATGCTATCAAAATACCCCATACTTAGCCCTTGTTTGTCCTTAAGATAGAACAAACACAGCTAGCTACAAGCAAACCTCCGGGTACTCTAGGGTCTTTGTAACCCTTTTGTGTGTGGAGTAGTAGGAGGAGTTCTATAGGGCTTCGTTGGTTATGTGTTATTGTGTCGTAGCGTGCATCCAGGTTGTTTCTTAGGGTTCAACATTGATCTATCTTTCCCTTTATTTTATTCGTGTCACTTTTGTTTTCCCTTTTTCATCGAGTCTCGAGCGTCAAAAGATCGGGCACACTACATGGGCGAATACCCCGTATCAAAGTGGTATTAGAGCCAACGTTAATTGACGCCCCAACCCTTCGTTCAATTCAGTAAAAAAACCGAGTCTTTCATCAGATTCCACAAAAAAAGTCAATCGGACCAACAACTGCTATGGTTTGTTTATATCATTCTCGTTTGTTTATTACTTTCAATATCAATTGCGATTACTTCTAAGTTGGTTTCCGTAACCGTAAAATAATTTCAAATTTTTTCTTTCACCCTCGGAGCCTCACCGAAGTCAAACCGGGATTACCCGCAATTGAGACTTGCACTGCAACGACTCATCTGTCTTACCACACCTGCGCCTCATTCATCCCGCGGTCGCGCCCACCTCACCCACCCGCACCCCATCCAATCCGCCTTCACGCCACGCTGCACCCGCGCGCAACCTAGGCCGCGGTCGCGCCACCCCGAACCCATGCAATTGTTCCTCCGTGGTCGTGCCTTCATCGCCGCAGTCGCGTTTCTACTTCTCTGCAGTCGCGCCTTTGCCACCGGTTCCACCACTTCGATCCAGTTTGACTATTTCAAACTTAAAAAAAATTCAATTCAATCCGCCCCTATAGTAACAATAGATCCGAGTCAAGCAATTAAAGAAGTCATCAATTCATCCTCAACGAACCAAAACCGCATCAAACTGGTTCGATCAAACCCGGTTCACCGCAGTTTGTTCTTTTCGATTCATTGCATTCGACTTTCTGTATAATAAAAGTTTCAGTTTAGTTTATAAAAGAGCAATCGACAAAAAAACAACAAGTCGATTCTACAAAAATAAAATAAATAAATTTAGTTGTTCCTTGTTCATCTCGAGATTTTACAAGTTCAGGGTGAAGATTGTGTTGCATCTTGAATTATCGGAAGTGAACACCACACATTTCCTAGGCATCTCCCTAAATTCTGATTTGGATCTTATTTTTGGCTATTTATGTCCTTTTATAAGTGATTGTCTTTTGATTGAGAAGGTAGGCGAGAGTGGTTTTGCTTGCCTTTGTTAGCACCACATCAAAAAGCCTTTTCCTATTGAGATCAAGGTTGATTCCTATTTAGTTTTATAACTCTAAATGCACAATCTTATTTTTCTAGGAGCAGGAGAGCTTTGCAAACCGGCTAAGATAAGTGGGTGCAAGTACAAACGCGAGAAAGAGAAAAAAGAAGAAGAAGAAGAAACAACGGGTAGTTAAGGATATTATTATCTCTAACCTAACGCGTTTGTCAATTTTAAGCTACTGTTTTGCAGGAACAACCAATAGCAATGCAGAATCCTACACATCACGTCATGATGAAATGGAGAAAGGAACCTCCTAAAGCTGAAGAGCCTCCCGGAATAGAGCCCAAGGATAACATTTTCCGCACCCGACTCCTTGTGTTGGGCAAGTGCTGCAATGTTATCATCGACAGTGGGAGTTGTAGCAATATTGCTAGTACCAAAATGGTGGAGAAACTACAGCTAGATCAATTAGATCCTCCGGCACCATATAAGTTCTCTTGGATGCTTGAGAGTGGATAAGTGTATATCAATAAACAAGTTGAGGTTTCCTTCAAAGTAGGACCATACACTAACACCATCCTATATGATGTCGCACCGATACAAAAATGTCACATGATGTTTGGAAGTCCATGATAGCATGACCGAGATGTTACTCATGAGGGAAAAACTAACAATTATGAACTCGGGTTCACAGGAAAAACGATAGTCTTTCTCCCAATGAGTCTTGAATAGATTATGACTATCCAAAAAGAAGAACAAGATGAAAGGCAAGCCTGGATTAAAAAGCACGAAGAGGAAGCCAAGGAACGGAACGAGGTGTACCCAAGTTCAAAACCTCAACATCATGTGACGCCTCCTACAACTTCTACTTGTAGTTCATCCTCTTCACCTACAAACACTACTGTAATTGGGGTTACCGCACCCTCAACAGAGAGTGATTCGACACCGTCTATCTCTAAACTGGATGAACTTATTTATGATATTAAAGTGCTAGTTGGAAACGAATTGCATGAATTAAAGGCCAAAGTGAATGATGAACATATTATACATTATGATTTAAATCCTGAAAAGATTATTAAAACTTCTTGTGATCATAGTGCTTTTTGTGGACTTTAGAGAGCCTTTTAGGGAGCATGTTGATCCTATTGCCCATGATGCTTTATGTGTCCCTTTTTTTATGAACTCATTTATGATATCAAACTTCTTATTGTACATACTAACTTTATGAAGTTTAATATTGTGAAGCGTTTTCTTCCAAACATACCATTCTCATGACATATGAGTATGTTGATTTTATCATACTTGCCACTATGAATGTCGAGCCCTTACTGAGATAATGAGAAATTTTACTAATAGTTTTGATAAAATTACTAATAACACATCCCTTGTTTTATATGTTGAATTTGTTGGATGTATTGCTGGCATTTCGGACCCTATTAATCATATCAAAAGAGATATCGATTCTAAGTAGATGGTTGAAAATCTTGATCCTAGTTGTCCTGAACTGATTTCATCTCTTGATGACCATGTTGATCATTTACCTCTTGTGTTACATGTTGATTTTATTGAGGATAATATTGTAACTAATGATTTGATTGAGTATGATAATGATAACACGATTTATGGTTTAGGTTTAGGTAATCATTTAGATAGATTTGTCACTCATTCATGCATGGTTTAGCACTAGTTCACGACGTTTGCACTCAAATCACGTATTTTGTCGAGATAGACGTCTACACGGACTTGTGCATTGCTTTGTAGGTATTTTGGAAGATTTAGGAGCTAAATCGATACGTTTGAGGATCGTTCATCAAGATGACACACCCTCGGACTCATTAGGATGCAAACTAGAGGCTAAGGAGGACTCATGGAACCTTGCCAACACAAGCCATGCACCAAATCAAAGCTTAATGATCAAAGGCAAAGCTGAAGGTCCAAACCACGGTCCACTGGAAGTCCACGGCCGTGGAACTGTCCGTGGATTTTGCCAGGTTTTCGTGACAGCTGTGCCACGATCTCTTGGCCAGCTCTTGCAAAGTTGTAGTATAAAAGTGGTCCTGCATTGGCTGAGAGAAGCATCTTGGAGCATCCCTCCATTATCCACTATCATCCAATCAAAAATACTCTCTCAACAAGAAGATTCTCAAGAAGGAAAACACCATTGGAGGCTTGAAAAGCTCCATTGGAGAGAAGAAGAAGAACACACCATTGATAGACTTGGATAGCTTTTGTAGTGAAGAATTTTCGGAATCGATTTCTAGAGTTGTATGAACCATCTAAACCTTCTCTTGGAAGGGTTGTGAGTGATTCTAATACTATTTTCAGCTTGGCTTGTTTGTTTCACTTGCTTATCTCTTTCTCTTCATTACCTTGCAAATAGAAGTTATGATTGTATGCTTGATGATTTCAATTGTTATGATGCATGTTGTAGGCTAAATAGATGTGATTCTAGGGTAAGGAAAGGATGGTTATGGCTAGGACTATGATAGGATGGACTTAGATTTTGCCCTTGGATGAGTCACTTACTTGGACGTAGCTTCTGTTGGAGTCCACAGTTTGTTCTTGCCTTTCCACGGCCGTGGAAGGTGTAGAACAACCCGTGATTCTCCCTGGTTCGATGGATCTAGCTTTAGATTGTTAGAATGTTGAAATCCTAAGTGTTTGTTGAGTTAAATCTACCCTAGGGTGACCTAGTGTTAGCTACTAAGTGTTAGAAGAGACTTACCCAGTGATTCTACCCTTAGATTTCAAAGATGACAAACCCTAGGTAGTGGTGAGCCTCATAAGCCGCCATTGGACTAAGTGTGCTAGGATAGTTGTTTAGGACTAACCCTTCCGAGACTTACCCGGTGAGGATAGGTTAGATCCCTAGGTGACAATCCGGTTTGTGTAGAATTCCATCTCTTAGGCTCTTAGAGACTTACCCGGTGATGAGACCTTAGGGACGGACTAGTGGACCATGAGACCTACCCGGTGATTGATCCCAATCTAGAAACACTAAATCCCAACATATCATAGTTAATCCAAGGAATGATTAGGTAGCTTGAGTCCTATGCCATAACCGGAACTTCCAACCCCTAGAATCCGCTTTTCTCTTTTGATTCTTATCCCGTGTTTAGCTTGTTGATTGTGTTGATTCGTTAGCTTAGTTGATTGTTTACTTTGCATCATTTGTGATCCTTGATTGATCACCCAAAAACCAACCAAAAACATTGAGTTTTCATTTCTTTATTTCTTTTCCTTCTCTACAACCTAGATCTTCACTAAACTTAATCATAAATTGAATCAATCTCACCTTAGTCTTTGTGTTCGACCTCGGAATACTATCCCTACTACAAACGTCCCGTACACTGCGGGTTCGCTAGGAGTTAGGATAAATATAACGAGAATATAAATTTAAAACCCATTGCGTATCACGTCCTGAGCGTAACAAGTTTTTGGCGCCGTTGCCGGGGACTAGGTCTAGATTGAGTCTATTTTGTGATTGTTTGTAGCGTAGATCTTTCTTGTTGCTTTTGATCTCTCTTTCGTCTGTGTCTTTGCTTTTCAGGACATCTCTTACTCTTTAGGTGTATGCGAAGATCTCGTGGCAAGGATTTAGCTCCATTCGATCCCGAACCGGAGAAAACCCTTAGATCTAGATCCAAGAGCATTAAAAAGGGAAAAGAGATGGCCGGAAGAGACCTCCAAGCTGAGTTGGATGAGGCTTTAGAGCAAATTAGGATAAGGGATGAAGCTTTGGAGAATGAAAGGAGGCTTACCAATGAGAGGCAAGAGGCAACTAGGAGGGTGATTGAGGAGATTAGCAAGCTCTTGTGCAAAGAGAGCTTAACCGTCAACAACCTCCTCCACCTCCACCACAACCGCAGCCGGCGGCGGTGAACATTAGGGTTGTGCCCATTGCTATGGAAGAACCACAAACGTTGGGGAAATGTATGGATCCGGCACAAAGAGCACACCGCCCGGGTGTGGACTTAGGAGATCCCGCAGCCCATGATTACGAACTCCGCCCTCAAGTTCTACAAATGATCCGGCATAATCAATTTGGAGGGATGGAAGGAGAGTCTCCTTATCAACACTTGATGAACTATGAGATTTTGATGGAGACTCTTAGACCGCCAAGATTGGAGAGCAACAACCATAAGCTTAGGGCTTTTTCCTTCTCTCTTTAGGACAAAGCTTTGGCTTGGTATCAATCTATTCCACAAGGGCGAGTTGGTACTTGGGAGGAGATGACAACCGAGTTTTTGACTAAGTTCTTCCCACCTTCCAAGACTACCGAGTTAAGAGGGAAGATCAACGCCTTCGTGATGAAGGATAGAGAAAGCTTGTTCAAGTCTTGGGAGAGATTCAAAGATCTTCTCCTAGATTGTCCACACCATGGTATACCAAAAATTGAGCTATTGGAAATCTACTTCAAAGGACTTGATGAAGATAGCCAATTCAAGCTCCAATCTCTTTCCGGTGGGACTTTCATGGAGAAACATGTAGATGAAGCTTGGGAGTTTGTAGAGAAACAAGCTCTAGTGATTGAGAAATACTTCCATAGGAAGAGTGAAGGGAGAAAGGCGGGAGCATATGAGGTGAGTAAAGTCACCATGAGCAATTTCAAGCTTGACGCCATCAACAATGAATTGAAGTCTTTGAGAGAGTTGTGTGCCACAACTTTGAAGAACCAAGCAACTCCTCAAGTGCTTTCTCAAGCTAACTTATCTTCCAAGGAGGAGGATGTGAATTACATGGGAAGGGGCAACTACAACAACTACCAAGGCCCGAGGAACTTCAACAACAACCGGCAATTAAACAATTACTGGCCCAACCACAACCATCCCGGGTTTTCCTACTCTAACCCGGATGGAGCCTTGAACCCTCCCGCTTCCACAAGCACAACTCCACCACCAAAAGCTTCACAAGAACCTCCACCCGAATTTACTCAACCTCCAAAGGATAGAATCGAAATGATGTTTGAGCAATTGCTTGGAAGGTTGAGTGGCCTTGAGAGCACGGTGACTTCAATATCAAAGGCTCAAAAGGTTTTGGAAGCACAAGTGTTCCAAAAAGCGGGTGAAGCCCATAGAGATCCGGGAAAGCTTCCCGGAAGGACCGAAGACAACCCAAGAGGCCAAGTGTTGGCCATCACAACGAGAAGTGGGTTGAGTATGAAAGACCCTTTGCCCAAGGAGAATGCTAAGGGGAAACAAGTGGTGATAGAGGAAGATACTTTGCAAGGAGATGGAGGCAAGAGCAAGGATGTTGAGCCAACATATGTAGCACCGCCTCCATACAAGCCACCACTACCATTCCCTCAATCACGAGCAAGAGCTCGCTTGGACAACCACTTTGGTAAATTCCTTGAACTAATGTCCAAGTTGCATATTAATATACCGTTCATGGATGCTATTTTAGGAATGCCGGCATATGGCAAGTTCTTGAAAGAGATACTCTCCAACAAAAGGAAGTTGGAGGAGTATGGGGAGATAAGAATGACCAAGAGATCCTCGGAATTGATCCAAACAATGAAGGAGGAGATGCCTCCCAAGCTAAGAGATCCGGGTTCCTTTTGTGTCCCAATTGGAGTGGGAGATGTGAAGTATGAAGCCCTTTGTGATCTTGGGGCAAGTGTAAGCATCATACCGCTTGCACTTTGCAACAAGGTCGGGTTAGGAGAGCCAAAGCCGGTCAAGATGACCCTCTATATGGCGGACCGTTCTATCACTCATCCGGTTGGAATTTTGGAAGACATTCCGGTGCAACTAGGAGGATTCTATGTGCCAATTGATTTTGTTGTCTTGGATATTTCGGCGGATATCCGGTTCCCATCATCTTAGGAAGGCCTTTCCTAGCCACCTCCGGATGCCTAGTGGATTGCAAGAATGGGAATCTCTCCTTCAACATTGGAGAAGAGAACATCAAGTTCAAGTTGTCCACAATGATGAAAGGGCCAACCCTTGATGAAGATGTCTTCAACATAGTCGAGCAAGAGGAATCTAGAGAAGTTGTGAGCTCGATCTTGATCAAGGATCCCTTGGAGAAGGTTCTTAGCCTAAGTATGATGGAAGAAGGTGTTGAGGAGGCTTGCAATGAAGAGATCAAGGCCTTAGAAGCATTGGAAAAGGAGGCAAGAGTTGGATTTGAAGACCACAAAGAAGTGCTGAATACCTGTAGGTTCCACGGTCGAGATTTGTGTTCCACGGCCGTAGAACTCTCTGGACAACTCCGAGAAGCAGGCTTGGAAACTTCCACGGCCGTGGAATTGAAGCAAACCGTGGAGTTGGCCGTGGTTTCCCCTGAATCAGCCCTTGATGATGATCAAGCTTCTAGGAGCCTTGGTGAGCCTTCATTTGTTTTGGATTCATCTCATCCAACCTTATTTGGATCGTCTACACTCGATAAAGGTCCTCCTAAACTTGAACTCAAACCCCTCCCCTCTCATTTGAAGTATGCTTTCCTTGGTGATAATTCTACATATCCGGTGATTGTTAATGCATGCTTGAGTGATGATGAACTTGCTAAGTTGTTGCATGAACTAAAATTGCATAGGAAAGCCATTGGCTATACTATTGATGATTTGGTTGGCATTAACCCTTCTTTGTGCATGCATAAGATAATGATGGAAGATAACCATAAACCCTCTATTGAACATCAAAGAAGATTGAATCCTATAATAAAAGAGGTAGTCAAAAAGGAGATCATTAAGTTGCTAGATGCGGGGATAATCTACCCTATCTCGGATAGTAAGTGGGTTAGTCCCGTTCATGTAGTTCCTAAGAAGGGTGGGGTGACCGTAGTGACTAATGAGAACAATGAACTAATCCCAACTAGGACGGTGACGGGATGACGGATGTGCATAGACTATAGGAAGTTGAACATGGCCTCTAGGAAAGATCACTTCCCTCTCCCTTTCATTGACCAAATGCTAGAGAGGTTAGCTCAACATTCTCATTTTTGCTATCTAGATGGCTATAGTGGATTCTTCCAAATCCCTATCCACCCCGATGACCAAGAGAAAACCACCTTTACATGTCCATGGGGAACTTTTGCATATAGGAGAATGCCATTTGGGTTGTGTAATGCACCCGCCACCTTCCAAAGGTGTATGATGGCTATCTTTTCGGAATACATTGAAAATATCATGGAGGTGTTCATGGATGATTTCTCTGTTTATGGTTCTTCCTTTGATAATTGCTTGGCTAACTTGTCATTAGTATTGCAAAGATGTGAGGAGACAAATCTTGTCTTGAATTGGGAAAAATGCCACTTCATGGTAAGTGAAGGTATTGTGTTGGGACACTTGGTGTCCAACCGTGGCATTGAGGTTGATAGGGCCAAGATTGAAACGATAGAGAAGTTGCCACCACCTACCTCGGTGAAGGGGGTAAGGAGTTTCTTAGGGCATGCCGGTTTTTACCGGAGGTTTATTCAAGACTTCTCTAAAATTTCTAAGCCTCTCACTAACCTACTAATGAAGGATGTTGAATTTGTTTTCTCCAAAGATTGCCTTGAGGCTTTTTGTAGGTTGAAGAACGCCTTGATCTCCGCACCTATCATGCAACCTCCGGATTGGAGTTTACCGTTTGAGATCATGTGTGATGCAAGCGATGTAGCCGTTGGGGCTGTTTTGGGGCAAAGGAAAGATGGGCGCACTCATGCCATTTACTATGCTAGCAAGACGCTAGATGATGCCCAACTCAATTATGCTACCACCGAGAAAGAGTTGCTAGCGGTGGTGTATGCTTTTGAGAAGTTCCGCTCATATCTTGTTGGAGCGAAGGTCATAGTTTATACGGATCATGCTGCGATCCGTTACCTCCTTACCAAGAAGGATGCAAAGCCTAGGTTGATTCGGTGGATCCTTCTTCTACAAGAGTTTGATTTGGAAATCCGGGACAAGAAGGGATCCGAGAACTCAGTGGCGGATCACCTTAGTTGACTCCCACCATTGGAGCTTGAAAGAGATGACATCCCGATAGATGACTCATTCCGGGATGAGCAATTGCAAATGGTAGAAGAGTGCTTGTTCCAAGTGTCTAGAGGAAGCGAGCCATGATTTGCCGACATTGTGAACTATCTTGTGTGTGAGGAAGTGTCTCCCGGTTTGACATATGCCCAAAGGAAGAAGTTCTTCAAGGATGTGAGGCACTACTATTGGAGTGAGCCGCTTTTGTTCAAAAGAGGGCCAGATGGAATGTTTAGACGATGCATACCGGAGGATGAGGTGGAGAGTGTGATCCGCCATTGTCATTCCTTGCCATGTGGAGGGCATGCTAGCTCACACAAGACATGTGCTAAAGTGTTGCGATCGGGTTTCTTTTGGCCAAGTTTGTTCAAGGATGTACAAAGCTTTGTGGTAGCTTGTGATGCTTGCCAAAGGACAGGCAACATCTCAAGGAGGAATGAGATGCCCTTGAACAACATACAAGAAGTGGAAATATTTGATGTGTGGGGTGTGGACTTCATGGGACCATTCCCTTCTTCATGTGGCAACCTCTACATCCTATTGGCGGTTGACTATGTTTCGAGATGGGTGGAGGCAATCGCCTCTCCTACAAATGACGCCAAGGTTGTGGTGCGGTTCTTCAACCGAGTGATCTTTCCTAGGTTTGGAACACCAAGGGTGATCATTAGTGATGGAGGGAAGCACTTCACAAATAGGAATTTTGGAGCACTTTTGGCTAAGTATGGGGCGACTCATAAGGTGGCAACACCTTACCATCCCCAAACTAGTGGCCAAGTAGAGATCTCCAACCGGGAAATAAAGGCCATTCTTGAGAAGACGGTATCTAGGACTAGAAAGGATTGGGCTATGAAACTCGATGATGCCTTGTGGGCATATAGAACCGCTTTCAAGACACCAATTGGCACCACTCCTTACAAGTTGGTCTATGGCAAGTCTTGCCACCTCCCGGTAGAAATAGAGCATAGAGCACATTGGGCCATCAAGTGGCTAAATTTTGATCTCAAGGAAGCCGGAGAGAAGAGGTTACTCAATATGAACGCACTTGAGGAGATCCGGTTGGATGCATACGAGAGTGCCCGGATCTACAAGGAGAGGACCAAGCGTTGGCATGACAAGAGGATCATCCCCAAGGAGTTGAGTGAAGGAGACCTTGTCCTTCTCTTCAACTCAAGGCTGCGGCTCTTTCCCGGAAAGCTCAAATAAAGATGGACCGGACCATATATAGTGAAGAAGATCTTTCCCCATGGAGCTATTGAGATAGGAGGGGAGCATTGTGGAAACTTTAAGGTGAATGGGCACCGGTTGAAGAAGTATATCCCGGGAGCTCCGGTGGATATGATTGCCCCACTTCACCTTGAATAGACGCCCCCGAGTTTGGTCAAGCTAATGACCTTAAAGAAGCGCTTGGTGGGAGGCAACCCATTGGTAACGTTTTCCCTTTCTCGTTTTGTTTTTGTTTTAGATTTTCCTGTTTTTGTGTGTGTTTGTATGCTTTGTGTGTGTTAGAATCTTGGTAGCATTGGAAGCCTTGCTTGGCAAGTGAATGATGATGATGAACCCCTCATCAATTATGGGTGGAGCGGACGCGGAACTTGGACGGCTAGCGGTGCCTAGCGCGGGTCCCAGCGCCTTGATGAATACTTAGAGCTCTCTACCATGGTTGATAGGATCATCCAACATCAATTCCACTTGAGAATCCCAATTACCATAACAAACCATTTTTACATTGTGAGAACCTTCTTTCACTCTTCTTTACTTCATTTACACATTGGGGACAATGTGTTTCTACGTATGGGGTGGGGTTTGCATGATCCTTTGCATGATGAGCATCTAGGGTAGTTTAATATTATCACATGTCTTGCATTGTATATATTCATTTAGAAAATCCCATAAAAATCAGAAAATTTAAAATTTTTTGTGCTTTCTAGGCTTGGATATGACCCTAATGATGAATCTTGTCTTGTGGATTGGCTATGGATGGCCTTATGTGTTAAATTGATGAATGCATATGTGGACTTGAAATACTTATCATGAATTCCATGAATGACTTGTGATTATGATGTTTGCCTAGAATGGATTGAGTATTGAAGGTCGAAATTACATGATAGTTCTTGCATACCATCTAGGAATGAATGAGACAATTCATCTTCCTCTAATTCTCATCTTGATCATGATTGTTTGAGCACCTCAATTGATATAAATTTGACCTCTTTTGACCCATCCGGGAATAGGAGCATGATAGTGTGTTGATGTGTGTGAAAAGCAAGTGTGGGGTGAAGATGTTGATGAAAGAATGTCATGCATAAAATGCTGAATTTGTTGTGAAAGTGTAGACAAAAATATAGGTTTGGGGACGTTGGTTTAAATGACAAGTAACTCGGTACACTTCACATAATCGGGTGTTGGTGCCTTGCCAAAGTCAAATAAACCAATAGTCCTAACGAGATTTGGTATGTGTGCCCGGTGTGGATGCACCTCGAAAAATAGAAAAAGCCCGAGGATGGCTAATCACCAAGGTTTCGGCTTTTGTACACCAATGCCATTGTCTCAAAAATAAGTCAAAGAAAAAGAAAAGAAAGAAAAGATAAAAAAAATATACACTTGAGGGAAGTTGATTGAGGACAAGATTGTGGAGTTAGTTCCATTCCCGGATTAGCATCACATAGCCTAGAAAAATCCCCACCTAATCACAACATTTCTTGGCCTTTTATTTCACAAGACCTTATGACCTATTTGCATGTTTGTAAGACTTAGTAATCTAGATTGGATATGCTCTTGATCATCTTGACTTCGTCATTTTTACATTTCATGCATGCTTTTGAGTTAAGTACAATTGTCTTTCCATGCCCTCATTTATTTGATACATAATTGCTTGTCCGTTGCCATAAAACATGACTATGAAGGTGATCCAATAGTAGAAGCACAAACCCAAAAAGATTTCGCCATTTTTCTGCATACATAAATCATGTTACCTCGTAGTCTATAGTTGAGAATTTGCTCGGGACGAGCAAACCTTAAGTATGGGGTATTTTTGATAACACGATTTATGGTTTAGGTTTAGGTAATCATTTAAATAGATTTGTCACTCATTCATGCATGGTTTAGCACTAGTTCACGACGTTTGCACTCAAATCACGTATTTTGTCGAGATAGACGTCTACACGGACTTGTGCATTGCTTTGTAGGTATTTTGGGAGATTTAGGAGCTAAATCGATACGTTTGAGGATCGTTCATCAAGATGACACACCCTCGGACTCATTAGGATGCAAACTAGAGGCTAAGGAGGACTCATGGAACCTTGCCAACACAAGCCATGCACCAAATCAAAGCTTAATGATCAAAGGCAAAGCTGAAGGTCCAAACCACGGTCCACTGGAAGTCCACAGCCGTGGATTTTGCCAGGTTTTCGTGACAGTTGTGCCACGATCTCTTGGCCAGCTCTTGCAAAGTTGTAGTATAAAAGTGGTCCTGCATTGGCTGAGAGAAGCATCTTGGAGCAGCCCTCCATTATCCACTATCATCCAATCAAAAATACTCTCTCAACAAGAAGATTCTCATGAAGGAAAACACCATTGGAGGCTTGAAAAGCTCCATTGGAGAGAAGAAGAAGAACACACCATTGATAGACTTGGATAGCTTTTGTAGTGAAGAATTTTCGGAATCGATTTCTAGAGTTGTATGAACCATCTAAACCTTCTCTTGGAAGGGTTGTGAGTGATTCTAATACTATTTTCAGCTTGGCTTGTTTGTTTCACTTGCTTATCTCTTTCTCTTCATTACCTTGCAAATGGAAATTATGATTGTATGCTTGATGATTTCGATTGTTATGAAGCATGTTATAGGCTAAATAGATGTGATTCTAGGGTAAGGAAAGGATGGTTATGACTAGGACTATGATAGGATGGACTTAGATTTTGCCCTTGGATGAGTCACTTACTTGGACGTAGCTTCTGTTGGAGTCCACGGTTTGTTCTTGCCTTTCCACGGCCGTGGAAGGTGTAGAACAACCCGTGATTCTCCCTGGTTCGATGGATCTAGCTTTAGATTGTTAGAATGTTGAAATCCTAAGTGTTTGTTGAGTTAAATCTACCCTAGGGTGACCTAGTGTTAGCTACTAAGTGTTAGAAGAGACTTACCCGGTGATTCTACCCATAGATTTCAAAGATGACAAACCCTAGGTAGTGGTGAGCCTCATAAGCCGCCATTGGACTAAGTGTGCTAGGATAGTTTTTTAGGACTAACCCTTCCGAGACTTACCCAGTGAGGATAGGTTAGATCCCTAGGTGACAATCCGGTTTGTGTAGAATTCCATCTCTTAGGCTCTTAGAGACTTACCCGGTGATGAGACCTTAGGGACGGACTAGTGGACCATGAGACCTACCCGGTGATTGATCCCAATCTAGAAACACTAAATCCCAACATATCATAGTTAATCCAAGGAATGATTAGGTAGCTTGAGTCCTATGCCATAACCGGAACTTCCAACCCCTAGAATCCGCTTTTCTCTTTTGATTCTTATCCCGTGTTTAGCTTGTTGATTGTGTTGATTCGTTAGCTTAGTTGATTGTTTACTTTGCATCATTTGTGATCCTTGATTGATCACCCAAAAACCAACCAAAAACATTGAGTTTTCATTTCTTTATTTCTTTTCCTTCTCTACAACCTAGATCTTCACTAAACTTAATCATAAATTGAATCAATCTCACCTTAGTCTTTGTGTTCGACCTCGGAATACTATCCCTAATACAAACGTCCCGTACACTGCGGGTTCGCTAGGAGTTAGGATAAATATAACGAGAATATAAATTTAAAACCCATTGCGTATCACGTCCTGAGCGTAACAGATAACTCACTTAAGTATGAAGAAGAACGTGTTGAATTGTATAACCCATCACATGTAAATTTTGATTTAGTCATGGTGTCAAGATCCTTTGTTGAATTTGATTGTTCCATTAAATATTTTGTCTATCTTGTGACGGGAAGAACCTTACTTCATACGAGAAATGAATAACATTTCCAATGAAAAAGTGTAAATTTCTTTATTTCTTAATATTTTTTGTCTTTTGTTTCATGTTAATAGGAAGTTTCATAATGTAGAGATACCTCACTTTGGAAATATGATACTTTCCCTATCAATATGTTTCTTCTTATCATTAAGGCCTCATGACTATATCTTTCATACCATTTGGAGGATCATAAAGTATGATTTCCTTAATGATACATGTGCTTACCCTATCTTAAGATTTACTCTTACAATATTCTTAAACTTCTTATATGCCTTAGATTTGTTTCGTTGTAATTAAGGATCTCGGTGTAATATATAAATGGCACATGATAATACCATGAAATGATATTACGTGCTCTATAACGTTGACATACAAAGTTATAGAGAATTTTTATAGCCTTGAGTATAATGTTTTCACGTGGAGTAATATTTTTCCTTGCACTTTATTTCTTCTCAAACTATATGTGTAAGAGCCTTATTCTTTTAGGGAACCCGCCCCTTCACCGTATCTTGGCCGCAGGTGCGGTGCCGCCCCGCGGATCTGGTGATCCGTCCCCGCAATTTTCATGTCGAGCGCCGCCTTTTTTGACCGTCATGATTTTCCGTTTCTTCCTCTATAAGTTTCTTGACCTCTCTTCTGATGACGGTTTTCCATCTCCTTCTCCAGACTTCATCTTCTTCTCACGTTCTTCTTTCCTTCATTCTCTTCTTCTCTTGGTTTCCTCTTTGGTTCTTCTTTGAAGTTCTTCAAGTGAAGCTTTGGTGGTTTATGTTTGATGACTGAGATGATAAGGATGTTGTGGCTGTTGTCGATTGTGTGGCTTGAGAGGCTAGCCTTGTGAGAATTCGTTTTGGGTTCAGCAACGGTGAGTTTCTTCCACTTCCTCTTCTTTCTTTCTTACTTCTTCCCTCTTCTCCTTCCTTATCTTTGAATCCCACAAGTTTCTACTTGTGCTGAGCTCTTGGACAGGTGTATGTACATGTATGATTATGTTAGGTTGCCTTTGGCACCAGAAGAAGAGAAGAGTTCGAGCGAGAGATCAAAGAAGAGTAAACATATTGCCCCTCTACTGTGTAGCCGCCCCCGCGCCCTGTTAGTACCGCCCCTGTGGCTGAGGTCTATCACCACCCCTGCGGTTGTGAGCCACCACAGTCGCGGCTTGTCACCGCTCATGCGCCTTTCTATTTCCGCAGGTGCGTCTTTGTCCAGGACATACCAAGTGTGGTATGTGTCCTTTTTTCCATATGGTTATAGCTTGAGAGTGTGATCAAGTTAGTGTTATGTTGTGACTTTGATGATGTTGTATGCTGAGTAATGCGTTAGGCATTTGTGAGTTGTGATGTGATATCGAGGTTTAGTTTATGGGTTGTGATCTGGTATGATCTTAGGGTCTAGGAGGTGGAATCTCCTAACCTTGATAGCGTTTGATGTTGTGTGCCTTGCTTATGCAAGCACTGATCGTTTCCTCGAGGGTAAACTATGACCACAATTATATAGGACTACCTTGTGACAGGTAAGTCCTTCGGGCTTACTTAGTGAGCATTTACGAGTTTGAGTGATCATGATAGTAATGTTTGTGCATATGAATATTGCATTGATAACCTAAACCGGACTAGGACAACTATATGTGTTTTTAATTGGCTCAAGTGTATTATAACGGGTGACGATAACTTGTCTAGCTCAAAATGGGGCAGCTAGGGGTTTCTCAGCGACCATTCCACCACGTGGTGATGATTGGAACCGATTCCAAACCTGTATGGTGAAAGGGACAAAGGCGTGGTTGTTTTACTCCTCGCATCATACCGAATGAATTATTAATGGTATAACGTAATGAAGATAATAAACGAATATGATATGAGCAATGCATGCTATATTGTGATTATGTGTTTGTATGTGTTATTACCTTCACTCTTGTTCATGATGTGTTAGCTAACGGTTTCATACCATGTGACCGAAGGTATTTCTATGGTCGTCAATACCCAATCAAAAGTAAATCCCGACTTAGCACTAAGAACAAGTATAGTGATTAAGTAAGGGTCGAACCCAAGAGAGTTCAGGTGTTTTAGATGCAATTATCGATTATAGTAACCAGTAACACAAGGGGGGAGGGGGTTGGTTGAATTGATGCACAAAAACTTATAAAAACGATTAATGCGACAAGTAAGACAATAATGGATGAATCTACACTAGGTTGATTCTAAGCATGCAATTGCTACTTTGGTGAGTTCCTTTTACAAGTTTTCAAGTAATCTCCCGTCTCGATCGTATATATGTGTTGAGCCAACCGGCATCAACACAACTTAAAAGGTTAAAGTTCCGTAAACCTACAAGAACAAATAACAAGTTAACTTTCAAACAAAGACTAAGGGATATAAAGAGAAGATTAAAACCGTTAAACTTATCTTTATATTTGTGTTCCTTTTCCTTAAGTAATCACAACCCGTTGTTACTTAAAGTTGCTACTAGATTAAAGACCCGAACCCGGAACCTATTAATCCTAGTTGTTTACATGCACTTTAGAACCTAAGGTGATCAATCTCAAGCAATAGTAAACATGCAATTAGACAATGGATATCAAGGAAACACAAAGTATTACTGAATAAAAACTTATATTATAAAGTACTTACAACCAAAGCAACAAAGCAGCTTCAAACCAACCCAATGTAGCAAGGGAGTTAGCAACTCATTACAAGGAAGCAAGACAATCTAAGTGGATAGTTTATTGACTAACAAGATGATAAGGTGGATGATTCTAGCAATCAACCAAGGACTATTTATACTACAAAAGACACTAAATAGGAGTAAATGGCCGGCCCAAAACAACCACCTTAAATGCCATAAAGGTGGTGTAAACAGCCGGAGTAAAGCTTCTGGCGTTAAACCGCAAGGGCGGTTTAGGCAGAATCAGTTGATCTTCTTCAGAACCGCAGGGGCGTCTACACAATTCCGCTGGGGCGGATCTTTAATGCACTTCAACGTTTGACCTTTTGCCTTTCTGACGTTTCTGATGCCAAGCCGCCAAGGCGTCCCTATGTCGACGCAGGGGCGGTGACATAGCCTCTCCGCCTTCCAGCTCCCAGGTTGAGGCGCAGGCAGGGGCGCAGTGGGAGACGCAGGGGAGCTGGTCTTCATTTCTTCAAGGCAGGTCACCGCAGGGGCGTAGGGGCGGTGACACGCTTCATGGTTGGCGCTGGTGAAGGCGTAGGGAGCGCTCCAATGGAGAACGTCATCTGCAGGGGCGGCTGCAAGGACCCGTTGGGGCGGTGAGGCAACAAAAGCTTTGCTTCGTGATCGATCTTCACTCCTAAGTGCTTATAACTCCTTCTTTAGCTTCTTTTGATCTTCTTCTTCTGGACCAAGGAGTTAGTAGCATAAACCGACACTAATGCAATAAAAAGACTCTAAAAACTACCCTAATTGATAGTTATTCCATCACCTATCACCATGTTGTAGATGTTTTGTAGGATAAGAAGACTACGAAGTGATCCGGTGGGGTGATCAGCCGAGGGCTTCCGTATATTAGGATGTGTATGGGTTTTGGGGATGTTGATGTGTACATATGTTTGATGTTGCCGTTTTGTAATCGGCTGTGGTTTTGTATATGTTTTGATATATGATTATATAATTTTGTGAATATGGTTTTATATTTATTTGTGTCTTGTTATAAGATCCAGTGAACTTGTTGTCAGGCTAGGGTCAGGATCCATTTTGAGATTCTAGCCCGTAGCACCCCGAGTCCTTCGGATTTTGGGTGTTACAATATATACCTCTTATGTTGCACTCTTTGTTTATTCTTTTCTGTCGAAGACCCACCTACACAAATCAAATTTGTGGTTGAATCCTTTTACAGAATGGAGGGATGATGCAAGAGTAACTCTGAACCTAACATGCTTCAAGACCATATCCATTGAAACTAGGAAGTAAGAAGTGAAGAACACTCCAAGGAGGAGGAGATGAAGAGTCAGGAGCTTCAGGACCACAACCATAGAAGTTAATGAAGCTAAAAGGCAATGAAAGAGGAACATTGTTAAAAGAAAAAGGGGGAGAGTCAAATTCATTTCTAGTATAGAAATAAATAACACTTCCATGGAAAAAGTGAAAACCATTTCTAGAAAGGAAATGAATCCCATTTCCCGGAACACTTCGGAAGGTACCAAGACTCACGTAAGCATGAGAACCAACGTTACCATGCAAGTACGCAAATGGAAGGAAGAGAGGATGGATCGATCTAATACCAATGTTAGAAGATCCTACGAGAAAATCCCTTGCTTCTCAATAGTACAAGGACCGGGGCTCACATACAAGACCATCCCAACAACCAAGTTCCAATACATATGAAAACACGACCATTCATTAAGGACTTACATATCCAAGCAAGAGAGGAAGACCAGCTATGCATATGGATCATCCATCCATGCGTGTGTAATCAGATAAATGGGCCACTCTAGTTCATTCTACTTTATTTCTTTTAGAATAAAATTAAGTCTTTGAATAAGGAAGCTTAAAGATCTTATTTTATTAGAAGATAGATTATATTTTGTTAAGAAGATCTAGTATTTTTAGAAGATTGATCTTATTTTATTTCCTTAAGAATAGATCTTATCTTATTAGAAGATATATTCTATTTTAGTTAGTTTAAGAAGATATATTCTTCCTAGAAGATTGATCTTATTTTATTATTTTCTAGTAGAGATAAATCTTATCTTTTTAGATAGAAAGAGGGCTGATTTTCGGCCCTTAAACATCCGCCCTAGGGTTACATGAAATGCCATCTACTCTTATATATAGGGTGGTTGTGTCTCATAATATTTGATTGTTCGCTCCAAACGGTGTGTGCAAGCTTTAAATTTATAACCCTAGATGTAAGCTTAAAACAAGGATGCGAACCCGCAGTGTACGGGTCAATCGTAGTAAAAATCAAGAAATTCCAGGGGTCGATCACAGGGACTTAGTGAAACAAAGTCGGAATAGGAAAGCTTTAGCAATTACTAACCACAAAGCAAATAAAACAATCAAAGATGATAAAAGTCAATAAAGGAAATATGCAATTCTAGGGATTAAAACATCTAGTTGTGGTTCCAACTCAAGATCTAAAGATAAGCGGACAAAGCTGAGGTTTTTGCAAAGGGAAGGTGTTACTAAAGTGGAATAGATCACCGGGTAAGTCTCACTACTCACTAATCCCAAACCGTAACTCCTATTACCGGGTAAGTCTCAAGGAATTAAGATAAAGAACTATAACCTCAAACAAACACACCACCTAAGGGAATAGAATCAACCTTTACCGGGTAAGTCTCAGGCTAACTCACAAAGATGGAATGAAAGCACACTCAAAACCCAATAAAGGATAAACCTTTATTACCTATACTTATGATCTTAGGTAAACAAACAAAGGAATTACCGGGTAAGTCTCATCCTAAGCTTGCATTGAACCAGGAAAGGTATAATAAGGATAGGATTTGGCAAACTCTAACACTTAACTCTCAGTTTCGGATCAGATAAGTCACCTCGGTGAGCCAAATTCCACCCCGGCCGAGATGTTCATCGACTGAGCGAGATGCTTAGGGTTAAGGTAAAGACTCGAACTTTCAGGGTCCTACTTGTGATTAAGATTATTCTATCATTGTTTTTCCCACAACCTTCAGCCAATCACCCTAGAATCACACAAAAAGATTAGCCACTCATCATCATGAAAGTATTAATCAAATATATGGGAAGAAAGAGAATAATTGAACAAGAAAACCTTAAGAGAAAGGCTTCAATAACTGAATCAATTATCAAACCAACAAGTGTTCCTTGGATAGAAATCCAACAAGACAATGACAAAGAAGGGAATCTAAGATGATCTTACAAAAACCCTTCACAAAGCTATAAAAGCTATAGACTTTCTTCCTTCAACCTTTAAAAAGGTTCTTCAAATCTCCCAACTGGAGTATGGCTGCAGCGGATCTTTGATGTATGCAACGTGTATAGCGTGATAGTGGATGTATGCAGGATGTATGCGAGATCTCGGATTTGTGGGAAATCCGACCCTTTTTATAGGAAAATTACTCTCCAAAGATAAGATATCTTAGAAAGATCTCTTCCCATAAAAATAGGTAAAATATATGATCTATCATATCTTCTTCCTTCCAGGAGCCAAGCCCAAAAATATAAGAACCTCTTTCCAAAGATAAAAGATCTCAGCCAAGAATAAAATATTCTCGCCGCGTCCTAGGTGTTCGCCTCGGTCGAGTCGACTTCTCTGGATCACCTCGGTCGAGGTGACTCTGTAGTCAACCGAGGTGAGTCACAACTGAATGTGAAATCCCTCAAATCTGGTCCAAAGTGAATCTTTAATCCATGGCTATGCTTCCTGGATGTTTCCTTATGTTCTTGAATGTAGCTCCAATGACTCCTTAGCTCCTTTTGCTCCTTTTTGATGCAAAACGTGCCATTTTACCTACGATTACAACAAAACTAGGTGTAGACCTCGATTCCCGCAAAGGTAGATGAAACGGTAATATAATCACATAATATACATACTAACATGCAGATTATTGAAGATAAAACGTCTAAACAAACCCCAAAATATAGACAATAATTCATGCTATCATTGATCCAGAAATATATAAAGTTATTGATAAACACGTTGTGTTATCCCCCTGTGGTGTCGACCGTCGTCTTCACGGAGTGAAGAGCAAATCTGACTAAGAGACGCCTTACTTGCTCGCTTGGACTTGTTTGAGTGTGTTCGACGTGTAAACGACGTAAGCAGGTCCTTCAACTAGCAACAAGCAAACCTCCAAGTGATTTAGAGTCTTTGTAACCCTTTGTGTGTGGAGTAACGGGAGGAGTTCTACAAGGATTCGTTAGTTGTGTGTTATGTGACATCGTGTCGTAATGTTTCTCTAGGTTGTTTCTTAGGGTTCAACCTTGATCTATCTTTCCATTTATTTTATTCGTGTCACTTTTGTTTCTCTTTTTTCCCTTTTCTATCGAGTTTCAAGCGTCAAAAGATCGGACAAACTACACGGGCGAATACCCCGTACCATTTCTTTTCTTTCCTTGTCATCTAACATAAGAACTGACACCAGCTTGTCTTAACAATTGACAGGTGGTCATGGTACAAATAATTTTCCCAGATCTATTAGGGTGACAACCTTTAAACATGTGTATTGCTCTACCTTCAGCTATGACGGTGACCGTTCTCTTTTAAAGATTTGTCATCTCATGAATTCAAATGATTCACTTCCGACTTCTGACTCTTGGAGCCTTGGTTAAGCAACCTTCCAATTTTAATTCCTTTTTCCACCTTGAGTTCATGGTAGTAATAATCTTTAAGGTCTTGTACTTATGTACCGCCATAAGGGTCCTAATTGCAAGACTTAATCATGCCTCAAAATAACCGGTCTTGTCATCTTTTTCTCTTTCTTAGATATCCCTAACATAGGGCTAAAGCTCATGTACCTTGCATTAGCTTGTACCATAGGCATTATTTCTTCAAGTAGTTGTAGAAACTTATACTTCAATTTCTTTTGCGACTTCAATCCGATAAACGGAGGTTCTTATTCTCAATCTTTCATATATCTCTTGCACGACTCGTGTTATCTTCATAACTTCAACAATTCGCTATTTTCGAATTCTTGTCATCCATTGATATACTTAAGATGCGGAGGACAATACTAAACAGTTCAATATACAGCAGGTACAGGAGAGCATGGAGAATGGTGACTCTAACTCAAAACGACCAACACAAAAACTCGGCTCAACTCAAACCTTGACTCAATCAAAACCCAAACCAAACCAAAACCCGAAGCATACCTCTGATACCATCTTCCTTTATTGCTTTCAAAAGCGGGGAAAATGTTACAACGCCAGGGGACCCGGACGCCCCCCCCCCCCCAAAAAAAAAGGCTTTAGATAAATAAAATAAGGAATAAAGACATAGATAAATAAATTACAATACGAGCAGCCTTGATTTGCCAAATAATAAAAGACATGAAATCCAAAATGACGTCTCGTGACGTCAACCACAAATGGTTCCAAAAACCCCATTACCAAACAACCAAAAGGGTCAACAACAAACTGGACTTATAAAAGTAAACCGACCCAAGAATTATAAAACGAAGTTAGGAGCAAGTCCTAACGAACAGGGCACCCCAAACTCAACCAACACGACTCACTCTAGGGTCCATGATATCCATGTTCTTGAGCTAGTCATGTACCTGATTATGTTAAAAATTTAACCAGCCCTATTGTGGTGGAGTTAGTCTTCCACATAGACTAAGCCGATACATAAACGGGGTAAATTATATGAACTAGACATGGGAGTAATTATATATGATATTACATGATCTGAAGAAAATATCAAAGGAATATAAAATGGACCATCATGCTCTTAAAAATCATCAAACATATAATAAGTTCATGATAACAAACTTTGGAATCTCAAATACTCACAATAAAATCTGTACTCATGTTCAAGTCTAAAATTCTCATAATCAAAACCTCATAATCAAATAAATATTCACGATCGAATTAAATATCCATAAATTATTTCAAAATAAGTTCAACCCAATATAATTTCAAGTAATTTGTAAACTTCTTAAATCATAAATCATGAATCAAAATCCAAATCCTTTAAAGACAAAAACCATATTTAAGTATCCAAGTCCAAAAACGATGTTTCACGAGTACAAATCAAGTAAGTCATAGTCTAATATCAAGGTTCATAAATTCATCCCAATGTGATTATAAATCCAAAACTATCTCTCTTAACCCAAAACAATACTCATAAGTCCAAAATGACATTCCATAAGGCCAAATCAATAATTCATAAATCAAAATTATAGTTCATAAATCCAAAACAATACCTCATAATAATTGAAAAAAACTCTTATTAACCTTATTTTCAATAATCCATGATAATCACCTCCAAAAGATAATCGGTTTATAAATATGTAATAGAATCACTTAGTAAACATACCGAAATTGGGTAACAAGTAATAATCTTGCTTCTAGTCAACTCATCTCATGAATCATCAAAACTCAATACCAAAACATTGCTCGAGCATTTTTATGTTAGAAATCACATTCAAACTCTTTATTGTATTTTTGTTTTAAAACATTTCCAACCCAACGTTGAACACGAAGGTACCTCCTAAATTTCGAACTGGGGAGAGCACATCATACACGAATCAAGTGAATCCTTGCCATTCCGAAAGTCGGAAACAACCCTAGCCTCCTCGAATACCTACATGATTAGGTGGCCATGGGTCTCCCCAAGCCGAGGAGTCAAAATACATGAAAACGAATAGCCGGCATAATTTTCCATCGCGGTCCCGAGCCACCTATTCCAATATAAGTAGTTGGAAAGATTGTCGTCAGGGTCATAGACGAATCATTCCAAATCTCAATAACGTAACCCGGATCAACAAATCATAAACCATATCCATCACTAATTCAATAGTGTCTTTTATTAAGAATCATAAACCGAATAAACACGACACCGTCAATAATGACAAAATAATACAAGGAAACCATTAGAAGGGCTTTCGAAATCAACTCATCAAACTCATATATATATATATAATATAATTCATAAGTATCAACCAACATAATTTCAAGAACGTCTTTCAACATGGAAAATTATCAACACATATTGAAACTTAAAACGAAGGTAATATCTATGTATGTAAATAATAATATAAGTATCATGCTATCATATTTAAAAATGTCGAAACATGCATGCAATAACATAACGACTTAAACACGATCATGCTCATATAAAAACACTGACAAGTACTTGCCTAGAAAATGAAGTCTTACGTACTCCCCTTAAGCTAAAACGACACGTCAACTAAAACTCGACAATCAAGCTAAACAAGTAAAACACATAATCAATATACATGCTATATATTATATATCACAACACCACCTAATAGGTGTAAGAGTAACTTACCTAGTCCCAACTTGAGTTCGGATTTTACTTCTCTTAGGCCGGGTTTGTCCAAAACTCGTTATCCAAACCGAGAACAAACCTAGAATTACATACCATCCATATTACGTTCCAATATTCCAACTCATATGTTAATAAGCAATAATCATTTCCGACATTTCAAGCACACTTCACGTCAAATGACGAAAGCGATCGATGGTTGTCGAACTTCGGCTTGTTAGACCTTTCCCGAAGGCGTTTCTGAATCTAATACCAAAACTAAACAAATTTAGCTTTATAAGATAAAATTGGGCATAATATATGATATGTATAAATATAGGATAAAACTCGTAATAAAAACTTTGGTCAAAAATCCGTAAATACATTTTTTGGGGAAATTTGTGCAATTTCATAAACTTGGGTCATTTCTTGTAAATATATATTGGGGCCATATTCAATAACTATTCCAACAGAGTGCAAAAATGCAAATTTTCAAAAGTTGGGTCATAAACGCAATTACACAATATGGGAGGTTTAGTGCAATTACATCTAACTATCGGGGCCCGATTTAAATTATGGAAAAGGTTGTTCTTTGACCCGATTGTTGTTGGAAGCCCTCCTTGGAGGCGTTGTTCGCTTCAAATGGTGTGTGCAAGCTTTAAATTTATATTCCAAGAAATATACTTAAAACAAGTATGCGAACCCGCAATGTACGGATCAACTATAGTAAAAGCAAGAATTTCGGGGTGTCGATCTCAGGGACTTAGGTGAAACAAAGCAAGTATAGGTTGTCAATGTAACTATTAACCACAAAAGCGATTAAAGCAATCAAAAGATGATAATAAGGTCAATTAAAGGAAATATGTAAATTCTAGGGATTAAAGCATCTAGTTGTGGTTTCAACTCAAGATCTCAAGATAAAGCAGACAAAGTTGAGATTTTGCAAAGGGAAGGTGTTTCCAAGGTGGAATAGATCACCGGGTAAGTCTCACTACTCACAATCCCAAACCAAAGAACCTATTACCGGGTAAGTCTCAAGGTACTAAGGAAAGGAATTATAATCTCAAACCAACACACCAACTAAGGGAATAGAATCAACCTTTACCGGATAAGTCTCAGGCTAATTCTCAAAGATGGAATGAAGGCACACTCAAACCCTAATAAAGGATAAACCTTTATTACATACACTTACGATCTTGGGTAAACAAACAAAGAAATCACCGGGTAAGTCTCATCCTAGGATTGCATTGAACCAGAAAAGGTATAATAAGAATAGGATTTGGCAAACTCTAATACTTAACTCTCAGTTTCGGATCAAAAAAGGTCACCTCGGTCAGTCAATTTCCACCCCGGCCGAGATGTTCATCGACTGAACGAAGTACTCTAGGGTTAAGGTTAAAGACTCGAGCTTTCAGGGTCCTACTGGGATTAAGATTATTCTATCATCGTCTTTCCCACAACTTTCAGCCAATCACCCTAGAATCGCACAAGGAAATTAGCCACTCATCATCATGGAAACAATAATCAAATATATGAGAAGGGAATGAATATTTGAACACAAAAACCTTAAAAATAAGGCTTCAATAACTGAATCAAATATCAAACAAATCAGCATTCCTTAGAATCACAAATCCAACAAAGACAACAAACCAAAGGGAATCTAAGAAAGTCTTACAAATCCCCTTAAAAGCTATCACAAAGCTATGAATTTCCTTCCTTCAATCTTCAAACTTCCTTCTTAACTGTAGTGTATTGTCGGCTTCCAGCGTGCGGTGGTGCTGAATTATGGAAAATTCAGCCCTTTATATAGGAGAATTATCTTCCAAAGATAATAATATCTTAAAAAGATAATTTCCTATAAAATATATCCATATCTCTAAAATAGATCTCTTAAATATATGATCTTCCTTCCAGAAATCCAGCCCAAAAATATAAGATATCTTCCTTCCAAAAATAAAAGATCTCAGCCATATAAAATGTATCTCGCTGGCGCCAGGGTGTTCGCCTCGGTCGGGGCGCTCCTCTAGATTACCTCGGTCGAGGTGACACTGTAGCTGACCGAGGTGGATCTCAACTGAATGTGAAATCTCTCAAATCTGGTCCAAAGTAAATCTTCTTCGTTAATTCCTTGCTCCCTGAGTTCTCTTTAAAGCTTCTGAATGTAGCTCATATGACTCCTTTGCTCTTTAGCTCCATTTCGATCCAAAACGTGCCATTTTACCTACAATTACAATGAAACTAGGTGTAGACCTTGATTCCCGTAAAGGTAGATGAAACAACAATATAATCACATAATATAAATCCATACATGAAAATTATTCAAGATAAAACGTCTAAACAAGTCCCAAAATATAGACTATAATACATGCTATCAGGCGCTGCAAGGATACGGCGGGCAAGGCGAGGTAGGTTGCGGCGAGACTTCTCTAGCTTTGTCCCCAACAGTCCTATTGGCGGCGTTTCCCGGTGAAGTTGCACAAATTGACGACGAAAACAGGGGTAAGGGGCTTGCACTAGTTCCCGGTGGAGAACAGAGGAAGGTTCGAAGGGAGATGAAGCTTGAAGGGGTTTACTAAAGCTAGCTAGGTAAACAGAGAATATCTCTTGTATTTGATGTCGTTACTGTTACATTGGATCAAGAATATATATATATATATATATATATATATATATATATATATATATTAGGTTGTTGGACTTGTTGACTATTGGGCTATATATCCTAGTATGCCCCCTCGAGCTAAACAAAGTTTAAATCGAAAGAGTTAAAATCGAGCAAATGCAAGAGGCTTGGTGAGGACATCTGCTATTTGATCTTTGGAGGTAATGAAGGCCACCTAAAGAGTTTTTGCAGCAATACTCTCACGAACGAAGTGGTAATCAAGTTTTATATGTTTTTTTCGTTGGTGAAATACTAGATTTGTAACAAGGTATGTAGTGCCCAGATTATAACAACATATGATTGGTGGATGATGGAGGAAGACACCCATCTCAACGAGGAGATTTTGTAGCCATATGAGTTCACAAGTAGTTTGTCTAAGAGCATGATACTCAACTTCAATTGATGATCGAGAGACAGCCGTTTGTTTCTTCGATGACCAGGACACTAAGGATGAGCCAAAGTAGATGCAATAAGATGCAGTTGAGCGTTGATCAATATGGTCAACTGCCCTATCAGCATCACAAAAACAACAAGAGTAGGAGAATTTTTTGAGGAAAGATGAAGGGAGATGGTAATAGTGAAGTCGAGGTATCGAAGGATACGCCTTATGGCTTGCCAATGTATTTGACGGGGTTGATGCATAAATTAACAGTTTTTATTGATTGCAAAGGAAATGTCAAGACGAGTAAAGGATGAATAATGGAGACTCCCAACAGCGCTTTTGTATAGGGCAGGGTCATGGAAGAGTGGTGAGGTGGTTGATGACAAGTCACAATTGACTGACATTGGTGTGAAGACATGCTTGGAGTGATGCATATTTATAGGTTGGAGAAGGCTCCAAATATATTTAGATTGGGAGAGATGAAAACTAGAGGAGTTGCGAGAAACTTCAATACCTAGAAAGTAATGAAGGTAACCAAGATCCTTCACTGGGAAATGGGTTGAGATGAAGGATATGAAATGGTTGGCAAGGGAATTGGAGGAAGCTATAAAAAGAATGTCGTCAACATAGACCAGAACAAACACAGTGTCAGTCTTAGCTTGATACGTAAAGAGAGAACTATTAACTTTTGACAGTCTAAAACCAAGATGGATGAGAGTATCACTCAATTTGGAATACCATTCTCTAGGATCTTGGTGTAATCCATAGATATAACACCCCAAGTTCTGGGAACTTGAAGTGCTACGGGTTAGAACCGCACAATGGGTCCCGACCCTCAGAGTAGCAACAACAAACGGATCTTACAACAAGGCACACACAAATGAAAACAAAGACTCAATAAAAAAAAGGTTTAAACAAAAGAAAACACAAAAGCTCCGTAACTGAGTTCAAAACGAAAGGGGAAAAACAAAAGAAACAAAAACCCGATCCCGTCCTATAATGTACGAGAACCCCAGCTGACCACACCATCTGGATCACTCAGCAGCATCCTGAACCTGCGGAACATCTACAACGACGGTATAAACCGTTAGCTAACATTCTAGGTACAAGCAAGAGGGTAAAGGCACAAACACACATAAGGTGAAGAAAACATATAGCATGCTCACACATCAACTAGTTATTATCTTTCATTAAGGTTATCAAATACTAATTCAACTTCTTTTGTCACACGAGAATCTCCCGAAACTCGCCTCCGCTTCCGTCTACCAATAGGAATAGATCAGTATTATCCGTTACCTACGGCCTGGGTTGCAAGAGCACATTCTAGTCTCCTGTTGAACTATACAAGTGGTCACCGCCCGGTTATAATACACTTGGGCCAGTTAAGGTTATCAAAGGGTGAATCATATTTCCAATTATCCGTTATAAACATGATAACAACACAAACAAGCCAATACAATCCAACTAATACGCGGAATGAAGCTAAGTAAGTCCAAGGGACTTACCTCACTCGAAGGTAACACAAAGGCTCAGCAACAACTCAGGAAACTCAGTTTCCCTTAGGAAAGGAGCAAGGAAAGCATGTACGAACAAGACACACGGATCAGGAACGGAACGGTTGCTTAAAGTCTATAACTTCTAGTCTCAACGATCTCTAAGAGATCTCCACAAGCTAAGGGCTCAACCTTAGTCTTACAGCAACTATGGGGACAAGGAACAACCACAAGGAACCAACGAAGGAACGAGGAAAGGAAGGAAGGAAGCAAATCACCAAAGACGGGAGTCACAGCAAGGAAAACCGAAGGGGCGGTTGGACAGGGGCGCAGGGGCGGCAACACGCAGGGGCGGCCAGGTACAGGCGCAGGAACGGCTGCACGATATAAGCGCTGTCGGGCTTCTCTTCGACAGAACTCACAGCAAGGACAACCAAAGCTCGAACCTTTGGTTCCAACACGTCAAGACTCAACTTCAAAGATCCTGAGAACAACAAAGGGTCAACAACGGAACACTCCACAAGAATCAAGGATCAAACTTGATTCTTGGGGAAGAAGAAAAAGAGAAGAACAAAAGGAAGAAACCAAAACAGGAGGAGAAGGCATGCAACACTGTAAGAACGTGAAGGAGAAACCACAAGGGAAGAACTTACACGCTCAGCAAGGTTGCAAGAAGCAAGGGAGCGACTGCAGATCTAGGGTTGAAGAAGACGTAAGCAAGAGACGTGAAAGAGAGAAAAAAGAGAGAATATATAGAGACGGGCTGGAAAGATAGACGGAAAGGCGTCTAGGGTTTGGAAAGAAGATTAGGAAATCGACCCATAAGATAGAATATCGGATATTCTATCTATGGAAGGAAGATAAAAGAACGGACGAAAAGATCGGGCACAATCTGTCGTCATCCGTAGGAGCGGATCGCACAGCTGCGGGGGCGGCTGGCCACAGGGGCGGCCCTCTTAACCGCGGGGGCGGTGAAGGCAAAAAAACTCGGACCTTACATCAGATCCCCCTAAAAAGAAATTACGTCCCGAAACTTGCAAAATCTCAATGATAACAAAACACATTAATAGAACTGAACTCATATATTCCCACTCGAGGCACGTAACACAAAACGTCATACAAAAGCGTTCACAACGCAACAAAGGAAAAACCAAACAACAGACTAAGCTAAAGGTGCAACAAGCTCAACGTAAAACTCCGGATAGTTCCTCTGGATACTATCCTCTATCTCCCAAGTCGCCTCATCAGCTCCTCGCATCGACCACTGTATCTTTAACATCGAGATGTCCTTCGAATGCAAGCGTCTTGTACTACGCTCTAAGACAGCCACCGGGTGTTCTACAGATGTGTGGTCTGGCTCGATCACTAGGTCCTCATGACTGACGATGTGTCTCGGGTCTAGTATGTACTCCCATAACGTAGACACATGGAAAACTAGGTGAACACCCTCGAGTCTCGGTGGCAAGCAAGTCTGTATGTTGCCTCTCCAACTCGCTCAAGAATCTCGAACGGTCCAACATATCTAGGACTCAGCTTCCCCTTGACACCGAAACGTCTAACGACTCATGTCGGAGATACTCTCAACCAAACCTGAGCTCCAACTCTGAACTCCAGAGGTATGCGCCTCTTATCTGCATGAGACTTATGTCGGCTCTGTGCTGCTAACATCCGCTCTCGAATTACTACTACTCAAGCCATGTCATCCTGAATCTGCTCAGGTGCTACTCTGCTAGCACTACTAGGCTCATCCCAACATAACGGTGTACGGCATCTCTGTCCATATAAAACCTCATAAGGAGCCATCCTGATCGATGTGTGCCAACTGTTGTTATATGAAAACTCCACGAAGGGAAGGTGATCTGGCCACACCTGTCCCCAGTCTAACACATAGACTCGTAACATGTCCTCCAAAGTCTGGATGGTCCGCTCAGACTGACCATCGGTCTGAGGATGATAAGCAGTCGTGAACTGCAGACTCGTACCTAGGGCGGCTTGAACTTGTTGCCAGAACCTCGAAGTGAACCGTCTGTCTCTGTTAAAGACAATAGTCCTAGGTACCCCATGAAGTCTCAGTATCTGTCTAATGAACTCCTCTGCTAATCGACTCACCGGCCACGTTTCTTTGATCGGAATGAAACTTGCGGTCTTCGTCAGTTGATCTACTATGACCCAGATAGCATCAAAACCACGACTCGGTCTCAAATCGGTCACAAAATGTATAGAGATGTCTCCCCACTTCCACTGAGGGACAAAAAGTGGGTGTAGCTCGCCTCCCGGTCGATGATGCTCGATCTTGATTGCTGACAAGTCGCACACTGAGCTACATATCTCGTCACATCTGGCTTCACACCTCCCCACCAGAAAGAGCATCTGATACCCTAATACATCTTACTCACACCACGGTGTACTGAGTAAGGTGAAGAGTGAGCCTCTTGAAGGATCCTCTGTCTCAACTCTCGATTTGAAGGCACACAAACAACTTCTTGGCGTCTCAAAACTCCATCAGCACCAATTGCAAACTGTGGTGCCTCTCCTCGAGACATCCGGTCTCGGATCTGTGTCAAAGCTGGGCAACTCTCGTTCTTTTGTCGAATTTCGGCCAACAGATCAGGTACTATCTCCTAGGTGGACAACTAGCTGTTGGAATCCGGAAAGTGGATATCCATCTCTAGCCATGCCAAATCTCGCTGTAAATGTGGCTGAGCTGTCAGTCTAGCGATCGCCATCTCCCATGGAGTCTTCCTACTGAGGGCATCTGCTACCACATTAGCCTTTCCTGGTTGGTATAAGATCTCAAGATCGAAGCCCTTGATCAACTCCAACCATCTGTGCTTGCGGTTATTCAACTACTACTGAGGGAATATGTATTTCAGACTCTTATGGTTTGTGAAAATCTGACATGTAGCTCCGTACAGATAATGCCTCCAAATCTTCAAAGTGTGAACAACAGCAGCTAACTCTAGATCATGGGTAGGGTAATTCTCCTCGTATGTCTTCAACTGTCTAGACGCGTAAGCAATCACCTTACCCTTCTGCATCAAAGTACATCCCAAGCCCAGCTTGAATGCGTTGTTGTAAACCAAAAAATCCTCAATGCCCTCTGGCTGAGTTAGGATAGGAGCAGAGGTCAACCTCTTTTTCATCTCCTCGAAGCTCTACAGGCACTACTAAGACCATACAAACCTCGTAGACTTCTGCAGCAAGGAAGTGAGCGGTCGGGCAATAACTGAAAAGCCCTCAACGAAACATCGGTAGTAGCCTGCCAATCCTAAGAAGCTGCAAACCTCCTTGACGTTCTTAGGTGGCGGCCAGGAAGCTACTGACTCAATCTTTGCCGGATCTACCTTGATCCCTTCAGCTGAAACGATGTGACCAAGGAATGAGACATCCAAAACTCACACTTGGAGAGCTTGGCGTAGAGTTCTCTATCCTGTAAGACATAAATAACGACCCTCAAATGTCCTGCATGCTCCTCTCTACTGCGGGAGTAAACCAGAATGTCGTCGATGAAGACAACTACAAACTGGTCTAGAAATTCGATGAAGATGCTGTTCATCAACTCCATGAAGACTACGGGCGTATTCGTGAGCCCGAATGGCATCACTACAAACTCGTAGTGTCCATATCTGGTCTGAAATGCTGTCTCGGCTACTACCTGCTCTCTCACCCTCAGTTGGTGATATCCAGATCTCATATCGATCCTCGAAAACACTGAAGCTCCATGCAGCTGATCCAAAAGATCGTCGATACGGGGCAATGGGTACTTATTCTTGATCGTTACCTTGTTCAGCTCTCGGTAGTCGATACATAACCTCATTGACCCATCTTTCTTCCCGACGAAGAGAACTGTGGACCCCAAGGAGATACACTAGGGTGGATGATGCTTTCTCTACTAACTCCTCGAGTTGCTTCTTCAACACTAGCATCTCGATAGGCGCCATACGATAAGGAGCCTTAGAGTACCGGGCTCTAGATCAATGCCAAAGTCTACGCTCCTCTGTGGAGGTAACCGTGATGGCTCTCCAAAGACGTCAACAAACTCCAAACTACTGGAATCTCCTCCAAAGTTGGACTAGTACTATCCTTCATGGCATAGCACCAAAAAGCCTCACAACCCTGAATGATAAGTCTCGCAGCTCGAACTGCACTGATGACTGTACTAGTCTTCCCGAAATCCCATCCTCGGAAGATCTCAACATGTCCTGCATCTGTAGTTACTGTCACTGTCCTCTTGCCGATGTCTAAAACTACTCGATGTCGATCCATCCAAACCATGCCTAGAATAACTTCTTCATGCACTAAGTACATGACGAAGAAGTTAGTTGGCCAATCGCGACCTCCCAATCTGATAGGGCAATCGCGAACATCGAATCTTACCCCCATCGGGTGATCCTATAAAGAAGGGTCTACCTTCTACAGTAACTAAGGTCAATCTATCTACACATGTATTAGATATAAAAGAATGCGTAGTACTAGTATCAAAAAGAACTCTGACAGGAAAACCATTAATATGAATGGTACATATAGCTGTTGGTGCTGTCGACTCTACAACACTCCTCAACTCATAGACTCCGGCGGATGCATCTCTGGTGTCTGCAGATCCACCAACACGTCCTCTACCTCTCCCCTGTCCCGGAGTGGAACCCTGAAGAGCGGTAGAACCAGAAACTCTCCGCTGCTACTGTTGCTGCTGGTACTGAGATCTCTGTCCTCCTCCAGCAACACTGGCAGGTGAAGAACCCTGTTGAGATAACGCCTTGCCCTGATGACAAAACGCAGCTCTGTGTCCGGGCTTGCCACAAGAAAAGCAAGTCACTGCTGGCTTCTTGTAATCAGCTCAGATGTGTCCAGCTACTCCGTAGTTATGACATTGTCTTCCTCTGTCAGAACTTTGCTGGAAACCAGAACGTCCAAGCGTTTGACTACGCCCAAACCCAGCTGCTCCAACTCCAGTACTGGCTGATCCAGTCTTTTGTCTCTTCTCAGAACCTCCTGCCTGAGAAGCTCTCCTCTAACCCGGTCGGTCTCTCTCATAAGCAGAAGCTCTATCCTGATAGTCCATCAAAGAATCACAACGGAAATCAACAAGATACGAGCGTGTAGACTTCCTCAACCTCCGAGAGAAAAGGTAAACATGTTGATCCTCCGGTGGTGTAGACAGACCTAACAAAGACAACTCATCGTGGAACTCGCTGATAATCTCAACAATAGGCAAATCCTCGAATCCAGCCTCAAGGAAATCCAAGAGACGGTCTCTTCTCGTAGCTGTAGGGCAGTAGCGATCCTTGATCACCGTCTTCATCTGCTCATAACTAGTGACCTTACTACGAACGGTCCTCCACCAAGAATGAGCCTGATCCTTCAGCAGTGTCTGTGCTATGTTGACCCGATGTCCCTCTGGGCAACTAATAGCCTCCATATCAGTATCTAGCTGTCCTAGCCACTGCTCCACCTCCAAACCAGTCTTTCCCATGAAAGTGGGTTTAAGAGCCTTAGTCTTTGGAGCCTAGGAGCCTTGCTGAGCCTTAGTTGAGCTTGCCTTGACCCTTCAGCCGCCCCAGCGGACCCTGTGAGCCGCCCCCGTGCCTCTGGTGAACCGCCCCTACGCCTTACCTGATCCGCCCCTGCGGTTTTGTGCGGCTGCAACCACCTTTGTTGACCTCTTGACTTTGCTTTTGGGGTTAGCTTCCTATATAAGCTTCTCAACCCTCTGATGAAGGGTTTCTTCACTTCATTCCAGCTCCTTCATCTCCCTTACGTTCTTTTTCTCCTTCCTCTTCTCCTCTTTGTTCTTTCTTGATCTTGTGAGAGGGTTCTTGAGAGTTTGGTGTTGGTTTTGGTTGTGGATGATCATGAGGATGATGTTGTGCGTTGTTGTTGTTGTGCTGAGGATGTGAGAGGTGTTGATGCTCCTAGTTGCTGCTTAGGGTTGTTGTGGTAAGGTTCTACCATCCATCTTCTTTCTTTCTTATTCTTTGCTTCTTTCTTCTTCTTTCTAGCTTAGGATCAAAAGCTGAGCTTGTATGGATCCTTTCCTAGATTTTCTGATGTTCATACATGTGTATATATGTATGTGTGTTGCTGTTGTGTGATGAAGAAGTGAAGGGAGTCGAGAAAGGGATCGAAGAGAAGTTGGGATCAACTCTATGCACAGTTGGCCGCCCCTACGCCTAAACCAAGCCGCCCCTGCGCCTGTTATGGACAACCCTTGCGCCTGGTGTGAGCTACTCCTGCGCCTTACTCGGTCAGCTTGGAGTTTCTTGCTTCTATTGGTGAATACCTTGTTGGTATGTCTTCCTTCATTCCTTTCCTTTGGCATTGGCTTAGATATTGGCTAGGCTAGCTTGGTTAGGATGAGTTGTATGTTAGAGATGTGCCTTAGGCACTCGTGTTGATGTTGAGGTTATGTTGTAGGCACCTGTGAGCTTGATATGCTCTTAAGGGTTAGATTGAGGTTGTAGGTTGGTTTTGGTTATGGAGACGAGTCTCCTAACCCTTACAGTTTGTGATGTTGTGTGCCTTGCTATTGCAGGCGTTGATTTCTTCCCCAAGGGGAAGTTGTGACGTGGTATTGGATACAAGTATATGAGGTAAGTCCATAGGACTTACTTAGCGTTTAGTTGTGAGTTTGTGTGACTGTGATGGTTGTGTGTGTTCATATGATTGTGCATTTATAACCTAAATCGGACTAGGATGACCATTTATTACTTTTAATGGCCCAAGTGTATTATAACGGGCCGTGACCACTTGCCTCCGCCTACGGGTAGGAGAAGGTGCCCTGAAGATGATCTCACAGGAGGGGACGAGTGATGATCACCCCCATGCAAAACTCATGTGTTACGTTGGATGGGACGGGATTCTTGAGGCTCCTCGTGTTACAAAAGAAGTTGAATTAGTAATGGAATAACGTAATGAAAGATAATAAATGAATATGTGTGGCATTGCATGTATGAGATGTTGATGTGTTTTTGTGCTATTACCTTCATACTTATTCATTGATGTAGCTAATGGTGTATACCGTGTTATAGATGATCTGCAGGTTAGGAAGACTATAGAGTGAGCCACATGATGTGACCAGCCGAGGACTTCTTTACATTAGGATGCGTGGGTATGGGATCTTTTGTATCAGATGTTTATGTTTGTTGTTTTGTACTCGGCTTTGTGTTTGTAAACCCTTTTAATGTATCATATACAACTTTTATGTATTTGGTTTTAATCTACCTTTGCCTTGTTGTAAGATCCAGTGAACTTGTTATCAGGCTAGGGTTAGGATCCATTGTGAGATCCTAGCCCAATGTAGCACTCCAAGTCTAGTGGATTTGGGGTGTTACAGAGATGGAATCAGAGCCTTAGGTTGACAACAATGACACTTGCCATCTCCAATAAAGGTAGAGTGGATAAATAAACAAAACCCACATGGGTCTGACTTTTTAAAAGTTTTGATTTTAAAGCGAGTGTAGATGATTTGGGATAGTATTTACAGAAGCCGTCACCCATTTGAGGATCTCGACAATATATATATATATATATATATATATATATATATATATATATATATATATATATATATATATATATATCAATTATGTGCTGATGTGTATGCATGTACTATTAAGTATTATATATATCTATACATATGGCTTATATAGAGCCTTATACGTTAGGTGTTCATACCCCGCAGATGGCTCGGACTAGAGCTATTGCTGCAGGCCGAGGAAGAGGTAGACCACCTCTTCCTCCAGGAGGGATAGGACAGGGACTAGCTCCCGCTGCAGATCCACCAATGGTGGAGGAGGCTTCTGAGGAAGTTGCTGAGAGTGTAGTTCCAGCTACGAGGAGTGGTGGGTCCAGGAGACAGGAGGCCCATCCAGGCCAGTCTGATGGCTCAGACCGTGTCTTCATGGGTGGACCAGAGTTCAGAGAGTACCTCAGGCATTTTAAGGAGGCCATTAGAGCGGGAAGACGAGCCCCAGATCTGCCAAGGCATGAGAGATCATCTGAGAGATCCCATGGAGCTACTCAGGTGCCAACTATGCCGGCACGTGCTGTTAAGGTTGCTCGAGTTGTGGAGGAGACCAAAAGGCCTCGACTAGATACTTGGTTGAAGGCATTTCATCAGCAGGGAGTTCCACACTTCTCAGGGGAGATTGACCTAGAGACTGAGGTGTGGATTGGGCATGTAGACTCAGCTTTAGAGTCTATTAGATGCCCTGAGGAGAGACAAGTAGAGCTAGTGCAGTCTCTATTCCATGACCTAGCACACCAGTGGTGGAGGACAGTTAGAGCACGAGTTACGAGCTATGAGCAAATGAGGACTATGTTGAGGGAGCAGTTCTGCCCTGCCTCATTGAGGAGGGAGAAGCTGCAAGACTTCGTGGAGGCGGGTTTTGAGGACGTACCCATCACAGACGTTATTCGCCGCTTCCAGACTAAGTTAGCATTGTTGGGTCCAACTGCCTCATCTGATGACCAGCATGTGTAACTTTTCGCCCGTCGTTTGAGGGAGAGCACACGCTTGTACATGGCAGGATTTCACTGTGACTCGTTGGTAGACTACCAGGATCGGGCCTCTGCCTATGAGAGACAAAGCTAGCCAGAGGAGGACTTCTCAGACAGGACGGTCTGAGAAGAGACAGCGCACAACACCGACTGGTGCAGGAGCATCTGGATACGGGCGAGGTCAGACTCAGGGCCGCTCGAGGGTTCCACTGTCTACACAGACTACTAATAGAGGCCGGCAGTGTTACAATTATGGGGCCAATGGGCATATGAGGGCTGATTGCCCGAGGGCACCACTGACTTGCTTCTCATGCGGGAAGCCGGGACACAGAGCTACATTTTTCCGTCAGGGCAAGGCGTCATCACAGCAGGGTTCTTCCCCTGTAGGTGCAGCAGGAGGTGGGTAGAGATTGTCTCAGCATCAGATACAGGGATAATAGAGAGTCCTAGACACACTTGCTACTCAAGGGTCAGCTCCAGGACCGAGTAGAGGTAGAGGTAGAGAGGCTGGTACTAGTGATGCCCGAGGAGCTTGAGGTAAAGTTTTTGAGTTGAGGAGTGCTGAGGATCCGTCAGCACCAGCTGCTACAGGTACCATTCTGTTACATGGGTTACCTGTTAGAGTTTAATTTTATACGGGTGCTACGTATTTATTTATTTCTGTTGCTTGTGTTGAGCGTTTGAGTTTTTCTAACATAGAGGTGGCACCCTTTACTATAGGGTTACCTGATGGTAGTAGGGTCAGAGGTACCCAGGAGATACGTAGTTGTTCCCTACGCTTAGGGACTCGTGTGTTACTTGTTGACTTCTTAGTCATGCCTCTGATGCATGAAGAAGTCATATTAGGTATGGATTGGATGCGTAGACACCGTGCGGTATTAGATATGAGTAAGAGAAATGTTACAGTCTCTACCGACATAGGTCCGATAGAGGTCTTCCGGGGTTGGGATCTTGGGAAGACAGGATTTGTCATCAGTGCAGTACGAGCAACTAGACTGATTGCATAAGGATGTGATGCCTTTTGGTGCTACGCCATGAAGGATGGAGAGAGTCCGGCTTTGAAGGACATACCAGTGGTATGTGAGTTTACAGACGTATTTGTAGAGCCATCTAGCTTGCCACCTCAGAGGAGCGTAGATTTTGGCATTGACTTGGAGCCTGGTACGAGACTGATAGGTGATGAAATCACTATCAATTAGGATAGTTTTTAGAGTCTTTTTATTGTATTTGCGTCGTTTTATGCTACTAACTCCTTGGTCCAGAAGAAGATTAAAAGAAGCTAAGGAAGGAGTTATAAGCACTTAGGAGTGAAGATCGTTCATGAAGCAAAGCTTCTGTTGCCTCACCGCCCTAGCGGAGCCTTGTCACCGCCCCTGTGGTGACACCTTACTCCGGAGCGCTCCCTGCGCCTTCGTTAGCGCCAGCCACGAAGACGGTCACCGCCCTGCGTCAAACCTCTGGCGCCCCTACGGTGACTTGCCCTGAAGAAGCGAAGACCAGCGTCCCTGCGCCTTCCCCTGCGCCTCAACCGGGGAGCTGGAAGGTGAAGAGGTTGTGTCACTGCCCCTGCGTTGACATAGGGACGCCCCGGCGGCTTGGCATCAGAAACGGCAAGAAGCTGAAGGGTTAGACGTTTTGAAGAGCATTAAAGATCCGCCCCTGCGGAATTGCCTAGCCGCCCCTGCGGCGATGAAGAAGATCAAGCGTTTTTGCCTACACCGCCCCTGCGGAGCTGAAGGCCACCCCTGTGGTTTAACGTCAGAAGCTTTACTCCGGCTGTTTACACCACCTTTATTTGCATTAAAGGTGACTGTTTTGGGCCGGTCATTTACTCCTATTTAGTGTCTTTTGTAGTATAAATAGTCCTTGGTTGATTGTTAGAATCATCCAACTTGTTATCCAACATATTATCCACTTTTTCCCTTTAGATTATCTTGCTACCTTTGTAATGAGTTGCTAACTCCCTTGCTACATTGGGTTGGTTTGAAGTTGCGTTGTTACCTTGGTTGTAAGTTCTTTTTAATATAAGTTTTCATTCAGTAACTCTTTGTGTTTCCTTGATCTTCATTGTCTAATTGCATGTTTTACTATTACTTGAGATTGATCACCTTAGGTTCTAAAGTGCATGCAAATAACTAGGATTAATAGGTTCCGGGTTCGGGTCTTTAATCTAGTAATAAACTTTAAATAATAACGGGTTGTAATTACTTAAAGAAAAGGAACACAAATATATAGATAAGCTTAACGGTTTTAATCTTTTCTTTATATCCCTTAGTCTTTGTTTGAAAGCTAACTTGTTATTTGTTCTTGTAAGTTTACGGAACACTAACCTGTTAAGTTGTCTTGATGCCGGTTGGCTCAACACATATTTATGATCGAGACGGGAGATTACTTGGAAACTTGTAAAAGGAACTCATCAAAGTAGCAATTGCATGCTTAGAATCAACCTAGTGTAGATTCACCCATTATTGTCTTACTTGTTGCGTTAATCGTTTTCATAAGTTTTTGTGCATCAATTTAATCAAACCCCCCCCTTTGTTACTCGCTTCTATAATCAATAATTGCATCTGATAAAACACCTTAACTCTCTTGGGTTCGACCCTTACTTAACCACTATACTTGTTTTAGTGCTAAGTCGAGATTTACTTTTGATTGGGTATAGACGACCATAGAAATACCTTCAGTCAAAATTTTGGCGCCGTTTCCGGGGAGTTTAGTGTTTTTATTGTTATTATTGATTATTGGTTTGAACCATTTTTTTGGTTCAAACCCGTGCTACTAACCCCGATCTTGCTACCTTTGATCCAGAAATTGAGAGGACGCACATCCGGAAACGAAGACAATAACAACTTCAACAAGAGATGGCTGACCGTACACTTCGTCAACTCACGCAGCCCACCTTGGCTCAAAACCCCAATGAGGTCACTATACCGGCATTAGGGGAAGGATTCAATTTTGAGCTCAAGCCGGGTCTCATTCACTTGCTTCCATCCTTCCATGGGCTAAGTGGTGAAGACCCCATCAGACACCATGGGAAGTTCCATACCGTGTGTATGAGCATGAAGTTGGCCAACATTACCGAAGAACAAATCAAGATGAGGGCATTCGGCTTCACACTCAAAGATTCCACGGATGATTGGTATTACCACCTTCCATCCGGGAGCATCGACACTTGGGAGAACCTTCACAAGCATTTTTGGAGAAATACTTCCCAGCCAAGAAGGCAAACAGCTTGAAGAAAGCTATAAGCAACATCGAGCAAGAGGCGAACGAAACTCTTTATGAGTAGTTCGAAAGGTTTGCACGCCTCCGATCAAGCTGTGCTTTCCACGGATATTCAATTCAAGATCTAGTCTTGTATTTGTACAATGGCTTGTTCGATAATGAAAGGAGGATCGTCGATGCAGCTTGCGGAGGTAATATTCTTAACTCTACTACTGACCTTGGTTTGGAAAAGATACAGGAACTAGCGGAAGTTACTCAGAACTTTGGAAGGACCCCGGCCAAGAAAGGAGTTCATGCTGTGAATACCGGGAAGAGTGAGATCTCCACTGAGCTCGCGGAGCTGAAGGAAATGGTGAAGAGGCTAACACTTATGGGAACCCCACAACAGCTCAAAGCTTGTGGAGTGTGTGCTGACCCATATCATCCAACGGACATGTGTGTCCACAAGTCCAGGATGACGATGCTGAGGTGAATGCAATGGGTTATGGACAACCACAGCAGCAAAAGCCTAGGAACGATCCCTATGCATATAATTTCATGCCAAACTGGCGTGACAACAGAACTTTCGTTGGAGGGATCAACAAAACCAACAACAGCAGCCCCGTCAAGGTAAGTATCAAACAACTGAAGATATGTTGCAGGTTTTGACTAAACACTTTGCTACTCATGTCCAAACAACAGAATCCAACATCAAGAACCTTGAAAAACAGGTTGGGCAAATGACGGAAGCCATTTCAAGGACCAAATCTAGACTCTCCGGAGGATTGCCTTCCCAGACATTTATAAGCCCTAAGGAGAATGTTAGTGCCCTAACATTAAGGAGTGGGAAGAAAATCCAACAAAAACCAGCAAAAGAATCACAAAGCAAACCTTCTGTCGATTTTACCGCACCCACAACCGCCCCTGTGGCTGCAACTGCACCCAACACAGAGCAGACGTCACCCCTGCGGCTTGTTGTCCCCGCCCCTACAGTGACAACCCCTGAGCCGCCCCTGCGCATACAAGCTGACGCCTCTACGGAAAACACAACAGAAGGTTCTGCTGAGAAGGATTCTTACATCCGGCTTAACTTTCCGCCATTGTACTCTGAGAAACCACCAACTCCTTTTCCTGAGGCTCTGAAGGAGAGAAGAATCATTGAGGACAAAGACTTCTTTGAGACTTTCTCCAAATGCGAGGTAAACATTTTCCTCCTTAAGTTGGTGAAAAGTATTCCTAAGTATGCTCGTTTCTTGAAAGAACTTTGCACTATCAAGAGGAATCAGAAGCTGAAGGGGAAACAAAAAGTACAAGTAAGTGAGCATGTGTCGGCTGTTTTCCAACGGAGAATGCCCAAGAGGTGCAGCGATCCAGGCATGGTAAGCATTCCTTGTGTTATAGGGGAAACCCGCTTTGACAAAGCAATGCTTGATCTTGGTGTTTCTATCAATGTTTTACCATATTCGATTTACAAATCACTTTGCCTTGGGCCATTAATGGAAACTAGGATTGTTGTACAACTTGCTGATAGATCTAATGTGTACCCGAAAGGGATAATTGAAGATGTGTTAGTAGTGGTAGACAACCTAATATTTCTTGCTGATTTCTTTGTAATGGATATGGAAAATGATTCACATGTTGCGCCCATTTTGTTAGGTAGGCCATTTCTGAAAACTGCTAGGACAAAAATTGATTATGTTAGTGGCAAATTGACCATGGAGTTTGATGGTGAAGTAGTGGAATTTGACATCTATGATGCAATGAGATTTCCTAGTGATGATCATTCTCTATGTGCTATTGACATTGTTGAACCTTTTGTGCAAGATGTTTTTGATAACTCTGATGTTGATGAATTGGAAAATGTAATTGAGCATGACATTGATGGGTTTAAAGCAGATTATGTATTAACATCCAGTATAAAAGAGGTCCTAGCCCAATTAGATGGGCATAAAAGGCTACCTATCTCCAATTTGGTCATTGGGCCTACTTTACTAACCCTAAGCGAGAAGCTTGTTCCATCTATAGTGCATGCACTAGAAATAGAATTGAAGGACCTTCCGTCACACCTCAAGTATGTTTTCCTTGGAGAACACAATACCTTGCCGGTGATCATCTCAAACAAGTTGACTACCGGTCAAGAGGACAAGTTGGTAAAAGTGCTAAGAGAGCACAAGACGGCCCTTGGATGGACCATTGCGGACATCAAAGGGATAAGCCCTTCAACTTGCATGCATAGGATCTTACTTGAGGATGAAGCCAAACCCTCTAGGTAACCTCAAAGGAGGTTGAATCCGCCAATGATGGATGTGGTCAAGAAGGAAGTGTTGAAGCTCCTCCAAGCAGATATGATCTTGCCTATCTCGGATAGCACTTGGGTTAGTCCAACCCAAGTGGTTCCAAAGAAAGGAGGCATCACCATGGTGGAAAATCAACATTGAGAGATGGTCCCGAGCAAAACACAAACCGGATGGAGAGTTTGCATTGACTACCGCAAGCTCAACAAGGTAACACGAAAAGACCATTTTCCATTACCTTTTATTGATCAAATATTGGAACGTCTTGCAGGTCACCAGTACTACTATTTCCTTGATGGATATTCGGGCTATTTCCAAATAGTCATCGCACTAGAAGATCAAGAAAAGACGACGTTCACTTGCCCATTTGGCACTTTTGCGTACCGCAGAATGCCATTTGGACTTTACAACGCACCCGGCACCTTCCAACGGTGCATGATAAGTATTTTCTCCGAATACATAGAAAATTTCATTGAAGTCTTCATGGATGATTTTACCGTCCATGGAGACAGTTTTGACGCATGTTTGGGACATTTGAAACTTGTTCTTGAAAAATGTGTTGAAACCAATTTGGTTCTTAATTCGGAAAAATGTCATTTCATGGTCGAACAAGGAATTGTGCTAGGACATGTAATATCCTCAAAAGGGATAGAGGTAGATAGGGCAAAAGTTGATGTAATCGAAAATTTACCTTATCCTACTAATGTTCGGGAAATCCAATCTTTTCTTGGTCATGCAGGTTTCTACCGATGTTTCATCAAAGATTTTTCAAAGATCTCGGCACCCCTATGTGAATTGCTCAAGAAAGACGTCACCTTCATAGTAGATGAGAATTGCAAGAAAGCTTTTGACACTTTGAAGGCATGTCTTACCACCGCACCAATCATCCGTTCCCCGGATTGGGAGAAACCATTTGAAATCATGTGTGACGCGAGTGATTATGCCATTGGAGCCGTCTTAGGACAGAAAGACGGACGGGCTTCTCATGTAATCCATTATGCGTCTATGACACTCAATGGAGCGCAAAGGAATTACTCTACCACCGAGAAGGAAATGTTGGCGGTGGTTTTTTCCCTTGAGAAATTCAGGCAGTACCTACTTGGGGTAAAGGTAATTATCTTCACTGACCATGCAGCTCTTAGGTACCTCATGGTGAAGAAGGAAGCAAAGCCACGATTGATTCGATGGGTGCTCCTTCTAAGTGAGTTTAACCTAGAGATAAGGGAGAAGAAAGGGGCTGAGAACCTGGTGGCCGATCATTTGAGCAGACTAGTGAAAGAAGAGGAGGATCTAGGAAAAGGAAGAGAGATAGCTGGAAGTTTTCCAGACGATACATTTTACACAACTCTCTGTTGTGTGACCGCCCCCGTGCCTCACACCAGCCGCCCCTGCGGCTCGGTCTAGGCGCCCCTGCGGAATTGTCGACAGAGGTTTGTTTTAAGCTCCAGCCTTTTAAACCTTAGTTTGCTGACATTGAGAACTTCATTGTCAGGAAAGAATATCCTCCAGACTTCACCAAGGCACAACGAGAGAAGGTAAAAGCTGAAGCTCGACACTACGTTTGGGACGATCCTTACCTTTGGAAGCATTGTAGTGACCAAGTAATTCGCCGTTGCATTCCGGACAATGAGGTACAATCTGTCCTAACCTTCTGTCATTCCGAAGCATGTGGGGGGCACTTTGGGGCAAACAAAACTGCAAGAAAAGTTTTGGATGTCGGTTTCTTTTGGCCACACATTTTCCGAGACGCTTTTGCATTTTGCAAAGTGTGTGATAAATGCCAAAGGGTAGGAAATCTTTCACGGAGACATGAAATGCCCCAATCCTCTCTTATATTTTGTGAAATATTTGACGTTTGGGGAATTGATTTCATGAGGCCGTTTCCTACTTCATTCGGGCACACATATATTTTACTTGCGGTGGACTATGTTTCCAAGTGGGTGGAAGCAAAGATCACCAAAACTGATGATTCAAAAGTGGTTGCAACTTTTCTTAAGGAAAATATCTTTGCAAGATTTGGAATTCCAAAAGCCTTAATCAGTGATAGGGGTACCCATTTCTGCAACAAGACGATCACGGCTCTCCTTAAGAAGTACCACGTCCACCAACGAGTATCAACAGCTTATCATCCACAAACAAACGGCCAAGCTGAGGTATCTAACCGGGAAATAAAGACCATCCTTGAAAAGACAGTTTCTTCCGGACGGAAGGATTGGAGTGCAAGGCTAAATGACGCCCTATGGGCATATCGGATAGCCTACAAAACTCCTATCGGGATGTCTCCTTTTAGGCTCGTGTTTGGGAAAGCTTGTCACCTACCGGTGGAGCTAGAGTACAAAGCTTGGTGGGCGGTAAAGAAGTGCAACATGAACATAGATGAAGTGAGAGAATTCCGGAAGCTCCAATTGCAAGAGTTGGAGGAACTGAGGCTAGATGCATATGACCATGCTACCACATACAAAGAAAAGACTAAAGCATGGCATGACCGAAACATTCTCCGGAAGGACTTCAAGGTAGGTAATAAGGTACTTCTCTTTCAATCACGTTTGAAACTCTTTGCAGGTAAGCTGCGTTCAAGATGGACAGGGCCGTTCGTAGTAGCCGAAGTATACCCTCACGGATCTGTGGATCTTTATGATTCCCAAATGCACAAGGTGTTCAAGGTAAACGGACAAAGGCTAAAACCTTACCTTGAAGTAGTCAAGAACGATCCAATTGACGAGATGGTGCTGGAGGAAGAAAAGTCAGAGAAGTAGAGATCTTACGTCGAGCCAACAACGTAAAACAAAGGCGCTTTTCGGGAGGCAACCCGAAGGAATAAGAAGAGGAGCCTCTTTCAAGAAAACCGCCCCTGCGGCTCAGTGTCCCCGCCCCTGCGGTGACACTCATGCCCAGCACCGCCCCCGGCGCTGGGCCTGCGCCTACAACATGCTAGTCACCGCCCCCGCGGTGACATCCCTACGCCCCTGCGGCGGCCATCCTTGACACACATCCTCGGCACCGCCCCCGGCGTTGAGCCTGCGTGACCCCTCTCCCTTGTCAGCGCCCCTACGGCGCAAGCTCCTGCCCTTGCGGTTTTACCCAGAAAAAAAATAGAAATCGCAAAAGCATTCCCTACACCTACCCCACCCACCCACTCTCTACCTCCTCACCAACCACCTGTCCCTCGCCTTTACCCTCTCAACCCTTGCAACGCCGCTGCGCCCCACCAAAGCCATTCACAAGCCACCCTACGACGCCCCTACGCCACCTCCGACGACTGCCAAACCCTTACGACGCCCCTGCACCACCCTCACAAGCTCCACCTTCCTCCCTCCAAACTCTCTCACCTTACTACACACTTCATCACCAACCACCACCAAAATCCACCCCTGCTCCACCTCCGGCGTCGCTTAGACCAGCAAGAAGTCACCGGAATGGCCTCAGCATCACCACCTTCATCGCTCCACAGAGTTCGCCCTCTGCACTTCTCTCGCCCCTGCGCCTACAAGCTCCCGCAACTGCGCCTTGCCGCCCCTACGTCTGCTACAGCCGCCCCTGCGGATAACACAACAGAGGGTTTGTTTTCTCTCAAATTTTTGAAAGTTTCTAATTCCTTTGCTAAATTACATACCAGAATGGAGCCACAAAGGAAATACAAAATGACCGAAGCTGAGAAAGAGAGGTATAGGATCGTACAGGACCGAGTTGTGTACGCAACTCGATTCTTGCACGTTCCTACATTGGAGAAGCTTGGCATGTTGGAGAGCATGTAGTCCTTTTTGGCAAATGCTGGACTCGGACACTTCCTACAGAGGAGTGCTCCAACATATCCCGAGCTTAGCAGATAGTTCATCTCCACCTTCACAATGGAGAAGGAAGATCATGTGTGTATTGGACTCACCTTCAAGTTCAACAAGGTGAAATACACTCTTGATTACAACGATCTACAGGAGGCCTTCGTGGTGACTGTCAACCCCTCCGCAAACTGGTGGGATCCAGTCCCGACCCCGGACCTGTGTGAGTTTTGGCAGGCAGCTACCGGGTCAGAGTTCCATGCTGGGGGTGAGTACACCAACAAACTCGCTCACCCTAGCTTGAGGCTCATCTCCAAGATCCTCATGAGTGTCTTTTGTGGACACAAAGAGGAAAACAAGGTCGCCCTCAAGGACCTCCCACTACTCTACTCCTGCCTTCCGATGAGCGAGAAGGTGATGGATTGGCCGTCCCTCTTCCTTGCCGCTTTGAAGCGGATTAGGAGGAACGAGCCAAGGGACATTATTGACGGTGGGGTGATCTCCTTGATCGCCTCACATGTGATGGACCTGTCCGAGCTAGAGGACGGGCTGGAGGCTCCTCTTTACACTGAGGGGATGTTTAGAAGGTGCAAGCTCCTCCGACGGGACGGGGAGAAATTATTTTGGATCTCCCTTGCAGATGGGAGCCACCTCACCTACCTCCCTCGGCCTTTACCATTAGGGGATGAGCTCTCCGAGCTCTACATTCCGGTAGATCCCTTCGTGCCGAGGAGGCCGCTAGTGGCCATTGTGGAGAGGCATGCTGCGAGCTCCAGCCGGGCTCATCAGGAGCAGCACCTACCAATCCCAGATGACGAGGAGATGCCCACAGCGGCACCAGAGGAGGATCCGGCCCTTGCGAGCCTTCAGGCTCAAATGGTGGCTATGATCACCCAACACCAGAGCTGGCAGTCCGACTACCAGAGGACTATACTGGAGAAGTAATAGAGCTAGCAAACGAGCTTTGCCGCCTCCATGACCTCCCACTTCGACCAGAGATAGGAGGCTTGGCAGGCGGCCCAGCAACAGCAGCTAGAGGCTCAGCAGCTGGCTTGGCAAGCCAGCTTTGAGACCTCTTTTGGCCGTCGGATGACGGCTCAAAAGTACCGCATAGATGACATCTAGCGCCGGCAGGAGCACTTCTTCCGCCACTTTCCTTACCCACCGGAGGAGGGTCCAGGTGGTCCATCCGGACCATCCCACAGAGGGGTACATTTCTTTTCCCTTTTCCCACATTTATCTTTGCCTCATTTCCACTTTGAGGACAAAGTGTACTTCAAGTATGGGGAAGGAATTATCATTACTTGTACAGTTTCATTCGAGTTTTTGAGTTGTTTTGAGTTGTCTTGCATTTGAATTAAGTTTGAAATTCACACAAAAAAAAAGAGAAAAAGCCAAAGAAAAAGAAAAAAAAAGGCATGAAAACCCTTGGATAAACCGAAAACCCGAAAGGGCGGTTTAGGCAAAAAGAAGGTAGTCCGACCAACCTTAGGTTGGTGCAAAATTGGACTTGAGGGATGTGAGTTCAAGTGAGATCATCAAAAGAAGAAGAGTGGCAAGGTGAAAACCCGAAAGGGCGCCTTGGCAAAATGAGCGACATCGAGTGTAGGTTTCCCTTCCGGCGTTTGGCGACAAAAGAAGGGGGGTCATAAGGAGGTTGTCCGGGTAGGCCACTCTTGGAGAAATAAGGATGGTAGTTTCTCACCTTTTTCTCACATTTCCCCTCTTTTCCTTCTTTCTTTCTTGGCTTTTCTTTTGTTTTCATTATCTTTTCTGCTTGACCATGCTTCCTAAGGCCTTTGAGTCTAGTTGCTGTCATTTGTTTTACTCAGGACGAGTAAAAGGTCTAAGTATGGGGGAGTTTGATAGGTGATGGAATCACTATCAATTAGGATAGTTTTTAGAGTCTTTTTATTACATTTGTGTCGTTTTATGCTACTAACTCCTTGGTCCAGAAGAAGAAGACTAAAAGAAGCTAAGGAAGGAGTTATAAGCACTTAGGAGTGAAGATCGTTCACGAAGCAAAGCTTATTTTGCCTCACCGCCCCTGCGGTGACACCTTACTCCGGAGCGCTCCCTGCGCCTTCGCCAGCGCCAACCACGAAGACGGTCACCGCCCCTGCGTCAAACCTCTGGCGCCCCTGTGGTGACTTGCCCTGAAGAAGCAAAGCCCAGCGCCCTTGCGCCTTCCCCTGCACCTCTGCCTGCGCCTCAACCGTGGAGCTGGAAGGTGAAGAGGTTGTGTCACCGCCCCTGCGTTGACATAGGGACGCCCCGGCGGCTTGGCATCAGAAACGGCAGGAAGATGAAGGGTTAGACATTTTGAAGAGCATTAAGGATCCGCCCCTGCGGAATTGCCTAGCCGCCCCTGCGGCCATGAAGAAGATCAAGCGTTTTTGCCTACACCACCCCTGCGGAGCTGAAGGCCGCCCCTGCGGTTTAACGTCAGAAGCTTTACTCCGGCTGTTTACACCACCTTTATTTGCATTAAAGGTGGTTGTTTTGGGCCGGCCATTTACTCCTATTTAGTGTCTTTTGTAGTATAAATAGTCCTTGGTTGATTGTTAGAATCATCCAACTTGTTATCCAACATATTATCCACTTTTTCCCTTTAGATTATCTTGCTACCTTTGTAATGAGTTGCTAACTCCCTTGCTACATTGGGTTGGTTTGAAGATGCTTTGTTACCTTGGTTGTAAGTTCTTTTTGATATAAGTTTTCATTCAGTAACTCTTTGTGTTTCCTTGATCTTCATTGTCTAATTGCATGTTTTACTATTACTTGAGATTGATCACCTTAGGTTCTAAAGTGCATGAAAATAACTAGGATTAATAGGTTACGGGTTTGGGTCTTTAATCTAGTAGTAAACTTTAAGTAATAACGGGTTGTAATTACTTAAAGAAAAGGAACACAAATATAAAGATAAGCTTAACGGTTTTAATCTTTTATTTATATCCCTTAGTCTTTTTTTGAAAGCTAACTTGTTACTTGTTTTTGTAGGTTTAAGGAACACTAACCTGTTAAGTTGTGTTGATGCCGGTTGGCTCAATACATATATATGATCGAGACGGGAGATTACTTGAAGGAACTCACCAAAGTAGCAATTGCATGCTTAGAATCAACATAGTGTAGATTCACCCATTATTGTCTTACTTGTTGCGTTAATCGTTTTCATAAGTTTTTGTGCATTAATTTAACCAAACCCCCCCCCCTTGTTACTCGCTTTTATAATCAATAATTGCATCTGATAAAACACCTTAACTCTCTTGGGTTCGACCCTTACTTAACCACTATACTTGTTTTAGTGCTAAGTCGGGATTTACTTTTGATTGGGTTGTTCACCCAAAAACGTGCGTGCAAATAAGCTTTATATTTATAAAACTAGAATAAAAGCAAGCGAACTCGCAGTGTACGGATCGGCGTAGATCAGTAAGTATTCCAGAGTATCGAACACAGGGATTTGGTGAAACAAAATCCATTTTCAATTGTCAAGCAAGTAAAAGGTATAAAAGCTTTGCAAATATTGGGAAAACAGCAACCCTAAAGATCCAGGTATCAAATTGTGGCAATCGATTCAAGATATACTAAAGAACTAAGGACAGAGTTAAGAATTGCAAAGGTATGCTAAAGTAAAGTAATGTACGGTGAAGTTCCAAGACTTTATATGACTTATCTAAAGACACTCTCTATAAAGGTTGTTGAGGTTGCAGTATAGAAAGGATCTAAGGACAAGAATTAATCTCAAATACCCAAACTTATAACCCAATGATCAAGATAAAATCAAATGGTTAAGGTTGTGACACTCGAAACCGAAATAGAGGATGATGAGTCTCACTACTACCTAGAAAAGGGCAAGCCAAGACTAGATTAAAGCTAATCTTTAACCTTGGATCAAAGTAAAAGCAAAATTCGTAAACTGAGATAAATCACGGGTAGATCTTAAGAACCACGGCCGTGGAAACCTAGAACAGAGCGTGATTTAGGTTCGTCGATGATATTTCTCTAACTCTCAGGGTCCAATCAATTTACGATCGATCTATCATCATCTAAGCCACAACCATCAACCCTTCACCTTAGAATTGCTAAAGGGTTTTAGCCAATAACCATTGTCATGATATCAATATTCAAATTAAAGAGAATGATAGATGAAAACCCTCGAATACTCAATAAAACTTCAAAACCAATTCTCAAATCCGAAACACAAGAAGCGATGTTTAATGGATTCAAAATGTATAACACAAAACCTCACAATGATCTAAGGCAAGTACGAAAAACAGGTTGTCAATCCGTCTTCAATATCAAAACCTAAGAAAAAGGCTAAACCTTCGGCGATCTTCAATCAACCCTAGGTAGAAATGCTCCAAGCAAGGGCAAGCGGCCGTCTGCCTCCGTAAGCGTCTAAGCGGGATCAAGCGAGAGTATTACGAGATCCCTCAAACTCTCTTCTCTGGACTTTTTATAAGACGGGAAAGAATAACCGTCCAGGCCCATTACGTAAATAACATGGCAAATAAAGACACGTCAAAAGATCGCCTAAATCACGGTCTCATGGGTTTCCACGACCGTGGTTTAGAGCGTGGAAAAGGGTTACGGTGTCTTGTGACTTCCACGATCGTACTTTAGGCCGTGTAACATACTGGAGTGCTCCACGTTCATGATACCAAGATCCACGGCCGTGGTTTAGAGCGTGGACTCTTCTACGGCCGTAATTCAAGGCGTGGAAGTGTAAAATGCTTGTAGTTTCCTTTGTGTCGTGACATTCTTCATCCTAGCTCCTTCCTTAGCTTCCTTGATGTGCTCCTAATCCTCCAACATGATCGATTACTCTCTTTTCTCTCTCAGTTGCTCTTATTTAGCTCCTTTTCACCTACAATCAACACAAAGCTAGTGTAGACTTCCATATCGACAAAATAGATGAACAAACTAACATTTGCTTCTAAACTTCATCCAAGTACACAATAATGAGGGAAAAACAACCAAAATAAGTGCCTAGAATATTGCTATATTTCATGCTAACAAAATACCCCATACTTGTCACTTGCTTATCCCCAAGCAAGGTTTTTAAAAGATTAGAATACAAGTTAGAATGAAATATGCATGCAATCTCAAAACAAAACCATCCTTTAGGTAAATGTGCTTCTATTCAATAGATCATCCTCAAACCTTGCTTCATTCATCCTTGAAATGCTTATATACATAAACCAAAGAATGTAAAGCAAAGAAACATCTTAAATCGTTTAAACTTCAAGACAAACATCAAACCTTCAAGTATTGTCAAAATCAAGCATAAGAAACTTCATTTTAGATCACCAAGTCAAATAACATTCTTTTGATCTTAAGGACTTTCAAGTAAGGTCTAGAATGCGGAAGGGAGGGAAACTTATAAGGGATGTGGTGCATGAATCCGGGAAGATGAATAACCCAACTCTTTTTTTTTTCTTTTTACTTTGAATTGCAACACCATCAACTTTGAGCTTTGCTCTCTTCTTTTTCACATTATTTTTCGACTTTACTTTTTGAAAGATGGACAGAGGTGCACAAAAACCGAAGCCTAGGAGATCGGTGTTTCTCAATATCGAGATGCCTCAAACCCTTGATGCACATACCATAATTCGTTAGGAATATCGCTCAATCCGACTTTGTCAAGACACAAACACCCGGCTATGTGAATGGTGCCGAGTTACTCATCGTCATGATTGACTTCCCCAAACCTATTAATTCTATTCTTTGAATGCAAAATTTTGCTTTCATGGCCCTCCCACATCAAACATGCCAAATATCAACTCCTCCAAATTCCCGGATAGGTAAGGGAGGCAATTACTTTTATTGAGGGACTAAGTGATCAAAGAAAGAAGAAAGAAAATCGAATTGCCTTAATCATTTCATAAAGAAGTATAAGAACTCATCATGTGATTTCAACCTTAATTCCTCAATATGATTTAGATCAAACTTTCACATTATGAAACTTGCAAGAAAGGATAAACAACACATTCAATTTCTTTTCAATTCATTATTCCGTTTAAGCATACAATTGTCATCAAAAACTCATTCCACAAGTGAGAGCTATCATAAAAGTCATCTCTAATCATAGAAGCACAAGAACTCTTTCAAAATTTTCAAATTTTTATGGGTTTTTTCAAAGCCTTTTTCATGCAATGCAATAATGAAATGTGTGACTATGGAAATGAAACATGCATAGCGTTATGGATAGAAGCAAGCAAATGTAGTAGAGTTATTACATATAATAGTCACACCCCACCCCATACTTAGAACATACATTGTCCTCAATGTTCAAAAAGAAATAAAGAAAAGAAAGAAAAGGAAAATGAACTCACTAAACGGCGGTGGGTGGCTGAAACTGCCAATCGTCATAGCTCATCACTGCAGAGGCGGCGGTGGTGGAAATGGGCGGAAGTCATGGTTGTAGTACCGCCCGAACTGCTGGCGGTAGATATCACTCATCATCTCGTTATGCTCCCGGCTCCGGGTCTCCTGCGTCTCCCGGTGGATCTCCAAGTCACCAACTCGCCTAGAAAGGTCGGTGGCCCACTCTGGTAACAGCTGGTACCAAGCTGGGGGTTGCCCATACCCTGCCGGTGCGTCCTGTGGAGTCAGTGTTGTTGGTGCTGCTGGTGCCTGATCATACCAAGGAGGCGGACCTCCCATCCATGATGGTTGCTCCCCATACCAAGCGGGAGGAGCATCCATCCAGGTCGGCCTCTCACTCACGCTAGCACGACGGGAGGAAGAGGCTCCAGAAGGTCCGGTGGGTCATGGTGAACGTCTAGGAGGGTCCGAGAAGTGTGCCGGCTGATCCGGGAAAGTGTCAAAGTCTTGCTCATCACCTCCTCCCTCAAAACCATCACCTCCTCCTACCTCCTCCTCAACATCTGCAGTTGGGGCCTCATCGGGTACATAGGGAGGTGCCACTAGCCTATTCACATACATAGCAGCGAAAGTCTGCTTCCAATTATGGCGTCCGGCCATAATGGAATACTCGGGGAGCCACGGGATGCCTCTACCTCCTCTCTCCTCTCAAGGCATACCGGAGGTAGGTGGACCGTAGTGCCTAGGGAAGATGATACCTCTCGCCATCAGGCTATTGAGACCCAAAGGTCTCGCTACTATCCTAGTACAGGAAGAAAAGTCTATCCCAAGCTACCTAGCAATGTGTGTAACCATACCACCGTATCCTATGTTCCCGGCTCTCTTGTTCTTGAGCTTACTCATGGTGGAGGCTAGGAGGGTAGCACAATCAGCAGGTCTACCATGAAGCATGGAATAAAGAAGGAATAGCTCATCTGTCTTGATCTTCTGAGGGGTCTCGGTCCTAGGGAAAAGGCACTCGGAAAGGACCTTATGAGCTATCTTCAAGGCTAAGTGATAGATAAGCTTAGCCTTGGTGTCGGCCGGCTGCCAACGGTCCTCACTAGCATAGATCATGGCTATGTCCTCCTAAAAGTCCTTAGTGTATACACCGCTAGGAAACCAACCATTGAAGGTCTCTTGGAACTCAAAGAAGGCTCCAAACAGCAAGATTGAGAACTCATAGTTCTCCTCCATCAATCTAAAATAAACTGTCCTATCCATGGCTCTGTGCTCAAAGGAAATGACGAACTCCCTATTAATCTCCTAATATGCATCTTCTCTAATAGTGGAGAAGATAATCAAGCCGGCTCTATCAAAAAGCCACGTCAAGCCATTCACTACATTCAGCGGTTGTAGCTCCTCAAGAACTAAGTAGCGCGGTCCTATGACCGCCCTCTTCTCGATCCTTTCCAAGGCATCGAGGTAATCCTCATGAATTGTTGGAATTCTACGAGGTGGGGGTGATGGTGGCTCACTAGGGGGTACTTGGGAAGAAGAGGAAGTGTAACTTTTACTCTTCTTGTTCCTAGTCGACTTCCTCCTAAACAAATCCATTACAGAAGGAAAATCACGGTGTGTTCTACAGAAACCACGGCCGTGGAACCTACAGGGACCGTGGTTCGGTTCTGTTTTGCTCAAATCTCAACCAAATCACACCAAATTCAGCAGACATAGTCCTAGACTAATTCCAATCCAATTCCAATCAGTTCTCCTAAAACATCTTGCAAGAATTGAGTCAAATCGACAAAGTAGAAAAAGAGAAGAAAACCTAGGTTTTGGATTCTTAAAATCCAAATTCCATCTTCTGCAGGGATTGTTCACTTGATTTGTTGATTGGATCTTGTAGATGATTGAATTTGCTTCACTTTAGGCTCAAGAATCGTTCAAATCGGACTCCGAACGAAGATTTGAGAGAAGGGGTATGGTTTCGGCGTTCCGGTCGTGGAAATGGGGCGTGGAATGGAGGTTTGTGTTGTTTTTGTGAAGGGAGGTGGTTTATATAGTGGCCGTAAAAATTTTTGAAAATCACGGTCACTCGGGGTGTTCCACGGCCGTGGTTTTGTACGGAACCGTGGTTTTGGTGATTTTTCTCAGATTTTGGAAAATTACAGTCTCTGTAGCTTCCACGACCGTGGTTTAGGGCGTGAAACTCTCTGTAATGTGCCAAAATCCAAGTTTCATCAATTCCTTCTAACCTTTTCTCCTCCTATTACCTATTCCATTGTTCCTACATCCAAAAACACGACATACCGGAAGGTATCAAGGGCAAAACAAAGCAAAAACGACTAATACTAATCTAAACTAAGAATGAAAAAACAAAAGCATAAGTGCAATACCTTGGGTTGCCTCCCAAGAAGCGCTTGTTTTAGGTCCGTAGCTATACTGTACTTGCATCTATTCGAGTGTGGTAGGTGCAAACTCCTCAGCTTGGAGCTCCGGTGTATACTTCTTGAGTCGTTGACCGTTCACCTTAAAATTTCCGCTCTTTTCACCCCATACTTCAACTGTACCATGGGGAATAACATGTTTGATTAGATAAGGTCCAGTCCAACGAGATTTAAGCTTACCTGGAAAGAGCCGAAGTCTCGAATTGAAGAGGAGAACTTGATCTCCTTCTTTGAGGTCCTTTGGAATGATATGCTTATCATGCCAACGATTTGCTGATCTTAGCATTCTCATAAGCGTTTAAGCGGAATTCTTCAAGCTCGTTAAGGTCCAAAAGGCGCTTCTCGCCCGCTTCCTTCATGCTGAAGTTCAACCACTTAACTGCCTAATACGCTTTATGTTCCAACTCCACCGGTAAATGACAAGACTTCCCATACACAAGGTTGTATGGTGTTGTTTCTATGGGAGTCTTGTATGCAGTCCTATACGCCCACAATGCATCGTCTAGTTTCAAACACCAATCCTTCCTTGTCTTCGAAACTGTTTTCTCTAGGATTCCTTTAATCTCCCTATTCGAAATCTCTACTTGTCCACTCGTTTATGGATGATAATGGGTGGAGATCTTGTGAGTCACCCCATACTTAGCTAGTAGAGCTTCGAATCGTCGGGCAATGAAATGAGAGCCTCTATCACTAATGATAGTCCGTGGTGTCCCAAACCTTGGGAATATAGTTCTATTAAAGAACTTAACTACAACCATGGCATCATTATTTGGAGAGGCAATTGCTTCAACCTATCTCGAAAGATAATCTACAGCTAGAAGTATGTATTGGTTTCCACAAGATGATGGGAAAGGTCCCATGAAGTCTACTCCCCAAACGTCGAAGATCTCTACCTCCTGAATGTTGTTAAGAGGCATCTCATTTCTCCTAGATATGTTCCCTGTTCTTTGACAAGCATCGCAGCAGGAAACAAAGGTTTGCACATCTTTAAATAAAGTAGGCCAAAAGAATCCAGATTGCAATACCTTAGCGCTAGTCTTGTTTGAGCTAGCGTGTCCTCCACAAGGTAGTGAATAACAATGACGGATGACGCTTTACATCTCGTCTTCCGGCACACATCTTCGAATGATGCCATCAGGACCTCTCTTGAAGAGTAGAGGTTCATTCCAAAAGTATTCCCGGACATCCTTGAAGAACTTTTTCCTTTGTGCATAGGATAGTCCGGGTGGTATTTCCTGACAAACCAAATAGTTAACAAAATCAGCAAACCATGGTTCGTTACCTTTAGTTATCTTGTCGATGCACTCCTCTATGATGTGTAAATGCTCGTCCGGAAAGGAGTCATCTATAGGTAGATTGTCGTCTTCTAGATGTGGTAGACGACTCAAATGATCCACAACAGAATTTTCCGAACCCTTCTTGTTACGGATCTCTAGATCGAATTCTTGTAGGACAAGAATCCATCTAATCACCCTTGGCTTTGCATCCTTCTTTGCAAGTAGATACCGGATCGCAGCATGATCCGTGTATACTATCACCTTTGCACCTACAAGATAACAACGAAACTTTTCAAAGGCATAAAAAATAGCTAGAAATTCTTTTTCAGTTGTGGCGTAGTTAAGTTGCACTTCATCTAGCGTATTGCTAGCATAATAGATAGCATGGGTTCGGCCCTCCTTCTTTTGCCCAAGCACAGCTCCTATAGCTACGTCACTTGCATCACACATAACCTCGAATGGAAGATTCCAGTCTGAAGGTTGGATGATCGGGGCTGAGATTAGAGCTTTCCGAATCTTATAAAACGCATCTAAACAATCCTGCGAGAAATCAAAAACTGCATCCTTCATCAATAGATTAGTAAGCGGTTTTGATATCTTAGAAAAATCCTTTATAAAACGTCTATAAAATCCAGCATGTCCTAGAAAGCTTCTTATCCCCTTCACCGAAGATGGAGGAGGGAGCTTTTCTATGGTCTCTATCTTAGCCTTATCTACCTCAATCCCTCTATTAGAGATCAAGTGTCCGAGTACAATGCCTTCCTTCACCATAAATTGACACTTCTCCCAATTAAGAACTAGGTTAGTGTCTTCACACCTTTGTAGCACAAGAGAAAGGTTAGAAAGATAATTATCAAAAGAGGAACCATAACCTGAAAAGTCATCCATGAAAACCTCCATGATCTCCTCTATGTATTCCGAGAAGATAGCCATCATACACCTTTGGAAGGTGGTTGGGGCATTGCAAATCCCGAACGGCATTCTCCTATAAGCGAACGTACCCCACGGGCACGTGAATGTGGTCTTCTCTTGATCGTCCGGGTGAATCGGAATCTGAAAGAAGCCACTATAACCGTCAAGATAGAAAAAATGAGAATGTTGTGCTAAACTTTCAAGCATTTGATCAATGAAAGGTAATGGGAAGTGATCCTTTCTAGTTGCATTGTTTAACTTCCGGTAATCAATGCACATCCTCCATCCAGTCACGGTTCTTGTAGGAATGAGTTCATTGTTTTTGTTGGTGATAACCGTCATTCCCCCTTCTTTGGAACAACCTGTACGGGACTCACCCACTTGGTATCGGAGATAGGGTAGATGATACATGCATGAAATAGTTTAAGAATTTCCTTCTTGACAACCTCCTTCATGATCGGATTTAACCGTCGTTGAGGTTGTCGCGAAGGTCTAAAGTCTTCTTCCATTAGGATCTTATGCATACACAACGAAGGTTTAATTCCTACTAGATCCTCTATAATGTAACCTAAGGCTTTCCTATATTTCCTTAGAACAACCATAAGTTTACTATGTTCATCTTCACTTAAATCGGAACAAACAATTACCGGAAAAGTAGAATTAGTTCCTAGAAATGCGTACCTTAGATGTGTGGGAAGTGGCTTCAATTCCATCACTATTGGAGTCTCTAAGGGCTCTTGAGGAGTGTCCAATGCTTCCTTAGAAGTATCTATGGGTGTAGAAGTTGTTCAAGAAGACTCAAGAGCATTAGTGGAAAGAACGTAACTGTTCTCAGAATTTCCCAAAATTACGGCACCTCTGTTTCCTCCACGGCCGTGGTTTAGGGCGTGGAAGTCAATTACGGCACCTCTGATAGTTCCACGGCCGTGGTTTTGGCCGTGTAACTTACTGGAGTCCTCTGAATAGCTAATTACGGTCATGTTGGTGGGAACCACGGCCATGGAATAGCACGACTGGCCGTGATTCCTCACGTCTTCTGACCCATCGTAGAGCTTTTCGAACTCTTCTTCATGCACTTCCTTTAGCTTCTCCAAAGCTTCAATTTCCTCATTGCAACCCTCTTCCTCTCCTTTCTCCGTAATGCTCATAGTTATGACCTTTTGCAACGGATCCTTGAATAGAATCAAGATTACTTCCTCTCTAGATGTCTCCTCGTTATAGATGTTAAACATATATTCTCCAAGAGGTGGCTCTTTCACCAAGGTGGAGAGAACAAACTCTACTTTCTCCTCTCCTATGTTGAAGGCAAGTCTAGCATTCTTGCAATCCACCATACAACCGGATGTTGCAAGAAACGGTCTTCCAAGTATGATTGGGACCGGACTATCTGCAAGAATGTCAAGCACAACAAAATCTATTGGAACATAGAACTTACCAAGCTTGACCGGGACGTCCTCAATGATACCGACGGGATGAGTTATGGATCGATCCGCCATGTATAACGTCATCTTCACCGGTTTAGGTTCACCTAAACCGATCTTCCTGCATAAGGAAAGCAGAATGATGTTAATGCTTGCTCCTAAGTCACATAATGCATCATATGTGGCTTCTCCCACTCCTATTGGAACACAAAATGACCCCGGGTCCTTCAGCTTTGGGGGCATCTTTTGCTTCATTGTTTTGATGAGATCTGATGATTCCGAACTCATCTTGACTTCTCCAAAGTCTTCCAGCTTCCTCTTGTTAGAGAGGATCTCCTTTAAGAACTTCTCATAAGCGGGCATACCTACAATTGCATCAATGAAAGGTATATTAATATGCAGTTTGCACATGAGTTCAATGAACTTACAGAATTGCTTGTCTAGACGCGTTGTTGCTCTAGATTATGGAAATGGTAGGGGAGGTTTGTAAGATGGAGGAGGAATGTAGATGTCTTCCTTCTCCTTCCCCTTTTCCTTCTCCTTTTCGAAGGGAACTTCAACAAACTTAGGTTGTGGGTCGGTAGGTGTTGCTCCGCTCCTAGTTGTAATAGCCATCACCCTTCCCTTCGGGTTATCCTCCGTCTTTCCTAGAAGCTTTCCTTGATTTCTAGGAACTTCCTCAGCATTGCTGAACATTTGGTGTTCTAAGCGTCATCTTCCCTCATGTCCATGAATGTGCCACATGAAAGGGATTGGAGCTTGAATTGTGTTTCCACATCCAGCCCCTTGTAGTATATCTCCAACAACTCTAACTTGGAAATGTCATGGTGTGGGCAATCCAATATTATATCCTCAAATCTTTCCCAAGACTGAAACAAACTTTCATTAGATTTCATAGAAAAAGCATTGATTTTACCTCTCAACTCCGCTGTCTTCGATGGCGGAAAGAACTTGGTTAGGAACTCCGAAGATAGATCCTCCCATGTGTTGAGTCTTCCATTTGGAAGAGCTTGATACCAAGATAAAGTCTTCCCTTTCAAGGAGAAGAAGAATGGCTTGATCTTATAGTTGTTGGTAGTTGCATTCTTTGGCTTTATTGTCTCCATCAAAATCTCGAAATTCTGTAAATTTTGATGTGGAGATTCAGCACTCGTTTCTCCAAACTGGCTTTGGCGAACGATGGTAATAACTTGTGGGTTAAAGCTAAACCCCTGAATATCTTCAGCATCAAAGTTCACACCTAGACGGCATGGTTGCTGAATCTGATCCATCCTTTGGCCAAGAGTTTTTGGCTCTTCATCTACACGAGCGGCTCTCGCACCTCCAGCTGGGACACGAGGATTTGCAGCTGGTATTGGATCAATCTGGACTGGATTGATCGTTGGATCAATCTCCTCTAATTCCGGCATATCCGGATCGAATTCCTCATCATCGGATGATTCCACTCTAATGGACTTAGTTGGTTTCTTGACCTTCTTCTTCTTCTTAGAATCATTCAGCTCCAACTTCATGTCCACCATCATAGCTTTTAGCTCATCAATTTGGAATTGATGACGCTCCGCTTCTTCCTTACGAGCCTTCTCACTCAACCTAAATTGAGCTTGAGACTCCTCTAGCTCCGCTTGGAGATCCCTCACTTTATTTTCAGTCATCTTTCTTTCTTTAGCTTTCTTCCTAAGAGTCTTTTCAAGTTCCGGATCAAAAGGTACGATGTCTTTGTTGGATCTAGACCTGCGCGTATACCTAAAAGAACCTGCATATAGCACTCACAAGAGATATCAAATAACAAGAGAAAAGCTCCCAAGCTCGACAACCGAAAACCGAAGTTTGGTTTAGACCAAATCCCCGTCAACGGCGCCAAAAATGTGTTCGCCCGAAAACGTGCGTGCAAATAAGCTTTATGTTTATAAAACTAGAATAAAAGCAAGCGAACCCGAAGTGTACGGATCGGCATAGATCAGCAAGTATTCCAGAGTATCAAACACAGAGATTTGGTGAAACAAAATCCAATTTCAATTGTCAAGCAAGTAAAAGGTGTAAAGCTTTGCAAATATTGAACCCTAAATATCCAGGTATCAAATTGTGGCAATCGATTCAAGATATACTAAAGAACTAAGGATAGAGTTAAGAATTGCAAAGGTATGCTAAAGTAAAGTAATGTACGGTGAAGTTCCAAGACTTTATATGACTTATCTAAAGACACTCTCTATAAAGGTTGTTGAGGTTGCAGTATAGAAAGGATCTAAGGACAAGAATTAATCTCAAATACCCAAACTTATAACCCAAGGATCAAGATAAACTCAAACGGTTAAGGTTGTGACACTCGAAACCGAAATAGAGGATGATGAGTCTCACTACTACCTAGAAAAGGGCAAGCCCAAACTAGATTAAAACTAATCTTTAACCTTGGATCAAAGTAAAAGCAAAGTTCGTAAACTGAGGTAAATCACGGGTAGATCTTAAGAACCACGACCATGGAAACCTAGAACAGACCGTGATTTAGGTTCGTCGATGATATTTCTCTAACTCTCAGGGTCCAATCAATTTACGATCGATCTATCATCATCTAACCCACAACCATCAACCCTTCACCTTAGAATTGCTAAAAGGGTTTGAGCCAATAACCATTGTCATGATATCAATATTCAAATTAAAGAGAATAAAAGATGAAAACCCTTGAATACTCAATAAAACTTCAAAACCAATTCTCAAATCCGAAACACAAGAAGCGATGTTTAATGGATTCAGAATGTATAACACAAAACCTCACAATGATCTAAGGCAAGTACGAAGAACAGGTTGTCAATCCGTCTTCAATATCAAAACCTAAGAAAAAGGCTAAACCTTCGGCGATCTTCAATCAACCCTAGGTAAGAATGCTCCAAGCAAGGGCAAGCGGCCGTCTGCCTCCGTAAGCGTCTAAACGGGATCAAGCGAGAGTATTGCGAGATCCCTTAAACTCTCTTCTCCGACCATTTTATAAGACGAGAAAGAATAACTGTCCAGGCCCATTACGTAAATAACGTGGCAAATAAAGACACGTGAAAAGATCGCCTAAATCACGGTCTCATTGGTTTCCACGACCGTGGTTTAGAGCGTGGAAAAGGGTTACGGTGTCTTGTGACTTCCACGACCGTACTTTAGGCCGTGTAACCTACTGGAGTGCTCCATGTTCATGATGCCAAGATCCACGGCCGTGGTTTAGAGCGTGGACTCTTCTACGGCCGTAATTCAGGGCGTGGAAGTGTAAAATGCTTGTAGTTTCCTTTGTGTCGTGACATTCTTCATCCTAGCTCCTTCCTTATTTTCCTTGATGTGCTCATAATCCTCGAACATGATCGATTACTCTCTTTTCTCTCTCAGTTGCTCTTATTTAGCTCCTTTTCACCTACAATCAACACAAAGCTAGTGTAGACTTCCATATTGATAAAATAGATGAACAAACTAACATTTGCTTCAAAACTTCATCCAAGTACACAATAATGAGGGAAAAACAACCAAATAAAGTGCCTAGAATATCGCTATATTTCATGCTAACATGGGTATAGACGACCATAGAAATACCTTCAGTCAAAGACCCATCTCGACGGCCCCATATCATATGGCACCTGTCGAGATATTGAAGCTGAAGAAGCAACTCGAAGAGTTGGCTGAGAAGGGCTTCATACGCCCTAGCGTTTCACCATGGGGTGCACATGTCCTCTTCGTGCGGAAGAAGGACGGATCATTGAGACTGTGTATAGATTACAGAGAGCTAAACAAGGTGATCATCAAGAATAGGTATCAACTACCTCGTATTGATGATCTACTTGATCAGCTTCAGGGAGCGACAGTCTTCTCCCGGATTGACTTGCGTTCAGGATATCACCAGCTGAGGGTGAGAGAGCAGGACGTGCACAGGACAGCATTTCGTACCCATTATGGACACTACGAGTTTGTAGTGGTGTCATTTGGGCTGACGAATGCCCCAACACTTTTCATGGAGTTGATGAACAGTATCTTCATTGACTTCCTGGATCAGTTTGTGGTTTGTGGTAGTCTTTATTGATGACATTTTGGTATACTCTAGTAGCAGAGAGGAGCATGCCGGTCATCTGAGGACAGTTTTACAGATTTTGAGGGATAGAGAGTTGTACGCCAAGCTTTCTAAGTGTGAGTTCTGAATGTCTGAGGTTGCTTTCCTTGGACATATCGTCTCCGCCGACGGGATTATGGTAGATCCGGCAAAGATCGAGTTTGTTGCTGCATGGACGACAACGACGAACGTCAAGGAAGTGCGTAGCTTTCTTGGCCTAGCCGGTTATTACAGACGCTTTGTGGAGGGACTGTGATTGCCCGTCAACTGACGAGTCTTCTGAGGAAGACTACCATATTCGTATGGACCGACCACTGTGCTCAAAGTTTTGAGGAGCTAAAGAGGCGTTTGACTTCTGCTCCTGTCTTGGCACAACTAGAGGGTTCTAATGATTTCGTGGTCTACAGTGATGCATCCAAGCTGGGCTTGGAATGTGTACTGATGCAGAGAGGCAGAGTGATTACATATGCGTCTCGATAGCTGAAGACGTATAAGGAGAACTACCCGACTCATGATCTGGAGTTGGCAGCGGTAGGAGACATTACTTGTATGGTGCCACGTGTCAAATCTTCACAGACCATAAGAGTCTGAAGCACATTTTCACGCAGCGGGAATTGAATAACCGCCAGCGTCGGTGGCTTGAGTTGATCAAGGACTTTGACCTTGAGATTTTGTATCATCCTTGTAAGGCGAATGTGGTAGCTGACGCCTTGAGCAGGAAGACACCTCGAGAGAAGGCGATTGCTAGACTTACTGTACAGCCTCAGCTTCAGAGGGATCTAGCCTGGCTAGAGATGGACATCCAGTTTTTAGATGAGGATTCCTAGTTTTTTGCTTTAGAGGTTCTACCTGGTCTGTTGGATGAGATCCAACAGAAGCAAGGGACCTGCCCGACCCTGACGAGCCATTGTACACCTTACTCTGTACATGCAGGTACGAGTAAGATGTACCATGATGTGAGACGTTCATATTGGTGGGGAGGGCTGAAGCCCGACGTAGCCAGATTAGTGGCTTAGTGTGCGACCTGTCAGCAGATCAAGATAGAGCATTTCAGACCTAGAGGTGAGCTCCATCCACTATCAGTGCCGCAGTGCAAGTGGGAGGACGTCTCCGTGGATTTTGTGACCGGGTTGAGGACCAGTAAGAGCTTTGATGCCATCTGGGTGATCGTTGACAGATTGAAGAAGACGGCACGTTTCATTCTCATCAGAGAGACGTGGCTAGTGAGCAGATTAGTTGAGGAGTACACTAGACAGATAGTGAGACTCCATGGGGTACCGAGGACGATTTACATCGAGATTCTAGCAGCATATTCAAACTGCTTTGGGTACGAGTCTACACTTCACGACTGCGTTTCACCCTCAGACAGATGGTCAGTCAGAGAGGACCATCCAGACCTTAGAGGATATGTTGCGAGCTTGTGTGTTGGATTGGGGATAGGGATGGTCTCATTACCTCCCACTCGTTGAGTTCTCAAACAACAACAACTAGCATGCATCTATAGGGATGGCTCCTTATGAGGCACTATATGGACGTAGGTGTCGTACACCTTTATGCTAGGATGAGCCTAGCAGTATCATTAGGATAGTGTCAAAGCAGATTCAGGATGATATGGCTCGAGTAGCGCTGATTAGAGAGAGGATGTTGACTGCACAAAGTCGCCAGAAGTCGTATGCAAATAGGAGGCGTCGACCTCTAGAGTTTAGGGTAGGAGCTCATGTCTGGTTGAGAGTGTCTCCGACGCCAGGCGTCAAACGTTTTGGCATAAAGGGGAACTTGAGTCCCCGATATGTCGGTCCTTTCAAGATATTGGATAGAGTTGGGAGAGCAGCGTACATATTAGCATTGCCTCCGAGGTTAGAGGGTGTTCATCCTGTGTTTCATGTATCTCAGCTGAGAGAGTACATACCAGATCCGAGGCACATCGTGAGTTTTGACGATCTGGTGGTTGAGCCGGACCACACGTTTGCAAAGTACCCTATTGCAGTCCTAGAACAAGGTGTGAGACACCTGCGTTCGAAGGACATTCCTATGATGAGGATATAGTGGTCTAGACGAGGACCTGATGAGGCTACCTAGGTGACAGAGGATAGTATCCAGAGGAACTATCCAGAGTTCTACGCTGAGATAGATGCACCAGTAGGATCCACGAGTAGATCTTAGTGCCTTCTTGGTGAGTGCATGTTATGCTATGTGTTTATGTGATATGTTGTGTTTTCGTGCTAGCAGTGATATGTTCATATGATCTGTTAGATCTTGGTTGCTAGTACGAGATAGGTATAGCTGGAGATGGTTATTTCCTTCAAGCTATGGTATGTGTGTTAGGAGTAGCTGGAGACGGTTCTTTCCTCCATGCTACCTCTGATGGACATAGTGTGAGTGGAGATGGTTTTCCTCCACATAGTAGTGTTATGTGTACATTTTGGCTGGAGACGGCTTTCCTCCATGCTAGTGTGATGTGGTTAGTGTTTTGGCTGGAGATGATTTTCCTCTAGGCCTTGTTGAGAGTTGATGATAGTGCTCAGAGTTATACCTCAGCTTACGGGTTCGAGAGGTTTTGGGATTTTGCAAGTTTCGGGACGAAACTTTTTTAGGGGGGTGTGATGTAAGAGCCTTAGTCTTTGGAGCCTAGGATCCTTGCTGAGCCTTAGCTGAGCTTGCCTTGACCCTTCAGCCGCCCCCAGCGGACCCTATGAGCCGCCCCTGCGCCTCAGGTGAACCGCCCTTGCGCCTTACCTGATCCGCCCCTGCGGTTTTGTACGGCTGCAGCCACCTTTGTTGACCTCTTGACTTTGCTTTTGGGGTTAGCTTCCTATATAAGCTTCACAACCCTCTGATGAAGGGTTTCTTCACTTCATTCCAGCTCCTTCATCTCTCTTACGTTCTTCTTCTCCTTCCTCTTCTCCTATTTGTTCTTTATTGATCTTGTGAGAGAGTTCTTGAGAGTTTGGTGTTGGTTTTGGTTGTGGATGATCATGAGGATGATGTTGTGTGTTGTTGTTGTTGTGTTGAGGATGTCAGAGGTGTTGATGCTCCTAGTTGTTGCTTAGGGTTGTTGTGATAAGGTTCTATCTTCCATCTTCTTTCTTTCTTCTTCTTTGCTTCTTTCTTCTTCTTTCTAGCTTAGGATCACAAGTTGAGCTTGTGTGGATCCTTTCCTATTTTTTCTGATGTTCATACATGTGTATATATGTATGTGTATTGTTGTTATGTGATGAAGAAGTGAAGGGAGTCGAGAAAGGGATCGAAGAGAAGTCGGGACCAACTCTTTGCACAGTTGGCCGCCCCTGCGCCTGAACCAAGCCCCCCTGCGCCTGCTGTGGACCGCCCCTGCGCCTGGTGTGAGCCGCCCCTGCGCCTCACTGGGTCAGCTTGGAGTTTCTTGCTTCTGTTGGTGCATACCTTGTTGGTATGTCTTCCTTCCTTCCTTTCATTCGGCCTTGGCTTAGATTTTGCTAGGCTAGCTTGGTTAGGATGAGTTGTATGTTAGAGATGTGCCTTAGGCACTCGTGTTGATGTTGAGGTTATGTTGTAGGCACCTGTGAGCTTGTTATGGTCTTAAGGGTTAGGTTGAGGTTGCATGTTGGTTTTGGTTATGGAGACGAGTCTCCTAACCCTTGCAGTTTGTGATGTTGTGTGCCTTGATATTGCAGGCGTTGATTTCTTCCCCAAGGGGAAGCTGTGAAGTGGTATTGGATACAAGAATATGAGGTAAGTCCATAGGACTACTTAGCGTTTAGTTTTAAGTTTGTGTGATTATGATGGTTGTGTGTGTTCATATGATTGTGCATTTATAACCTAAACCGGACTAGGATGACCAATTATTACTTTAAATGGCCCAAGTGTATTATAACGGGTCGTGACCACTTGCCTCCACCTACGGGTAGCAGGAGGTGCCCTAAAGATGATCTCACAGGAGGGGACGAGTGATGATCACCCCCATGTAAAACTCATGTGTTACGTTGGATGGGACGGGGTTCTTGAGGCTCCTCGTGTTACAAAAAAAGTTGAATTAGTAATGGAATAACGTAATGAAAGATAATAAATGAATGTGTGTGACATTACATGTATGAGATGTTGATGTGTGTTTGTGTTATTACCTTCATACTTATTCATTGTTGTTGCTAACGGTGTATACCGTGTTGTAGATTATCTGCAGGTTAGGAAGACTGCAGAGTGAGCCAGATGGTGTGACCAGCCGAGGACTTTTGTACATTAGGATGCGCGGGATATGGGATCTTTTGTATTAGATGTTTATGTTTGATGTTTTGTATTCGTCTTTGTGTTTGTAAACCCTTTTGATGTATCATATATAACTTTTATGTATTTGATTTTAATCTACCTATGCCTTGTTGTAAGATCCCGTGAACTTGTTGTCAGGCTAGGGTCAGGATCCATTATGAGATCCTAGCCCAATGTAGCACTCCAAGTCTAGTGGATTTGGGGTGTTACAATGGGAATCTTCAGTTGGTCGAAAGCCTTCAACCAAATGTCGGGTTTCGCCTCCTTTCCCTCATCCGGCACTCTAACAACCTCAGCAACTTTAGTAGGTGGGGCAACAACATGTGAAACTCTCTGCGAAACCTCAGCTGATATCGCATGAACTGGCGGCACTGGTGCTGGTCCTCCAGTCCTGATAGCCTATTCAACTCTCTACACATAGTCGGAAAATGCAAAAGCTCCGGTAGACACTCGTGTGGACTCCGTTGATAACGCTCTCTGTGCTCCAAACCTAGTAGCGGTCCCGTTCACAGCCTCAAGAACAACACTCTCAACAACTTCTTCAGCAAACGCCTCAGCGGTAGGCGGATCAGCAACTGGGACCTAGCCCCGACCTCTAGCTAGTGGAGGTCTTCCTGCACGTCCTCGTCCACGGACGGCAGGTGGAAGTGGTGGTCGACCCCTTCCTTGCCCCATAGCAGATGTAGCTCTAGTACGTGCCATCAGCTATAAGGATAGATATATAAGAAACTATATATAAGGTCACGCTACAACTAAAGCAAAACTCCAGAAAAAACACACATAAAAGCCAACAATTAAGAAACTACACTGATGAGATCCGCGGAGGTAATGGTGGTCGCCCGTACATCTATCCCAGACCGAAAGGTGAAAACAAAAACCCCCTTTCGAAAACGTTAGACTCCTTGCAGGTTCTATTTATTTATCCATCCGAGCTTTAGAACATTTCAAGTGCCATTATTGCCAACCTAGAGCTCTGATACCATATTGTAATACCCCAAGTTCTGGGAACTTGAAGCGCTACGGGCTAGGACTGCACAATGGGTCCCGACCCTTAGAGTAGCAACAGAAAACGGATCTTACAACAAGGCACAGACGAATGAAAACCAAAAATCAATAAAAACCAAAGGTTTAAAATAAAGAAAACACAAAAGCTCCAAAACCGAGTGCAAAACGAATGGGGAACAACAAAAGAAACAAAAACCCGATCCCGTCCTATAATGTACGGGAGCCCCGGCTGACCACACCATCCGGATCACTCAGCAGCATCCTGAACCTACGGAACATGTACAACGACGGTATAAACCGTTAGCTAACATTCTAGGTACAAGCAAGAGCGTAAAGGCACAAACACACATAAGGTAAAGAAAACATATAGCATGCTGTTCGCCCTAAAACGTACGTGCAAATAAGCTTTAAATTTATAAAACTAGAATCAAAGCAAGCGAACCCGCAGTGTACGGATCGGCGTAGTAAAGCAAGAATTCCACAGTGTCGAACTCAGGGATTTGGGGGGAACAAATTCAGTTCGCAAATCGTCAAGCAAGTAAATGTAATAAGCTTTGCAAATATTGGGAAAACAACAACCCTAAAGATCCAGGTATCTAATTGTGGCAATCGATTCAAGATATACTAAGGAACTAAGGACAGAGTTAAGAGTTGCAAAGGTATGCTAAGGTAAAGTAATGTACGGTGAAGTTCCAGAACTTTATATGACGTATCTAAAGACACTCTCTATAAAGGTTGTTGAGGCTTCAGTATAGAAAGGATCTAAAGACAAGAATTAATCTCAAATACCCAAACTTGTAACCCAAGGATCAAAACTAACTAGAACGATTAAGGTTGTGACCCTCGAAATCAAAATAGAGGGTGATGAGTCTCACTACTACCTAGAAAAGGATAAACCAAGACTAGATTAAAGCTAATCTTTAACCTTGGATCAAAGTAAAAGCGAAGTTCGTAAACTAGGGTAAATCACGGGCAGATCTTGAGTTCCACGTGTAATAGCTAGGATTTCCGAATTATAATTAATGTTGATTAACTTAATCGTTGATAGTAATTGACATATAACTCGCGAAGATTTCGCAAGTGATGAGTATGAGTCCCACCGTTATGTTCCTCGCGTAATTTTGGACGTTTAGGGAAATTTTTACTTTTTCCCCCGGGTAATTATTTTTACCCTCCGGTGTTATTTGGAGCATTTGGGAGCTCCAATTAATAAAAATGCAGTTGAGAGAAATGATCAGGACATCGGATATGTCTTAGATATGAAATAACATGGAGAGGCAAAACGGCCAAAAGAGTCGCTATTTCGTTTCTTAACGGCTAAGAAAGACGGCTTAGGAATACACGTTTTCCGAGGCAGTTGTGTAATAATTATCCCTACAATATTCCAGATTTAATGTTCCAATCTCGAGAAGTTTGGAGAAAGAGGTTCGACCCGCCTTTGGATCGATTAAAGGATAATTATCGACTTTACTAAAGGATAATTATCGTCTTCACTATAAATAGCGGAAAATCCTTTATTAATTCATTTCCTTTCACGTTTTCTCGTAAAAGCTCTGATTTCTCTCAACCTTCAAACTCAGATCTACTCTCCGTTTCTAATCCGATTTCAATTCCGTTTGAGTTTCTGGATTCCTCTCTTCATTCTCTTCATAACGGTACCGAGTTTCTGCATTTCCGAGTATATGGAGGGCTGGTCGAGCATATATGTCACCAGGACGGTTCCGTCGCTCAGATTCCGATGAATTTGATGTTGTCCATGCGTAGCCTGCGTCGTTGTGATTCCGAATCTTCTTTCAGATCGTCAATCGGGTTAGTAACGAATAAGTTATGAATTTATTCGTTTTCCGTACTGCGATTTGGCCTAAATTGACTTTAGGCTTGTCAAATAGGACAATTAGAAATTCCATAATGGTCGTTATATTATTCTGTTGATTATGGGTTCTTGTTTGATGAAATCTGATGACAGGGGGTTTAGAAATTGCCTGCGGGCAAAACATTATTCTGGCGAAATCTAATTAATTAATTAAAGGTTAATTAATTAAATTAGAATTAAAATTGAGATTGAGGAATGTTGATTAGATACTACTTTGAGATTTGAGGAATTGTGAGCTATGTTGAGATATTGAGGTTTAGTTGGTTGTGAGGCTCATAGATTGAGTATGATCCTTATGAATCCCTTTGGGTCTAGGTGTGACCCCTTTGATGAATAGAGGTTGATATATCTCCTTATGCCTTTTTATAGGCCGTGTTGTCCCTCCAGTGTAGAGGTGATCGTGGTTGATTTTGTACGAGGTTGAGGTAAGTCCGTAGGACTTACTTAGCTACCATCCCTATATTGGGTGTTTGCATGAGTGGTGTGTGCTTTATATGTTTGCTATGATATCATGAGTTGTCGTTTTTATCGACCTATGTTCTATTGACTGCCCCACTGCGTGGCTGTGATAACCTTTCCCTTTCATCCCGCCGTGGAGTCTGGGAGGTTCTCTGATGTCGGGCCAGACTGGTTTACAGGAAGGGCGCAATCCACTCCCATAGGGTACACGGATTGTGTGACCGATACTCGTACAGCTGGACATTGTACTCAGAGGCGGGGATGTATCGGTCCTCGTGTCACATACTTTCATCTATCTATATATATACGGTTTTTGAGTGAATGGTTATTATATAAAGATAATAAATGGGTAAATGTGTGATAGCATGCTGATGTGTTTATCTTTCATGATTGTGCTTGTGCTTATGCATTACCTCATATATGTATGGTTAGCTAACGGTTTCATACCGTGTTGTAGATGTTTACAGGTTAGGCGCTACTGGGTGATCTGGCAGGGTGATAGGCCGAGGACTCTCGTATATTAGGTGGTTGGTTTGGGGTTGTTGTGTTCCCCTCCTGCGTGAGGATGATCTTTTGTACCTCCTATGTGAGGATGTCGTTTTATATACTCGGCTATGTTGTTTTTTTACTTTGGGTCATACAGTTTATACTGTTTTATGTATTTGTTTTATATCTGTCAGTGCCATGTTGTAAGGTCCAGTGAACTTGTTGTCAGGCTAGGGTCAGGATCCATTGTGAGATCCTAGCCCAATGTGACATCCCGAGTCCCGCGGATTCGGGGTGTTACACCACGGCCGTGGAAGTCCAAGAACAGACCATGATCTTGGTTCGTCGACGAGATTTCTCTAACTCTCAGGGTCCAATCAAATTACGATCGATCTATCATCATCTAATCCACAACTATCAACCCTTCACCTTAGAATTGCTAAAGGGTTTTAGCCAATAACCATTGTCATGATATCAAAAATCAATTAAGAAGAATGAAAGATGAAAACCCTCGGAAACTCAAATATAACTAAAGTCAATCTCAAATCCAAAACACAAATTGGAATACTCAATGGATTCAGAATATAACACAAAACCTCACAATGATCTAGGGTAAACACGAAGAACAGGTTGTCAATCTATCTTCAATAACTAACCCTATGAAAGAGTTAAAAACCTTCGGCGATCTTCAATCCGCCCTAGGCAAGAATGCTCCAAGCAAGGTAGGCGGCCATCACGTCTCTGCGAGATCCAACGCTAATGTCACGGAAATAAGCCGTAAGCATCGATGTCCAAAACTCTCTTCTCTGACCTTTTTATAAGACGGGGCCAAAGTAACCGTCCCGGCCCATCACGTAAATAACGTGGTAAATGAAGACTCGTCAAAAGATCACCTAAATCACGGTCTCAAGGGATTCCACGACCGTGGTTTAGGGTGTGGAATTGGGTTACGGTCTCTTGTGACTTCCACGACCGTACTTGAGGCCGTGTAACTTACTGGAATGCTCCATGCTCATGATGCCAAGATCCACAGCCGTGGTTTAGAGCGTGGACTCTTCTACGGCCGTAATTTAGGGTGTGGAAGTGTAGATTACTTGTGGTTTCCTTTGTGTCGTGTCATTTTCCATCTTAGCTCCTTCTTTGGCTTCCTCGATGTGTTCCTAATCCTTGGATATGATCGAATCCTCTCTTATCTCTCTCGAATGGTCCGGTTTCAGCTCTTATTCACCTATAATCAACACAAAGCTAATGTAGACCTCCATATCGAGAATATAGATAAACAAGCTAACAAATGCTTCAATACCTTATCCATGAACACTATAATGAATGAAAAACAACTAGAATAAGTGTCTAGAATATCGAAATATTTCATGCTAACAAAATACCCCATACTTGTCACTTTCTTGTCCCCAAGCAAGGTCCTCGAAAGCTTAGAACACAAGTTAAGATGAAATATGCATGCAAACTCAAAAACAAAAACATCTTTTAGGTAAGTGTGCTTCTAGTCAATAGATCATTCTCAAACCTTACTTCATTCACCCTTGAAACGCTTATATACATAAACCAAAGAATGTAAGGTAAAGAAACATCATGAATTGGTTAAACTTTAAGGCAAATATCATAACCTTCAAGCATTATCAAAATCAAGCATAAGAAACTGCAATTTAGATCACCAAGTCAAATAACATTCTTTTGATCTTAAGGACTTCCAAGTAAGGTCTAGAATGCGGAAGGGAGGGAAACTTATAAGGGATGTGATGCATGAATCCGGGAAAATGGACAACCCAACTCTTTTCTTTTTATTTCGAATTGCAACACCATCAACTTTGAGTTTTGCTCTCTTCTTTTTCACATAATTTTTCGACTTTACTTTTGGAGTTATGGACAGCGGTGCACAAAAACCGAAGCCTAGGAGATCGGCGTTTCTCAATTTCGAGATGCCTCAAACCTTTGATGCACATACCATAATCCGCTAGGAATATCGCTCAATCCGACTTTGGCAAGACACAAACACCCGGCTATGTGAATGGTGCCGAGTTACTCATCGTCATGATTGACTTCCCCAAACCTATTAATTCTATTCTTTGAATGCAAGAATTTGCTTTCATGGCCTCCCACATCAAACATGCCAAATATCAACTCCTCCAAATTCCCGGATAGGTAAGGGAGGCAATTACTTTCATTGTGGGGCTAAGTGATCAAAGAAAGAATAAAGAAAAGGTTGAATTGCCTTAATCATTTCATAAAAAAGTATAAGAACTCATCATGTGATTTCAACCTCGATTTCTCAATATGATTTAGATAAAACTCTTCACATTATGAAACTTGCAAGAAAGGATAATCAACTCATTCAATTCCTTTTCAATTCATTATTCGTTTAGGCATGCAATTGTCATCAAAAGTTCAATCCACAAGTAGGAACTATCATAGAAATCATCTCAATTCTTAGAAGCACAAAACCTTTTTAGAATTTTTTCAAAATTTTTCACATTTTTATGGGTTTTTCAAAACTTTTTCATGCAATGCAATAATGAAACGTGTGACTATGAAACAAAACATGCAAAGTGTCATCGATCAAGGCAAGCAAATGTAGTAGAGTTATTACAACACATAGTCACACCCCACCCCATACTTAGGACAAACATTGTCCTCAATGTTCAAAAAGAAATAAGGAAAAGAAAGAAAAGAAAAATGTACTCACTAGACGGCGGTGGGGCGGCTGAAACTGTCAATCGGCATAGCTCATCACTGCGGTGGAGGCGGTGGTGGAAACGGCTAGAAGTCGCAGCTGAAGTTCCACCCAAACTGCTGGCGGTAGATATCCCTCATCATCCGGTCATGCTCATCAGCTCGTACATCTTGAGCATCCTAGCAGATCTCCAAATTGCCGACTCTCCTGGAAAGGTCGGTAGCCCACTCTGGTAGCTGCTCATACCATGCCAGTGCCTCGCCGTACCACGCTGGTGCATCCTGTGGGGCTGGTGCTGCTGGTGGCTGTGCATACCATGGTGGTGGAGCTCCCATCCACTCCGGCTGCGCTCTATACCAAGCGGGAGGAGTATCCATCCATGTCGGTCTCTCGCTCACACTAGCACGGCAAGAGGAAGAAGCACCGGAAGGTCTAGAAGGGCGGGGAGACTGTCTAGGTAGGTCCGGGAAGATGTCTGGCTGATCCGGAAAGGTACCAAAATCCTGCTCGTCACCTCCTCCTATATCCTCATCAACATCAGCAGCTGGAATCTCATCGGGGATGTAGGGAGGTGCTGCTAACCTATTCGCATGCATAGCAGCGAAAGTCTCCTTCCAATTATGGCGTCCAGCCATAATGGAATACTCGGGAAGCCATGGAATGCCTCTACCTCCTCTATCCTCCCATGGCATAGCAGTAGTAGGTGGACCTCGGTGTCTAGGAAAGATCATACCCCTAGTCATAAGGCTCTTGAGACCCAAAGGTCTCGCTGCTATCCTAGTTCTTGCGGAACAATCAATCCCGAGCTGCGTAGCTATGTGGGTAACCATCCCACCATACCCAATGTTCCCGGCCCTCTTCTTCTTAAGCTTACTAATGGTGGAGGCTAAGAGGGTGGCACAATCGGCGGGTTTACCGTGTAGCATAGCGTAAAGAAGGAATAGCTCATCGGTCTTAATCTTTTGGGGGGTCTCGGTCCTTGGTGTCAGTTGGCTGCCAGCGGTCCTCGCTAGCATAAATCATAGCTATGTCCTCCCAAAAGTCCTTAGCGTATACACCGCTAGGGAAACGACCGTTAAAGGTCTCATGGAATCCAAAGAAGGCTCCAAACTACTGGATGGAGAACTTATAATCCGTCTCCATCAATCTAAAGGATACCGTCCTATCGACGTGGTTATCCTAAGAAGGAAATGACAAACTCCCTCGTAATCTCCTCATATGCATCCGCTCTAATAGCGGAGAAAACAATCAGTCCGGCTCTATCCAAGAGCCATGTCAAGTCATTCACTACATTAAGTGGCTCCAACTCCTCAAGCAAGAGGTATCTAGGTCCTATGACCGGTCTCTCCTCGATCTTTTCTAAAGCATCGAGATAGTTTAGGTGAATGGTTGGGATTCTGGGGCGTGGAGGTGATGGTGGTTCACTAGGAGGGACTTGGGAAGAAGAGGAACTGTCACCCTTTCTCTTCTTTTTCTTTCCTGCACTTCTCCTGAACATTTTCTCAATTCCAGAAAAAACCACGGGTTGTTCTTCCTATTCCACGGCCGTGGAAGTCCCAGAGACCGTGACTCGTCTCTGACTTGCTCAAATCTCAACAAAATCAACAGCAAACTCAGCAGAACCTATCCTAGACTAATTCCAATCTCAATCCTATGCAATTTCCCTAAGTTCTTGTGAAAATTTAGCCCGAATTGACAAAGAAGAGAAGAAGAGTAAAAACCTAGGTTTTTGGATCTTTGAATCCAAATTCTGCCTTCTGGAGGGATTGTTCACTTGTTTTGTCAATTGGATATTGTAGAGGAATGAAAATGCTCCACTTTAGCACCAAGAATCGTTCGAAACGATTACCGAATGAGGATTTTCGAGAGGTGGAGATTTTTCGGAGTTTAGGGCGTGGAAGAGGGAATGAGAGTGTTTTTGTGAAGGAAGGTGGTTTATATAGTGGCCGTAAAATTTTTTGAAAATCACGGTCACTCGGGGGTTTCCACGGCCGTGGTTTTGTACGGACCCGTGGTTTTTGGTGATTTTTCTCAAATTTTGAAGAATTACGGTCACTGTAGCCTCCACGACCGTGGTTTAGGGCGTGGAACTCTCTGTAATGTGCCAAAATCCGAGTTTCGTCAATTTCTTCCAACTTTTTCCTTTCCCATTGCCTATTCCATTGCTCCTACATCCAAAAACACAACATACCGAAAGGTATCGAGGGCAAAACAAAACAAAAACGTCTAGACTAATCTAATCTACGAATGACAAACAAAAGCATAAGTACAATACCTTGGGTTGCCTCCCAAGAAGCGCTTGTTTAAGGTCCGTAGCTAGACCGTACTTACACCTATTCGACTGCGGTAGGTGCGAACTCCTCATCTTGGAGTTCCGGTGAGTACTTCTTGAGTCGTTGACCGTTCACCTTGAAGCTTCCGCCCTTGTCACCCCATACTTCAACTGTGCCATGGGGAAAAACATGTTTGATTAGATAAGGCCCGGTCCAACGAGATTTAAGCTTACCTGGAAAGAGACGAAGTCTCGAATTGAAGAGGAGAACTTGATCTCCTTCCTTGAGGTCCTTTGGAATGATATGCTTATCATGCCAACGCTTCGCTCTCTCCTTATAGATCTTGGCGTTCTCGTAGGCGTTTAAGAGAAGTTCTTCAAGCTCGTTAAGGTCTAAGAGACGCTTCTCACCCGCTTCCTTCATGCTGAAGTTCAACCACTTTACCGCCCAATACGCCTTATGTTCCAGCTCTACCGGTAAGTGACAAGACTTCCCATACACAAGGTTGTATGGTGTCGTTCCTATGGGAATCTTGTATGCAGTCCGGTATGCCCACAATGCGTCATCTAGTTTCAAAGACCAATATTTCCTTGTCTTCGAAACTGTTTTCTCTAGGATTCTTTTAATCTCTCGGTTCGAAATCTCCACTTGTCCACTCGTTTGTGGATGGTAAGGGGTGGCGATCTTGTGAGTCACCCCATACTTAGCTAGCAGATCTTGAATTCCACGGCCGTGGAAGTCCAAGAACAGACCGTGATCTTGGTTCGTCGACGAGATTTCTAACTCTCAGTGTCCAATCAAATTACGATTGATCTATCATCATCTAATCCACAACTATCAACCCTTCACCTTAGAATTGCAAAAGGGTTTTAGCCAATAACCATTGTCATGATATCAAAAATCAGTTAAGAAGAATGAAAGATGAAAACCCTCGGAAACTCAAATATAACTCAAAGTCAATCTCAAATCCAAAACATAAATTGGAATACTCAATGGATTCAGAATATAACACAAAACCTCACAATGATCTAGGGTAAATACGAAGAACAGGTTGTCAATCCGTCTTCAATAACTAACCCTATGAAAGAGGTAAAAACCTTCGGCGATCTTCAATCCGCCCTAGGCAAGAATGCTCCAAGCAAGGTAGGCGGCCGTCACGTCTCTGTGAGATCCAACGCTAATGTCATGGAAATAAGCCGTAAGCGTCGATGTCCAAAACTCTCTTCTCTGACCTTTTTATAAGACGGGGCCAAAGTAACCGTCTTGGCCCATCATGTAAATAACGTGGTAAATGAAGACTCGTCAAAAGATCGCCTAAATCACGGTCTCAAGGGATTCCACGACCGTGGTTTAGGGCGTGGAATTGGGTTACGGTCTCTTGTGACTTCTACGATCGTACTTTAGGCTGTGTAACTTACTGGAATGGTCCACGCTCATGATGCCAAGATCCACGGCCGTGGTTTAGAGCGTGGACTCTTCTACGGCCGTAATTTAGGGCGTGGAAGTGTAGATTACTTGTGGTTTCCTTTGTGTCGTGTCATTTTCCATCTTAGCTCCTTCTTTGGCTTCCTCGATGTGTTCCTAATCCTTGGATATGGTCGAATCCTCTCTTATCTATCTCGAATGGTCCGGTTTCAGCTCTTATTCGCCTATAATCAACACAAAGCTAATTTAGACCTCCATATCGAAAATATAGATGAACAAGCTAACAAATGCTTCAATACCTTATCCATGAACACTATAATGAATGAAAAACAACTAGAATAAGTGCCTAGAATATCGAAATATTTCATGCTAACACATGCTCACACATCAACCGGTTATTATCTTTCATTAAGGCTATCTAATACTAATTCAACTTCTTTTGTCACACGAGAATCTCTCAAAACTCGCCTCCGCTTCCGTCTACCAATAGGAATAGATCAGTATTATTCATTACCTACGGCCTGGGTTGCAAGAGCACATTCTAGTCTCCTGTAGAACTAGACAAGTGGTCACCGCCCGGTTATAATACACTTGGGCCAGTTAAGGTTATCAAAGGGTGAATCCTATTTCCAATTATCTGTTATAAACATGATAACAACACAAACAAGCCAATACAATCCAACTAATACGCGAAATGAAGCTAAGTAAGTCCAAGGGACTTCCCTCACTCGAAGGTAACACAAAGGCTCAGGAACAACTCAGGAAACTTAGTTTTCCTCAGGAAAGGAGCAAGGAAAGCCTATACAAACAAGCCACACGGATCAGGAATGGAACGGTTGCTACAAGTCTATAACTTCTAGTCTCAACAATCTCTAAGAGATCTCCACAAGCTAAGGGCTCAACCTTAGTCTTACATCAACTCAGGGGGCAAGGAACAACCACAAGGAGCCAAGGAAGGAACGAGGAAAGGAAGGAAAGAAGCAACTCACCAAAGACGGGAGTCACAACAGGGAAAACCGCAAGGGCGGTTGGACAGGGGCGGCAACACGCAGGGGCGGCCAGGTGTAGGCGCAGGGGCAGCTGCACGACAGAAGCGTTGTCGGGCTTCTCTTCGACAGAACTCACAACAAGGGCAACCAAAGCTCGAACCTTTGGTTCCAACACGTCAAGACTCAACTCCAAAGAGCCTGAGAACAATAAAGGGTCAACAACGGAACGCTCCACAAGAATCAAGGATCAAACTTGATTCTTGGGGAAGAAGAAAAGAGAAGAATGAAAAGAAGAAACCAAAACAGGAGGAGAAGGCATGCAATACTGAAGGAGAAACCAGAAGGGAAGATCTTACACGCTCAACAAGGTTGTAGGAAGCAAGGGGGAGGTTGCAGCTCTAGGGTTGAAGAAGACGTAAGCAAGAGACGGGAAAGAGAGAAAAAGGAGAGAATATATAGAGACGGGTTGGAAAGATAGACGGAAAGGCGTCTAGGGTTTGGAAAGAAGATTAGGAAACCGACCCATAAGAAAGAATATCGGATATTCTATCTATGGAAGGAAGATACAAGAACGGACGAAAAGATCGGGCACGATCTTTCGTCATCCGCAGGGGCGAATCGCACAGCTGCGGGGGCGGCCCTCTTCACCGCGGAGGCGGTGAAGGCAAAAAAACTCAGATCTTACACAAGAGAGATTTGTGTAACTTACAGACGTGGTTAGGAAATTAAGGATGAACGAACCTTGGTGGTTGAGTTATGTAACCTTCTTCATTCAATTCACCATGGAGGAAGGCTATGTTGGGGCGATGAAGATAGTGAAAGTGTATCAGAGGGGATGGAGTGTGGAGTTGGGCTTGTAGGTGAAGTGGCCTTGTGGGATGATGGCAAGGTGGTAACTGATTTGGTCGTATAAGAGTTGGGCCTAGCCGGTGAAGAGGTAGACTATATTTTTGGATTAGAGTGGGATAAAATAGAGTGCAACATGGGCTTGGGATATTGGGCCTATAAGGTTTGAGGTGATAAAACAGACGGTGAAGGTAGATGGCAAGACGGGTTGATTTGTGGTGGCGAGTTGGGTTGCTGAGCATTGAGCTTTTGCAAAGGTAGTTGGAAGGGAAATTGAGACTATGAAATATGACATCTCGGGATAGGTGATAGCATGTATTATAGTCTATATTTTGGGATTGGTTTAGACGTTTTATCTTCATAAATCTACATGTATGGGTGTATATTCTTTGATTATATTGTTGTTTTGTCTACCTTTGCGGGAATTAAGGTCTACACCTAGTTTTGTTGTAATTGTAGGGAAAATGGCACGTTTTGGACCAAAATGGAGCTAAGGAAGCTAAGGAGTCATTTGAGCTACATTTTGGAGCTTTGAGAAGATCTCATGAAGCATGGAAATGATTAAGCAGATTGATTTTGGACCAGATTCGAGATGATTCACATTCAGCTGAGATTCACCCCGGTCAGCTACAGTACCACCTTGACCGAGATGATCTTGAGGAGCATCCGACCGAGGCGAACACCCTATCGTCGGCGGGATCTTTATTTTTGGCTGAGATCTTCTATTTTTGGAAGGAGAATATCACATATGTTTGGCTGGATTTCTAGAAGGAAGATATTATATTTGGCTGATTTATTTTGAGAGATATGGATATATTTTCTAGGAAATTATCTTTTTAAGATATCTTATCTTTGGAACATAATTCTCCGATATAAAGGGTTGGATTTTCTACAATTCAACATCTTCGGATCATCATATGCTTGGAGCATCTGGAAGTTCTGGAGTTTTGTAGGCAAGTTGAAGGAAGTTTTGAAGGATTAAAGTTCAAGGAAGGAAGGAATCATAGTTGGAAGTTGGCTTTTGAAGGAGTTTGTAAGATCTTCTTAGATTGCTTTTGGTTTGTTGTCTTTTCTGATTTGTGACTTGAGGAACGCTGATTTGTTACTTGTTTGATTCAGTTATTGAGACCTTTTTGTGTTAAGGATTTCTTATTCGTATATTGATTCCTTTCTCATAAATTTGAATATTATTATCATGATGATTGTTGGCTAAGTTTCTTATGCGATTCTAGGGTGATTGGCTGAAAGTTGTGGGAAAGACGATGATAGAATGATCTTAATTCCAGCAGGACCCTGAAAGCTCGAGCCTTTATCTTAACCGTAGAACACCTCGGTCAGTCATTGAACATCTCGTCCGGGATGGAATATAACTGAACGAGGTGAACCTTTCCTGAACCTTATCTGAGTTAAGAGTTTAAGTTTGCCAAAACCTATCCTAGTTATACCTTCCCTGGTTCAACGCAAGCCTAGGATGAGACTTACCCGGCGATTCCTTTGTTTGTTTACCCAAGATCATGAGTGTAGGTAATAAAGGTTTATCCTTTATTGGGGTTTAAGTGTGCCTTCATCCCATCTTTGAGAGTTAACTGAGACTTACCCGGTAAAGATTGATTCTATCCCCTTGGGTGGTGTGTTGGTTTGAGATTATAGTTCCTTTCCTTAGTACCTTGAGACTTACTGTTCGCTCCAAATGGTGTGTGCAAGCTTTAAATTTATAACCCAAGAAGTATGCTTAAAACAAGGATGCGAACCCGTAGTGTACGGATCAATTATAGTAAAAAGCAAGAATTCCTGGGGTCGATCACAAGGACTTAGGTGAAACAAAACAAATATAGGGAGTCGATATTGCAACTAACCACAAAAGCGATTAAAGCAATCAAAGATGATAATATAGTCAATTAACGGAAATATGCCAATTCTAGGGATTAAAGCATCTAGTTGTGGTTCTAACTCAAGATCTCAAGATAAGCGGACAAAGCTGAGATGTTGCAAAGGGAAGGTGTTACTAAAGTGGAATAGATCACCGGGTAAGTCTCACTACTCACAAATCCCAAACCAAAGAACCTATTACCGGGCAAGTCTCAATGCACTAAGGAAAGGAACTATAATCTCAAACCAACACACCAACTAAGGGAATAGAATCAACCTTTACCGGGTAAGTCTTAAGCTAACTCACAAAGATGGAATGAAGGCACACTTAAACCCCAATAAAGGATAAACCTTTATTGCCTACACTTATGATCATAGGTAAACAAACTAAGGAATTACCGGGTAAGTCTCATCTTAGGCTTGAATTGAACCAGGAAAAGTGTAATAAGAATATGATTTGGCAAACTCTAACACTTAACTCTCAGTTACGGATCAGATAAGTCACCTCGGTCAGCCAAGTTCCACCCCGGCCGAGATGTTCATCGACTGAACGAGATGTTCTAGGGTTAAGGATAAATACTCGAGCTTTCAGGGTCCTACTGTGATTAAGATTATTCTATCATTGTTTTTCCCACAACTTTCAGTCAATCACCCTAGAATCGCACAAAGAAATTAGCCACTCATCATCATGAAAGAAATAATCAAATATACGGGAAGAAAATGAATATTTGAACACAAAAATCTTAAGAACAAGGCTTCAATAACTGAATCAAATATCAAACAAATCAGCGTTCCTTGGATCACAAATCCAACAAGACAATCAACAAGAAGGGAATCTAAGAAAGTCTTACAAATCCCTTCACAAAAGCTATAATAAGCTATCAATCATTCCCTCAATCTTCCTTCAACCTTCCAAACATTCTTCCTAATTGCAGCTTCTTCAATCCCCAAGTGATGCGATGGTAGCGGGCTGCTCAATTTGTGGAAAATCAAGCCCTTTATATAGGAGAATTATCTTCCAAAGATAATAATATCTTAAAAAGATAATTTCCAAATAAAATATATCCATATCTCTAAAATAGATCTCCAAAATATATGATCTTCCTTCCAGAAATCCAGCCCAAAAATATAAGATCTCTCTTTCCAAAAATAAAAGATCTCAGCCAAATAAAATATATCTCGCCGTGTCCAGGGTGTTCGCCTCGGTCGGGGCGCTCCTCTAGATCACCTCGGTCGAGGTGATTCTGTGGTCAACCGAGGTGACTCTCAACTGAAGGTGAAATCTCTCAAATATGGTCCAAAGAAAACCTTCTTCGTTAATTTCATGCTTCCTGAGTTCTTCCTTAAGCTCCAAAATGTAGCTCCAATGACTCCTTAGCTCCTTTAGCTCCATTTCGATGCAAAACGTGTCATTTTACCTACGATTACAACAAAACTCGGTGTAGACCTCGATTCCCGCAAAGGTAGATGAAACAACGATGTAATCACATAATATACATTCAAACATACAGATTATTGAAGATAAAACGTCTAAATAGGCCCCAAAATATAGACTATAATTCATGCTATCACTTACCCGGTAAAAGGAGATTTGGTTTGGGATAGTGAGTAGTGAGACTTACCCGGTAATCTATTTCCACCTTAGAAACACCTTCCCTTTGCAAACCTTAGCTTTGTCCATGTTATCCTTTGAGATCTTGAGTCGGAACCACAATTGGATGCTTTAATCCCTAGAATCCGCATTCCCTTTATCTGACTTTATATCATCTTTGATGGCTTTAATTTGTGGTCATTAGTTATTTGACAACCTAATTTCCGTGCTTTGTTTCACCATAGTCCCTGTGTTCGACCCTTGGAATTCTTGCTTTTATTACAATTGATCTATACACTACGGGTTCGCATATTGTTCAAGCATACTTCTTGGGTTATAAATTTTAAAGCTTGCACACACCTTTTGGAGCGAACAATAGATAAAGTCTATGTGAAACATAATCAAAGAAAATGTACCCTCGATAATTTGGAGCATAGCCTAAGAAGCCACATGGTTTAAAGCATAAATTCAACTTATGGGAGTTGTATGGGTGAAGATTACGGAAGCAAAGTGGGCCAAAGATCCGAAGTGATGTAAGATCGGGAGCTTGTTTATGTAGAATTTATATGGGAAGAGTTGTTTAAGGTAGGGGTGGTAAGACGATTAATAAGGTAGACGACGGTTTCAAAGGCATAGTCCCAAAATGAAAGTTGTAGTGAAGAGTGTGCTAAGAGAGCAGGTCCGGTGTTCATAATGTGTCGAGGACGATTCTCAATACTATCATTTTGAGAGTGTGAATATGGACAAGTGAGTTTATAATTTATCCTAAGTTTTGCAAAGAATGGTTTGAGGGGCTTAAATTTTGTTCTACCAACAATTTCAATAGATTTAACTTAAGATGAAAAACAATTTTTAACAAAGTAGATAAATGCTTGAACATAAGAAGTGGTGGTAGCTTTACTAGATAATGGGACAATCCACAATTAATTAGAATAGTCATCTAATATGGATAGGTAAAAACGAAGCCCCCTTGAAGATATGGAGTGGGCCGGCCTCCAAAGGTCCATGAATAGAAGCCCAAATGGTCGGCCGCTCGAGATGGTGAGGGGTGATGGGGTAGGGAATGAGCTTTCGCTCTAGAGCACGATACACATCAAAATTGGAGAGCAAGGGAATTAGGGCAGGGGATGTCGATGGAGCGAAGCATTTATTGAGTGGTGCATGATGAGGGGTGACCAAAACAAGAGTGTCATAGATGTAGATTGGAGGTTGTGGAGGAGTTCGCCTGTACTGAAGTCTTGGTAGTTGAAAGAGGAAGGACATAAAAGCCATCCTCAATGGTTCCTTGAAGTAGCGTTGCCACAGTGAGTTGATCCTTCACAAGAAAGCAGTCATGGTGAAATTCAAAGAAGACATGGTTATCAATACAAAAGTGGCAAACATAAAGGAGATTCTTGTTAATGGAAGGAACATGAAGAATGTCTTTGAGAGAAAAATTGACAGAGGGTGATTGAGGAGAAGATAAGATATTGAAACCATAGCGTTAAATGGGCAAGTATGAGCCATCACCAATCGACACAGTGTCGGAGCCAAGGTAGGATTGTATGTCATATGCTAGCTGATGGATGTCTGGTGTGAAGTGGTTTGTAGCAGCAGTATTTGGAGTCCATTGAGAGGAGGAGAAGTGTGCTTGGAACGAAGAAGGAGTTGGAGTTTGGTAGGATTGATTGAAGTGATGCCAACATTGTAGAGTTATATGTCCAAGTTTTGAGCAAACTTAACATGTGGGACGAGTATCAGGTTGGCCATTAAAGTTGGAGTTGTTGTTGCCTCGACTAGAGGAGGGGGAGCTTCTGTTTGGATTGTTTTAATTGTTGATGTTGTTGGACCTGCATTGACCTCGATAGTTGTTAGGGTTATTTATGTTGGGGTTATTGGTGTTTTGACCTCAACGATGACCTCTGTTTTCTGTTTGGTCAGAAGAGTTAGTTGTGTGTATGGAGTTGACGAACATTTTTTGTAGAGAAGAAGTGGAAGAGGAATGGTGGAGCATGTGTGCTTCATGGTTGAGGAGGTGAGAAAGGATCATGTGAGGGTGGGTAAATAGCGTTGTGTGCTTTAGAGGGGAAGCCAGAGAAAAGAGAAGTAGTGAATTCAGAGTCGGAGATGTGTTGACTTGTTGTTTGAAGAGTTGAGACAAGAGTTTTTACCTTATTGAAGAAAATGGTGACAAAGTCACCTCCCTTCTTGATGGACACGATTTGGAGACGAGTTTGAAGAACATGAGCACTTGAGCAAGCATTGTAGAGATTTTGGAGGGTTTGCTAGACTTCACGAGTAGTGGTGCAGTCTATGACCTGGGTAAGAACCTCTTCAGTTACAGAGGATGTAAGAATGATCAAGACGAGATGGTCCTTAGTGAGCCAGTCAAGTTGGGGATGATTTTATGTGTTTGAAGTAGAGGTTGGGCAAAAGGAAGTGTCATCAACATTGTCAAAGAGATTGTAAGCACGAAGAACAAGTATCACTTGTGTTTTTCATAGAAGATAGTTGCTAGGAGAAAGCTTGATGTTGATGAAGCTAAAAAGGTGTAGGGTGGGTTGATGGTGTAGGTAGAAGACTTGAAGGAGGTGGTGGTGGTGTAAATGGGTTGACATTTGGGGATGGGTTGTTTTTTGGGGATGGATTGTCGATTAGAGAGGGGTGAGGGGAGTTGTCGTCTGTCATGGTTGGCCTTAATGGTCGTTTGTCCTTAGTGGCTTTGATACCATACTAAAGCTAGGTAAACAGAGAATATCTCTTGTATTTGATGTCGTTACTGTTACAATGGATCAATATATATATATATATATATGGTTAGGATCAAGTAAGAACTAAAGTTACGGTAAGAAATAAGAACCAATGAAGACCACACGATTAAACAAATGAACGATGATGAAGAAGTTTTATTTTAGTATATTAATAACTTCCTTACATATATAAGGTGAGTAATACTATTACCTTACATATCGACATTATTACTAATTTACTACCAAAATTTAAATTACACGTTTGAGCTAATAATACTATATATCACTCCTATGTGCCAGCATCCCACATAATTTGTTGACTCGTGCATGACACGTTTGCTAGACTTGTGCACGACACATTTGTTAGACTCGTGCATGACACGTTGTACATAGCATGCACGTTTACTGGACTAGATGTATTGTTGCATAACACGTGTCATATATATTGTTGGATACACATTCTTATTTTGCATCATTCGTGCAACCTATATACATAACACATGTACATTTCAATTATGTTAGACATGCATCACATTTCCATGCCATGTTTACCTATAGCTTTCTTGCAAAATTTGGCGTATAAAATATAAATATGTAGTAAAATAATTTAATAGAATAATAATTGTCACTAACAATACTTTCTAACACATGCACGATTAATTATCACTAGTGTACATTTTAATTATACACTACACGACTAGTGCAATCCCATTAAAATTTTGCATAGAGACCTAGAGCTTATATGTATTAATTTACACAATTACTTCACCATATGCACGAACAATAAAGGAATGAACGAACGATTTCAATACATTCAATAAAACGTGCAAATCAAGACCCGACTAATCTAGCATTCAATATATCGTACACAATTAATTAACATATCGCGTTAATAGTTTCCATATAAGCAAATAAGTATATAATGTTACCATAAGAATGACTATGGTAATAAATTGTAAAGGACGATTCCCTTATATAGTCGATCAATCTGAACCCTTCGTGTTTTAATCCGATGATCTAAAACTGTTCTTATTTCTTACCGTAATAATGGTTCTCACCTGATCCTAACCCTATATATGAAGTAAGAACACATGTTACAATAAGTGATAGCATGTATCATAGTCTATATTTTGGGACTTGTTTGCACGTTTTATCTTCAATAATCTGCATGTATGGATGTATATTATGTGATTATATTGTTGTTTCATCCACCTTTATGGGAATCGAGGTCTACACCTAGTTTCGTTGTAATCGTAGGTAAAATTGCACATTTTGGACTGAATTGGAGCTAAGGAGCAAAGGAGTCATAAGAGCTACATTCATGAGCTTAAAAGAGAACTCAGGAAGCATGGAATTAATAAAGAAGATTTACTTTGGACCAGATTTGAGAGATTTCACATTCAGTTGAAATTCACCTCGTTCAGCTACAGTGTCACCTCGACCGAGGTGATCTTGAGGAGCGTCCCGACCGAGGCGAGCACCCTGCCGCCGGCGAGATCATATTTTTTTGCTGAGATCTATTAATTATGGAAAGAAGATATCTTATATTTTTGGGCTGGATTTCTGGAAGGAAGATCTTATTTTAGAGAGATCTATTTTAGAGATATGGATATATTTTATAGGAAATTATCTTTTTTAGATATTATTATCTTTGGAAGATAATTCTCCTATATAAAGGGTTGGATTTTCCACAAATCTTCGGATCCTCTACACCATATTCTACACATAGCAATTAGGAGATTTTATGGAAGTTGGAAGGAAGATTGAAGATCAATCAAGAAAGGATTCATAGTTTGGAGATTAGCTTTAGAGAGAGTTTGTAAGACTTTCTTAGATTCCCTTTTTTGTTTGTTGTCTTGTTCGACTTATGATTTGAGGAACGCTGATTTGTTATTTGATTCAGTTATTGAAACCTTTTTCTTAAGGTTTACTTGTTCGAATATTCATTCCTTCACCTTATATTTGATTATTGTTTTCATGATGATGAGTGGCTAAATTTCTTATGCGATTCTAGGGTGATTGGCTGAAAGTTGTGGGAAAGACAATGATAGAATGATCTTAATCCCAGTAGGACCCTGAAAGCTCGAGTCTTTAACCTTAACCCTAGAGTACCTCGCTCAGTCGATGAACATCTCGGCCCGGGTGGAACTTGACTGAACGAGGTGACCTTTTCTGATCCGAAACTGAGAGTTAAGTGTTCTATTTTGCCAAATCCTATTCTTATTACACCTTTCCTGGTTCAATGCAAACCTAGGATGAGACTTACCCGGTAATTCCTTTGCTTGTTTACCCATGATCATAAGTGTAGGTAATAAAGGTTTATCCTTTATTGGGGTTCGAGTGTGCCTTCATTCCATCTTTGTGAGTTAGCCTGAGACTTACCCGGTAAAGGTTGATTCTACTCCCTTAGATGGTGTGTTGGTTTGAGATTTAGTACCTTGAGACTTACCCGGTAATATGAGCTTTGGTTTGGGACAGTGAGTAGTGAGACTTACCCGGTAATCTATTCCCACTTTAGAAACACCTTCCCTTTGCAAAACATCAGCTTTGTCCGCGTTATCTTTAGAGATCTTGAGTCGGAACCACAACTAGATGCTTTAATCCCTAGAATCCGCATTTTCCCTTATTTGACCTTATTATCATCTTTGATTGCTTTAATTGCTTTTGTTCTTATTAGTTACATTGACAACCTATTCTTACTTAGTTTCACCTAAGTCCCTGAGATCGACCCTTGAAATTCTTGCTTTTTTTACAATTGATCCGTACACTGCGGGTTCACATCCTTGTTTTAAGCATACTTCTTGGGATATAAATTTAAAGCTTGCACACACCGTTTGGAGCGAACAGTAAGAAATAAGAACGCATTTGAATTATCGGATTAAACCATCGACGTTCATGATTAAAAGCTTGATTATGGCAATTGTGCATTATATTTATTATTCTATTTATTTTAGGCATTCATGATCTTGCTTATAAGGAAATAATTGTTTTCATGATTGCAGTTATAGGAAATAAACTATTACATATAAATTTCTATTTAGTAAAAATCGGATGGAAAAAATTATATAAATAAAATACACACAAGTATTATTATGCACAATGATGTTCGTGCACAATGATGTTCGTGCACAAGTGTGTTCGTGCACCACACAATTAAAATTGGCATACACGACTTAATGTATGCACATTAGTGTTCATGTACGTTATGAATGAACATAATCGTGCATATATTGTGTTTATATTTTTTTTACTCGTGTAGTGTGTTAATTAATCGTGTTATATTGTGCGTAGTATGTGCATGTGGTAATTTTTTTTTATAACTTAGTCACCATGATGATTCATTTATTATTAAGTAAATCGTCTAGATTTAATTATGTTGCTAATTATTAGGTAAATTGTGTATACTTACTTATGGAAGTTGATTATTCTTTTCTTATTTGGTAATTGATTAATTATTATCCATAAATATTAACGTATCACAGCCTTTAATTTATTTAATCTTGTGGCTAAGATGTGTTCTTATTTCTTATCGTAACAATGGTTCTTACATGATCCTAACCCTATATATATATATATATATATATATATATATATATATATATATATATATATATATATATATATATATATATATATATATAGTATAGATCATATGAGAACAAGCTTATCGTATAATCATGAGAACAAATTCGTAATTATTATTAGTTTGGTTACGAATGTGTCATATCGTTTAATGTATTATTCGTAGTTATTGTTGGTTGAGTGGATTATTCGTAGTTATTGTTGGTTGAATGGATTATCCCTAATTATTATTCGTAGTTATTATTAATTATGATATCTACTCTAAATCTTGACCTTTAATACTCACCATCCGACGGTCTAAGATTGTTCTCATGATTACACGATAAGCATGTTCTCATGGGAACCGCACCCTATATATATATATATATATATAGAGAGAGAGATTACAAATATATTGGGCCACGTTGACTGTTGGGCTATATATCCTAGTAGGGTTGTTGCCACAGGAAAATGGGCGGTTGTAGTTAGATCTGATGAGGAAGCCAGGAGAGAGTGGTGACAACCGTAGGGGCGAGGTTGTTGGGTTCCTTTATCTGCTTCCGCCGTGGTGATTCGACAATGCAAATAAACAGAAGAAAGAGGGAGGAGAGTAGGAAAGATTGGTAAGGTGGTTCTCAGGCGAAGTTGAGAGTCCGGAGGAGGAGGGAGTTGCAAGAGCTTAGTGAAGGAGAGAGGAGGCGTGACAAAGGAGGCAAGGTCAATGGTCGAAGGGAATGGTAGCGAACTTGCAAGGGAATCAAAGGTTTGTTGTGTTGCGTGGGGAAGAAAGAAAAAGTTGAGAGTGAAGGAGAGAAGGAAAGGGAGTTGGGAGTTTCAAAGGTGACTGATAAAGGAGAGGTGAGGTGAGCTGCACGAGGGAGAGGGAGAAAGTTTCCCCGAGAGGTGAAGAGAGTAACGAAAAGAGAGGCAGAGGGCAGGGCTAGGGAGTATAGTACTATAGTGTGGTCGGCATAAGCTGCCAAGAAGCAGTGATGCAAACAGGCCGGGAGTCCTAACTGGCAATATGAAGGAAAAAGAAAGAAGAAATAAAAAGGAAAAGAAAAAGAATATGAAAAATGGGAATTAAAATAAATTCGATCAAAAGATACCCCGATCGTGATTTCGGATCAGAATTTTTTTTGAACTATTTCGTAAAATTATATATATATATATATATATATAATCGTAAAAATATAATCTACGATACAAAAATCATTCTTGTAAAATATTTACGATAATAATATAATATTATAAATACGATTAATATATAAATATATATATACTCGTAAAATTTAAATTTACGATGAAAAATACTCTCTAAAAATATTAATAATATTAAAATATTAATAAAAATACTAAAAAATATTGGGCAAATTTGGTAAGTAGGCTATTATAAGAAACCATGATAGTAAATAGGCCTTTACATATTTTCATTTAAGAAAATATACCCCACTTCTCTTTTACCGTTCAAGGGTTTCACCTCCCGACTCTCTCTCTCATCTCTCTCCTTTGGTTCTGGTAATGAGGCGCCGAAAACCTCTCGTTCTTCTATCTGCACATATCCTCTCCCTTCAAACTCGCCTACCCCATAACAATCGACTTTCTTTCCTCGTCTTTCTCTCTCTCTCCAGTTTTCTCTCACTCATCTCGATACGGTTTTTTCGGATATCGCAATCTAAATTGAGTAGGTCGAGATGAAGATTCACTAGTTTAAAACGAGAGCTTGCTTGTTCATCCATGGAGTTGGTCATCTGCTGAGGATGGAATTCAAGTATTTGAGTATCGGGTAACTCTCTTACTCTTCAATTTCACTTTTCTATCGCTTCATCGATTTTAGGGTTTACTTACGGCGTCGTTTTGGACTTGATTTTGAGTTGGATTTTTGGTCAGCTCAACTGGCTTTTGCTTCATACCAGAATTTCTCTCCCATCTGAATCTAGACTCAACCCTTCCTCGCCCTCCATGTCAACAGCAGTGACGACAGTTGCACAGGGAAATCGAACAAGAGGGCCGTTTCTTCTTCCCATCTGTACAATATATGCAGTTGATGTGGCATTGATTCTCAATTCTAGTATGAAAATCCCTTATAGTATTGCTTGATTACTATGGTTTTACAGGGTAGGAAATGTTCAGAAGAAAATATGCTTGATTATTGTGGTTTTGTAGGTATTTGCTTTTGCATCATTTGTAGAAATTTGCGTTATAAGTCCATATATTCACTTATTTGTAGAATTTTGCATCCCAATGCTACTGCATAACAAATGTTCCTTCTACTGTTGTGTAATGTGCTCACTATGTGTTTGATAAAATGTTCCTTCTACTGTTTTAGGTGCAGTCATGATAATATTCATTAGTCCCCAAAAAAGCAGGCCATGCCATCTAAAGATAGAGCTTATCCCCCTAATCTAGTGAAGCTGGTGTTTAGTCTCATCCCCACCACGCCATCAACAAATAAGCCACGCATGCGCTGGACACCAAAGCTACATGAAGCGTTTGTGGAGGTTGTCAATTTCCTTGGTGGCAGTGAAAGTAGGTGTTTCTTTCAATATTTCACAACTGCATAAAATTTAGATTGTTATTGTGGTTTATAAAGAGAATGGACAATTTTTTCTATTTCTTATACAGAAGGCACTATGAAAGGTGTCTTGCAGCGGATAAACGTGGAAGGTTTAATCATGTACCATGTAAAAAGTCACCTACAAGTAACAGAGTAGGATTTCTGCCATGATTTAAGAGTATTTTTTTGCTGTTGAAGCTCTTGTGTTTATTTGTCCTGGTTTTGAATTTCTCACTCTAACGACATTCACTTATGTTGGCAGATAATGTGTTGTCTACAACTGATTGATATGCTGGGTTGCAATTCGAGTTTGTAGTTTCTTGTCAAGGTTGTTTAGCTGCCGTTGTGCAGCTTGTAGATTTCTGGTATGAGTAAAAACTCATACCAGAAAATGATAACAAAATAAAAACGGACAAATTTTTTTTTCTGGTATGAGAAAGTCATACCGGAAAATTATAAAAAAATAAAAAAGCACAAAAAAAATTGGTATGAACTTCTGTGTGAAAACTTTCTGGTATGTAATTCTGGTATGAAAAATTCTGTTATGTAAAAAATCTAGTATGAAAAAATTCTGGTATGAAAAAATTCCGGTATGAAAAAATTCCGGTATGAAAAAAAAATCTGGTATGAAAAATTCTGGTATGTATGAAAAATTCTGGTAAGAAAAATTTCTGGTATGAAAATTTTCATACCAGAAATTTATTCCAGAAAATAAAAAAAATAAAAAATAAAAAAAAATAAATTCAGTAATACAACTTAACACTAACTAATGTCTATTATTCTTTTTTATTAAAATAAAGGGGTTAATTATTTTTACCTACCATTAAATGAAAGTGATAAAAAATTATGGGGTACATTTATTAAATCATATTCTGAAAAAGGGCTAGTATGTCAAATTCTCCCAAAAATATTTATAGAATACATGTCTTATTTTATGCGCGTGTCATTCAGTAACTGGGGCATCTTACATTCCGCGGGAGACACCGTCGTTACCATACCAGTGCTATTGGTTTGACTTTCAGCTTGTATACTAATCACCGGGCTTGTAGAAGGTGGATCCACCTCCATGTCGGCCATTGAAAAGTAAGAAGCGCTCGAATCCGGGAAGGTCACCGCTAGTATTTTCGCTTGAAGGGTTAGTCCCAAAGACAAAGAGAGCGTTTTTTTCACATTGCACAAAGAGGCTCACCTAGAAGTTGGCGATATCCAATAACAAATAAGCAACACTAAATGCCCTTTTGGCTTTACCTGAATTCACATGGCTTCTCGTGACTTTCGTAGTTTAGGTGCATTCCACTATTTCCTTTTACCTTTTATGGATCAAGTATTCTATATCCATGCTCTATACATATAGCTTTTAATTTTACTTTCACAACTTCTTGTCGTTCTCCAGCCCCTCTCGCTTTCAGAGCCCAAAAACAAAATATGCGTGACTTAACAGTCACAACACTAAACAACAACAAACCATCACAAGGCCGCCCACATAACTTTTAACAATATTCTACTTTCAACTACCATCATCTACCTAGCTACCATACCAACGCCCTTTGCAAAATAATATGTTCGTCTGTTATAGCTTGTAATTTTATAAACCATAGAAACATTACACAAGAGGCTTCTTTATCTTTATAACTCGTGTGAAACCATATGTACCAACAGAATACAGTTGATCGATTTACCCAAAACAGAACATTTCGATCACAAATTTCAATGGAAATTCATTTCTTTTGCCAAACCTGAACGTGTGGGTGTGGCTCCCAGCCTTTGCCAAAGAACCCACTACCAAATTCAATCTTAACTCTAGATTTCGAGCTCATCCTCAACATCTTCGTCTCTTTATTTAATCATGTATACACGTCATCAAACTAATCAACCACGGTCCAGGTCATATCGTTCTCAAAGATCCAATGGCAAACCTCAATTTTCCCCGGACCCGACCCGAGAGCAAGGAAAGCCCCATGACTCGCACTCCAAACCGAAGTGTCCAGATGACAGATGGCAACCCCATGGTTTATCTTCGCCTTCGTTTTTGGATCCAATATGTCCGCTTCATAAACCCGGACTTTGGGCACTGAATGACAGTAGTATAGTAGATATGGATACAAGCTTTGATGGCAAGATACTGATTCTGTGACCTTACCGCCGTTGATTCCTCTTACTTTTCCAATCATGATATCATGCTTTGACCCATTGGTACTCTCCGTGTTCCTCAGCTCCACTGAATTCCCCAGCACTGAAACGGCGAAGTCGATCATGTCTTCTGCTGATCCAACGCACCGTTTTGTCTCTCCAGGGCTGGCCGCTCTCTCACATTCATGCAACGCAGCGTTTAGCATGCTCTCCATGCTTGAGTTATCGAACGCGTGGAAGATTTCCTTCATCTCCGCCATCTTTGAGGAAGAAAATGGCAGTTTCGTCAGAATCGATCGAGGCAAAAACGACCTTTCAGGCATTTTATCCTTAATATCAGGCATCGGCATTATTGTCCCCGTTTTCAGATTCTCCTCCCTGAAGAATTTGCCTGGCTCTATCCACTTGTTTACAGTTTTTCCGTTCATTGCGCTGCTGGTGTTGGTGTATTGTGAGAACGCAACGCCTTTCTTGGCGTAGTCTTTGAAGGTGTTGTTGACGCCATAGGTTTTGAAATCGATGGCTTGTCCTTTCGCACCCTTTCCGTAGTTGCTGAATTTGTCCGTGCCTTGGTTGAAAGACTTTCCGTAATTGGAAAATCTCACCTTCTCTGTGTTGGAATTCTTGGCGTAGGACTGGAAGGAATCGTCTCCGACATTTGCTTGATCTCTGTAGCTTGAGAAGCTCTCAGAAATCCCGTTTCCTCCGGCGCCGTAGTTCTTGAATGTATTTTCAGGAACGTTCTGGTTGTTACCATAGGAGGTGAAGTTTTCTGCTCCACCGTTTCCTGACTCACTATAACCGGAGAATCCAGATCCGACGACATTCGCGTTTTCTCCGTAGGCGGAGAAAGAATGGCCTAGACCATTTCCGTTTTTGCCATAATTAGCGAAGTTCTGGTTTCCGGCGTTGCTGTCGGAGGAGTAGGTTGTGAAGGACTGTTGTCGGCCGTTTGAGTCGTCGGAGTAGGAAGTGAACTTGAGATCTGGAACATTGACCTCCTCGGCGTATTGCTTGAACTGTCCAACACCGCCGGTGGATCCAGCGCCGTAGGTGTTGAAGGTGGAGCTAACAACGTTTCCGTCGTGAACGTATGAGATGAACTGATCACTATGCCCGGTAGAGTCACGGCTGTAACGTCGGAAGGTGTCGACGGGAAGATTCTCCTCGGCAGAGTAGTTCTTGAATGAATCGAAACTGCCAGCTCGTTCGGTGCCGTAGTTTGTGAAATTCCGGTCGGAGTAGAAGGAAAAATGAACGTTTGATGAGTGTTTGGCGAGATTGGGCGATGGATCTGGGAAACAGAGGAGTTTGGCCTTGTGGCAGAAAGAGTCGAGGTGAGTAGACAAGGCGTTCTGAGTGGCGAGTTGAGCGAATCTGGCGGAGTCAGCGGCAGAAAGCGGGGAGGCTTTGGCTAATAGGAAATCGGAGCGAGGAGCCTTGTAGATCTTGTTGTTCCAGTAGCGTGTGAGGTGCGCGCGTGGTGTGAATGGATTCTCGCTTGCGGAGATAACCTGCATTGAAACATGAACATCGCCATTGTTGAGTTTCCTGTAAATTGATTTGAAATTAAAGAAAATGAGTGAAATGCAGGAGATTCGATTACATTGATAAAGAAGAAGAGGGAGAAGAATAAGGAATGGAGAATCTGTTGTTGCTTTCTCATCTTCTTGTTCTCTCAAGAGAGAGAGAAGGGGCAAGAATGTTGGTTGGAGAGGTTTTTGGCAGGAAGCAGGTATTTATAGAAGTGATGGTGGAAGAGAGATAGAGTGAGTGAAGTAAACTTTGAAGTGAGAATTTAAGAGAGAGAGAGAGAAAGGAAGTGGTAATGTGGTTTATGTAGAGGATTAGAGAAAACGCGTGAAAGGCATCAATGGGTTGTTTAGTTTGGTAATTAAGAAAGTAGTATGAGTGAGTTAAGTCATGCATCCAGAGGGGAGGGGATAGAAGATTATTGAAGATGTCAATTCTAATTTAGTAATTAAAGTAGTTAGAAAAGTTAGGATGATTGAAATGACCTGCCCAGTGCCCAGTGCCCCTTCTCTTCTTACTATTGAATTTCACCCCAAATTATCTCAAAATTTTCTTCGCATGCTCACCATTACCTAATTCTGCCCAAACTTTCACCAACTACATATTACTTTTTTTTTAATATTGAAATAACATTCATTATCACACCTCACTTACATTCAAATTTATAACTGACCGGACCCTAATACTGTGCAACAGATCCAAAGGTACTATTATCATTCCTCCAAGCTAATGGCTCATGGATCGGATCATAGCGGTCTGATCCATCAAGATCCGATCTAAAACGGCTCGGTCAGGACTCTATTGACCAATTTTTATTTTTTTAAATTTTATTTTTTATGTGGATTCAATTCTGTCCATTTTAAACTCGAATAGTAAACATAGTTTTTTTGGGGAAAAAAATTTTAAGTATGGACAAAACTTATCTAAAAGACCAAACCTGAATGTTGTGGTTCAAGATCGGATCAGACAAATAAGGCCCGATTCCGAACTGTATTCCCCTGTCCACTGTAATTATGCAAAAATAATCCAGTAAACAATAGAAATTCTTGGGATTTATCATAGTCGAGGTCCAGAGGTTCTGTATTTGGTACGTAATTATGGTAGTTTCGTCGTTGTTTTAGTATATTGACGTGATGGAATTCAGTATGCTCATAAATATAGAGGTATTTTTTGTTTGAAGGAAAATATAGAGGTATCTGAATAATATACATGGTAATTGGTAAGAGACTCGTTTTATACAGTACTAATAAATGCTCCCTTTTTAATCGACTAAACTATGTTGGGGCAAAACTGGATTTTGTTTCCTAAAATAAAGTGTAATATATCGGAATTTTTTTATATAATTTAGAGCCATACTTTTATCAAGTGTTTAATTATGTTAGTTTAAGATTTTTAAAACCACACGTTCAAAGTTTAGATGTAAAACAATATGTTCTTAAAACAAATTAATCTGAACATATGATGTACGGTCACCTCTTAAATACGGAATACGTGTCTCGTATTCTACCGTGTCAGATATGACGAGACACGGCTCGAACATAGTCAAATATGATTTGATATGGCTCAGATGTAGGACACTGCGAGAACACGAATTGTGTCCGGTCAAGACACAGTCAACAAAAGTTTTTCCTTATCTTTCAAGCTAAAAAAGAAAATAAAAATTATAAAAATAAAAAATAATAATTTACCGTTATATTTCTTCTTTTATCCCATTTTTTTCGACTAAACCTATTCCCCATATGACCACTTACGATACTAAAAACACCGATTATTTACAAATTTTTATTATCATTTTCTTGATTAATTATGTTGTGCGGTTGTTTATTTGTAATATGGATGGTTCATTTTTCATTTTTGAAACTAAGTATATTTATTTGAGATTGTAAAACTAAATATATTTATTTGTATGTGTAAAACTGAAAATGTTTGTTTTCAAGCTTTTATTTCGGTTATTTTGTTGTCATGTTAATGTTTTTAATTATCTATTCATATATTATTGGGTGTTTCCATATATATGTATTGCATTATGATATATAAATTTTACATATTTTTCGTTTCTCAATGTGTCCGTATCTGTACATAGTAAATTTAAGGAAAAATGACCAAAAATAATACGAACTATGAGGTATGAACCAAAAATAATGCAAACTTTAAAAATTACTATTTGGTGCACAAACTATTTCACATTAAACCAATTTTAATACGGGGTGAAAATATAGCAAAATTTCATTACAAAAATCGCCCACATATTTTTAAATCACACAAAATGACCCAAATATTTTAATTTCTTTCAAAATCACCCAATTTTTGTATACTTAACCAATTAGGTAAGAAAAGTTATTTGTCACTTTATTTTTAATATTTAAGGTAGTTCATTCATTAAAAAATTAAGAAGTTTTAAAAATGAAATTTTGGTTCATTATTGTTTTATGGTGTAGTTTGAGGGAATAATCCATATTTGTAGGTAAAACTTAACGAAAGAATATAAAAATAATTTGGAAATTTGTGTAATTTGAAATTTTAAAATTAATACACTTAATGTAAATTTGTGGAAAAAATTTATATTTTCTTGTTTAAATTTTAAAAATTCAAAAATCAATCTTATTTTATACCAAAAAATTGTGAGAATGTACCAAGTATAAGTCTTTTAACCAAAATTTTATTTGAAAGTGTTAAAACTTCTCAATCATTCTTATAGTTATATTTTAAATAAATGGCCTAAAATATTTAAGAATAAAGTGATAAATAACCTTTATTAGATAATTTGTTAGGTATAAAAAAATAATACGGGGTGTTTTGTGAAAGAAAATATAATGTAGGGATAATTTTGTGTGATTTAAAAAGTTATGGGCGATTTTGTAATAAAATTGGCTATAACTTTACACCGTTTCAAAATTGGTTTAATGTGAAATAGTTTGTATACCAACTAGTAATTTTTAAAGTTTGTATTATTTTTATTCGTACCTCATAATTGGTATTATTATTGGTCATTTTTCCTAAATTTAAACATATATTTCCATTGCATTTCAGTAAATTAAACGAAAATGACGTATACAGTAGATTTCATTACTGCTCAACTATAAGTAAATTACTGCATAACTTTTCATTATTCTTTTAGGTTTTGTTGGCATCAATATAAAATTAAAATATGCAACTATCTACTTTAGGGTGTCGGAGTGTGATTTCATTGTCTCTCAAACGTAAATGACGGGGGTACACAACACTTCAATTTTGAGCAAAATACTATCAATGAATCTCCAAACTACTTCAATCTATAAATTATTCTTTTTTCTACCTTAAAAGTCAATACAATGATATTGTGTATCACCGATAATATATTTATCACCTTATTATTAATATTTATTATTTTACCTTAATGTTTTAAATTTAAGCAAGCACATACGTTATCGATTCAATAGAACAAAAAAATTATTTTTTGTTCGTCTTCCAACTAAAACAAACCATAAACACATTTCCCGCCGCTTATCACCGGAGATGTAAACACTATAGGGTCTCGATTTACCATGGATATGGAGTAAAAGTTTGGGGAGTTTTTGGAAGAATTTCACAAAAATAAAATGAGTGTTTAGATTTTGTTAAAAAATAAAGTAATATTACAAAAATAAAAAAAATAAACTGATTCATTTATTTTAATAATAAAATGAGTGTTTAGATATGGAGTAAAAGCTCGGACTTCTTTTTATTAAATATGTATCTAAATTGGTGGATATACTCTAGAAGGATTTAAATAAACAAAATCTTAACTAATTAATCTGATCCACCATTTTTGTTGACTTACAAAATGGAATAATCCATCCAAAATACAAAATGGGATATATAGTGTGATGTAGTAGGAAGATTTTGAGATGATAAGATAAGATGAGATTAATTTAAAAATATATATAGATATGCAGATTTTTTTAAAATATTAGATTAGATGTAATAATATACTATTGTTTATATATTTAAATTCATTAAGTAATTGTATTGATGAAAGTTATAATTATTCATTAATTTCGATATAAAAAATTTGGCCAAACAATTTAATTATATATATATATATATATATATATATATATATATATATAAAAGGTGGACATATAACGTTCTACAAATAAATATCTTTATATAGTCAATTTATTTTTTGTTATATTAAGAGAATTTAATTTCCAACATTCGAGTTCAAATAAATAACCATAAATTTGCACTTTTATTAGTTTTTGGATAATAATAATTTATAAGAAAAACGAAACATATAAATTTGGATGATAAAAAAAAAAAGCTTGATTAAGATTTATGGAGGATCAAAGAATTTTGAAAATTAAAATTACTATTCCAAATGTAAATGGGCATACATTATTTTAGGGTAAAGGAAAATATGGTTTATTAGGTATGGATTATAATAAATTTAACGAATTCATAACAACGAAAATAATGAAAATATTGTGTCTCACCTTTACGAATATATATAATTAGGATTAACAAACTTGTTGAGAAAGCTTCTTTAAATTAAAAATGAGCTAATATAAAAAATTGTTAAGATCGTCATATGTAATTACCTAAATAATTTTCTTATAAAATTTTGATGTTAAAACTAAATCGTAAAATGTCAACTTTAAAAATAAATGTATATCATAACCAATTTCGATTTTGATAGATACCTCACGTAACAACTTCGGAAAAATAAAAACTTTAAAAACGCCATAACTAATAATTAAAAAAGTGAAAAAAACGTAACAAAAACAACTTAAAATCTGTTGTTGTTTTTTTTAATTTAAAAAAAAATACTTATCTAAAGAATTTTTGTTGATAGTATGATCTTGTGTATTGAAAAAATATTTTAATTTTAAAACTTCGATTACAAGTTTTTTATTCAGATTCGGTTACACGATTATTTTTCTAATTTCCGATTACAAATAAGTATTTTAATTATCTTCGATAAATTTTCTAATTATTTAACTTTTAAAATAATTTTGGTAGGCTTCGAGAATTGTGACGCTTACACGTACAAAAGTAAAAACATTTGAGAAATATATTACAATATATTCACCTACAATATATATTCACTTCAAATTCACAATTCAAATTTATTGAATATAAACAAATAAATCTTAACAAAATTACGTCAAAGTAGGACATTGAGAACGGAAGGGTAAGGGTGGTGCCGGTGAACGATCAGTGACACGTGACACAATGTAAGAAGCATAAACCTAATAAAACTGAACTATGATAAAAACAAATGTATGTCGAAGTAGATTAGGGAAGAAAATAACTTGATACATTTCAATTAGCGTAAAAATTAAGATAGCGTCAAAATAGTGAAACAGAGAAAGCTTAAGATAAAAACCTCGATGAAAGAAATAACCTAATACATCTCTTATTCGTCGTATGCGGGTTTGGAATTAAAAGACGAAGAATCGAGTTGTTTTTATGTACGTCAAGAGAGAGAGCTCGACGAACGGCTTCATTTTCCGTTGTTGCTTGATCAACTATACGTGAGGGACGATGAGATATCATAAAGAGGATCATGGTATTTAAAGGTGAAAAGTGTGTCATGGAAGATTTGTCGATAATTATAATTATAATTTAATTAGTGAAAGAAAAGATTACTCACATTAGAAGTTTGTTTAAGAAGATTTGCCAATTAAAATCGGTGAGATAAGATTGAAATTACCAAATTTTATTTAATGATTAACAAATTATTAAGATATTCAATGAAGATTTAAAATTTTAAATAAAGAAATTATTAATTAATTAAAATTAACTTTTTAAAAATATTTTTTGAAACTGCGTGAATTGTGACGTTGACCTGTGTCACAAAAGGTCTAATACTTTAATAGATATAAGATAAGATGAGATAAGACGTTAATCTAAATAACTAATCTTTATTTTAAAAAAATGAGGTGATTTATTAAAAAATTAAATAGTAATTTAATAAGTTGTGATATTTTCGCACGTATTTTTTTAAAATTGTACCACTTTAAGCTTTTAACATATGTGAATTCAAGAGAATTTAGGTAAATAAATTAAAATTAATTATTAATCAAAAAAATGTGAGCTTTTTTCACCTCTGCGGCAAAAAAATCCATCTAAAAAAAGGAGTTTGTGTTTTATCAAATTTAAAAATAAAATAATTAATAAATTAAATTTTTTTACAGAATAGCTAATCAATAAACTCAACAAAAGTAACAAAAGTGACATGAAAATTAATAACAAAAAGCTCAACTAAAATCACATTAAAAAAGCAATTAAAAATCAATTTGGATATGAAGGCGAGTTTGTTAAGGAGAATCCGGTTGTATGATTGCATTTGCTTCAATTAAAGAACTAATAATAATTATTATTTAGTAATTTTTTTTAATTTAATAGAAATGGCAATTAAGTAAATATTTCACAAAAAATCCGATGTGGCATTACTCTAATGATCTACCCCGATCTGTTGGGTGATGTCTTTGAAACACGTGTATTGCTCCATCTTCTGCTACAAGGTCGACCGTACTTCATCTTCTGAACTCGAGAGGCTTGCTCAAGTCTTCTGACCCTTGTGGCCTTGGTTAAGCATACTTCCGCTAAATCCCCTTTTTCCTTTTGAGGAAAGGTGACAATAATAATTCTTGATCTCGCACGTGTGTTTAGTCATGATGGTATTAACTACAAGGCTTAGCCACAACTTAAAACAAATCGATCTTATCTTTCTCGTTCTCCCTGACATCCCAACACCTTAGAGAAGTTCTTCGTATTCTTCACACACTTGTATCATTCCTTCGAGTAGGTGTAACATCATTCCGACCATAAGGGTTCAAATCTTAGCCCTTCATATACTCCCCAGATATCTCAAGTCGACATATGGCTTCATAACTTCGGTCTTCTCCACCCTTGTTGGTTACCTTATGCCTCTCTCGGTATTCCTTGAACAATTACAATGGAAGCCTCATCTTATGGTTAATCCACTAGCTCCCCTTACCAAGATCAAGCCTTAAAGTTGTAACCCGTGGCGTTCCTCCACATGTCAATCCCATGACCTAAGAAGGTCGCGTAAGATCGTTACAATCTCCTCCTCGGAGATCTTGTTATAACTACTTGCTTGAACTCGTTCAACATTATTTGATTTAAGACTAATGCGCGTCCATTGATATACCTCCGTACTATGGACATTGATCCACCGCGAATACTCCAAGCTCTTGTTCCCGATCTTGTACGTTCCCATAGTCTTGTTCACTCTTCCCTTCTACACATTAATAGACATCCTGCACTTGTGCGTTCTTAGTTGTCACCGTTTACTTATATCGGACCTTCTCCGAAGTTAACGACTTGCCCTCCTACCATACTTCCATGCTGCCATACTCCTGAAAGGATATCCACTTGGGGTACTTTATCTTAACTTCACTAGCTCATTTTACTCTGCTTCAACTCCGTTAACTCTTTCTACGCTCCTCTCTTCCTTCCGCTTCTATAAGATAACCATACTTAGTTGAAAGACACGTGGCGCTAGCGTCCTTAGTTTTAGTAAGTAACTAGTATAATACCCGCACCTTGTGCGGGTTTTGAAAAAAATGAGAAAGAATATTGTGAAATAGGTTTCTTTTACGTGCTTTTGTTTTGTATACTTCTCTAATCTAATCTTGCGTCCACAGCGCGCCACGTTATCAACCCGTGCTCTGTTTTAGTAAGTATAATAGATAATAGATTTGGTTTCTATAAAATTATTATTTTAATAATAAAAGATTTTATGGTTTAAAAAATAGTGTAAAAAATAAAGATTTATTGGCTTTAATTGTGGGAGCTCAATTTCAAAAATTCTGCGTCCACAACGCGCCACGTCATCAACCCGTGCTATATTTTAGTAAGTATAATAGATTTGGTTTCTATAAAATTATTATTTTAATAATAAAAGATTTTATGGTTTAAAAAATAGTGTAAAAAATAAAGATTTATTGGCTTTAATTGTGGGAGCTCAATTTCAAAAATCCTGCGTCCACAGCGCGCCACATCATCAACCCGTGCTCTGTTTTAGTAAGTATAATAGATTTGGTTTCTATAAAATTATTATTTTAATAATAAAAGATTTTATGGTTTAAAAAATAGTGTAAAAAATAAAGATTTATTGGCTTTAATTGTGGGAGCTCAATTTCAAAAATCCTGCGTCCATAGCGCGCCACGTCATCAACTCGTGCTCTGTTTTAGTAAGTATAATAGATTTGGTTTCTATAAAATTATTATTTTAATAATAAAAGATTTTATGGTTTAAAAAATAGTGTAAAAAATAAAGATTTATTGGCTTTAATTGTGGGAGCTCAATTTCAAAAATCCTGCGTCCACAACGCGTCACGTCATCAACCCGTGCTCTGTTTTAATAAATATAATAGATTTGGTTTCTATAAAATTATTATTTTAATAATAAAAGATTTTATGGTTTAAAAAATAGTGTAAAAAATAAAGATTTATTGGCTTTAATTGTGGGAGCTCAATTTCAAAAATCTTGCGTCCACAGCGCGCCACGTCATCAACCCGTGCTCTGTTTTAGTAAGTATAATAGATTTGGTTTTTATAAAATTATTATTTTAATAATAAAATATTTTATGGTTTAAAAAATAGTGTAAAAAATAAAGATTTATTGGCTTTAATTGTGGGAGCTCAATTTCAAAAATCCTGCATCCACAGCGCGCCACGTCATCAACCCGTGCTCTGTTTTAGTAAGTATAATAAGATAGATATAGATAAAACACTGATTTTTTTTGAATTTTTTTTATAAATTATCTAATTAATTTATTTTTAAACTAATATAAAACATTTTTTTTATAAAAAAGTTAGTATTTTACTTTAGTTTTAAAATAAATAAATTATTCTTTCTATTTTAATTTATTTTTTAATTTTAGTTTATTTTCTTTTGTATGTTTTGAATAGATTTTAAAAAAATTTAAGAAATTTGGATAAAATCCGAAAAACAATATAAATTCAAGGGTACCATCCGAACTTGAAAAAATTGTTGGGCAAAATCCGAAATACCCAAACCACGAGGGTACCATTTGAAATTTCCCTTCATTAAATTATGAAATCAAAGATATGAAATGTCATTGAGGTTTGTAAGAAAAAGATAAATCCTATTAAATTGACCTTTTCTTTTGTTTTATAATTAAAAGGAAGTTATTGTATCACTCAAATGAAAAATATAATATTATGTCAAAATATATTAAAATAATATTAAAAATCAGCTTATATATAAACCTCTAAAAGTGTATCTATATCAATATACACTTTTTATATGAATTGTCTTGCGATGAAGCGTAACTAATATATATTATAGCTAATTTTAATATAGTAAAAAAGTTTACACTATTTTTTCAATCCTAAATATATGGCGACGAAGGAGAAGAAAATTTATAATTATATGTATATTTAGCTTGCTTAAATTTTGGATCTTGGATCTATCTTAAACTGTATTGTTTGACCCTCTTGAAGATAAATGAGTTACTCTTTTTATTAATAACATCACCCTCATGTAAGGGGTCACTTTTTTTTTTTTTTTAAATTAATAACTAGTTTATAGCGCATGCCTTGGACGAATATTTGTTAACAAAAAATTTAAAATTTTCGTATGTTGATGCTAAAATCAAATATTACTTTCTTTCTTCTTCTTTTTTTTTTTTATGGAAATGAGAGTAAATGACATCCAACACATCTGAACGCACTTTTATTAAATAAAAAATAAACTAATAAAAGTAATTATTTTGATAACATCATCCTTACATAACAAGAAAAAGATTCAATGTACGTTTATAGGGGTATAGTTGACCACCTATACAATGTATTTTTTTTTTACTATAAAGTCACCGATAACTTTATTTATACTTTAATAAATAAAAACTTGAAATCATCACTTTATTTGAAAAAAATATAATGAAATCAAATTGTATAATGATTCTGATAATTATAATTTGCTTTTTTATGGGTTGTTTTGTAAAAGTTTGTCCAATTCAACATAAAAAAAGAACGTTGGATAGAAATAGAATGACTAACTAAATCTTTTACCACTGTGAATATTTTTAAATATTTGCCTCCATCTACGTATCGTACTTACTGCCAACCATAAGATGACAACGTTTTGTTTAAATCGGTAAGAATCATTTTCAAAAATAAATATTATCGAATTCATCAAAAAAAATATTTTTATTAGCAATTAAGATTAAATATTAGAGATACTTTAATCCATAAAAATAATTATAACTATTTTCATTCCACGATTCTAATATGAATACAAAGGTTTGACTATCTTTACTTGATTATTAATTTACAGTGCTTAGGTTAATTGTTTTAAGACTCAATCTTGCAATTTTCAAATTAATAATGGTCTACACAAAAAACGATGCCTCATCACAACTTTCATGGAGATGGAAGAATGTTTATAAAGTTATGCTTAAAAAACATACTTCCTCTATTTCACTTTTTTTTTTTTATTAGTTTAGCCCACCTTAAATATTTCAGATATAAATATATTATATATTTTTTAGAAAAAAAAACAAAATGAACGTTTATGGGAAAAATAATCTTGATTTAACACCAACTAGTATAATACCCGCACTTTGTGCGGGTTTTGAAAAAAATGAGAAAAAATATTGTGAAATTGGTTTTTTTACGTGCTTTTGTTTTGTATACTTCTCTAATCTAATCGAATTACCAACATTACTTTATTAAGGATAAATTTACTAAATGAGATTATACTATGGACATATTTAATAGAATAATAATATTATATATATATAACAACAGTTTTGTTTATTTCCGATTATGTAATGAGTTTGAGGATTTTTTCTTGATCAATGGTTAACAATTTAATTTTACAATTTTTTTTTGTATTTAACAACTCTTTTGTTTTTTTTGGATTAATGCTTATTGGTGTATTAAAATTTTTATTTTAATTAATTATTTTTCTATAAAATTATTATTTTAATAATAAAAGATTTTATGGTTTAAAAAATAGTGTAAAAAATAAAGATTTATTGGCTTTAATTGTGGGAGCTCAATTTCAAAAATTCTGCGTCCACAGCGCGCCACGTCATCAACCCGTGCTCTGTTTTAGTAAGTATAATAGATATTGATTATTTTGATTTAATATTTATGTATTTTTTTCTATATTTTTGTTTTTTAAATTGAAAATTTTTATAGTTTTATTCGAAATACATTGAATAAATAAAAATTATAGATACTTAAAAAAGAAAAAGAAGAGATTTGTTAAAGAGATATTGTAGGTGATTAGTTTTAAAAAATTTATATAGGTAATTTAAAAAAGGTTTTAGTGGCTTTTAATGAGAGAGTTCGATTTTAAAATATTCACACCAGGGAACGCCACGTCAGCAGGTTAGAACTCTACTTTAGTAGTATATATTGATTATTTTGATTTAATATTTATGTATTTTTTTCTATATTTTTGTTTTTTAAATTGAAAATTTTTATAGTTTTATTCGAAATACATTGAATAAATAAAAATTATAGATACTTAAAAAAGAAAAAGAAGAGATTTGTTAAAGAGATATTGTAGGTGATTAGTTTTAAAAAATTTATATAGGTAATTTAAAAAAGGTTTTAGTGGCTTTTAATGAGAGAGTTCGATTTTAAAATATTCACACCAGGGAACGCCACGTTAGCAGGTTAGAACTCTACTTTAGTAGTATATATTGATATTGATTATTTTGATTTAATATTTATGTATTTTTTTTCTATATTTTTGTTTTTTAAATTGAAAATTTTTATAGTTTTATTCGAAATACATTGAATAAATAAAAATTATAGATACTTAAAAAAGAAAAAGAAGAGATTTGTTAAAGAGATATTGTAGGTGATTAGTTTTAAAAAAAATTATATAGGTAATTTAAAAAAGGTTTTACACTACAAAAAAAAAATATTTTTGCGACTGTTTTTTGCGACGGTAAAAAACACTTTTGCGACGGCAATCACCTTTTTGCGACGGCACTGCGTCGGCAAACACGCCGACGCCAAGATGTCCGTCGCAAAAGGTCTTTGCGTCGGTAATTTACCGCCGCGAAAAAGTTTGCGACGACATGACGTCGGCAACAACCGTCGCAAAAAAAGTGGTTCCGTCGGCGCCAAATTTTAATTTTGCGGCTGTTAAAGCCGTCGCAAAAAGGCAATGACGGGTATTTTTCAAATATTTGCGACGGCACTTGCCGTCGCACACCGTCGCAAAAAAAGGCTAACCGAATTGATCATTGTGACATCTATCCCCCGTCGCAATGTTACACCTGAATCGCATAATTGCGATGATTTGAAGTTGTTACAAACCTAAAGATCCTATTCATGTTATTTTATTATGTAATAACTTAACATAAATTAAAGAGTAATCAAATATTAAAAGTACAATATAGCATATTCCACATTAAAAATACAATATAGCATATTACATTAGTTTCAAGTCATTATGAACAACACAAAATGAAACATATTTAAACGTTTTCACTTGGATTTTCTTCTTGAGCGACTTGTTCAGCGGAAGACTCTCTTGACCTTCCTCTCCAATAGACTCATTTTGATGAACACTTTTTCCACCCTATAAAACCAAAATTCTCTACATTAACAACAATATTGTTCATAATTTTAACAAGTTGACAGACCGACCAACTAAGTTACTCCAAATTCATATCCTACAAATCTCATGCATTTTCAGTTTATCATGTAACCAAATATCATAAACTAATGCACAATGCCAAGAATCATGATATAGCGGTTACAACAATCTATCGTGGCATTACATTTTCAGTTACATAACACATGTTGCAATATCGGATAAGCAGTACAATTGTCTTAGCAAGATCAGAGGAACTATCCCTGCAATGAATATTTAAAATGACCGCATATTTGGTCGTCTGGATACGTTAAGGAGAGGCTTTGGTAATAAGGTTCGGTTTCTTGAAATTAATGTCTATGTTTATTGAAATTGCAAAATCAGAAAGCAAAAAATCATCATAAAGAAATTGAGAAAGAGAGTACCATTTTTTTTAGATTGCATCCAATGGTGAGTTCTGCAAAAGAACCTTCAATTCGAGAAAGAAAACAGTAAGGATCCTCCTTTCAAAGGAAAACTTTCGGATTTGACCTGAGCATGGACTTTATTTCATCATAAATTTGAGGAATTTTTCCCAAATCATCAAGTTGCATATGAATCTTGCTGACAGTAGCACGCCATTTGGCATGTAACTTGTTCACAATAATCTACAAATAAAAAATGATTTGAGTTCATCTTCCCAAGCAAGATAACTTGCAAAATGTAATGTGACGTGTCAGTTATAAGGGGATCCCACAACCCACACTTGGCAAAGTGGCAGACCGGCAGGTCCTTGAATTAAAGGAAACCAATATGATAAAGAGTCAAGGACTATGCCACTACAAGACATACAAGTAAGATACGCCCTCGTGACCAATGGACAAGTCCTGAGTATCAATATAATGGCATCTAACACCACTGTTTTGAGGTGTAACATCCATATAAGTCAATGGTTTAGATGAAGGCAGTAAAAAGAAAAGCAAACCTGACTAGAAAACAAGGAGTTTGGGACTATGACAGGGAACTTTTCAGCATTCAATAGGGAAGTTGTAGTTAGACCCATCTCCACAACTTGACCCTCAAGGGCCTCAACTGGTCCAGCCTGCAAGTTATTTTAATAATTCAAACCATAAAGAAAAAGAGAAAATAAGCATAAAAAATAAAGCTGAAGACATGGTGGCAATGCCTCTGAGCCATAATCAAAATGAAAAGATTACAACATAGTAACACACATGATTCAACATGTTAGAAAGAAGAAAAATAATTATAGGGCTAGAAAACCGTTTGTGTTTTATGCTAACAAGGCGTCGATAATATATTTTAATTCTAAAGAAGTTATAACCCCAAAGGTTCACATTTTTTTTATAGAATCAGAGCTCAGGAACATACCCTTCGAATAAAAAAATGGCTGATAAATATCACATTAAAAAATAAATTAATCAAGTAAATATGCGTTCTTCTACCTCCAAGAAAGTGAAGCATTAAAGTAGTAGAGTTTCCTATATTTGTAGATAATCAATTTGTTGACACTTACACGGACAAGAAAACAACAAGGACATTTCACAAACAAGTACAGAAACGCATCACAACATTTTTTAAATATCACCTAGAACACAAGTAACATACATCATGCATAAAATATGAAAAACTAGAAAATAACTAAGAGAAAAATTCACACTTAACTTGCATATTCAGAGCTCACCTCCAGTTCCTCCAATAGTAAGAATGGATTGGAAAGTCACTCCACATGTCTCAGCTGAAGCCATCAACCCAACGAACAATAGACCAACATATGTGACTTTGTCCCAAGTGATTGAACTTTCACGATCATATCCCTGCATACTCGGAGCAATCAAGGCTCGAGTGAATACGTTTGTGTTTGTTTTCCAACGATACAAAAACCAAATCAATGACACAATAATAGCACCTCTCTAGGCTTGTGAAACGATTGTGATGCGATTTCATCTGGTGCTAGCATCATACCGCTGCAAATTGAGGCAATTGACATCATATAATTCAATTTTAACATTATAGCAAACAATAACTGTCACAAGAATCAGAAAAAGGTGGGTAAAAACTAACATTTGCGTGAATGCCATAAAGGTAAATAGATAGCGCACTAGATCCTCCAAAGCACCCCCATAAACTCTTCTCATATGGCACTTCACCACCAAATATGCTCCGGGATAATAGCTTAGCTGTTCTTTGCTACGAATAATTGTGAAACCTCTTGAAAAGCCTAGGCATCACCAGCCAAGCCACGCTTGTAGCAGTCAGCGTGCCAACAACTGGTACAACAACATCACTAAGGTAAGGGTTTGAATCTAGAACCTGCTGGACATAAGGAATCAACTCATCCAAGGATTGCTTTGCCTTTTCACCTGTCACAGTGACAACATCGACCACAGAAAGAGCACCGTTTTAATTTTCACTTCCTAATCACCATCAAGAACACCATCTAGATTACCAGCCAGACCTTCACTGGTTCTAGAAGCCTCTGGAATACCCAAGCTCTTAGAACTATTACTAGCAACAAACCCAAATGAATGGTATGCGAACAAGAGTGTCACTGGTCCCAATGGGAAGTTATTTCTAACGCATGAATTTAACAATTTGTGAGAAAACCAGACAAGTTGGATTTCACCAGAATAGGCACAGCTAGAGCCTTATGGTTGCACACATTCACTCGAGCTCAATATATCCAATAACTCTTGAGAGACAGTGATATTTCAAAATGAGATTGAAGAATAAACAAAGTCCCAGAAAAAAAAAAAAAAAAAAAAAAAAAAAAAATCAGATTCAGGAAGAGAAGAAGAGACGAGGACGAGATACCTTTGACTGAGGAGCAGCAATGGTGGAAGGGGATGAAAACCGTTAAAATTCAAGACCACCTATGGAAGAATAGTGGAAGAGATGCGGAGGATAAACGTTTTAGGGCTAATTTGAAACTCAAATTCCAAAAAAGAAGAAGAGATGAAGAAGGTTCAACAATAACAAACAAAACAAGGAAGAGATGAAGAAGAGGTGAATACGAGATACCTTCGATCTAGGAGCAACAATGGTGGAAGGGATTGAACCATTGAGGAGCACCTATGGAGGAATCGTGGAAGAGACCAACATTTTAGGGTTAATCTGATTTTTCCTTCTTACGGGCCTCAAATTTTTTTAGCGCTCAACTATGAGCCGCATTTTTGCGATGGTGATTCAAGAGCTGACGTGAGGACAATGGTTGAACGTCGGTAGTTAAACGCTGTCGCCAATCGATGTACTATTTGCGACGGTAATGATACCGCGGTCGCAAACTAAACTACCACAGTTAATGCCGTCGCCATGCCGTCGCAAAAATTGCTCATTTGCGTCGGGAAATCCATCCCGACGCAAACCTCCGTCGCAAAACTAATTATTTTTTGTAGTGTTAGTGGCTTTTAATGAGAGAGTTCGATTTTAAAATATTCACACCAGGGAACGCCACGTTAGCAGGTTAGAACTCTACTTTAGTAGTATATATTGATATAACTTGAATTTCACACGTTTAAATTAGACTCGACTCTAAAAATTAAGACCATGAGAATTGATCATAAATCTAATATATAATACAAAAATAATAATCAACTTTATATAAAAGAGAAAATTATCTAAACAGTACCCCATCTTTTGGCCTGACTAAACTTTAGTACCCCATCCTTTTAACTATCAGAGCGGTATCCCATCTATCGACCCCGACCGAAGATTAATACATAGGTTACTGTACATTCGTCAACTTAACAAATCTGTGTAAAATTTAAGGGGCAAAATTGTCCATTCTCACATAAACCCTAATTCCCAAATTTTCACACCCCTTTCTCTCTCAAATCTCCCCTTTCCCATGGCAACCATGTCTACAGATCTGAATTTTCAACTACCATCGGATGAGAACAAGATTCCGCAGCTCTGGAGCCGCCTCCAGCACCAAAGAAGGAGAATTCTTGACAGTGCGCTACATAATGGATAGAGTGGCGGTGAGTTTGAAGAAGAAGGGGAAGGTCTGGCTATTGCGGCTGCTCGAGCGATTCTCGATGAATCTCCTCCACAGCAGCCCAAGGAGAATGCCGATCGTTTGGCCTTCAGTGTTGGTAGTGACGGTGGAATTAGGTCTCAAAATGGTGGAAATCGGTCCTGTTTGTGTGGTTTCTTGAAGATCTGAAGGCCCAGAAACGTGTATCCTTTACCGATGTCAGACGCTCCGTCACTCGAAGCCCTAATTTGTGATCTTCAATCTGCCAAGAAGAAGAAAGGGGCATTCAGGGTACACCTGTGAAAACCTACTCCTCCCAAATTTGGGGCTTTATGATTTTTGATTTTGTGATCTTGATTGTCATGTTGTTAAGGAAAGGGATTTATGATTTTGATTTTGGCAAATTGATAAAAATTTAGGGCTTAAGAAATTGGGGCTTTGGAATTAGGGTTTATGTGAGGTTGGACAATTTTGCCCCTCAAATTTTACACAGATCCGTTAAGTTAACGGATGAACAGTAACATATGTATTAATCTTCGGACGGGGTTAGTAGATGGGATACCGTTCTGATAGTTAAAAGGATGGATTACTAAAGCTTAGTCAGGCCGATGGGGTACTGTTTAGATAATTTTCTCTATATAAAAATCTATATTTATGCGCATTGAATCGACATGTTACGCATATGCCCTCTCTAATATAAGGGCTCGTTTGGAAGCGTTAAGAATCATTTCTGGTAACGGAATGATTCTGAATCAATCAAAACTATGTTTGTTTAGAGATTTTTTAACACATGAAAGTAATCCCATCATTTCCATTTCCTTTCTTTACCCTTATCCGATTTCATTCCGTTTCCTTTCCATCACTCCAACCAAACGGACACTAAGTTTTTACTCATATAAAAATGTGTGATAAAACCTATAATGTGTAAGATGATGTTGTGTTATGAGAACGTGAAGGAATAGTGAAAGTGTAAGTGTGTTGTTGTTGAAGGTTTTTTTTATAATTATAGAAAGGAGTATATGGATTAAGATAAAGTGTTGGATTAAACAGCTTTCATAGCACTAATATAGGATTCCCTAGCATTTGGTATGTTTATCATAAACTTGAAACTTATTGGTGGAGATTGTAATATTGAGAAGACCAACCACTCCAATCCACTATGGTACAAGTGCAAATCATTATTCATATGATGGGGCAATGGATTCCACATTCCACAAAAAAAAAAAAGAAGATTCAATTGATGACAGCAAATAGCAATTCATCTATGCTAATGTGGTGATGTCAAGATTGAGTAAGCCAATCGTCACCACTTTCAGCTTCATTGAATTTGTCTGCTCTTCTTCTTCTTTCATTTATTTACATTAGTACAGTATCATTTACGTAACTTTCCCTTTTGACACTCTAATCATGGCTTATTTCATAAAGCCAACACTATAGGTATCCATACAACATGCACCGACAGCATCACCCATCTCATCGTTATTAGTCCATATCATCCCATTCAAATCAAATATTCATTAATTGCTATCTTGACAACGACTAAGCCCTTCTTTCTTTATCACCAAAACGGTTCAAACCGATGTGACGTCTCTTAGGATTCCAAGATTATGGGTTGGGTGTTCGTTGATTATTGTTATTCGTACCACATTAACCATGCTATATATACCCCTTCCACGCAGTGCGTAGGCGTAGTCGTTGTCCTTAGTTTTTCGAACGAAATATTTTGATAAGGATTATTACGCATCCAGAATGTGTAGTTGTAGTCATACTACGCATACGGAATGCGTAGTCGTAGTCCTACTACGCATACGACATGCTTAGTATTAACCATTTTCCTTTATTTTTCGAATGAAATGAACTTGTTACTACGGCTCCGCGGGGCTTAGGCGGACAAGCGGTACAAATAGTATGTTTTATGTGGTAGGAATAGCAAAGAGGACGTTCGTCACCTTTATATATACATAAATGAACGATTTTGAATATATTTTAACTAATTTTTTTTGAAAAAAAATACGACTTATTAATACTACCTCCGATAAAAAATAACTGTCATTTTAGCCTTTGACACAATTTTTAAGAAAAACATTAAATAACATAGATTTTGTAAAATTTTTCTAAATCTTATCACATATTTAATATTAACCTTCTTTTAAACCAATAAGAAAGATTTTAAAAATAATATTAATCATTTACACCAATTTTCAAGAACATTTCTTATAGTTATTGTTCATTTATTGGCCTAGAAAACTTAAAACGACAGATAATTTTGATCAAATTTCTAATACTAAAACGACACTTATTTTTGATCGGAGGGAGTATAACCTTTTTGTAAGATTTAAATTAATTGAGTTAGACGTGGATGAAAAAAATGTGGGGTTATTAAACTAATGTGGCATGTAGAGATAACTAAAAAAGTCAGGTTAAGATTAACCTTATGTGTTTTTTAGTGTGAATACTCTTATTATTGTTTCATTGAAGTGAATCTTCATCGGAGGTTGAACTATGTTCTATAATTTTATGAAAAAAGTTCAGAAAACTTATGATAACTTGATTTTTTTTCAACAAATTTTCAAATATTTTAAATAAGCTCATTCAATCAACCACTTCAACTAGGTATTCTCAAACTAACGCTATTTAATATAAACCATATACAATATGTTTGAATATGTAGCTCCCTCGACAAGATATTTACCCAACATCCTTAATTTTTCTTTTTCATGCTACGGTTGGGAGCATGAAAATTGAGAAATTATTTTATAAAATCTTAAAAGTGTTTTTAGTGCACCATATGTGGAACGTACACCCACATGCCCTGCATCTTGCAGCTGCACTGTGGGTAGTGAGTACCCTTAAAGTGATAAAACGACAACGTTTCCGCTGGACACTTGAAGAACTGCAGTCAGCGTGAAAGTGAAAGAGTACATTAACATGGAACACATTTGGCAAGTGTGTGTTTGAAGATGTCAAAAAAGTATATTTGGTGTTCACTGATAAGATAATCAAAGGGAATGTTGAAAATTAACTTAAAACAAGATTTCATGTACAATCATACTAGAAACACACAAGTGATAGATAAGATTATAAGTCACCAACTCCCATCAAAGGGAACAAACACATTTAATTCTTAGATAGAAATAAAAAAGCATGAGTATTTGTTAAGCTTCCTTCTGCTAGATGTCCAACAAAACAGACTCACGTGACGCAAAATGTCATGCAACCACAATCCTTGATGACAAAAAAGCCTTTCACAGGACAGTTTGGACACGTACCTGGCAGAGGAACTTATAACACCCCTTCTTATTTCTTTTAGTAACTGCCTTACTTTGATGGTTAACATTGGGAGTTCACCCTTCTACAACATTCACCAGCTCGTACTCGATCAGAGACAAGTTGTTATCCTCCTTCACAGTGAAATCATCTGCTTCAGCCACTTCGATACGCCCCCACTTATCCACAGCCAGCCTCATTGATCCCTTGTACATGTCAATCTTTGCGTTGCGGATTGTCACACGTGCCCCTGTCTTCATTAGGTCCACTAATGTAGGAAACTCATTTATTAGAATGCATTGGACTGTAACGAAAAGAAAACTGCAATAGCACTTCATACAGCGGCTAAATGTCCGAAAACACATTAAGGGAATATGTACAAGCCCCTTCCTTCCGACTTCATTATTGGACAACACATTTAGAGCATGTTTGGCATGTCAAGTGGAAGGTAGCGGTAGATCAAGTGTTAATTGAAGTTGTTGCTACCATTACTTATCAATACCCTTAAAAACACCAAAACACTGGACTGTGCCTCTATCGCTAGTTTTTGGCAATGCTGGGCACACACTTATAAAAAAAATATCCATGTCCTTAAAAAGAATATCTAGAATGAGCATAAATATTGTAGATAAGTGGAATGCAACTAGCGCAAATGTAGTGCTGAATGCCTACACCAAAAAATAATCAATGAGCTTGAATAGAACATATTGGTAAAGTTATAAATCAATTAACCTAGATAGAATACAGCATCCATCTGGATTAAGTAAATTCATGCAAAACCATTCATCATTCATGATACGACGGATACAGTACAGGCATGTTCAGAGGGCTCTTAATCGAATGGAATCACATTGTATATCCAGAACAAAAGTTACCGACAAACCATTAATCGGATTGATTGTTTTTAATGAAATCCGAAGCAAGAAAACAAGAAGTTGCTCAAATAGACATAATTTGAATAATTACGAAAGTTGTAGATATTTAGAAAGCTATATATAAAATTATAATAACCATGTCTACCACCTAGAAGAAAGGAGACTACTATCTGACATAAAAAAATCTCATCCAATTTACTCAAAGACTCAGAAAAATATGAACCCATTTGATCATAAACCTGTTTCACGACGATGTTTGGATAAAGTTCATCCAAGAACCCATTTTTTATCATAAATATGTTTCACTACGATGTTTGCATTCAGTTCATCCAAGAACTCATTCCTAGCTTTAGATGCGAAGTACATGTGCCATCAAAATCCAATATACTTCGCCTGATGAGCAGAAGACCAACATTATGTAACAGATGTTTAACTAGATTAATGCCATAACTTTCTCTTTTCCCAACGTAACAAGGCATTGCCGGGCAAGCTAATATTAGGAAATCGTCTGAAAGAAGCTAGTGTACAAAATCATAGAACTCAAAGTGTGCCAAAATAGGCAGCATACCATGGGGCATTTGCTACACGCAGGCAGCAATGTAATCAGAATATCCTACTAACTGCACACTTGCAGTTATCTGACTATAGTTCAGCAAAATCAAACGCAAAATAACAGCTTAACCAGACACAATTTTTTAAAAATTTACTGCAGTTTTAGAAAATGCCCCATAATAACAAGAAACTGCTAATCTTTATTCTGAAAGTACTTATCTAAGTACCATTGGGCAGAAGACAAAAACGATGCCAATATATTGTAGCATTAAGTAGAAACTTCTTAATAATGATAGCCCCCACAAGTCATATAATCAGATAATGAGACATGAACACACAATCATATGAGTGATATCAGACTTCATGCTTGTGACAGCAACCAGATTTTTTTTAACAAAAAGTCCCAAATAGCAATGTACCTAATGACAACTGACAAGCATACACATCAATACATCACACATGCCTAAGAATCAGCGGAAAAAGTAGAAACAAAAGTTAACATCATAAATAATGTCATTTCCAATGATTTAGCATACCTTGATCATTTCTGGCAGTGAAGACAATCACTCCAGTCTCATCTCCAACTAAGCACTCAGCAATTTTGATTTGACGAGCCTGTGGACCATCTGAACGGCCCCTCTGCATTACCATTTTTGCATCAACAACCTTGACAGTGAGGGTGTGGCCACTAGTACCAGGCCTTAGCTGATCGACTTTTGTAAATACTGGCTTCCTCATTCCTGGCTTTGATTCTGCCATTGTCCAATAGCTTGACAAAAGTTGTTTATCAGTACAAAAACACTTGCACAGTTTTGCAATGATGAGCAGCTCATAGCATTTGCATATCAAGTCACCGAATTTTCAAGCTAGTCAACATATTCCCATCATCACCGTTTGCTTCTTTAAAACATGTTTGTAAGTAAGTTGGAAAACATTACGGAATCAAATTCAATAACCTGTCATTAGCAATTCAAGTCATGAAACTTTTGGAATCACGTCAAACAATTATAGCGAACTAAGATGGTAAACACTAATGGACTGTTTGATTGTAGTGACGGCATGGAATCAGAATGGAATGGTTAAGGGTGAAAATGAAACAAAAAACATAACCACTCTTTCAGGTTGAAAAGAACCTCTAACATGCCACACTTTTTTTAGTATGACACCAATCCGTTTCTAAGGATAAATTTTAGCAAGCCAAACGGACCCTAGCCATCTAACATACAGGATCAGCCGATTCAACTAACGCATCACAGATTCAACACAATTCTCCATGTATTTTCAAAGGATACAAGAAGCAATTAGAGCAAAAACATTGAGAATTCTAACTGATTTAAGTCAAATTATGGCAGCAGTATCATGAACCCTAGAAACGTAGAAGCAATCAGAATAAGGATCAAGACAAGAAGTTGACTTTGACAAAAAGTTTACCTGGAACTAGGGTTTTAAGTTGTTTGATAGATAGACGATGGATGGGGTTCACTGATTGTAAAATGCAGCCGCTTTCGGGATTTTCGACGGTTACTTGATTTATATAGTAGTCAGCGACTCTTCGGATAGAACCGCAAATCAGAGAAAAACCTGTACTTGCAACTTTTGTTTCAATCATACGATTCTTGCAAGCGGGCCACTGGGCTAAAGCCCAAATCAACCCCATTCAGGAGAGCTTGTGCTTTCTTTGAGATTCAACTTAGAGCATGTTTGGTATTAGATTGTAGTAAGATTGTTTAGATGAGATTGTAGTATGATGTTTGGAAGTTGTTTGGAATTAAATGGCATCAGTGATTGTGTTACATTGTATAAATAGGTCGAGGCCGCGTGCTTCGTACGCGGTTGTGATAATACGACGGTAATACATTTGTATTTTATCAAGGAAATTACTACTTAGTGGTACCGTGAGAGTGATCTTTGAATACAAGTGATGCTCTACCCTTGTGCTTCTAATATCAATATTCAAAGTAGTAAATTTGTCTCGCATCATTAGAACTTGTGGATTGAAGATAATGTCACAAGATTGACCGAGCATGTAAATGTTGTAATTTAAGATTATAGTACTTTTAATTACAAAAGCAAATATTTAAATAAAATATGATATTGGTTTATGCGCTATTTTTGCATCAATCAAAGTAATTAATGATAATAAATTAATAATTCATGAAAAGGTTAGAGAAGTTTGAGAGTTTGAAAACTTGTTTATTTTTATTTAATTCTATAAAATTTTTTGGCTCCAAAAATATAAAATATGTCATATAATATCAAATTGTAAAACATCATCAACTTGTTTATTTTTATTTATAGTCTATACAAGTTTTGGATTCCAAAAATATAAAATATGTCACATAATATCAAAATTTAAAACCTTGTCAAAGTTTACTATAAAAGGAGCATTTAATGACTCAAAAAGCCAAAATTATAGTGTAGAAAGATTTAGTTCTATAAATTTTTTTGGCTCCAAAAATATAAAATAGGTCACATAATATCAAATTGTAAAACCTCATCAACTTGATTATTTGTATATATGTCTAGACAATTTTTGGACTCCAAAAATATAAAATATATCACATAATATCAAATTTTAAGACCTCATCAAAGTTTAATATAAAAGGAGCATTTAATGACTCAAAAAGCCAAAATTATAATGTAGTAGGAGAATATAAGATATGAGGTAATAGTTGATTAGTTTTAAATGAGACAATTAATGTGCCAAAAAATTGGGGGAATAATAAGATCATTTAATATTTGAAAGGTTGTTTCTGAAAAATTATAAATAGAAATTTAGTAATATTAATCAATTAATGATCTCTCGAAAGCTGAAAATATATGATAGTAAAATATTTGAAGGTTATATTTAACAAAGAATCTCTTAAAAATAATATGTTGGACAAGATTCTTGAAAGAATTCCAAACAATTTCCATCTATCACAATCTAAAAAAGAAACTCCATTTGATATCAAACAGCCCTAAGTTCTTTTATAGTGGTTGCTTATCCAACGACTTGGATGTGTTTGTCTGCCCATCATTGTAAAACAGTGTTTGTTCAAATCCGAGTTTAAAAGAAAAGACTGAAAATTTGAAGTTTTTTAAAAAATTATCATAAAACTCTGATTTGATGTACTGTAGTTAACTATGCTTAGTTATCAATGTAAGAAAAAATTCGAGAAAGTGAGATCCCCACAATAAGATAATAAGAGTTAACCCCTAATTTCTAAATTCAAATAATATAATACAGTGACAGTTTTCATTCTTCAATTCATATCAGAAAAGCATTGTTTATGGAACCTTTCATTCTTCAATTGAAATCAGAAAAGCAATACATAGAAACTACTTGCTGTATCTTCACTACCAGAGATCCAATTCAGTTTAACTGTAGTAATAAACATATAACAGTTGAGTTTTTACACTTGTGTTCAATCAACATGTATCTCAATTTCCCAATTCAGTTTTGTAAGTTGCTTCTAATGGTGAATGGGATCATCCACACGCGTGTTTAATCAACATGTCCCTCAATTTTCCGGTTTGAATATCACCGTTGTTTACCTGTATAAACCACATAAAACAGCATCAGTTAGTTGTTTGTTTCAGTATCAGCTGCACATAGAATAAATAAACATATCAATCCCCATCTTCCCTGTTCCAGTTGATGATTGATCCTTACCTGTACCACAAATGAATTTGAGGTTATGCCTTTACAGGATGTTACATTAACTTCAGTAACCTGAAGACCTAGATACTCTAGCGTCTCAAGCACTCCCGTACATGCACCAGCCTTCGCCTTGCAAAGCATCTTGATCAGGAAGTCTCTCCTATTGAGCCGATTCACTTCTACATGAGCCTAACAGAAGCAATGATGCTGAAAATTAGTTGATTATCAATAATTCAAAACTGAGAATCAAGACTTACAGTTTTTACTACTTTAGTCATTTGGGTATGATTGGAATCAGTGCTGTTCCTATTAGCATCCAGTACTGTCCAATTTGATACAGACGGTTGTGATTCAGTAACATTGTTGCACTCATCTGATTCCAACTCCTCAAGCTCTTTCTGGAGGTCTTTTACCACTTTTTTCATCTCGACTATGTGGTCAGCGGCATCATCTAGTGTTGCAGCTTGATTCATCTGAAGACACAACACAAGAAAAATGAGCAAATAATAAAGGATGCCAATTGTCCAGGAGAAAAAAATTCAGAGTAATTTTTTTACATTGGATATCTTTGGAACCAAAGCACGGAGGTCACAAAGCCCACGTTTAATCCTGGCACGTCGTTTCCTCTCTATAATTAGGTTCTTTGACTTAAAATGGTGTTGTTTCTCCTCTTTCTGGCTCACTTCTTGTCTATCCTCTCGATGACTCACATTGGATATTTCGCCCCCAGTTGCAGAAGTATCACAGCCTGAATTTAGCTCCGCCTTGTTGTTTTTGGTACTTCCCAAGGGTGAACAGCCCTCAAGTTTTTGCTTTGGTGAAGAGTTTTCATATAGATTACCTAAGCCAAGACATAAAGGAATTGAACCAGAAGAGGAGCCCTCGAGCTTGGGATGGTCGTCAAATTGACCAGAAAGAAGGTCCAACATCAAGGGCTTGCAATCTGATTCCTGGAAGTAATGCATCCAACTGTCCTCAGTGAAGGTATCATCCTTCCAGTTCAATGAAGGGAAACTGTCTATTTTTTGAGAATCATTAAAAGGTGCTGCTACGAACTCCATGATTTCTTGATCCTCCAAAATCTGCAACATAGATCAATTAACGGATAAGCATGCAATTTTTTCCAGTATTGAGAGCAGCATACTTAATTACCTGTTCTGCTGCAAAGAGCTCCACAAGCCCCCCTAAGACGGGGATCAAAACTCTTGTTCCCACTGTTTCCTGCCGGAACAATGAAGCCAAAGTATGATCAATACTCGTAAAGGCATGAACAAGATCTAATTTAATCACTCTTTGTGCAAGATATTGATAGGGAGAAGAGGAACCACATGTAATGCTTTGTCAGGTAATTTGATCCATTTAGGCTGGCTTGAAACTATGACTTGTTCATATATCCTGATTAAAAGCAGTTTCCAGTGAGATCAATTTGTAGCAATGTAGCAGTAGAAGTGCACATGGGTTTAGAATGATACCCAGATTCCAAAGAAATGAAAAACGGCAACTGGGCAAGAGCAAGACAAGATTTCTTGTTTGCCAAATGTGGATTGAAGGAATCCCTGCAAAGGGCGGTAGATCCCAGAAAACCCTGTTCGTCTTCTCCATTAGGATTGTTTAAGCAACTATGGCCAACACAACCACCAACACAGCAACAATTCGTCCATTCAATTGACCTACAACGATCACCAATCAATTTCATCGATTCAAACTTCCAGTTGAAACAAATTAAGTGATTGTAAATGGAAACATACCTTGAAACTTCACTAGAAAGCTTCCAAAGTACACAGTAATCCCAGGTTTGAGAGGCCACAAGTATTGACCTTAGCCATTCAAATGCCATCTCCAAGTTCGCCATAATATTTCTCTCAGACCTTTCTTCAAACAGTTGGAAGGTCTGAAATCCCAGGTGGTTTCTCTCCACACCCAGCTTGCCTTTATTGATCCCAAATGGTCCTCGAAAGAAAGACAGAAGCCCCCTGCCGACGATTCTCCTGTAACCGTATCAGAAAATTGTGTCAGGTGATACGCTCTTTTTCATCCTTGCTTTCTTCCTCTCTGTGACGCCAGTTCATACCTAACCCAGAAAAAGAGAATAAACTCGAGCACAGAAATATCAAATATGTATGAGTGTATGAATGTAAAACCATCGACAGATGATAGAAAAAAGAGGGCTTTATGGGAATCTTTGTACGGCGTTCTGTTTTGTAACGGTTGAGATTTTGGCGCCTGCCACTAACAAAATTGTAAGTATAAAATAATGCCTATGATATGCGATTGATCACATTATTCTCTTCTTCATAATCATTTTATACTAAGGACCCCTTTGGTTTTAACTTCGAAATCGAAAACGGAATGAAAACGAATCTAGTACATACGTATACTATTATTTATAAAGTTTTTGGAATCATTCTTTGTGGTTTGAAGTAATTGAAGTAGAGTTTGATTACTTTTAGTAATGTGGGGAATCAAGTACATTTTACCTTAAACCACAAGGAATGATTCCATACAATTTCATGAATAAGAATATAGATATGGACTAGATTCGTTTCCATTTCGTTTCCGGAGTTGGAAACAAACGGGCCCAAAACTTCAAGCAATAGAGACATTTTGTTTTACTTTATATCATAACTAGCCAATTAGACCGCGTTACGCACAAGGTTAATGTATTAACACAAATTATTTTTGTAATTTTATATTTTTTTTAATCTAATGTACGGTTTACAAGTCATCAAGATATTCGCAGGTTCGGTTGAACAAGACTATTTATTAGTTTAAGTTTTTTTTGGGTAGTTTAGTAAGTTTTTTGGTAGTTTTTTTGGTAAACTACTGAGTAGTTTTATAAAATATAAAAATCTAACAAAAAAACTATATAAAGGGTTTGGTAAAATGAAAATTTATGGGTGGTTTTTTATGGTGAATTTACAAAAAAGACAAGTGTTAAAAATAATAATAAAAATATAAATATATATTTTAGGATAAATTGGACAAAAACTATAGAAAGCTAATAAAAAAGCTCATTGAAGGATGTTACAAAAAAACAACTCCTCAAAAAACTCTCCAATAATCTACCAAAACTCTAATCTCAGAAATAATCTAACGTCACTAAACACTACATAGCTTTCAAATTTTCAAAGCTATACAAAAACTTCCACAAAAAGCTCCACCGAACACCCTCCATTGCCTCTAACACTCTAAATGTGAAATATGAAAGAGAATTTCCTCCTAATATACTTGGTATATCCGCAAGTTTTCAAAAATATTCGTGGTGCCCTCAAACTTTTAAAATATTTCTTTCATCACGAAATTTTAATTTTTGTGTTAGTTGAACGTGCTGGGTAGTGACACAAAAAGTTTTACATTTATAAACTCAATCTAATCTCATAAACTACCTAGCGAACCCGCATTGTACGAATCATTTCGTAAAAAGGAAAATATTTCGAGGTCGAACACAAGGACTGAAGTGAAATTAGGTCATTCAATGATCAAAGATAGTGTAAATCCAAACTAAGAGATGAGACAAGGAATAAAGAAATGCAAAACACAATATTTTTGGTTGGTTTTGGGTGATCAAACAAGGATCACAAGATATAAGCAAACAAACAACACACAAACACAAATATAGGTGATAAGAGGTAAGATATGCAGATTCTAGAGATTTAGAATTCCGGTTATGACAATGGACTCATGCAATCAAAACATCAAAGGATAAGTTGCGGTTGTTCGGAGTTGGTTGTTTCTCTAATGGGAATAATTATTGGGTAAGTCTCATGTTCCACTAGTGTCAAACCTAAGTCATATTACCAGGTAAGTCTCAAGGAGCTAAGGTCGAGAATTCTACACAAACCGGCCACTACCTTAAGGGTCAAACCCCTCCTTACCGGGTAAGTCTCGAAAAAGGTAAGTTTTAGGCAACGATCCTAGCACACTCAATCCAATAGCGGCTTTTTTGGCTCACTACTACCTAGAGTTCATCATCTTATATATCTAAGAGCGAAAATCACCGGGTAAGTCTCATTCCTCAATTAGGTTGCTAGCAAAGGTCCCTAAGCTAGATTAGGCTCAACAAACACTAGGATTTCAACACATCTACATCCTAACATCAAGATTCATCAATAATAGAACAACAACACATACACCTCGGGTGGATCATACACATCTCGGCCGAAACGGGATGAAGAACAAGCCGAGATCATGAACTGAGTTAGGTTTTCGAACACAAATCCATCATAAGCTAACATGCAAGTCCATACAATCATAGTCCAAAGCATAACAATCGTTCCTTCACCCTAGAAACATCTACTCAGCCAATAACATACATATTTAGATCAAACTTCATCATAAAGGCATGCTTGCAACTCATGACTAGAAAATGAAGGTAAGACCAAAGAAAAGACATTACCAAGCTGAAATAGAGGTTACCATAATCTTACAAAGGCTCCAAGAGTAGCTCCAAGATGTCAACAAGAAAACTTCACTCAAATCTACTCAAATCCACTCAAATCTCAATATAAAACTAAAATCTACACTAATTTCTTCCAAGAACACCCACAAGGGTGCTTATAAGAGAGCTACAATCCAAGAGAGTGTTGGAGAAGAGAGCTAGAGAAGAGGGGAGAGAGAGAGAGAGAGACCAAAAACAGTCTGCAACACCACATAAGTACTCCACCAAAGCAAGGGTCGGACCAAGAGAAGTGGTGCCACATGTCGTGGGTGGTCCTGAGAGGAATCTCGGTTGGTCCAGGAGGCATCTCGGCCGAGATGGCTGAGCCATGGACCGAGATGACTCTAATTCAGCACCTAAACCCATGTGATCAAGTGTTAGTCCAAGCCTTGCACCAACTAAGAACCTTGCCTTCTTCTTTCCTCCAAGCATGAGTCATTTGGAACCATGAATCCGGACCATCATGAGGCTCGAACCTCAAATACATCAAATAACGTCTCAAAGGTCCCCAAAATACCTACAAAACCGACAAAAACTCGTGTAGACTTCTATTCCGACAATATGTCTTAATTAAGCACAAACGTCACGAATTAGTGCGGAAACATGCATGAATGAAAGGAAAAACTATCTAAAAGAGTGCCTAAACTAGTGTCATAAATCATCACATCATCATTAGTTTATACATATTCCATCAATAATTTTAATAAGGAAAAATAAAATTTAAAGGGTAATTTATTTTTATTAAAAAAATTAAATTATTTTATAAACTAAATAAAAAATATGTTTATTTTGTTTTTTATTTGATTTATAAACAATATGTTTTTTTTTTACTTTATAAAAAGTAAAAATTAGCGTTTAATCGTGTAATTTGGGTTATAGCATATGAAAATATTTTGTAAAAAAGCAAAAGAGTTTTAAGTTATTTTGTTTTGTTTACTTTGTAAACTTAAAAAATGGATAAGAAGAGGAATGTTTCAAAAGTTAGAGGTGTAAGAGCCTTAGTTGCTGAGTTGTAGAGAGTGAGTGCTGAGGGCACAGATTGTGCCTGATCCGCCCCTGCGGTCTGTCTGGACCGCACCTGCACCTCCACCTCCCTAAGCCGCCCCTGCGGGTTAGGGTGTGCTGCAGCCGTTTTTGTTGACTCTTAACCCGTGCTTTACCCCTTTCCTTCCTTTATAAGCTTCATTCTCTCTCTCTCTTGATGAGGGTTACCTCATTTACAGCTTCATCTTCTCCCCCACATTCATCTTCTTCTCCTTCCTTCTTTGGATCTCTTTCTTGTTCTTCTTTGATCCTTGTTGAGTTTGTGAGAGTTTTTGTGTGGATTTTCTTGTGGATGTTGATGATGATACTTGATGATGCTATTGTGATTGTGATTGAGTCATCCTTGAGGTTTTGGTGAGGTTCTTTCTCTGTAGGTTCAGCTTCGTGAGTTCCTCTTCCATCTCTTCTTATCTTGCTTCTTTCCTTCTTTTCTTCATCCCTAGCTTAGGTTCCACAAGTTTGATCTTGTGGCAGCCTTAATAGGCTTCAATTGATGTATATATGAATGTATATGTATGTACTTGGTTGCTAGCTGAAGAAGGTTTGAAGAGAATTGAGTGAAGAAACAAAGAGAAGCCGGAAATGTGCCTTCTGCACAACCATCCGCCCCAACGCCGGCCAACAGCCGCCCCAGCGTCGGCCAACAGCCGCCCCTGCGCCACCTTCCAGCCGCCTCTACGGCCACCTTCACCAGCTTGGCTTTACTCTTGGTTATGCAGGTGTGTCTTGCTTCTAGGCTTGTTTATGGATGACATTGCCTCTTCCTTTCCTAGTGTGAGTGTGTAGTACCATGCTAGGTATAGATGAGAGTATATGATGAAGTTATGATCATGTTATGCCTTATACGGATTTTGAGGATTTGTGAGTTGTGAGGCTTAGGTTGAGGATGATCCTATGGATCCCTTGGGTCTAGGTGTGACCCCTTTGATTGATAGGAGATTGATACATCTCTATGCCTTGTTATTAGGCAGTGCCCCTCTCAGGATTGGAGGTTGATCGTGGTTGAGTTTTGTACGAGGTTGAGGTAAATTTGTAGGACTTACTTAGCTACCATCCTTATATTGGGTGTTTGCATGAGTGGTGTGTGTGTTATATGCTTAATATGATAGCATGCGATGTCGATTATTATCGAGCTATGATTTATTGATAGCCCCGTATGCGTGGCAGTAATAATCCTTCCCTTCATCTTGTAAGGGGTTTGGGGGTTCTCTGTGTCCATGTCATCTGGTATACAGGAAGGGCGCAATCCATTCCCATAGGGTACACGGGTTGTGTGACCGACACTACTTCCAGATGGACGTCAGGCCTAAAGGCGGGGATGTATTGGTCCTCGTGTCACATAGTTTCATCTATCTATATATATACAATTTGAGTGAAAGACTATGATATAAAGATGATAAAATGGGAAATGTGTAATAACATGTTGACGTCTTTATCTTTCATGACTTGTGCTTGTGCTTATGCATTAACTTATATATGTGTGGTTAGATAATGGTTTCATACCATGTTGTAGATGCCTTACAGGATAGGCGAACTGCTGAGTGATCTGACAGGGTGGTAGGCCAAGGACTCTTGTACATAGGATGGTTATAGTTGTGGAGTTGTTTATGTTTCCTTCCTGCGTGAGGATGATGTTTTGTTGACCTCTTGTGTGAGGATGTTACCTTATACTCGGCTATGTTTTTGTATACCTTTTGGTTGTACAATTTTATATACAGTTTTATGTATTTGTTTTATATCTGTCAATGCCATGTTGTAAGATCCAGCAAACTTGTTGTCAAACTAGGATCAGGATCCACTGTGAGATCCTAGCCCAATGTGGCATCCCGAGTCCCGCGGATTTGGGGTGTTACAGAGTTGGTATCAGAGCCTTAGGTTGACAACAATGGCACTTGCTACTTGCAATGAGGTTTGATAGGTAAAATAAATAGAACCCAAAAGGGGTCTGACATTTTCAAAAGCTTTTGGTTTTAAAAGCTGTGGTTTTGGGATAGAATGTACGAGAAGTCATCACCTTTGCCATGGTTCTCTGCAGCTTAGATAAGTATATATATATATATGTGTGTGTGTGTGTGTGTGTGTGTGTGTATAATAGACTATGTGTATGTGTGTTACATATATATACATATCTATACATATGGCCTATATAGAGCCTTATAAGTTAGGTGTGCATACCCCGCAAATGGCTCGGACTAGAGCAACGTCTGTTGTAGGCCGGGGTAGAGGTAGACCACCCCTTCCTCTGGGCGTGGTAGGTCAGGGACCAGTTCCCGCTGCTGATCCACCAGTGGTGGAGGAGGTTCATGAGGAGATCACCGAGAGTGTCGTCCCAAAGACGAGGAGTGGTGGATCTTGGAGACAACATTCACACCGAGTCCAGTCAGATGACTCGGATCGTGTCTCCATGAGGGGGGCAGAGTTTCGTGACTACATCAAACGTGTTGAGGAGACTGCCAGAGCGGGTAGACAGGCCCGAAATCTACCAGTGCATGAGGGATCTTCTGAGATGTCTCAAGGAGCCACTCAGGTGCTAGTTATGCCGGCACATACTACTGAGACGGTTCGAGCTCCAAAGGAGTCTAGAGGGCCTCGAGCAAATACCTGGTTTAAGGCATTCCATCAGGTGGGCGTACAACCTTTCTCTGGGAAGGTGGGATTGGAGACGGAGGTTTGGATAGGACATGTGGACTCAGCTTTAGAGTCTATCAGATGTCTTGAGGAAAGACGGATAGAGCTGGTTCAGTCTCTATTCCGTGACCTTGCTCATCAGTGGTGGAGGACCGTACAAGCCCGAGCCACCAGCTATGATCGCATGAGGAGTATGATCAGAGAGTAGTTCTGCCCTGCCTCACTGAGGAGGGAGAAGTTGCATGATTTTGTGGAGGTAGGCTTCGAGGATGTGCCGATTGCAGATGCCATCAGCCACTTCCGGACAGAGTTGGCTTTGCTAGGTCCAGTTACACCTTCTGAGGACCAGCATGTGTACCTGTTCTCCCGCCGGCTGAGGGAGAGTACACGTTCATATATGGCGGGATTTCATTACGATTCGTTGGCCGATTACCAGGACCAGGCTTCTGCTTATGAGAGACAGAGCCAGTCAGAGGAAGGCTTCTCAAACAAGACGGTTTAAGAAGAGGCATCGCACTGTGCAGACTAGTGGTGTTGGAGGAACATCTAGTTCTAGGCGGGGCCAGAGACGTCAAGGTTACCCCTCATCTACGTTGACTGTAGAGAAGGGAGGACAATGTTACACCTGTGGTGATCCCAGACATTTGTGGACAGAGTGTACGGGGCCACTAGTGACGTGCTATACCTGCGGTAGACCAGACCACAGAACTGCCTTTTATAGACAGAGTGGAGTTGCATCACATCAGGGTTCTTCCCATGCCAGTGTGGTAGGAGGTGGTCAAAGGACACCTCAACAGCAAACACAAGGACATCAAAGAGTCCTAGATCGTCCTTCTACTCAGGGGTCTGCTCCCGGGCCGAGTAGAGGTAGAGGTCGTGGTGGGAGTACCACTGACACCAGAGGATCTCAGGGTAGAGTCTTTGAGCTGAGGAGTGCAGAGGAGCCGCTTGCACCGGCTGCTATAGGTACCATTCTGCTTCATGGTTTACCTGTTAGAGTTTTGTTTGATATGGGTGCTACGCATTCCTTTATTTCTGATGTATGTGTTGAGCGCTTGAGTTTAGCTACTATGGAGGGGATACCCTTTACTATAGGGTTACCTGATGGTAGTAGGATCAGAGGTACCCGTGAGATACGTAGTTGTCCTCTTCGTTTTTGACTCGTGTGTTGCTTGTGGACTTCTTTGTCATGCCATTGATGCATGAGGAGGTCATTTTAGGTATGGACTGGATGCGTAGACACCGTGCGGTATTAGATATTGGTAGGAGGACTATTATAGTCTCTACCGAGGTAGGTCAGATAGAGGTCTTCCGAGGTTGGGACCTTGGGAAGACGGGTTCTGTCATTAGTGTCGTACGAGTGGTGAGGCTGATAGCACAGGGATGTGACGCCTTCTGGCGTTATGCCATGAAGGATGGATAGAGTCCAGCATTGGAGGATATTCTAGTGGTCTGTGAGTTTGCAAACGTGTTTGCTGAGCCGTCTAGCTTGCCGCCTCAAAGGAGTGTGGACTTTAGTATTAAGTTAGAGCCTAATACGAGGCCCATCTCGAAGGCCCCATATCGTATGACGCATGTCGAGATGTTAGAGTTGAAGAAGCAACTTGAGGAGTTGGCTGAGAAGGGCTTTATCCGCCCTAGCGTATCCCCCTAGGGAGCACCTGTCCTCTTCGTGTGGAAGAAGGACGGATCGTTGAGACTGTGTGTTGACTACAAAGAGCTGAACAAGGTGACCATCAAGAACAAGTATCCACTACCTCGTATTGATGATCTGCTTGATCAGCTTCAGGGAGCGACAGTTTTCTCCCGGATCGACTTACGCTCAGGATATCACAGTTGAGGGTGAGAGAGCAGGATGCACACATGACAACATTTCGTACCCGTTATGGACACTACGAATTTGTAGTGATGCCATTTGGGCTTACGACAGCCCCAACAGTCTTCATGGAGTTGATGAACAACATCTTCATCGACTTCCTTGATCAGTTTGTGGTGGTCTTGATGACATTCTGGTGTACTCTGGTATCATATAGGAGCATGGCGGTCATCTGAGGACGGTTTTATAGATTTTGATGGATAGAGAGTTGTATGCCAAGCTCTCTAAGTACGAGTTCTGGATGCCAGAGATAGCGTTCCTAAGCCATATAGTCTCCGCCAGTGGGGTCATGGTTGATCCGGCGAAGATCGAGTCTGTTGTTGCATGGACGACACCGATGAACATCAAGAAAGTGTGTAGCTTTCTTGGCCTAGCCGGTTACTACCGACGCTTCATGGAGGGATTTTCTGTGATTGCCCGTCGATTGACGAGTTTGCTGAGGAAGACTACCAGATATGTGTGGTCTGATCAGTGTGCCCGGAGCTTTGAGGAGTTGAAGAGGTGTTTGACTTATACTCCTGTCTTAGCACAGCCAGAGGTTTATGATGATTTTGGGGTTTACAATGATGCATCTAAACTAGGCTTGGGATGTGTATTGATAGAGAGTGACAGAGTGATTACATATGCGTCTCGAAAATTAAAGACGTATGAGGAGAACTACCGACTCATGATCTAGAGTTAGCAGCGGTAGTTCATGCACTAAAGATCTGGAGACATTACCTGTATGGTGATATTTTTCAGATCTTCACAAACCATAAGACTTTGAAGTACATTTTTACGCAGCGGAAGTTGAATAACCGCCAATGTCGATGGCTTGAGTTGATCAAGGATTTTGACCTTGAGATTCCGTATCATCCAGGGAAGGCGAACGTTGTCGCCGACGCCCTGAGCAGGAAGACGCCTTGAGAGAAGGCGATTGCGAGACTGACAATCCAACCTCAATTTCAGAGAGATCTAGCTTGGCTAGAGTTGGACATCCAGTTTCCTGATGAGGATGCCCAATTGTATGCTTTAGAGGTTCTACTTGTTTTGTTGGATGAGATCTAACAAAAGGGTACCTGCCCAACCTTGATGAGGTCTAGAGAGAGGATGCCTCGTGGAGAGGCACCACAGTTCTCCATTAAGACAGATGGAGTGATGAGGCGCCATGACCGCATCTGTGTACCTGTTGATGTTGAGTTGAGACAGTGGATCTTACAAGAGGCTCATTGTACACCTTACTCAGTACATCCGGGTACGAGTAAGATGTACCATGATGTGAGACGCTCATATTGGTAGGGAGGGCTGAAGCCCGATGTAGCCAGATTTGTGGCACAGTGTGCGACCTGTCAATCGATCAAGATAGAGCATTGCAGAACTGGAGGGGAGCTTCATCCAGTTCCAATGCCGCAGTGGAAGTGGGAGGATGTCTTCATGGACTTTGTGACCGGATTAAGGCCTAGTAGGAGTTTTGATGTTATCTGGGTTATTGTAGACAGACTGACGAAGACGGCACGCTTCATCCCTATGAAAGAGGCGTGGCCAGTGAGTAGATTGGCTGAGGAGTACACTAGACAAATAGTGAGACTCCATGGTGTACCGAGGATGATCGTCTCTGATTGAGATGGACGATTTACCTCGAGATTTTGGCAGTAGATTCAGACTGCTTTGGGGACGATTCTACACTTCACGGCTGCGTTTCACCCCCAAATACATGGTCAGTCAAAGAGGACCATCCAGACCCTGTAGGACATGCTGCTAGCTTGTGTGTTGGATTGGGGACAAGGATGGTCTGATTACCCATTAGTTGAGTTCTCCTACAACAACAGTTGGCATGCATCTATTGGGATGACTCCTTATGAGGCATTGTATGGACGTAGGTGTCGTACACCTTTATGTTGGGATGAGCCTAGTAGTATCAGTGGGATAGCGCCAGGGCAGATTCAGGATGATATGGCTCGAGTAACACAGATTAGAGAGAGGATGTTGGCTACACATTGTCGCCATAAGTCGTATGCACACAGGAGGCGTCAACCTCTAGAGTTCAGAGTTGGAGCTCATGTCTAGCTGAGAGTATCTCCGACGCGAGGCGTCAGACTCTTTGGCATAAAGGGGAAGCTGAGTCCCCGATATGTCGGTCCTTTTGAGATACTTGATAGAGTTGGGAGGGCAACCTATAGATTAACTTTGCCTCCGAGGTTAGAGGGTGTACATCCTGTGTTTCATGTGTCTCAGTTGAGGGAGTATATACCATATCCGAGACATATTGTGAGTTATGATGATTTAGTGGTCAAGCCGGACCACACCTTTGTTGAGCATCCGATTGCAGTCTTAGAGCGAGGTATGAGACACCTGCGTTCGAAGGACATTTCCATGTTGAGAATATAGTGGTCGAGATGAGGACCTGGTGAGGCTACATGGGAGACTGATGATAGTATCCAAAGGAACTGTCCAGAGTTTTATGCCGAGATAGATGCACCTGTAGGATCACCGCGTAGATCTTAGTGCTATCTTGGTGAGTATGTGATTATGTGTTTATCTGCTTACATGCCTTGATGTGTTTATTCCATGCTAGCTATGATGTGGTGTATGATCTTATTAGATCTTGATGTGCTAGCATGATGTATGATGTATGATTATAGCTGGAGACGGTTCTTTCCTCCATGCTATTTGAGTGTGATTATGATTTAGCTGGAGATGGTTCTTTCCTCCACGCTACCTTGATGGACATAGTCCCGTTGGAGATGTTTCTCCTCTATGATTTACGTATGAGTATGATTTGGCTGGAGATGTGTTTCCTCTATGCGTTGTGATATGGTATGGCGAGAGATGTGATTCCTCTACGCCTTTGGGTAGCGTTATGGCCCTGCTTTTTGGAGTTAATGATTCCTCCATGTTTGTGTTTTGAGGTTATAGATTGATATAGGGGGTGATCTATTGAACGGAGATGTGATACCTCCAATAAAGAGAGTTATACCTCGGCTTATGCTCCGAGAGGATTTAGGATTTTGCAAGTTTCGGGACGAAACTTTTTTTTAGGGGGGGGGTGAGATGTAAGAGCCTTAGTTGCTGAGTTGTAGAGAGTGAGTGCCGAGGGTACAAATTGTGCCTGATCCGCCCCTGCGGGAGCCAGAGGCCGCCCCTGCGGTTTGTCTGGGCCACACCTACGCCTCCTTGAGCCGCCCCTGCGGATTAGGGTGTGCTGTAGCTGTCTTTGTTGACTCTTGACCCGTGTTTTACCTCTTATCTTCCTTTATAAGCTTCCTTCTCTCTCTCTCTCTCTCTCTCTCCTGATGAGGGTTATCTCATTTACAGCTTCATCTTCTCCCTCACGTTCATCTTCTTCTCCTTCCTTTCTTGGATCTCTTTCTTGTTCTTCTTTGATCCTTGTTGAGTTTGTGAGAGTTTTTGTGTGGCTTTGCTTGTGGATGTTAATGATGATACTTGATGATGCTGATGTGCTTGTGATTGAGTTAGCCTTGAGGTTTTGGTGAGGTTCTTTCCTCTATTTAGGTTCAGCTTGGTGAGTTCCTCTCCCATCTCTTCTTATCTTGCTTCTTTCCTTCTTTTCTTCATCCCTAGCTTAGGTTCCACAAGTTTGATCTTGTGGCAGCCTTCGTAGGCTTCAATTGATGTATATATATATGTATATGTATGTACTTGATTGCTAGCTGAAGAAGGTTTGAAAAGAATTGAGTGAAGAAGCAAAGAGAAGCCGGAAGTGTGCCTTCTGCACAACCAACCGCCCCAGCGCCGGCCAACGGCCGCCCCAACGCCACCTTCCAGCCGCCCATGTGGCCATCTACACCAGCTTGGCTTTGCTCTTGGTTCTGCAGGTGTGTCTTGCTTCTAGGCTTGCCTATGGATGGCATTGCCTCTTCATTTCCTAGTGTGAGTGTGTAGTACCATGCTAGGTATAGATGAGAGTATATGATGATGTTATGATCATGTTATGCCTTATACGGCTTTTGAGGATTTGTGAGTTGTGAGGCTTAGGTTGAGGATGATCCTATGGATCCCTTGGGTCTAGGTGTGACCCCTTTGATTGATAGGAGATTGATACATCTCTATGCCTTGTTATTAGGCAGTGTCCCTCTCAGGATTGGAGGTTGATCGTGGTTGAGTTTTGTACGAGGTTGAGGTAAGTCCGTAGGATTTACTTAGCTACCATCCTTATATTGGGTATTTGCATGAATGGTGTGTGTGTTATATGCTTAATATGGTAGCATGTGATGTCGATTATTACCGACCTTTGTTTTATTGATAACCCCGTATGTGTGACAGTGATAACCCTTCCCTTTATCTTGTAAGGTACCGGGGGGTTCTCTGTGTCCATGCCATCCGGTATACAAGAAGGGTGCAATCTACTTCCATAGGGTACATTGGTTGTGTGACCGACACTACTTCCAGATGAACGTCAGGCCCAAAGGCGGGGATGTATCGATCCTAGTGTCACATAGTTTTATCTATCTATATATATACGATTTGAGTGAAAGGATATGATATAAAGATGATAAAATGGGTAAATGTGTGATAGCATGCTAATGTGTTTATCTTTCATGACTTGTGCTTGTGCTTATGCATTACCTTATATATGTATGGTTAGCTAATGGTTTCATACCATGTTATAGATGCCTTATAGGATAGGCGAGCTGCTGAGTGATCTGGCAGGGTGACAAGCCGAGGACTCTCGTACATAGGATGGTTATGGTTGTGGAGTTGTTTATGTTTTCCTCTTGCGCGAGGATGATGTTTTGTTAACCTCCCGTGTGAGGATGTTACCTTATACTCGGCTATATTTTTGTATACCTTTTGGTTGTACAGTTTCATACAGTTTTAAGTATTTGTTTTATATCTGTCAGTGTCATGTTGTAAGGTCCAGTGAACTTGTTGTTAGGTTAGAGTCAAGATCCATTGTGAGATCCTAGCCCAATGTGGCATCCCGAGTCCCGCGGATTTGGGGTGTAACAAGAGGGCACAAGAGAAATTTGGAATATTTATGGATACCAAGAGGAAAAAGTAACACATCAAGAGTATCAAGAGGAAATTCTCAATATTAAAATTAAATTAAATTTTAAAATTATAGCTCTAGACATTCTAAAGGTATCATCTTATATTTTTAGAATTATTTTTATTTTTTATTTGGAGGCTTTTTAGGCTATAAAAACCTCCTTAGGTTCAACTTTTCTAGGTAGATTTTTCAGCCAAATAATTTGTGAGATACTAGAATCTTCATGTAACACCCCGAATTCTCAGAACTCGGAACGTTACTGGTTAGGATCTCACAATAGGTCCCGACCTCAGTTTGACAACAATATTACTAGGATCTTGCAACAAGACACAAATAAGGAAAAACCGAAATTCATGAAATAGTATTTTTTAAGGTAAAGAATGCAACACGGTCTAACAGCCTAAAGTACTTAAATAAGGGAAAAACGAACAACTATCTTAACAAAAGAAAGAACGACAAACACAACCCCAACCCCCACTCTAATGAGTACGGAGACCCGGCTGACCACTACTTCCGGATCACTCAGCTGCTGGTCTAACTTGCGGTAAATCTAAAAACACAACAACAGAAACCATTAGCTAGTTATCTAAATATTAGAAGAATAATAATAGCACACACACACACATATAAGAATAAACACCCATCATGCGTTCAAACAAGTCCATTTATTATCTTAAGTTAAGTTACTCATTCACTCTAATGATACTTAGTTTGTGACACGAGGGATTCCCAAACCTCGCCTCCTCCCCCGTGTAACCATCAGGAATGGATCCGATGCATCTCACCTTGTACCTGTCTGGTCTGGGTATCGAGAACCTCCCAGTCTCCTGTCAGAGTTGGGCAGTGATGTCACGACCCGTTATACATACACTTGGGCCTTAAATATAATAATAACGGTCGTCCTAGCAAGTTATTATTATTAAAAACATGCACATAGCACACACAACCACTATCACTCAACTAATATTCAGAAACTGGCTAAGTAAGTCGCAAGGACTTACCTGAGTCAAATCGCACTCTAACAAGTCTCAAAACGGTCTGTACTCGTGGTAACTCAAACGCCTGTCAATTAAGGCATGTAGATCAAAATCAAATCTAGATGTCCAACATCATGCGAAGGAATTACGGAAAAAGCTCTCTTACGGTAAAAGACCATTTTACCCTTAGTGTCGTAAATTCTCGAAGTTTATTCTCGAATTCTACTAATTCCTTTCATATCTTGTTTTCCATAATTTATGTCTCTCGGATAGCTACTTATAGGTTATAAGGTCAAAACTCGAGACAACTCGAAGAAGGACAACACTTCTCTCCGGTTACTAATTACGCTACTACATATATAATACCGTCAAACATGTTTTTAACCTTTCTCCTCAACTCACTTATATCTACATGATTTCATAATTCCCAACTCGTACTTATATATTAACTCATATATTTATATACACTATATTTATGCTTATAAATATATTCTTATATAAAAATTTACATACCTATCAATCATAGGGCAAGAGTCTCTCAAGAAAACAACCATAATTTCCATATAACCTCTAAGGCTGTACTAGAAGCCAAAAACTATACTTAGTCAATTATTTTCCTGATTAAAAACAGCTCAAGTGCTCTACTTTGGGACTCTATAAAACTTAATCCGACCGTTAACTTCTTCTCAAATTTTAATACATTAAACTATAAATATTCGTCTACGACATATCAAAATTTCAACGGTGGATTCTCGATTTAAACCCTAGAAAATACATCATGAAGTCAGCAGGTCGGAATTCCAACAAGAGATGTGCAGAAGGTCTTAGGTTCGATTCTCTCTAACAACAGGTGCTCTTATTTATCATACTTAGAGGTCTCCACTTCGAGTATCATGGACTACAAATTGTACAAGTATCCCTCACCCCTTCATCTCTCAATTTAATCCTCTACTGCACTATAGTTTGGGCTCGAGCTACACTATCGGTACGTATCAGTTGCAACAGGAGAAGGTTCAGTGCTTACCGCAACGGTGTTTCCTGGATCGAAGCGGAACGGTGCTGGTGTGCTACGCCAATCGGGTGCCAGGAGGTTGGGTTAGTCACGACTTCCGACGGAGACGGGTGCAGCGATGGTTGGTTGGTGCTCGGAAGGACCTCTCCGCCCGCCTGGTTCGTGTGTCTGCAGCCTCGATGTAACTCGACCTCGTTGGGGTCTGTATTTGCGGGGTTAGCAACGGCGGTGCAGAAGGGCAGGAGGTTCGACAGGAGAGGAAGACTTACCAGTGTAACGGTCCCGGCGAGACGAGGTGGCTCCTGCGGCTGCACTGGCTTCGGCGTCGGGGAAGACGGTGGTCCGGTTGCAACCTCAGCGTGGCTCGGTGATGCGCGTTGCTGCTGCTGTGTCGACGGTGTCACTGGTGGTAGATCGTTCAGCAGGTGAAAGCGAGAAGTTACGCAGAAGAGAGAGAGACGGTCAAGAGGAGTGGTTAGAGGGGTAAATAGGTTAGGCTTAGGGTTAAGAGGAGATTAGGGTAAATTAGAGAAATGGGCTGGCTGATAGGATGTTTGGGCTTGATAGTGGGTCAACCGGCCTGCTCTCCCATTAGAACGAGGATACGAACTCGTTACTCGCCCCGGATTTCTGGTTAGGTGCGGGAATTTATATAATACGGAATTATATTCCGTATTATATAAATTATTATTATTTTATTTTAAGGTGCGTAAATTATTTCCCGTTACAAAGTTTCATCATTTTATGTGACTTAAGGTCACATAAAATGATAGAACTTAAAACTCGTTTTAATTATTTATTTAATCATTTATTTAAGATTGACGTATCGGAACTCGGTTAAATTCAGGTTTAACGGGATTTAAAAATTCTTGGTTATTACACTTCATTCACAAAGGTATCATTTTATTCATTCCAATTCAATAAAAAAGAGGGCCTTCGATTGAATCGTTGTGAGTCCTTGCTAGATTGTTCTTGTTTGTTAATCTCCTTAGAGATTGATGCTCCTAGTTGATTCTAGTTCCTCCTTGTGTTTGTTCCGATGTAAAGACTTATGTAAGGTTGAAGAAGGAAGGGGGCAAGGTAATTCATTGTGTGGATTTTGATCCAATTGATCAAGATTTTAACAAGTATATCTTGATTCTTCTTATCCTATATTTCCATCAATTTTATCCCTTTTATATTCATATCTTATCTCGCCATCATCATTCCATATCTCGCCATTCATCTATATTTGTTCTTTCGGAATCTCGCTTCTAATCTTATTGAACTCAGTCGAGATTTCAGGTCGAGATTTCAAGTTTTAAGCTTTTGTGGAATCTAATCTAGATCCGGCAATTGCGGCATCAATCCCGCATCACACATGATATGGATATTGAGTATATTTAAGATGATTTGGTCTATAACCACGACATATAATTTCCCTATTATTATTATTATTATTATTATTATTATTATTATTAGATGATTTTGTCTATTGCCACAAGATGCTTGCTGTTGTTGCTAAATGACAGACAACCATAACCGTTAGTGCAGGATTTTTGTAGTAGTATTACATTGTTGAAACCAAGTATTGTATCCATAAGAGCTTGGATGATCGGTCAACATTTAAGCAACAAAATTGTTTAAGGTAAAGATAAAAAGATGGAATAACATGAATAATGATCAATTAAAGTAAATAGAATGCAAATGGTGTAAAAATGTGGAAGGATAGATCTAGGATTGAAAGTTAGGCTTACTAATCTAGATTGGCTACCTTAACTTAATGTAGGTAATCAATAATGTAAGATAATTGGACATTGTTTTGGTGACCCTGAGGTGGGTTACCCTTTTACCCACTAACTAAAAGTATCAATTGTTTAAGAGATGTTGTAAAAGTGGGAGAAATGAGTATTAATTAGAGGATTCATTTATTTTTTTATCGAAATTAAAATTAGATATGGATGATGGGCTTTCAATTATATATGGGCCTAATACAACTAATCTTATCTTATTTATATACATTAAGGGAGAAGCGTCACGTGTCCTCTTGACAATTAACCTCAGCCTATTTTTTTTATATTAAATTTGGTAATTTAGATTAGATTTTTAAAATCCAAAATAACTAGAAAAATTTTATTCAATTAAAACGTTCCAATTTTCCATTTAAACCTATTTTTTTAGGGCTAATTTGGTTTCTAGGCTTTTTTAAGTTTATGAAATAGTAAGTAGGCTTTTTTCATTTCTTATTAGGTTAATGTACCCCTGTATCTTTTTTACCGTTCTTCTCTCCAGCCCCTCTTCACCTCCCTTGCTCCTCACATTCTTCTTTTGTCACGTAAATCAACCCCTCTTCACCTCCCTTGCTTCAACCCTCTTCTACATCTCTGATATCTCTTGCTTCAACCTCTCGTCTCCATCGCCGATCGATCTCTCCCACCCTCGACATCCACCCAGCACTCGTCTCCTCTCCATCTGTAGCCTCAGGAACCGCTGGAACCGGGAGAACCACCGAGCAGCCTGTTTGTACATTCTCGAGCCCACTTTGTCAAGCCGTCGGAGCCGACAACCACCGGAGTTAGATGTAGCCACCGGAGTTAGAGATCCAGATCTAGATCTACCTAGATCTAGATCCAGATCTAGATCTGATATTGTGCATAAGACAACATAGAAGCTCTGCTTCTCTGAGTTGAACATTGTATAGTTTCGCTCTCAATTCCACCAAAGAAGGTTTTCCCTCTCTATGCCTTTTTTGACATCAATTGCAGTTGGAAATATTCTATTTTTAGCATTTCAGTCGATTGCAGGTGAAAACAAGGCAGCACCTGCTCTAAATCACCCCATCTCCGAAAGGCAAAGCAGGAGTGTAAATGTAGGGGCTTCAATAGCTTATGTTTTATAGGTTGTGGAAGTTTCAAGTGATTCTGTTATAATTGCCGATGGAGGGGCTTCAGTAGCTTATCAATATTTTGAAAATGTGAGGAACTTCCTCCTAGCCCTGCAGGAAATGGGGATTCCAACTTTTGATGCCTCAGATTTTGAAAAGGTTAGCTGCTAGTTCTATCTTGGTTCACTTTGATATAACTTGATGTGGGTCAAATTTAGTTTAAACTTTAAAAATGCTTAGCATTATGAAAGAATTAAGTTTTGTTAATTATCGTCTTGTATGATTGTGGATGACTTGAATTGTCAGGGTGGAAACACTTCAAGGATAGTGAATTGTGTTTTGGCATTAAAATCATATGCTGAGTGAAAACAAGGAGGGAGTTTTGGACCATGGAAACACAATGCAAATGGGAAAGCATCAAACACAGCAAAGCCTATTACCGCAAAAATGAACTATGAATCCATCACAAGCTTAATATCAAGAAGCTCTTCTTTCAGTGAGAAATCTTTGGATAATCTAGTTGAGTGGTTAACTCATGTTCATTCCTGTATCTGAGATTCATGAGAGCATTCCCCGGTGTTGGCTTATCAACCAACACAGTGATACAAAGCCTCACAAGGATAGCCAAGTATGGTGCTTCCTCTTATCCTAGGGTTTTGTTAATTTTTTTGACGTTTTTGGCATATCTTTGAGCCATGATGTGTATAATGACTTTATTATAATTGCTTAGGTACATTATTGGTATGGTTTGGTAATGTTGGGGAAAGTATGAATTGGAGCAATCCATAAGAATTGAGATTTGTTTAAAGATCCTTCGGTATTGTTTTGCTTATGTTGCTGGTGGAAGTGTTTAAGTTGGGTAATTGGTGTTGTTTTGATTATATTGCTGGAAGTGTATAAGTTGGGTAATTAAGTTACGACCTTTATATTAATACTGGTATGAATGTTCTGGTATGAATTGTCATACCAGAAAACTCATACCAGAAAATTCTAGTATGAGTTTTCTATTACGACAATTCATACCAGAAATTCTGGTATGAATTTTTGGTATGAATTGTCATACCAGAAAACTCATACCAGAAAACTCATACCAGAATTTTATGGTATGAAAAAATTCTGGTATGAAAAATTCTAGTATGAAAATATTCTGGCATGAAAAAATTCTGGTATGTGAAAAATTCTGGTACGAGAAATTCATTCCAGAAAATTAAAAAAAAAAAGTAATTAAAACTTACATTTGCGTAACAAATAACAAACTTTTTTTTTAAATGGAGGGGTTAATTATTTTTACCTACCATTAAATGAAAGTGGTAAAAAATTTTGGGGTACATTTACTAAATCATATTCTCAAAAAAGCCTAGTATATCAAATTCTCCCATTTTTTTATAATTTCAAATAGCAACCAAATCTTTAAAAAAGATATTCAACTTAAAACTTTACCCCCAAAATTAGAAAATAATTAAAAATATTTTATGGTATTTAAAAGGGCTAATTTGAAAACTAGGCCTTTTTGAGTTATGGTTATAGTAACTAGGCTTTTTTGTTTTTTAAGTAAGTAAATGTACCCCAAATTTTTTTTACCGTGAACCCTAATATTTCCTCTCATCCCTCAGTCGTCTTTCTTTCTTTCTTACAATCTCCTTCACTCTCTTCCCTCACCTCTCTCTCTGGTATGAGTTTTCTACCATCAAATCCCAGATCTAGTCACCCCATCGGCCAGCCGTCGCTGCCCGTGCCGTCGTTGCGTTAACTTCAGGCCAGAGGAGGTATGTCCGCCGCTATTGTCGTCGCGCCACCAAGGAGAAGTTGAGGTCCTCCCGCCTTCCTCGCATAGATGCCACGCCGCCTCGCCGGTCTAGCCGCCGAGATCTGTTATGGATCTAGGGTTTGATGTAACAACGTTTCTGGATCTTGAAGATGCCGCCATTGCCACACTGGTGTAGTCTCTTTTGGCCGCCGTCCACCACTAATTCCATCGCCAAATTCGCCGCCTAGGTCCGCCGGTCCGCCGTTCTTCCCGCTTCGATTCGCCCGTTACCTCGCCTGAATACTGCCACGCAAACTTCACGAAGTACTTCACTGCCGTCTTCTGGACGGATGAGCGATTCCACCACTAATCTAGTTTCTTGAGTGTCATTGTTAATGATCTACTTAAACAACTTATCTTCCTTGCCTAGTAAACTGTGAAGATCCTAATTGCTTCATTTCTGTACTTATTTTGAAGACAAGTAAATTTGGTTGGAAGAAGTAGGTAATGTTGGTGAAAGTGAAACCATGATAAGTAATCAATCAGATTGGGTTACTTTGTTAATCTTCAGTTTGAGAGAGTGCTGCAAAAATATTGCATCAAAGTCAAAGGGGAGTGTCTTATTACATGTTCCATTTTGCTATACAAAAATATGCTAGCCTATCACCAGTACATATGAATCATATGATAGATTTGTAAGATTCTGTCTCCTTTTATCACATCGCAGTTTTAATTGCTGTTGTTATCTTGTGTTAAGACTTTAGAGATTGTCTTATGTTGCAGGGGTTTCATCAGATCATTTATCCAAGGATTTCTACCTGGGCTGGCTTTGAAGCTTTTCCTGATTTTCCTGCCATCCATTCTAATGATGATGGCAAAGGTTGAAGGCTTTATATCTCTGTCATCTTTGGAAAGGAGAGCAGCATCAAGATATTATCTTTTCAACTTTGTTAACACATTCCTTGGTAGTATAATTGCTGGAACTGCATTTCAGCAACTAGATGCTTTCATGAATAAATCGGCTAATGAGTAAGTTGAAGTACCCACTATCCTGTTCTTTTGGATCTATATATAATTATATATTTTAAATTGACTGCTGAACTTGACTTATGTGATGTTGCTAATGATAGGATACCTGTGACAATTGGTGTTGGAGTTCCCTTGAAAGCAACCTTCTTCATAACTTACATTATGGTTAATGGATGGGCTGGTGTTGCCGGGGAGGTCTTGAGGTTAAAACCTTTGATTATCTACCACTTGAATTCTGGTATATAAAATTATGGTATGAAAATTCTGGTATGTAAAATTCTGGTATGTAATTCTGGTATATAAAATTATGGTATGTAAATTCTGGTATGTAAAATTCTGGTATGAAAAATTCTGGTATGAAAATTATGGTATGAAAAATTATGGTATGAAAAATTATGGTATGAAAAATTTCATACCAGAAATTTATTTCAGGAAATAAAAAAAATTAAAAAATAAAATTAAAAGAAAAAAATAAAAAAAAATAAAAAAAATAAATTCAGTAATAGTAATTACAACTTAACACTAACTAATGTCTATTATTCTTTTTTTATTAAAATAAAGGGGTTAATTATTTTTACCTACCATTAAATGAAAATGGTAAATAATTATGGGGTACATTTACTAAATTATATTCTTAAAAAAGCCCAGTATGTCAAATTCTCCCTATTTAAAATCTTCTGAATAAATAATTTAAATAATAATAAAAAATGATGTAAGTTATTCCGTAATTCAAATAAAATTTTATCAATATTTCAAATCTCAAGTCTATAAATTTTAACAATATTACTTTTAGATTTTATTTACTTTTATTTATTAAATATTAACAAGTTTATATAGCACCCACTCATATTTGGATCAATGGATATTTTACAAGTTTAAGCAATTTTTAACTATTTTTCTGAAAAGTCTAATTTTGTCTTTTAATAACATAATATCAATAACCGGTTGTATACACTTTTTTTCCCAAACCTTTTCATATCCAAATTAATACACCATCCAAGCCACAATACTTTTTAAATTTTAAAATGTATTATCTTTAACAATTCTTTTCAAAAAAAAGTGTACTTTATTTGTATTTTTCTTAAATTAAAATCAAATAATTAATATTTAAATCATCGAAGCACGAATATTAATTCTTACTTTTATAAGCCTCTTTATTATATGAACTGATTTTTTTTGGGGGGGGGGATTTGTTTAAATTATTAAGAAATTTTAGATAATTTAAGAAGAAAAATATATTCGTTTGTGAACTTTAAGAGAAAAAATAGGTTATATATATATATATATATATATATAATTTTTAAGTGAAATAAACACTTTTAAAAAGTTAAGTTGATTTAGAAGGGACTAAGGATCCAAAATTTAAGTATTTAATAAAATATACAAAAATAAAGACTTATTTATATTTATAAGATTAGGTATCTTCAATGAATATTACCAAACCAATATTAAGAGTAAGATATTTGAACGAGAATAGAAAAGTATAATAACAAATATAATTTTATTTTCTATGTTTTCATGTTTTAAAATATTTATAATTTATTAAAACTCAATCCCGCACAAGGTGCGGGTACTACACTAGTATATTAGTATTTATTAAAGGAGAGATCTTATTTGTCACGCGTCAATGCCACAATTCACACAGCTCCCAAATATATTTTTAAAAAGTTATTATTTTTGATAGTAAATAAAAAACAAATACTATTATTTATAATTAATTTTCTGAATGTTACTATTTTATTTAGAAATCCAGTAAAACTAAAAAAATTCAATCTCTCGCTGATAAGAAAATAGTAAATCTTCTTTGTAAGATCACATTTTTGACCTTCACCGCCCCTACGGTGAAGAAGGCCGCTGGGGCGGCCTTGGTGTCTGTCACCGCCCCCGCGGTGACAATGGGCCGCCCCTACGGCTGAGGCGATCCGCCCCTGGGAATGCGCTGTAGATCGCGCCCGATCTGTTTTCATTCGTTTTATCTTCCTTCCATAGATACAATATCCAATCTTCTATCTATGGGCCGACTTCCTTATCTTTTTCCTAACCCTAGGCGTCCTTCCTTTTTATTTTTTCCGCCTCTCTAATATATTCCTGTCTTTTCTTCTTTTCCCCGTTTATTGCTTATGTCTTCTTCAACCCTAGAGTGCAACAGCCTTTCCCCTGTGTTCTTGTTGAACGTGTAAGTTCTTCCTCCCTTGTTCTTCATCACGTTCATGTGCTGCTGCACCTTACTTCTCTTTTGTTTCGTTTCCTTCTTCGTTCTCCCCTTTTTTTTTCTCCAAGGATCAAGCTTGAGCCTTGATTCTTGTGGAGCATTCCGTTTTTTATCCTTTGATGTTCACAAGCTCCCTTGGTTGAGTTGTGAAGTGTGAGAGTATTGGAAGAACAAGCTTTGGCCTTGTCGTGGTTCTACTGTCGTCGAGAAGTCGATAGTGCCTCTGCACCGTATTCGCCCCCGCGCCTCTGCAGTGCCGCCCCCACGGCAGTCCGCCTCAGCGTCTGTCCTGCCGCTCCTGCGGTTTCCTTTGCAGTAGCTCCCGTCTTTGGTAGCTGCTTCCTTCCTTGTTTTTCTTGTTCCTTTCCTGATTTCTTATGGTTATTCCTTGACCCCCGAGTATGTTGTAAGACTATAAAAAATCTCACCAAATTCATTTAAAAATAAAATAATTAGTAGTAATTATTTTTAAATCTATCTTATTTTTAACATACATATTTCTTTTAAATCTATCTTATTTTATATATTTTTTAACATAGATATTATATAAAATTCAACTTATCTATGAAAATAAATCATAAATATTTCATTTTACATTATTTAAGAATAAAGAATCAAAACATAATTAAACAACTAATATGTCTATAACATTAATCAAGCATAATTAATATTTTAATCAATCATAGTTCAATACCCTTATATCCATTTGTAACACCCCAAGTTCTGGGAACTCGAAGCGCTACGGGTTAGGACCGCACAATGGGTCCCAACCCTCAGAGTAGCAACAGCAAAAGAATCTTACAATAAGACACAGATGAATGAAAACCAAAACTCAATATAAAACTAAAGGTTTAAACAAAAGAAAACACAAAAGCTCCACAACCGAGTTCAAAACAAAAGGGAAACAACAAAAGAAACAAAACCCGATCCCGTCCTATAATGTACGGGAACCCCGGCTGACCACACCATCCGGATCACTCAGCAGCATCTTGAACCTGCGGAACATCTAAAACGGAGGTATAAACCGTTAGCTAACATTCTAGGTACAAGCAAGAGCGTAAAGGCACAAATACACATAAGGTAAAGAAAACACATAGCATGCTTACACATCAACCGGTTATTATCTTTCATTAAGGTTATCTATTACTAATTCAACTTCTTTTGTCACACAAGAATCTTCCGAAGCTCGCCTCCGCTTCCGTCTACCAATAGGAATAGATCAGTATTATCCATTACCTACGGGCCTGGTGACTGAGGGTATTTCTATGGTCGTCTATCCCCTATCAAAAATATAATCCCGACTTAGCACTAAAACAAGTATAGTGGTTAAGTAAGGGTCGAACCCAAGAGAGTTAAGGTATTTTTATTAAATGCGATTATTGATTATAAAAACAAGTAACGCGGGGGGGGGGGGGGGTTTAATTGATGCACACAAAAACTTATGAAAATGAATAACGCAGCAAGTAAGACAATAATGAATGAATCTACACTAGGTTGATTCTTAGCATGCAATTGCTACTTTGGTGAGTTTCTTTTACAAGTTTTCAAGTAATCTCCCGTCTCGATCATATATATGTGTTGAGCCAACCGGCATCAACACAACTTAACAGGTTAGTGTTCCATAAACCTACAAGAACAATTAACAAGTTAGCTTTCAAATAAAGACTAAGGGATATAAAGAATAGATTAAAACCGTTAACCTTATCTTTTTATTTGTGTTCCTTTTCTTTAAGTAATTACAACCCGTTATTACTTAAAGTTTACTACTAGATTAAAGACCCGAGCCCGGAACCTATTAATCTACTTCTTTGCATGCACTTTAGAACCTAAGGTGATCAATCTCAAGTAATAGTAAAACATGCAATTAGACAATGGAGATCAAGGAAACACAAAGCATTACTGAATGAAAACTTATATTAAAGAAAACTTACAACCAAAGTAACAACGCAGCTTCAAACCAACCCAATGTAGCAAGAGAGTTAGCAACTCATTACAACGGAAATAATGAGAAAATTGGTTTCTAAATGGAAAATGATGGATAATTCGGTTCTCCCTTCTAGAAATCAACCAATGACTATTTATACTACAAAAGACACTAAATAGGAGTAAATGGCCGGCCCAAAACAGCCACCTTTAATGCCATAAAGGTGGTGTAAACAGCCGGAATAAAGCTTCTGACGTTAAACCGCAGGGGCGGCCTTCAACTCCGCAGGGGCGGTGAAGGCAAAAACGCTTGATCTTCTTCATGGCCGCAGGGGCGGCTAGGAAATTCCGCAGGGGCGGATCTTTAATGCTCTTCAAACGTTTGACTCTTCAACTTCCTGCCGTTTCTGATGCCAAGCCGCCGGGGCATTCCAGTGTCAATGCAAGGCCGGTGACACAGACTCTTCGTCTTCCAACTCCCAGGCTGAGGCGCAGGGGCGCTGGTCTTCGCTTCTTCAGGGCAAGTCACCGCCGGGGCGAGAGGGGTTGACGCAGGTGCGGTGACAGTCTTCGTGGCTGGCGCCGGTGAAGGCGCAGGGAGCGCTCCGGAGTATGGTGTCACCCGCAGGGGAGGTGACAAGGCTCCGCGGGGGCGGTGAAGTCATAGAAGCTTTGCTTCGTGAACGAACTTCACTCCTAAGCGCTTATAACTCCTTCCTTAGCTTCTTTTAGTCTTCTTCTTCTGGACCAAGGAGTTAGTAGCATAAACCGACACAAATGCAATAAAAAGACTCTAAAAACTATCCTAAATGATAGTGATTCCATCACCTATCAAACTCCCCCATACTTAGACCTTTTACTCGTCCCGAGTAAAACAAATGACAACAACTAGACTCAAAGGTCTCAGGAAGCATGGGTAAGAAGAAAAGACAATGAAAACAAAAAAAAGCCAAGAAAGAAAGAAGGAAAAGAGAGAAAATGTGAGAAACTACCATCCTTATTGCTCCAAGAGTGGCCTACCTGGACAACCTCCTTATGACTCCCCTTCTTATGTCTCCAAACGCCGGAAGAGAAACCTACACTCGGTGTCGCTCATTTTGCCAAGATGTCCTTTCGGGTTTTCACCTTGCCACTCTTCTTCTTTTCTTTGATGATCTCACTTTGAACTCACATCCCTCAAGTCCAATTTTGCACCAACCTAAGGTTGGTTGGACTACCTTCTTTTTTCCTAAACCGTCCTTTCAGATTTTCGGCTTATCCAAGGATTTTCATGCCTTTTTTCATTTTCTTTGGCTTTTTCTTTTTCTTTTTCTTTTTTTTTTCTTTTTTTTATATGAATTTCAAACTTCATAAGATTCAATGCAAAACAACTCAAAAGAAACTGTACATGCAATGATATGTCCCTCCCCCATACTTGAAGATCACTTTGCCCTCAAAATGGAAATGAAGCAAAGATAAATGTGGGAAAGGGAAGAGAAAAGATACCACTAGTGGGATTGTCCGGATGGACCATCCGGACCCTCCTTTGGTGGGTATGGAAAGTGGCGGAAGAAATGCTTCTGCTGGCGGTAGAGCGTGTGAGCCTCCATTCTCTGTCTAAATGAAGTCTCATAGCTAGCTTGCCAAGCCAGCTGCTGAGTCTCTAACTGCTGCTGATGAGCCACCTGTCAACCATGCTGCCGGCGGTCAAAATGGGTGGTCATGGAGGAGGCGAAGTTGGACTGCCACGCCTGCTGCTGCTCAAACATGGACCGCTGGTACTCGGTCTGCCATGCCTGATGCTGTGTAGTCAAGGCTGCCATCTGAGCCTGAAGACTCTCCATGGCCTGACTGTCGTCCAGTGCTGCAGTAGGCATCTCCTCATCAGTAACAGGGGGCCGGCTGGAGCCCGCAGCATATCTCCCAACAATGTCCTCCTGAGGCCATCTCGGAACAACGGGTTAGCTGGTACGTACAACTCGGAGAGCTCGTCTCCAAGTGGAAGTGGTCGGGGGAGGTATGTGATGTGACTCCCACCTGCCAGCGAGATCCAAAATAGGTTCTCCCCGTCTCTCCTGAGGAGCCTGCACCTCCTCAACATACCTTCCGTATATAGTGAGGCCTCTAAACGTTCTTCCAAGTCAGGGAGATCCATCACCTGTGTGGCCAACAAGGATATTACCCCACCTCCCACAATGTCTCGAGGTTCATTCTTCCTAATCCGCTTCAAAGCGGTAAGGAAGAGATATGGCCAATCTGGTACCTAATCGTTTGTGGGGAGGCAAGCGTATAGAAATGGAAGGTCCTTGAAAGCGACCTTATTCTCCTCCTTGTGTCCACAGAAGACACTCATGAAGATCTTCGAGATGAGCCTCAAATAGGGGTGAGTGAATTTGTTGGAATACTCACCCCTTGCATGAAACTCAGATCTGGTGGCGGCCTGCCAAAACTCCATCAAGTCGGGTGTCGGGATAGTTTTCCACCAGTCTTCGGAGGCGGCTATAGTCACCCCTAATGCCTCCTGCAGTTGGGTGTAGTCCAATGTATACTTTCTTTTGTTGAACTTGAATGAAAGTCCAACACACATGTAGTCCACCGTTTCCATGTTGAATGTGGCGATGAATTGGCGGCTGAGCTCGGGGTATGTTGGAGCGCTCGTTATCAGAAAATCACCGAGCCCAACATTGTTGAGGAATGCCTGCATGCTCTCCAACATGCCCAAGTTTTCCAAGGTAGGGACGTCCAGAAATCGAGTTGCATACTGTTAGCATGAAATATTGTGATATTTTAGGCACGTTTTCTAAGTGTATTTCATCCATATTGATAGTCATTGATTAAGCATTGATGCATTTGTGAGCTAGTTTATCTATAATGTCGATATAGAGGTCTACACAGAGTTTTATTGCATTTGTAGGTAATTTGACGAATTATGGAGCAAAAATGGCACATTTAAGGATTAAGCCTTTAAGCGGGACAAAAAGGAGTATAAAAGGAATTTAGGACGCGCCAAAGTATCTTCTGATACCGTTGGACGCGGCCCAAAGTATTTTCTGATACCGTCGGACGCGGCCCAAAGTATTCTTTGATACCATCTGACGCGCCAAAGTATTTTCTGATACCTTATGACGCGGCCCAGAGTATCTTCTGATACCAGCGGATTCGACTTATTTTCAGCCCAAATATTTAGGGTTTTATCTTTAAACCCTAGATATATCCCTACATATATTCGAGAGCCTTCAACATTGAAGGTGTGTCAATTTCTCCAAATGGAGACTTAGAGGGAGTCAAATTCTCCAACGGACAGTGACAACCCCAGGATTTGGATCCCCAAAGAGAGGGAGGCTTGAAGATTTTATTGCGTACAGGGGAGATTCGGAGAGGACGCATTTTGGAGATTGTGTACTTCGAGATTATCTTAGGGTTTACATTTGAAGGCAAATTGACATCCCGTTCTTCATTGTCCCTAGAAATTTTGTGAGGTTTTTCTGTTCCTTTGATTCTACATCCATTGAACGCGGTTTGCGATTATTGTGCTTGATTGACATTTGTTTTGAGTTTATTATTGAGATTTCAAGGTTTTACCTTTTCTCCCTTTCATATTTGATTATTGATATCATAATGATGATTATTGGCTAAAACCCTTTAGCAATTCTAAGGTGAAGGGTTGATAGTTGTGGCTTAGATAATGATAGATCGATCGTAATTTGATTGGACCCTGAGAGTTAGAGAGAATCGCCGACGAACCTAATCCATGGTCTGTTCTTGAGCTTCCACGGCCGTGGAACTCAAGAACTACCCGTAATTCTGTGTCAGTTACGAACCTTGCTTTTACTTTAATCCAAAATTAAAGATTTGCTTTTACTTAGTCTTGGCTTGCCTTTTCTATGTGGTGGTGAAGCCTCAACAACCTCTACCTCGATTTCGAGTGTCACAACCTTAATCGGTTTAGTTAGTCTTGATCCTTGGATTACAAGTTTGAGTATTTGAGATTAATTCTTGTCTTTAGGTCTTTCTATACTGAAGCCTCAACAACCTTTATAGAGAGTGTCTTTAGATAAGTCATATAAAGCCTTGGAACTTCACCATACATTGCTTTACCTTAGTATACCTTTGCAACTCTTAACTCTGTCCTTAGTTCTTTAGTATATCTTGAATCGATTGCCATAATTAGACACTTGGATCTTTAGGGTTGCTGTTTTCCCAATATTTGCAAAGCTCATACATTTACTTGCTTGACAATTTACAAACTGAATTTGTTCCCCCCAAATCCCTGTGTTCGATACTCTGGAATTCTTACTTAACTACGTCGATCCGTACACTGCGGGTTCGCTTGCTTGATTCTAGTTTTATAAATTTAAAGCTTATTTGCACGCACGCTATGTGGCGAACAAGTTTTTGGCGCCGTTGCCGGGGATTTGGTTAAGGCCGAATTCGGTTTACGGTTGTCGAGCTTGGGAGCTCTTCCCTTGTTATTTGATATCCTTTCAAGTGCATGCGCAGGTTTAGGAACATCGAAGACCTCTTACCTCTTGATCAAGAGCTTGAGAGGACTTTAAGGCAAAAGCGTAAGGAAAAGAAAATGGCTGAAGAAATAGAACGTGATCTCCAATCGGAGCTTGCGGAAAAAGAAGCTCAACTCCAATGGAGTGAGAAGACACGTAGAGAAGAGACGGATCGTCACTAAATGAAGGTTGATGATCTAACGGACATGATGTTCCAAATGAGGTTGGAAATAAACAACCTTAAGGAGAAAAAGAGAAAGAGGAGACCGGGAAGATCGGTTAGAGCCAACTCATCTAATGAGGATAGCGACTCCTCCATGCCACCGCTAGAGGAAATTGATCCAACGATCAATGTGAATCCATTCCATCCACGGGCAGCTGAAAATCGCCGCGTTCCACCTAGGAATGCTAGGATCGAATGTGTAGATGAGGAGCCAAGAACTCTTGGCCAAAGGATGGATCCAACGCAGCAACCACGCCGTTTAGGTGTGAACTTCGATGCTGATGATGTACAAGGGTTTAGCTTCAACCCACAGGTTATTACTCTTGTTTGCCAAAACCAATTTGGCGGAACAAGCGCTGAATCTCCACACCAACACTTACAAAACTTTGAGTGTATGATGGAGACAATGAAGCCGAAGAACGCGACTACCAACAATTATAAGCTCAAGCCTTTCTTCTTTTCCTTGAAGGGGAAATCATTGTCTTGGTACCAAGCTCTTCCTAGTGGGAAACTAGACACGTGGGAAGACCTTTCCGCGGAGTTCCTCACTAAGTTATTTCCGCCATCCAAAACGGCGGAGCTAAGAGGTAAGATTAATGCATTTTCCATGAGATCTAACGAAAGTTTATTTCAGTCTTGGGAAAGGTTTCAGGATTTGCTCTTGGATTGCCCTCATCATGGTATATCCAAGCTTGCACTTTTGGAGATATACTATAAGGGGCTGGATGTGGAGACACAATTCAAGCTCCAATCCCTTTCATGTGGTACATTCATGGACATGAGGGAAGATGACGCTTGAGACTTCATTGAGAAGCAAGCAAGGGTCATAGAGAAGTATTCTCACCGGAAAGTGGAGGGAAATCGTGTGGAGCAAGGAGCAAAGCTCACACATGAAGCTCAAAATCAAATTTTCTCCCTCAACAATGAGATCAAGGAGTTGAAGGAGGCTATCAAGACCAACTTTCCAAAGCAACAAGGAAAAGATGTTGGCTACTTGGGCAACAACAACAACGGTGGTGAGAATACAAACCGCAACAACAACAATAACCGGAACAACAACCGGAATAATTGGAATGGCAACAACAACAACCGGAACAATAATTGGAACAACAATAGGGGTTCAAACAACAACAATTGGCGCTCCAATCAACAAAACTCCGGTAACTCTTATCCTTCCAATTCAAATTCACTAACTCCACCTTCCTCTTCCTCTACTCCTTTGAAAAGCCAGGGGCAAACATCTAATGGAGGAAGCACTTTGGGGAAGGAGAAGCCCGATCCCATGTTGGAGACAATTTTGGGAAAGCTTCAAGGGTTAGAGACTCGCATCATCAAGGTTGATGATCACATAACTAAGGTTGATAAAGCCCAAAAGGTTTTAGAAAACCAAATGTTTACTCATGCGGAGGAAGTTCTTAGGAATCAAGGGAAACTTCCAGGGAAAACGGAGGACAACCCAAAGGGAAGGGTGATGGCAATCACAACTAGGAGTGGAGTGACTACTACCGATCCGCAACCTAAGTTTGTTGAAGTCTCCGTTGAGAAAGACAAAGAGAAGGGGAAGGAGAAGGAAGATGTCTACGTTCCTCCTCCGGCTTACAAACCTCCCCTACCATTCCCTCAATCTAGAGCGAGAGTGCGCCTAGATAAACAATTCGGTAAGTTTATAGAACTCATGAGCAAGCTGCATATTAATATACCTTTCATTGATGCTATTATAGGTATGCCGGCTTATGACAAGTTCTTAAAGAAGATCCTCTCTAACAAGAGAAAGTTAGAGGATTTTGGAGAGGTTAAGATGAATTCGGATTCTTCGGATCTCATCAAGACCATGAAGGAGAAAATGCCCCCAAAGCTAAAGGATCCGGGGTCATTTTGTATTCTCATAGGAGTGGGAGATGTCACATATGATGCATTATGTGACTTGGGAGCACGTGTGAGCATCATACCACTTGCATTATGTAGGAAGATCGGTTTAGGTGACCCTAAACCAGTAAAGATGATGTTGTACATGGCGGATCGATCCATCACTCGCCCCGTCGGTATTGTAGAAGACGTCCCGGTCAAGCTAGGTAAATTCTTTGTTCCCATTGACTTTGTTGTGCTTGACATTCCTGCAGATAGTCCGGTCCCGATCATACTCGGAAGACCGTTTCTTGCAACTTCTGGCTGCATAGTCGATTGTAAGAATGCTAGACTCGCCTTTGATATAGGAGAAGAGAAGGTAGAGTTCGTTCTTTCCACTCTAGTGAAGGAGCCAATCTTTGATGAGGATATATTCAATATCCAAGATGAAGAGGGGTTGTCTAGAGAGGAGGTAAGTGCTATTCTCTTCAAAGATCCTTTGCAAAAGGTTATTACCATGAGTCTAATAGATGTAAGGGAAGAAGAGGAGTGCAATGAGGCAATTGAAGCCTTAGAAGCACAAGAAGAAGTATGTGAAGAGGAGTTTGAGAAACTCCACGACGAAGCAGAAAACGTGAGAATCCACGGCCATACACTATATTCCACGGCCGTGGATTTCACCACCCAATACGTGGCTCACTCCAGAGGGTTACACGGTCGTGGAGAGAATAGAGCAACCGTATTCCCTTTCCACGCCCTAAACCACGACCGTGGAGGATGCAGAGAAACCGTGATTCTGGCCGTGGAAGAAGGTGATCGTACCTTTTCTTCAACTTCTCTTGATTCTTCACCTACACCTTCTACTTCCTTAGACACTTCTAAGGAAGCATCGGATGCTCCTCAAGAACCATTGGAAGCTCCGAAAGTAATGGAACTAAAGCCACTTCCTACTCATCTAAGGTACGCATTTTTTGAATCTAATTCTACCTTCCCGGTCATTGTTAGTTCCGATCTAAGCATAGATGAACATAGTAAGCTCATGGTTGTCCTTAGGAAACATAGAAAAGCTTTAGGATATACTATCGAGGACTTAGTGTTAGCATGAAATATTGTGATATTTTAGGCACGTTTTCTAAACGTATTTGATTCATATTGATAGTCTTTGATTGAGCTTTGTGCATATGTAAGCTAGTATTACCTATATTGTCGATATGGATGTCTACACTAGTTCTATGTTGATTATAGGTGATTTGGAGCTATTTCCGAACGGAATCGAGCAAAGGAGAGTTGAGTTGATATGTCCATAGATTGAGGACACTCTTTGGAAGCAAATTGGAGTTTTAGCTTGAGGAATGCACGAGGTTAGGGAAGAATCACGATCTTGCCCTAAACCACGCTCTAAAATACGACCGTATCACGTTCCACGTTCAATTCCACGACCGTGGATTTGGAGTCAAAAATTGAAGTTCATTCCAGTGGATTACACGGCCGTGGAACATATGGTGCAAACCGTATTTATATCCACGCTCTAAATTACGGTCGTGGAACACTTCCACGACCGTGATCTTGGCGAATCTTTTCGCCACACTTTGAAGCCACGATCTTTTAAAGATTGGGCCGGGCCGACGTTTTGCCCTGCACTATAAAAAGACGGACGAAGCAAGAATCCGTCATCACCGCTTAGACACGCTTACACCTTTCCGCGCTAAGGATTGTTTAGCCCTTACTTGGAAGCATCGACATCTCTTTGGGAGATCGAAGTTCGTGTTGGGAATTGCCCTAATCTCGCACTTTTGGTGGAGATTGCTGTTGAGATCTCCGGATTGGCGGAGGATCGAAGTTTGGGAAGATTTTGCAAGAATATCTCTCTTCTTGTTTAGGTTTGATTCGGAAAACGGATTGACATCCCGTTTTCCTTTCTTTCCTAGGATTACGATTGCTTGTTCTATTGTGAATCCTTTGACAACATTCGTTCTTGATTGTGACTTTGAGATTGAATTGAAGATTATTAAAAGTTCTTGAAAGTTTTCATCTTTTTATCTTTTTAATTCTTGAATTGATATCATAATGATGATTATTGGCTAAAACCCTTTAGCAATTCTAAGGTGAAGGGTTGATAGTTGTGGCTTAGATGATGATAGATCGATCGCAAACAGATTAGACCCTGAGAGTTAGAGAGAATCGCCGACAACCCTAAATTACGGCCTGTTCTTTAATCCACGGCCGTGGAACCTCAAGAACTAACTGTGATTTCCTTTAAGTCCACGAACTTGCTTTTACTTTAATCTAAAGTTAAAGATTTGTTTTAGCTTAGTTTAGACTTGTCTTTTCTAGGTGGTAGTGAAGCCTCAACAACCTCTACCTCGATTGTGAGTGTCACAACCTCAATCGGTTAAGTTAGTCTTGATCCTTGGGTTATAAGTTTGAGTATTTGACACTAATTCTCATCTTTCGAATCTTTCTATATTGAGCCTCAACAACCTGTATAGAGAGTGCCTTGTAGGTGAGTTATATAAGGTTTTTGGAACTTCACCGTACGATTACCTTACATTAGTATACCTTTGCATATCTCAATTCTGTCTTTACATCATTAAGTATATCTTGAATCGATAGCCACAACTGGATACCTGGATCTTTAGGATTGTTGTTTCCCAATATTTGCAAAACTCCCATATTTACTTGCTTGATAATCTGCAATCGAGTTCGTTCCCACCCAAATCCCTGTGTTCGATACTCTGGAATTCTTGCTTAGCTACGTCGATCCGTACACTGCGGGTTCGCTGCTTGATTCTAGTTTTATAAATTTAAAACTTATTTGCACACAACTTTAGGGGCGAACAAGTTTTTGGCGCCGTTGCCGGGGATTTGGTTTCGGCCGAATCCGGTTGCCGGTTGTCAAGGCTTGGGAGCTTGCTCTCGTTGTTTGATATCTCTTTGAGTGCATGCGCAGGTCTAGGAACACCGAAGATCTCTTACCTCTTGACCAAGAGCTAGAGAAAACCTTGAGGCACAAGCGCAAGGAAAAGAAGATGGCTGAAGAACACGAACGTGATCTTCAAACGGAGTTAGCAGAGAAGGAAGCTCAACTCCGATGGAATGAGACTCTCCGCCAGGATGAGATGGATCGTCATCAATCTCAAGTTAACAGTCTACAAGACACGATCTTCCAAATGAGGATAGAGATGAGCGACCTTAAGAATAAGGGAAGCAAGAAATCCTCAAGAAGGAGATCAAGGTCTAGAAGAAAAAGTCACTCATCCGCTGATGATAGTGACTCTTCCATGCCACCGTTAGAAGAGATTGATCCCACTATCAATATGAATCCTTTCCATCCACAAGGAGCTGCTAATCGCCGCATTCCACCTAGGAATGTAAGAGTCGAACGTGTGGATAATGAGCCAAGAACTCTTGGCCAGCGGATGGATCCAACACAACAACCACGCCGCTTGGGTGTGAAATTTGATGCTGCAGATGTGCAAGGGTTTAGCTTTAACCCTCAAGTTATCACTCTTGTTCGCCAAAGCCAATTTGGCAGTACAAGCGCTGAATCTCCACACCAACACTTGCAAAACTTTGAGTGTATGATGGAGACGATGAGACCGAAGAACGCTACTACCAACAGCTATAAGCTCAAACCTTTCTTTTTCTCTTTGAAAGGGAAAGCGTTGTCTTGGTACCAAGCTCTTCCCAATGGGAAACTAGAAACGTGGGAAGACCTTTCCGCGGAGTTTCTCACCAAATTCTTTCCGCCCTCCAAAACGGCGGAACTTAGAGGTAAGATTAATGCTTTTTCAATGAGACCTAACGAAAGTTTGTTTCAATCTTGGGAAAGGTTTCAGGACTTGCTCTTGGATTGCCCTCATCATGGCATATCCAAACTTGCCTTGCTGGAGATCTACTACAAGGGGCTGGATGCGGGAACGCAATTCAACCTCCAATCCCTCTCATACGGAACGTTTATGGACATGAGAGAAGATGACGCTTGGGACTTCATTGAGAAGCAAGCAAGAGTCATAGAGAAGTATTCCCACCGGAAAGCGGAGGGAAATCGTGTGGAGCAAGGAGCGAAGCTCACACATGAAGCTCAAAATCAAATTTTCTCCCTCAACAATGAGATCAAAGAGTTGAAGGAGACTATCAAGACCAACTTCCCAAAGCAACAAGAGAAGGATGTTGGCTATTTGGGCAACAATAATGGCGGTGATAACACCAACCGCAACAACAATAACCGGAACAATAACCGGAATAACAATTGGAATGGAAATAACAACAACCGGAACAACAATTGGAACAACAATAGGGGTTCAAACAACAACAATTGGCGCTCCAATCAACAAAATTCCGGTAACTCCTATCCTTCCAATTCTAATTCACTAACTCCACCTTCCTCTTCCTCTACTCCTTTGAAAAGCCAGGGGCAATCATCTAATGGAGGAAACAATACGGGAAAGGAGAAGCCCGATCCCATGTTAGAAACGATCTTGGGAAAGCTTCATTGGTTGGAGAACCGCCTCATCAAGGTTGATGATCAAGTCTCTAAGGTTGACAAAGCTCAAAAAGTTTTGGAAAACCAATTGTTCAACCACGCGGAGGAAGTTCCTAGAAATCAAGGGAAACTTCCAGGAAAGACGGAGGACAACCCTAAGGGAAGGGTGATGGCGATTACAACTAGGAGCGGAGTGACTACTACCGATCCGCAGCCTACGTTCGTTGAAGTCCCCGTAGAGAAAGACAAAGGAAAGGGGAAGGAGAAGGAAGATGTCTATGTTCCTCCTCCAGCTTACAAACCTCCCCTACCATTTCCTCAATCTAGAGCGCGAGCGCGCCTAGACAAACAATTCGGTAAGTTCATAGAACACATGAGCAAGCTGCATATTAATATACCCTTCATTGATGCTATTGTAGGTATGCCGGCTTATGGCAAGTTCTTGAAAGAGCTTCTCTCTAACAAGAGGAAGCTAGAAGATTTCGGAGAGGTCAAGATGAGTTCGGATTCTTCGGATCTCATCAAGACTATGAAGGAGAAAATGCCCCCAAAGTTGAAGGATCCGGGGTCATTTTGCATTCCCATTGGAGTGGGAGATGTCACATATGACGCTTTATGTGACTTGGGAGCAAGTGTGAGCATCATGCCACTTGCATTATGTAGGAAGATCGGTTTAGGCGATCCTAAACCGGTAAAGATGACGTTATACATGGCGGATCGATCCATCACTGGCCCCGTCGGTATTGTAGAAGACGTCCCGGTCAAGCTAGGTAAATTCTTTGTCCCCATTGATTTTGTCGTGCTTGACATTCCTGCAGATAGTCCGGTCCCGATCATACTCGGAAGACCGTTCCTTGCAACTTCCGGCTGCATGGTCGATTGCAAGAATGGAAGACTCGCTTTTGATATTGGAGAAGAGAAAGTAGAGTTCGTTCTTTCCACTCTAGTGAAGGAGCCAATCTTTGACGAGGATATTTACGATATCCAAGACGAAGAAGGTTTGTCTAGGGAGGAGGTAAGTGCGATTCTCGTTAACGATCCTTTACAAAAGGTTATCACTATGAGTCTAACCAATGTAGGGGAAGAAGAAGAGTGCAAAGAGGAAATTGAAGCCTTAGAAGCACAAGAAGAGATATATGAATTGGAGTTTGAGAAACTCCACGATGAGGCTGAGAATATTAGAATCCACGGTCATACTCTGTATTCCACGACCGTGGATTTCACCACCAAAATCGACCTCCATTCCAGGGGATTACACGGCCGTGGAACACATGGAGAGGTCGTAATTCTGACCGTGGAAGAAGGTGATCGGCATACTTCTTCAACTTCCTTTGATTCTTCCCCAAACCACTCAACACCCTTAGAAACTTCTAAGGAAACGTCGGATGCTCCTCAAGGATCGTTGGAAGCTCCGAAAGTGATGGAACTCAAACCACTTCCTACTCATCTAAGGTACGCTTTCCTTGGATCTAATTCTACTTTCCCGGTTATTGTTAGCTCCGAATTAAGCATAGATGAACATGAACAGCTCATGATTGTCCTTAGGAAACATAGAAAAGCCATAGGCTACACTATTGAGGACTTAGTAGGAATTAAACCCTCCCTATGCATGCATAAGATACTAATGGAGGAGGACTTTAGAACTTCAAGACAACCTCAAAGGCGGTTGAATCCGACCATGAAGGAGGTTGTCAAGAAGGAAATTCTTAAACTTCTTGATGCAGGTATCATCTATCCTATCTCCGATAGCAAGTGGGTGAGTCCAGTTCAAGTAGTTCCGAAGAAGGGAGGAATGACGGTCATCACCAACAAGAACAACGAACTCATTCCTACCCGAACCGTGACTGGATGGCGAATGTGCATAGACTACCGCAAGCTCAACAACGAAACGCGGAAGGATCACTTTCCCTTGCCATTCATCGATCAAATGCTTGAAAGGTTAGCACAACATTCACATTTTTGCTACCTTGACGGTTATAGTGGTTTCTTTCAGATTCCGATACATCCGGACGATCAGGAAAAGACCACATTCACGTGCCCTTGGGGTACGTTCGCCTATAGGAGAATGCCGTTCGGGCTTTGCAACGCCCCAGCCACCTTTCAACGGTGCATGATGGCCATCTTCTCCGAGTACGTAGAGGAAATCATGGAAGTCTTCATGGACGACTTCTCCGTATACGGTTCCTCTTTTAACGATTGCCTTTCTAACCTTTCTCTTGTTTTACAACGTTGTGAAGACACTAACCTAGTTCTTAATTGGGAGAAGTGTCAATTCATGGTTAAGGAAGGAATCGTATTAGGTCACTTAGTCTCTAGTAGAGGGATAGAGGTAGACAAGGCTAAGATAGAGACCATAGAGAAACTTCCTCCCCCAATTTCGGTGAAAGGGATAAGAAGTTTCCTAGGACATGCTGGGTTTTATAGACGTTTCATTAAGGACTTTTCTAAGATATCAAAACCTCTCACTAATCTATTGATGAAGGATGCGGTTTTTGAGTTTTCGCAGGAATGTTTGGATGCATTTAATACCATTCGGCAAGCTCTAATTTCAGCACCTATCATCCAACCTCCGGATTGGACTCTCCCCTTCGAGATTATGTGCGATGCTAGTGACGTAGCTATTGGAGCTGTTCTTGGACAACGAAAGGAAGGGCGAACCCATGCCATATACTACGCTAGCAAAACGCTAGACGAAGCGCAGCTCAACTACGCCACTACAGAGAAGGAATTTCTAGCCATTGTCTACGCTATTGACAAGTTTCGCTCTTATCTTGTAGGTGCAAAGGTGATTGTCTACACGGATCACGCTGCGATCCGGTACCTCCTTGCGAAGAAAGACGCGAAGCCAAGGCTAATTAGATGGATTCTTCTCCTACAAGAATTCGATCTTGAGATCCGCGACAAGAAAGGTTCAGAAAATTCTGTTGCGGATCATTTGAGTCGTCTAACACATCTAGAGGATGACCATCTACCCATTGATGACTCCTTTCCGGACGAACACCTACACATCATAGAGGAGTGCATCAACGTGATCTCCAAAGGTAACGAACCATGGTTTGCTGATTTTGTTAACTATTTGGTTTGCCAGGAGATACCGCCCGGACTATCCTACGCACAAAGGAAGAAGTTCTTTAAGGACGTCCGGGAATACTATTGGAACGAGCCTCTCCTCTTCAAGAGAGGTCCGGATGGCATCATCCGGCGATGTGTGCCGGAAGATGAGATGCAAAGTGTCATCCGCCATTGTCATTCACTACCTTGTGGAGGACACGCTAGTTCGAACAAGACTAGCGCAAAGGTATTGCAATCTGGATTCTATTGGCCTACTTTATTTAGAGATGTGCAATCCTTTGTTTCTTGCTGTGATGCTTGTCAAAGAACAGACAATATTTCTAGAAGGAACGAGATGCCCCTCAACAACATCCAAGAGGTGGAGATTTTCGACGTTTGGGGAGTCGATTTCATGGGACCATTTCCATCTTCTTGTGGAAATCAATACATACTATTGGCGGTAGACTACGTTTCTAGATGGGTGGAAGCAATTGCCTCTCCCACAAATGATGCCATGGTGGTGGTTAAGTTCTTCAACAAGACCATCTTTCCGCGATTTGGAACACCAAGGACGATCATTAGTGATGGAGGTTCTCACTTCATAGCCCGTCGCTTTGAAGCTCTTCTAGCTAAGTATGGGGTTACTCACAAGATCGCTACCCCTTACCATCCACAAACGAGTGGACAAGTTGAGATCTCAAATAGGGAGATCAAGGGAATTCTAGAGAAAACGGTTTCAAGGACTAGGAAGGATTGGTCCTTGAAGCTAGATGATGCGTTATGGGCGTACCGGACTGCGTACAAGACTCCCATAGGAACCACACCATACAACCTTGTGTATGGGAAGTCTTGTCACTTGCCGGTGGAGCTGGAGCACAAAGCATTTTGGGCTATCAAGTGGCTGAATTTCGGCATGAAGGAAGCAGGAGAGAAGCGTCTCCTAGACATCAACAAGCTGGATGAACTTCGCTTGAACGCCTATGAAAACGCTAAGATCTACAAAGAAAGGGCAAAGCGTTGGCATGATAAGCATATCATTCCTAAGGACTTCAAAGAAGGAGATCAAGTTCTCCTCTTTCATTCAAGACTTCGCCTCTTTCCAGGTAAGCTTAAATCCTGTTGGACCGGACCTTTTCTAATTAAGCGTATTTTCCCCCATGGTGCAGTTGAAGTATGGGGTGAAGCTAGCGGAAGTTTTAAGGTGAACGGCCAACGACTCAAGAAGTATACGCCGGAACTCCAAACCGAGGAGTTTGCGCCTACTGCACTCGAATAAGTGCGAGAATGGTCTAGCTACGGACCTTAAACAAAGCGCTTCTTGGGAGGCAACCCAAGGTATTGCATTTTCATTCTTATTTTCGATTCATAGTTTAGCTTAGAATAGACGTTTTCGCTTTATTTTGCCTCGATTTCTTCCGGTATGTTTGTGTTTTTGGTTGTAGGATCAATGGAAAAGGAAAAAGGGAGGATAATGTCTAAGAAGAGTGACGAAATTTGGAGTTTGAAGCTTTACAGAAGGTTCCACGGTCTAAATTACGGTCGTCATAGCTACAGTAGCCGTAATTCTCAAAAGCCTTTGAAAAATCACAAAAACCACGGGTCCGTACACTTCCACGGCCGTGGAACACCCCGACAGACCGTGATTTTCAAAATTTTGCCTGCAACTATATAAGCCACATTCTTCACAAATTTGCCCCAAAAATTCCCTTTCCACGACCTAAACGCCGAAACCCCACGACCCCCTCCAAATCTTCGTTTTCTAATCGTTTTCAACGATTCTTCATCCTAAACTGCAGCAAATCAAACCACGAACAAGATCCAAGCGACAAACCGAGCGGAAATCCATCAACAAATGCGCATTTCGGGTTTTTCAATCCGAAGACGAGGTTTATTCTTTCTTCTTGATTTTCGCGGATTTAGTTCGTTTTTGCTATAGATTTTTAGGAAGAACTGACAAAGACTGGAAGGAATTAGATTAGGACTGCTTGTTGTGGTGATTGTTGGTGAATTTGCTGAGATTCGTGAAATTCTGAGACGAATCACGGTCTCTGGGTAAACCACGGCCGTAATTTCCCCAAGAACAGACCGTAATTTTTGGTGAAAAATGGATTTCGTAAGGAGAGTGTCAGGAAGGATAAAAGAGAAGAAGGGAGAGCAGAATAAGAAAAGAAAGGGCAATCCCTCCACCTCTAGGGCACCACCACCCTCATCTCCTTCACCCCCATCTTCACCTTCACCTCCATCCTCACCTCCTCACCCTAGCATCCCGACCATACATGAGAACCACCTTGCTGCATTTGAGAGGATCACGGAGAGGACAGTGATTGGTCCTAGGTATTTGTTGTTGGAGGATCTACATCCTCTCAACATAGTTGATGATCTCACATATCTCTTGGATAGAGCCGGATTGCTTGTCTTCACGAACATTCGTGAAGATGCCTATGAGGAGATCACCTGGGAGGTTGTGACGTCCTTCGAGCACAACCACGTAGATAGGACCGTCTCTTTCCGTCTCATGGAACAAGACTACCATTTGAGTATTGTTGAGTTTGGGACCATTTTCGGGTTCCATGAGACCTATAACGGTCGATTTCCGAGTGGAGTTTACCCCAAGAACTTTTGGGAGGAAGTTGCGATGATTTACGCCGACGAGGACCGTTGGCAACCCGCCGATACCAAGGCTAGATTGATGTACCATCTAGCCTTGAAGATAGCTCACTGTGTTCTTTCGGAGTGTCTCTTTCCTAGGACGGAGACGCCCCAAAAGATCAAGACGGATGAGCTATTCTTGCTCTATTGCATGCTCTATGGACGCCGTGCAGATTGTGCTACTCTTTTGGCGGCTACGATGAGCAAACTCAAGAATAAGAAGAAGGGGAACATTGGATATGGTGGGATAGTTACCCACATTGCTAAGAGTTTTGGTGTGGATTTTTCTGCTTGCACCCGTATACCGGCCGTTCCTTTAGGGCTACATGCATTCATGGTTAGGGGACTCATCTTCCCCACACATGGAGGTCCGCCTTATGCGGGCATGCCTTGGGAGAGTAGGACGGGTAGGGGTATAGAGTGGCTGCCGGAGTACTCCATTATGGCGGGACGCCATAACTGGAAGGAGACGTTCGCTGCGATGCATGCGAACAGGATAGTAGCTCCCCCTTACGTCCCACCGTCGGTTGTAGAGGAGGAGGATATGGGAGATCAGTTCGAGAGTGGAGGAGGAGCGGAGCAGGAGTTTGGCACGTTTCCGGATCAGCCGGAGGCGGCCCCGGATGTACCTAGACGCTCTCCACGTCCAGCTAGAGCCTCAGGCTCGTCATCTCGCCGCGCTAGCGTGAGTGAGAGGCCCACGTGGATGACCACACCGCCCACATGGTATTCCACCCCACCTCCTTGGTCCACGGAGCAGCCAGCACCACCACCACCACCACCAGCACCAGCACCATCTGATGCCCCAGCATGGTACAATCACGCCCCGGGATGGTACGAGCAGATGCCGGATTGGGCTACCGGACTTTCAGAGAGAGTTGGAGCATTGGAGATCCGGGCGGATGCTAGAGACGGACACTTAGACGACCTTGACCACATGATGAGGGACGTCTACCGCCAGCAGTTTGGGCGGTTCTATGATCCGAGTTTTTCCCCATTCCCACCTCCGCCGGCGCCACAGTGATTGATGCATGATCGATCGTTTAGACATTCCCGTCACCATTTTGTGAGTTTCTTTTTCTTTCCTTCTTTTCTTTATTTCTTTTGAACATTAGGGACAATGTTCGTCCTAAGTATGGGGTGGGATGTACTAAAAAGTTTGTAATAACTCTACTTACTATGTTCGCTTTGAGACTATCGTTACATGTTCATTATGTGTTACACGTTTCCTTATTGCATTGCATGAAAAATAACTTGAAAAACCCATAAAAATTTAAAAATTTTCAGAAAATTTTGTGCTTCTAATGAATTGAGATGATTTCCATGATAATCACTACTTGTGAATTGAGTTTGATGACAATTGCATGCTTAAAAGGATTGTGAATTGAAAAGATTTTGAATGAATGAATTTCACCTCCTTTGCAAGTCTTATAATGTGAAAATGTTACCTAAATCATGCTAGGAAATTGAAGTTGAAATCACGTTATAAGTTCCTATACTTCTTGTTGAAATGATTAAGGCAATTCGATACTTTCTTTCTTCTTTCTTTGATCATCTAGCTCCTCATTGAAATATTAGCCTCCTTTACCTATCCGGGAATTTGGAGAAGTGAATGAAAAAAGGCATGTTTGATGTGGGAGGGCCATGAGAGCAATTATTTGCAATCAATTGAATAGAAAGAAATTATAGGTTTGGGGAAGTCAATCATGACGATGAGTAACTCGGCACCATTCACATAGCCGGGTGTTTGTGTCTTGCCAAAGACGGATTGAGCGATATTCCTAGCGGATTATGGTATGTGCGCTAAGGGTTTGAGGCATCTCTTGAAATTTTGAGAAACGCCAATCTCCTAGGCTTCGGTTTTTGTGCACCTCTGTCCATAACTCCAAAAGTAAAGTCGAAAAATGAAAAGAAGAGAGCGAAGCTCTAAGTTGAAGTGTTGCGGGAACCGCATAAGAAGAAGAAGGTAGTTGTCCACTTTCCCGGATTTATGCACCACTTTCCCTTAAAGTTTTCCCTTCCCTTCCATATTCTAGACCTTTTCTTTGAAAGTCCTTAAGATCAAAAGAATGTTATATGACTTGGTGATCTAAATTAAAATTTCTTGTGATTGATTTTGATAATGTTTGATGGTTATAATGCTTGTTTTGAAGTTAAATTGGTTCATGAATTTTCTTTGTCTTTTACTCTTTAATTAAGTGTGTGAAAGTCTAGTAAACGATTGAAGCAAGGTTTGAGAATGATCTATTCTTTAGAAGTCACATTCATCCAAAAGAAGGTACACATATTTCATTCTAACTCTTGTTTAAAGCTTTTTGAAAGACCTTGCTTAGGGACAAGCAAGTGTTAAGTATGGGGTTATTTGTTAGCATGAAATATTGTGATATTTTAGGCACGTTTTCTAAACGTATTTGATTCATATTGATAGTCTTTGATTGAGCTTTGTGCATATGTAAGCTAGTATTACCTATATTGTCGATATGGATGTCTACACTAGTTCTATGTTGATTATAGGTGATTTGGAGCTATTTCCGAACGGAATCGAGCAAAGGAGAGTTGAGTTGATATGTCCATAGATTGAGGACACTCTTTGGAAGCAAATTGGAGTTTTAGCTTGAGGAATGCACGAGGTTAGGGAAGAATCACGATCTTGCCCTAAACCACGCTCTAAAATACGACCGTATCACGTTCCACGTTCAATTCCACGACCGTGGATTTGGAGTCAGAAATTGAAGTTCATTCCAGTGGATTACACGGCCGTGGAACATATGGTGCAAACCGTATTTATATCCACACTCTAAATTACGGTCGTGGAACACTTCCACGACCGTGATCTTGGCGAATCTTTTCGCCACACTTTGAAGCCACGATCTTTTAAAGATTGGGTCGGGCCGACGTTTTTCCCTGCACTATAAAAAGACGGACGAAGCAAGAATCCGTCATCACCGCTTAGACACACTTACACCTTTCCGCGCTAAGGATTGTTTAGCCCTTGCTTGGAAGCATCGACATCTCTTTGGGAGATCGAAGTTCGTGTTGGGAATTGCCCTAATCTCGCACTTTTGGTGGAGATTGCTGTTGAGATCTCCGGATTGGCGGAGGATCGAAGTTTGGGAAGATTTTGCAAGAAGATCTCTCTTCTTGTTTAGGTTTGATTCGGAAAACGGATTGACATCCCATTTTCCTTTCTTTCCTAGGATTACGATTGCTTTTTCTATTGTGAATCCTTTGACAACATTCGTTCTTGATTGTGACTTTGAGATTGAATTGAAGATTATTGAAAGTTCTTGAAAGTTTTCATCTTTTTATCTTTTTAATTCTTGAATTGATATCATAATGATGATTATTGGCTAAAACCCTTTAGCAATTCTAAGGTGAAGGGTTGATAGTTGTGGCTTAGATGATGATAGATCGATCGCAAACAGATTAGACCCTGAGAGTTAGAGAGAATCGCCGACAACCCTAAATTACGGCCTGTTCTTTAATCCACGGCCGTGGAACCTCAAGAACTAAACGTGATTTCCTTTAAGTCCACGAACTTGCTTTTACTTTAATCTAAAGTTAAAGATTTGCTTTAGCTTAGTTTAGACTTGTCTTTTCTAGGTGGTAGTGAAGCCTCAACAACCTCTACCTCGATTGTGAGTGTCACAACCTCAATCGGTTAAGTTAGTCTTGATCCTTGGGTTATAAGTTTGGGTATTTGACACTAATTCTCATCTTTAGAATCTTTCTATATTGAGCCTCAACAACCTGTATAGAGAGTGCCTTGTAGGTGAGTTATATAAGGTTTTTGGAACTTCACCGTACGATTACCTTACATTAGTATACCTTTGCATATCTCAATTTTGTCTTTACATCATTAAGTATATCTTGAATCGATTGCCACAGCTGGATACCTGGATCTTTAGGATTGTTGTTTCCCAATATTTGCAAAACTCCCATATTTACTTGCTTGATAATCTGCAATCAAGTTCGTTCCCACCCAAATCCCTATGTTCGATACTCTGGAATTCTTGCTTAGCTACGTCGATCCGTACACTGCGGGTTCGCTGCTTGATTCTAGTTTTATAAATTTAAAACTTATTTGCACACACCTTTAGGGGCGAACACTTAGTAGGAATCAAACCTTCCCTATGCATGCATAAAATATTAATGGAAGAGGACTTTAGGACTTCAAGACAACCTCAAAGGCGGTTGAATCCGACCATGAAGGAGGTTGTCAAGAAGGAAATTCTTAAACTTCTTGATGCAGGTATCATCTACCCTATCTCCGATAGCAAGTGGGTGAGTCCGGTTCAAGTAGTTCCGAAGAAGGGAGGAATGACGGTCATCACCAACAAGAATAACGAACTCATTCCTACCCGAACCGTGACAGGATGGCGGATGTGCATAGACTACCGCAAGCTTAACAATGCGACAAGGAAGGATCACTTCCCATTACCATTCATCGATCAAATGCTTGAAAGGTTAGCACAACATTCTCATTTTTGCTATCTTGACGGTTATAGTGGTTTCTTTCAGATTCCGATACACCCGGATGATCAAGAGAAGACCACATTTACGTGCCCATGGGGTACGTTTGCTTATAGGAGGATGCCGTTCGGGCTTTGCAACGCCCCAACTGTAATATCCGGAATTTTTATTCCGTCTAATTCCGCCGTTGACGGTTCCCATTCTATCTAGTATCTCTCCCTTCACAAATTTCATTATTTTATGTAGAATTTAATTCACATAAAATGATAAAATTATATCAAACTCTAATCCTTAGAATTATCTATTATTTTATGTAGAAGTTAATTCACATAAAATGATAAAATTATATCAAACTCTAACCCTTATAACTATCTATTATTTTATGTAGAATTTAATTCACATAAAATGATAGATTTATATCAAACCCTAGTTATTATAATTCATTCTTATTGAGGACAAGCTGTGACGAGCTCATGACAAGCTGTGACGAGGCCATGACTAAGCTGAGACGAGATCATGACTAAGCTGAGACGAGATCATGACAAGCTGTGACGAGTTTTGACAGATTTTTGACAAGTAATTCAGCCCACCTTTCTTGCATGCTTCAGCCCACGTTTTTACCTTAAACAACCCAGTTTGCTTACCCATAATAGCCTCAGCTGGCCTTTGCAATCCACAGCAGCCCAGCACCCCTCGTAGTCCACAGCAGCCCAGCAACCTTCCTAGCCCACAGCAGCCAGCAAATTCGTTCAGCAGGAGGAGCAACAAACGACTTTCTCTTTCCTTCTCTCCACTTTGTAACAGCTGCATAAATGAGATAATTAATGAGATAATTAAGGAGCTGCAACAGCCTATATTCACGCCTGAAGAGAGAAACTGCAACGCTTCTGTGCTCCACATTCACGCTGCACTTGCCTGAATTCTGCACACATTCAGCAACGTTCTAACCACAGGAAATTGCAAGGAAAAGAGCCAGCAGAGGGGAGAACTACAACAACTGCTCGTCTATCTAGTTCCGGGGCTGTTCGTTGCAGAAACCTCGCCAACAGCCGGAGTAGTGTAAGTGATTTCATTCAGCCCTTCTACACTCAAGTTCCTCTCTAAATCTAACTCTTAGTACACACTCTTTCCCAGAAGATAACCAGTTGGAGGGTTGTTTTGTTCGTGCCCTGCGGTGACAGAAGAAGAGACGGCCACCTTAGAATCGGACCCTCCCACACTAGTGCAACAACTTACCTTCTGCAGTCATCAAAATCTTGGGTAAATGATCAATCATTCTCCCTTTATCTTGGCTGCAGTTCAATCTTTAAACTATAGATGAAATAGGCATGTGTGTACTTAGGTTTTAAAATGTTTTAGTGTGGTGATTAGGAGAAATCGAACTAGAGAAGTGACGAGTAGTAAGCGAGTTGTTGTAGCTTCCTAGAGTGTCCAAATTCTGACCATTAGATGACCTAGTGAAGTAGATCAGATTATCATATAAATTGAAGTGAGAAACTCCCTTTAAAACTTCAGTTTTGGAAGTAAGAATGGCCACTGTTGTGAACCAATGTTAAAACGATTGGTTCAAGATCCACCGTTGAATTTTTAATAGATCATAGATAGATATACATAGTTTACCGTGTTAAAATTTGGGAACAAATGAACGGTCGGATTGAAAGTTATAGGGTCTCAAAGTGGAGTAGTTGAGCTGTTTTTCCAGCAGAAAAATTTGACTAAGTATGGGAACAATTGTAGTGTTGTAGGCAACTTTAAAGATTTTTGTAGGAATAACGATTGAACAGTATTAAGAAATTATTTCTCCTATGAGTAGATTAGAGATCATAGATAGGTTAGAATTTTATTTTCGAATTTTTATAAGTTTATTTTAATTTTATATTTACAGCTATAATTGGACTTTAGTGACTTTTCGGAAAATAGAAAATCGGTAGTTTTTATAGTTGTCACCTAAAATCATCCTAGGGAGTAGAATATGATTAGTTAGCCTTAAGTAAGAATTTAAGTACTTTTTACGGGTTTTTGGAAGTCTCGGAACCAAGGGTAAAATAGTCAATTTACCTTAAATAAACACTGTAATAACTTCTGCACATAGAATCGTACATCTTAGGAGTTTTAGACTTCTAAGCATCCAAGGAAAAATGTTGACCCACGTGCCTCCTTTGACAGGCAACTGAGTTCCTGCAACTACTGCTAGTGTTGTTAAGAGAGACGAGTTTTAATTCTGGTAAGTCCATTGACTTACTTAGCTAGCTTCTTGCATGTGTGTAATGCGTATGAGTGGTGTGTGATAGTTAAGATAAATAACAAAAATGCAATAGGCCGACTGTAGTATATTATAATTGACCCAAGTGTATGATAACGGGTCGTGACATCATCTTCCTAGCTCTTGCGAGAGTCTAGGAGGTTCCCTGCGACCAGCCAGTCCGGTAGACGGTCACATACATTAGTATCATTCCGCGTTGGTAAACGGGGACAGGGGCGAGGTTTGGGAATCCCTCGTGTCACAAAATAAGTATCATTAGTAATGACGTATCACTTAATTAAAGATAATAAAAAGGAATGAGTGTCACATGCTGATTGCGTATGTTGTGTGTTTGTGCTTTTACCGTTATACTTATGCATAGAATGTTAGCTAACGGTTTTATACCGCTTGTAGATACCTTGCAGGTTAGGGAGGCGATCGAGTGATCCGACGGTAGTGGGAAGCTGGGGTTCCGTGCATTATAGGACGGGACTGTTATATTTTATTTTATGACTATTGAGACTGATGTGGGTATTTTTGGTTTTTTGAGACTTGTTGTATTGTTTTCAGAATTTGGATTCTTATTATTTCCGCTCATGTTATAAAACTCTTTGTTTTGCCTTTTTATTTGTGCCGTGTTGTAAGGTCCGATGAAGTTGTTGCCATGCTAAGGGCCGGGACCCATTGTGAGGTCCCAACTCGTAGCATTTCGAGTCCTCTAGGATTCGGGGTGTTACACCAACCACCTTTCAAAGGTGCATGATGCGCCCTTGGATGCCCCTTTTACGTTGACCATAGACGAAGAGGACGAGGCTCTTAGAGTTCGCTCAGATGGACCGATCACCCGATCCCGAGCTAAGGCCATTGCTCGAGCCACCGGCTCCATCATCACCCGCATTACGTCTTCACTTGGTCCCATTACCGGCATGCCTTGTCTCTACACCACCATGGCATAGGCTACCGGTTCCGTTAGCGGCATGTCCCGTCTTTCCGACTCCATGGCATGAAGCTAGCTTATTTTCGGACTATATTTTCACGTGTTTCCTTTTTATGTAATAAAGGGATATTCCGTATAGGAATATTCCCTTTTTGACCTTATCCGTTTAGGGTTTGCTTCCGCCCCTTTTAGGTTTTCCCCTTTTGGGCTTTTCTTCATGTATTTTTGTTTGGCCCGTTGGCCCATAGGTAGGCAAGTCTCTCTATATAAGAGATATCTTGCCTCACTTATTTCTCATGTTCAATATTACTAAGTTTTGAGAAGAATTTCCTCCACTTAGCTTGGGCATCAAAACCTCTCTTCTAACCCTCAAACTTCTTCCTTGGATCTCGTCTTTGATTCAAGAAATCCATATTCGAGGATTCTTTTTAAGAATCAACCTTCGATCCACCCAAAAAGGTTCCTTCGATCTCTCTAGATCGGAGTAACCCTTGTTTCTTCATCGCTTCCGCCCCTTTGGATCCGAAACGATACAACGTTGCACAAAGAATCAAGGAGTAGTTGGAGTTTTGCTTGATCTAGATCCGGAGTTATCCTTGTTACCTCCAAGGACGCATCAAATTGGTATCAGAGCAAGGGATCAAAGCTAAGTTCTCTTTACTCTTGTTTTTGTGCGTTATTATCTTAAACCTATTTAGCCTTTTTTTGTTCATGATGTTCTTCGTTTGCTCATGATGTTCTTCATTTGTTCTTCATGATCTTCATGTTGTTCATCATGTTCTTCATCATGTTCATCAATTTTTCCTGAATTTTTTTTCTTTCTTTTCCGTGTTTAACTCAAAACAAAAAGAACAAAAATAGGAGATATTTGGTTTGCCTTCAAACCATTTATCAAACCCGTCTTTTTCTTAAACCGACCTAATCCGACAATTTTGTTAATTAATTTCACCAAATCTCTTGGGATATTTTTGTTAACGAAAAGTTCGGATATCTCGCCTTTGATATTCCAAGAAAAGCAAAAAAACTCTTCATCAATACGGATTTGTGTTCAAAACAAAAAAAAAAAAAACAAAAGAAAGTGTTGCTCAAAACGTTTCAAAGAAACGAAACACACAAAGTGAAAAGACGTCCGGCAAACCGGTCCATCCGAAAAATCGGATTTTACAAAACGGTCAAAGACCGAAAGCAAGCAAAGCTTGCCGACTGAACAATCCGTCCATCTTCTATCTCTCCATTTTCTTACATACGTTTGCAAAATATCACTTGTTTATTTGTGTGTAATTGGTTCAATTTTGTTGGATTTGCCTTCCTTGCCAAACCGCCAAACGGCTTTCCCCAAAGTAGAACCCGATAACGCACTTGAACTTTGGTAAAGTTGACCTAACTTGTCACCTTGCTCACTTGATTGCTTGAAATTGTGTGCTGATTTGGAGCAATGACTAACGTTGAAATGGAAACTTCTCAGGATTCTGGTCCGCAAGAGTTCAGTGAACCCTTGGCTCAAGAAACTGCTTCGTTGTCCCTCGAAAATGACTCCATAAGGCGAGAATTGGAAGCCTTGAAGGCACAACAAAAGTTTGATGCCTTGACCCGAGAAAACATTGCCTTGAAAAAAGAGCTAGAAGCTCTTAAGTCCCTTCAGAATGCTCACCGTCCCACCCCAACTTATCCGAATGAGAACGTGGTCAATGCTTCCACTTCCGATGCTCAACGGAAAGGCAAGGGACTTTTGGGAGCCGGCCCATCAAACGTTACCCGGCTTGCGTCTGTCATTGAACGCACCCATTCTTTACCTCTTGACGGAAATGAGTCCCATGAGGAAGAGGAGGAATTCCCCGACCCGCGCCAAGATAACTTGCCCATAGTCGATACGGAACATCGGCACCAATATTATGAGCATCAACATCAACGGTATGTTCCTTCTCCACCTCCACCTAGTGTGCCCCGCACCGACCGACAAACCCGGGAAGAGCCCCGGTACCGTCCCAACTCAACCACCAATCATGGTCGCGAGCATGATCGTTCCGAACACCGTCACCAACGGTCAACCCGGCAACCGAGGACCCTTGACTTTGATGAATACGATGAGCAACACAACTTCAATGAGTTCTCCGGTGATGAATCCGATTTAGAACGGGTAGCACATAACCGCCCGTGGCACCCACCCGTCATCGACCCTTATGAGAACCAAGACCGGGGTGAAGAATGGTTGCCTCCCCCAAATCCACCTAGGCAAGCCCCACCCGTTCATGGGCGCCAACGGCCTCATGGCGGCCACCGGCGAGCCCGTGCCGATGATGCCTACATTCCACCGCCCCGCCCGGACCCCTACCGAGCTCGTAGGGAAGGTAAGGTTAAGTTCCCTACCTTTCATGGTGAATATGATCCGTGTGTTTTTCTTGATTGGGCGCAGGATATGAAACGAGCATTAAAACATTGTCATTATGAGGAGGAATCCGAGAAAATCGAGGCGGCAACTCTATACTTTGATGGAGATGCGAAGTCTTGGTGGAACCGGTATGAGTTCACCCGAGAGAGGCGAGGATGGGCACCAATTGAGACGTTTGAACAATTACTCTATTGCATGACCAAGAAGTACGTACCCGAGGACTTTAAGAATGATATGCGGTTGCAAATTGCCGAGTTCAAGCAAGGCAACCTCACTCCGGTGGCTTACTTGGCTAAACTTGAGGACATGCACATTAAGGCCGGCGTCTCGGCCTCCCCCTCCGCTCTCCGCACCAAGTTCATGAGTGGGCTTAATGCTTCCATCCGGCGGCCTCTCGAGATTGTCCCATTCAAGGATTTGGGAGCATTATGTCATGCCGCCATGAAGTTATATAAGCAACAACTCGAAACACCGCGGTATTCTAGGTATCCCTCTTCCTCGAGTCCATATCTTTATCCATCTAACACACGTTCTCGAGATGCACCTAGTCCTACAGATACCGACGCCTCCAAAGGGACCCAACGGACGGGTCCTTCCAATAGGCAAACGGGTACCGAGAAGACACCAAACCGGGGCCCGGCACCGGCGCCTCCCTCTCGAGGTCAACAAGGACCCTCACCGGCGGCTCGCCCAAGGGAGCCCGTGTGTTACAAGTGTAGCGGTTTTGGCCATGTACAACGTGATTGCCCAAACACCAAACGGGTCTTGTTTGCCGACCCAACATATTTCGAGGACGACGATGGTCAATATGAAGGTGATATCATTATTGAGGATGACCATGACACCGACCCCCTTTTTGGCATGGAACCCTGTGATGACGAGCTTGCTTGCGGCCCCGCACAACCCGGTAAATTTGCTCTTGTTTCTCGTCGTATTTTGGCTGTTAAAGAGCATATTCCTATTGATCAACGCGAGAATCTCTTCCACTCTCGTTGCTTGGTTAATAATACGAGTCTTTCTCTCATCGTTGACGGGGGTTCTTGTTGCAATATTGTCAACGAACGGGTGGTAAAACACTTCAAGTTGCCTACGACCCCCCACCCAACGCCTTACGGACTCCAATGGATTTCCGATACGGCATGTGACACCGTCACACAACAAGCTTGGGTGCCGTTTTCTATTGGCGCCTATATTGATAAGGTCCTTTGTGATGTTATCAAGATGGACGCCACACATGTCCTATTAGGACGACCATGGCAATTCGATCGCCGCACATATCATGATGGTTATCTTAATCGGTACATGTTCCAATATAATGGAAAACGGGTCACACTTTTGCCTATGACTCCGCACGAAATTTTGGTTGACTATGCGGAACGGAAGAGGCAACAAACTATTGATGAGTCCGCTAAAGCACCGGCAAAATCGGACCCCCGGAGTCCCGATGTTGTAGGTGCTAGTACTCCCAAATCCCGCAACACCGCCCCTCTTGTCCATGCTACCGAATCCAAAGGTAGTAAAGGTCGCATCGTTTCTTCGGGCGCACCTTTATCATCTTCGGATCCCGTAATTCAAGGACGGTGTGAGCCACGGATACTCTTAGCTCGCCGGCATGATTTGCAACCGCTCATGGAAGGCAAGTTCCCATGCTTTTTACTTGTTCCGTTTTGTTTATCTACTTCTCATGACCCAAGTAATGTGCCACACGAGGTGTCTTTGTTGTTGTCCGAATTTCAGGATATTATGCCCAAAGACCTCCCACCCGGCTTGCCACCTATCCGAGGGATTGAACATCAAATTGACTTTGTGCCCGGTGCCTCTTTGCCCAACCGTTCCGCTTACCGAGCCACTCCGGAAGAGACAAAGGAGCTACAACGTCAAGTGCAAGAGCTCCTAGACCGGGGACATGTACGTGAATCCTTATCACCATGTGCCGTCCCGGTAATCTTAGTACCAAAGAAAGATGGATCATGGCGGATGTGTGTTGATTGTCGTGCCATTAACCAAATCACCGTCAAATATCGCCACCCGATCCCGCGCCTTGATGACATGTTGGATGAGCTTCATGGCGCCACTATCTTCTCCAAAATTGATCTCCGGAGCGGTTACCACCAAATCCGGATGGCCGAAGGTGACGAATGGAAGACGGCGTTCAAAACGAAGTATGGACTCTATGAATGGCTTGTCATGCCTTTTGGCCTCTCCAACGCCCCGTCCACCTTCATGCGCCTCATGAACCACGTCTTGCGCCGATTCTTGGGTACATTCGTTGTTGTTTATTTTGATGATATTTTGGTGTTTAGTACGTCTTTGGAGGATCACATCGGGCACCTTCGCGAAGTGCTCGAGTGCCTTAGACAAGAGCAATTGTATGTCAACTTTGACAAATGCGTCTTTTGCTCGGACACCACTATCTTTCTTGGCTATGTCGTGGTTAAGGACGGACTCCGAGTAGACGAATCTAAAGTTCGTGCTATTCGGGAGTGGCCTACTCCTACTACGGTCACCATGGTCCGAGCCTTTCTCGGCTTAGCGGGTTTCTACCGCCGCTTTGTCAAGGACTTTAGCACGGTAGCGGCACCGCTCCATGAGCTCACTACCAAGGGTGTCACGTTTGAGTGGCGTGATGTCCATGCTCGAGCGTTTGATGCGCTCAAAGACCGTCTTTGTAATGCACCATTACTCCAACTCCCAAACTTTTCGAAAACCTTCGAGGTGGAGTGTGATGCATCAAATGTGGGCATTGGAGGAGTTCTCTTACAAGAGAATCGTCCAATTGCCTACTTCAGTGAAAAACTGTCCGGTCCTTCGCTCAACTACCCTACATATGACAAGGAACTATATGCTCTAGTTCGTTGTCTTAAGGCATGGCAACATTACTTGTGGCCGAAGGAGTTCGTGATTCATTCGGATCATGCGGCTCTTTCGTATCTCAAGAGTCAAACAAATCTCAGTCGGCGCCATGCTAGTTGGGTAGAGTTTTTAGAGACCTTTCCTTATGTCATTCGGCATAAGAAAGGCAAAGAGAATGTGGTCGCCGATGCCCTTTCTCGCCGCTATGCCCTCCTTGTGTATATGGATGCCAAGATACATGGCTTTGCTCTTATCAAAGAGTTATATGCCACGGATCTTGACTTCAAGGACATATGGGCACAATGCCTCGACCTCCGAGAGCACGAGTCTTTCTTTATTAACGATGGCTATCTTTTTCGAGCGGGAAAACTTTGTATTCTGCGCTCATCTATACGCCATTTGTTGGTCAAGGAAGCTCATGAGGGCCGTGGTCATTTCGGTGCTACCAAGAACCTTTCCGCTCTCCAAGAGCATTTCTTTTGGCTCCGGATGCGTATGCATGTGACACGGTTTTGCAAGGGTTGCATCACATGTCATCATGCCAAGTCGCGCCAAGGTCCGGATGGGATGTATTCTCCTTTGCCTATACCAATGGGACCTTGGGAGGATCTATCCATGGACTTTGTGGTCGGGTTGCCTATGTCAAAACGAGGCAAAGACTCCATTTTCGTGGTAGTCGATCGTTTCTCCAAAATGGCTCATTTCATCGCATGTAAAAGCACCCTAAATGCTAGTGAAGTTGCCACCTTGTTCTTTGATAATGTGGTGCGTTTACATGGGATACCACGTTCCATCGTTAGTGATCGGGACGTGAAATTCGTAAGTCATTTTTGGAGAACGTTGTGGGGAAAACTTGGAACCAACTTGTTGTTTTCAAGCAGTTATCACCCCCAAACCGATGGTCAAACGGAGGTGACCAATCGGACTCTTGGTGCTCTACTTAGAGCCACCACTAGGACCAACCCACGTAGGTGGGAGGACTTACTTTCTGTTGTAGAGTTTTCGTATAACAGGTCTAGGCACACGGCAACTAAATTGTCCCCATTTGAAGTTGTCTACGGCCTCAATCCACATACACCATTGGATTTCACTCCCCGCCCGCTCAAGGATGGAGAACACATCATCGCCGGAAACCGAGCCGCCCAAATCATTGAGCTTCATGAGCGGACTAGGACACAACTCGAACGTCTTGCCGCCCAACTTGCCGGACAACGCAACAAGGGCCGCCGCGACGTCTCTTTTGAGCCCGGTGATCTTGTTTGGCTCCACCTACGGAAGGAGCGTTTTCCTACTCGCCGCATGAGCAAGCTCTCGGACCGTGGTGATGGCCCATTCCGCATCTTAGCCCGTCATGGTCCAAATGCATACAAGTTAGAGCTTCCGGATTCCTACGGAGTACACCCAACGTTCAACGTCAAGGACCTTGCCCCTTATGTTGAGCCCCTCTTTGACGATGGTGAAACGGGGACGTTTCACAGCCAAGATGGGGGGACTGATGCGCCCTTGGATGCCCCTTTTACGTTGACCATAGACGAAGAGGACGAGGCTCTTAGAGTTCGCTCAGATGGACCGATCACCCGATCCCGAGCTAAGGCCATTGCTCGAGCCACCGGCTCCATCATCACCCGCATTACGTCTTCACTTGGTCCCATTACCGGCATGCCTTGTCTCTACACCACCATGGCATAGGCTACCGGTTCCGTTAGCGGCATGTCCCGTCTTTCCGACTCCATGGCATGAAGCTAGCTTATTTTCGGACTATATTTTCATGTGTTTCCTTTTTATGTAATAAAGGGATATTCCGTATAGGAATATTCCCTTTTTGACCTTATCCGTTTAGGGTTTGCTTCCGCCCCTTTTAGGTTTTCCCCTTTTGGGCTTTTCTTCATGTATTTTTGTTTGGCCCGTTGGCCCATAGGTAGGCAAGTCTCTCTATATAAGAGATATCTTGCCTCACTTATTTCTCATGTTCAATATTACTAAGTTTTGAGAAGAATTTCCTCCACTTAGCTTGGGCATCAAAACCTCTCTTCTAACCCTCAAACTTCTTCCTTGGATCTCGTCTTTGATTCAAGAAATCCATATTCGAGGATTCTTTTTAAGAATCAACCTTCGATCCACCCAAAAAGGTTCCTTCGATCTCTCTAGATCGGAGTAACCCTTGTTTCTTCATCGCTTCCGCCCCTTTGGATCCGAAACGATACAACGTTGCACAAAGAATCAAGGAGTAGTTGGAGTTTTGCTTGATCTAGATCCGGAGTTATCCTTGTTACCTCCAAGGACGCATCAATGCATGATGGCCATCTTCTCCGAATACATAGAGGAAATAATGGAGGTTTTTATGGATGACTTCTCTGTTTATGGTTCCTCTTTTGACAATTGTCTTGCTAACCTTGCTCTTGTATTACAAAGGTGTGAATACACTAACCTAGTTCTAAATTGGGAGAAGTGTCAATTCATGGTTAAGGAAGGCATTGTTTTAGGACACTTAATCTCTAGTAGAGGGATTGAGGTGGATAAGGCGAAAATAGAGACTATAGAGAAGCTTCCTCCCCCAACTTCGGTGAAAGGGATAAGAAGTTTCCTAGGACATGCTGGATTCTATAGACGCTTCATAAAAGACTTCTCTAAAATATCAAAACCGCTCACTAATCTATTAATGAAGGATGCAGTTTTTGAGTTTTCGCAAGAATGCTTGGATGCGTTTAACATGATTCGGGAAGCTCTAATTTCAGCACCTATTATCCAACCTCCGGATTGGAATCTTCCCTTTGAGGTTATGTGCGATGCTAGTGACGTAGCCATAGGAGCTGTTCTTGGACAAAGGAAGGAAGGGCGAACCCACGCTATCTACTATGCTAGCAAAACACTAGATGAAGCGCAGCTCAACTACGCCACTACGGAAAAGGAATTTTTAGCCATTGTTTATGCTATTGACAAATTTCGCTCTTATCTTGTAGGTGCAAAGGTGATTGTGTATACGGATCATGCTGCGATCCGGTATCTCCTTGCAAAGAAGGATGCGAAGCCAAGGCTAATTAGATGGATTCTTCTCCTACAAGAATTCGATCTAGAGATCCGCGATAAGAAGGGTTCGGAAAATTCTGTTGCGGATCATTTGAGTCGCCTAACACATCTAGAGGACGACCACTTACCTATAGATGACTCCTTCCCGGACTAACACCTACATATCATTGAGGAGTGCATCGAAGTAATCTCCAAAGGTAACGAACCATGGTTTGCTGATTTTGTTAACTATTTGGTTTGCCAGGAGATACCGCCCGGATTATCCTGCGCACAAAGAAAGAAGTTCTTTAAGGATGTTCAGGAATACTTTTGGAATGAACCTCTCCTCTTTAAGAGAGGTCCGGATGGCATCATTCGGCGATGTGTGCCGGAAGATGAGATGCAAAGTATCATCCGCCATTGTCATTCACTACCATGTGGAGGACACGCTAGTTCGAACAAGACTAGCGCTAAGGTATTGCAATCTGGATTCTTTTGGCCTACTTTATTTAGAGATGTGCAAACCTTTATTTCCTGCTGCGATGCTTGTCAAAGAACAGGAAATATCTCTAGGAGGAATGAGATGCCTCTCAATAACATCCAAGAGGTGGAGATTTTCGATGTTTGGGGAGTTGACTTTATGGGACCGTTCCCATCATCTTGTGGAAACCAATACATACTCTTGGCGGTGGATTATGTTTCTAGATGGGTGGAAGCAATTGCCTCTCCCACCAATGATGCCATGGTGGTGGTTAAGTTCTTTAACAAGACCATCTTCCCACGATTTGGGACACCAAGGACTATCATTAGTGATGGAGGTTCTCACTTCATTGTCCGGCGCTTTGAAGCTCTTCTAGCTAAGTATGGGGTTACTCATAAGATCGCTACCCCTTATCATCCACAAACTAGTGGACAAGTTGAGATCTCAAACCGGGAGATCAAAGGAATCCTAGAGAAGACGGTTTCAAGGACTAGGAAGGATTGGTCCTTGAAGCTTGATGATGCATTATGGGCGTACCGGACTGCATATAAGACTCCCATAGGAACCACACCATACAACCTTGTGTATGGGAAGTCTTGTCACTTACCGGTAGAGTTAGAGCACAAGGCGTTTTGGGCCATCAAGTGGTTGAATTTCAGCATGAAGGAAGCGGGAGAGAAGCGTCTCTTGAACCTTAATGATCTTGAATAACTCCGCTTGAACGCTTATGAAAACGCCAAGATTTATAAGGAGAGAGCAAAGCGTTGGCATGATAAGCATATCATTCCAAAGGACTTCAAAGAAGGAGATCAAGTTCTCCTCTTCAATTCAAGGCTTCGTCTCTTTCCAAGTAAGCTTAAATCTCGTTGGACCGGACCTTTTCTAATCAAACGTATTTTCCCCCATGGTGCAGTTGAAGTATGGGGTGAAGCGGGCGGAAGCTTTAAGGTGAACGGTCAACGACTCAAGAAGTATACGCCGGAACTCCAAGCTGAAGAGTTTGCGCCCACCGCACTCGAATAAGTGCGAATATGGTCTAGCTACGGACCTTAAACAAAGCGCTTCTTGGGAGGCAACCCAAGGTATTGCATTTACGTTTTTGTTTTCGATTCATAGTTTAGCTTAGTTTAGACGTTTTTGCTTTATTTTGCCTTCGATTCCTTCCGGTATGTTCGTGTTTTTGGATGTAGGAACAGTGGAAAAGGAAGGGGGAAGAGTAATCTTGAAGAAAAGTGACGAAACTTGGACTTTGGAGCATTACAGAGAGTTCCACGGCCTAAACCACGGCCGTGACAGCTACAGTGACCGTAATTTCCAAAAGCCTTTGTAAAATCACAAAAACCACGGTTCCGTACAATTCCACGGCCGTGGAACCCCCCGATAGACCGTGGTTTTCAAAAATTTTGGCGGCCACTATATAAACCACGTTCTTCACAAAACACAACATCACAAAGCTTTTCCACGCCCTATTTCGCCGAAATCACGCCCCTCACCTCAAGTCTTCGTTCGTTAATCGTTTTCAACGATTCTTCGACCCAAACGGAAGCAAATCCGATTACCAACAAGATCCAAGTAACAATTCGAGCGGCAAATCACCAAGGAAAGAAGAATTCGGATTTGAAAATCCGAAAACCTAGGTTTTTCGCTCTTCTCTATCTTTGTCGATTCGGATCTACATTTGCTAGAATTTTTAGGAATAACTGATTGGAATTGGAAGAGAATTAGTATAGGGTTGCTGCTGTGGAATTTGGTGATTGATTGTTGAGATTTGCGAATTTTTGAGAGAAACCACGGTTCCTGGACGTTCCACGGCCGTAGAAATTGAAGAACAAACCGTGGTTTTGAATAGAGAATGGATTTTGTGAGGAGAGTTTCCGGGAGAAATAAGGATAAGAACAAGGAGAAGGATAAGAATAAAAAGAGGAAGGGCAACCCCTCTTCCTCTTCATCCTCTAGAGCACCACCACCTTCATCCCCTTCACCTCCATCATCACCTTCATCACCATCACCTCCTAGCCCTAGGGTACCCACCATTCACGAGGATCATCTCGACGCCTTAGAGAGGATCCATAAGAGGGCTGTTATAGGACCTAGGTACCTATTTTTGGAGGATTTAGCTCCTCTACACATCATAGATGACCTTACTTGGCTCTTGGATAGAGCCGGTCTTATCGTCTTCTCGGCTATCCGAGAAGACACCTACGAGGAGATTACTAGAGAGGTTGTGACGTCTTTTGAGCACATCCATGTGGATAGGACAGTTTCTTTCCGTCTGATGGAAAGAAACTATGATTTTACCATCCGGGAGTTTGGAGCCTTCTTTGGGTTCCAAGAGACCTTCAATGGTCGTTTCCCCAGCGGCGTTTACGCCAAAGATTTTTGGGAGGAGGTAGCCATGATTTATGCCAGCGAGGACCGCTGGCAACCAGCTGATACCAAGGCTAAGTTGATGTATCACTTAGCCTTGAAGATTGCTCACCGGATACTTTCTGAGTGTCTCTTCCCTAGGACGGAGACACCTCAGAAGATCAAGACGGATGAGCTCTTCCTTCTGTACTCCATGTTATATGGACGACTTGCTGACTGCGCCACCCTCTTAGCTGCTACCATGAGCAAGCTAAAGAACAAAAGGGCTGGCAACATTGGATATGGTGGGATAGTCACCCACCTTGCTAGGATATTGGGGGTAGATTTTTCTGCATGTACACGTATTCCTGCTGTACCCCTAGGACTTCAGGCCTTCATGACTAAAGGTCTCATCTTCCCTACCCATAGAGGTCCACCTTATGCAGCTATGCCATGGGAGAGCAGGACGGGGAGGGGCATTGAGTGGCTCCCAGAGTATTCCATTATGGCTGGACGCCATAATTGGAAGGAGACGTTCGCTGCTATGCATGCGAACAGGATTGCAGCCCCTCCATATGTCCCACCACCACCTGTAGTAGAGGAGGAGGAGATGAGCCAAGCAGGATTTTGGCACGTTTCCGGATCAGCCGGACATAGCTTCTGATATGCCTAGACGTTCTCCACGTCCCGCCAGAGCTTCAGGATCATCCTCTCGCCGCGCCAGCGTGAGCGAGAGACCCACTTGGATGGAGACCCCTCCTGCATGGTACGGAGCTCCACCTCCATGGTCTGCACAAGCACCACCAGCACCAGCACCAGCACCGTCAGATGCACTGGGGTGGTACAGCCAGGCTCCTGGTTGGTCTGAGCAGATGCCAGAGTGGGCTACCAGCCTTTTTGATAGGGTAGGAGCTTTGGAGATCCGAGCTAACGCGAGAGATGGACGCATGGATGACCTCGACCATATGATGAGGGATGTCTACCGCTAGCAGTTCGGGCGGTACTATAACCCTAGCTTCTCTCCATTCCCGCCTCCACCGCAGTGACGATGATAATGACCGACAGCTTTAGCCGCTCCACCGCCATTTTGTGAGTTTCTTTTTCTTTCTTTCTTTTCTTCTTTTTCTTTTATTTGAACAATAGGGACAATGTTTGTTCCAAGTATGGGGTGGGGTGTGACTAAAAGTTTGTAATAACTCTTACTCACTTTGATTGCTTTTATTGAGACTATCTTGCATGTTCATTATATTATTAAACGTTTCATTACTGCATTGCATGAAAAAGACTTTGAAAAACCCATAAAATTTGAAAAATTTTGAAAATTTTGTGCTTCTAAGGATAGAGATAATTTCTATGGATAACTCCAAAAAGTAGTGCATTGCATGAAAAGAAGAGAGCGAAGCTCTCTTCTTTTGAAAATTTTTGGATAACTCCAAAAAGTAGTGCATCGCCGCGCCAAAATTTTGAAAATTTTGGCGGATGAAGGCGGAGAAGACCACAGAACTCGCCGGTACTGGACTGCGTCGGCTGCTGTTGCGCCGGACTGGACTGCATCAGTTGCTGCTGCGCCGGACTGGACTGCGTCGGCTGCTGTTGCGCCGGACTGGATTGCGTCGGCCTGTTATTGCTTACAGAAGGCGGCTGTTACGTTTACAGATGGAGGCTGTTGCGTCGGATGTTGGCGAGGGAGAGCATTGGAGAAGCCGCGTCTCTTCACGTCTATACTGCAACGTTTGATAAGGGTAATTATGGTTAATTAGGTTAAAGTTAATTTAGGTTATGGGCTTAAGAGGTACGGCTGACTGCAGAATGGGCTGCACGGGCTGAAGCAAGGGAAAGATGGGCTGAAGCAAGGCAAAACTGGGCTGCTGAATTGGTCAAGAGAAGTGGGCTGAAAAATACAAGAAAGATGGTTGAAATAATTGCAAGAAAGATGGGCTGAATTGTTTGTCAAAAATCTGTCAAAACTCGTCATGGCCTTGTCAGGCCCATGAATGAGTTTGTCACAGATTTGTCGGGCTTTGTCATGGCCTCGTCTCAGCTTAGTCATGATCTCGTCACAGCTTGTCATGATCTCGTCTAAAGTCATCGATAGGAATGAATTATAATAATTAGGGTGTGATATAAATCTATTATTTTATGTGAATTGAATTCTACATAAAATAATAAATAATTATAGGAATTAGAGCTTGATATAATTTTATCATTTTATGTGAATTAAATTCTACATAAAATAATAAAATTTGTGAAGAAAGAAATACTAGATAGAATGGGAAACCGTCAACGGCTCGAAGTCCGATTTGATTCGGAATTAAACGGAATAAAAATTTCGGATATTACACCCTCCAGCAGGACAGGGTAGGGGCGATAGGACTCCTATAGTTAGGGGACGCGGCCGTGGAGGTAGAACTCCATTAGCACGAGGTCGAGGTTGAGCTTCTTGAGTGGATCCACCAGTTGTGATCATCCCAGATGCTGGAGTGGAGGAGGTGGCTGAGAGTGTAGGTCCCGAGGTTAGGAATGAGACCGTTGCTAGGTCTAGAGCACAGAGAGCACGTTCGACTGAGTCAGGACGTGTTTCTATTGGGGCATCTGAGTACACAGAGTACCGAGCATACGTCGAGCGTATGGAGGAGGTTGCCAGAGTAGAGAGACTTACCCAGGTACCCCCAGTACCGGCTAGGTCCGTTCAGGTGACACAGGGAGTGCCTCATGTACCGGCTGTACCTGAGAGGAGAGTTGAGGCTGATAGAGCTCCTACTGGGTCCAAAGCACCGTGACCGGATGAGTGGTTGAAGGCTTTCAACTCTCAAAAAGTCCCCTCATTCAGTGGAGATATAGGGTTAGAGGTGGAGCACTGGATTGGACACGTAGAGACTGCACTGGAGGTGATACGTTGCCCAGAGGATCGACAGGTGGATTTGGTGCAGACATGTTTCACGGAGGATGCTCATTCCTCATGGCGGACCATTCGTAGCCGAGTCGCCGGTTGGGAGTAGATGAGGAGCATTGTTAGAGAGAGATACTGCCCTATCTCTTTGAGGAGAGAGAGGTTTCAGGACTTCATCGAGGCAGGATTTGAGGATATTCTAATTGTTGTTGCCATCAAGAAGTTTCAGAAGGAACTGACTCTACTTGGACCAGCTGCACCTCCTGAGGAGCAGCATGTGTACCTCTTTTCACGGAGATTGAGAGAGAGCACTCGTTCGTATCTGGCAGGATTTCATTGCGAGACTCTGTTAGACTATTAAGATAGGGCGTCTGCATATGAGAGAGATAGGCCAGTCCAGAGGAGAGCTGGTCAGTCAGATATGCCGGATAAGCGGTAGAGGATAGGATATGTTAGTGGCAGTACAAGAGTAGCTGTTTTTGGAAGGGGACAGACTCAAGGGCGACATAGCCATACCGCTACAGTTCAGGCTCCAGCTGGGGGTTCACAGTGACACAACTGTAGTGGCTATGGTCATATCCGATCGAACTGCACGAAACCATTAGTGACCTGCTTCTAGTGCGGCAAGGTTGGACATAGAGCTGTATTTTGCCGCCAGGGCAAGGCTCCATCTCAGCAGGGTTCTTCCCCTGCAGGTCTATTAGGGAGTGTACAGAGGCAGCCACAATACCGAGCTCCGAGTCAGCAACAGCAGTACCGAGCCCCAGGTCAGCAACAATCTTACAGAGCTCCAAGACACCCATCTTCACAAAGCTCTATGCAGGGATCAGGTCGGGGCAGAGGGCGTGGTAGTGTTGCTGATACCAGAGGAACTCCGACACGGGTGTTTGAGCTGAGGTGTGCTGATCAGCCAGAGGCACCGACTACCACTTGTACTATTTTGAAAATTTTGAAAATTTTGAAAATTTTGAAAATTTTGAAAATTTTACTGCATTGCATGAATGGGACTACCCGTACGAGTTTTGTGCACCTCTATCCATAACTCCAAAAAGTAAAGTCGAAAAATGAAAAGAAGAGAGCGAAGCTCTAAGTCGAAAGTGTTGCGGAAACCTCAAGAGAAGAAGAAAAGAGTAGTTATCCACTTTCCCGGATTCATGCACCACATTCCTTAAAGTTTCTTTCCCTTTCCACATTCTAGACCTTTCTTGTTTGAAAGTCCTTAAGATCAAAAGAATGTTATATGACTTGGTGATCTAAATTGAAGTTTCTTATGATTGATTTTGATAATGTTTGAAGGTTATGATGTTTACAGGGAAGTTTGATTAATTCATGAGCTTTCTTTACTCTTTACTCTTTGATTAAGTGTATGAAAGTCTTATAAACGAATGAAGCAAGATTTGAGAATGATCTATTGATTAGAAGGCACATTCATCCAAAAGAAGTTTTGCTTTGAGAAGGTACACATATTTCATCCTAACTTGTGTTTTAAAGCTTTTGAAAGACCTTGCTTAGGGACAAGCAAGTGGCAAGTATGGGGTTATTTGTTAGCATGAAATATTGTGATATTTTAGGCACGTTTTCTAAGTATATTTCATCCATATTGATAGTCATTGATTAAGAATTGATGCATTTGTGAGCTAGTTTATCTATAATGTCGATATAGAGGTCTACACAGAGTTTTATTGCATTTGTAGGTAATTTGACGAATTATGGAGCAAAAATGGCACATTTAAGGATTAAGCCTTGAAGCGGGACAAAAAGGAGCATAAAAGGAATTTAGGACGCGCCAAAGTATCTTCTGACACCGTCGGACGCGGCCCAAAGTATTCTCTGATACCATTTGACGCGCCAAAGTATTTTCTGATACCTTATGACGCGGCCCAGAGTATCTTCTGATACCAGCGGATTCGACTTTTTTTCAGCCCAAATATTTAGGGTTTTATCTTTAAACCCTAGATAGATCCCTACATATATTCGAGAGCCTTCAACATTGAAGGTGTTTCAATTTCTCCAAAGGGAGACTTAGAGGGAGTCAAATTCTCCAACGGACATTGACAGCCCAGGATTTGGATCCCCAAAGAGAGGGAGGCTTGAAGATTTTATTGCGTACAGGGGAGATTCGGAGAGGACGCATTTTGGAGATTGTGTACTTCGAGATTATCTTAGGGTTTACATTTGAAGGCGGATTGACATCCCGTTCTTCATTGTCCCTAGAAATTTTGTGAGGTTTTTCTGTTCCTTTGATTCTACATCCATTGAACGCGGTTTGCGATTATTGTGCTTGATTGACATTTGTTTTGAGTTTATTATTGAGATTTCAAGGTTTTACCTTTTCTCCCTTTCATATTTGATTATTGATATCATAATGATGATTGTTGGCTAAAACCCTTTAGCAATTCTAAGGTGAAGGGTTGATAGTTGTGGCTTAGATAATGATAGATCGATCGTAATTTGATTGGACCCTGAGAGTTAGAGAGAATCGCCGACGAACCTAATCCACGGTCTGTTCTTGAGTTTCCACGGCCGTGGACCTCAAAAACTACCCGTAATTCTGTGTCAGTTACGAACCTTGCTTTTACTTTAATCCAAAGTTAAAGATTTGCTTTAACTTAGTCTTTGCTTGCCTTTTCTAGGTGGTGGTGAAGCCTCAACAACCTCTACCTCGATTTCGAGTGTCACAACCTTAATCGGTTTAGTTAGTCTTGATCCTTGGATTACAAGTTTGGGTATTTGAGATTAATTCTTGTCTTTAGGTCCTTTCTATACTGAAGCCTCAACAACCTTTATAGAGAGTGTCTTTAGATAAGTCATATAAAGCCTTGGAACTTCACCATACATTTCTTTACCTTAGTATACCTTTGCAACTCTTAACTCCGTCCTTAGTTCTTTAGTATATCTTGAATCGATTGCCACAATTAGACACCTGGATCTTTAGGGTTCCTGTTTTCCCAATATTTGCAAAGCTCATACATTTACTTGCTTGACAATTTACAAACTGAATTTGTTCCCCCCAAATCCCTTTGTTCGATACTCTGGAATTCTTGCTTAACTATGTCGATCCGTACACTGCGGGTTCGCTTGCTTGATTCTAGTTTTATAAATTTAAAGCTTATTTGCACGCACGCTAAGTGGCGAACACATACACATCCCGGCCTTGCACAATCCTATACCGCTCCTTCTCAGCTTCCGACAACTTGTATTTCTTCTGTTTTTCCATCTCTTGCAATTGAACAAGTAAAGGAATTAGAAAGTTCAGAATTTAGAGTAAGAGACGAACCCTCTGTTGTGTTTTCCGTAGGGGCGGCTGTAGCCTGCGCAGGGGCGGCTGTAGCCTGCGCAGGGGCGGCTTGGCGCAGGGGCGGCTTGGCGCAGGGGCGGCAGCTTGCAGGCGCGGGGGCGGGAGAAGAGCAGAGGTCGATTCTGGGAGCCTACGAAGGTGGTGGTGGTGGGGCTGTTCCGGTGACTTTTTTGCTGGTGTAAGTGTCGCCGGTGGTGATGAGCGAGAGTGTGAGGGGCGAGGGGCTGTAGAGTGAGAGGTTTGAGAGTATGTAGGGTTTGTGTGGTGGTGGTGAGGGCCGGTGTCGCAAGGCGGTTGTGGCTAGGTCGCCGGAGGTGGCGCAAGAGCGTTTGCACAAGGCGGCGTGTGAGAGCTTCCGGAGGGTGCAGGGGCGTGGGAGGCGAGGCGGTGTAGGTTTCGAAGAGTGAATGGAGAGGGAGGGGAAGGGGCGGTAGTTGTATGTTATTTTTGGAAAGTGTATTTTTTTTTCTTTCCTTGGTAAGACCGTAGGGGCGGCGTTTGTCACCGCAGGGGCGGTGACACGGAATAGGGGGCACGCAGCCTCAGCGCCGGGGCGGCGCTGAGAATGTGTGTCAAGGATGGCCTCCGTAGGGGCGTGGGGTGTCACCGTAGGGGCAGTGGCCCGTATGTTGCAGACGCTGGCCCAACGCCGAGGCGGCGCTAGCCATGGGTGTCACCGCGGGGCGGGGTCACTGAGCCGCGGGGGCGGGGTCACTGAGCCGCAGGGGCGGTTTTCTTGACAGAAGCTCCTCCTCTTATTCCTTCGGGTTGCCTCCCGAACAGCGCCTTTCTTTTACGTCGTTGGCTCGACGTAAGGACTCTACCTCTATGATTGAGCCTCCTCCAGTATCACCTTTGGGTTTATAACCGTCTGTGAAGGTAATCCTCCGGAGCACCTAGTTTCAATCCTTGTAATGGCTTCCGTCATTTGACCAACCTGTTTTTCAAGGTTCTTGATGCCGGATTCTGTTGTTTGGACATGAGTAGCAAAGTGTTTAGTTAAAACCTGCAACATATCCTCAGTTGATTGATACTTACCTTGACGGGGCTGCTATTGTTGGTTTTGTTGATCCTTCCAACGGAAATTCTGTTGGTCATGCCAATTTGGCATGAAATTTTGTGCATAAGGATCGTTCCTAGGCCTTTGCTGATGTGGTTGTCCATAACCCATTGTGTTCACCTCAGCATCATTATCCTGGACTTGTGGGCACATGTCCGCTGGATGATATGGGTCAGCACACACTCCACAAGCTTTGAGCTGTTGTGGGATTCCCATATGTGTTAGTCTCTTCACCATTTCCTTCAGCTCCGCGAGCTCAGTGGAGATCTCACTCTTCCCGGTATTCATAGCATGAACTCCTTTTTTGGACGGGTCCTTCCAAAGTTCCGGGTTCCTTCTGCTAGTTCTTGTATCTTTTCCAAAGCAAGGTCAGGAGTAGAGTTAAGAAATATTACCTCCGCAAGCCGCATTGACGATCCTCCTTTCATTATCGAGCAAGCCATTGTACAAGTACAAGACTAGATCTTGAGTTGAATATCCGTGGAAAGGACAGCTGGATCGGAGAAGTGCAAACCTTTCGAAGTACTCATAAAGAGTCTCGTCTACCTCTTGCTCGATGTTGCTTATAGCTTTCTTCAAGCTATTGGCCTTCTTGGCTGGAAAGTATTTCTCCAATTACACCTTGTGAAGGTTCTCCCAAGTGTCGATGCTCCCGGATGGAAGGTGGTAATACCAATCATCCACTGAATCCTTGAGTGTGAAGCCGAATGCCCTCATCTTGATTTGTTCTTCGGAAATGTTGGCCGGATTCATGCTCATACACACGGTATGGAACTTCCCAAGGTGTTTGATGGGGTCTTCACCACCTAGCCCATGGAAGGATGGAAGCAAGTGGATGAGACCCGCTTGAGCTCAAAGTTGATTCCTTCCCCTAATGCCGGTATGGTAACCACAAGAGGGTTTTGAGCCAAAGTGGGCTGAGTAAGTTGACGAAGAGTACGATCAGCCATTTCTTGTTTGAGTTGTTGTTGTCTTCGTTGCCGAATGTGCATCCTCTCAATTTCTGGATTAAAAGAAGCAAAGCCGGAGTTAGTAGCACGGGTTTGAACCATAAAAATGGTTCAAACCAATAATCAATAATAATAACAATAGAATAAAAACACTAAACACCCCGGCAACGGCGCCAAAATTTTGACTGAGGGTATTTCTATGGTCGTCTATACCCTATCAAAAATATAATCCCGACTTAGCACTAAAACAAGTATAGTGGTTAAGTAAGGGTCGAACCCAAGAGAGTTAAGGTATTTTTATTAAATGCGATTATTGATTATAAAAACAAGTAACAAGTTGGGGGAGGGGGGGGTTGGTTGAATTGATGCACACAAAAACTTATGAAAACGAATAACGCAGCAAGTAAGACAATAATGGATGAATCTACACTAGGTTGATTCTTAGCATGCAATTGCTACTTTGGTGAGTTCCTTTTACAAGTTTTCAAGTAATCTCCTGTCTCGATCATATATATGTGTTGAGCCAACCGGCATCAACACAACTTAACAGGTTAGTGTTCCGTAAACCTATAAGAACAATTAACAAGTTAGCTTTCAAATAAAGACTAAGGGATATAAAGAATAGATTAAAACGTTAACCTTATCTTTTTATTTGTGTTCCTTTTCTTTAAGTAATTACAACCCGTTATTACTTAAAGTTTACTACTAGATTAGAGACCCGAACCCGGAACCTATTAATCCTAGTTCTTTGCATACACTTTAGAACCTAAGGTGATCAATCTCAAGTAATAGTAAAACATTCAATTAGACAATGGAGATCAAGGAAACACAAAACATTACTGAATGAAAACTTATATTAAAGAAAACTTACAACCAAAGTAACAACGCAGCTTCAAACCAACCCAATGTAGCAAGGGAGTTAGCAACTCATTACAATGGAAATAATGAGAAAATTGGTTTCTAAGTGGAAAATGATGGATAATTTGGTTCTCCCTTCTAGAAATCAACTAAGGACTATTTATACTACAAAAGACACTAAATAGGAGTAAATGGCCGGCTCAAAACAACCACTTTTAATGCCATAAAGGTGGTGTAAACAACCGGAGTAAAGCTTCTGACGTTAAACTGCAGGGGCGGCCTTCAGCTCCGCAGGGGTGGTGAAGGCAAAAACGCTTGATCTTCTTCATGGCCGCAGGGGCGGCTAGGCAATTCCGCAGGGGCGGATCTTTAATGCTCTTCAAACATCTGACTCTTCAACTTCCTGCCGTTTCTGATGTCAAGCCGCCGGGGCATTCCAGTGTCAACGCAGGGCCGGTGACACAGACTCTTCGTCTTCCAGCTCCCAAGATGAGGCGCAGGGGAAGGCGCAGGGGCGCTGGTCTTCGCTTCTTCAGGGTAAGTCACCGCCGGGGCGCCAAGGGTTGACGCAGGTGCGGTGACAGTCTTCGTGGCTGGTGCTGGCGAAGGCGCAGGGAGCGCTCCGGAGTATTGTATCACCCGTAGGGGTGGTGACAAGGCTCCGCGGGGGCGGAGAAGTCACAAAAGCTTTGCTTCGTGAACGAACTTCACTCCTAAGTGCTTATAACTCCTTCCTTAGCTTCTTTTAGTCTTCTTCTTCTGGACCAAGAAGTTAGTAGTATAAACTGACATAAATGTAATAAAAAGACTCTAAAATTATCCTAAATGATAGTGATTCCATCACCTATCAAACTCCCCATACTTAGACCTTTTACTCGTTCCGAGTAAAACATATGACAGCAAACTAGACTCAAAGGCCTCAGGAAGCATGGGCAAGTAGAAAAGCAAACTAGACTCAAAGGCCTCAGGTGATAGGTGATGGAATCACTATCATTTAGGATAGAACTAGACATGTGGTCACCGCCCGGTTATAATACACTTGGACCAGTTAAGGTATCAAAATGGTGAATCCTATTTCCAATTATCCGTTATAAACATGATAACAACACAAACAAGCCAATACAATCCAACTAATACGCGGAATAAAGTTAAGTAAGTCCAAGGGACTTACCTCACACGAAGGTAACATAAAAGGTTCAGCAACAACTCAGGAATAAACCAATACTCAGTTGGTCTAGTGGGATGTGGTGCTAGACTCCTTAAGTGGTTAGCCTGGAGATTCGAGTTCGAATCCTCCCGGCAGCATGTATGGAAAAACTGATATTGGGAGGGTATCCTCCAGCAATGTGCCACGATTTAGTACCCGATCCGGACGTAGATCGGCAAAGCCGATCGAACCGGGTGTTCTAATTAACTCTTCAAAAAAAAAAAAAAAACAACTCAGGAACAACTCAGGAAAGCTCAGTTTCCCTCACGAAAGGAGCAAGGAAAGCCTGTACGGACAAGCAACACGGATCAGGAACGGAACGGTTGCTAAAAGTCTATAACTTCTAGGCTCAACGATCTCTAAGAGATCTCCACAAGTTAAGGACTCAACTTTAGTCTTACAGCAACTCAGGGGACAAGGAACAACCACAAGGAACAAGGAAAAGAATGAGGAAAAGGCAGGAAGGAAGCAGCTCACCAAAGACGGGAGCTAGTGCAGAGAAACCGCAGGGGCGGCTGGTCAGGGGCGCAGGGGCGGCTGCACTAACAGATGCTCTGTCGGGATTCCTCTTCGAACGAACTCACAGCAAGGGAAACCAAAGCTTGAACTTTCGGTTCCAACACGTCAAGACTCAACTCCAAAGAGCCTGAGAACAACAAAGGATCAACAACGGAATGCTCCACAAGAATCAAGGATCAAACTTGATTCTTGGGAAGAAGAAAAGAGAAGAACGAAAGGAAGAAACCAAAATAGGAGGAGAAGGCAAGCAGCAAATGTAAGAACGTGAAGGAGAAACCAAAAGAGATGAACTTACACGTTCAGCAAGGTTGCAGGAAGCAAGGGACAGTTGTAGCGCTCTAGGGTTGAAGAAGACATAAGCAAGAAATGGGAAAAAGAGAAAAAGAAGAGAATATATAGGAGGGATGGAACGCTAGACAGAAAGGGCGTCTAGGGTTAGAAAGAAGAAAAGGAAACCGGCCCATAAGATAGAATATCGGATATTCTGTCTATGGAAGAAAGATAAAACGAACGAAAATAGATCGGGCGCGATCTGTCGTAAATCCGCAGGGGCGGATCAACACAGCCGCAGGGGGCGGCTGACGGCGGGGCGGCCCTCTTCACCGCGGGGGAGATGAAGGCAAAAACTAGGATCTTACATCAGATCCTCCTAAAAAGAAGTTTCGTCCCGAAACTTGCAAAAGCCCAATGATCACAACAACACACAGAAACAGAACTGAACTCATATATTCCCACACGGGGCATGTAACTCAAAACGTCACACAAAAGCGTTCACAACACAACAAAGGAAAAACCAAACAACAGACTAAGCTAAAGGTGCAACAAGCTCAGTGTAAAACTCCGGATAGTTCCTCTGGATACTATCCTCTATCTCCCAAGTCGCCTCATCAGCTCCTCGTATCGACCACTGTATCTTCGACATTGGGATGTCCTTCGAATGCAAGCGTCTCGTACTACGCTCTAAGACAGTCACCGTGTGCTCTATAAACGTGTGGTCTGGCTCGATCACTAGATCCTCATGACTGACGATGTGTCCCGGGTCTGGTATGTACTCTCGTAGCTGAGACACATGGAAAACTGGGTGAATACCCTCGAGTCTCGGTGGCAATGCAAGTCTGTATGATGCCTCTCCAACTCGCTCAAGAATCTCGAACGGTCCAACATATCTAGGACTCAGCTTCCCCTTGACACCAAAACGTTTGACGCCTCGTGTCGGAGATACTCTCAACCAAACCTGAGTTCCAACTCTAAACTCCAGAGGTCTGCACCTCTTATCAACACAAGACTTCCGTCGACTCTGTGCTGCTAACATCCGCTCTCGGATCACTGCTACTCGAGCCATGTCATCCTGAATCTGCTCAGGTGCTACCCCGCTAGCACTACTAGGCTCGTCCCAACACAGTGGTGTACGACATCTCTGTCCATATAAAGCCTCATAAAGAGCCATCCTGATCGATGTGTGCCAACTGTTGTTATACGAAAACTCCACCAAGGGAAGGTGATCTGGCCACACCTGTCCCTAGTCTAACACACAAACTCGCAACATGTCCTCCAAAGTCTGGATGGTCCGCTCAGACTGACCATCGGTCTGAGGATGATAAGCTGTCGTGAGCTGTAGACTCGTACCTAGAGCGGCATGCACTTGCTGTCAAAACCTCGAAGTGAACCGTCCGTCTCTGTCAGAGAATATAGTCTTCGGTACTCCATGAAGTCTCACTATCTGTCTCGTGAACTCCTCTGCTAATTGGCTCACCGGCCACGTTTCCTTGATCGGAATGAAATGTGCGGTCTTCGTCGGTCGATCTATTATGACCCAGATAGCATCAAAACCACGACTCGGTCTCAAACCGGTCACAAAATCCATAGAGATGTCTTCTCACTTCGATTGAGGGACAGGAAGTGGGTGTAGCTCGCCTCCTGGTCTATCATGCTCGAACTTGACCAGTTGACAGGTCGCACACTGAGCTACATATCTCGTCACATCTAGCTTCAAACCTCCCCACCAGAAATAGCGTCTCATATCTTGATACATCTTACTCGTACCAGGGTGTACTGAGTAAGGTGAAGAGTGAGCCTCCTGAAGGATCCTCTGTCTCAACTCTCGATCTGAAGGCACATAAACACGCTCTTGGCGTCTCAAAACTCCATCAACACCAACTATAAACTGCGGTGCCTCTCCTCGAGACATCCGGTCTCAGATCTGTGTCAAAGATGGGCAACTCTCCTGCTTATGTCGGATTTCGGCCAACAGATTAGGTACTATCTCCAAGATGGACAACTGATTGTCGAAATCCGGGAAGTGGATATCCATCTCTAACCATGCCAAATATCGCTGTAACCGTGGCTGAGTTGTCAGTCTAGCGATCTCCATCTCCCGGAGAGTCTTCCTACTAAGGGTATCTGCTACCACATTAGCCTTTCTCGGGTGGTATAAGATCTCAAGATCAAAGTCCTTGATCAACTCCAACCATCTGCGTTGGCGGTTATTCAACTCCTGCTGAGTGAATATGTACTTCAGACTTTTATGGTCTGTGAAAATCTGACACGTAGCTCCGTACAAATAATGTCTCCACATCTTCAAAGCGTGAACAACAACAGCCAACTCAAGGTCATGGGTAGGGTAATTCTCCTCGTACATCTTCAACTGTCGAGAAGCATAAGCAATCACCTATCCCCTCAGCATCAAAACACATCCCAAGCCTAGCTTGGATGCGTCACTGTAAACCACAAAATTCTCAATGCCCTCTAGCTGAGCTAGGATAGGAGCAGAGGTCAACCTCTTCTTCAGCTCCTCGAAGCTCTGTAGGCACTGCTCAGACCATACGAACCTCGTAGACTTCCACAGCAAGGAAGTGAGAGGTCGGGCAATAACTGAAAAGCCCTCAACAAAACGCATGTAGTAGCCCGCCAATCCTAAGAAGTTACGAACCTCCTTGCCATTCTTAGGTGGCGGCCACGATGCTACTGAATCGATCTTCGCCTGATCTACCTTGATCCTTTCAGCAGAAACGATGTGACCAAGGAATGCTACCTCGGACATCCAAAACTCGCACTTAGAGAGCTTGGCGTAGAGCTCTCTATCCTGTAAGACATGTAGAACAATCTTCAAATGTCCTGTATACTCCTCTCTACTGCGAGAGTAAACTAGAATGTCGTCTATGAAGACAACTACAAACTTGTCTAGAAAGTCGATGAAGATGTTGTTCATCAACTCCATGAAGACTGCGGACACATTCGTGAGCCCGAATGACATCACTACAAACTCGTAGTGTCCATATCTGGTCCGAAATGCCGTATTGGCTTCGTCCTGCTCTCTCACCCTCAGTTGGTGGTATCCGGATCTCAAATCGATCCTCGAAAACACTGAAGCTCCATGCAGTTGATCCAAAAGATCATCGATACGGGAAATTGGGTACTTGTTCTTGATCGTCACCTTGTTCAACTCTGGGTAGTCGATACATAACCTCATTGACCCGTCTTTCTTCTTGACGAAGAGAACTGGTGCGCCCCAAGGAGATATACCAGGGCGGATGAAGCCCTTCTCTGCTAACTCCTCGAGTTGTTTCTTTAACTCAAGCATCTCGATAGGCGCCATACGATAAGGAGCCTTAGAGATCGGTCTCGTACCGGGCTCTAGATCAATGTCAAAGTCTACACTCCTTTGTGGAGGTAACCCTGATGACTCTCCAAAGACGTCAACAAACTCGCAAGCTACTGGAATCTCCTCCAAAGCTGGAATAGTACTATCCTTCATGGCATAGCACCAAAAAGCCTCACATCCATGACTAATAAGTCTCGCAGCTCGAACTGCACTGATGAGTGTACCAGTCTTCCCGAGATCCCATCCTCGGAAGATCTCAACATGGCATGCATCTATAGTTATTGTCACTGTCCTCTTGCCGATGTCCAGAACTTCTTGATGTCGATCCATCCATCCATGCCCAGAATAACTTCTTCATGTACTAAGTACATGACGAAGAAGTTAGCAGGCCAATCGCGACCTCCCAATCTAATAGGGCAATCGCGAACCTCTCGTGTACCTTGTATCTTACCCCCATCGGGTAATCCTATAAAGAAGGGTCTACCTTATACAGTAACTAAGGTCAATCTATCTACACATGCATCAGATATAAAAGAATGTGTAGCACCATTATCGAACAGACTTTTGACAAGAAAACCATTAATATGAATGGTACCTGTAGCTGCTGGTGCTGTCGGCTCTACAGCACTCCTCAACTCATAAACTCTGGTTGATGCATCTCTGGTGTCTGCAGATCCACCAACACGTCCTCTACCTCTCCCCTGTCCCGGAGTGAAACGTTGAGGAGCGGCAGAACCTGAAACTCTTTGTTGCTGCTGCTGGTGGTACTGAGATCTCTGTCCTCCTCCAGCAACACTGGTAGGTGAAGAACCCTACTGAGATAGCGCCTTGCCCTGACGGAAAAACGCAGCTCAGTGTCCGGGCTTGCCACAAGAAAAGCAAGTCATTGCTGGCTTCTTGCAGTCAGCTCGGATGTGTCCAACTACTCCGCAGTTGTGACACTGCCGTCCTTTGTTAGAACTCTGCTGGAAACTAGAATGTCCAGGCGTCTGACTACGCCCAAAACCAGCTGCTCCAGCTCCAGCACTGGTTGATCTAGTCTTCTGTCTCTTCTCAGGACCTCGTGTCTGAGAAGCTCTCCTATGACCCGGTCGGTCTCTCTCATAAGCAGAAGCTCTATCTTGATAGTCCGCCAAAGAATCACAATGAAAACCAGCAAGATAAGAGCGTGTCGACTCTCTCAACCTCTGAGAGAAAAGGTAAACATTTTGATCCTCCGGTGGTATAGACGGACCCAACAACGACAACTCATCCTGGAACTTGCTGATGATCTCAGCAATAGGCAAATCCTCGAATCCAGCCTCAAGGAAAATCCTGAAGACGGTCTCTCCTCATAGTTACAGGCAGTAACGATCCCTGGTCACGATCTTCATCTGCTCATAACTAGTGACCTTACTACGAACGGTCCTCCACCAAGAATGAGCTTGATCGTTCAGCAGTGTCTGTGCTATGTTGACTCGACGTCCCTCTGGGCAACTAATAGCCTCCATAGCAGTATCCAACTGTCCTAGCCACTGCTCCACTTCCAAACCAGTCTTTTCCATGAAAGTGGGAACCTTCAGTTGATCGAAAGCCTTCAACCATTTGTCAGGCTTTGGCTCCCTTGCCTCAGTCGGCGCTCTAACAGCCTCAGCAACTCCAGCAGGTGGGGCAACAACCTGTGAAACTCTTTGTGAAACCTCAACTGATCTTGCAAGAACTGGTGACACTAGTGCTGGTCCTCCAATCCTGATAGCCTCCTCAACTCTCTGCACATAGTCGCGAAATGCAGAAGCTCCGATAAACACTCGTGCGGACGCCATTGATGGCTCTTCTGTGTGCTCCAAACCTAGCAGCGGTCCCGTTTCCAACCTCAAGAACAACACTCTCAACAAATTTTTCAACGAACGCCTCAGCGATAGGCGGATCAGCAAATGGGGCTTGGCCCCGACCTCTAGCTAGTGGAGGTCTTCCTGCACGTCCTCGTCAACGGATGGCAGGTGGAAGAGGTGGTCGACCCCTTCCTCGTCCCATAACAGATGTAGCTCTAGTACGCATCATCTGCTATAAGGATAGATATATAAGAACTAACTATATAGGTCACGCTACAGCTAAAGCGCAACTCCAGAAAAAGCACATATAAAGGCCAACACGAAAGAAACTACACTTTGAGATCCGCGGAGGTAGTGGTGGTCGCCCGTACATCTATCCCAATCCAAAAGGTTAAAAACAAAACCCCCTTTTGAAAATGTTAGACCCCTTGCGGCTTCTATTTATTTATTCATCCGACCTTTAGAAGATTTCGAGTGCCGTTGTTGCCAACCTAGAGCTCTGATATCATATTGTAACACCCCAAGTTCTGGGAACTCGAAGCGCTATGGGCTAGGACCGCACAATGGGTCCCGAACCTCAGAGTAGCAACAACAAACGGATCTTACAACAAGGAACAAACGAATGAAAACCAAAACTCAATATAAAACCAAAGGTTTAAACAAAAGAAAACACAAAAGCTCCACAATCGAGTTCAAAACAAAAGGGAAACAACAAAAGAAACAAAACCCGATCCCGTCCTATAATGTACGGGAACCCCGGCTGACCACACCATCCGGATCACTCAGCAGCATCTTGAACCTGTGGAACATCTACAACGGCGGTATAAACCGTTAGCTAACATTCTAGGTACAAGCAAGAGCGTAAAGGCACAAACACACATAAGTTAAAGAAAACAGATAGCATGTTCACACATCAACCAGTTATGTAAGATCCTAGTTTTTGCCTTCACTGCCCCCACGGCCAGCCGCCCCTACGGCTGTGTTGATCCGCCCTGCGGATTTACGACAGATCGCGCCCAATCTGTTTTCGTTCATTTTATCTTTCTTCCATAGATAGAATATCCGATATTTTATCTTATGGGTCGGTTTCCTTGTCTTCTTTCTAACCCTAGATGCCCTTTCCGTCTAACGTTCCATCCCTCCCTATATATTCTCTTCTTTTTCTCTTTTTCCCGTTTCTTGATTTTGTCTTCTTTAACCCTAGAGCGCTGCAGCTGTCCCTTGCTTCTTGCAACCTTGTTGAACATGTAAGTTCATCTCTTCTGGTTTCTCCTTCACGTTCTTACAGTTGCTGCATGCCTTCTCCTCCTGTTTTGGTTTCTTCCTTTCGCTATTCTCTTTTCTTCTTCCCCAAGAATCAAGTTTGATCCTTGATTCTTGTGGAGCGTTCCGTTGTTGATCATTTGTTGTTCTCAGGCTCTCTAGAGTTGAGTCTTGACGTGTTGGAACCGAAAGTTCGAGCTTTGGTTGCCCTTGTTGTGAGTTCGGTCGAAGAGGAATCCCGATAGAGCTTCTGTCAGTGCAGCCGCCCCTGCACCTGCTCCAGCCGCCCCTGCATGTTTCCGCCCCTGCGCCCCTGACCAGCCGCCCCTGCGGTTTCTCTACAGTAACTCCCGTCTTTGGTGAGCTGCTTCCTTCCTTCCTTTCCCTCGTTCTTTTCCTTGGTCCTTGTGGTTGTTCCTTGTCCCCTGAGTTGTTGTAAGACTAAGGTTGAGTTTTTAGCTTGTGGAGATCTCTTAGAGATCGTTGAGCCTAGAAGTTATAGACTTCTAGCAACCGTTCCGTTCCTGATCCGTGTTGATTGTCCGTACAGGCTTTCCTTGCTCCTTTCCTGAGGGAAACTGAGCTTTCCTGAGTTGTTCCTGAGTTGTTGCTGAACCTTTTGTGTTACCTTCGTGTGAGGTAAGTCCCTTGGACTTACTTAGCTTCATTCCGCGTATTAGTTGGATTGTATTGGCTTGTTTGCATTGTTATCATGTTTATAACGGATAATTGGAAATAGGATTCACTCTTTTGATACCTTAACTGGCCCAAGTGTATTATAACCGGGCGGTGACAACTTGTCTAGTTCTACAGGAGACTAGAATGTTCTCTTGCAACCCAGACCCGTAGGTAACGGATAGTACTGATCTATTCCTAATGGTAGACGGAAGCGGAGGCGAGTTTCGGGAGATTCTCGTGTGACAAAAGAAGTTGAATTAGTAATGGATAACCTTAATAAAAGATAATAACCGGTTGATGTGTGAGCATGCTATGTGTTTTCTTTACCTTATGTGTGTTTGTGCCTTTACGCTCTTGCTTGTACCTAGAATGTTAGCTAACGGTTTATACTGCCGTTGTAGATGTTCCGCAGGTTCAGGATGCTGCTGAGTGATCCGGATGGTGTGGTCAGCCGGGGTTCCCGTACATTATATGATGGGATCGGGTTTTGTTTCTTTTGTTTTGAACTCGGCTATGAAGCTTTTGTGTTTTCTTTTGTTTAAACCTTTGGTTTTATAGTGAGTTTTGGTTTTCATTTGTCTGTGCCTTATTGTAAGATCCGTTTGCTTTTGCTACTCTGAGGGTCGGGACCCATTGTGCGGTCCTAGCCCGTAGCGCTTCGAGTTCCCAGAACTTGGGGTGTTACATCATTAATATTTCCAAAATAAAGCCCTAATTCTACACATAAAAACCCTAATCCTACACAAATAAAAAATCCTAATACTAACATACTTCATGATAACGTTAGAATTAAATGTGAACCTGGTGGTGCAGCAGGTGTTCTCCGGTGACGACGACGGATCTCTCCGGTGGTAGAACCGTAGAATGAAGAATCGAATAAGAGAAGAGGGAAGGTATCGAATGAGAATGAGAAGAAGATTGAATTTGTGTGAGAAGAGGAAGGCAACGGCGTGTGTATTAAAGAGGGCAAGAGGCGCGGGATAGCACGTTATTTCTGAAAAACACTAGAGGCGGTATTTATTTTTTTTAAATAAATTGTAGTAGAGGCGCGGTCTTGGACGGCGCCTCTATATCTTTTTTTTTCGCGCCTCTGTGTTTTTTTTTTAATTTATAATTTTGCGTAAATTAAAACACTGTCTTGGACAGCGCTTTTTACGAAGAGAAGAGCGGTCTCAGACCGCGCTTCTATTCCCGTACCTGAATCTCGTGCATTCTCGTAAAATATTTTGGTTCGAGCCTAAAACCAGAAATATTTTCAATAATTAGTGTACTTAGGCAAAAGATCATTGTATTAGGTCCATATATAATTAAAAGTCCATCATCCCTATCTAATTATAATTTCTATTAAAAAGATAAATAAATTTTCTAATTAATACTCATATCTCCCATTTTCCTAATATCAATTAAATAATTAATTTTTTAAACTAGTGGGTGGATGGGTGACCACCCTAGGGTCACCCAAACAAAGTACCTGCTCCTTCAATATATAGAATACCATTACTACATAAACTGAAAGATTTATTAAGCTCTCACCAAAAAAAAAGATTTATCAAACAAGGAAGAGAGACCAACAAAAGGAAGCTCACTGACATTGCAACGGCTATGATAACCGTAGGTGAAAGCCAAAGGCAACGGAAACCATCAATATCGCAGGTCTTGCTAGATTCTTCAAAATCAGTACTGTTCATCTAAAAAAAACAAAATATAGTACCAGAAACTAGTTTCGCAGTTTCACCTTCTCAATTTCATCTTGAATTTGATCTCTACCATTTTTCATATGCATTTGAATGTGCTTCTTGAACCATGAGAATCCTCCATTCTCAGACCTCCTTTCTTCTCTCGCTTGTTTCACTCCTCTTTCTCACAACAAATTCAGGTATGTCGAATGAATCTTCAGTTTCATTCTCATTTGAGTTTTTCTTAATGCCTTTGTGTCCCTGTTTCATCACTTCCATCCTCCAAGAAACTTAATGTTTCTTTAGATTAATAAGCAAATCCAACATTATCCCAGTTTCTGCACAGACAAATCGAGGAAAAGTAGAACAAGAATGTTTCCATTGAAGAAAATACCTCGACTATGATATCTCTGTGTTTTACCCTGACGTTCTACGTTCTTTCTTCACAGCTGGAGCTCCGATCGGAATCTGCTATGGCCGCGTCGCTGACAATCTCCCACCGCCGGCCACCGTTGTCAGCCACCTCCAATCCCACGGCATCACACGCACCCGCATTTTCGATACCGATCCCGGCGTCCTCCGATCTTTCGCCGGCTCCGGAATCAACCTAATGATCGGCGTCCCAAACGAAGACCTACCTATGCTCGCTAACAACGCCGTCGAATTCTCTATCCAGTGGCTCCATAGCAACATCTTAGCTTACATCTTCCCCGAGCAAATCCAATACCTCGCTGTCGGGAACGAAGTATTCGTCAAAGATCCGTATTATACGCCTTTCGTCCTCCCCGCCATTGTCAACCTCTACCAGGCTCTGCAAACCCTAAATCTCCACCAGACGATTAAACTCTCAACTCCTCATGCCGCTTGCGTCCTCCAGAACTCGTATCCACCTTCGAATGGATCTTTCGTTCCCGATCTCCAATCTGTCATGGCTGCTCTTTTGCAGTTCTTGCAGGTAGAAACCCTAACAAACTATCTCTAGTACAAAGCGGGGGTCAAATAAGCCAGAAATTGTAATAATCATGAGTAATTTCTCGTTTTACAGGACACGGACTCGCCGTTCATGGTGAACGTGTATCCTTTCTTCAGCTACGCGTACAATTCAAAGGCGATTCCGCTGGATTACGCTCTGTTCAAGACAGCGAACATAATGTCGGACCAAGGATTGCTGTATAGCAATTTGTTCGACGCTACGATCGATTCGTTTGTGGCGGCGATGGAGAAGCTAGGGTTTGGCGGAGTGCGAGTGTTGGTGGCGGAGACAGGTTGGCCGAAGGCGGGAGGAGAAGCAGCAAGCGTAGAGAACGCTCTGGCGTACAACGGGAACGTGATCGGAAGGGCACAAACCAATGCTGGAACTCCGAGGCGGCCAGGAATCGGAATCGAAGTTTTCTTGTTCGATCTATTCGACGAGAATCAGAAGAAGGGAGAAGAGTATGAGAAACATTTTGGAGTGTTGGAGCTCAGTGGAGTTAAGTGGTATGACGTCAGCTTTACATGAAGCTGAAGATGACGATCTCTCTCTCTGCTTGGAAGACTCGGAAAGAGTGTAGGTGTAATGTGGGAATAACAATGAGAATGACCATCACCTTTCACACCAACAAATACAATACACTCCATAGGATCATGGAGTAATGACCATCACAATTGGAGGTTCCTTTGAGGAAATTAGGGGAAAGCGCTGTAACTCTTTTCCAATCATGATGTGGCCTTGCATGTTTCTTCAACTTCTGAGAAAAATACAATCGCACTTTCTTTGTGCAGGTTATGAAGAATGGTTATATTGCTACTGTAACTCTTTTCCAGGTTATGAAGAGTGGTTATATGGTTACCTGCATTCTCAAGGCTCCCTTGTTGGGTTTTCAGAAAAATGGAAGGTGGAAAAGAGAATGAAATTGGTCAGATGTATATACATTATACACACACAAGGCAAGTATATACATATATATTTTATAAAATTAAAATACAAGACAGTAGATTCTTATTCAGAAACTCCTTTGTCCTAGCTGTTAAAATTATGGGTTGTAGCCTATTTATATGCAAGTTTAGTACTTGAATGAGTGAGCCAATTGATATGCTTCATTCTATGATTTCTAAACACCTAAACATAATCTTACTGACTAATTCTTTAACCCATCTCAGTTAGAATTCCCAGCATTAGGCAGAAGTAGTAAGGGAGGAAAGACAAAGAAAATAGTTGTCGAAATTATCCTTATGTTGACAATCTTTCAGGGCTCTTATTCACTTGCAAACATAAGCCACTTGGTTTGGAGACAATTGCTGTCAATGTTCTAAGCAGATGACGATTGCTCGCTCAGGTCATGAAGCTTCAAGTGGAATTGCTTTGTCTAAACCAACCAATACGTTCAAAACAAGCACTCAAACAAGAGGAAACAAGGGTAAATGCAACATATGAATCCATTCTCAGAAGGGTACGTAGTATGATATCCATCCTTTGGAAAGAAAAATAATATTCAGACTGACTGTTGTTTCTAAATTTATATACACGATCATCGAACAAACCTCCTAAGTATTCTGGTGTATATATTATCTCACAGCTTGAGAAGCCATAGATGCCATATTGTCATATATCTAAGTTGGATATGGCGTCTCCCAACCACAATATGAGATCAGCCAAGAACATACAACCTTGAACTTCAAGGGCATCTTTAGTTTGCACTCTTGTTACAGTCAAATTCCATCTTCTCTCCTCGGATTGCTCTTGAAATATTGCCATCTTTGTTTAAGCTGAAGACAACAACTGAACACACAGGTCAAACAAGTTCAATCTAGTAAGCACGAGCAAGTCATGCAGCCACTACATACACATTGATTTCAACCAAATAAAAGTCACGCAGTTGGAAATACCAGGTACATTATTTTCTTGGCACAAAGTAATGGCAGTCATATCCATCACAGATAGCTCCTTAGATATCACATAACTCTACTGTCATTTATGAGCCAAGCACATTGCTTAAGCCTGCAAAAAGTTGAATGAGAGCAGGATCATACTGTCTTAAACTCACATATGTGTGTGCTAATGGGTGTTTACCATACTGTATTAAACTCACATACAACAGCAGAGGAGGGATACACCTAATCGACTTCAATTCCTGAATTTTCAAAAACTGACGAACACCGAACTTTGGGACCAGATTTAGGTAGGCTAGACTCATCCTTTTTGGCTGAAATTTTTATATGTCGTATATGGGATATTTTAATAAAACATATCAAAATTTGAGAAGAATCCAGAAAGTAGTTTACAAGTTATGAATTTTCAAAGTTGAGACGAAAAACAGTTTTTCTGGAAAATGCTGAAAATTTTCTGCCTTGTTGTTGCAGGTTTTAGATCCAAATATGATTGGGTTAGACTATTCTGATGGGCATGAAATTTTGATAGGTTATAGTACGGAAACTATAGTTCACCATGTTTGAATTTGAGGGCGATTCAATAGTTGGATCATGAGATATGATTTTCTGAAGTTGGACCGAAGCTAAGTTGAGTAAAAAGTGTCCTGAAAATTTTCCAAGTGTTGGAAGGGTATTGTGGACGCATCTTTATGAATTTGTGTAGATTTAGTGGATGGGAGTTTATGGTTTAGTTTCCTCTATAGGAGAGTATATATGTTTGCTAGATAATTTTCTTGAAATTTTTAGAGGCTTTGGAGATTATAATTTTAGACCAAAGTAAGACCTTAGCTAGTTTTGGATATAAGTTGAGATTTATTAAGGAGTTGGAAAGTTTAAGAAAAACTTTCAAACTCATTAGATTAAGCATGTCCACAGGTCGGACCAGCAGGGTCGACGGGTCCGACCTGCCGGGTCGAGGGTCCGGGAAGGGTGACCCGGACCCGTGTAAAAGGTCAACCCGCCTGGTCGGCGGGTTGGCCATTTTGCTTTAAAACCCGATTTAAAAAAAAAAAAAGGCATGACCCGGCGGTCGACCCCGCCAACGGCTATTTTAGCCGTTGGATCCAATTTTTTTTTTTTTCAAAATTAGCCGGTGGCGGGTCGACCCGCCGGGTCACGGGTAAGGATCACCTCGACCTATACCCGTACCCGTGACCCGCGGGGTCACTGACGGGTCAAAACCAGCCGGGTCATGGGTAAACCGTGACCCGTGGACATGCTTACATCAGATTCTTTGTTTAAGATTTTAAATCTTGTCTTTGAATATTAGTTAGAGGTTTATGAACTTTCCTAGGGCCACTAGGATTTTCAAAATCATCAGGGGCAAAATAGTCATTTATCCATCGGATGGTAAATTGGTAATTTCTCTTATGATAGACTTGAGTATCTTAGAAGTCTCCAACTTCTAAGAAAGTGAGATACATTATTGATCCACTTGCCTTTTATAATAGGCGGTTGAGTTCCTGCGGTTACGGATCAAGTTTGAGATGACGAGAATTGTGATTTGATCCAAGTAAGTCCTTTGGACTTACTTAGTTGACTTCTAGATGTTAGATGATTGATGATGGTGGTGCGTGTTGTTTGTTTAATAGTTATAACATGCATATGACGACCTTTATTACGTTTATGGCCCAAGTGTATGTATAACGGACGACAACATCACTGTCTGGTTCTGACACGAGACTGGGAGGTTCTCTTTACCCAGACCATACAAGTATAAGGTGAGGTGCATCGGATTCTCTCCTGATGATTACAGGAGGGCGGGGGGTGAGGTTTGGGAATCCCTCATGTCACAAAATAAGTATCAACTTAAACAAAGATAATAAATGGAATTATGTGCAAACATGTTGAGTGGTTTATTATATGTATGTGTGCTATTAATATTTGTCTAAGTTTTGGATAGCTAGCTAACGGTTTATCCGTGTTGTTAGATTAATTGCATGTATAAATAGTTGTACAAAGATCCGGAGCAGATGGTCAGCCGGGTCCACATTCTCATTAGATGGGGACGGAGAGTCTTCCTGTTGTATGCACGACATTTATTTATTTATTTATTTTCTTGTAAGATTGTCATATGTAGTACATTTATTCAAATATAATTTATTTTTTTCAAAATATTTATTCACATTTGTGCCTTGTTGGAAGATCATAAGTAAAGTTGTTATTAAACCAAGATCGGGACCCATTGTGAGGTCCTAACCAGTAGCTCCCCGAGTTTTAAGAAATTGGGATGTTATAGACACAACAACAATATATATTAAAAATACAACCATGGTTTTTTATGGAAAAACAACAATATACCCGCCAAGTGTTTTATCTAATTGAGATATTACAAAAGTCAGCAAAATACAAAAAAAAAAAGAAATTATCCTAAGGTTGGTACATAACCAGAGTCAACAAACACTGCAATCCCTTACATATTGCCGCATTACAAACTTCACATAAGCAAAACGATTAGTATTGTTAGCACCTAACCATTACAAGTTAATTCTAGCCCTTACACATAGCTAGACACCACATACATGAAGAAAATCAAGATAATACAAACTATGACGCAAATCAGTCTCTTGTTAAGGGCCTTTGAAGCTGAATGCTCAACACCGAGGATGCAATACTTGGTTGTAATATGTGCAACTTGGTCAACCAAGGCATTGTTACAGGATTCACGGGCATCAATCTTTATCTCATGACGCTTATTGATAGCTACCAAGTGTAATGCATGTTCACAGTTTTCATAGGTCCCCACAGACCCACTTGATTGCCCAGGTACATAGTTGTCCCTTCTTTGACTGTAGAATTCTACACATCACAACAAAGTTGTTATTATGCAATCCAAACCGAAGAATATGACACCACATACGCATGAGAAGCTCATTATTTGGGGAAGTTTTTGCACAAAAGGTGAGTTAGAGTCCCAAACCCATTCATATATTTGTAGGTGGTTCTACATCCCATACATGCTTCTTTATCAACTTTCATGCCTTCTCGACCATATGGAACTTAGGCGCCCTTGTGATCAATATTTACATATACAAAGGTTAGTGAAAAAAAGTCCAATAAAAGTTGAGGTAAAAAGGTTCAAGCAAGCTCACCAAATTAACACAAGTTTGTTAAAAAAAACTCGAAATTTTTGTGTACTATATGACCAAATTCACACAAGCATTTATAGATAAGCTGAAGTTTACACAACAAAGACAAATGTAGCACAGATAGATATAGCAAAAAAATCAGCAAAAAACTAAAGCTCCTGCATTAGCAGTATGTTTTTCCCACTCCTCCATAATACATCAAAGACATATGTAGCAAAAAATCATGAAAAAAACTAGTAATTACAGACAAGCTGAGGTTTACACAACACAAGATGGATTATACATTACAATCTGATATATAATATTTAAAATTACAACCTGATGCTAAATCAGGAGAAAAAAATCAATAATTCAATGAAGAATCAAATCCAGTAGAAATTGTAAGTTGTTCTCCAAAGAGAGTATGAGCACAAAAGAACAATCTTTCACAACTCAACTAAATAGAGACTATCAACTAAACACTCCCAAATACTATCAACTAAACACAAATTGTTGATGAAAGAAATGCCCCATGCTAAACACGCCCATATCATTAGAATGCATGCCTAAAATTCCCCTAATCAAAAAAAGCATCAAATTCAATTAATTTATGGATACTATAATATAAATTCAATCAATTAACTGAAGCTCCTGAATAACTTCTCACAAGTTAGAGTTTTAACCTCAAAAAAGTAATAACATTTCAAACAAAAATTGACAAAAGATGCCCACTATAAGTTGTTCTTAAGAGACTGTCAACAATGTGTAAGAGTCTTAGTCTTTTAGGGGTCCCACACCTGCGCCTCAGCTGAGACGCAAGTGCTAAGCAGTGCTGAGACAAGACCCAACTGCCCCTGCGGATCCAGTGGGCCGTCCTTGTGGGTCTTGTGGTCCGCCCCTGCGGCTCAGCAGGTCCGCCTTGCGGTTTCCTACGGCTGCAGCCGTCTTTGTTGACCTTGACCCGTGCTTTTGGTTGGCTTCCTTTATAAGCCATTCCTTGCTTCTTGATGAGGGTTTCCTTCATCTTCTTCAACCTTCTTCTGCTCCTCATGTTCATCTTCTTCCCTTCTCTCTTCCTTGATCTTCTTCTTAATCTTCTTTAGATCTTGTGTGAGTTGAGAGTGTTGTTGAACTTTGAGCTTTGATTGAGGATGATAGATGTGATGCTGAGCTGTGGAGAGCCAACTGTGGTTATGTGGTGTTGATCTTTCCTTCTACTTAGGTCAAGTGTGGTGAGTTCTTCTTCTTCTTCCTCTTTCTTTCTTTCTTCCTTTCTTACTCTTTAGCTTAGGATTCACAAGCCTAGGCTTGTGTGGACCTTTTCTCGACGTTTTGATGCTCATATATGTGTATATATGTATACCTATGTGTATGGATACTTGTTGGTTGATGAAGAGGTGAAGAAGAGAAAGTGAAGGATCGAAGAGAAGTCGGGGTTCAACTTTTGCACACCATCCGCCTCTGCGCCTGGGTTGAGCTGCCCCTGCGCCTAGGCTGATCTTCCCCTGCACCTGACTGGTTCAGCGCCCCTACGTCTCTTGCTTCCACCGGTGCGTTTCTAGGGCATACCTAGTTGGTATGTTTCCTTCCTTCTTTTCCTTTGGCCTTGACTTTAGATATGGCTAGGCTAGTATAATTTAGGATGAGCTTGATGAGATGTATGTTAGGTATGTACCTTAGACACTTGTATGTATGCTGAGGATCTTGAGGTTTAGATCCGGGTTATTGGACGGTTGTGGGTATGAGGTGTAGGAGATGTGTCTCCTAACCTTTGTAGCGTTTGATATTGTGTGTGCCTTGCTTATGCAGGCGTTGATCGTTTCCTCAAGGGGAAATTGTGACATGGTACAAAATTATGAGTATTTTATGTAAGTCCATAGGACTTACTTAGCGCGCCGTTGTAGATTTGAGTGGTTGTGATGGTTGTGTGTGTGCTCATATGATTGTTGCATTTATAACCTAAACCGGACTAGGATTGATCACTTCATTACCTTATATGGCCCAAGTGTATTATAACCGGGCGGTGACCACCTGTCAAAGCTCGTCGAGAGTAGAAGACGTGCTCGGAAGCCAGTAGCACAGGGGGCAGGTGGTAACTCCACCCCAACGCAAAATCCTGTGTTAAAGGGGGAAGAGACGAGGTTCTTTAGGCTCATCGTGTCACAAAATAAGTTGAATTAGTAATGGAATAACTTAAGTAAAGATAATAAACGGATGTGTGTGTGGCATTGCATATTGTGATGTGTTGGTGCATGTGTGTTTGTGCTATTACTACATTCTTCTTCATTTCTGTTAGCTAACGGTTTATACCGTGTGGTAGTTGATCTGCATGATAGGAGGACTGCAGAGTGAGCCAGATGGGTGATCAGTCGAGGGCTTCCGTACACTAGGTTATTCGTGGGATATGATATGTTTTGTACTTGGATGTTTATGACTGCCTTTTTGTACTCGTCTGTGATGTTGTAAACTCTTTTGATGTATATATTATACAATTTATGTATTTGGTTTTAATCTATCCGTGTCTTGTTGTAAGATCCAGTGAACTTGTTGTCAGGCTACGGTCAAGATCCATTGTGAGATCCTAGCCCATGTTACACAATATGTCTAAAGCACTGCTAATGCTACCAGTTTTGTTATCTATGAAACAAAAATTAAGAGTAGTAATTGCTGACAGAAGATGTCCATAATCACTATAAATTTTGACCCTCTACCATAACCTAGATATTGAAAAAGAACAGTAATTTTGGATGTGTACTAGATAAGAGAAGAAAAACTTGAGAAGAACCCTAACTTGAGTGAATGCATGATTTCAGGAGTAGCTTTGGAGATCATCGACGAGGTACCTTTTCCTGAGCGCCTTCCACTGCTCTTTCCGGTCGTCATTTTCGCCAAACCCTAGTAGTCACTTTGGTGGAAGAATAGCCAAGTTGTGCGAGAATGTGGAGATGTGAAGATTTGAGAAGGGCATGAATGGGATATGATGGACAAAACTCTCGATGAAACTCCCCAAACCTTCGATGACTAGTTTCTGAAATTGGAGGTTTCAAACCCAGTTAACCACTGAGGATGCTACAGTAATTTGAAAAAACTATTACTAAATGCCTCACTCTTTTTTTTTAAGAAACTGAATCTAAGTGATTTCGTGAAAACTCTAACTAAACATAGCCTGAAGTCATATACGGAACTTTTAATGGAACTCATCTTAAAGTTGTACCTCCCATTTGTTACTAAATTTCTTAAAAGGAGCCTAACTCTAGTAAAGCACCAAAAATTAGGAACAAGTTAGCTGTGTCTATAAACACTAAGAAATTGAGTATTAGTGGACCTTCGTCTTGATAGAATCATGGTGCATGCATTACCACAATACTTGTCATGTTTTCATGAAGATGTCCATGTGGAATGTGAGACAAAAGAAAATTTTTTCAAGACTAACATTGAAAAATATACGTAATATCGAACATATACAAGTGATTACTCGTGGAGACTAAGACTAATGTGATACCTGAGTTTTCTACGTGAAAAATGCGAAATTTGATAACATGATTTTTATCACAACGAATGGGCCATAAAGGGAATTGTGCCTACAATGGAAACTGTATCAAATGACTAATCAATCTATTGAAATAATGCATAAAGATAATAGGTTTATAGCCGTGAAACATCTATATACTTTATTAAAGTGCACTACACTAATATTTGACGTGGCACCCCAAGTTTTAAATTTTAGATCCGTCCTGCTAGTGACATATGATGATGTGAACAAATTGACCAATTCCTGTCGTTGAACAACTTAGCAAGTTCATTCTCAAAATAACCTTTGAAGCTGTTACTTCCACCAATTTTTTCATCACGTCTTCAATTTCATTTGCCTGCACAAAAATAAATAACTTCTAGAGTTAGCATTCAAAGCAAACCATTAATTCAGCAAAAAAAACCTTGACCAACTCCCAAGCATATGAAGCAAAATTTTATTAATCACTATAAATTTCACTCTAGAAATCTTCGTTAGGAACCTTTGTTGAATTGGAAAAATTTATAATAAGGCGAATCGAAGATTCCGTCGACATTAGACTACCCTTGCACAAGATGTAGACCATCGGGAAAGATGAGATCCTTCTTCTGGAGTACAGATTCAGACCATTTTGAAATAGATATACAAACAATGCTAATTGAGTCGTCAATGCAAAGAAGGGAAAAAAGAAGAAAGACGATTGAAAGTGTTCATGCTCGTCGGCGACCCCACAAGGAGGAAGAAGTGAACGGTCGGAATGCAGGGAGTATCTAATGACGTTGTTCTATTTCTTTCTCACGCTTCAAGCATCGGCGATAGGTTTGGAATCTACGTGAGAGAAGGTACTAATTATAGCGGCAAAAGATGTAAATATGATGAATAATAGGACAAGGTAGTCGCTTTTTTTTTTTCTAGTGTTTCATAAATACTTAAAAAAACTATAATCTAGTTTATTTTACGCCACCAAACAACTATTAAAATGTAAAACACTACTAAACATTAGTAAACAAACACTAGTATTTATTGTGTACCAAACACAAACTTAGTCCAAATATCTAACACATCCTTTGCTTTGTTTGATAGAATAGTTAAAATGAACATCTATATTAACTACATTCGTCTAGGACAAATTACAAAACTGCTTATCCAAGATTCCAGGTAGTAAGCGACAAATTTATTTCCAACTGTGTAAAAGAAGAATTATTGCATTCAGAAGAAATTGTAAGGAATTATTGAGTGGAAGGATGAGCTACGTGTTTGTTCGTATCCAATTCTGGAGAATGGGAAAGAAAGGAAAACCCACAAAATAATAAAAAGATAAAGATAATTAAACGAAAAGACGAGGAAATCGATTATATGGCCGGCGGTCGGTGTTGGCTGCATACAAATCAAACTTAACAAGTATGAAGCACGTGGCCATGGCTTTTCCGATAACTAGAGGATCGACTGTTCGCCCAATTACATTGGATCGATTCACATAAATTTCATCTTCAGATACCCCACTCAATCCCACTGCGCAGCTTCCGATTCGCTGATCCAACATCACTAGAATTACAGGTATTCCTACATTCCTCTCTTTCTTCTCATGTTTAATGTGTCAATCAACCCTTTCTTTATATTGACTTCCCTTTCTTCGTGAATTTCTCGGCAATTATCGATGTCTGAATTGCAATTTGTTTGATGGGTTCTATCTGAAATGGTTGCTTATCTTTGTCACCTCTGATTGATTTCTGGCTTATCTGTTCCGATAGTACACAAATTTTGCACTGAATTGTTGAATTGAAGGAAATTGCCATTTCTGTAGCCGTTTGTTGTTTGGTTGAAGAACATTACCCTAATTTTGGAGAAGAGGGTTTAGATTATGCCTCAAATTTTGGCCTGGTGATGAAAACCTGAGACAGAGCTTCAGTTTGTGAGTAAAAGCAGGAAATAGTAGATTGGGATTACGATAATCCTGCTGTATGTTTGAAATTTTGCCAAATTTGCAGGCTGTCTGTTTGAATTACCATTTGATCTAAAAAGTTTACTTTGTAATAATATCAAACTCTGATATTCAATCCATCTTTGTTTGTCGTATTGTTCTTGAAAGAATGAACTGAAATCTAATGTAGAGTCTCAATTCAATTTAGGATATAATGGTTGATATGGGAGTGTGCAAAACTAACAAAGAGGGTCGTGGAAACCAGCCTCGTATTGCAGTGGATCCAGCATTTGCTAGATTCTTTTGCCAAGTTCCTTTGAAGCTTCAAAATATTCTCAAGGTTGGTAATATCTCTCTGAGATCTTTGCCATTGTAATTCAAGCATCTTTCTTCCTCACTTTGTTTACCATTTATGTTTCTATGGCAGTCACGTTTTAATCGATTTAAGAAAACAGATGAGAGAAAAGATTCAACTGTGCTTGGTTCAAGGAAGGACCAAAATTTCTCTAATTTTAAGGTTGATTTGGATAAGCAACTGCAACTCTGGAGAGAAAATCCTGTATGGGATGTTGAAGCACCCCGTGTTGATGTAAGAACCAATGCAATCACAAATATTCTTCATTCTGTGGATACTATTTTACTCCTGACTTGTTTATAAGAAGCGTTTAAACTTTGAAGTTTGGATTACACTTGGGAGTAGAACATTACTCATGGAAACCAGTCTCTTCAACATAAAAGCTGACTTGTTTAGTTCACTTGATCTTGTTTCAGGTAAGAGTTCCTAAAGGATCTCTTTGCAACCTCTTTGTTAGTTTTGATCTTGGATTGCCTCCAGATGCTGTTTACAACATTGTGATTGATCCTGATAACAGGAGAGTCTTCAAAAATATCAAGGTAATCAGCATTTTTTTTAAAAAATAAGCCTTTGTTGGATGCATATTGCAAGTCTTACAGTGCAAGTGTTATGGTCTATTATGCATTGAGTGACCTCTTCGAATACATACTACATCTTTGAAACTTGATATTGCACTGTATACTAAATTCTACATAGTTTAATCTGCATGATTGCCTTATTATGCATGATATCCAAACAGACCCTGGTCATAATTTTTTATAGAATTGTAATTGAAGATATCTTCTGGAGTTGTAGATTCTCATTTCCATTTTGTTATTCAGGAAGTGATCTCAAGGAAGGTTTTATTCGATGATGGGTCACGACAAGTTGTTGACTTGGAGCAAGCAGCTATATGGAGATTCCTTTGGTGGTCTGGAACGATTTCGGTCCACGTTTTAGTTGATCAAAACAGACAAGACTATTCAGTAAGATCACTTTTGTGTTTGCTATTTCACTGAAAGTCTCAGATTGGAGACGTGATCTGATAACGATAATGGCCTCTCTCGGTTTGGCAGATGAAATTCAAACAAGTAAAATCAGGGTTCATGAAGAAGTTCGAGGGTAGTTGGAGAGTAGAGCCTGTATTTGTAGACGAGCAAGTATGTTCTCCTTTTAAGCCTCAGTCATTATCCGAATACAGCTCGTGCACAAGAGGTAAAGGAAGGATCGGGTCTAGGATCAGCCTTGATCAACTTTTACAACCGGCAATTGTACCTCCTCCGCCCTTATCTTGGTATCTGAGAGGGATCACTACAAAGACCACAGAGATGCTTATAAACGATCTCGTTGCAGAGGCGGCGAGAATCAAAGGTGTGTCTCAGATCGGTTCTAGTGAAAGTAATGAACAGTTTGGGGAGACTGATTATGGTAGAATGGAGTTGGAGAATGCTCGGGACATCAAGGAAAGGTGGGCTTTACGCAGAAGAAGTGCAAGGCAGTCTCGTGTCAAGTGGTAATTTACAAATCAAAATAGTTTTTACTGGTTCCTGCTTACTCTGGTATACATAAACTAGTGGGTTACCCAATTTGATGGTTGTGTAACAGGTAATTATTTTTCTTGTGAGATATGTAATTGTCAATATATTGATGTTAGGGGTGACATTCTGTTTTCTGAATGCCCTCCTTGATATGCTGCTTCAATTCAAAATCTTATTATAGATATGTAGTTGTCAATATACTAAACCAGCCATAGTTCCTCTCTCAACTAACGCCATCACTCAGCTTTTTAATGACCAATTCTGAGTCGGATTCACAAATATTATCCCTCCATCCTTTCTCCTTCACTGTACTTGCCTGCTTACCACGCCTCTGTAGCTCAGATTAGACTGTACAGAAGCGGGCTTGGCCACCTGAAAGGTGCGGGCTGGGCTGGCCTGACCCAGCTTGTCCATGTCCACCCATGTAAAAGCGGGCGAGCTGCCGGGCCGGACCATATGTACATGATTGTGCGTTCCTCGGAAGTTATCCTTAAAAATAAGTAATATAACGTATTTAGCGCACACTTTCATTGTTGTTACCCAACCTTGACGTGCTTCTCTTTTGGCAATAGCCATGCATTCGTTCCCTACATTCCATACACAATGATAAGCCGTCCTAAAAGAGAAGATACCATTAGAAGAATAATACCAATAACGCTCATCCAAGATTTCCCAACTGAAGACATGGATCTTCAACACAACACCATGCATGACCTAACTAAATCTTCTCTCCCAGAACCAATCTCCCAATCAATGAGATCTATTACTGTAAGATCCAAATCCGTATTAGGGGGCATATCCATTGGCCTGAAACTCAAAAGCCACTGATATTGACCTCCACTTCCCACCGCCCAAACTAAACCCTTTACCAGTAAGGATCTTCCTTTCATAATGCTCCTCCGCCATGCGAAGCTAGGACGATACCCCATCTAGCCTGCATAAACAAGTTATTAGAGAAATATTTCGCCTTGAGAAGATGAGCAACAAAGAATCGGGTTCCAACAAGATTCTCCATCCTTTTTTGACAAGGGTGCCTCATTAAAACTTTCATATCCCGAAATTCCATCCTACCCTCTTCTTTAGTTCTACACATCTTATTCCGTGCAAGCCAATGTGCCTTTCTACTACTCTCTTCCAATTCCCACTAGAAGCTACTTATCAACCGTTCAATATGCTTACACACAGACTCATGCATCTCAAAAGATGACATGGTATATGATGGATAACTTGAACCACAACCTTCAAAATCACTTCCTTGCTAGCGCTACTCAACGTGGTTTCTTTCCAATCCTTAAGTTTCTTCCAGACCCTATCCCATCCAGTCTCAAAGATTACCTTCTTCGATCTACCCACCATAGTTGAGAGACCAAAATATTTCTCATGCCTGCTGACCTCCCGGACCACATCACTGCTTGAACCTCTCCTTTCCTCATAGGAGTCATATTGTTGCTAAACAACAACTCAGACTGCACAAATTTAACTTGTTGTCCCGATGTCTCTCCATAAAGAATAAATGTAAGACCATATGCATAGAACGAGCAATTTTTATCCGCTATAGTCTTTGTCTCTCTTCAATGTCATGGATAAGACTAGATAGACCTTCAACATATATTAGGAAAAGAAAAGGTGATAAAGGATCACCTTGACGTAGGCCCCTTGATGGAATGAAGGTCGGAGACGGAATACCCTCCATAAGAACCGAGAAAGTCACAAACGTTACACAGGTCATAACCAGCCGGGTCCACTCAGCTGCAAAACCCATAACATTCATCCAATGCTCCAAATAACTCTATTCCACACAGTCGATCATAAGCTTTGGCCATATCAAGTTTCAAGTCCATAAAACCTTGTTTCCCCTCCCTGGTCTTCATAAAGAGATGAAATTATGATTCAAACTTACAAGAATAGGTTCACCAGCAACGAGATGTTGAACAATGACCCACTGTTTTCCAGTTCCGTTGAAAGAAAAGCGCGGCAGTCCATCCGGTCCGGGAGATTTCGCTGAAAGCATCCCGAACAATGCAACCCTAACCTCCTCGACACTACGGGGCCTCACAAGGTTTGCATTGTCCTCAACCCCAACCGCATCATCGACCCCAAAGAAAACTCATCCAACACGGGTGATTGTGTAGAGAATAATGCTTCAAAATAGTCCACAACCACCGTGCACTTACCTTCACCAAATCTCTAAGTAAGGTCATTGTGATCAATGAGCTTTGTGATTTTGTTGCAGCCGTCTCTCGTTTGCCTTTTGATGAGAGAACGTCGTGTTCCTATCTCCCCTCTTGAACTCATTTGCTTTGGCACGTTGATACCACGATATCTCTTCTTTATGCATCAAATTTATTTATGGGCTTCTAATGCTTTCCTACAAGCAACAATTTCTCTTGTGACGCCTTTACTGTGAATCAGCTTCAGTTCCTTACTCGTAGGCCTCAATTCCGCTTCAATGTTTCCGAATGACCTCTTGCTCCAATCTTGAAGATAGGTCCCGCACCTTTGTATTTTCCTTGGAATACCTTCTTTATCCATTGTGCTTCTCGGGTTTAACCAAGCATTGTGGATGACAAATTTACGATTCTCATCTTGCCTCAAACCGGAAAGGTTTTTTTCCAATACGTTTCCCTAGCCATTATTCCCTTGTGTTAGTGTCTAAGAGGATAGGGACATTATCATACATAACATGGGGGAAATGTTTTACTCTTGCGTAGGGTAAGCATCCATCACCTCCGAGGTAGCAAACATCATATCCAACCGCTCTTGAATAAATCGATCCCCACCTTGACCATTATCCTAGATGAATCTCACACCCTCGTAAGAAACTTCAATGATATTACACAACTCAAGAGTTTAGTTAAACAACCCCATGATTCCAAAATCTGGAGACTAGCCACCCTTCTTATCCGCCACAATGAGTACTTGGTTGAAACCCCCAGATAGTCCATGGCTCCATCACGTCCTCACTGGTCCGTTTAAACAATTCAAATGTTTGCTTCTTTAATCTCTTGTGCTTTGTCCCATCCATAAATCCTTGTAGACCTCCAACCATCTACTCTAGCATCAATGTGATGTTGAGTATAGGACTGGACTGACATGTTCACTCCTTCTGCCCACATCATACATCTCCCCAGAGGTCCCGATGTTGCCCACCATGAAATAACCAGCAAACTTCAATCTTTTTATCTGTTCCATTCTATTCCTATAGCATTGCTAGTTTAGCAACTGTTTGGTCTTTGCCCAATCCTTGACAGTTGAGCTTATACTATTCATTGGTTCCTTTCTATCTCAGTTGAGTTTTTTAATATAACATAGAATGTTTTTTTTACCACAATGATAATTGGTTACTGATGATCTCACCAACAAAGATCGATCCACCAACAATCTAGCAAAATTACCACAAAGAAATAGAATAAACTTGAAAAGAAAGTTATCTCGAATCGTATGTGATCAAACATATTTACATTTATAAAATATAAAATAATGTAAATATAGTGTATTAGAGAAAATAAAAATTGAAATATATTTTTGATGTAGGAGCATCTCCGATCCGGACCTAACTCGCTTCAAGGCAATGACTATGAAAGCTAGGATGTAAGGAGTGAAGAGCATTCCAAGAAAGATGAGAGGAAGAATAAGAAGCTTCAAGACGATAACCATGGAAGCTAGAAGGCAAGGAGTGGAGATCACTCTAAGGAGGAGAGGAAGAATCAATCATAATCATTTCTAAAAGAGAAATGATAATCATCATTGAGGAAGAATTGAAGACCATCTCTAATGGAAAAGTGAAGACTATTCGTCGGAGATGGAAGATAGCAGGATCCACTTATGCATGGAAGCCAACAACCCCATGCAAGTACACATGTGGAAGGAAGAGAGGATAGATCAACCCTATGTTGAATCTAGGAGATTTTGCAAATATATGCTCCCACATACATGCATGTGAGAGATGAGGATCAATGTCACGAATGGAAGAGCTCTCCCATGCACGACCTCGTAGGAAGCCACCGGATAATCCATGCAACCATTAAAACGTCGGAACGAGCCAACCATGCATTAACACATTCATCAATGGGCCAACCAAGTATGAACATGTTGGACGAAATCAAGATTCATTTTCGGTCCCTATGCTATTATTTTTTTAGCCCATAAAAACATCTTTAACTATAGTTTATTTTTGCAGGCGTTTAAATGTTATTATTCAGCCTATGCTTTTTTTTAATTATTTTTTAAATAATTTAAGTCTTAATAGGGAAACTTAAAGATAGTTTTGGAGATCATATGCTTGAGGCCAAATCTTAGAAGATCTATCTTATTAGAAGATCGGTCTTATTTTATTATTTTCTTAGAGCAAGATCTTATCTTATTCTCGATAAATGATAATATATGATTGTTCGGGCCACACTACAAGAAGCCCATACTCGAGTTACATCCTATAAATAGGGACCTCGAGCCTATTGGTTTTCCGTAATTATTTTTACGGAAAATTTTTCAAATTTTCCGATCCGAAACGTACGTTCTGAAATTTTTTATCGAGTTTTATTTATTTTTTTTCCCTTTTCCTCTTTCCTTCTTCCTTCCATGCCATCTAGTGTCATTTTCCATACTAGCTATCGCCATCACTGACACCATCTAGCACCAGCTAGCATACCGTGTATACTTCCGCCATCGCCATCCAGCGCCATTAGTCATGTCTCCTCGCCAAGCCTAGCAGCCTTGCAGCTCCTAACTTGTACCTAGTTGTCCCTAGCTGCCCTCTTCATCAACAACTAGTCGGACACTTGGTAAGAACACATTTATTCTATTTTGGTATGTCATTCCATGGAAGCATCCGAGTCACACTTGCCTTCAAAACTTGGGATCATAACCTTCACTTTTCCTAGCCAGCTTGCTCTTGGTAAGATTGATATGGTTCCAAATCTCGACCTCTTCGCGGATTGTGGTGTCGTCTAGGAAACTCTCTCCCCATGTTCTCTTCTTCATCATCCTCCTGTTCTTGAAAAAACATCAACAAAATCCGGCATGTTAGGTATTCTAGGAAGATGATTTGAGTGTCTCATACCTTGCCCTTGAAGGGTTCTTCGTGGTTCTAGGTGGATTCCGGGAACTTCCTTCAACCTCAACTATAAATCTCGGCTGAGATATGGCGTGGGGTTAGGGATGAAAATGGGTGCACAACCACCCGATCCAATGGTCAACCAACCCGAAAACCGAATAATTCCGGGTGGTGGGCGGTTGACAGGTGAAATTGACGGGTGGTGGGGTGGGTATGGGTGTAGGTATAACCACCTACCACCCAAACCATCCACCACCCGACCCGCATCACCCGTATAAAGTATTAAAAAAATTATAAATAATAAACCCTAAATTCTACCCATATAAATATTATTAAAATATAAAAACATCAAAGTCCTAATTATCAAGAGACAAGAGCGCAACCGCATCACCATTCACCTTACCCCTTATTCGCTAGACTCGCTAATTCATTAGTCGCTAGACTCGCTAAACCTTCGGTCCTTCGCCAAATCGTGCTAACTGACTACCTTAGTTTACCGCCGCTCAGATTTGGTCTGAATTAGCGATTCACTTTGGTCTATCCAATCGCACGAGTTTATACCAGATCAAGAAGGAGTTATCGTCGATTGCGCAAGGTAATCGATCTATTACATCTTATTTCACTGCTGTGAAGAAACTTTGGGAAGATTATACACTTGCGATAACACACCATGTCTGTAAGTGTGGTTCCAATATTGTTGCCCTAGCCATGATGAATGAACAATAGGTTATTCAATTGCTCGTTGGACTTAACGATTCTTTTAATCTAGTGAGGTCGGATATACTTATGCTTCATCCTAGTCCATCTGTCAATGAGGTTTACAAAATACTCCTTCAGGATGAGAGCCAGTGCTCTTTGTCTAATCTTTCTATTATTGACAATACGGCATCTACTTTATATTCTCAACAACGTGCAGCCTTTTCAAAGCAAGATTCTAGTTCTGGTTCTGGATCCAAGAATAATTCTACTTCAAACATCAACACTCAACCTTATTGTGACAATTGCAAAGTTAGGAGCCACACTACTGAGCGTTGTTGGAAGCTCATTGGCTACCCTAAGTCTCCAGTGCTTGGCCTTTCTTGGTGCTCTCATTGCCGAGTCGTTGATCATGACACAGCCAAATATTGGAAAGTCATCGGATATCCGCCAGGCCATAAGCTTGTTGCATCGGCTGTCACAACTTCTTTTACTCCAGATTAGATGAATTCTATCTTGGCTCTTCTGAACAAGCAACAATCGGTTGATCATCATGATTCCACTACCTTTATTGCCGGTAAGACTTCTTGTTTTTTGTCTCTTAATCTTGGCTCAAGATGGATCTTAGATAGTGGTGTTACCGATCATATAACTCCTAACCTAAATCTTTTTCATACCTATACTCCTTTGCTTGCTTCATCCTTTATAACCATGCCTAATGGCTCTTGTGCTCCATTAACACATAATGGTACGGTCTTGCTTCATCCCAACATCACTCTGTCTCATGTTTTATATGTTCCTGATTTTTAATTCAACCTTATATCCATACATAAACTAGCACATGATCTCAATTCTCACATTTTGTTTACTTCTCATGCTTGTACCATTCAAGACCCTTTGACGATGAGTGCCTTGGTGATTGGACGAGCATATAAAGGACTATACGTTGTTGATACTAAAGACTCTCATTCTTCCCATACTTCTTCTAAAACTTGTAATAAATCAACCTCTAATGGTTTTTCTTTCCAGCTTTGTCATAACAAAATCCCTATTGAATTGTGGCATTGTAGGCTTGGTCATGTTCCTTTTGATCAACTCAAGTTTATTGATGATAGTATACATACTTATAAAAGTCTAATCCAGTTTGTACCATTTGCCCTCAAGTTCGTCACCATCGCCTCCCTTTCCCATAATCCACCACAAAATCTGCATCTATTTTTGACCTTATACATGTTGATACTTGGGGTCATACAAGTATCATACTTACAATAACTTTGCCTATTTTCTTGCCATGATACGAACTCAATTCCATAAAAGCATCAAACACATACGATCCGATAATGCTCTTGAGTTTTCAAGCCATGAAACATTTCTATTTGATTCTAAAGAAGGAATAACACATCAAACATCTTGTGTATATACACCTTAACAAAATGGTGTGGTCGAACGAAAGCATCGACATCTTTTAGAGGTAGCACGCTCCTTATTTTTTCAATCCAAACTTCCATATTCTCATTGGAGTGATTGCATTCTAACGGCTACATACCTTATCAATCGACGTCCTACACCCGTTCTTGACTACAAAACCCCTTATGAAATGTTGTTTCAAACCAAACCCACTTATGACCACCTTCGGGTCTTTGGTTGCTTGTGCTTTGCCCATACTCCCAAATACACTGAGATAAGTTCCAGCCTTGTGCTCAGCCATGTGTTATGCTTGGCTATCCTTTCGGTCAAAAAGGCTACAAACTTTTAACAATCTATACTCGGAAAATCATTATCTCTCGAGATGTTACCTTTCATGAAAGTTATCTTCCCTTTCACCATATTTCTTCTTCATCTTCTTCTCCTTTTCCCATCCTTCCTTCTACTTCTGCCATTGATTCTTCCATCCTTTTCGCTACAACTATAGGTCATTCTATGCCTACCACATCTCTTGATCACAATTCTCCATCATAACATAATGCCTCTCATGACATTGGTTCATCCTACAGTGATAATATTACGCCTACCACTATTGATCATTCACCACCAAAATCCCATGTGCCTCCTCTTCGACGTTCTACTCGTCCCCATAACCATCCTTCTTTCCTCTCTGAGTACATTTGCACGTATAGTTCATGCTCATCTTCACCAGGTATTCCTCTTTCCCTTTCTTTACCTTCATCTCACATTTCTTTTCTATCATCTTTACATTCATGTGTTGAACCTACCTCTTACACCGAAGCTTATAAAGATCCTAATTGGTCAAGGCTATGAACAAAGAATATCAAGCCTTGCAAAGTAATCATACATGGGACTTGATGCTCTTCCTCATGGCAAGAAAGCCATAGGATGTAAGTGGGTCTTCAAGGTGAAATTGAAAGCTGGCGGCTCACTTAAACGTTACAAAGCCAGGCTCGTGGCTAAAGGGTTTAATCAACGTGAAAGGATTGATTACAATGAGACGTTTTTCCCCAGTGGGTAAAATGACCACTATACGTGCCATACTTTCTATAGTTGCTGCCAACAATTGGACACTCCATCAAATGGATGTTAACAATGCTTTTTTACATGGTCAATTGTATGGATGTGTACATGAAACTTCCACCAGGTATCCCTAATCCTTCATCTCTTGTTTGCAAGCTAAGAAAGTCTCTCTATGGCTTGAAGCAAGCATCTCGTCAATGGTTTTATAGGCTTACTACACCTCTCATTGATCATGGATTTACTTAGTCCAAAAACGACTATTCTTTATTCCTCAAACGTGATGGTATTCACCTCACTATCATAACCATCTATGTTGATGACTTGTTAGTCACTCGATCTCATAAGCCTACTATTGATTCTCTTAAATTATTTCTGGACCATACATTTAGCATTAAAGATCTAGGAGTATTGCATTATTTCTTGGGTCTTAAAGTGGCACATACGCCCACTGGCATTATCCTTGCTCAAAGGAAATTTACTCTAGAGCTACTTGATGAGGCCAACTTGCCTCCAGGACGAGCTACATCAACACCATTACCCTTACACACCAAGCTTGTACCCCAGGATGGCAATCCGGTGTCAAATACTTCAGTTTACCGCTCCCTTGTTGGCAAGCTTAATTTTCTTACTAATACACGGCCTGACTTGTGTTTTGCTGTTCAAACTCTTAGCCAGTTCATGCAAGACCCTTATTCTTCTCACATGGATGCTCTCTATCATACCTTGAGGTATGTCCAGGGCACAATTGGACATGGCATTCTATTGAACGGGTGTGATCAACCTGAGCTACTAGCATTCACTGATTTAGATTGGGCCTCTTGTCCATCAACCAAAAGAAGCGTTAGTGGTTATGTCATGCTCCTTGGCAAGTCCCCTATAAGCTGGAAATCAAAGAAAAAACATACAGTGTCCAAAAGTTCTATTAAGGCCGAGTATAGAGCCATGGCTCACACTGCTGCAGAAGTAACCTGGTTGATACGCTTATTACATGAACTTGACATGACTCCTCCACAACCAATTCATCTCATGTGTGATAACAGTTCAGCAATCCAATTGAGCAAAAATCCTGTGTTTCATGAACGCATCAAACACATTGAAATCGATTGTCATTTTACTCGTGACAAAGCAATTCATTCTGTTACACAAATAATCTCTCATTCTCTCTTTTTGCTCACAACAAAATTTAAACCAAACAAGGCTATACGTATGGACTAGAAATCGTTATTAAATTCAATTGATGTATTGATTCCAATTTGAAACTTGAAATAAAAGCTAATTGAAGATCGAATTAAAATTCTTCGGCAGTGAAAGAGAGAGAAATAATAAAAGTTAATGTTTAAATAGTGGTTATTTATAAAATTTGAAAAATTAAATGTTGCAGAAGATAAATGATCATCCTACCACATTTTTTCTTACTAGTTGTGTCGCGCGTGCTACGCACGCACGTCGTGAATTTAAAACGTGTTTGTTGTTCCGGATTAATAAGGGTGAAAGTTTCGTTCGCGAATAAGCGATCGAAAGTTACAAATCTGATAAAAGAGAAGTTGATTATTCATCTTGAAGAGATAGGTCCGTTACATAACTTTAATCGAGTAAACAATAAAAATGAAGCATACGGGTTGAAAACAAGGCCGTTACATAAATTATCAGGCTTCGATTAAGCACAAGCGCAATACATATTTGCAAAATAATTAGTGGGAGAGCATAGCCAAGAGGGATTAGTTGATACTTGCCCTGCAGTTGTAGTAGCCCGGGGGAGCTCTGTAGCTGCAATGAAACAAAAATTATCAGTAAAGAAGTTTAGAGCAGGGAGTGTCGTTATTCCGCTGAGGAAACAACCGTGGACAGCTACCCACCTCTTATGCAATCTTGCAGCATCAAGCAAATTTCTCAGTCAACTTGCTTTACTTGATCTTGTTTGGATACATAAAGCAAAATGCATACCTTAGCCACAAGTGAAGCAGATTGCAGAGCGCCTACAAGCCATGAAGAAACAGTCTCTTTGGGAATCAAAGCATATAGCACAAAACTTCCTCTGATTAGCCTCTTCCAAGTCCACCTTGTCGTTAGAAGCTAAATCATTACAAGATCCCCAGCTGGATAGTTCATTGTCCTTTGAGGAAATCAAGGACTCTTGATTATTTTCAACTATCACTCCTATATGTAGAATCTGTATGCTAAAAACCCCATTAAGGCCAACCTACCTTGAATTGACAACCATTTTATCAGTGACAAAGTGACACTAAATATGAAATAGATTTTGAATCATATTAACCTGTTATTAGAATGTAGGTGAACCATCTAGGCCCGTAAGACAACCTCACATACCAACCATCGTCGTTCTTAGCCTGGATAAATTAATAAGCATAAACGGATGCATGATATATGTTAGTTTATAATTGATGTGAGATAAATGAAGGATTATGTGATTTCATATTTACCTATTCAGGGCCTGGGGAAGTAAGGGCTATATGATTATTCCGAAGAAGCATAAGCGAGAAGCTGCAGACTTGGTTATGCATTGGGCAGCTCAAGTAAGCTTGAGTAATGTTATGAAGGAGAGCTTTTATGGTGAAGTTCAACTCAACCTAATAAGAAACATAAGAAATTAGAGCAGACTCAACTATTGTATTTAGAATGAGTAATTCATCTTATTGTCACAGTTAAATTTCAGATTTGTTACCTTGAACGAATCAGAATTTACGTTCCACATTGCTATATAATAGTTAGTTGAGGTAGCGTGACATTATTAAATATGTCTTCCAGAATCCAAACTACACTACTTTATTGAATGTAATATGTTGAGTATATGTGTTCCCTACACACACATAAGAAGAAGACGAAACAAGCTCATCAGCTCTAAAGTTGTAAACACATAGGATGTATAATAAACGTAGTTGATCATTATAAAGCAATGAATTAGTCATCCCTGTAATTCGCTTAATCACACTAAAATTTTATAAGAAAAGGAACCTACATCACACAACTTCTTAGTGCTTTTTATGAACGATTTCATATTTTTTAGTGTCTTTAGTGAGCTTCAATTTTTCCCAAACAAAACTCGAATCTAGTCTTTTAAAATAGTATATAAATTACAACTTAAATCGAACAATCAGGGACTCACAAAAAAAAAAGAATGCACAAACTTAAATCATACCCAAAGCAGGCGGACACTCTGTTAGGAAAAATGGCATAAAAAACTGCAATCACTGGACATGCCGGCTTTATGCAATCCTTAATAAGCTCGACAGTTTGAGAGTTGATGCCTAGCGTACCGACAAACTTTGTGACTGACTTATAAGCCTTTTACATTATACATGTTTCAGGTGCAAATGAAAAAATAGTTTGGGGAATAAAAGGCTATGGAATAGCATCAGATTAGCACATGACGTAGATTTAAACATTCAACAAAATCGAGAACGTATAGACATGAAATTTCCAATACCTTCCAGACCAATAGCAGAACGAAAGTGCGGAGAACCCAAAATCTACAATCAACATAATATCCATTGAATTCAAAAAACCTATTATCGGGGAGGAATTCAGGACCAATCGTAAATGATGTCAATGCCTAAGTCTAGAAAGCAAGTGCGGACACACATACTTGAGTTTTACATGTTATTGAGGTGGCTACTAACGCTCATCATCAATTGCCATTCTAGAGGGCAATGTATATTGGACAGTGAGTGAGAAATGACTACCGCAAGACCCTATTTTGGCAAGCCCTAAAGGAGGGATAACCAAACTTTGGATTCCATAATCCTAAAATTCGCATAGACATTTTAACAAACACCTTGGGGGCATATCTAAACTGATTTTTATGCTACATTTTACAAGCTATGAAACTGCATATTTTCACATCTAAATCAACCGAGCATCGTAATCACAATAAATGTAGCAATAAACCGTGCTCAAGCATAATGGAACGAATTGCTTCAGGCTCGGATTTAGGATTCGTTACCTCAGAGAGTTGTTGTGGTCAATAGGCTTGCCTCAACGGTCAAGGGTGTGACGAAGCTGCTTTAGAGCATGAAACTTGAATGGTGGAAGATCATATTCCGAAATCAAAGCCAAGAGCATGAAACTTGAAACCCAACTGCAATAAACAAAGGGAATTTGTCACTGGCTATTCATAGTAGAACTTAGAGGCAGAAAAAATCATGGAGAGAAAAACATACCATTATACGAATAGTGAGAGACTGCATATATCTACATCGAGTTAATAAAAATACGTTAAAAGTCCATAGCAAATGCATAGGAAATTCATAAGAGAGGAACTGAAGTGTGTAAATAAAAAACGCTGGGGGAGGCTAAAAACCTACGGAAAGAGCGAAGTAAGTAGAAGACAAACAACTTCGTGTGAGATGTAGAGAGAGAAGTACCTCGCCGTGTTGGCGGTTGATCTCTTCAATTTCATGGCGGAGAACCTCGTCCTTCGTTTAGCATCGGCGTTTGCCGTCGGAGAGTTTTCAGGTCGACAGTTTAGGGGAGATGCCAGCCAAGCGGTGAACACAAAAAGAACTTCAATCGCCGACTTCGACATACGTGATAGAAGAAAGCATGAATGGCAATTGAATGTACCGATGTGCAACGATCGTGGGGTGTTACCGGCCTGTTGAAGTTCTTATGTACATAAATCTCCATTTTCCACGGTAGACAAAAAGAAAGAAGATCAATCGAAACTATTGAAAGAAATAAAACAATAAAGAAAACCCTAAACCAAAAACAGAGGGGGAGAAGTGGATAACAACAAGCACCCCTATTCATCTTCATTTTTTTCGATCTTCGAATTGAGCAACTTGTAACTTAAAAAACAAATAGACATAAGGGGGAGAAATGAAGAAATTAAGATTGAATAGATGAAATTGAAAGAGGAAACAATCCGCCAGAAGAATACACCAACAAATAACGGAAAATCAACATCCAATAAATAAGGCGATAACAGAAGGAAATTTTACTGTGGGTTGGAGAGAATGAAGAGGAGGCCGCCGTTCACTGATGAGAAAGAAGGGAAGAGGAGGCCACCGTTCAGTGATGCTCCAAACAATGGACTGCGATGGCTAAAACCCTAAAGAAGGTTGAGAAGGGGATGCGAATCATCAAGCGGTGGAAGGACGAATACGTGACACGAAGAGAACACGTGTACAAAGTAGGCATTAAAAGGCAAAAGGGTAGTTTCGGAAATCCGCTGTTCATTTGGGAAACTCTCCCTTTTAATATAGTATAGAAATGTAGAAAATTGTTTTGAAATGAAAACTTTTAATTTATGTCTTGTTAAAGTATACTTAATTCGATGTACACTTATTAACAATACATAGTTGTTAGTTAATGATGTACTTGACTCTTTTTTACATATGCACATTTATTAAGAATATATCTTCACACTTGTTATCAATACACTTCATACTTATTTATACCAATGTACTCTATATATATTAACAATACATTTAACTTTTGTAAGAAAATGAGGGCAGACTTATAGTAAAAATTATACATGTGACATTTTCACGACAAAGTTGAGATTCATCCACCATGTACATAGAGTTTAATTGAAAACAAACTTGAGTGGCGGTGAAAGTAATTGGAAGGTTCGAAGATCCAGATATATACTTCCAACTTTTAATTTTATTAAACCAATTGTTCTAAAAATATAGAATAGTAGTGTGAAAGCACCAAAAACATGTCCCCCAAGTAACTAGATTACGCACTACGTACAGAAAAGTGATGAACATTGATCAAAACGTACATTGTAAATAAAGATTTACTGCTACAAATTAAGCGCGGTAGTAGTAGTGGTGGTGGTGGAAGAATCATAAGCATGAGAAAGAGCTTGAAGAAGACGAAGTTGCATTCTCAAGTGCAATATATAATCAGCAGTGCGAAGGAATAGGTTGGCGGGCCCCATCTCCTCCCCGCCTGGTACCAGACTCTGTAGCTTCTTCACCTTCTTCTCCATTATCGTTGAAAACGGCGTCGTACGCTGCTGAGAATGAGAAGCTCTTCTCCTTCTTCTTGATCTGTTGGTCGACCTCCTGGTCTCCGTTATAGTTGTGTTTGAATGCATTTTGTGGTTATGTTAGATTGCAAGTGTGTATGAAAGGGGCTTTAAAATGGGGTGGAGGAGAGAGAGGCAAGTTGTGTGTAGTGTGATGGGCATATGGGGTGTTTGTTTTAGAGAGAGAAGTGTCAATTAAAGTGTGAACTGGCCATTTACTCACCCGCATCATATCATACGTTATCTCTTTTAAATTATTACTTCTCCTCTTTATTCTTTTTTTATATATATATAACAGCGTCACGTTATTAATGTATATATAATAATTGATATTTGTTTTCCGTTGTAGAGAAAATAGACTCGAATTATGCATATCGAGTGGGAAAGAAATGGTGGTGAGGTAAGTTAGGCTGGTTTTGGGTTGTACAGGAAGCGACACACGTGTCCGACAGCTCTCGCATGCGTTGGTTATTTACCCGCTGTAAATAATATGTGGTCCGTAAAAATGTAATGAGAAGGGACATGCTGCCAATATTGCAATTGAGTGCTGTACTGAAGTCATAAATACTTGGGTATGCATACACGTGAACCCAACCCCCATTTCATTTTGCTTTGGCCTCTTACTGTACGGACTCACATTTGACACGAACATATGTTTATTAATGACATTATTGAAGTTGTAATTCATGATACAATTAATTATTTTAATAATGTATTCTATATAAGTAGATATTCTAGATGGAAGAAGAGAAAGGGAAAGGGTTCCGTAATAAGTGAAATGCTGGTTGAGAGGAAGCCAGCCTAGCTAAGTGGTGAAAATGACGTAAGCATGTTCTCCTCTATTCTCTATGGCCCATGCATATCTGTATGGGCTTCCTCTTTCTAGGATCAAACTGCATTCTACATTTGTAACTTTAACTAATTAATTTTAATTATTAACTTATTTTGCATCAAATGTGACTTATTTTTTTAAAGAAGCTATCTGCATTGTATTAAACACTGATTTACTTATTTTTATATAATGAACATTAATTTGCATTTGAAATATGTTGTGTAAATTGAAATGAATGGGCAAAAGTAGAGAGAGAGAGAGAGGCATGAATGAGGGTTGGGGTGTGGGGGTGGTGGGAACGGAACGCACATGTAACCACATGCCAAACTTTCTACTTCTCCGTTGCCTCTCAACCCTTTTTTTTAAATTTAAAATCCAAATATGCCTGCCGACTCTTGTGTAACGCTAACAAGTCATGTGTCGTTCTCCCTAATCCTTCATTATATTCCACTCCAAACTCTTCACTTCACTTAATCATCTTTCCACTTCATACAATTATAATAAGTTAATTAACATTATTACTAGGAGGAAAGAAAAAAAAAAAGAAGCTATTCAACCGAAAAATTATGTAAACATATAAAATTAACTATCAACAATAACTAATAAATGATAACTTATGGACGATTTATGGGTTTATTCTCTAAAATTATAAAATTTAGGGACGCATTTTGAAAATTGGAAATTTTCTTAAATACTAAAGTGAAAGTATATCATCCAAAATTTCGCTTTCTAACTTTACGTTCAATCACGTCTAAGAAATAAAGCTTAATTGATTTATAATATTATTTAATTCTTAGGTTATGATATCATGTTTTTATTACGTTTAAGATCATGTTGAGGATTAATTTTAGCATATGTGTGACACGAGTTTGTATTCTTATTACTATTTGTTGTTACATTTCTAGTATGATGTTCTACACTTGTTTTGCCTTTGTTTTCGGGAGGTTTTGGTGTTTTGGTGCATGTCGGAGACGTTAGGATTGATTTGTGAAGACTTGATAGGAGATGTTATGAAGTAGGGGAGATCTTGACCAAAAGTTAGTAAGGAGGGCCATGCAAGGATCATGCAAAGAAAAGGAAAGGAGTAAATGAGTTTTTCGTGCATGTTTGTGCTAGTAGCACACGTTCGTGTGTGTGTGTTGAAGCCGCTGTCGGGATGCACGTTCGGGCGACGTGCATTAACTACCCATCTTTAAGGGACTTTTGACATTCTTTAGCTATTTAATCCTCTTTATAAAGACTTTTTTTAGGAGTTTCTAGGATTGAAGATTTCATCAACTATGAATCACCGATAAACCCTAAACATTTTCTTTTCTTGAACAAATCCGACTACGATCATGAAGATAGGTTACCTAAGGTATTATTAATCCCCTTTCGTGCCGGTTTGAGGTTGTGATTTATACTCCTAAGTGTAAGAATTTGTATATTCCCTCGAATGAGACTTGTCTTTCATTATCATGAGCATATATATTGATAACATCCATTTAAGCATTTTTTTACCATCGTCCTTATTCACCCCTTAACTTTTTTGTACATATTACCATGACTTATCAGTATATTTCCTTACCTTTTATGTTTTGGAGATTTTATCGGTTAGTTTATGACATTTCCAGCATATAAGCGTTCACGGAGCTAAAATGGAGCTAGTTACAATAGTAAGAGCTCAACACACTAAATATGTCTCTGTGGTCAAGGAAGCCAAGGTCAAAGACGGGATTGATTGATATCCGAGAGTGAAGTTATACGTATCCTATATATAGGTCATCCTTGATCAGGTTGGGTCTTTGTAATTGGTAAGCATGTTTGCAAGTTTCTTCCAAGCACTACAAGAACAACATGGTAAAATGTTGCAACTACTAAACCCATGATAGGCATATGCATCCAACATCTTTGCGGGAAAGCACCAAGTATCAAATATTAAACATTCTTGATGAGATCCTCCAATGGAGTATGAACACTCGCCTACAAAAACAAAATTAAGGTTAGTTAAAGTACATTAAATAAAAACATACCATTATAATATATTTATTGTGAAAAAGTACTTGTCTTTCAATATAGTGTTTCCCTAAATTGCAACTTCATAGCCAAATCACTACGGATGGTCAAGTAGTAGTCGCCCTCCAAATATTCAGAAACCAATGTGCTTGCTTGATATCCACAAGTATTGTCTCTAGTGACATCCTTAGCCAAAAGTATATAAGGTAGTATAAACTTATGAATCTCGCCGACCCCCAACTATATTCCATTATCATGACTATCAAAAATTAGGGGTCATTTTCCACGTCCTGAACCCGGTGGACGACCCCATCTACGGCTAGTTGGAGTCAACTCAACTAGCCCACCTTCATTAAGAGTCGACCATGTCAAGACCGATCCCTTTTTCACGTCCTGAACTAGGTGAATGACCCCGTCTTTTTCTTGTTCCAAATGTCTTCAAACCCGATCTATGCTCAAATGTACTTGATTGTCTCCTTGTTGATTCCTTACCTGAAGGTTTTCCCTTGGCCCTTATACATGTCGGCTCCTTCAACATAGTGTTCCTTGGATCTATAACAACCTCAAAATACAATGCCATTTGCTCAGGTTGATCTTGGGTTAGATCGCTGGAGTCCATCATTTCTTTGAAGTTGTTTAAGGTCATTATGTCCGGGTTGATGTAATTCACTTCTTCAACAAATTATGCTAGATCGACTAAACGCTAATACACTTGTCACCAAAAAGGATGGATTTGATACAAACTTAACAGAACACGCGCTTGCATAGATAGATAGAACTAATGAGCACACAATAGTCCAAAAGAATCTCTCCAACATAAATCCCGACAATTGTTGTTATCCTTACATTCTTTGTCATCTCGTAAATCTCCAACAATAGCTCGAGACACTTGTTGCTAACTTTATCTTGAAGCATGTCAACCATCGGGATGCGAACCAAAAAGAGGATTCTCTCACGAACTCTCGAATGAAGCTTGTATCTTGTAAATCTGATCCTTCACCATCAAATCCGTATTGCCTACCAAATACTATAATATTCCAACACTTGTACCCAATGTTTGTTTCAACATATTGTACGCCAAATAAACCCTAAAAACTTTATTTCAATATAAACCGATAGTACATATAATTAAGAAGGATAAGTGAAATGAAAAAACAAATTTTATGTATTTGTTGTCCTTTGTCAAAAATTGTAGATAAGGGTCGGTCCATACTCGAATGATTGTCTCCTTGTATGAGATAAGTCACGTCTCTTCAGAGTAGGGCATCAAGAACGGTTTTGATTGCTAGTAATTCCTAATTACCATCAAACGTCGCTCATAATTGTCACTTGACCTTGATTCAAAGAAAGCGTTGCATTAAGATGCAAAATCCACTTGTGCCTCATTTGAATGTGCCTCTGCCCACAATTGATGTTGAAGGTTGCACTTGACATGAAATGTGCATAACATATATTTCACGTCAAGAAACACACACCCAATACTTTGATGAGATCCAACTCTTGATCTGTTACAATGAACCCCGAAATTTTATTGTTGCATAAATGTCGAACCCTACCTAAAGCCCACTCGTAATAATTAGAGTTCTCCTTCGCCAAAACACAAATGCAATATCAAACGTTATCTTGGTGTTAGTGATTGCAACAATCTCAAGCAAAGGCACTTGTACTTGTAAATTGAAACCATTAAACACAATAAGCTCTCTTAATTATATGCCATGCATATTAATACAGATCAATGTTTAAAATTTACCCGTTTGTCTTATATGTTGAATCCATGACGTACGAAAATAGGTTCAATAAATGTCTAGAATCCGGATGATAGACGAACATACCAAATATTTCATCTATATGAACACATTTCCTAATATCGATATAGTAACCTCGCTAGTCAAGAAAATGGACTACTTGTTGGATTGAACATCGACCTTCGGCAATCTCCTTCCTCATCTTCAATCCGGTATTGTAGATTTGTTGGATATATGTGATGTTGTGTGGGTTATCCAACTTCAAGGTTTGCAATACATCTTTCGGTTTTAATTCCGATTCAAGTTCACTACACACCTTTTGATATTGTGCGGGTGTCAACCTACCGGTGATGCATGGCCCTTTAGGTGCTCGGGGAGGTCGTGGATGTTGGCTTCACATATTACCCTCAAAGGCCATTTATCATGACCACTTTACAACCCTCTAATTCAAATAAATACCCGATCTTTCTCGACCTAGTAGCTTGACTACTCGATGCATTATCCTCCGGATCAATGTTTTTCTACCTCCTACCGTGCCCATAACATTCACATGTCAAGTGAATCGTCTTGCAGTCCTTATTTCAAACAAATTAACTACTATTAATGTGTACCTAATAATTCGTTTATATAATACCAAACTCTACAGTAAAAAATTTTGAATAATAAATATCGGCAATAAACTTACTTAGATGTGAGAAACAAACTCATTAGGATGACTAAATCTCCAACTATCGAATGGAAACATGATTTCTTCTTCAATTTCCGACATCTTCAATAAATATTATTCGGAAATATGGGTAAAATATGAATACGATATGAATTGTTGAGGTTTTGATTGTATTTATAACCCAACAAATATATTAAGAAAGAATTTGGCCTACTAGGCTCTTTTTGGTTTTTGTTAAAGAAACTATACCCCATATTTTTTTACCACTTTCATTTAATGGTAGTTATTTGTTATTTAAGTGTAAGTTTTAATTTTTAAAAACTGAATTTGTTTTTTTATTTTCTTTTATTATTTTTTTTTTCTCTTTTTTATTTTATTTTTTTTTATATTCTGGAATGAAGAATTTTTCACATACCGAAATTTTCACATACCGGAATTTCCAATACCAAAATTTCACATACCGGAATTTCACTTACCGGAATTTCACATACCGGAATTTTTACATACCGAAATTTTCACATACCGGAATTTTCACATACCGGAATTTTCACATACCTGAATTTCCAATACCGGAATTTCACATACCGGAAGTTCACATACCGGAAGTTATCATACCGGAAGTTATCATATCATGCCGGAAGTTATCATATCATACCGGACGTTATCATATCATACCGGAAGTTATCATACCGAAATTTATTTTTTTTATTTTCTTTTATTTTTTTTGTCTTTTTTTATTTTCTTTATTTATTTTTTTAATTTTTTTGGTATGCATACTGGAGTTTCACATACCGGAGTTTCACATACCGAAAGTTCACATACCGGAAGTTCACATACCGGAGTTTCACATACCGGAAGTTCACATACCGGAAGTTATCATACCGGAAGTTATCATACCAGAATTTATCACACCGGAAGTTATCATATCATACCGGAAGTTATCATATCAAAATTTATCATATCATACCGGAAGTAATCATATCGGAAGTTATCATACCGGAAGTTATCATACCGGAAGTTATACCAAACAAACTGATTTTATGTCATAGTTTAGAATTAAGAATTACATACCGGATAATTACATACCGGAGAATTACATACCGGATAATTACATACCGGAGAATTACATACCGAAAGTTATAAAAATGGTATGAGCAAAATCGCAACATTTAGGTATCAACCTTGAAGCAACAAAAATGTCTCTAAAAATGGTATAACCTTCTTCTTTGTCCAAAGACGATCAAGACCACTATCAGCATCACCCTGAGCGAGCAAAGGATGTTAATTCACGAGTGTAAACATCATTGGCATCCGGTATGAACTTTCGGTATAAAAAAATATCGGTATGCACTTTCGGTATGAAAATTTTCGTTACAAACATCCGGTATGAACTTTCGGTATGAATTTCCGGTATGAACGGTAAGAACTTCCGGTATAAAAAATTTCGGTATGAACTTCCGGTATGAAAAACTTCGTTATGAACTTCCGGTATGAACGGTATGAACTTCCGGTATAAAAAATTTCGGTATGAACTTCCGGTATGAAAAAATTCGTTATGAACTTTTGGTATGAACTTTCGGTATGAACGGTATGAACTCCCAGTATCAACTTTCGGTATGAACTTCTGGTATAAAAAATTTCGGTATGAACTTCCGGTATGAAAAACTTCGTTATGAACTTCCGGTATGAACTTTCGGTATGAACTTTTGGTATGAACTTCCGGTATAAAAAATTTTGGTATGAACTTCCGGTATGAAAATTTTCCTTATGAACTTCCGGTATGAAAAACTTCATTATGAACTTCCGGTATGAACTTTCGGTATGAACTTCCGGTATGAACTTCCGGTATGAACTTTCGGTATGAACTTCCGGTATAAAAAATTTCGGTATGAACTTCCGGTATGAAAAATTTTGTTATGAACTTCCGGTATGAAAAACTTCGTTATGAACTTCCGGTCGGTATTAAAAATTTCGGTATGAACTTTCGGTATGAACATCCGGTATGAACTTCCGGTATAAAAAAATTTCGGTATGAACTTCCGGTATGAAAAATTTTGTTATGAACTTCCGATATGTAAAATGTCCGGTATGTAAATGTCCGGTATGTAAATGTCTAGTATAAAATGTCCGGTATGTAAATGTCCGGTATGTAAAATGTCCGGTATGTAAATGTCCGGTATGTTAATGTTCGGTATGAAAACAAAAAATAAAAAGGGAAATAAAATAAAATAAAATAAAAAACAAATTTTGTAATTAAAATCAAAATTTACATAACAAACATCAAATATTCTTTCTTTTTTAATAGATTGGTTAATTAGTTTTAACTTACCATTAAATGAAAGTGGTAAAAAAATCATGGGGTATATTTACTAAATAGAAAACTAGAAAAGACCTAGTTAGTATACAATAAAATAAAAAAGCCTACTTACCTAATTAGCCCATATATTAATGGTTGTTGGACAACATTCGAATCCAACAACTATATTTTGAACTTCAACGCCGCCGCCATGCGTTAAAGCTAAACATTTTCAACACTGCTTATGAATTTAAAGTTCAATAAGTTCAATGCAGTCGCTATGCTATATTTTGATAAATGTATAACCTATTAATATTATATCTTTCATAATTATATATTTAATCCACCTTTTTAACTGATGTTTATGATAGCAACAAACTTTTAAAATTCTATATTTTTAATTTTTGAGGTACTATCCTATATTTTTAGCTTTTGAGGGGCATTAAATGATTCATATTAAGACCTTAGTTTGTCAAAAACTATCCAATTTACTCTCAAATTTTTTTTTGTTTTTGTACTTCCTACTTTTTTTTATCTTCACAAAAATAAAAATGTATTTTATGAAAGTGTACACTTTGTGTATCGGTAAATGTATAACATATCAATATTAAATCTATACATAATTATATATTTAATCACTTTTTTTTATTTGATGTTTATGGTTAAAAAAACTTTTGAAATCTTATATTTTTAGTTTTTGAGTACATTGATTGATTTTTATTAAAATCCTATATTTTTAACTATTGAAGAGCAAATGACTTTTCACATTTTAAACATTTAATGATTCATATTAAACATTTTCTCATAATAACATCTAATTAACTCCTCAAAATTACTAATTATTTTAATTTGAGAGTCACAAATAACTCATCCAAAACAACCAACTTATGGTATACCTATAATCAACTCCTCAAAATTACTAATTGTTTGATTGTTTAAAATTTTACAATAGATGTTCATTGTCTCTTTTCTTACTCTTCAACTATAAATATTTGTCATATCATCAAATCATTTTAACAGTGTAAAAAACATACAAAAATTTGATTTTTTTAAAAAAATTCTTCTAATGTTTTTAGATTTTTAAAAAATATAAGACTAACACAAAAATGAAAAAGAAAATATAAAATTGAAAAAGAAAATGAAAATTGAAAAATGACACACATCTATACACATGAATGTAGCATTTTCATACCCATACTTAAACTTTTAATTGTCCGTGAAAGAGTTAGAGTTTAAGGAAACTTACCAGATACAAGGGTGTTTTGTTGTAGGTGAGGTCTCATTCAGAGTCACGGTACCAATTCTCCGAATCTCTCTTGATGGTGCCAAGATCATCTACTTTTTTGTTGAAGCATGATCCCACTAAGGGTCTTAACTTGTTCATCAACTTGCTCCTTAAGTGTATCATACCTTTGAGAAGAGCTTCTTTAGGGTCTAGACCCGAATGCACCATCTTGGGCATCTCCCATTGGAACATCTTCATCATTGGGGTTATCATCATCATCATTATCGTTCCTCCGGACATAGTTTCGGTCATGTTCTTCAATCAAATCCTCTCAATACCTTGCCCTATTCCTTGCTTCAAAGATGGTTCGGCTAGGTCCCAAGGTAACAAAGTCTCGTGCACCTTGACTCTTACAAGGCCGGATTAATATTTGCCTATCTTTTATATGTAAGGAATTTGAAGAGGTTGTGATCAATGTTTAGGAACTTTGTGGGCAGAAGAGGTGTAAAGCGACTAAGGGGAATGTCAAAGAATTTGACAATTCTAGAAATCAAGCCTCCCATGCAAGTGGGTAGTATAGATTATATAGATAATTAATGATTTGAGGAGTTAATTAGAGGTATACTATAAATTGGTTGTTTTAGATTAGTCACTTGTAACTCTCAAATTAAGACAATTAATAATTTTGAGGAGTTAATTAGAAATTATTACGAGGAAATGTTTAATATGAGTCAATAAATGTTTAAAATGTGAAAACTTATTTGTTCTTCAAAAGTTAAAATTACAGGATTTTAATATAAAGCAATCAATGTCCTCAAAAATAAAAATTTCAAATTTCAAATTTTTTTTTTTATCATAAACAATCAAACAAAAAATGCATGAAAAATATAATTATGTATACATAGTATAGTAAGATAGGTTATGCATTATTATTGTCATTTTAATACAATTAGTGATTTGAGGAGTTGATTATAGACATACCATAAGTTGGTTGTTTTGGATGAGTTATTTGTAACTCTCAAACTAATATAATTAGTAATTTCGAGGAGTCAATTAGATGTTATCATGTGAAAATATTTATTATAAATCATTAAATGTTTAAAATGTGAAAAATCATTTTAAAAGTTATAGTACCTCAAAAACTAAAGATATAAAATTTTAAGGTCTTAATATGAACCATTTAATACCCCTCAAAAGCTAAAAATATAGGACATTACCTCAAAAACTAAATATATAGAATTTTAAAATTTTTATTTTTATCATAAAGATCAGTTAAAAAAATGGATTGAATATATAATTATGTAAAGATTTAATATTTATAGGTGATTTATCAATACACAAAGTGTATACTTTAATAAAATATATTTTTATTTTTGTGGAGATAAAACTAATAGGAAGTACAAAATAAAAAAAAATTGAGAGAGTTAATAGATAATATATGATAAAACAAGATTTTAATATGGATCATTTAATGCCTTTCAAAAATTAAAAATACAGTACCGTAACATATAACATGGACTGTCTATTTGGGCTGTATGACCCAGCCCATTAAGTCGGTATCCGACTCCCGTTGATGTGCTGCCGACGCCAACGAAACAGTCTAGCAAATCCAGACCTACATGTACATTTTTCTCAGCACTCTTTTCACTCATCACGTAGTCATGCTCCAAACTGTTCTTTTCTGCTTCCAACTGGCTTCTCCCGCGCTCCATAATTCCTCTCGAATTCTTATTCTAGTCACCGATCCAACTCTTTTTGAAACTACAGAAATCGGAAACCAAACTCCCTTTGTGTACAGGATCCATCGTGTAGGATGATTTTCGATTTTTTAACGACCGGAAGGTAGAATGATCTGTTTCTCGTATCTATTTATTTAAGTTTAGCATATTATTTCGATTCTAAATCGGCCTAGAATTCTGAATCTCGTGTACGGATCAACCGTCTGATGATTCGTTTGATCTTATTTTTGTGTTGAATAGATCTTTTATTTGTTGGAATTGACCGAATTAAACGTTGTGAGCACCAACCAGCCTTATGCGGTTGCTTGTGTTTATCGTTGTAGAGTTTGTTTGCAATTGACATTGCCTTTCTAAGCCCTATTTTCTCGGCATCATCATTGATATGAGGGTTGCACTTCTACTGGCTAAATTTAACTTGTTTTATGCGTACCGACTATAAGTAATTGGTCTAAGTAACACTTCTAAATCGATAGATCATTCTCTTTAGTTTTATTTTATTATACTGAGCTAAGACGTGAATTTCGATGATTTTATATTTATTTTACGATTTGTTATCATTGTTTAGTCAAGGTGCTTGAGTAAATATGAACTACTCATATATCTAGTTTGATCTATTCTAATCCAAGCTGCTTCTTGTACTTGTAGTGATGGTACTGCACCTTGATTTTATGTGCCGTAAAACTGAATGTGAACTACTCTCAGATCGATGTTTCATGCTCGTGTTTTAGATCGATGTTAGGCTTGTATATATTCTGCATCTTCGCATGATTGATTACTGGATCCTAGACTTTGGTATTCCCCTCTAGGTACTTTCTATGGTGTTCCTGTTAGTTCAAATATAAGAGAAGAATTTGGAAGCTAAAGTGATGCTTTGACTGAATCAAGGTTTAAACAAATGACTAAATTAGCACTTCTTGTGTAGATATGCTTTGCAAACATACAGATACAGATCAGTAACTGGAATCTTAATAATTTGATATGTTAAATTTTTATGGTGATTTATTTTCTATATTTACATATATTTCTTCAAATGGCACTAAGAATCAAATACAATTGAGAACTACACTTTTATGTTTGGGTTTGCTAAAGGAAATTTGTTTTGAAGCATCTCCATATCTCGATTTGTATGTTTAGTCCAAACTGAATTTCTGAAAATTCAGTATGATCCAAATGGAGTTGTTTGAAGCTAATCAATTGGTTCCAATTTCTAAGTGATACCGGCTAAACTCTTTATACCTAAAAATAACAAGCATAAGCTCTGGTTGCACAAGTGTATATATGCTTGAAAACGCTGTAGAGCTTTGTTATGGTTGTTGCTTTTCTTGTTATCTGAAATTAACTTTGCTTAACATTCCAAAGTTCTGTTTTTAGCATTGTTCATTCTTCTACAAATGCTGAAATTAGTTTGGGGTGCCAATATACTGACATGGCAGTACAGTGTAGAACAGCTCGAAATCTGTCCATAGGCTCCATAAACCAGAAGATTTATTCACTATTTACTGATTTGCAAAATTCATGGAGAGATAACTAAATACGTACGTAGCAAACGAAATTTGAAGGCATGCTCAACGACAATTAATATATGGTTTAACTAGCTACTGATCTTATCAAACAAATTCTATTCAAAATCTTTTATCTTGTCTACTACTACTACCTATGTTAAGGTCTTGATGATAATAAAGATGTTGGTGTTGGTACGACGAAGCTGAACTGCTATTCTCACCCACTTCCTTCTCTTGAGCATCATCAATTTCCTTTTCCGTCTTCTCCAGTGGGAAACCCATTAGCTCACAGGGCGCCTTGCTAGGTGATGCCACCACGTGGTGTTGGAGCTGCTGAGATGGTGGTGGTGGCACCACTGATGGGAGCTTTGAGAGTAGTGCTTCAAGGCTGCTCATTGATGGTGTAATCTTCATCATTATAGGAGGAGGAGGCTGCTGATTGAATGGGTCATAGCAGCCGTATTCCGGTGTAGGATCCATGCCAACTTGAAATGGCCATGGCTCGGGAATACAATACGGGCCATCAGCTTTGCAGGGGAATGCTGAAGATGATGGGTGTGGCAACAACACTCCTGGGATGCTCTCTATGAGACTCAACTTTTTCCTTATAGTCACTACGTAGCTCAAATCTTCAACTACCTATTGATTTGGAAATTAGTAAAGTGTGTTAGCTCAACTACTAGATAGTATGGAAGAACACAGACATAGACAGAACGATACCTTTTGCATTGCCCCTAACTGGATTACACCTTCCCTTACTGCTATCAAGGCTATAGTCTAGACAAAAATTAAAATTGGGTCAAAGTTTTGGATCATAGACATCAATGGAGCTCTAACTTTTATTTTGGTGAATCTTGTTTCTAATAATTGCTATATGGATTTTGTGTTCGTGATATGATACCTTAATACCAGACTGGAACTGAGCTTCCCATGTTCTTGGTTGCTGTTAAGGGATATACATTAGTTTAGTACATAAAATTATGCCCTTTAATTTTATAAGCAAGACAAGCTGATTTGCTAATTACATATTAAAAAGAGAAAATTATACGCTTACTGAATCTGTCAAGCTGTGCCATGTAGATAAGAAGTTGATTTCCTGTTCACCAGGGTCTTTGTGTATCCACTTGTGGCTATGATCTGCTGCTACTTTTCCGATCAAACTGCAAGTAAATTAGATCAACGTATGTCGAATTTTGATGTTTTCATCTTGCTTGTTCTCTAGGTTTAGAGTAGTGAATGTCTTATATATTGATAAAAATTGCTGTTTTTGAACATATATACCCTTCACCGTAATTATATATTTCATGTGACATTTTAAAGAAAAGTTCTGGTTGCAGGCCCTGGAGATGTTGCAATTCACAGTTTCCATAGCCCAAGGGCCTCGAGCAGTCACTGGGGTTGATTTCGGCATTTGATGAGGCAGCAAAATTGCAAAATCCATCTTCCCAGACTAATATCCTGACATTTGCATGAGGTAATTAGTTTCTTCCAAGAAATAAAATTGATATCAACAAAAAAGAGTATTAGATCACTGAAATATAAATATAGTTAATTTATATTTTTTTGTTGAAATAAACAAAGTACATGATGTTACCAGTTCCTTCTGTTGCCTCTTGATCTGTCATAAGCTCCTCCGTGTGTATCCCATCTGTGAATCACAAAGATATCATCAAGATTGAAACTGATTAATGTTAATGATTAATTAATGTACTATAGCATGAAAGCAGTCTATGTAGACAGATATATTGCATTAAATATAGACATAAGCATTTGAAAGTGATATATGTATGTGCTCACTTGGGTGGTGGGAAGTTCCTTGGGAGGATCCTCCAGAAGACAGCATAAACCCACTGGGAGTCATCATTGATGCATATACTTCTAAGTGTGTGTTGAAGGAGATGAGTCACTGCCAAAGGACTTAGATGTTCTTCCATGCTTGATGAATTTTCTCTGAATATAATACTTAGCACCCTCTCCTTATTTATACAAAGGAAATCTCATACCGGCTCCCTTACCCTTAATTCTCTGGTGTGTGTGTCCAACAGTAATTTTATTTTAATTTTTTTTTTTGTAGTTTTGTCAAAATAATTTCTTGGGGGCCATGGTCCATGCTACAGTCCACGGTAAGGTCAGTGAACCACTCAAAATTCTACTTCGTATGCTCTAGTTTTCTTTTACCTTGATCGCAATCATTATAAATCAACAAGACGAAACCTTAAGAATTCTACCCACCATCATGATGATAGATAGATACTCTTCTCTCCCTTTTACTTGTTGGTTTCTTTTTCTCTCTCATGTGCATTAATAGCTTCATTAAATATCGTCCTATGGCCAACTCACATTGTTAAGTTCTATTGGTCCTTTCTAGTTACAGAACTATCTTTCTTTGAATTTTGAATTTCATTACATAAAAATAAGGTTCATATTAAGTTACTGCAATGATTAAATCCTAGAGATTAAGTGATGGCCGAACGAGTGGGCAGGCTTACCCTTGCCATTAATGCTTCCGTTCACTACATGAATTAAGATTGGTTCATAAACCCTACTAGTTGATAGTTGATACAGGAGTAAAAAGTTTAAAGTGATGATGATATAACAATCTTGAGCTCATAACTGGGTAGTTGGGTGTTAGTAATTTAGCTTGAACTTGTACAGGAGCAAAGTTGGGCATTTGAAAATTACTGTAATAAGAAAGAAGAGCAGCAAATCATAATTGATGCCTGATGGGACAGGTGATGGGCTTCTTTTGCAATGCAGTATGGTTTCGATGAGTATGCATGCAGCACATTCTTTTTTCACCTTGTATATCCGTACTCTCAGTCTCAGCCATGAGCAGTCTTACGTGAAAATTACGGTAAATGCTATTCGTACCACATGAAACATGCTATTTGTACCACATTACCAACTACGCATTACGGAGCCGTAGTAAAAAAAGCCAAGTTCGTTCAAAAAATAAAGGAAAAATCTAATTTTTTAAAACAAGAATTGGCCTTATTACTGTGCATTTGGGATGCGTAGGCGTAGATGTTGTCATGTTTCATGGGGTACGAATAGCAAAAATGGAAAATTACTGGTTCTACTTTGAACAAGAAAGAAGAGTTTGTTTTGAATTTCTGCGTCTGTTGAGTGATGAGCAGAAAGGGGGCATGTGTATGATCGAGGGCTCAATTTTGCTTGACAGAGTTTGTCTTCATACTATAGAGAGGGACCATATAGTTACATGTATAATATTATTCGATTAGATCTTTGACCATCCATCCCATAACGTCCTCTCGTATTGGCGGGTAGGGTAATTATATATTCCTTGGCCCCTTGGATTTAGTTGAAAGTGACAAACATGTTGATCATTTTCTCTTTGGCTTCTTCCCTGGAAAGCAATGTCCACCTTGTACGTCCAGACAGAGAGAGAAAGTGGAAATGGAGCGTTGTTGTATAGTGCATGAATGTGTGACAACAAATGCAGAGGAAAATAGTATACTTGGGACAGTCTGTGGGAGTGGGATGATGGCAGTACATAATACAGACTACACAGGCAATTAAATGAGACTTTTGCCTATTAAAGTTGTTGCTGGTGTTAGTGGCTTTCTCATGCTAATGCTGCACTCTTCTCATTCTAATACTAGTACATCTATTCATTCAATTATATCTCTTGTTTCACCTTTTCTGCCATTTTTCTTTTCTAAACTAAATCTTGTTTTTCAAATTATTCTAACATATCATGTGAATGAAATGTTTGGCAGGGTCACTATGCTTGTGTTATGGTATGGGAGAAGAGTCATGGTCAAACTCACAGGTGTGTGATGCCTCACCTCACACCACTTCTTTATTCATTCAAATATCTGCTTTCATCCTCTATGTTTCTCATTTATGTCGTTTTATAATTTTTTTTTTTCATAGCTATCTTATATATCGTAATTTAACTCGTATAAATGTATAATATAGCTCAAGAGGTTATGAATTAGGATTGCTGTTGAATTTCCATCCCAATTGGACCACTTAGGTAGTCTTATGGATGATGATTGATATAGGTGTCACTAGCCTATGTTTGTAGGCATTAATTACTAGACAAATGACTCAAGGGAACAGTTAATGCACGCCTAAAACCCGGCAAAAATCTTCCTTGGTATTTTAATGATTTAATTACTCGCCACCATTAATTTTGTAACCTCAGGATTAAAACTTTTATGTAGGTTGGATTTGTCTTAAACAATAAACAAAACTAAGAGTTGAAACTATTTTTTCGAAGTTAAATAGATGAATCAACAAAGGCTAAATTCAACAACAATATATATAAAAGTCATCTAAAGTTAAATAGCTTATATAAATAAAAATTCAACTAATTCAATAGATGAATCAAAATTATCAACAATATCTTTCTTAAAGTGTATTGTCATTAATTCAACAATAAATCCATAATTCATCTTAGTTTGAAGTCAATTCTTAATAATCTTCATAGGTTAAAAAGATCTTTCTATAGCTATGGAAATAGGGAGTGTCATCACTAAAACGGATTAATTTATCGATCAAACCAAATGATGTTCTTGTTCTAAAAGTACTTGATCTAACTTTATGACGGTATTCAAATTCTGAAATTGCTAAAGATTAGACATTTGATACTCAAAATGCTCCAACTAGTTCTTAAATCATCAAAATCCGTGGAATCCTAATGATAGTATTTTTTCAGTCAAACTACAAATGTTGTCAGTGTTAAATGATTGGAGATTAAGTCGACGATCCAATGAAGAACTAAGAATTAAAAGCTTCATTTTCTTCTCATTAAATCTCTCAAGCAACTCCATGAGCGGAAATCAATTATGACATCAAAATCTAGAGGAATTATAGTACGAAAGACACAAATGAAGCAAGACCAGCAAACAAACGAACCAACCTTCTTCTATCAACTTTTCAAGACGACTTTTAGTTATCCAAATAAAATTCATTTACGGTTTATTGAGTTTGTTCTTGTAGTGACTTACAAAGAACATTTGGTGATTCCCGTAATACTACTATCAATAATAAGTAAAACACAAAATTAATTGATCTTATAGTTCTGAAAGAACCCAAAACATATATTTATAGTAAACCCATTATAATCATATTTTTCCAAACATAACTAGTTGTATTAAACAATTTCATCAAGTTATTAATAGGATAATACCTTTAACTCCATCGTGCAACTCTCGCTCTCTATGGATCACATTTTAATTAGCTCCTTGACCAGTTTCAAGTTCTCCGGAAGCAATTTTTTCCACAAATTCTACTTATCGGAGGCTTTTCAACTAAGAGACATGCTTAGTAGATGTATAACATTACTGATACTAGTCACCATCTTAGAAAACAAATAGGCAACATTCACATATGTATGCTATATTTAAAGCTAGTTGTAGGCGATGAGCAAAACAACGTACCTTGTGAATATTACTTTTAAGATTTGTTGCGCAAATAAATACTAATTGCAACATGAAATAATCGTTCTTAGATCATCCCTTCACGGTCAACAAATCTCAAAATGATGACCATTTGCTCCTCTCTTTTTACCCCTTGTCTAGTTCTTCATACAAAATATACAAAACTTGACACTCCAATCTCTTTCATAAATATTTTTTCTTACTCTTCAATAGAAAACAATAAGATTATGTTCTAAATGTTTGGAGCAACTTAAATAGCAACGCATCTTCTAAGGTGACCTTTGCATCTTCTTCATTTATTATGACAAATGATTTCAAAGTTTTAGCCATATTGTTACCACGATTAGAGGATACAACAATTTCATCATCACTTCTAAAAGCATGGGGTTATTTTGTCATCAATCTTACATCCTCTATTGTAGTCTTGAGCCGTAATTAGTTTTGTTTTACCACTATTGATGAGTTGGATTTGTTTTGCTATCAATCTTACATTCAGGTGATTGTTTTCCAAAAAAGTAACTGGTGCATAGTTCATGTCTTGCACGGGTAATTGTTAAAAATACTTCTTCATTTTTCTCATATGTCATATGGACGATTAACATCTAATTTTACTTTTATTTAATAAAAATTTAGTTGGAAGGATAGTTGTTTGTTTCCGACGCATCTAGACGTACTTCTATTAATAAGAAATTGGGTTAAATAATAATCAATCAGGGAATAGCCCGACCCCTTATATAGAAAAAATAAATAAAAATTCATTATACGGAGAGTCAAGCAATACATTTACTTAGTCTAACAGGAATATAAAAATTATAATTAAAAAAATGTAAGACTAATACTTGATTATCCTGATCCTCCATTGTAAAGATTGACGAGATTTGAAATTTTTTTTATAAATGTTATATATATCTATAAATAAAATATAAAATATGAAAATAATATTGTACCCAATTTTCAATTTATTTGTACTGTATGATATTAGATGTAAAATAATAAATATAATTTATAGTATAATTACCTATCAATAACATTTTCACATTATCATATGGTACTTATAAATAAAGTTGAGTATTCAAGTACCTCAAGTAGCATCACATGTAAAATAAAGAAAATAAAAACATATATGCTTGATTTCTCATATAAAATAAAGAAATAATTGAAAAATGAAAAAAAATGCTTACCTCATACTACATTCTTATCATATGCTTCATTATTCGTATTATCTTGCGAGTGTAAGATCACAAATCATAATTCTTATTCATCCATACTCGTCACCCTTGAGACCGCAACGTAAAATTGGCCATGTGTGAATAAAGATCTAGGCAAATACAATCCAACACGTGATAACGACTACCCTTGACTTTTGTTTATGGTCAAAGCAAAGCAAACCAAGGTCGGAAATTGTCTCCTTTTAAATCTAATAGGAAATTTCGCATCCGTAGGTGAAAGAATGGTACGCCAAATAAATACCTTGTGACCTATATTGTTGCCGGATATTATATCAGCTACAGTGATATGCCTTCCAAGCTTCTTTACTATCAATTTAGTACCATTCCACAAGTTTGTTGATTGATCAATGTTTCTTATCAACATAATAGGAATCCCAACCTTCAATTTTAACACATGATTTGGAACACCGGAACATTTATACTATTCAAGTAAACCTCAGTTGCGCATATAGTATCAGAACTCAAGTAAACCTTCTCCTCCACAAGTATCAACGAAAAAAATATGGTCATTGACCTTATCAACTATTTCATTGGTAGGGGTAAGCATAACTCTTTTTTGAAAGTAAGTAGCCGTATCTTCAATATCAAATGTCAAAGGATAAATGGATTGAACGGTAATACTAATAGGGTCACCTGTAAACGTAGGTAGCAAATCCTCGGAAATATTAATGATTGTTTTACCATTAACGTTTTCACCTTCCTTACCATCTCCAATGCTTAATGTCCAATCTGATTTGAAAATTTCTTGGCCTTCCGTGCATCATCTTCGTTGTCTTTACGTACAACCCTCATATTTTGTGTCAAATTCACCAACTATCCTTGCAACAGCGGACAATATTTGTTTGAAGTCACCACTGAAGACAATCATCTTACCTCCAAAAGGCATATCCGAGATACCACGACTATATGACCGCATAACATCCCTCTGGCTGCTGTCAAGGGTTTCAAAACAAAACTTGTTAACCGTAGGTGCTTCATCCCATATTATAACTTTTTGTCTTTTATATTAATTCAGCAATGTCGCAACCTACACAAACATAAATAATTAAAACTACTAATATATGAAAGGGGTTATAATAATGATGGGTTAATATTAATTTATAGGTTAAGTTACCACTAGATATGTCACACGTAGAAGTCTCGTCAATATTTATGGTCTCACTATCTATATTCAATAATATAAAATTATACATACATGATAAAACTCTTTCAAATATATTGGACATATTTATGGTCTCACTATCTATATTCAATAATATAAAATTATACATATATGATAAAACTCTTTCAAATATATTGTTCAATTTGATATCATGAATCATATGCTACAACTTCATTTTAAAGACCGTGCTAATTATATACGGAATATCTTCGGGATTCAAACCTCTCTTTTGAGAATATGTGGTAAATTCTAGCCATTTGACATTGCATTTGAAAGTGATAAATAAATATGGATATCCAAGATTAAGTATTTTAGTAGGATTGCAGATGCGCCCGGAGCACAGGCGCAACCCGTCTGCGCCTGGCTTGGCGCGGAGGCAGACTGCGCCTTCGCCTGACTTGGCGCTGGGGCGGACTCCACCTTTGTTAGCGGGATGTCCGCCCCAATAACATCACTCCTTTTTATATTATGTATATAATGCTTGCTGGTACGTCGTGTACCCGACAAAAGACTTGAAAACAACATAGGTGGTTGTGGAAGAAGAGGTAACTTAGCCTTTTCTTGCATGCAACAAAGCGAAAATTTTGGAATTTTATCCATTCGACGTTTGTTGAGCCTTTCTCCGTACCACAAGAGTGCACCACAATGTTGGTACTTCAAAGTCGGGTTTCCAAAATCAAAATGTCCTAAAAATATTTTTACAAAATTAATAACGAATTAGTGTTTTAGTAGGATAAATATTGTAATACTCTCTCCGATCAAAATTGTAAGGCATTGGGAGCCTTGCGCACAAGAATTAAGGAATTATTGATTAAACTTTGTATTACTTTGGGTTTGTGTTAAAGGTGAGCTTCTAATTATTGATATATTGGTGAACTCTAAAATGGGTGCATGCATATATGTGCTTCATTGATGGCGTACATTGTACAATACTTCAAACAAATGTTAGAAGGAATATGATCAGTTGCTTTATTGGTTAATGTTTGTTAGTAAATGAGAGTAAGAGATGTTGGAACTTGAGTGTAATCAAGGAAAAAGGAATAAGTCATTAAATATCACCTTTCAATGTCTTACATTGTTGATCCTTTCCCCCTCCAATGTCTTACAATTTTGATCGGAGGGGTATATAATATTACATTTACATACCGTTGGTATTTTATGACACTTGTTCATCAACATTGATTGACATATCATGATTATAGTCTTTATGTTTGCCGATTTCAACTCGTGCGTACTTATGTTCAACCATAGAAATCGTGAAAATTACCCCAAAAACATTTACATTGAGTAAAAATTGTCATAATATAGGATTAGAAAACTATATATATATATATATATATATATATATAGAGAGAGAGAGAGAGAGAGAGAGAGAGAGAGAGAGAGAGAGAGAGAGAGAGAGAGAGAGAGAGAGAGAGAGAGAGAGAGAGGGGTTGACTCTCATGTAAACAACTTGTATCGTGTGTTTAATGAGAACGAATTGTATTCGTTAGATCGTTAAATAGATGGCTGAGATTAGGCGAGAATAAAGGTAAAAAAACCCGTGTGATTAATGGAAGAAATATTTGGCGGTATAGTCACATATATTCGTAGCATATATTTTGTAATTTGTTCTAATTTTACATATGAGTCAGGATATATATATATATATATATATATATATATATATATATATATATATATATATATATATATATATATATATATATATATATATATATATATATATATATATATATATATATATATATCCTGACTAACAACCTTATTATTCTAACAAATATCTCAAACAAAACACACTTTCCTGATTAAAAATATCGACTTATGAAGTAGTTGTTCGGAGCAGGAACTTATATCTAAAATACAAAAGACGAAAAATATTAATATAACTCCTTATAATTAAATTACAATAACTTTATAAATTGATGGTAACATACATTTTTACCGAAAAATAAGATGTCGATACGCAAAATGAACTAGTTCACGGAATACTCGGATGCCGGTAAATCGGAATGGACATTCGTGGAATTCAACATTGTGTTGAATGGACGAATGAATGCGATTTAGGTATAGGGTATTTGTTATATATATATATATATATGTATATATAACGGGGTAAAAAATTTTGTGTTTTACGTTTTAAATATAATTTATTATATTTTATATCTTCTAAAAGATTTGTGTAAGATTATACAAATGATAATTATATCATAATTTTTTTGGCACTTAAGAATATTTAGTTGGAAGTTTTATAAAATCTTAATTACGTATCAAAAAATATATATATTGAGAAGTGATATTATCCCTAACATTTGTAAGCAAATCCTATAAAGTATTAAAGATTAAATTAAACAAAAGTTTATGGTTTTCAAAAAAACCTATTATAAAACCTATTTAGCAAAAAACAATTGTAATAGTAATCAAATATGAAAAAAAACAATTATAAAACATCTTTATGTAAAACATTTTTTTTCAGAAAATTAAACATTTGAAGAAAATAGAAAAAAAATCACTTAAAAAGAAACTGAAAGAAAAATTAAGTTGGAAATAAATCTGCAATTATTTTTTTATAAAAAGAAACAAATTGTTTATCTATATATTAAAAAATGTAATCAAAACGAAGTGGTTGAGATAACAAAACTGATTATAATTTGTTAATTTTGAAGAAAATTAAATCCGAATTTTTTAACGATTCTAATCTTTTAGTTAAACTAAAATAAAAATACAAAGAGAATTATTTTAAAAAAATGATTAACAGATCTTTTCCATTATCACTAACGAAATTTTAGTGAAAAAAAATCAAATAATTTAATTTACAAGTTTTTTTGTGATAACATATCTTTTCGGCATTTTTTTATTGAAAAATATTTGTAAAAAAAAGACAAAAAAAATCTAGTTAATTAAAAAAGTGAATCTAGATTGAATAATTCAGAAACATTGACGTATATATTTTTAGGTTGTTTTGGTTTTCATGAAATTTTTTGTTAAAAAATAGAAACATAATGTAGTTTTCTTAGAAAAACAAATCTCAATCAAAATACTCATTTAGTGCTAAATTTTTTTTATGATAATTATAGCTTGGAAGGTAATCTGCACTTTCAATTAGTTATAATCAATTGAATATTCGATGAAAAGATATTCTTTGTGACCTATTTTAGTTAAAAATGAATTCATATTCTCAATTCTATTTTCAATATCCATAAATCATACTTTATTACCTATTTTGGATCGGTAAAATTATAAATATTTAAAAATTAAAGAAAAAAAGTTAATAAAAATTTTCCTGATATATATTTTTATATATTTATTTTCATTACAAACTATATTTTGGAAAGGATATATATATATATACACACTAGTATGGACGCCGTGATTTAAAAACGTAAAATTTGTTGTTTAATGATCGAAAGGAGAAAGTGTTATCTTCAAATGAAAAGTAAAATTTATCGTGAAATGATAAAAAAAGGGTGTTACATTGAAATGAGCTCGGTGTTACATTAAAATGAAACGTGAAATTTATCGTTAAATTATTGAAAGGAAAAGGTGTTACGTTCAAACGAATATGGTCAATTGCTATTAAACTACGTAAACAAAGCTTACTATATATAATATTTCTTTCTTCGATTTGCTCCTATGTAATAGTTGCTTGTGCTGCTTTTTAAATGCACTACTACAAAAAAGACAATATATGAAAAGGTGTTTGAATATATAGTTTAATTGAGACTGAAATCGAGTATTGAATTATACTTCAAGTTCGACAACTGAATTTTATGTTGTATGGTTTTTTTTGAAAATTTGCCTTTTGTCTAGTATTTCAAGTGAGACTATGTTTTTTATGGAGTTGTGAAATGTTGTGCCATAATATTCAGTTTCTCGGGTGAAAATATTGAGGTTGTTTCTTCTTTTTGCTCTTGGTGAGAGTTTGAATGTTGTTTTTCTACTTGATTATCCTTTTACTTGGATCCTATAATGAGATGATTTGGTATAATATTCAGGTAAGTTAACCTACTAAAACAAAAGGGAAACAAAGAAGTTCAGTCATTATTTGACTTCTTAGTAATAGTACAAACACCAAATACTGTAGATTCACTTCCCAAACACCCTACAGGTCGTAAAATCCACTACGATTATCGAATTATTACAATGATCAGTAATTTCAAATTTCAAAACAAGTTAGCAACCCCATTTCATTAATCGAATTCTATTTTACAACTTGGAGGGAAATGAGATGTGCAATTGTGCAAATCCTTTAATTGTCTACAATCTCTAAATTTTAGAGACAGTAGGGTTGTAAGTGCTTCAACCCAAAAGCTCAATAACCCATTGAAACTTTTAATCTCTATTTCTTTGAGATGCGGTGATGTGAGGTGCAAAGACATCAAGTTAGGGCACGCTAGAATTTGAAGCTCTCTAAACATATCATGGAAGTGGTATTGAATTCGAAAGTGAGATGAACTCATGGTATCTCATTTCAGTTCCTATCAGAACTACAATATGCGCATACCGATTAACACAACACAAAAAACAAGATTCACATCATAATACTCATGGATAAATACTTACAGTGGAAGAGGTGTTTTGAAAGATTATCATTAGGCATAAACTCAGCAACCAACAACCGTTCATCACCTTCATGACAAAACCCGGTCAAATTAGTCAATCGCTTGCTCCTGTGTCCTTGGTTCTTCCTACATTACAACTGTTCTTTTGATGCATTTCCTACAAATTTCCATTTCATCATATATAAAAATATATAGTTAGAAACATACAATATATTGCCTAGAATTAGGCAAAGTAAACCGATTAAGCCGTTTGATTGTGACCCAACATCCTTTAGCTTCCCTCTATACACAAACAACATTGGGAGCTTTCTCTCCATGTTCAGATACAATATTCTCAAGCGAAAACCCAAAAGTAGCAGCTCTTAACTGATCCAATTTGTACTCATGAAACAATGATAGTGTATCAGATTTATCTTTTCCCACTTTCTTCTCTTCAAATCAATCAAAAATAACAAAACCCAGGTGAATCAAACTCTAAAAATCTAAAACTAAAAAAACAAATGGATAAGAGGGTTTTTCAAGTTTTTACCCAAATGAGAAGAGTGTGGCAGATTCAAAAGCTTCATAGTTTTAATCTATGTCTACACCTGAAACAACATAAAATGGTATGAAAATTGAAAAACTCTACACCCTCTCATTTTAAATGACAAGATCAGTCTACCAAGACCATAAATTGAATCAAATTCACCATCGAGATGGCTTGAGGAACTCATTTATGCTCACAAACTACAAAAACAAGATATCAACTATTGAGAATTGCTAGAAAAATAACTAAAGGTGTTATTCACTCTAGAGTTATAACCTCATAATACATTTGAACAACAAATAATGTTACATATTAACTTCTTAGCTCTCTTCAAAAAAAAAAAATGTTAAATATTACCTTCTTAGCTCTCTCTTTCTTCTATGCTGCCTCTCTACGCTTACATCAAGAGCATCATACATTTGACAAATAACAATATAATGCCACATTCTTAAAAGTTGACTAAAATCTATACAATCACAAACCCAAATGAACTAACAACATAAAGGACGTGAAAATCGCACAAAAACATGAAAATGTTTAAAATCTAAGAAACATATGGCATACATTGATTAGCTAGCATCATAAGTGTCATGAAAATCCGAGATAACCTTATAAAAATCAAAAACCCATATACAGATAATAGAAGAAGGGCACACTCTAGGCACTCCGTTGGACATGATTTCGGTTTTAAGGGGTGTGTGAGTACCAAATTCTACTGTTGCTTCTATATTCTGTCTATTGGCCATGAGAACTGCAAATTTTGTATCCTGGAGTTGAAGTTTAAGCAAGACATCACACTCTACCACAAACACAAACAAAAAAATAAGCATTTGACTACTCTTTTACAATGACAAGTGCAAGCAAGCCACATGATTGTCCGAGTACTTACAATTTGGAATTTAATGGTTTTTCCATCTTGCTCTATTGTGCGGATTTTCTGCACAAGAAAATCATTTAGACAAAGCTCAGACAATTGTTGTTGTTGTATGGTTTTGTAAAACTCATCTTGTCTAGCACTTTATTGAATTCCTTATATAGGTTTGCATGATCAGGAAGACAAAACATATATAAAAATAAGATATACATAAGAATTTCTTGTTCATATTTGTACCTTTAAAAGTCGAGCCCATAAATTATATTGTCTTCCTCTTTGGACCCGAGAACCTACGTTAGTTCAGCTTGTCCCAAGACTAAAGTCAAGATAGATATGTTTAGATTCAACTATCTAGAGACATTTTCTCCATGCATATCAACATAATATAATTATTTTTCCACAAACACTTATCAGTTCATGATCTCAAGTTTATTGACCAAAACAAAGTTAAATTACCATCAAAGTTAGCATTGACTTGAGAAATATTAAACAAATAAAGAGATTCAATGAAGAAACTTAGAAATGGATTACTCCCTTATAATATCCACTCATATTCATGTAAGTTTGAGGTTTAGCCAAAAGATTCGGAACTTCTCTATGTATCTTGCAAGAGACAACTCACATCAGTGTCAATAACCATAATGAAAAGGTACCGAAAATTATCATAAAAATTATACCAAACAAGACTTTGCAATTAAGTTGGTTCATTGAAATCCCTAGAATCTCAACAAGAACTTTAATCATTTTGAACCCACTGTTTTTTTTATCATTGAATAACAATCAGCTAAAGCAATACAAAAATCTACAAACAAAGAAACAAGTTACCCCCTTTGCAACAATTAGTAAAATCCTCAGTAGTTCACATGGAGATTTTATCAAACAGTTGGTATGCAAGCAAATATACAAGCGAGGGAAAGAGCTGGAGACAAAACGATCGGGCTTAGTAGCTTGGCTAAGAAATGGGAGACGCATAGAGGAATTGCAACCAAATAAGGTAATCACATCTTCTATTTTGTATAACACTATAATCTAGAAGTATCTTAACAGTCTTCTTCTTTAATGAAGCAAACCCCATCAGTCCAAGAATTGCCTGCTCGTTATCCATTACAGTATTAAATCTCAATAATAGATCAGGAAACATAATACTTTAGTTCTTAAGGCAGACAAAAGAAATAGAATAAAAAAGTACAAGCCAATTTGATATGTTGAAGAAAACAACACCATTACCAAAAAAAAGATCACCTCAACCGAATTATTGTAGCATTAAGTAAGGTAGGAAGGGATATGTCGCCAACATGAACATCTCCCTCCACCGATAAGTGTTCATAACGGATTTCAATCTTCGGACCCTCAATCCCAACTCTGCAATTTCATTGATGACTATAAACACAAACACCATCATAAAGTTGGATAACAAAGACGATCAATATGTTCAATCCATTCATCAGACATGAAACACCAATCACCACAATCTCACTACCATAAATTACCATTTCAAATCACGCAGGTAAAGAGAGAAAGAGCATACATATGAAACAAATATGATCCCGAGCCCTGCTGGCCCAAAAACCTTCTCGATCATGGCTGACAAATCAACCTTCTTGTCCTAAACAAACAAAAATAGAAGAGATTTCAAAAACTTTGAAGGAGTGTTGAAATGGAGAGTTGGAGACCATCGACGTACTTTGGGATTTTTTTATTAAAAAATGGCATGGAGATGAGGATGAAAGGAGAGAATGATGCGAAACCGAAGACGAAGAAGCTGATTGATGCTGATTTTAGATATCATTAGTTGCCTAATTGTATTTGTTTTAATTAGGGTTAAGTGTGTTTGTTTGGGGCCGGTTCACTTGCATTTTAAGAGCCAGTTCAATGCTTTATTTCCTTAGTTATTTTAGTTTTATTAATTATTGGTTTAGTTTTATTTTACTTTTAGCATTTGCCTATTTAAGGGAACTTCTCCCTCATTGTAAGACACGTTTGATGCAATGGATAAGCAGCCCTTGTGGTGTCCTTGATTGAACGTCTTTTCCCTCTCGCCCTCCAATGGAGATTGGAGCCCGAGTTGTATGGTTCTTGTGAGATGGGTCTAGATTACTCGATGAGCGGGTTTTTCACATCATTTGCAATTGTGTTTTGGTTCTTTAGCCATGGTGCTTTGCATTGTTTGGGTTGGGTTCCTCATAATCTGTCCATTGCCTTATCAACGAGAGGGTTGTGTCGTTCTTGGATTCGGTTCTTGATCGATCTAGTCCATGGGTTGTACCCGTTTGTGGTATTGGTTCTTAGCTGGTTGTATCAATGGGTTGGTTCAAGGCATCATAGTTTGCTCGCCTCCTATCTTTCCCTTTCATTCTTTCTATTCCACAACAGGTTGTTCGTCTAGGTCCGTTCTTCGCGGCTAATCCCCGTATCAATTGGTATCAGAGCTAATTGACGTTCAACCTACAAAAAGAGTCGGTAAATCATTCAAAAACCAAAAGTGTCTCGCTTGCTTTGTTTTGAGTCTATTTCCGTTTCCATTTCTATTCTAAGTTTTGTTTGAGTCTTACGAGTTTGTGCTTTTGTTTGCAAGTTTGGACGCCGAAACACCATCAAACCACCACGCTTACACCACTAGCCTTTGTGCCTACACGTCCAAACATCCAAACAAGCCCTAAACATTCAAAAAAAAAAGAGGGGCTGAATTTCGTCCAACCTATTCATCACAACAGCCCAACGTTTTCCCTACCCTCTTTCATCCACAAAATCAGCCTTTTTGAATTCCTCTCTCTTAGTTAGCTATTTACTTGGTCAAATTCTATCTTCTTGCAACTAATTAGGATTTTCTTAGCATTTTGTTTTAATTTTCTTTAAATGCAAAAGTAAGTTTCGAATTAGCTGGTTGTGTTTATTAGTTGCCTATTCTCTTTAAGTGCCCTAACACTCGGCACCTCACCTTTTCTACAGCCTTCAACCACAGCCCTTGCAAGACGAAGACATCGGCCTCCCATGGAGACTTCTTCAACCGATCGTGTTCCAGCCCGCAAAGGACGCCCACGCTCTAAGGCGAACCGCAAGCCACCACCATCACGCCTCGACGTTGAGACCGATCGCCAAGCTCGGAAGAGGTCCAGTCATGCGGCCGGAACATGGGTTTGGGCCAAGATACCGCAGCGAGGCCGCCCTCGACTTGACGTGAACCCAAACGGTCTAGGGCCTTTTCGGGTCCTTGCCCGTGGGTTGGGTTATGTGCACATTCTTAACTGGCCGGATGATATGGGTGATGTTGGTCGTGTCATTGCGTCGGAGTACTTCTACCCCGTATTGCCTCCATCAGAATTACCATAAGCTTCGGGGACGAAGCTTTTCCAAGAAGGAGAGAATGATGCGGAACCGAAGACGAAGAAGCTGATTGATGCTGATTTTAGATATCATTAGTTGCCTAATTGTATTTGTTTTAATTAGGGTTAAGTGTGTTTATTTGGGGCCGGTTCACTTGCATTTTAAGAGCCGGTTCAATGCTTTATTTCCTTTGTTATTTTAGTTTTATTAATTATTGGTTTAGTTTTATTTTAGTTTTAGCATTTGCCTATTTAAGGGAACTTCTCCCTCATTGTAAGACACGTTTGATGCAATGGATAAGCAGCCCTTGTGGTGTCCTTGATTGAACGTCTTTTCCCTCTCGCCCTCCAATGGAGATTGGAGCCCGAGTTGTATGGTTCTTGTGAGATGGGTCTAGATTACTCGATGAGCGGGTTTTTTACATCATTTGCAATTGTGTTTTGGTTCTTTAGCCATGGTGCTTTTCATTGTTTGGGTTGGGTTCCTCATAATCTGTCCATCGCCTTATCAACGAGAGGGTTGTGTCGTTCTTGAATTCGGTTCTTGATCGATCTAGTCCCTGGGTTGTACCCATTTGTGGTATTGGTTCTTGGCTGGTTGTATCAATGGGTTGGTTCTGTAACACCCCAAATTCTGAGAACTCGGGGAGCTACTGGTTAGGACCTCACAATGGGTCCCGACCTTAGTTTGACAACAATTTAACTTGGATCTTACAACAAGGCACAAAAGTATTTAAAACATTTGAAAACTTTAAACAATATATACATGAAGAATATGTATCAGCCTTACAAAGCAAAGGTACTAAAATGACACATAAGAAGAACAGAAGACATCCCGTCCTCAACTAAATATGTACGTGGACCCGGCTGACCATTCCCTCCGGATCTCTCTACAACTGTCTTAACCTGCAAGACATCTACAAGCGGTATAAAACCGTTAGCTAACATTCTATGCATAAGTATAAAGGTAAAAGCACAAACACACAACATACACAATCAACATGCAACACTCAATCCTTTTATTATCTTTAATTAGGTGATAGGTTATTACTAATGATACTTATTTTGTGACACGAGGGATTCCCAAACCTCACCCCTGTCCCCGTTTACCAACGCGGAATGGTACTAATGCATTTGACCGTCTACCAAACTGGGCTGGTCGCAGGGAACCTCCTAGACTCTCGCAAGAGCTAGGCAGATGATGTCACGACCCGTTATCATACACTTGGGTCAATTACGTAAATAATAAAGTCGGCCTAATCCGGTTTCGTTGTTTATCATAACTAGCAAACACCACTCATACACATTACACTCATACAAGAAAGCCAGCTAAGTAAGTCCGTGGACTTACCTGAATCAGATCTCAACTCTCTTAATCACAACTCAATCTGTAACTGTATAACTCGGTTGCCTGTCAAAGGAGGCAAGTGTGTCAGCACACTTTCCTAGTAATTAGAAGTCTAAGACTTCTAAGTAATAGGTCCTATTAGAACAGAATTTAATACAGTACCAATTTATGGTAAAATGACTATTTTACCCTTGGTCCCGGAATTTCCAAAAACTCAGAATATGTACTTAAATTATAATTTGAGGCTAACTAACCATATTCTACTACCTAGGATGATTTTAGGTAACAACTAGAAAAACTACCCGTTTCCTATTTCCCGAAAAGTCGCTAAAGTCCAACTACAACTTCAAATATAAAATTCGAATAATCTTATAAAAATTCCGAAATAATTTCCTAGATCATCTATGATATCCCATCTATTCATAGGAGAAAGAATTTCTTAAAACTGTTCAACCATCACTTCTACAAAAATTTCCAAAGTTGGTTACCACACTTAACAAACAACACATTGTCTTAACTTTGAAAAATCATAACTCCTAAACTACTCGCTGGATTTATCCCAAATTTTGATACGTTCTACTATAAAATCTTATCTATCATATATCCAAAATTCAGCCGCAAAGGAGATTAAAAACCTATTTAAAACTATCTCACAAAACCGAATTTCAGCACAACAGAAAAACTGTTTATGACTAAATCTTTGAAAAATCATAAATCCTAAACCACTCGCTGGATGCTTCTCAAATTTTAATATGTTCTATAACAATATGTTTACTGTATCATATCCAAAATTCAAGCCCAACGGAGATAAAAAACCTATTCAAAACCCTCTCTCAAAACAGCATCACTTGCTGTTTTCCCAACACTCAGCACATATATACAAACTACATGAGGCGTCAACTTTGGAACACAATAACTCTCAAACCGTAGCTCGGATTGCTCTCAAATTTTAACCCAGTAAACTAAATATATCCATCAATGACCTATCAAAAATTCAACAGTGGATCTTCAATCTAACTCCTTAACATTGATCTACAAGATTGCTCATTCCCAACTTCCAAAAACTGAAGAAAAATAATAAACAGAATTATTTACAGCAGTCCTTGTTTCTACCATTTATGTTAACACAACTCAGCTGTTGCTCGCTACCTACACAACCCATGTTCAAGACCTAACTACAACAATGCACCATTCAAGTTCTAATGAATCGATACATACACATAAAATCATAACTCAACCCTTCAATTACGCCTATATAGAAGGTTTACCCAAGTTGCTGTGCTTACTGTTTAAGTAAGTTTTGATCTTGTTCTGGCCGGACTGGTGTGCCTCGGGTACTGGCTCACTTCGATGGTTGTAGGATGGTGTCCTTGGTGGCTCAGCGAGTAAGGAGGAGAGTTCGATCCCTAGCATGTGACACTCCAAAGGCGTCTTTGGTACTGCACGTGAAGAGACGAGATGCGTAGTTGGATGTAGGGATCGATACTAGAGTAAGAATGTATCCAGAATAGGAGACTTAATCTACTGCTCTAGCAGACTCCTCTGATTCGGTGTGGGTTGTATGCTGCAAGGAGGCTCCTTCTTCACTACACAACTGTTTCATACAGATCAGGTTGAAGGCTGGAAAGGGAGGCGATCGATGCTTGTACCTGCGTGAATGTGGAAGGAGGGACGTGCACTGGTTGTGCAGAAGAAAGGCGTCGGGGCTATGGATCCACTGCTACGAGACCAGCTGGCTTCTCCCCGGTGCGTTTCTGCGTTTGAGGCAAGGCTATACGTGTGCAGGAGAGCATTTGATGGGAATGGAAGGTATCGGAAGAGGAAACGATGGAAGGCTGCTGCGTAAATACAGGGGTCGTTAATGAGGGAATCTGTAACGTCCCTTCTGCGTCCAGACGTGTGTAGAGGCTGCACATCACTACTGGGTTGCTGCGGAATGGGCTGCACGGGCTGAAGCAATGGACACGCAAGGCTGGGGTCTTTCCTGGGCTGGCTGAAGGCATGGTGGTTTGGGCAGCAGCAGGTCCGAGGTGGGCTGGAGCAATAGACAGATGGGCTGAAGTGCAGCAACCCCAAGTGGGCTAAAGCAAGGCAAAAATGAGCCTGCTGAATTGGTTAAGAGAAGTGGGCTGAAAGTTTGTCAAAAATCTGTCAAAACTCGTCATGGCCTTGTCAGGCCCATGAATGAGTTTGTCACAGATTTGTCGGGCTTTGTCATGGCCTCGTCTCAGCTTAGTCATGATCTCGTCACAGCTTGTCATGATCTCGTCACAGCTTGTCATGATCTCGTCTAAAGTCATCGATAGGAACGAATTATAATAACTAGGGTTTGATATAAATCTATCATTTTATGTGAATTAAATTCTACATAAAATAATAAATAATTATAGGAATTAGAGCTTGATATAATTTTATCATTTTATGTGAATTAATTTCTTCATAAAATAATAAAATTTGTGAAGAAAGAAAAAATAGATAGATTGAGAACCGTCAACGGCTCGAAGTCCGAATTGATTCGGAAATAAACGGAATAAAAATTCCGGATATTACATCAGTACCCCCTTAAAATAAGTTTCGTCCCGAAACTTAGAACAAGGTACTTAATTAAACAACTTCCATAAATAAACGGGTATGTCCTAGTCTCAATGGGTTGGTTCAAGGCAACATAGTTTGCTCGCCTCCTATCTTTCCCTTTCGTTCTTTCTATTCCGCAACAGGTTGTTTGTCTAGGTCCGTTCTTCGCGGCTAATCCCCGTATCAGAGAAGGTGGGCCGTCATGAAGACGATAGATGATAGGAGTCAAGAGAGCAAAACACGTATCACAAATATACTTAAAAAATAAACACGTGTAAAACATAAATAAAAGAAACATAATAATGATATTATTATCATCAAACAATAACGGTAAAAGTGACAAAAGAATAAAAATAAGGGTAAAACGGGAATTCCTTTATTCATTTGGGGAACTCTCACATTTAGTATAGTAAGAATGATATGATAATAGCGCTTTCAAATTACCCTCCAAAATTAAAATATATAAAAACGTATGTCTTATAAAAGTTTAACTGAAATATAAATTAAGACTAATGATGAAATTAAAAATCAATCAACTCGGTCATCTCTCATATTAAAGTATTCACCTTCAATATCTACACCTTCGTCAATGTTTGACGCTACATCTTAGTCAACGTCCGAATTCCATGGCTTATAAGGAATGAACCCTATTAATAATTATATATAATTATAAATATTAATAAGATGGATATATATATATATATATTTTGCTTTGGTTGAAGCAAATAAACATATACAATATACTTGTCATTATTATATAGGATTTTGACAAATTGGATAGTTATAAATTTGTGATTGTTATTGCACTCACTTCACTCACTATAATAAGATAGAGTTTCTACAAAATGACTTTCAATGAGAGTACATTTAAACATCTTATTCCTGATACAAAAAGAGAATAAATGTGTACAACTAAAAAATGAGATTTTTTTGATAAACATTATCATAGGATTTATTGTATACAATCGATATGATTGCTACCTTCAATCTTTGAACCAAAATTCGATCTCTTTGTTTTTAATAAGAGTCTTTCCGTCACAAGAGAGTATAATATTAAAATTCAATCTAGATACATGGTCAATCTCACCAAAAACGTCAAGAAAAATATTAAAAAAAAAATATAAGCTTCAAAAATATACTTTTGTAAAAATACAAAACTCATTTATGAGATAGTGAAACGAATCAACCAAACATTTGTCGCTTACAACCTTTTTTTACGAATGTTGTCAAAATTTGTGAAATCAAAACCAAATTTTGGGATATTTACAATCCCACATATCGTGATATGTTCGAGTTGGTTGTGATTTCAATTTTTATTTGTCTCCCGCCAACATGGTGGTGACCGTAATGGTGCACACCATCAAAATGACATAAGGTTATAACATCACCCTCTACAAGTAGGTCGGTAAACAATTTAGTGACGTATGAGACTTTGCTATAGATTTGATTCTTTGACCCTTTATATATAAATAAAGAAATATAATTTATACTCGTAAAATTTACATAATTACGTGGGAGATTGATGAACAGATGAATGTTTGGTGTTTGATACATATAGTGAAATTTGAAGATATTAGCTTCTTAAAGAAGATTTTGAAGAACCGGTAGGTGAATAAAAAGGATAAAAGATACTCTAGAAGGGGGTTGAATAGAGTATGAGAACTTTTTGCAAAATCAATCTCAAGGCCTTGAATCCAATTTCAAGGGCCTTGATGTCGATCTGAGCTCTTTGTGATATACTTTGAATTCAAGGGCTTTGAAACAACTTTCAAGGGCCTTGACTTTGTGCTCCTGCAAAACAAAGTTAGTCACAATAAAACAAGATATAACGCGGAATGTAGAAGATCGATATGAAGATATGTTTACGAAGTTCGGCTCAAATAGCATTCTCTCCGTCCCAAGGTATAGCCTTAGGATCTTACTATCTATTATCATTTTCAAAGAGTCCTAGATACAAACTAGAAGAAATCCATTTCTTCTCTCACTGTAGTCAATGCTACGATCTAGCTCCAACTCTTCACCTTGCTATAATAGCCTAGTTACTTCGTAGAATAACACACACACTCGAGTATAACACTCTTTAGATATACCAATGGAGCTCTCGAGTTTTATCTCTCTCTAGGGGATAAAGTTTTTTAGAGAAAGGGAGAAAGAAAAACTATTTGATCGTATGAAGATGTTTTGGATCGCTTGAAGACTATTAATGTTTCCTTGTAAGCTTCTGTCTTTGTTCTTCAATCGCCATCTTCATTTATAGTCCTCTATGGAGAGGTGTTCTAGCCGTTGGAAAGATGACCGTTTGAAGATGATTCTTCTTCTCCATGAAGATCGCTTCTTGGTTGAGATGAGATAGAAATTGTGGATCTTCATCTCCTGAGAACACGTTGATCTCTCGGCTCCTTAATCTTCTCGTATTTGTTGTAACGATATCAAATTCCAAAGGAGAGAAAAGTATATTTAAAACTGATTATGTACCCTTACTTTCAATAGAAAAATAGTAAATGTTTTTTTATTTATTTGGGAATTAATTTATAATTTAATTTTTATATTTTAATTCAAAAAAACACTATAGTTTTTATTTTAGTTAAAAAAAGCTGCAAGTTTACTTCTTTTTTTTTTTTTTCTAGATTTTTAAAATTAAAAAAGCTTTTATACATTAATTATGATTTTATAAAATTAATAGTTAATATTGTCATAAATTTATATTTTTTTAGAATTTTTGTATTTTATAATTAAAACTTTAATAAGATATATTAAGAAATGGTATAGAGGGAAAACAAATCAAACCATGAGGGTATCAACATGAAACTAAATGAAACTTAACAACTTGTGGATATCAGGAGAAAAAGTCTAAATTTGGAGGGCACCAAAAGAAAAAATCCTACTTTTATTTCGTTTTTACTAATTTTAGACATATTAGAATATAAAACTTAAACTTTAGAATTATTTTTTTATTTCATTTTTTTATTAGTTTTAGACATGATAGAATGTATAATAGGAATTTTAGGATTTATAGTTTATTTCATTTTTGTTAGTTTTAAAAATGTTAGAATATATATAAGGAATTTAAAAATTAATAGTTTATTTCGTTTTTATTAGTTTAGAAATGTTAGAATAGAGAACTAAAAATTTAAAATTAATATTTTATTTTGTTTATGATAGGATCTTATGGAATATTTTCGTGTGATCGGTACCGATTTGTCGTCGAGCTTCATAAATCTTTTTTGGATAAAGATAACTTAGTGGGTAGGACTTCGTTTGTGGAACTCGATGAATATGGTGTTGGCCATAAAGAAATCATGGTCGGATAGATTGGGGTTTCATATCTTTCTTTTTGCATGCGATTGTAACACCCCAAGTTTTGGGAACTCGAAGCGTTACGGGCTAGGACCTCACAATTTGTCCCGACCCTCAGAGTAGCAACAATAACAATAGATCTTACAACAAGACACAAATAAATGAAATCTAAACTTAAAATAAAACCAAAGGTTATAACAAAGGGAAGCGTAAAAGACTCGTTGTCGAGTTCAAAACAAAGGGAAAGACAACAACAGAAATATAAACTCAATTCCATCCTATAATGTACGAGAACCCCGGCTGAGCACACTGTCCGGATCACTCAACATCATCTCTAATATGCGGGACATCTACAACAACGGTATAAACCGTTAGCTAATATTCTAGATACCAGAAAGACAATTAAAGCACTAACACACATATAAGAAGGTAATCATGTAACATTCTCTCGCACAATCGGTTATTATCTTTTATTAAGTTATCCGTTACTAATTCAACTTCTTTTGTCAGACGAGGATATGCCGAAACTCGCCTCCGCTTCCGTCTGCCGACAAGAATAGATCAGTACTATCTGTTACATGTGGGCTTGGGTCGTAAGAGCACCTTCTAGTCTCCTGTAAAACTAGACAAGTGATCACTGTCCGATCATCATACACTTGGGCCAATTAAGGTATAATGTCAATCCTAGTCTAGTTTTCCGTTATAACAATAAAGATAAACAAACACAACCAATACGGTCCAACCAATATATGGAACACAACTAAGTAAGTTCAAGGGACTTACCTCTCTCAAAGGTAAACTCAGAAATCCGCTACTGCTCAACTTCCTGATGAAAAGGAAGAATGCGTGCTCAGATAAGGCATCGGGAATCAGAATTTGAAGGAATGCTAGAAGTCTACACACTTATAGTCTCAATGATCTCTAATAGATCTAATGCAGTGTGCTAGAAGTTCCATAATTCTAGTCTCAATGATCTTTAAAGATCTCAACATGCTAGGCTAAGGATTCCTAATCTCAAGGTTTGCAAGGAACATCCTCAACAACATAGCTCAAAGGCGTAAACAACTCTAAGGGTTCAACAAGCCACTAACAGGCATTTACACTAATCATCTAGGTCCAGCCTAGCATGATCTAGCATAAGGAAAGGGTAAAGGAAGCAAAGAAGGAATCAACTCACCAAGAACGATAGTTACTGCAGAAGAACCGCGGGGCGGCCTGACAAAGGCGCGAAGACGGCAAAACAGGCGGCCGCGAGGAGGGGATGTGCAACCGCGGGGGCGGTTCCTATGACAAAAAACTACGTCTTCTCCTTCGACAACAAGGAACTCAACAAAGGCCAAATCTTGGTTCTTTCACTCTTCACACACATCAATACTCAACCCAGGAAGCCTGTGAACATCAGCGTATCAACAACGGAAAGACCAACAAGAATCAAGACTCGATCTTGATTCTTGTGAAGAAGAAAAATGAAAAGAAAAAGATAAACAGAAGGAAGAAGCATGCATCAGGCTCATGAACATGTAGAAGGATCAAAGGGATGAAGATTTACACGTTCTATAGAATATCACAAGGAAAGGGTTGCATCTTTGCTCAACGCTGAAGAAGATATAAGCAACAAACGGATAAAGGAAGAGAAAGCGGGAATATATAGGGACCAACATATTTCTTCTTTATAGGTGCTCGGTGTCTATCTCTGTAATACCCTTTTTTTGGCCTTCACCGCCCCCACGGTGAAGAGGGCCGCCCCCGTGGCAAGGTCAGCCGCCCTTGCGGTTTTGCCCCAGATCGCGCCGATCTGTTTATATCCCGTTTTATTTCTTTCCAAAGATAGAAGATTTGATCTTGTATCTTATGTAAGTGCATGTATGAACTTGAGGTGACACAAGTTGAAGAACAAAAATGGGCATTGGGAGTTATATGTGGAGTCCACAACCCCGTGATTCTATCGGTTTTAAGGGGTCATGCATATGCTGGACGTTTGAATCCTATCCAAGACATATATTGAAATCCCTGCAATTAGAGGACCTTGGAAATGTCACAACCATCAAGAAAATTACAATACCGGTTTGATGAAACAAGCTTTAAGAAGAGGGTCATTGCAACAAGCACTTCAAGCGTTGAAGGAACACGAATATTATGTGAGTGCAAGGAGATGTTAATCTTTTTAGAGTTGGAGGATTTCAGTTGTGGATATTAATATTTTTATTTTTGTAGGTGTGAGTCCGCGCTTAAATTACTCAAACAAACTCTAGATTTTAGAGTTGGAGGATTTCAATTGGTGCGTGACAACATATATTTGATGATCACGGATCAAATCCAAAAGATACAAGCTTCGTTAGAGGTGCCACGACTGAGGATTCCTTGGGATGCGTGTATACCAATATTTGACTTGCTTCGAGACTATGTTACCAATGAGCGTTTCACGCTCTTGTGGGATAACTACACTAAAGTTAGGATGATAATAGATGATGATGTACGTCGGGATAGTTATTGGAGGGAGTTCATGAAGTGTCATGTGTGCACAACTTTATCAGAGCATTCCGGATAAGGAGAGCTATAAGATTGAATCAGATCCACCCATTTTGGAAGCAAGTTCATTGGATTCTAGTTACATTTCTCAATGGTGACATGAATGATGATGATCCCATTAACCCGAGCCTAGTGTCGTTAATAGATTTAGAGAAAGAATGGACGCAAACACTCTCACCCCCGATGAAATAGAGAAGATGACATCTTGCTTCGAGGACATCGAGAACCCGGGAAGTACCACAATGAAGGAGTTGATACAAAAGTTCCAGGCCAAGGGAAGACCGCCAACCATGAGATCAACAAGAAGAGAACCGAGTTCGTTTGAGCAATCCACAAGACGTGGTCCTGGACATCCTCGTTTTGAGAAAGTGGTGGATCCGGATGATGGAGAGGCTACACCTAGACGTGGTTCTGGTTGTCCCCGAGGTTCAAAGGGGGAAAACAAAGGATGTAGAGGCTACACTTGAAGAGTTAGTTTTCTTTACTCTTGTTTTTATTTGTTACATATTTATCCTTATTAGCCCATTGTGCATCCTATTTTTCAATGTGTTCTTAATCTTTCATCTTAATTTTCTTAATTTTTTTTCTCCATTCTATCTAGTCGGCTAGATCGTAAAGGAAATGAACCAATTGATGTAGATGCTACACCTGATATTACACATGATGATGAAAAATATCCTTGGGAAGAAGGGAAATTCCGGAAATTCATGGAGCCATATGTGAATGGAGCCATGAATGTGTTAGGTGACGGTCATTGCAGATATAGATCTTGCTTTTGTTTTGGGCTTTTTAGATGAAGATTACTTGGTAGTAGTGTTGGGCATGAGACGAGATGGGATGGGATGAAGGTCATCCCGCGTCCTGTCCCGCAAATTTTAATCCGGACGGGACGGGATTTACAACTTTTTTTCTTTGTCTCGCGCAGGCCTTGTCCCATTGCTTTGGTTTTGGGTTTTTTAGATGAAGATTACTTGGCAGTAGTGTTGGACATGAGACGAGATGGGATGGGATGAAGGTCATCCCGCGTCTTGTCCCGCAGATTTTAAGCCGAACGGGACGGGACTGGATTTGCAACTTTTTTCTTCGTCCCGCGCAAATCTTGTCCCACATGGAACTCGACACCGAATTAATGATTCAAGAGGCCTACATTAGTAGTTAGTACATTTAAAATGAATTTCAAGTTACATCAAAGTGTGTCTTACCGATTCCCATTAAAAAAAACTAGCGTTGCACTACACAAATGATATTTACAAATGATAACATTCTTTTACATGTTGTGATCCTTCAATTATAGATGACTTATGCGACTCCTATGAAATAACATATACTGTCAAGTACCGTCAATATGAAAAATTAGAATATTAATTGAAAATATTCTAATTTATATTATTATACATCAGTGGTATTAGTATAAAACCGTATAAGACAATTATTGTTTATTACTCTTTTAGTATTTTTATTACTTTTATAATTCTTATCAGTATCAAATTATAATATATATGTATATATATATATCTATATATATGTATATATTGTTTATCTATATAATATTTTAAAAATATTATTCATATATATATATGATGGACCGGACGGGATTGATCCAGATGGGAAGCTTCCGTACCGTCATCTTTTCACGGGACGTGATTTTTTTTTCAAATCCCGCCGGGATCGGGACGGGACGGGATGAACTGGGATTTATGTTCACCTCTAGTTAGTAGTACGGAGGATATATATATATATATATATATATATATATATATATATATATATATATATATATATATATATATATATATATATATATATATGTATATAACATGATTATGCATGTGAATATATGTAGTGCACCGTATTCACCACATTTAAAAACGCGCTTAAGAAAGTTAACTTGACTGAAAATGCTCCATGCACACAAAGAAACTAGATAGGGTTGCCTATTGTTGGATGTGCTATAGCCACATACTACAACATAGTCCTAGTTGTCTTTCATAATAGCGCTTCAACTTACCTTCCTATGATAGCCTGCATGCCTAACCAAGGCCCGCCTACAATGATCCGTACAATAGCGTTTGTCTCAGACAACACACACTTTGTAGTGGTTAGTCAAAGTTGTACATTATCCATAAAATAGAACTCAAAATCTATATAAACAAAAATATCAAAAAATAGAATTCAATACTCATACAAAAGAAAGTATCCACATACAACTCAATATCCATATAAAAGAACTAAATAATAAATATGGTCAATGATGTTGTGATGCCCGGACCTGAGAAGGAGCAATCGGTGTCTAGTGTCCAACTATCTCCTCAAGCATGAAGACTAGCTTATCTGTAATATACGGTGGACCATGAGCTAGAATATCCGGTGCACGACTGATCATGATACGAAGACGTTGTATAAATATAACAAGTTGTTAAAAACTCAAACTATAGTTCAAGAAAAGGTAGTAGAAAAAGATAAATATTAGAATAACACTTATTTTGGTATTTAAAACAGGAATGGGTGGAGGACGGTTAATGGGTGGGTCCAATATAGCCGACGACGCCAAGACATACGGATGTGCATGAGCAATGTACCATGAAATGTACGCATCATCAACAAGCCATGGGGAAGACGCGTGAACCAACCCATCAAATGACACTTTGGTCACCTCTAGAAGGCAAGAGGCCCAACGATCATGCACACTGTAATAAAGAAGCCTGTAAGAACGTACATTAGCTGGACGAGACTCTTGGATGAGCGGTATAGGGTGCAATGACATAGTTTGCACGTATCCAAACTGACGTAAGAAGCGATTTGACATATACGGTTCCTCGATGTCAAATATCCATATAATGCCCTTATACCGTGATATCGCATGCTCGCCTCCAAATTCGAGGACCCGATCATCACATGACATGAACTTAATGTCTTCGGCCCTCATCTGGTCAAGATGTGCTCGTAATGTCTGGACCCTCCGTAGACTAGTTGGCGGTGTCTTCTAGACGGAAAGTCTCGAAGACCAACGTGTGTGTTGAAAATAATCTTAATTTCTTAGAAGTTTAAAATACATGCATTTGAATTAGACAATTAAGATAAGAATTGTTTCACATGCAAAGCATCTTTGCATTAGAATAAATTAGAAATTTATGTTGTTAAGTTTCTAATATTTAAGTCTTAGAAAACTTATGCTAGATTCATGTTCCTATAATCCTATAAATATAGGAACTTTGTAATGTTGATTAAAACAAGTAGTGAAGAACATTTGAATAAGAGTTTCAAACTACAATTGTTCTTCCTCTTCAAATTTCCACCTTTTTCATTTATCCTCCAAAATTTCTATCAAATTGGTATCAGAGCTAGATATGAAGAATACGAGTTTTCTTTTCCATTTCCCTCGTCTCACAAAAGATAATTATGAGAATTGGTGCATATGCACGAAGACATTGCTTGGTTCCTAAGATGTGTGGGAATCCGTCGATAGAGGCTATGAGGTGCCTCAAGACGAATCTTTATTGAATCCTACTCAAAAGGAGGCTATTCAAAAGACCCGAAGGAAGGATCAACAAATTCTTACTCTCATTGTCAACATGAAATATGACTATATTTTAGGCACTTGTTTTGATTGTTTTTCCCTCTTAGATGTGTACATGGATATGAGTTTGAAGCTTTTATGAGCACATTCACCTATTTTATCGATATAGAGATCTACACAATCCTTGTTAGGTTTATAGGTGAATAAAGGCTTGAATTGGAGCATAGTGTGGAGGGATATGAGTATTTGATCATGCTAGATGTCAATGAGATGCTCTGGAGAAGCTAAGGAAGGAGTATGATTGAAGAAGTTTGCAAAACAAAGGCTTTCACGAAGGTCAGAGAGTTTCACGACCTAAACCACGACCGTGGTTATGGATGAGTTCGTAGAAAGTGATTTTGAAGAGTAATAGAAAGTTCCACGCCCTAAACCATGGCCGTGGAATTTTGTACTAGGCCGTAATTTCCTTGACGAAGTGACGTGCCATATTTGCCACGTCTGCGACGGTTATTGGGCTTTTATCGTAACCCTATTTCGCTCTATAAGAAGACTTGAGAAGGGAGTTTGGAGGACGGTCGCTTAGGGTTTCATTTTACCTTCGCTTACAATCCCGCGCTGAGGGTTGATACGAAGGATTGGAAATTTTGGATCGTGGCTTGAGAAAGACGCAATATTGAAGATTATGTACTTCGAGATTTTCTTAGGGTTACCTTTGGAGACGGATTGACACTCTGTTCTTCGTTGTTCCTTAAGATTGCTGTGAGGATTCCTGTTCTATATTCTGAATTCATTAAACACAATACTTTGTTGTTCGGATTTGAGACCGATTTTGATTATTTATTGAGTTTTCGAGGGTTTCTACCTTTTTCTCTTCTTAATTTGATATTTGATTCAATGACTATGATTATTGGCTAAAACCCTTTAGCAATTCTAAGGTGAAGGGTTGATAGTTGTGGCTTAGATAATGATAAATCGATCGTAAATAGATTGGACCCTGAGAGTGTGAGAAACCATGTCGACAGCCTAAGCCACGGCCTCTTCTTGAGTTCCACGGCCGTAGTTCTTCAAGATTCAGCCGTGATTTCCTCTGTTTTACGACATTCGCTTTTGCTTTGATACAAAGTTAAAGATTTGCTTTAACCTAGTCTTGGCTTGTCTTTCCTAGGTAGTAGTGAGACTCAACATCCTCTATTTCGATTTCGAATGTCACAACCTTAACCGTTTTAGTTTATCTTTTATTTCTTGGGTTTGGGCATGTGTATTTGAGAGTAATTCTTATCTTTAGATCCTTTCTATACTGTAGCCTCAACAACCTTTAAAGAGAGTGTCCTTGGGTGAGATATATATGGTTTTGGAACTTCACCATATTCAACCTTACATTAGTTATACCTTTGCAACCTCAACTCTATCCTTATATCTATAGAATATCTTGAATCGATTGCGACAATCGAATACTTGGATCTTTAGGATTGCTGTTTTCCCAATATTTTCAAAGCTTATGTACTTTATTCGCTCGATAATTTGTGAACTGAATTTGATCCCCCAATTCCCTGAGTTCGATACCTTGGAATTCTTGCTTTACTATGCCGATCCTTACACTGCGGGTTCGCTTGCTTTGATTTCAGTTTTATATTTAGAACTTATTTGCACACACACTTTGAGGCGAACACTCATCCACCAATGCTTGGATGAATCGATGTTCGAAAGAGTGAAAAATGCAACCACTTCCAAGCAAGCGTGGGAGATCTTGAAAAACTCTAATCAAGGGGTTGACAAGGTGAATAAGGTGCGATTGCAAACATTACGAGGAGAATTTGAAGGCCTACAAATGAAAGAATCTGATTCAATCGCGGATTTCTTTGCAAGGGTGTTGACCGTTATCAACCAAATGAAGAGGTATGGAGAAACCATCGAGGATGCTCGAGTTGTTGAGAAGATCCTTCATTCTTTGTCAACGAACTTTGATCATATTGTGGTTGCCATTGAAGAGTCAAAAGACTTAGATTCAATGTCAATTGATCAACTTATGGGTTCTCTACAAGCCCATGAGGAGAGAATGAAGAGGAGAGAGGATAAGCCGGTTGAGCAAGTCCTAGCCAGAAAATACTCAACAAACGATAATGGTGGTGATCGAGAGAAGTCACATTAAGAAAGGGGATGAGGACGTGAATCCTTTCGTGGGAGAGGAGGAAGAGGAAAAGGTGAATCATCATACCATGACTCTAATGTTGGAGAAAATGGTCAATTCTCAAGAGGACGTGGAAGAGTGAGTTTTGATAAATCCAAGATTTGTTGCTATAATTTCCAAAAGCATGGACATTACGCACGGGATTGTCGGAGTGCTCCTAGCCAATCCGAAGAAAAGGTCAACTACGTAGAGTAAACAAAAGTGGATGATGCCACTTTATTGTTATCCTACCAAGGCGGTGAGAAAGACAAAAGAGATGCGTGTGGTACCTTGACAATACGGCAAGCAATCACATGTGTGGTGATAAAAGCAAGTTTGTGAAGCTTGACGAGTCGATGGGAGAGTGTTACATTTGGAGACAACTCCAAAGTTCCCATCAAGGGAAAATGTACGATTATGAATTGAATGAAGAACGGTGGTCATCAATTCATTAGCAATGTTTATTTCGTTCCTAACATGAAGAGCAACATCTTGAGTTTGAGACAACTTTTGGAGAATAATTACGAAGTGCACATGAAAAACCGTAGCCTATTGCTCCAAGATGTTCATCAGAATGTGATTGCCAAGGTACCCATGACGAAAAATAGAATGTTCTTTCTTGACATTCAAACAAATGTAGTCAAATGTCTCAATGCTTGTGTGAAAGCGACACCTTGGTTATGGCATCTAAGGTTTGGACATGTGAACTTTGGAAGTTTAAAATTGATGTCACAAAGAAGGATGTTAAACGGGATGCCACCAATTGACCAACCATACCAACTTTGTGAGGGGTGTCTTGTAGGAAAGCAATTCCGAAATAGCTTCCCGAAAGAGAGCACCACAAGAGCAAATCGACCACTAGAACTTGTAAATGCGGATGTTTGTGGACCGATCAAGCCTGCATCGTTCAATAAGAACCGGTATTTTCTACTCTTTATTGATGACTTTAGTAGAAAGACTTGAGTTTATTTTCTCGTAGAAAAATCTCAAGTTTTTTCTATGTTCAAAAAGTTCAAAGCTCTTGTTCAAAAACAAAGTGGTCACTACATCAAGTCTTTAAGAACCCATAGAGGTGGTGAGTTTACTTCTAACGAGTTTAATGAGTTTTGTGAGTTGAAAGACATAAAAAGATTTTTGATAGTTCCAAGATCATCTCAACAAAATGGCGTTGTTGAAAGAAAGAACCGGACCATTCTTAATATGACTTGTAGCATGCTGATGACAAAGAAGTTGCCTAAGGAGATTTGGGCAAAGGCAGTTGACTGTGCAGTTTATCTATCTAATAGAAGTTCAACAAAAAGCCTGTTAGATAGAACTCCACAAGAAGCATGGGGTGGAAGAAAGACAAGTGCATCTCATTTGAGAGTGCTCAGGAGCATTGGCTATGTTGACGTACCAGATCAAGTGAGATCGAAGCTTGAAGACAAAAGCAAGAAACATGTCTTCATCGGATATGCTCAGAGTTCAAAAGGCTACAAGCTCTACGACCCAATCGTAGGAAATATCGTTGTAAGTAGAGATGTTCACTTTGATGAAGAAGATACGTGGGATCGAAGCTTTGAAGACAAGGAGAGATATAATTTCTTTCCAACTCTTGATAAAGAAGGGTAAGAGGAAGTTTTTCAACAGGAGCCTATGACACCGCCCCGCTCGCCAATTACTCAAACTTCACCCTCATCTTCAAGAACGACAACACCATCGTCGTCGTCGTCATCATCATCGTCATCGTCGTCGTCGTCGTCGTCGTCGTCATCGTCGTCGTCATCGTCATCGTCATCGTCATCGTCATCTTCATCGTCATCATCATCGTCATCGTCGTCTTTCATCAAAGTTTGAGCAGAAGCCTTGAAGAAAATTATGAGGAACTAGATGATGATCTAACTCTTTATTGCTACATTGCTGATTCTAAACCAATAGATTTTGCAGAGAATGTGAATGATAAAAAATAGAGAACCGCAATGGTAGAAGAGATAAATTTGATTAAGAAAAATGACACGTGGGAGTTGAAAACTCTACCAAAAGGTGAAAAGCCCATCGGTCTAAAGTGGGTTTTCAAGGTGAAGAAGAACGCTCAAGGAATAGTTGAGAGGTACACGGCAAGATTAGTAGCAAAAGGTTATAGTTAACGTCCAGGGGTCGATTATGGTAAGGTGTTTTCTCAGTTGCACGACTAGAGACTGTCCGTTTGACCATTTCACTTGCAGCTCAGAAAAGTGGAATATTTATCAATTGGATGTGAAGTCTGCTTTCTTAAACGGTGTGCTCGAAGAAAATGTTTATGTTGAACAACCACCAGGCTATGTGATCAAATGTCATACAAGTAAAGTGTTGAAGTTGAAGAAATCTTTGTATCGCTTAAAACAAGCACCACGGGCATGGAATAGTCGGATTGACAAGTATCTTCAAGATAATGGGTTTGTCAAATACCCAAATGAGTATGCTCTCTATGCCAAGGTGTGTGAAAATGGTGATGTGCTGTTTGTTTGCTTATATGTTGATGATATGATCTTCGGGTAATAACCCGAGTATGTTCGGAGAGTTCAAGCAAGCAATGACTAGAGAGTTGGAGATGACATATCTTGGTCTCATGTCCTATTATCTTGGCATTGAGATTAATCAAGCAATTGATGGGATTTTCATTTCCCAAGAGAAATTTTCTAAGGAGATTCTGATGAAATTCAAAATAGATGATTGCCAAGCTGTAGTACACTAGTCGATTGTGGGATCAAGATCTCAAAGCACGAGGAAGGGGAGAGGGTTGACCCTACAACTTTTAGGAGCTTAGTTGGAAGCTTGAGGTACTCGACATGCACTCGTCCTGATATTGTCTATAGTGTTAGGCTTGTGAGTCAATTTGTGGAGACACCTACTACAACACATTTCAAAGCAGCAAAGCGCATTCTCCGGTACATTAATGGTACTATTAGTTATGGTTTGCTTTATTCTTCTACCGATGAATATAATCTTGTGGGTTATAGTGATAGTGATTGGGTTGGAGATGTTGATGATCGAAAGAGTACTTATGGCTTTCTTTTCTACATGGGAGAAACTACTTTCACGTGGAGTTCAAAGAAGCAATCTATTGTTACTCTTTCAACATGTGAAGCTGAGCATGTTGTTGCTACATCTTGTGTGTGTCATGCAATTTGGTTGAAAAAATTATTAGGAGATTTGCAGTTCTCAAATAAGGAAGCCACAAAGATCCTTGTTGATAACAAATCTGCTATTGGACTAGCAAAGAACCTAGTGTTCCATGACCGTAGTAAACACATTGACACGAGGTATCATTTCATTCGTGAATGTGTTTTCAAGAACGAATTTGAAGTTAAGTATGTGCGGACTCAAGAACAAGTTGCAAATATTTATACAATGCCTCTTAAGTTAGAGATATTTATCAAGTTGCGTGAAATGCTTGGAATCACTAGGAATAAAGTTTAAGGGAGAGTGTTGAAAATAACCTTAATTTATTAAGCGTTTAAAATACATGAATTTGAATTAGACAATTAAGATAAGAATTGTTTCACATGCAAAACATCTTTGCATTAGAATAAATTAGAAATTTATGTTGTTAAGTTTATAATATTTAAGTCTTAGAAAAGTTATGCTAGATTCATGTTCCTATAATCTTATAAATAGGAACTTTGTAATGTTGATTAAAACAAGTTGTGAAGAACATTTGAATAAGAGTTTCAAAGTACAATTGTTCTTCCTCTTCAAATTTTCACCTTTTCCATTTATCCTCCAAAATTTCTATCAGTGCGTGCCCATGCATGCCTGCATCCTTTACGGCCGCACACCCCAAAGAAGAGAAGTGTGCATATATCCACAACTATATGAATACATATAAATTAGTTTGTAATCAACACTCTATATATTCCCTATAAATTAGTTTGTAATGGATATATAGAACTACATACATGCATTAGAGTCGTGCATCCTCCCATCGTCGATGCACCCGTCCTAGATGCCTCCCCTAGATGTTGTAGAGAAATGCAAGTTTCCTAGTGCCCCATTCATTGCTAGACGTTTTGTTACAATCTCTCACTAAGTCGATAATCCACGATTTGAGCATGTTGGTAGTTTTGTCGACTACCAACGTTGATGCGATGAAAAACAATAGATAGACGGGGCATCTGGTTGACCCAACATGCGATCATCTATACTCCTCAAGAGGTCGATGTAAACTTGTGGGCGGTGCTGTTCGACACCCTTTGAGGACAATCCAAAATCGTCAATGAGTCATTCCAATCTAGAACGCTTATAACCCGGAGTAAGTAGAGCATCTCCATCGATAACAAGTCCCATGATAATCTAGACATCATACAACACAATACCCATCTCTCCCCACGGCATATGAAATATGTTCGTCTTGGGGTGGCACCTCTCCACGAACGTCATAACCCACGAATGATCGACCCCAAAGAAATCAACATCCTCAAAATTTGTAAGGCCGCTATGTCTCGCCATACCAAACCACGAATTGGGGTAATCCACATCACGAACCACATATCTTTTGAATCTCAACAAGTCGTTTCATGACTCTGACTGTCTTGTCTCAATGCTATGCTAATATCAAGTATTTTCAAAAAAAATTAAATAATAGTTATTAATATTTTTATATACGAGAATTTTGTTAAAACAAAAAAATTATACCTCATCATCCCATATCTCTTTAGTTCTATGGGTAACATAACATGTCAACAACTCCGGATGTATCTGCTCCTCCGGTATCATATCATCCTCCGATAGTTGACCTTCCTCCTCCAATATCTGATCATGTGGATGCATATGCTACTTCAGGTATCTGTTCATGCTCACCAGCTACCTACTCATCATGTGTAATGTCGTCTAGATGTCTATCATCAGTTGACCCCTCCATATGTTAATCGGCATCATAGTGTGATGGTGATGATGTTGCAGCCTCAACATCTACCTTAATGCGAGTAGGAGACGACTACTCCTTGATGGGTACATTTGCTTCAGTAGTAGGAGTTGTTTGCTCCTCCATAGGTACATCAACAAGTCTTTTCACGACTCTAACTGTCTTGTCACGATGCTATGTTAATATCAAGTATTTTCAATTAAATTAAAAAAAATAGTTTTTAATATTTTTATATACGAGAATTTTGTTAAAACAAGAAAATTATACCTCGTCACCCCATATCGCTTTAGCTCTATGGGTAACGTAACATGTCAACAACTCCGGATGTATATGCTCCTTCGGTATCTTATCGTCCTCCGGTAGTTGACCTTCTTCCTCTAGTATGTGCTCATCTGGATGCATATGCTCCTCAGGTATCTGGTCATGTTCCCTAGCTACCTGCTCATCATGTCTAATGTCGTCTAGATGTCCATCATCATTTGACCCCTCCATATGATAATCGACATCATAGTACGATGGTGATGATGTTGCAGCCTCGACATCTACCTCAACACGAATAGAAGACGACTACTCCTCAATGGGTACATTTGCATCAGTAGGAGGAGTTCTTTTCTCCTCCATAGGTGCATCAACATCGGCAGAAGGTGCATGCTCCTCGATAAGTGTCTGCTCCTCGATATGTACCACTCCACCTCTCCCTGCTTGACGGGCGGATGATGTCCCTAGTCTCATCTTCCGTATTCTATTTTTTTGACTATTTCTATACGCAATTTGTTTTTTCAAAATTAGAATTATGCGATTACTTTGTTTAAAGTTAGAAATATGCGATTATTTTTTTTAATGTTACAAATATGTGAATTTTATTTTAGCTAACTTTATTAGATTTTCTAAAGTTAGAAATATGCGACTATTTTGTAAAGTTACAAATATGCGATTTTTATATTTAAAATTTATTTCAATTTTTTTAAGTTACAAATGTACGATTATTTTATTTAAGATTAAAATATGCGTTTTATATATTTAAAGTATGTTTCAAATTTTAAATTTTAAATCAATTTTAGTTTTCAAAGTTACAAATATGCAGTTTTTGTTATTTATATGAACAATTAACGGTGTTAACATTTGTTTTTTTCCCTTTAACTTTATTTGAATTTCTGAATTTCTTAAATTAAAAAAAATGAAATTTTTATAATTTCTTAATTTATTAGAATTTTTAAAAGTTATAAATATGCAATTTTATTTCCTAACTTTGTTCGAATGTTTTAAATCTAGAACGAGAGCTTTCACAACATAAACAATGACGGTTCCGATTCCGAAAAATACACCAAAAATCTAATCTACTTAACGCTAAATTCCGCAACTTTCTATTCCGATTCTTCTTAATTAACCAATTTATAACTACTAAGTATCAATTATAAAACGGAGAAATGAGAAAAACACACCTCGATTGACGATAACCGACGTTTCTGGCTAGGTTTGCACCCGATCATTGTGGATCTACAATATTCAAGTTCTGATCCATGTCATGGTTACGAAATTCGCTAGAAAATCTCGCTCGACAAAACGCTTTCTCTCGAGATCTTCAATACTCAAAAATCAATTATAAAAGAGAAGATTAAGGTAGTAGGGGAACTAAAATTTAGTGGATACAAACAAGGCCCTTAATTTTTTATATTTTCCAGAAAAAAATATATTGGGCTATTAATTATGCTGATGGAAGTTATTAATATGGTAATATATTTTAAATAAGCCCCAAAAGTAGCTAAAATATCGGAGCACGGTTAAGAAGGTAACCGGCAAAGATCCTCCTCATTAATAACCCACATTTTCCGCCTTTTCAGCTGCTACGAAGAACCAAAAACGAGAGCGTTTTAAGAAGATTCTCGCCATAGCAAATCTTACAGAGTAGGAGAGGTCAACTTGCCGGCGACGAAAGACTATCACAAGACTCGCAATCGATCGTTGTCTATTTGTTCGTCTTCAACAAGTAATAGTCAACAATTGGTTAAACGTGCTCAGATTTCTCGAATCAATTTATCCCGTCGGCAAACGCAAGTATGATTTCATCACAGCTTTTTCTACGATTTGCTTGAAAAAATCAGTTCTTTCGTTAAAACAAGGTTTCGAAAATTCGATATAATGCATGTTCAAGCCTTGATTTGGGATGAAAAAACTTGATTCCAAACAAACAAACATAGTCTCATACTTTTAGTAATTTTTTTGGTAAAGGTGACATTTTTTTTCTAGATATGGAAGTTTTGAATCGAAATTGAAGCTTGAGGGTAGAAAAAATCCTGTATATTTTAAGCTTGCATGTACAAATGTTTACAGTTTTTGCTTTTGAGTAGAGTCTTACATAAATTGATTTTAGAATTTTGTTAGTTATGATTCTGTCTACATTCATAATCTGGAAATTTTTCTTTATATTGTTTGTTGTTTCATTTATTTGTGTTTGCAGAATATTGGTCATTGTTAATTTGCATGTACACCAGTTTACAGCTTTGATAGTGATTATGTACACACACTGAATCAGATTTGTTATGTATGAATCCATTTGGCAACAAATATTGATTGTTTACATTTTACAACCAGAAATGGATTCATACATAACAAATCTGATTCATACATAAAAAATCTGATTTTTTCAAGCAAAAAATCAATATTTGTTAGTCAGAACAAAATTTAATTTATGTACACATAGACTGAGCAAATAACACCTAGACTGAGCTTTCGTGATGTATGAATCAGATTTGTTATGTACACATAGACTGAGCAAATAACAATCAATATTTGTTATGTATGAATCAGATTTGTTATGTACACATAGACTGAGCTTTCGTGATACACAAGCAAATACCATATATACTGACAGAGAATAAATGTTTTAGATGTGTACATACATTTATGGTAATTTGTTCTGACTGACTCTATTTGACAAAAAAACATAGATTATGTATAGGCTGGTATTGAGTTAGATATGTACATTAGATCAAATCTTGTTATAATTTACCACCCTATTTATATCATTCAATTGAAACTGACACCTCTAACTGATATATTACAATTGTTTGATTACAAGAAAAACAATGGCAAGAAAAAAAATGATGAGTATTAAGCCTCACATGAGGAAGCAACCAAATAAATCAGGTGCAAGGTCTTCCTCACAGGTATTTGTAATAATTGATTTAGGAAACCATAAGTAGAAAAACATGAAATGGTATAACCTTTTTCATGCCTTATGTATGCACAGTAAAGCATATTATGATTGATTTAGGAAATAATATGTAAGAAAGCATGATGTGGTAGAACCTTCTTCATGCTTTATGTATACACAGTAAAACATATCATGATAAAACATTAATTTTGTGCACGACTAACAATCATCAAGAATGATGTATGACAACCACACAATGCACAACATACACATGTACATCAAGCATAATGTATATTATGTACAATTTTTATTATGTAAATTATATCTATGTGTACACATTGACCAAGCCTCAAGCATATGTATATAATTTGTTTATGTACAGCATACACAAGTACAGTTTATGTTATATACATAATCCATGAATATATTCAATAATTGTTTGCACTGTAATTGTAACAGAGGATGGCTGGCACCTACACCCAAGATTCTGCACGAATGTATGACATCCACACTACCCAGCTTAAGGTGTGCTTTATAATATAAACAAAATAGTTCTCATCTCATATGTACATAAAATCATTCATTCTCAACACTAACTTATTTTATTACAGTTTACATACAAATAGGATGAGAATGATAAGAATGAGATGGCTAGGATCAATTGCTTCTGTAGGCCAGTTATGATACCCACTATAATGGACGGTCTGAGCGAGGAAGACATGACCAAAGTAAGGAACGGACCCTTTTCTCCGTTAATTCATATGAGCACAAGGCTCAAGATGAGCAATCAACTAATACACTTCATACTCATGAGAGAGGTGAAGACAAGGGGAAAGCATTCAATGTGGTTCGGCATCAACAATGCTCTAATTAGATTTGGACTAATAGAGTTTTCCGACATTACTGGACTGAACTGCTCTGACGACTCTGGCCATTCTATTGATTATTTATTAGATGTTGATATGAAAAAGGTGGTTGGGATTGTGATATGCACAACCAAAGATTTGGAGGAGATATATGCAAGAACACCGAAAGAGTCATCCCAAAAGTTAAAAATGGTTCTAATGCAGCTCATTGAAATAGTGGTCGTTGCTAAGGATAGGAAAACACAAGTTTACCAACAGACCATCAACATTGTCAATGATATGGGTATGTTTAATTCTATCCGATGGGGTCGTTTGACGTTTAACCAGACAATGAGGTTCCTCCAATCCTATGATGCCGGCAAAGAACGACCTAGTGGAGGGTACAATATTGGAGGGTTTCCCCTTACATTATAGGTTTGCACTTTCATATGTTTTTGATTACATATTTATATAACTATATTGTGTATACATAAATTACATAAATAATGTTTGATTACATATTTATATAACCATATGAGATGTTTAATGCTTCCCATAGATTTGACTGTTTCATTATGTACCAAAGCTTGCACAATATTACACAAGCATTAATGATGAGGAGGCGGAACCAATGTGTGTGCGGTACGTCTCAAGATCTGGGAAGTTTGACAAGCCGTTTCCCGGATACTCTGAGATAAAGGGTATTGTGGATACCATAAAGAAAGAGGACATCAAAACTGTTGAAGGACTCATTGAGAACGATGACAGTGACTGGTGACCAATTAAGGGCGAAGATGCTAGGCTTGACTTCCTATTTGATAATGGATTTCAAGATGCAGAAGTGATAAAAACAAGGCCTAGTGAAGTGAATGATAAAGATGAAACATTCAGGTTTGGACTCAATACATTTTATTTACAAAATATTGAAAACTGTCCAAAATCGATTCATTTATGTGTTACTTTTTCAAATATAGGGCTGGTAGCCCTAGTGTTGTTATCAGAAACATTGGTGTTGTTGATTCAGATGATGATGCATTTGTTGATCCACCTAAGAAGAAGGGTAATATTCTACACAATTGAATGTATGTAAATAAGTCTTATTTGTGTATGAATATCTCTATTTTTTATATTGAAATGTAACAAAGGAGGACAAGTAAAGCAAGAAAAGAAAACCAGATGCAAGCATTCCAACTCTCCAAACAAAAAGATTTGCATCAGCACATGATATATGTACCCAATTATATAAATATATTATGTGTCTAAATATGGTAACTTGTGTAGGGCTTCAAACAGGACAACAAAGGGAAAGGATCCAATTCAACCAACAACTGAGGAACATAGGCAAGCACCATCCCCTATAAAGAAAAATAAAAAGGTGGACGTTGAAGTTAAAATGTCTGGTGAAGCCAAGGTCTATGAACAAACAAGGTTAGATACACAAGTACACAATTACATAAAAGACGTTATGTTTCTGATTTATGTATTTTGTGTAGATCTTCAAAGAGGATATCAAAGGGAAAGGATCCCATTATTCCATTTTCTATGGAAGAACCGTACGCACAATCAGTTAATAATGATAAGGAAAAGACTAATGTTGAAGTTGGCAAGTCGGTTGAAGCCAAAGGTCAAGAACAAACAAGGTGTGTTTCAACATTATGATTACATAATTAAATAAATATATTAATAACTATCTCCATACTCATAAGAATAAACATTTTGTGTAGATCCTCAAAGATGACAACAAAGGGAAAGGACAATATTCAACAGTCAATCAATCAAGATACCCTTTCATCTCCACCTAAGATTGAAAATATTATAATCCAAATTGGCAAGTCTGGTGAAGACAAAATACATGTCCACACAAGGTTAGTCCATTTAACTCATTCACAAAATAAATGAAAAAAATGATATATTTATGTACACACTGTTAATGGTATACACATGTACACAGATCATCGAGGAGTAAAACAAAAGACAAGGAAAAAAAAGCTCAATCAAATGTGGAAGCATACCCCACACTTTCACCAAAAAAGGCACTAGATGAAGTTATTGTTGAAGAAGTGAGAAAAGGCGAACATAAAAGCAATGTATCTACGAGATATCTACATTTTTATACCCTCTGCATAATAGTTATTGAACCACTTACTATTTTCACTAATTTTCTTTTATGTACATAATAGAATAGACACACATAAACTAGCGTGGGTTATTGAACTTATGGATAAGTTGGACACCATTATAATGATTGAGGAACTCACCACATATTCTAGGGATTGGACACCCTGTACGACAAGATGGACACAACAATTTACCAATCTTGCAAGCGTACAGAGATTAAAATCAAGAATCTTATCACAGAAAATATGAAAAAATCAAATGCTCCCGAACAGACTCCTACACGTGCTGATGTTGACAAGGAAGACATTATAGATGATGCAAAGATCGAAGAATTAGGGGGTGGATCCAGTGAGGTATGACCACCATAAATGTATATTATGTAATATGTAATGTAGATTCCAGGAGACACTTGAAACTATGTTATGTAAGTCAACTAATTGTAATATCACAACAATATTATGTATCAAAATAATGTGTGAAAATATGTACGCAAACTTGACACATTAAAATTGTTAAACAGGGCATCGAGGAAGCCCAACCAACACGCAGGATCGGGTTAAGGCTTAAGAAGGACAGTAAATATGTAAGTACACCGTACAAGAAAAATGTGAGTCTACCGAAGGAGCCTTCCAATAGCATTCTGGATTTGAATGAGCGTCAAAGTCTATATAACTGGGTGAAGAACAAGGACTGTGAAGGTTCGATAAGGGGATATATCAAGAACATTACAAGAGCAGCAATTCAGGATATATTGAAGCCTGGTGGTTAGATCAAAGACGAGGTAAGCTGCCAATAATAGTGTTTACATTAAGTGATTATGTACATAATTATATATATACATAAGAAAAATATAATGTGGACATTGCAGGCAATTGATGAGATATTGGTGCATATGCGCAAAGGTATTGTTCAAGATCCAAAAAAATTTGGAAGGATAGTTGTGCTTTCAACTGAATGGACAAGGGCATACAATAGGACCACATTTGCTAAGTATGTAGCTGTGAAGAATGAGAAACCCAAGTTGAACGAAAAATTATTCCAGGTGATAACTGGAGATGTCCCAGCTATATTCAAGAAGCCTTTGTACGATGTTGCCATGATATATCCCCCCTTTAACCTTCTGTATTCACACTGGGTAACGTTGGAGATCAACCTACTGGATTGGACCATTTATTCATATGACCCACAAGTTATGTACATAAAAGAAGAAAGAGTTCAGCAGTTACTCGAATCTTTGGCAGCTATGTTCCCTCAGGTGATACGGCTACATGGTAAGCACACGAAGCTAGGCGACAATTTGAAGAGGCCATTCAAAATTATCAGAAAATTTGGTCTGATGACCAATGCTGACGGGTAAGTTACATCTTTACATAATATTCAATGGACTGCACAAATACTAATATGTATATATGCTTTGCACAAAACAGGGGTAGCCGCAGAATATTTGTTATCAAGTACATTCAATGCCTAGATTCGGGGAGAACGGATTTATCTAGCATCAGCGATGATGGGTTGCAAGCTGTGAGGGAGAAGCTTGCTCATGTTATATTCTCAAGGGGATTGCCAGATTGGGTTGATGAGAGTTGAACACATTCCAAGACACTTTACTTGAGTTTTCTTGTGTAACAGACTCATGAATGCGGACAGTTTTTTCATGTTATGTTGTTTCGTGAAGTAGACATTTTTATTATTATGTCGTTATTACAAACATATTCATTAAGGCGGACAGTTTTCTCATGTATTCGTGTGACTTGAAGCAGACATTTTTATCATTATGGCTTCATTAAACACAAATGTAGACAACATGTCTTAGTAAATAAACACATATAATGTACATACGTTTTATAAATATTAATAATACACAATATAGGGCGTGTGTACAAGATATTGAAGGAACTGTTTAACATATTTTCTATGTAACAATACACGAAAGATGACTGTTTAGGCATATTGATAATAGGGAATGTATAGTTCAAATATTCCATCAAATAGGCAAGCAGAATGTGATGTTCGTACATAAGTAAAAAACTTCTTACTGAGAAGTACACAAGCAAAATGTGATGTTCATACATAAGTAAAAAATTTGTGTACTTCTTACTGAGAAGTACACAATTTTGACTATCCAAATAAAGGGTTAAACATGTCTTATTGGTTAAACGTCCAACAACTGTTTGAGGAGGGCGTGTGTACAAGATATTGAAGGAACTGTTTAACATATTTTGAATGTAATAATACACGAAAGATGGTAGTTTAGGCACGTTGATAATAAGAAATTTGTTGTTCTAATATTCCATCAAATAGGCTACCAGAATGTGATGTTCATACATAAGGCAAAAACCATTTATTGAGAAGTACACAAGTTTTCTTCGTACATAAAGCATATAATTCACTCAAACCCGTTTCACATTGCTTGCTTTGGTTTTAGACAAGTCTTCTTCGTGTGTCCACTAAATCCATAACAGCCACATCTTCGCTTACTCTTTGGTTCCCCGATGACCGTATTCTTGCTTTAGGCAACCTTCCACACCGTTTACGCCTTATTAGAGGATCACATTTCATTTCCGATATGCATGTCGGAATATTCCACTCTGACTTATTCTGTACGGGATAAATTATCTCCGAATATGCAGCCCTCCAATTTTCAGTGGAATAATACATACTAAAGAGATAAGAAGGACTCATACCAAGATGTTTTAATGTAGCTACAACATGTATGCACGGTATTTCTTCTCCTTGCATTCACAAGACTTGGTTTGCAAACAAACAATTACATGTTCGTCACCCCTTTTCACTTCAAACTCCATTCTATCCGCATCAAGGACATACACAAAGTAAGAGGCAGATTCGTTGAATCTTTTCTGGATGATCGCTTCAATTTTCGATGTGGAAACCTCCACACAAGATTGAGACCTTTGTCGACGCTCGGCAAAACCATCGTGACATGAATTGTCTAATCTCATCAAGCAACGCTAAATCTGGATATTCCCTCCCCTCTTTCATCAATGCGTTAACACACTCGGCGTTGTTACTTGTCATGATATTGTACCGTTTTGCCGGCGATAATGACCGTGCCCATGTTGACAGCCCTATCTCATGTCGCAGAGATCCATTTGTTGGCTTTTCCTGTGAATGAAAATTAGCATTAATGTACACAAAAACGATCAAATATTGTCATACAATGCATTACTTATACGAATAAGGTTAACATAAAATGCATTATGTACATAATATATCGAAGAAATTTGTCCAAGTATTGCCATGAACTCAGGTTCCTTACATCTCATGGCTCCATCAATGAACAAATGCTGTATTCGGTTGGATCTTGTCCTCTTTCTGAGATTCCCTTTAAGGTGCCAAATACAGTATGCATGAAATGCTTTTTTATATTACGACGCTATACCCTTCTTGATTGAATTATGTCTATCTGATACAAATGCAAGATCGTCGCTGTCCGGTACGATGCGTTCCAGATTTTGGAAAAAAACTCCCATGACACATCATTCTCACTGTCAACAATGCCAAATGCCATGGGATACATCTGCTGATTTGCATCTTGGGCAGTTGCAACAAGAAACACTCCCCCGTACTTCCCACTAAGATGTGTTCCGTTTACTGTGATAACCTACAACATATTACACTTGTACATTATCTACATACATGAACAATAGAACACAAGATGATATTACATGGTATAATAATATGTACCTTCCTCATCAATTCAAACCCTCGGATTGACTGACCGAATGCTACAAATACATACTTGAAACGATTATCATCGTCTACTATAAATCCAACATATGATCCTTCATTGGCTTCCTCCAGCATATACAAATAGGAAGGGATTAAGCTGTAATTATCCTCAAACGTTCCTCTAATCATGTCCTTCACTTCTTCTTGGGCCTTCCAGCACTTCCAATAACTAGCATCAATACGGTGTAAACTTTTCATTACGGTTATTATCTGATTTACCGAAGGTAGTTTCTTGGAGTTGGCGTACCTACATAATGCACGAATTACACAAGATATGTACATAACAGTATTGTATGAAAAATTAAAGTAACATACATTGATTTCACTTTATCTGCTATGACATGGTAGGAAGCACCCCTGTTACCCTTTCGCCTCAATTGATACGAACATGTGTGTATAGAGACGAACTTTGTTGTTGTAAATATACTTGATTCACCAAGCATACTGAAACGAACTCTCCATTTGCATGCTTCATCAATACATATTGCAGTGACAACCTTCCTCTTTAACTTAACAATTTTATACTGTGAACATTCCGATATAGAATGTAGACACAATGCGGTCTTCAGCTCGGTTTTTGTACGATATGTTTTCCCAACAACAAGTTCATAATCGTTTCCAGCAGGCACATAAGATTGACTTTGACGAACTATTGCGATGGATTCACTCCACGTATCATCTACATGATCGTTGTCTAACACACTTGACGTATGTGTACACAAATCGACATGTGACAGCCCGTTGTCAAGATATTCCGTAGTTGTTCTCAAGCAGTTAAGCTCTTGTCTGTGACACTGTATTCCTTCATCTACATCGGGTACAACCACTAACTCCCCGCCAGTAGGCTTATGTACTTCCAAAGTAGTTATACACAAAGGAATACTCCACTTAAAATCATGTAGTTCATTTATCCGGATAAATGTATCCAAATCATCTCTGGTTGTAAGTTGAAATGGTTGCAGTCCTGAATTGAAAGGATTCTTGTAGGACAGGTCCACAACGAATTCTGATTGAGATATTCCAAATTGGCGTGCAATATCATTCGTCAAATCAACAAAAGTGCAAGATAAATCAACGACCATGGGCTTGCTTTTGACATCTCCACTGTAGGTCCATACATCATTCAACATCTCCCATTTCCCCCCGCAATATAATGTTATGATAATACTCGCCATCAATTGTCCACAAACTGACTGATACAGAAGGAAAATAAGAAGTCATACATAAGTACATATATGTACATAATTTAGATAGAAACAGAAAACAGTCACATATATGATAAACACACAAATACACATATAATCATGCATAAAGACAACGATGCTTCATAATACTTTATGTACATATACACAATGACAACGATAATTTGTGTAACACAACTAACTAATACACAAGGAAAATAAGAGGTTATACATAAGTATATATATGTACATAATTTAGATAGAAACATAAAACCGCCACATACTTTTTTAATCATGTACAAAGACAACGATGCTGCAGAATCCATTATGTACACAAAGACAACGATGATTTGTTTAACACAATGAAGCTTGAGAATCGATTATGTATATAAATTCAACATCATGATTTATATACATATACACAAACCATGGGAATTATCGATAAGAGTGTCCGAAGAAGGTTAGACAGGAGAAACATAGACTTACCAGGATCAAAATATGTTTAAAAATGGTAGATCGAAAGTAGTATACTTCGATGATTATGTACCCAAGCAGATAAACAGGCTTATTGTTCCCGAAATGTTGCACTTGTGTAGAACGAAAACATAACGAAACCAAATAGAAACTTGTTTTGGAAGATGAAGATGAAGATGAAGCTATTGTGGTTGCTGTCCGTGTGATGTCGATATATCTGTGAGGAAGAAGATGCAGATGAAGAACGTATGAGATACTTCCCTATAATAACGGCGGCAAAAGATACATATTGCGTACTAATTGGAGAGAGAAAGATCATGATTATTTCCTTAATTTCTTTTCATTATTTTAATAAATCTTTTTTGTATAATATGAAGGGGCCTATTTTGTACACAATATTAACTTGGGGCCCTTAATATGCTCATGGAAACAAAACATACCCACTCCCCTATTTTACCCATTATAAAACTATTTCAGTGTCTTCGTTAACGTCATCTCTATATCCTAACTATTTGTCTTGAACAAGACCAAGTACTTGTAAATCAATTTCTCTCGACACAACAAGTCTAAAACAATTTCATTGTCTTCGAATGAACAACTTCACTGTGGACAGAATTGTAACACCCGAATCCACGGGACTCGGGATGCTATGGGCGGCGACCTCATAATGGGTCCCAACCCTTAGCCTGACAACAATTTTACCGGATCTTACAACAAGACACAAATAAAGGACAAAACGAAATACATTTTTTTATGCAATGCATTGAAACCCGAAACAAAACAAACAAAAGACTTCAGCCGAGATACAACACCAAAGACCCAACGCCATACAAGCGGCATACAATATACATTGAATACAAAAAACTCAAACACGACTGCAACCAAAACCCCTCCTAAAATGTACGGAATCCCGACTGCCCACTCTTCCGGATCTCTTGGCCGCATTCCTAACCTGCAAGCCAACTACAACATCGGTATAAAACCGTTAGCTAATATTCAAGGCATTATAATCAAGGTGAAAGACACATACACAAGTAAATCATCATAAACACACATCATACCCCAAATCACACAAATCTGGTTTATTATCTTTTTATTATTAAGTCATATTCCGTTCTAATTCAACTTCTTTTGTGACACGAGAATCTCCCAAAAATTGCCTCGGTCCCCACTTATCAGCAAGGAATGGTACTGATGCATCCGACTATCTACCCGCACGGGCTAGTCACCAAGAACCTCCTAACTCTACGCAAGAGCTAGACAAGTTGTCACCGTCCGTTATCATACATTTGGGCCAAATAATATAAGGTCGGTAATCCTATTTCCGGTTTAGCTGTTATATTATAAACAATATACACACACCACCAAACACGCATCGAAACTAATACGAAGAATACGAGCTAAGTAAGTCCGGAGACTTACCTGTCTCAACCGCTCAACCCGAAAATATACCGCACTTCGCTTCCCGCAGGAAGATACTCTCAGCCTGACCAAACGAGGCACAACATCAGCATCTATCTCTCATGCTAGAAGTCCTTAGACTTCTAGCCCAAATGACCTCTACAAGGTCGTACAACTCACATGCTATGGCAACACGTTCCTAGTCTCAAAGATCCACGATCGTAAAACTACGCTAGGATACTCACGTCCTAGGCGCTATAACCTCAACAACCATACAATCTCACAACTCAGATTCTCACAAGATCAAGCATCCACTTACATACATAACCAAACCTCACAAGATAACATCAACACCTCAAACCTTAGAACTTTCCACAATCCTCAAACACTCACCTAAGATTCAAAGCCACTACTTGGCATTCACTCCTAGTTATGATAGATCCAATCCTAGCATAATACTACTAAACATAACTAGATCGAGGAAGAAGATACTCACACGAGGTCAAAGGTGGAAGACGATCTACGGATGTCGAAAGCGGATTAGTTGGGCTTTTATCGGGACGCTTCCGGACCTAAAACCACAACTAATAAAATTTGGCTAATACGGTAAATTTGCTCGTAAGGGAAAAATCGTTTTTCAAAAGCCAACGTTAAAACTCGTAATTAACCCTTCTGGGACAAAATATGAAATTCTAGAAACTTGGTCATAAAACCGCAATTAAAACTTTGAGCCATAAACCGAACGTAATCAAACAAGGGCATAATATATAGTATAAATAAATACAAGAATATCCCGGCAATTAAAATCCAAGATTAAAAACCACTAACACATTTACCGGGGCAATTCATACAATTATGTAGACATGGGTCATAAACCGCAATTAAATCTTTGGGTCATAATCCAAATTTAATACAGCAAAGGCCGCAATTGATAAATTGTAAAATTGGGTCGTAAACTGTAATAATAAATATGGCTCATATATGTAATTATATTCTGCAGGGGTATAAATGTCAATTTCCAAAAAAATGGTTAAAATAAGCAATTATGAATTATGGGCACCTTTTGTAATTAAACAAAACTTGGTCAAATCCCCTGTTTTGACCACATCCAGGTTTGTCTCCTACGGAGATTGGAGATCAACAAATGGGGCGTTTCCGGCAAGAAGGCCCCGATGACCAAGGCAACCAGGTGGCAAAAATGACAGATCTAGCGACATCATTAGCGGACCTGGGTGGCGGTTTCTGGCTCGACGGTGGGGCGCTGTTGAAGATCTGGATCGTTGAGGAGGGCACATAAGGTGTCGCTAATGGTGCTTCTCGTGATGGTGGCGACGCAGAAGGTGCTCGCCACTGGTGTTTCTCGTGACGGCGGCCGAATATCTGAAGTCCCCGACATATCGTGAGCCTGGAGGTGTTTCAACTCCCGTGGATAGCGTAGAAATCGAAACCACTGGGGCTTTGGTAAGGACGGATATACAACGCAGTTTCCGGCTGGAGGAGGCAACGACGGTCGGAGCTGGGGTGAGATTAAGAGGGAGTGAGGAGGCGTGGAAGTGAGATTGGGAGGAGGTGAGAGAAATAGGAAGAGAAGGGCGATGAGATGAGAGATTCGAGTAGCCCTGTAGGGTGTAGGCCAAAGCAAGGCAGGTTGGGCGGCACTAGGGGCAACGAGGAGTCACGCTAGGGAAGGGTCGGCTTCCACAGTGATGGTGCCAAGCGGCACAGGAAAAACAAAATGTTGGGAAAGAAGGTAAGAAAAGGAGAAAATAAAATAAAATAACTCGGTCCAAGTAAACCGGAACAGGGCATTCGGGACGGAACACTTTTCCTTAAATCAATAACACGGATATACGTGAACGTATCCAATATACAATTACTCGGAAAAAATATCTTACGCCACAAAAATACTTTTGAAAAAATATTTAAGCTAATAAAAAAATATCTATAGATGCCGGAAAAATAAAAATCGCAAACGCCCCAAAATTTGGGGTGTTACATCAGATCCCCTAAAAACAAGTTTCGTCCCAAAACTTGTCACACGCCGAACTTATCGTTCCCTTAAGGCCGAGGTATGAACTCTCACGTTAAGAAGGCTGAAACCTTCTAATCAATATACACAAACTACTCGACCTACCATCGCAAGAAATGTCAGGTCATATAGCACATTCCCGCACAGGGCACAAACTACACATAATATCACACATGCACATAACTCAACAAAGAGAAGAACTAGTCTAACCCGTCAAGTCTATCGATGCTACTAGCTCAACGTAAAACTCAACCAAAGTCACTATCCTCTGTCTTCCAGTTAGCTTCATCGGTTCCTCGTCCGCCACTAGATCCTCATGAGTAACAACATGTCTCGAGTCATGTATGTACTCTTTCGATTGATACACGTGAAACACCGGTGTACACCCTCTACTCTCGGCGACCACGCTAACCGGTAAACCATTTTCTCAACTCGCGCTAAGATCTCAAAAAGGTCCGATATATCGGAAACTCAACTTTCTTCTTGGGTATTTCTCAATGCAGAATTTCGATTTTGTTTCTCTTTGCTTACCTCTAACACAGAATGTCAAACTTCTTAATTGGTCCCGCTAAACCAAACTTTGATGTTACATCTTCTCAATCTTGTTGGAAGTTCCAAGTAATGAAGGAAGTACTTTACTTGACACCACTTCAACTAAAGAGACACGTATGCTATTACTTTTACCTCATTTCTCAGTACTCAATCAAGACCTTGTCTTAGAGAATCACATGTACACTTCAAACCCATTATACATCGGGGTAATTTCAAAACAGTTACACCAATGAATCTCCTCTTAAATCTCAAGAACTCCATTGTCAATTTTCGTCCCACTCAAAACTTCATTGTCATCCGGAGTAGGTTAGCAATAAGTGGTGTTACTTTGGAGAATCTCTCCACAAATCCAGTAATGACCAGCACATCCAAGAAAGCTTGTAATTTCTTTCACATCCTTCGGGGGTTGTCATCCCGAGACAACTTGTCATACAACTTCTCTCTTCTTCGAGAGTAGACCAAAATATCTTATCCAGGGCATTAGTAAGCCCATATGAAATCACTACAACTCGTAGCGACCATGATTTGTACGGAATGCCGAATTTGCAATATACCACCTTTAACCTTGTTTTTCGAAAACCAAAGTTAAAACTCGTAATTAACCCTTCCAGGGCAAAATATGAAATTCTAGAAACTTGGTCATAAAACCGCAATTAAAACTTTGAGCCATAAACTGAACGTAATCTAACAAGGGCATAATAAATAATATAAATAAATATAAGAATATCCCCACAATTAAAATCCAAGGTTAAAAACTGCTAACATATTTTCCGGGACAATTCATACAATTATGTAGACATGGGTCATAAACCGCAATTAAATCTTTGGGTCATAATAAAAAATTAATACAACAAAGGCCGCAATTGATAATTTGTAAAATTGGGTCGTAAATTGTAATAATAAATATGGCTCATAAATGTAATTATATTCTGCAGGGGTATAAATGTCAATTTCTAAAAACTTGGTTAAAATACACAATTATGAATTATGGGCACCTTTTGTAATTAAACAAAACTTGGTCAAAGCCCCTGTTTGACCAGATCTAGGTTTGTCTCCTACGGAGGTTGGAGATCAACAAATGGGGCGTTTCCGGCAAGAAGGCCCCGGTGACCAATGCAACCAGACGGCAACAATGGCAAATCTAGCGGCAGCATTGGAGGACTTGGGTGGCGGCTTCCGGCTCGACGGCGGGGCATTGTTGAAGATATGGCTCATTGAGGAGGGCACATAAGGTGTCGCTAATGGTGCTTCTTGTGACGCGGCAACGCAGAAGGTGCTCGCCACTGGTGTTTCTCGTGACGGCGACCGCATATCTGAAGTCCCCGGCACATCGTGAGCCTGGTGGTTTTTCAACTCCCCTGGATAGCGTAGAAATCGAAACCACTGGGACTTTGGGAGGACGGATATGCAAGACAATTACCGGTTGGAGGAGGCAGCGACGGTTGGAGTTGGGGTGAGATTGAGAGGGAGTTAGGAGGCGTGGGAGTGAGAATGGGAGGAGTTGAGAGAAATAGGAAGTGAAAGGTGATGGGATGAGGGATTCGAGTAGCCCTGTAGGGTGCAGGCCAAAGCAAGGCAGGTTGGGCGGCACTAGGGAAAACGAGGAGTCACGTTAGGGAAAGGTCGGCTTCCATAGTGATGGTGCCAAGCGGCACATGAAAAACAAAAGGTTGGGAAAGAAGGTAAGAAAAGGAGAAAATAAAATAAAATAAACTAAACTAACTCGATCCAACTAAACCGGAATGGGACATTCGGGACGGAACACTTTTCCTTAAAATAATAACACGGATATACGTGAACGTATCCAATATATAATTACTCGGAAAAAATATCTGACGCCGCAAAATTACTTTTAAAAAATATTTAAGCTAATAAAAAAATATTGATAGAAGCCGGAATAAAAATCACAAACGCGCCAAAATTTGGGGCGTTACATGAATAATTTCACTATGGACTGAACAAAGACAATGAATGATTTTAAGCTCCAAAATTTGAGCCAAAACCTGAGACAATGAATGATTCTCCCGCCAACAACAAAGAAGATCGGCTGACACTTTCAGAGTAGACAATATGAGTCAAATGACTTGAAACAATTTCATCAACATCGACCTTGAGTGTTGACTGGATGGAGCCTCATCTTGAGATCCAATTGACGAATGAAAAATAAACATTCATCAACATCAACCTTATGCATCAAGTCTTAATCTCTTTTTGTATTGATGAATCCAATTGTGAGAGTAGACAATATGAATCACATGTTTAAAACATAAAAATAAAATTGGCTAAAGAATGCTATAAATTGAACTCACTTGACAACCGGGTCTTCTTCTCTCAGTATCTTATATTCATCAACATCATCATCACTCTTTTCTTAGTTGATATCATTCTTTTTATCATCTTGTACTCAACTAGATCCTTCAAAGCACATCAATGTGACAAGAAAATTAAACAGATACTCATAAATAATGAAAAATTGAGAAATTTATGTAACAATTCATGACAAATCCTAGAAAATTAAACAGATATCATTCTTTTTATCATCTTGTACTCAATTAGATCCTTCAAAGCACATCTTGTACTCAATTAGATCCTTCAAAGCACATGCCCTTTGGTGCTTTTTATAGACATATTGTGTAACTAAAGAGTTGTAAATAAGACAATAAGCTCCTAAAACCAGATATAAATACTAGCAGCAATTTAAGTTTGTAACAGTGCCCCAACAAATTCCGGTTTAGATTGAATAATCTGAATCTTTTCAATCTTCTCTCAAATCCCTTAAAAGGTGACTACTATGAGAATTTAAAAGTATATCACAAGTTCGAAAACGCACCAGAAACCATAGTAAAATACAACACATAGTGGATTAATATGACACGAAGCTGAAAGTATATTTCAAGTTCGAAAGCGCACCATAGGAGATCGACTCTTCACCGAAATAAACGAATCCTCACCGGCGGCTACTGGGCGCGAGGCGGGCAGCTGGGAATGTTTTGCAAGTTGTATCTGAAGAGAATCGCAACTAATCACAGTGTTCAACAATGAAATTAACAAGTTAACGAAAAAAATCACGAAGAAAAGAAGGGTTGGAGGTGGCCGCTTCTGAATGCGAGGTGGGCGAAGGTTTTATACCCCTCGGCTGGGGCGCAGGAGCAATGCGCCCGGCAGGCGGAATCGCGTTGTGCTTGCACTCATGCTGAATATTTTTTTCCCTCGTAGTCTCAATATGACCCTAGCTTGATTGTAATTGAGTAAAAATGGGGAAGTAGGTGTTTTATGCATCATTGTAGATAAAATAGTCAATTATCTATCTAGGTAGATAAAATAGGCCCTTTATTTTTTTTTAGAAAAGATAAATTAATTAATAAATCAAATAACTTCCACGTTTATCCACTCTCTCTTTCCTAATTAATATTGTACTTTTATTTAAATTAGGAAATCATCAAATCAAATAACTTTTACGTTTATTCACACTCTCTCTCCTAATTAATATTGTATTTTTATTTAAATCAGAAAAGTATCAAATTGTTACCGATTAATAAGGAAACGGTTATACGATATATATCTCTGCAATCACGTTCCTAATCTATAGCTTGCGATCGAATTGAGCGATTTTTGTATCATTGTGCCACCAACAGTCATCATTGATCTAAGGATATTATTCGCGAGATTAGTTGTTTGTTGGCGTTTAGTCTTCGCTGGGATTCATCACGGTAGTCTGAAAAATATCGGCAGTTAGTGCACTGTATTTTGATAGATCGTTGTTTGTAAATGCCTGCAACTGACTATTTACTCGATGGTGATCGTACATAATTATGTAAATGCTGGCTGTGAAGATTCCAAGTATGTCTCGAAGCTGTGAAGATGCATAAATATTTATGTTCTTGCCATACATATATTGTAAATGTTGGTTGTCTTTGTTTCACCGTGTGTTGATTTTATGTACACCCCGAATCCGCGGGACTCGGGGCGCTACGGGTTGGGGCCTCACAATGGGTCCCGACCCTTAGCCTGATAACAATTTCACCGGATCTTGCAACAAGGCACAAATAAAGGCCAAAACCGAAATACATTTTTATGCAATGTTATGAAACCCGAAAATAAAAGAAAGGAAATACTTCAGCCGTCCTTACAACAACATCAACATAATATACAATAACAACAACACAAGGACTCCAAAACCCAAATCAACCTAAGATGTACGGAACCCCGGCTGCCCACTCCTCCGGATCACTCGGCCACGTCCTAACCTGCACATCAACTACAACAATCGGTATAAAACCGTTAGCTCACATTCTAGGCATTATAAGAATAATATGGCACAAACACACATAGGAACACAAACACACAACATCCTCATAAACATACACATCCGTTACTTATTATCTTTTTAGGTTATTCCATATCTAATTCATTCGTTCAAGTGTGACACGAGAGTCTTATAACTCTCGCCTCTGTCCCCGTGTAACCAACAGGAGTGTGGCGGCGCCCAACCCGTATACCCTGAGGGAGTGATGAAGAAGCCCGCCCGTATACCGTGTATGGCCTGGTCGCAGAGATCCCCCCAGTCTCCCTCGGGAAACTGAGCGGTGATGTCACCGCCCGATAATAATAATAGTAGTAACGATGGGCCAATAAATAAGGTCAAGTAAATCCTAATCCTTTTTCATGCTTAAAAGCGGTAAACACACACCACCATATACATCCAAATAAGGCATAAAAGCGGCTAAGTAAGTCCGAGGACTTACCTCGTCTCAAAGTCACCCGAAACCGATAACACTCTTTCCGAAGGAATATAACCAAAGCCTGTTCAAGGCAAGGCATGATAATCAACAACTACTCATGAAAGCTAGAAGTCCTTAGACTTCTAGTACTATATACTCTTATTAGGTCATACACTCTCATAATCTAGGATACGCTCCTAGCCCTCATAAACTCACGAGATCTCAACTTCCATCCTAACTCCACAATCTCAACAAACTCATACTCACAACCTCAACAAAGCTCACATGATAACATGCATACACACCTCAATCCTTAGAACGTTCAAACCATCCTCAAATCCTCACCTATAGTTCAAAGCCACTACTTGGCATTTCCACTAAGTTATGCTAGATCCATCCTAGCTTGATACTAATACTAAACATGACTAGATCGAGGAAAAAGGTAACTCACACGACGTCAAAAGACGGAAGATGGTCTATGGATGTCGACTTGGACTTGTTAGGTCTTTATCGGGACGCTTCCGAACCTAACACCAAAACTAGACAAATTTAGCTCGTGCGCTAAATTTGATCGGAAGATATGTATATAATATATATAATTCTAAGAAAAATCCCGGTTTCAAAAGGTCACGTTAAATCCCGCAAAAACCCTTCCGGTAAAAATACGATATTTTAGGAACTTGGTTGTAGAACCCCAATCAATACTTTGAGCAATAAATCGAATTTAAATCTAATAAGGGCGTAAAAAATAGCATTTCAATACAAGAATATCCCATAATCAAAATCCGAGGTTCCAAACCGCTAATCCATTTCCGGGGCAAAATCCGTCACATCACAAACATGCATCTTAAATCCGCAATAAAAACTCCGGGCCATAAATACGGAACTCAAGAATTTAAACCATTTCCGAAAACCACTTTTGGCCAAAACCGCAAATATAATCCAACAGGGGCATAAAAACATATTTCTGAAACTTGGGCCATTTTCCATAATTAATTTTCTGCAGGGGTATAAAATACAACTTCCAAAATATAGGGTCATTACTGCAATTATCCAATAATTGGGCACAAAGTGTAATAAACAGCAAAGAATGGCCAAAATCTGAATAACCTCAAAGCTCCTTCTTCTTCAACCTAATTGAACGCGACAGAGGAAACTCAAGGAAGGGGAAAAATAGATCTGGTGGCTGCGTCGGCGGAGGAAGGAAGAGGCGGCCAGCGTCGGTGCAGACGGAGGAAGGGACGGCGGCGCATGACGGTCCAAGGCTCTGTACGGGCGGCTTCCGGGCGACACGCGAGAACAAAGAGAAGAGGAGGACGGGAGAAGCGGTTATCGATCCGATCTCCGTTGGTGTGACTGCTGTAAGTGAAGAAGTGTGACAGGGAGGAAGAAACCGAGACGGCGGCGGTGAGGGTTTAACGACATGGCTCTCCTTGGTGGTTGCGAGAGAAGGCGGGGCAGGGCCGCTTGCTGCGTGGAGATAGAAGAGGTAGGGCTGGGTTGTTGACAGTGAAGGTGGGATGGAGTGTGAGAGAGTGAGGGAGAAGAAGTATACAGAAGGGTAGATGGGTCATGCTAGGTAGATGGGAGCGAGGGGTCGGGCTAGGTAGATGGCTGCTCAGAGCTACAACAAATCCATGGCCAGCGTCAGACTAGAAGGGGCGAAGGGTCAGCTCACCATCCGGGAGAGAGAGGGGAAATAAAAGAGAAAAGAATAAAGAAATCAAATTAGAGAACTAAAATACTCTCGATTGAAATTAATCGGAATGGAAGTTTCGGATTGGAAAAACTTTTTCGAACTCTGCAAAACAAAAAAAAATACGGGAAAAATATGTGGATCGAATATATAAAGAAATACTCGTAAAGATATTTGGGCTAATAAAATAGCATTAAAAAAAATACGGCAAATAAATATCGGAAAAAAAAAACGCGCCAAAAATTTGGGGCGTTACATTAGAATTATTACATTGTATGAATATTTCATGTACGTTGTGTTTATGTAAGTGGACATGTGTTGTTTGGTAATGATATCTTATGTACCCAATAGTTTTAGACAGAACTTAAATTTTGTACATATATGTATTGTATTGAATAAAACAATTAAACTTACGTACACGATTTGTTTATGAAATGGCGTACATTATTATGTAGTTTATAATGATTTTGAAAATTTTTAGGATTGTTACAATTATTGGTGTACGTATTACGTTGTGTTCTTTGATTGGTTCGAAAATAAATTAATGTACTTAATTATTTACTCGATAGTGCATAATTATGTAGTGTACAATAATTTTGAGAAAATTTAGGACTGTTACAATTGTTTGTGTACATACCTGTGTAGATATTGACTGTCGAAGAGGATGTAGTCTACTGTCTTGACAGATAAGACATAAATTTCGACCGGAGATTCTTTCAACGTTGATTCGACAATGGCGTATCTCATCGAATGGAAGTTTGAGTGAGAAGTTGAAGATGAAAATGTCCATATTCATCATAAATATTTGGTTACCACATTCCACGGGATTTCAGTTTTTTTTAGACAGTTTCCATGTTTTTTTTACCTTCTTGTCCTTACTTAATAAGGTTTATTTCATCTATTATTAGTTTCTTTTGGCTTTAATTTTTGGCTGCTAAATTAAGGGGTCTATTTTGTTTCTATGAAACAAAAAGGGATGGAGACACCAATTTTCTCATTGTAATTTTTCGTCTGACCGGATAAAATCACTCTTTTTAAATTAGAGTTTTATAAGAAAAACTGACTAAATGCGAATCTTAGTAAAAAAAAAAAATCTTAAACAACACTTGGTTGTAAAAAATAATTTTAAATGTTTACATTAAAAATCCTAATTACTTTATTTGTAGTGAAAATAAATGAGTAAATATGTACTTTTATAAGAAAGACATCAATTCATTCAAACACTCCCCTTGATTCTCAATATATGTAATTAGAGGTTTAAAATATTGATTCATATTATGTGACATTATAACTATTGTCAATGTTTTGTATTTTTTTAGTATGTGTAATTTTTTTGTCTAATGATAAATATTAAGAGTGTACTATATGAAATTTGAATATTTTATTTGAACAATAAGCTCAATTTATAAAATAAATACTATTTATAGTATATACATCTCCTAAAACAAATTGAAAAGCTATTAGCTAATGAGTTAAGAGTCTAATTTATGAACAATCAATTGATAGACGTACCGGCGAAAATATATAATAGTCACCACAACTGTGCATTTCGCGTGCGTAGTTGATAGGATCTTCAACTACACATACAAGGTACGTAGTTGGAGTCTACGAAAAAAAAAATATTAATTACACTCCCATATGTATAGTTAATATTTTTAATTTTGGGAACTACTACGCTTCTCATATATGTAGTTGAGGATTCTATCAAATACGAGTGCGTAGTTATGACGACTACTTAAAGATTTTTACCGGTACATTTAGAAGCCACGAACAATAAAGCCTTTGTGACCATATATGGTCGATGCCACCTACAAAGATCTTTGGTCTCCTGAAAACCAAGAAATCTCACATTCAAATGATATTTTGTCAGAAGTCTGATCACGTGCTTAGAAAATATCTCACCACATATTTGAAGATAAAATTTATCAAAAAAAATAAAATAATTTGATATTACGAGATATTATCCTTAATTTATAAAGTTATTAGGGTAGTTTTTATGTTCATGTGGTTTGTAGGCCTTGAACCGTTGCACGCTACGTATTGAAATTCATTGATCGCTGTGGAGAGACAGAAGTGAGCCCAACAATGTCATCTCACGATCAACAAAATGAGCAGCAGTTGCCTCTTTTTTTCACTCTTTACAGAAGGAAGCGCACATGGTTGGCATGTACTTGTTTCTTTTCTATTCCTTGTCAAAATTTTCAATGCTTTTTATACACCGTTGTGTCCATACGGTATATATGAACAAAACTTTATATTTTTCTTTTTTATCAATTATAATCATTAAATTCATCGAGTACAAATCAATAATTTTATGTGTGATTCTGAAAATAGTGAAGGTACGTGATAGCATGAATTATAGTCTATATTTTGGGGTTTGTTTGGACGTTTTATCTTTCATAATCTGCATGATTGCATGTATATTATGTGATTATATTACCATTTCATCTACCTTTGCGAGAATCGAGGTCTACACCTAGTTTTGCTGTAATTGTAGGTAAAATGGCACGTTTTGCATCAAAAAGGAACAAATGGAGCTATGGAGTCATTGGAGCTACATTGAGGAGCATAAGGAACCATCCAGGAAGCATAGCCATGGATTAAGATTCACTTTGGACCAGTTTTGAGAGATTTCACATTCAGTTGTGACTCACCTCGGTTGACCAGAGATTCATCTCGACCGAGGTGATCCAGAGACGCCGACTCGACCGAGGCGAACACCTAGGACGCGGCGAGAATATTTTATTCTTGGCTGAGATCTTTTATCTTTGGAAGGTGATCTTATATTTTTGGGCTTGGCTCCTGGAAGGAAGAAGATCTTATATTTTACCTATTTTTATGGGAAGAGATCTTTCTAAGATATATTATCTTTGGAGGGTTATTTTCTATAAAAAGGGTTGGATTTCCACAAATCCAACATCATGCTATACCATGGATTAGGGTTTATAGCACGCAGCAGCCATACTCCAGTTGGGGAGATTTGAAGAACCTCTTTGAAGGTTGAAGGAAGATTGAAGATCATAGTTTTTTATAGCTTTTTGAAGGGTTTTTGTAAGATTATCTTAGATTCCCTTCCTTGTTGTCTTGTCTTGTTGGATTGCTATCCAAGGAACGCTTTTGTCGTGATATTTGATTCAGTTATTGAAGTCTTTTCATTGAATTCTTCTTGTTCAAATATTCACCTTCTTCCCATATATTTGATTAATACTTTCATGATGATGAGTGACTAATTTCCTTGTGTGATTCTAGGGTGATTGGCTGAAGGTTGTGGGAAAAACAATGATAGAATAATCTTAGATTCCAGTAGGACCCTGAAAGTTCGAGTCTTTAACCTTAACCCTAAGCATCTCGCTCAGTCGATGAACATCTCGGCCGGGGTGGAATTTGGCTGACCGAGGTGACTTATCTGATCCTAAACTGAGAGTTAAGTGTTAGAGTTTGCCAAATCCTATTCTTATTACACCTTTCCTGGTTCAAAGCAAGCTTAGGATGAGACTTACCCGGTAATTCCTTAGTTTGTGTACCAACGATCATAAGTGTAGGTAATAAAGGTTTATCCTTTATTGGGGTTTGAGTGTGCTTCCATCCCATCTTTGTGAGTTAGCGTGAGACTTACCCGGTAAAGGTTGATTCTATTCCCTTAGATGGTATGTTAGTTTGAGATTGTAGTTCTTTATCTTAATTCCTTGAGACTTACCCGGTAATAGGAGTTACGGTTTTGGATTAGTGAGTAGTGAGACTTACCCGGTGATCTATTCCACTTTAGTAACACCTTCCCCTTGCAAAAATCTCAGCTTTGTCCGCTTATCTTTAGATATTGAGTTGGAACCGCAACTAGACGCTTTAATCCCTAGAATTGCATGTTTGCTTTATTGACTTCTTATTCATATTTGATTGTGTTAATTGCTCTTGTGGTTAGTATTCACGAAGCTTACCGTTATTGACTTTGTTTCACCGAGTCCCTGTGATCGACCCCTGGAATTTCTTGCTTTTTACTACGATTGACCCGTACACTGCGGGTTCGCATCCTTGTTTTAAGCTTAAGTCTAGGGTTATAAATTTAAAGCTTTCACACACCGTTTGGAGCGAACAAGTTTTTGGCGCCGTTGCCGAGGACTTGGTCTAGACCGAGCCGGTACGGTTTGCTCTTGGGGCACTTGCCCCCGTGTCTTCTAACCACTCTACTTGAGTGACTTTTGCAGGTTCTTTCTTAGGTATATGCGAAGAACCCGCACGGGGAAGGAAATCGTTCCTTACGATCCCGAACCAGAAAAGACATACAAGCGACGCTTAAAAGAAGCGAAGATGGCCCAACAAGACAACCGCGATCTTGAGGCCGAATTGAAAGAGGCGTTAGAGCTGCTACGCCTCAGTAAGGAAGAACTAAGGCGAGAGAAGGAAGAAAATCGCACCAAAACTGAAGCAATCGAAGCAGAAATGGCCGTCATACGAGACCAGATTCTACTTCGACCGAGGGATGACCCAGTTCCCGATGCTGGACCGAGGCATGTTCCAGTTGCTGACCCTCGACCGAGGCAGGTCCCAGTACCAGACGCCCCGGCCGAGATACATCCACCTCGGATGCCAGTCCGAGATGTTCTTCTTGCAGGAATCCCACAAACCCTAGGTCAAAGGATGGACCCTAATCAACAACTGAGGCGTCCAGGAGTCAACCTAGGAGATCCAGCGGACCATGACTATGAACTTCGACCGCAAGTTCTATCCATGATTCACCAATGCCAATTCGGAGGGATGGAGAAGGAATCACCACATCAACATCTTCAAAACTACGAGATCTTGATGGAAACCTTGCGACCTTCCAAAATTGAAAATAACAACTACAAGCTAAGACCTTTTTACTCTTCTTTAAAAGATAGAGCTCCTACTTGGTATCAATCTCTTTCTCCAGGTAAAATTAGCACGTGGGAGGAAATGTCTACGGAGTTCTTGACCAAATTCTTTCCCCCCTCAAAAACAGCTGAAATGAGAGGGAAGATAAATGCTTTCATTATGAAGGACAAGGAGAGCTTGTCCAAGTCATGGGAGCGGTTCAAGGACATTCTTTTGGATTGCCCACATCATGGGATTCCAAAGTTAGAGTTATTGGAGATTTACTTCAAAGGACTGGACGGAAGCACCCAGTTCAATCTCCAACTACTCTCCGCCGGTACCTTCATGGACATGGCGATTGACGAGGCTTGGGACTTCATCGAGAAGCAAGCCTTGCATATGGAGAAGTACACCCACCAAGGAGCTGAAGGTGGAGTTAAAAGAGTCAACTTTCAAGGGACTCAATCCAACAACAATCAACTCACGTCCTTGAAGAATGACGTGAAGCAATTGAAGGAACTCTTGGTTGCTCAAACCAAGAAGGAAGAGCAAGGACAAAGGAACAACAACAATGGATACCGTAACAACAACAACGGTTCCCGGAACAACAATTACAACAACAACAATAGAGGGTCCAATAGCAATAATTGGAGGGCGAACAACCAAAATAACGGTAACAATCATTCAAACTCCAACTCTAACGATTCCTCTAACCCTTTCCTCACTTCCCCCTCTTCTTCTTCTACTCCATTAAAAAGCCAGGGGCAAGGATCAAGTTCGTCTCAGCCGGAAAAGAAAGACGCAGTTCTGGAGGCTATCTTGATCAAGCTTAGCGCTATGGAGACTTCTATGACTTCATTTTCGAGGGCCCAAAAGTCCTTCGAACAACAACTTGCAAGTAGGGCGAATGAAGCGCCAAGAGATCCTAGGAAGCTTCCAGCAAAGACGGAAAGCAACCCTAAGGGCCAGTGCATGGCCATAACGACGAGGAGTGGACTCAAAACTGTAGATCCAGTACCTCGTTCGACGCAGACCACCTCGGTCCAGATCCAGTCGAAGAACACCTCGACCGAGATACCACCCGAGGCGGAGCAACAGAAAGCAAGGGGGACAACTGAAACTTATATCCCGCCTCCTGCATACAAACCACCACTTCCATTCCCCCAGTCAAGGGCCAGAGCACATCTAGACAAGCACTTTGGTAAGTTCCTTAACTTGATGAATAAGCTGCATATTAACATTCCTTTCCTTGATGCCATTCTAGGAATGCCCGCCTATGGGAAGTTCTTAAAGGAGATCCTATCAAGGAAAAGGAAATTGGAAGACTTTGGTGAAGTTAGGATGACATCTAAATCCTCGGAGCTTATTAAGATCATGAAGGAGAAGATGCCACCAAAATTAAGAGATCCCGGCTCATTTAGCATTCCTATTCAAGTTGGGGATGTCACTTGTGAAGCCCTTTGTGATCTAGGAGCCAGCGTGAGCATCATCCTGCTGGAGCTATGTATGAAGATCGGACTTGGAGAACCCAAGCCGGTCAAGATTCGACTTTATATGGCGGATCGCTCCATCACCCATCCCGTGGGCATCTTGGAGGACGTTCCGGTCAAGTTAGGTAACTTCTATCTACCTATAGACTTTGTCGTACTTGACATTCCCGCAGATTATCCTGTTCCTATTATTCTCGGGAGGCCATTTCTAGCAACTTCGGGTTGCAATGTGGATTGCAAGAACGCCAAGTTGAAATTCAACATTGGTGGCGATGAGGTGGAGTTCGCACTACTTGCAGCCATGAAAGGGGAGCAGCTAACCGATGATATCTTCAACATCTACGATGAAGAAGAATCAAGAGAATTGGTGAGCTCTATCCTTATTAACGATCCACTCGAAAGAGTTATAAGTTTTAGTTTAATAGAGGAAGGTATAGATGCTTCTTGTGATGCAGATATACGGAGCTTGAAGGCACTGGAAGAAGATCCAGGAGCTAAAACTGAGACACTACTTCCGGAGACGAAGATCTCCAGTTTCGGTTCCAGTTGCAGTACCTCGACCGAGGCACTTCCTGGACTAAGCGAGGCGACTGAAGAACATCTCGGTCGACGCCTCTGCGCCTCGACCGAGGTCGATGGCGAGACTGATTCAACTGAGACTTCCGAAAGTCCAGTTTCTGAAATCATTCCACAGGAAGGAGGAAGCAAGGATCCCCCTCAGAAAGCACCCCCAGTCGTGGAGCTTAAACAACTCCCTAGTCACTTGAGGTATGTCTTTCTTGGACCGGATTCTACTTATCCCGTAATTGTTAGTGCTTCCCTTTCCGAATCTGAATTGTCTAAGTTAATGCATGTCCTGAGAAAGCATCGAAGAGCTATAGGTTATACCACGGATGATCTTATTGGCATTAAGCCTTCTTTCTGCATGCATAGAATTCTAATGGAAGATAATCATAAAACTTCATGGGAACCTCAAAGACGGTTAAATCCGATCATGAAAGAGGTTGTGAAGAAGGAAGTTCTTAAGTTGTTGGATGCAGGTATTATTTATCCTATCTCGGACAGCAAGTGGGTTAGCCCGGTGCATGTAGTCCCGAAGAAAGGAGGGATGACCGTTGTTACGAATAAGAACAACGAGTTGATCCCAACCAGGACCGTTACGGGCTGGAGGGTTTGCATCGATTGCAGAAAGCTGAACACGGCCACACGGAAGGACCATTTTCCGCTTCCCTTCATCGATCAAATGCTCGAACGGTTGGCCCAACATTCACACTTTTGCTACTTAGACGGTTATAGTGGATTCTTCCAGATTCCTATCCATCCGGATGATCAGGAGAAGACCACTTTCACTTGTCCATGGGGGACATTTGCCTATCGGAGGATGCCATTTGGATTGTGCAATGCACCCACGACCTTCCAGCGATGCATGATGGCTATCTTTTCCGAGTACATAGAGGAGATCATGGAGGTATTCATGGATGATTTTTCTGTATATGGTTCCTCTTTTGATGATTGCCTATCTAACCTTTCTCTAGTGCTTAAAAGATGTGAAGACACTAACCTTGTTCTGAATTGGGAAAAGTGTCATTTTATGGTTAATGAAGGCATTGTACTAGGACACCTCGTCTCTAATCGAGGTATTGAGGTCGATCGAGCTAAGATCGAGACTATTGAGAAACTCCCTCCCCCTTGTTCTGTTAAAGGTGTGAGGAGTTTTCTCGGGCATGCAGGATTCTACAGGAGATTCATCAAGGACTTCTCTAAGATTTCTAAACCTCTAACTAACCTCATGAATAAAGATGTTGTTTTTGAGTTTTCGTAGGAGTGTCTTGATGCTTTTTACAGGATTAAGGAAGCGTTGATCTCCGCTCCTATTATCCAGCCTCCTGATTGGACCTTGCCCTTTGAGGTCATGTGTAACGCTAGTGATGTAGCCGTAGGAGCGGTGCTCGGACAGAAGAAGGATGGCCGGACCACTTCCATTTACTATGCTAGCAAGACGCTAGATGTAGCCCAGCGCACCTACGCTACCACTGAGAAGGAGTTGTTGGCGGTTGTATACGCTTTCGAGAAGTTTCGTTCCTACTTAGTTGGGGCGAAAGTCATTGTCTACACCGACCATGCAGCCATCCGTTACTTGTTGGCTAAGAAAGATGCCAAACCACGCCTTATTCGATGGATTCTCTTGCTTCAAGAGTTTGACCTAGAGATCCGCGATAAGAAGGGATCCGAGAATTCTGTTGCGGACCACCTCAGCCGGCTACCTGCATCTTCACGTGAGAAAGACGACCCACCCATAGACGATTCATTCCCCGATGAGCACTTACACTTGTTGGAGCATTTGATAGATTTACTTACTTCACCCCACGATGGAGGTGAAGTATGGGGTGAGGGCACCTCCCATCACATATAGAGACGCATCTTGGTCCAGCTAGCGACCTTAAACCAAGCGCTTCTTGGGAGGCAACCCAAGGTATTGCTTTCTTTTCCCGTTTTCTAGTCTAGCTTACATAGTTTGCTTTTGCTTTGTTTTGTTTGTTTTTGGCGTCCTAGACAGATGACAGGAGACCTCTAAGGAAGGAGCATAACTGGAAGTACAGAAGTTCGAGAATTCGAGAAGACGAAGTTTAACTGAGACACCTCGGTCCAGTCGAGACCATCTCGACCGAGGTGACAGCAGTTCCAGGAACAGTACAAAAGGGGGAAAAATCTAATTTTCACTTTTTTTACCCTCTTCGACTCGACCGCGGCGCCTTCTCACCTCGCTTCCTCAAATCTTACTCGTTTTCGAAGATTTCCGCTTCCAAACTACGATTGAAGGGTAGAGGATCCCATTGCAAGTACAGATCTGCGAAGAAATCGAACGAATCGACCAAAACGAGGTAAAAACAGTCGAAACCCTAACTCGTTCATTCGTTTCGATTTGGGCTTTGGTTGCCCTTGCATCTGCTGAGAAAAGGCTTAAGTACCCCATAGGAAGCAATTGTAGTGATTTTTGGGGGAAAAGAACTGGATTTCCGAGATTTGAATCGCAAACTGTTACGCCTCGGTCCAGTCGAACTGCATCTCGACCGAGGTGATTCCTGAGTGTTGTCAGTGACCGAGGTGATCTGACAGTAGCTGAGATATAGATCCTCACCCTCCCCTCCTTCCTCTTCTTCCCGACCTTACCGCCCGGTGATCCACGAGAGATGCCGGGTAGATTATGAGCGTATAGCTAGCCGTCTAGTGATTGCACCACGTTTCCTGGATGTGTCCGCTTTTGATTTCCTAGGGGTAGATGGAGACCTTAGGAGGATGATCACTACAGTTGGGCTGGATCAGTTTACTGAGATCCGAGCCCCAGCCTACTTGGAGCCGACCCTAGAGTTCGTTAGCTCCTTTTCCTACCATCCCATAGAGCAGTACGTGAAGTACCGGTTGATGAACCGGAACTTCTTAGTGCCGCTCGAGATTTGGAGAGAGATTTTCGGCTTTTCTGAGCCCACCGCCACTGACTTCCCTTCCCGATCTGTAGCTAGGGAGTTCTGGGGGCAGATTGCTCATATTACTGAGCATGCAGATAGATGGCGCCCTGGAGATTCCAGGGAGAAGGTCATCTTCCACCTAGCCTTTAGGTTAGCCCATAGGATATTCAGCGAGACACTTCTGGCGCGTACTGAGACGCCCCAGAAGATCCGACAAGGCGAGCTTTTCAGTCTGTACTGTATGGTTACGGGGGGTTTCCCGGACTTTGGCTTGATCTTGGCAGAGGACCTGCACAAGATCAAGGCCAAAGCGAAGGGAGACATCTGCTGCGGAGGTCTTGTCACCCACATAGCTGCTTATCATGGCATGGACCTCAGTGCTTGTACGATGGTGGCGGCTCCGAAGCCGCTTGGATTGCAGGAGATGATCACTCGGAGGATTCTAGTTCCCCGAGGTCTGACCACTCCATATGTGGCTATGCCGTGGGAGCTGACTGCGCCACAAGGGATCCGATGGTCTGCCCAGTTCACCGTTTACGATCCACACTATTGGCAGACCGCCTGGGCTCCACTGATGGAGGATCATAGGGAGGCAGCAGCTGCCCCAGCTGAGGATGAGGAGGAGGAGGCTGACGATGACGAGGATACAATAGATGAGAGAGATGGTGGAGTCCCGATGGATACAGGGACAGATACTGCAGGGACGAGCGCGCCGCCGATCATAGATCTGGATGATGATGATGAGACTGAGCCTGCACCAGCTGAGACTTCTCCAGTTAGGCCTGCTAGACGCAGGAGGCGCGGAGTGAGAGATCCAGCTGCCCACAGACGGATCGATGACCTGACGGATCAGGTTATTGATTCATATGCTGCATTGTCGCTGGATATCCGCGAGATGCAGGAGAGGCAGCATTATCAGCATATTATGGCCCAACTTCAGTTTGAGCGCGTCATGGGTTACCCGTTCGACCCGACTCAGTATCCATACGTGCCACCACCACCACCACCACCGGATCGCGACTATTGATGAGCTGCAGGACTTTCTTTATTATATTTTTATGCAGTTCAGCTATTTATCCGGTGAGTACTCTTATTTCTAGACTTATATTGACCCACTAGGACAGTGTGTCCCAAGTATGGGGTATTCAATGTACTTATTTGATGACTATTTGATGTATTTATTCGATGACTTCGATGATTACTTTATCGGATATCTCATGTTTATGCTTCACTTCTGCATTTATATGTTTATTTGAGATTGCATGCATATTTACAAGTTATTTGATTGAGAAAAACGTCGAAACTGAAAAAAAATGGTTTTTAAAAAATTTTTTGACCTCGACCGAGTCAGTCTTGGCCAAACGAGGCATTTCACCTCGGTTGAACCAAGAACACCTCGACCGAGGTGGGTTAACTGAGAGTTTTCGAAAACGATTTTTGTGTTACTTATCTGGATATGATCTCAGTGAAGATCTTGTTTACTGACTGGTTTTAAATTCTTTATGTGTTTGAAAGGTTTTATAATATGTTTAAGTTGCTAAATGCTTTGTTTGAAATTATTGGCATGTTTAATACTTCGTTTTTGTCTAAATTATATTGAATTTGAAGGTTGACACCACATCATGAGTTCTCTCACTTTCTTCCTGGAAAGACCAAGGCAATTCATTCTTCTCTCTTCTTCTTCTTGATCATGCTTAGCCCCTCATATACATTTTGCCTCCCTTTACCTATCCGGGAATTTGGAAGCAAGCGAAGCGGTGAAAGCAAGTGAAGTAAAGTTGAGAAGTGGCTGGAAGTGAAAGTACTAGAAAGTAATTTTAGGTTTGGGGAAGTCAATCATGAAGATGAGTAACTCGGCACCATTCACATAGCCGGGTGTTTGTGTCTTGCCAAAGTCGGATTGAGCGATATTCCTAACGGGTCATGGTATGTGCATCAAGGGTTTGATGCATCTCAAGAAATTGATGATTGCTGATTTCCTAGGCTTCGGTTATTGTGCACCTCTGTCCATGCATCCCAAAAGTAAAGTAAAAAGAAAAGTGTGAAATAAGCAAAGCTTATTGGTGGAAGATGTTGCAAGTCAAAGTGAAAGTGAAGTTCATCCTTTTCCCGGATTCTAGCACCACATTACCTTACATACATCCCTACCCTACACGTTTCTTGACCTTTTCTTTTGGGAAGCCCTTGAGACCTTGAGCTTGTTGATTGACTTAGTGGTTTAAACTGGATTATACATGATTAATTTTGATAATTATGACTTATTATGCATTCCATGGTTTTATGCAAAGATGAACAACTTTCCTATATTTATAAAATGTTTTGATCATGTTTCGATTTTAAATTCCATGAAGTATTCTCTTAGAGTGATCTATGATTGTAGCACACCATAAAAATATTTTTGAAAGAATTTTCATTGATTTTCATGACTTATAATCCATTCTATCTTGTCTTCTATATGCGGAACTTGCTTGGGGACAAGCAAGGGCTAAGTATGGGGTATTTTGATAGCATGAATTATAGTCTATATTTTGGGGTTTGTTTAGACGTTTTATCTTTCATAATCTGCATGATTGCATGTATATTATGTGATTATATTACCATTTCATCTACCTTTGCGAGAATCGAGGTCTACACCTAGTTTTGCTGTAATTGTAGGTAAAATGGCACGTTTTGCATCAAAAAGGAACAAATGGAGCTATGGAGTCATTGGAGCTACATTGAGGAGCATAAGGAACCATCCAGGAAGCATAGCCATGGATTAAGATTCACTTTGGACCAGTTTTGAGAGATTTCACATTCAGTTGTGACTCACCTCGGTTGACCAGAGATTCATCTCGACCGAGGTGATCCAGAGACGCCGACTCGACCGAGGCGAACACCTAGGACGCGGCGAGAATATTTTATTCTTGGCTGAGATCTTTTATCTTTGGAAGGTGATCTTATATTTTTGGGCTTGGCTCCTGGAAGGAAGAAGATCTTATATTTTACCTATTTTTATGGGAAGAGATCTTTCTAAGATATATTATCTTTGGAGGGTTATTTTCTATAAAAAGGGTTGGATTTCCACAAATCCAACATCATGCTATACCATGGATTAGGGTTTATAGCACGCAGCAGCCATACTCCAGTTGGGGAGATTTGAAGAACCTCTTTGAAGGTTGAAGGAAGATTGAAGATCATAGTTTTTTATAGCTTTTTGAAGGGTTTTTGTAAGATTATCTTAGATTCCCTTCCTTGTTGTCTTGTCTTGTTGGATTGCTATCCAAGGAACGCTTTTGTCGTGATATTTGATTCAGTTATTGAAGTCTTTTCATTGAATTCTTCTTGTTCAAATATTCACCTTCTTCCCATATATTTGATTAATACTTTCATGATGATGAGTGGCTAATTTCCTTGTGTGATTCTAGGGTGATTGGCTGAAGGTTGTGGGAAAAACAATGATAGAATAATCTTAGATTCCAGTAGGACCCTGAAAGTTCGAGTCTTTAACCTTAACCCTAAGCATCTCGCTCAGTCGATGAACATCTCGGCCGGGGTGGAATTTGGCTGACCGAGGTGACTTATCTGATCCTAAACTGAGAGTTAAGTGTTAGAGTTTGCCAAATCCTATTCTTATTACACCTTTCCTGGTTCAAAGCAAGCTTAGGATGAGACTTACCCGGTAATTCCTTAGTTTGTGTACCAACGATCATAAGTGTAGGTAATAAATGTTTATCCTTTATTGGGGTTTGAGTGTGCTTCCATCCCATCTTTGTGAGTTAGCGTGAGACTTACCCGGTAAAGGTTGATTCTATTTCCTTAGATGGTATGTTAATTTGAGATTGTAGTTCTTTATCTTAATTCCTTGAGACTTACCCGGTAATAGGAGTTACGGTTTTGGATTAGTGAGTAGTGAGATTTACCCGGTGATCTATTCCACTTTAGTAACACCTTCCCCTTGCAAAAATCTCAGCTTTGTCCGCTTATCTTTAGATCTTGAGTTGGAACCACAACTAGACGCTTTAATCCCTAGAATTGCATGTTTGCTTTATTGACTTCTTATTCATCTTTTATTGTGTTAATTGCTCTTGTGGTTAGTATTCACGAAGCTTACCGTTATTGACTTTGTTTCACCGAGTCCTTGTGATCGACCCCTGGAATTTCTTGTTTTTACTACGATTGACCCGTACACTGCGGGTTCGCATCCTTGTTTTAAGCTTAAGTCTAGGGTTATAAATTTAAAGCTTGCACACACCGTTTGGAGCGAACAGTACCAAAATTTTGAGTCTAATGGTTTTCTAGCTACGTTGTTCTGTCAGATAGGGGGTGTTAAACGGGTCGGATGACCCTTTGTTCCGGTGACGATTAGGTTGGAATTTGGTGGATAGGACCATTTATTTAATATCAATTTAAAAAAAATGCCCTTCACTTTTTTTTTTTCAAAATTTTGGAAATTTTCCGTATATTACTTTTCAGTTTTCACCATTTTTTTTTAATATTTCATTCATTTACATCCCCTTAATTTACTATATCTTAAAACTCTTGCCAAAAACCTGAAAGGCTCAAACCTCGACCAACTATTTTTATAGACCTAAACATATCTATATTGCATGATGAGATTATAAAAAGTATTCCTCTATGTTAATATCTTTTGTTTAATAAGATAACTTATAGATTGAATTTAAAACGTTAATAGTCAGTTTTGAGACAAGGATAATGTAATGATTGTGAAATAATTCTTATTTGATTGATTTATTCGGTATGCTATTACATGGTATATATAGAAGGTGAGCACTATTGATAGCCAATCATATTTTGTCAAGGGTAAAGGTCAGCTAGCATAGGAATATTCTAGACTACTGTTGTTATTCTGTAGTGGTGCATTATTATCCTCCCACGATCCAGATGCTGCAAGGCACATTTGCTATCGAAGTTGTAGAAACCGTTGTGTGGATAAGGCCTTGGTAAGCATGTCCGCAATCTGATCTTTTGATGAGATGGAGGCAACTGAGAGTGATTTGCATTGGACTCTTTCTCTAACAAAATGATAGTCTAGAGACATGTGCTTGATCTTGTGGTGTAAGACTGGATTCACAACTAAATAAGTAGCACTAATGTTGTCACACCATAAGGTTGGAGGCTGTGAGAGTTGAATGCCAAGTCCAGCAAAGATATTTTGGAACTAGATTGCTTCAGAGGTTGTATTCGCAACAACCCTATATTCTGCTTCAGTGGATGATTTTGCCATGGTGTACTATTTTTTTGATTGCCATGAAATGAGATTTGAGCCAAGAAAAATGCAATAGGCACTTGTGGAGCATCTCTCAACTGGATCACTTGCCCAGTCAACATCAGAGAATGCAGCAATGTGAGACATAATGGAGGTGGAGATGTGGAATTTCAAATCAATAGTGCCATTGAGATAGTGAAGCACTCTTTTGGCGGCTTGCTAGTGGTGAAGAAGAGGCCGATGCATATAATATGAGAGCTTGTTAACACAATAGCAAATATCAAGTCTTGTAAATTGTAAATATTGAAGACTGCCAACTACACTCCGATAGAGAGACATATCATCAAAGGATTCAGTAGAGTGAGGCTGACTCAAAAAGGATGTAGCCATAGGCGTGAGCAATGGTTTAGAGTCCTGCATTTTTGCTTGAACAATGAGGTCTTTATTGTATTTGGACAGGCAAAGATATAAGCCATGTGCATTTCGAGTGACTTTGATGCCCAAGAAGAAATTCAGTGGTCCTAGGTCTTTAACCGGGAACTCAAGAGTAAGAGAGGTGGAAAATTGGTCAACCAACAGTTTATCATAGGCAACAACTAGAAGGTCATCGACATATATGAGTACAAAAACTCGATGAACACTAAACTTGTGAACAAACAGAGAGTGATCAAATTTTGCTGGACAAAAACCCATGGCAAAGAGAGTCACTGAGTTTAGAAAACCAGGCTCTTGGGGCTTGTTTCAAGCCATACAGGGATTTTTGAAGTTTGCACACAAAGTTGGGATAGTTTGAATTGATTTAGCTAGGGGTTTGAGAAATATATACCTTGTCCTCCAAGTCACCATGAAGAAACGCATTTTGTATGTCAAGATGCCTAACCACCCAATTGCGTGTCGTTGAAAGGGAAAGAAGGAGTCGAACTGTGGAGGGTTTGGCTACCGGACTGAATGTTTCATGGAAGTCTATGTCTAGAAGTTGATTAAAGCCTTTTGCTACTAAACGGGCTTTTCGTCATTCAATTTGACTAGTGGACTTCCTTTTAGTCTTAAAGACCCATTTTATACCGAGAAGGTTTTGATTTTTGGAAGGAGGGACGAGAGTCCAAGTGTTTGTTTGAAAGAGGGCTTTGATCTCTGCATCCATAGCACGTCGCCACTCCGAGAATTTGGAGGCTTGGGTATAGGATGTTAGTTCTTCAAGAATGGATTGAGAAATGGCGCATGAAGGTGGTCACAATATAGTGCCATCAGTTCGTAAGAAGGGTTTAGAAATATTGTTTTAAAGACGAGTAACAGGTAAATGTGGTGGTGGATTTTGTGGAGATAAGGTTGAAAATAGTGAATTGGAAGCTGTATTTTGAGAGGAGACATCTGGGCTTTGTGGTTGTTGGGCCTCTCTTGAAGAAGATGATGGATGTGGGGCTGGAGATTGTAAGCGCCTTAATCTTTTGGAGATCTCGCACCTATGCCTCAGCTGAGACACAAGTACTGAGAGTGTTGAGCCATGCCTGATCCAGCCCCTGCAGCACCTAGGGCCGCCCCCGCGGTTCCTTGTGTCCAGACCCTGCGTCTTCCTTTCCACGCACGTGCGTCTTGTTCAGGGCTTGCCTAGGTTGACATTGTCCCTTCTTTTCCTAGTGTGAGTGTGTAGCATCATGCTAGGTATAAATGAGATTGTGATGATGATGTTAGGTTATCATGTTATGCCAGTTATGGCTTTGAGGATTTAGGATGTCGAGTGAGGGTTATAGAATGTATATGGTCCTTATGGATTCCTTGTGTCTAGGTGTGACCCCTTTGATTGATAGGAGATTGATATATCTCAATGTCTTGTTATTGGCCAGTGTTGTTATCCGGTTTGAGGTTGCTCGTGGTTGAGAGTATCAGAGGTTGAGGCAAGTCTGTAGAACTTACTTAGCTACCATCCTTATATTGGGTGTATGCATGAGTGGTGTGTGATAGCTTTTATTATAGTCTATGTTTTGGGATTGGTTTGGACGTTTTATCATCATAAATCTGCATGCATGGCTGTATATTCTTGGTGATTATGTCGTTTTGTTTACCTTTACAAGAATCGAGGTCTACACCTAGTTTTATTGTAATTGTAGGGAAAATGACACGTCTTAGAGCGATATGAAGCCAAGGGATATAGGGAGTCATTGGAGCTATGTTCGCCACTTAGCGTGCGTGTAATCAAGCTTTAAATTTATAAAACTAGAATAAAAGCAAGCGAGCCCGCAGTGTACGGATCGATATAGTTAAGCAAGAATTCCAGAGTATCGAACACAGGGATTTGGGGGGAACAAATTCGATTGTAGATTATCAAGCAAGTAATTGTATGAAGCTTTTCAAATATTGGGAAAACAACAATCCTAAAGATCCAAGTATCCAGTTGTGGCAATCGATTCAAGATATACTAATGATATAAGGACAGAATTGAGATATGCAAAGGTATGCTAATGTAAGGTAATCGTACGGTGAAGTTCCAAAAACCTTATATGACTCACCTATAAGACACTCTCTATAAAGGTTGTTGAGGCTTCAATATAGATAGGTTCTAAAGGTAAGAATTAATGTCAAATACCCAAACTTGTAATCCAAGGATCAAGACTAACTAAACCGATTACGGTTGTGACACTCACAATCGGGGTAGAGGTTGTTGAGGCTTCACTACCACCTAGAAAAGGCAAGCCTAAACTAAGTTAAAGCAAATCTTTAACTTTGGATTAAAGTAAAAGCAAGTTCGTAAACTTAAGGGAAATCACGGTTGGATCTTGAGGTTCCACGGTCGTGGACTCAAGAACAGACCGTAATTTAGGGTTCGTCGGCGACTCTCTCTAACTCTCAGGGTCCAATCTGTTTACGATCGATCTATCATCATCTAAGCCACAACTATCAACCCTTCACCTTAGAATTGTTAAGGGTTTTTAGCCAACAATAGTCATATTGATATCAAATTCAAGAATTAAAAGATTGAAAGATGAAAACTTCTGAAAACCTTCAATAAACTTCAAACCAATCTCAATGTCACAATCAAGAACAAATATTGTCACTAGATTCGGAATATAACAAACAACCACAATCTTAGATAAGAAGGAAGAACGGGATGTCAATCCGTCTTCTAAATCAAACCTAAACAAGAAGAGGAATCTTCTTGCGAACAATCTTCTGAATCTTCGATCTTCCGTCAATCCGGAAATCACAATAGCGCTGCACAAATCTCTCAAACACAACTTCCACTAAAAGCGAAATTAGGGCAATCCCAAGCGCGAACGGGAGTGCGTCTAAGCGTAAGCGAAGGTGTAAGCCAAGGTCTAAAGCGAGGTGATGGAATCTCTCTTCGTCCGTCCTTTTATAGTGTAAGATAAAATATCGGCCCGGCCCAATTGCGTAGGAGATCGTGACTTAAAGTATGGCGAAAAAGATTGCCAAGATCACGGTCGTGGAAGGTTCCACGGCCGTAATTTAGAGCGTGGAATTCAACACGGTTTGAACCATCTTCTCCACGGCCGTAGAAGTTGCTGGAATGAACCACGCTTCCCTAGCCATGGTTCCACGGCCGTGGAACTGAACGTGGAAAGTAATACGGCCGTATTTTAGAGCGTGGTTTAGGGCAAGAACGTGATTCTTCCCTAGCCTCGTGCATTCCTCAAGTTGGCACTCCCTTAGCTCCTAGAAATGCCTTCAATCTATGGACATTGCTCAACAACTCCATCCTTGCTCAATTCCGTTCGGATATAGCTCTCAATCACCTATAATCAACATAAAGCTTGTGTAGATCTCTATATCGACATTATAGACAAACTAGCTCACAAATGTATCAATGCTCAATCAATGACTATCAATATGAATCAAATACACTTAGAAAACGTGCCTAAAATATCACAATATTTCATGCTAACAAATAACCCCATACTTGCCACTTGCTTGTCCCTAAGCAAGGTCTTTCAAAAGCTTTAAAACAAGAGTTAGGATGAAATATGTGTACCTTCTCAAAGCAATACTTCTTTTGGATGAATGTGCCTTCTAAACAATAGATCATTCTCAAATCTTGTTTCAATCGTTTATAGGACTTTCATACACTTAATCAAAGAGTAAAGAGTAAAATAAAACTCATGAATCAATCAAACTTCCATACAAACATCATAACCCTTAAACATTATCAAAATCAATCATAAGAAACTTCTATTTAGATTAACAAGTCATATAACATTCTTTTGATCTTAAGGACTTTCAAAGAAAAAGGTCTAGAATGTGGAAAGGGAAGGAAACTTTAAGGAATGTGGTGCATGAATCCGGGAAAGTGGACAACTACTCTTTTCTTCTTCTCTTGCGGTTTCTGCAACATCTTCAACTTAAAGCTTCGCTCTCTTCTTTTCATTTTTCGACTTTACTTTTGGAGTTATGGATAGAGGTGCACAAAAACCGAAGCCTAGGAGATTGGCGTTTCTCAATTTTTATGAGATGCCTCAAACCCTTAGCGCACATACCATAATCCGCTAGGAATATCGCTCAATCCGACTTTGGCAAGACACAAACACCCGGCTATGTGAATGGTGCCGAGTTACTCATCATCATGATTGACTTCCCCAAACCTATAACTTCTTTCTATTCCTTTGAATGCAAAGTATTGCTTTCATGGCCCTCCCACATCATACATGCCTTTTTCAATCAACTCCTCCAAATTCCCGGATAGGTAAAGGAGGCCATAATTTCAATGAGGGGCTAAATGATCAAAGAAAGAAGAAAGAAAAATCGAATTGCCTTAATCATCTCAACAAGAAGCATAAGAACTTATAGTGTGATTTCAACTTCAATCCCTCAACATGATTTAGGTAACATTCATCACATTATGAAACTTGCAAAAGAGGCATAATCAACTCATTCAATTTCTTTTCAATCCACTATTCGTTTAAGCATGCAATTGTCATCAAACTCAATTCACAAGTAGCGATTATCATAGAAATCATCTCAATTCCTTAGAAGCACAAATTTTTTCAATTTTTATGGGTTTTTCAAACTCTTTTTCATGCAATGCAATAATGAAACATGCAACAATATAATGAACATGCAATGATAGTCTCGATAGAAGCAAACATAGTGAGTAAGAGTTATTACAAACTTTTAGTCACACCCCACCCCATACTTGGAACAAACATTGTCCCTAATGTTCAAAAGAAAGAAAGAAAAGAAAGAAAAGAAAAAGAAACTCACAAAATGGCGGTGGAGCGGCTAAAGCTATCGGTCATCATCATCATCACTACGGCGCTGGTGGAGACGGGAATGGAGAGAAGATAGGATCATAAAACCGCCCAAACTGCTGGCGGTAGACATCTCTCATCATGTGATCGAGGTCGTCCAAGCGTCCATCTCTAGCATCGGCTCGAATCTCCAATGCTCCTACTCTCTCCGAAAGACCAGTAGCCCAATCCGGCATCTGCTCATACCATCCCGGAGCATGACTGTACCACTCTGGAGCGTCGGACGGTGCTGGTGCAGATGGTGTCTATGTAGCCCATGGAGGTGGAGCTCCATACCATGTAGAAGGTGTCTCTGCCCAAGTGGGTCTCTCACTCACGCTGGCGCGGCGAGAAGACGAGCTTGAAGCTCTGGCGGGACGTGGAGAACGTCTAGGCACATCGGGGGCCGCATCCGGCTGATCCGGAAACGTGCCAAACTCCTGCTCGGCTCCTCCTCCACCCTAAAACTGATCCCTCATCTCCTCCTCAACTACGGGCGGTGGTGGGACATATGGGGAGCTGCAATCCTGTTCGCGTGCATAGCAGCGAACGTCTCCTTCCAATTATGGCGTCCAGCCATAATGGAGTACTCCGGTAGCCACTCAATACCCCTACCCGTCCTGCTCACCCAAGGCATGGCCGCATAAGGCGGACCTCTATGTGTGGGGAAGATGAGACCTCTAGTCATGAAGGCATGAAGTCCTAAGGGTACGGCTGGTATGCGGGTACATGCAGAAAAATCAACTCCCAAGCTCTTAGCAAGGTGGGTAACTATCCCACCGTATCCAATGTTGCCCTTCCTCTTGTTCTTAAGCTTGCTCATAGTAGCAGCTAAGAGGGTGGCACATTCAGCTCGGCGCCCATACAACATAGAGTATAACAGAAAGAGCTCATCCGTCTTGATCTTTTGGGGCGTCTCCGTCCTAGGGAAGAGACACTCCGAAAGAACACGGTGAATCTTCAAGGCTAAGTGATACATCAACTTAGCCTTGGTGTCAGCAGGTTGCCAGCGGTCCTCGCTGGCGTAAATAATAGCAACCTCCTCCCAAAAGTCTTTGGCGTAAATGCCACTAGGAAAACGACCATTGAAGGTCTCATGGAACCCAAAGAAGGTTCCGAACTCACGGATGGTAAAATCATAGTTTCTTTCCATAAGACAGAAAGAAACGGTCCTATCCACATGGCTGTGCTCGAAAGACGTCACAACCTCCGTCGTAATCTCCTCGTAGGCGTCTTCTCGGATAGCCGAGAAGACAACTAGTCCGGCTCTATCCAAGAGCCAAGTAAGGTCATCTATGATATTAAGAGGAGCTAGATCCTCTAATAATAGGTACCTAGGTCCAATCACAGGTCTCTCATGGGTCCTCTCGAGTGCATCGAGGTGATCCGCATGAATGGTCGGTACTCTAGGGCTAGGAAGTGAGGGTGATGAAGGTGATGATGGAGGTGAGGGGGAAGAAGGTGGTGGTGCCCTAGAGGATGAAGAAGAAGAGGGATTACCCTTTCTCTTCTTGTTTTGGTCATTCTTCTTCTCCTTGATTCTCCCAGAAACTCTCCTCACAAAGTCCATCATTGTTCAAAATTACGGTCTGTTCTTGGTAATTCCACGGCCGTGGAACTGTCAGCGACCGTGGTTCGTCTGGTTTTTTTGCAAATCTCAGCAAACAACACTCAAACTCAGCAATCAGGCAGCCTTAGTCTAATTTCTTCCAATTTCAATCAGTTCTTCCTAAAATTTCTTGCAAAAACAAACCAAATTGACAAAGATCAAGAAGAGTGGAAAAAACCTAGGTTTCGGATTTTAAAATCCGAATTGTGCATTCCGTGGTGATTTTCCGCTTGATTCGTTGTTTGGATCTCGTTGGTGGTTGAATTTGCTTCAATTTGGGAAGAAGAATCGTCGAAAACGATTAAGGAACGAAGATTTGGGAGGAAGGGCGTGGAATCGGCGTTTTGGGTCGTGGAATTTGGTATTTGTGGAGTGTTTTGGTGAAGAACGTGGTTTACATAGTGACAGGCAAAATTTTGAAAATCACGGTCTGTCGGGGGGTTCCACGGCCGTGGAAATGTACGGAACCGTGGTTTTGGTGATTTTTCAAAGGCTTTCGGAAATTACGGTCACTGTAGCTGTCACGACCATGGTTTAGGTCGTGGAACTCTCTGTAAAGCTCCAAAGTCCAAATTTTGTCACTTTTCTTCAGGATTACCCTTCCCTTTTCCTTTTCCATCGTTCCTACATCCAAAAACACGAACATACCGGAAGAAATCGAGGCAAAATAAAGCGAAAAACGTCTAAACTAAGCTAAACTATGAATCGAAAACAAAAAACAAAAATGCAATACCTTGGGTTGCCTCCCAATAAGCGCTTTGTTTAAGGTCCGTAGCTAGACCAATCTCGCACTTATTCTAGTGCGGTAGGCGCGAACTCTTCAGCTTGGAGTTCCGGCGTGTACTTCTTGAGTCGTTGACCGTTCACCTTAAAGCTTCCGCCCGCTTCACCCCATACTTCAACTGCACCATGGGGGAAAATACGCTTAATTAGAAAAGGTCCGGTCCAACGAGATTTAAGCTTACCTGGAAAGAGACGAAGCCTTGAATTGAAGAGGAGAACTTGATCTCCTTCCTTGAAGTCCTTTGGAATGATGTGCTTATCATGCCAACGCTTTGCTCTCTCCTTATAGATCTTGGCGTTTTCGTAGGCATTTAAGCGGAGTTCTTCCAGCTCATTAAGGTCTAAGAGACGCTTCTCTCCCGCTTCCTTCATGCCAAAATTCAACCAGTTGATAGCCCAAAACGCCTTATGCTCTAACTCTACCGGTAAGTGACAAGACTTCCCATACACAAGGTTGTATGGTGTGGTTCCTATGGGAGTCTTGTACGCAGTCCGGTATGCCCACATTGCGTCATCAAGCTTCAAGGACCAATCCTTCCTAGTCCTTGAAACCGTCTTTTCTAAGATTCCTTTGGTCTCCCGATTTGAGATCTCAACTTGTCCACTTGTTTGTGGATGATAAGGGGTGGCGATCTTGTGAGTAACCCCATACTTAGCTAGAAGAGCTTCAAAGCGCCGGGCAATGAAGTGAGAACCTCCATCACTAATGATAGTCCTTGGCGTCCCAAATCGCGGGAAGATGGTCTTGTTAAAGAACTTAACCACCACCATGGCATCATTGGTGGGAGAGGCAATTGCTTCCACCCATCTAGAAACGTAATCTACTGCCAATAGTATGTATTGGTTTCCACAAGAGGATGGGAACGGTCCCATAAAGTCTACTCCCCATACATCGAAAATCTCCACCTCTTGGATGTTGTTGAGGGGCATCTCATTCCTCCTAGAGATATTACCTGTTCTTTGACAAGCATCACAACAAGAAACAAAGGATTGCACATCTCTAAATAAAGTAGGCCAAAAGAATCCAGATTGCAATACCTTTGCGCTAGTCTTGTTCGAACTAGCGTGTCCTCCACAAGGTAGTGAATGACAATGGCGGATGACACTTTGCATCTCATCTTCCGGCACACATTGCCGAATAATGCCATCCGGACCTCTCTTAAAGAGGAGAGGCTCGTTCCAAAAGTTTTCCCGGACATCCTTAAAGAACTTCTTTCTTTGTGCGTAGGATAATCCGGGTGGTATCTCCTGACAAACCAAATAGTTAACAAAATCAGCAAACCATGGTTCGTTACCTTTGGAGATCACATCGATGCACTCCTCAATAATGTGTAGGTGTTCGTCCGGGAAGGAGTCATCGATCGGTAAATGGTCGTCCTCTAAATGTGTTAGGCGACTCAAATAATCCGCAACAGAATTTTCTGAACCTTTCTTGTCGCGGATCTCTAGATCGAATTCTTGTAGGAGGAGAATCCATCTAATTAGCCTTGGCTTCGCATCTTTCTTCGCAAGGAGGTACCGGATCGCAGCATGATCCGTGTAGACAATCACCTTTGCACCTACAAGATAAGAGCGAAACTTGTCAATAGCATAGACAATGGCTAAAAACTCTTTTTCGGTAGTGGCGTAATTGAGCTGCGCTTCATCTAGCGTCTTGCTAGCATAGTATATGGCATGGGTTCGCCCTTCCTTCCGTTGTCCAAGAACAGCTCCTATAGCTACGTCACTAGCATCGCACATAACCTCAAAGGGAAGAGTCCAATCCGGAGGTTGGATAATAGGTGCTGAAATTAGAGCTTGCCGAATGGTGTTAAACGCATCCAAACATTCCTGCAAAAACTCAAAAACTGCATCCTTCATCAATAGATTAGTGAGCGGTTTTGATATTTTAGAGAAGTCTTTAATGAAACGTCTATAAAATCCAGCATGTCCTAGGAAACTTCTTATCCCTTTCACCGAAGTTGGGGGAGGAAGCTTCTCTATAGTCTCTATTTTCGCCTTATCCACCTCTATCCCTCTACTAGAGATTAAGTGACCTAATACAATTCCTTCCTTAACCATAAATTGACACTTCTCCCAATTAAGAACTAGGTTAGTGTCCTCACACCTTTGTAAAACAAGAGAAAGATTAGAAAGGCAATCGTTAAAAGAGGAACCGTATACGGAGAAATCGTCCATGAAGACCTCCATGATTTCCTCTATGTATTCGGAGAAGATGGACATCATGCACCTTTGAAAGGTGGCTGGGGCGTTGCAAAGCCCGAACGGCATTCTCCTATAAGCGAACGTACCCCACGGGCACGTGAATGTGGTCTTCTCTTGATCATCCGGGTGTATCGGAATCTGAAAGAAACCACTATAACCGTCAAGATAGCAAAAGTGCGAATGTTGCGCTAACCTTTCAAGCATTTGATCGATGAAGGGTAGTGGGAAGTGATCCTTCCTCGTCGCGTTGTTAAGCTTGCGGTAGTCAATGCACATCCGCCATCCCGTTACGGTTCGGGTAGGAATGAGTTCGTTATTCTTGTTGGTGATTACCGTCATTCCTCCCTTCTTTGGAACTACTTGAACCGGACTCACCCACTTACTATCGGAGATAGGATAGATGATACCTGCATCAAGAAGTTTAAGAATTTCCTTCTTGACAACCTCCTTCATGGTCGGGTTCAACCGCCTTTGAGGTTGTCTTGAAGTCCTAAAGTCTTCCTCCATTAATATTTTGTGCATGCATAGGGAGGGTTTAATTCCTACTAAGTCCTCAATAGTGTAGCCTAAAGCTTTCCTATGTTTCCTAAGGACAATCATGAGCTGATTATGTTCATCTATGCTTAGATCGGAACTAACAATAACCGGAAAGGTAGAATTAGGTCCTAGGAAAGCGTACCTTAGATGAGTAAGAAATGGTTTTAGTTCCATTGCTTTCGAAGCTTCCAATGACTCTTGAGGAGCATCCGATGTCTCCTTAGAAGTTTCTAAGGGTGTTGAAGGTGTAGGTGAAGAATCGAAGGAAGTTGAAGGAGTGTCTCGTTCACCCTTTTCCACGGCCAGAATCACGGTTTCCCTATGTCCTCCACGGCCGTGGTTTAGGGCGTGGAAGGTGGTTACGGTTGCTCTGCCTTCTCCACGACCGTGTAACCCCCTGGAGTGAGCCACGCTTTGGGTTGTGAGATCCACGGCCGTGGAATATAATGTATGGCCGTGGATTCTCACGTTTTCTGCCTCATCGTGGAGTTTTTCAAACTCCACTTCACCCACTTCTTCTTGTGCTTCTAAGGCTTCAATTGCCTCATTGCACTCCCCTTCTTCCCCTACATTCGTTAGAATCATAGTAATGACCTTTTGCAAAGGATCTTTGAAGAGAATAGCACTTACCTCCTCTCTAGACAACCCTTCTTCATCTTGGATATTGAATATATCCTCATCAAAGATTGGCTCCTTCACTAGAGTGGAAAGAACGAACTCTACCTTCTCTTCTCCTATGTCAAAGGCGAGTCTAGCATTCTTGCAATCGACTATGCAGCCGGAAGTTGCAAGAAACGGTCTTCCGAGTATGATCGGGACCGGACTATCTGCAGGAATGTCAAGCACGACAAAGTCAATGGGAACAAAGAATTTACCTAGCTTGACTGGGACGTCTTCTACAATACCGACGGGACGAGTGATGGATCGATCCGCCATGTATAACGTCATCTTCACCGGTTTAGGGTCGCCTAAACCGATCTTCCTGCATAATGCAAGTGGTATGATGCTCACACTTGCTCCTAAGTCACATAATGCATCATATGTGACATCTCCCACTCCTATGGAAATGCAAAACGACCCCGGATCCTTTAGCTTGGGGGGCATTTTCGCCTTCATGGTCTTGATGAGATCCGAAGAATCCGAACTCATCTTAACCTCTCCGAAATCTTCTAGCTTCCTCTTGTTGGAGAGGAGCTCCTTCAAGAACTTGCCATAAGCCGGCATACCTACAATAATATCAATAAAGGGTATATTAATATGCAGCTTGCTCATGAGTTCTATAAACTTACCAAACTGTTTATCTAGGCGCGCTCTCGCTCTAGATTGAGGGAATGGTAGGGGAGGTTTGTAAGCTGGAGGAGGAACGTAGACATCTTCCTTCTCCTTCCCCTTCTCTTTGTCTTTCTCTACGGGGACTTCAACAAACTTAGGCTGCGGATCGGTGGTAGTCACTCCGCTCCTAGTTGTGATTGTCATCACCCTTCCCTTAGGGTTGTCCTCCGTTTTTCCTGGAAGTTTCCCTTGATTCCTAGGAACTTCCTCCGCATGGCTGAACATTTGGTTTTCCAAAACCTTTTGGGCTTTATCAACCTTAGAAATTTGATCATCAACCTTAATGATGCGGTTCTCCAAACCTTGAAGCTTTCCCAAGATCGTTTCCAACATGGGATCGGGCTTCTCCTTCCCCGAAGTGTTTCCTCCATTAGATGTTTGCCCCTGGCTTTTCAAAGGAGTAGAGGAAGAGGAAGGTGGAGTTAGTGAATTCGAATTGGAAGGATAAGAGTTACCAGAATTTTGTTGATTGGAGCGCCAATTGTTGTTGTTTGAACCCCGATTGTTGTTCCAATTGTTGTTCCGGTTGTTGTTATTGCCATTCCAATTGTTCCGGTAATTATTCCGGTTATTGTTGTTGTTGTTGTTGCGGTTTGTGTTCTCACCGCCATTGTTGTTGTTGCCCAAATAGCCAACATCCTTTCCTTGTTGCTTTGGAAAGTTGGTCTTGATAGCCTCTTTCAACTCCTTGATCTCATTGTTGAGGGAGAAAATCTGATTTTGAGCTTCATGTGTGAGCTTTGCTCCTTGCTCCACACGATTTCCCTCCACTTTCCGGTGAGAATACTTCTCTATGACCCTTGCTTGCTTCTCAATGAAGTCCCAAGCGTCATCTTCCCTCATGTCCATGAATGTTCCACATGAGAGGGATTGGAGCTTGAATTGTGTCTCCACATCCAGCCCCTTGTAGTAAATCTCCAGCAATGCAAGCTTGGATATGCCATGATGAGGGCAATCCAATAACAAGTCCTGAAACCTTTCCCATGATTGAAACAAACTCTCGTTAAATCTCATGGAAAATGCATTAATCTTACCTCTAAGTTCCGCCGTTTTGGATGACGGAAAGAATTTGGTGAGGAACTCCGCGGAAAGGTCTTCCCACGTGTCTAGTTTCCCACTAGGAAGAGCTTGGTACCAAGACAACGCTTTCCCCTTCAAGGAGAAGAAGAAAGGCTTGAGCTTATAGTTGTTGGTAGTTGCGTTCTTCGGCCTCATTGTCTCCATCATACACTCAAAGTTTTGCAAGTGTTGGTGTGGAGATTCAGCGCTTGTCCCACCAAATTGGTTTTGGCGAACAAGAGTAATAACTTGAGGGTTGAAGCTAAACCCTTGTACATCGTCAGCATCAAAGTTCACGCCCAAACGGTGCGGTTGTTGTGTTGGATCCATCCTTTGACCAAGAGTTCTTGCCTCATCATCTACACGTTCGATCCTCGCATTCCTAGGTGGAACACGACGATTAGCAGCTCCCTGTGGATGGAAATGATTCACATTGATCGTGGGATCAATTTCCTCTAGCGGTGGCATGGAAGAATCACTATCATCAGCGGATGAATGACTTCTTCTTGATCTTGATGCCCTCCTTGAGGATTTCTTGCTCCCCTTATTCTTAAGGTTGCTTATTTCTATCCTCATCTGGAATATCATGTCCTTCAGATCATTAACTTGGGATTGATGACGATCCATCTCATCCCGGCGAATATTCTCATTCCATTGGAGTTGAGCTTCTTTCTCCGCTAACTCCGCTTGAAGATCACGTTCGTGTTCTTCAGCCATCTTCTTTTCCTTGCGCTTTTGCCTTAACGTCCTCTCAAGCTCTTGATCAAGAGGTAAGAGGTCTTCGGTGTTCCTAGACCTGCGCATGCACTCAAAAAGATATCAAATAACAAGGGAGAAGGTCCCAAGGTTGACAACCGAAAACCGAATTCGGCCTAGACCAAATCCCCGGCAACGGCGCCAAAAAACTTGTTCGCCACTTAGTGTGCGTGCAATCAAGCTTTAAATTTATAAAACTAGAATAAAAGCAAGCGAACCCGCAGTGTACGTATCGATATAGTTAAGCAAGAATTCCAGAGTATCGAACACAGGGATTTGGGGAGAACAAATTCGATTGTAGATTATCAAGCAAGTAATTGTATGAAGCTTTTCAAATATTGGGAAAACAACAATTCTAAAGATCCAAGTATCCAGCTGTGGCAATCGATTCAAGATATACTAATGATATAAGGACAGAATTGAGATATGCAAAGGTATGCTAATGTAAGGTAATCGTACGGTGAAGTTCCAAAAACCTTATATGACTCACCTATAAGACACTCTCTATAAAGGTTGTTGAGGCTTCAATATAGATAGGTTCTAAAGGTAAGAATTAATGTCAAATACCCAAACTTGTAATCCAAGGATCAAGACTAACTAAACCGATTACGGTTGTGACACTCACAATCGGGGTAGAGGTTGTTGAGGCTTCACTACCAACTAGAAAAGGCAAGCCTAAACTAAGTTAAAGCAAATCTTTAACTTTGGATTAAAGTAAAAGCAAGTTCGTAAACTTAAGGGAAATCACGGTTGGATCTTGAGGTTCCACGGTCGTGGACTCAAGAACAGACCGTAATTTAGGGTTCGTCGGCGACTCTCTCTAACTCTCAGGGTCCAATCTGTTTACGATCGATCTATCATCATCTAAGCCACAACTATCAACCCTTCACCTTAGAATTGTTAAGGGTTTTTAGCCAACAATAGTCATATTGATATCAAATTCAAGAATTAAAAGATTGAAAGATGAAAACTTCTGAAAACCTTCAATAAACTTCAAACCAATCTCAATGTCACAATCAAGAACAAATATTGTCACTAGATTCGGAATATAACAAACAACCACAATCTTAGATAAGAAGGAAGAACGGGATGTCAATCCGTCTTCTAAATCAAACCTAAACAAGAAGAGGAATCTTCTTGCGAACAATCTTCTGAATCTTCGATCTTCCGTCAATCCGGAAATCACAATAGCGCTGCACAAATCTCTCAAACACAACTTCCACTAAAAGCGAAATTAGGGCAATCCCAAGCGCGAACGGGAGTGCGTCTAAGCGTAAGCGAAGGTGTAAGCCAAGGTCTAAAGCGAGGTGATGGAATCTCTCTTCGTCCGTCCTTTTATAGTGTAAGATAAAATATCGGCCCGGCCCAATTGCGTAGGAGATCGTGACTTAAAGTATGGCGAAAAAGATTGCCAAGATCACGGTCGTGGAAGGTTCCACGGCCGTAATTTAGAGCGTGGAATTCAACACGGTTTGAACCATCTTCTCCACGGCCGTAGAAGTTGCTGGAATGAACCACGCTTCCCTAGCCATGGTTCCACGGCCGTGGAACTGAACGTGGAAAGTAATACGGCCGTATTTTAGAGCATGGTTTAGGGCAAGAATGTGATTCTTCCCTAGCCTCGTGCATTCCTCAAGTTGGCACTCCCTTAGCTCCTAGAAATGCCTTCAATCTATGGACATTGCTCAACAACTCCATCCTTGCTCAATTCCGTTCGGATATAGCTCTCAATCACCTATAATCAACATAAAGCTTGTGTAGATCTCTATATCGACATTATAGACAAACTAGCTCACAAATGTATCAATGCTCAATCAATGACTATCAATATGAATCAAATACACTTAGAAAACGTGCCTAAAATATCACAATATTTCATGCTAACAAGCTACATTATAGAGCATTGAGGAGCTACAAGAAAAGCATAGGAACCATGAAAGTTGGACTAAAGTTTGATATTGGATCAGTTTTGAGAGATTTGCACATAGCTGAAGATCATCTCGATTGGCTATAGTATCACCTCGACCGAGATGCTTCGCTTGGCCTGGATCGAGATGCACGACCCATGGCCCATAAGATCATTTATTTTTGGCAAGTAATTCTCCTATAAATTGGAAGATATTGTCTGGATGGAAGGACGGCTGGTTAACTGATTAGTTTGGAAGATTGAAGATATTCCAAGGAAGGAAGGAAGTTGAAGGAAGATTGCTTTGAAGTGAAAGTTGAAGGCTTTTGAAGGAACTTGTAAGGTTTTCTTAGGTTCTTTGATTGTTGTCTTTTGGTTTGTCATTGAGGAACATAGTTTGCTGATTGTTTGGTTTGTTTGTTTGATTGATTGTTTGACTGAGTGATTATTGAGACCTTTGTGTTAAGGTTTTCTTGTTTGATTATTGATTCTTTCTTCATATACTTGATTGTTATTATAATGATGATTATTGGCTGATTTCTTGTGCGATTCTAAGGTGATTGGCTGAAGGTTGTTGGAAAGACGATGAAAGAATGAGCATTTATCTTAGTGGACCCTGAAAGCTCCAGCCAAACTTTAACCGAGCCTCACCTCGGTCGGTTCATAGAACATCTCGACCGAGATCGGATATGAACTAAGTGAGGCGTGACCTTATCTAATCCATACCTGAGTTTAGGTTATAGTTTGCCAAATCCTATCCTTGTTGCGCCTTTCTTGGTCCATACGCAAGCCTAAGATGAGACTTACCCGGTGATTCCTTTACTTGTATACTTATGATGATGAGTGTTATGTAATAAAGGTTTATCCTTTATTAGGGTTTGAGTGTGCCTTCATCCTACCTATGTGAGTTAGCTTGAGACTTACCCCGCAAAGGTTAGTTCTATCCCCTTAGGTGGTGTGTTGGTTTGAGATTATAATTCCTTTCCTTATTTCCTTGAGACTTACCCGGTGAGAGGATCTTTGGTTTGGGATAGTGAGTAGTGAGACTTACCCGGTGATCTATTCCCACCTTAAAAATACCTTCCTTTGCAAACCTCAGCTTTGTCCACGTTGATCTTGAGTCGGAACCACAACTGGATATTTTGACCTCTAGAATTTACATTCCTTTATCTAATTATTACATCATCTTTGTTATCTTTTTTTTTGTTGCTTACTTTTGATTGAAAACCTGATATACCGTGCTTTGTTTCACCAAAGTCCCTGTGATCGACACTAGAGTATTTGCCGTTATTACAATTGATTCGTACAGTGCGGGTTCGCATATTGTTTCAGGATTATATTTTAGGTTATAAATTTAAATCTATTTCGTTCACGATTACACACACGTTTGAGAGCGAACAAGTTATTGGCACCATTCCCGGGGACTTGGTCAAGACCATGTCCGGTATTTGATTTTCTTTTAGGGCTGCTACCCTTGTTGCTATTGATTGCTTTACTTGAGTGATTTCGCAGGATCTTTCTTTAGGTTTATGCGAAGAACTCGTGCTGGGAAAGAAATCGTTCCCTACGATCCCGAACTAGAAAAGACATACAAAAGGAGATTGAAAGAAGCTAAGATGGCTAGACAAGATAATCGAGATCTTGAAGCCAAATTGAAGGACACATTAGAACAACTTCGGTTGAGTAATGAAGCTTTACAACGAGAAAGAGAAGAGGCTCGAGCAAGAGCAGAAGAGATACAAGCTGGCATGGCCGAATTGCAGGCCCAGATTATACCTCGACCGAACCCAGTTGTTGGACCGAGGCAGGATCCTGACCTAGTTGCACCGACCAAGATACATCCACCACCTTGGTTGCCGGCTAGGGTTGACCGAGGTAACTTGTTCGCTGGAGAACCGCAAACCCTAGGTCAGCGGATGGACCCGAATCAACAAGTATGGTGTCCCGGAGTTAATCTAGGAGATCCAGCATAGCATGACTATGAGCTTCAACCTCAAGTTCTCACAATGATTCGACAATTTTAATTTGGAGGCATGGAAAGAGAATCTCCACATCAACACTTGAAAAACTATGAGATTCTTATGGAGACTTTGAGACCATCAAGAGTGGAGAACAATAACTACAAGCTAAGGCCTTTCTACTTCTCTTTGAAAGACAAGGTGCTTGCTTGGTATCATTCTCTTCCAACTGGAAGAGTCAACACATGGGAAGAGATGTCTACGGAGTTTCTCACTAAGTTCTTCCCCCCATCAAAAACTGCGGAATTAAGGGGTAAGTTTAATGCTTTTGTCATGAAGTATAAAGAAAGTTTGTTCAAGTCATGGGAGAGGTTCAAGGACCTTTTGTTGGATTGCCCTCACCATGGGATTCCAAAGATTGAGTTACTGGAGATCTACTTAAAGGGGTTGGATGAGGAAACTCAATTCAAACTCCAATCACTTTCTGTTGGCACTTTTATGGATACACCGGTTGATGAAGCTTGGGATTTTGTTAAGAAGCAAGCTTTACACATGGATAAGTACTCTCATCGAAGGGCGGAAGATGGAGGGAAACGAGTTGGATTTCCTTATCTAAATCTTACAAATTTAAGCACTTCTCAACTCAGTACGCTCAACAATAAAGTCAAGGCTTTGAAAGAGCTTTTATTAGCTCAAACTAAGGTAGCATCCAAGGAGCCAGCTGTTGGATATTTGGGGAGAGGAAACTATCAAGGGCCGAGGAACAACAATTAAAACAACATCAACAACAGGAATTTCAACAACAATTGGAGATCAAATCAAAAAAATCCCGGTAACCCTTATTCTCATGCTGAAAATGCTCTAACTCCCCATCTTCTTCTTCTACTCCATTGAAGAGTCAAGAGCCGTCATCAAGCTCATCCCAACAACCCAAGGAGAAGACGGATGTTGTGCTGGAAGCTATTATGACCAAGCTCAATGCTATGGAGAATTCTATGAACACATTTTTGAAGGAACAAAAAGCCTTAGAACATCAAGTTTTCAATAAGGCTAATGTAGTGCCAAGAGATCCAGGTAAACTCCCAGGAAGGACGGAGAACAACCCAAAAGGGCAGGTCATGGAAATCACCACATGAAGTGGATTGATACAGTTGATCCAGTACCTCTATCGGACCACGACCAGACGAAGAACACCTCGGTCAAGGTGCCAACCGAGATGGAGCCCCAGAAAGCGAAAGACAAGTCTGATGTTTATGTTCTACCACCTGCTTACAAACCTCAACTCTTGTTCCCTCAGTCTAGGGCACGGGCACATCTAGATAAATACTTTGGTAAGTTTCTTGACCTTATCAATAAAATACATATTAACATCCCTTTCATTGATGCTATTCTAGGGATGCTCGCCTATGGGAAGCTTCTGAAAGAGATCTTGTCAAAGAAGAGAAAGCTGGAAGACTTTGAAGAAGTGCGGATGACTCCTAGATCTTCGGAGTTTATTCAAATCATGAAAGAGAACATGCCGCCAAAGTTGAGAGATCCCGGTTCATTTTGCATTCCCATTGAAGTTGGGGATGTAACTTATGATGCACTTTGTGATCTAGGAGCTAGTGTTAGCATCATTCCTCTAATGCTTTGTGAGAAGATCTTGTCTTGGAGATCCGAAGCCCGTGAAGATGACGTTATACATGGCGGATCGTTCCATCAGTCATCCCGTTGGAACCTTATTGGACGTTTCGTCAAGCTAGGTAATTTCTACATACCTATAGACTTTGTTGTGTTGGACATTCCTTCATATTATCCTATTCCCATCATTCTCGGACGACCATTTCTTGAAATATCGGGTTGCAACGTTGATTGTAAGAACGCCAACTTGTCATTCAATATTGGTGAAGGTCATGTGGAGTTTGCATTCTTAGCCACGATGAAAGGAGAGCCCTTGGAAGAAGATATCTTTAACATCTATGATGAAGAAGATTCTCGAGAATTGGTGAGATCTATCCTATTTAAAGATCCTCTTGAGAAAGTTTTGAGTTTTAGTATGATGGAGGAAGGTGTAGATGTTTTGTGTGATGCAGATGTACGCAACTTGGTGCCACCTGAATATCACCTCGGTTCATCACCTTGGTATGCTGATATTGTTAACTATCTTGTTTATCAGGAAGTACCTTCGGGATTGACATACGCTCAAAGGCAGAAATTCTTCAAAGACGTACGTCACTACTATTGGAACGAACCTTTGCTCTTCAAGAGAAGCCCAGATGGGATGCTTCGACGATGCGTTCCGGAGGATGAAACTGCTAGTGTCATACGGCATTGCCACTCACTTCCTTGTGGAGGACATGCTAGCGCTCACAAAACATGCGCTAAGGTATTATGTTCCGGTTTCTTTTGGCCTACATTATTTAAGGATGTGCAAGCGTTTGTTGTTTCTTGTGATGCATGCCAAAGAACAGGAAATATATCTAGCCGGAACGATATGCCACTTAACAATATACAGGAGGTCGAGATCTTTGATGTGTGGGGAGTCGATTTCATGGGACATTTCCCATCATCCGTAGGGAACCTCTACATTCTCTTAGTTGTTGATTACGTCTCTAGATGGGTGGAATCCATTGCTTCTAGAGGAAAGCGGATTCTAGGGGTTGGAAAGTCCGGTTATGGCATAAGACTCAAGCTATCTATTCACTCCTTGGATTAACTATGATATGTTGGGAGTAAGCATTTCTAGATTGTGATCAATTACCGGGTAGGCCTCATGGTCCACTAGTCCATTCCTAAGGTCTCATCACCGGGTAAGTCTCTAAGAACCTAAGGGACGGAATTCTACACGAACCGGATTTTCGCCTAGAGATCTAACCTATCCTTACCGGGTAAGTCTCGAAAGGGTTAGTTCTAAGCAACTATCCTAGCACACTTAGTCCAATGGCGGCTTATGAGGCTCACCACTACCTACGGTTTGTGATCTTTGGAATCTAAGGGCAAGGATTACCGAGTAAGTCTCTCCTAACTCTTAGTTGCTAACACTAGTTTACCCTAGGGTAGTTTTAACTTAACAAACACTTAGGATTTCAACATTCTAACAATCTAAAACTAGATCCATCGAACCAGAGAAGATCACGGGTTGTTCTACCAAGTCCACGGCCGTGGTTTGGCAAGAACTGGCCGTGATTCCTAACAGAAACTACGTTCATGCACACAAGTCATCCAAAGGTAAATCTAGGTCCATCCTATCATAGCCCTAGCCATAAACATCCTTTCCTTACCCTAGAATCACATCTATTTAGCCTAAAACATTCATAATAGAAATCAAAACAATCAAACATAAAATCATGGCATCCATTTGCAAGATGATGAAGAGAAAGAGATGAACAAGTGAACTAAAACAAAACCAAGCTGAAAATGGAATTAGAATAACTCACAACCCTTCTTAAAGAAGGTTCAAATGGTTCATATAACTCTCGAAATCGATTCCGAAATTCTTCTCTACAAAGCTATCAAGGTCTATCAATGGTGTGTTCTTCTTCTTCTCCCACCAAGCTCTTCTCCAATGGTAGCCTCCTTCTTCCTCCTTCCCCAAAGAATCTTCTTGTTGAGAGAATATTTTTGATTAGAGGATAGTGGATAATAGAGAGCTGCTCCAAGATGATTCTCTCAGCCAATGCAGGACCACTTTTATACTACAACTTTGCAAGAGCTGGCCAAGAGATCGTGGCACAGCTGTCACGAAAACCTGGCAAAATCCACGGTTGAAACCACGGCCGTGGTTTACCAATGAACCGTGATTCTGTGCTTCAGCTTTGCCTTTGATCATTAAGCTTCGATTTGGTGCATGGCTTGTGTTGGCAAGGTTCCATGGGTCCTCCTTAGCCTTTAGCTCGCATCCTAATGGGTCCGAGGGTGTGTCCTCTTGATGAACGATCCTCAGACGTATCGTTTTAGCTCTTAAATCTCCCGAAACACCTACAAAGCAATGCACAAGTCCGTGTAGACGTCTATCTCGACAAAATACGTGAATTGAGTGCAAACGTCATGAACTAGTGCTAAACCATGCATGAATGAGCGGGAAATCTATCTAAATGATTACCTAAACCTAAGTCATAAATCGTGTTATCAAAAATACCCCATACTTAAGGTTTGCTCGTCCCCGAGCAAATTCTCAACTAGAGACTAGAGATAACATGATTTATGTATGCAGAAAAATGGTAAAACCTTTTTGGGTTTGTGCTTCTACTATTGGATCACCTTCATAGTCATGTTTCATGGCAAAGGATAAGCAATCATGCATCAAATAAATGAAGGCATGGAAAGACAATTGCACTTAACTCAAAAGCATGCATGAAATGTAAAAATGAAGAAGCCAAGAAGATCAAGAGCATATCCAATCTAGATTACTAAGTCTTACAAACATGCAAATAGGTCATAAGGTCTTATGAATTAAAAGGCCAAGAAACGTTGTGATTAGGTGGGGATTTTTCTAGGCTATGTGGTGCTAATCCGGGAATGGAACTAACTCCACAATCTTGTCCTCGATCAACTTCCCTCAAGTGTATACTTTTCTCTATCTTTTCTTTCTTTTCTTTTTCTTTCACTTATTTTTGAGACAATGGCATTGGTGTACAAAAGCCGAAACCTTGGCGATTAGCCATCCTCGGGCTTTTTCTTATTTTTCGAGGTACATCCACACCGGGCACACATACCAAAGCTCGTTAGGACTATTGGTTTATTTGACTTTGGCAAGGCACCAACACCCGATTATGTGAAGTGTACCGAGTTACTTGTCATTTAAGCCAACGTCCCCAAGCCTATATTTTTGGCTACACTTTCACAACAAATTCAGCATTTGATGCATGATATTCTTTCATCAACATTTTCACCCCATACTTGCTTTTCACACACATCAACACACTATCATGCTCCTATTCCCGGATGGGTCAAAAGAGGTCAAATTTATCTCAATTGAGGTGCTCAAGCAACATGATCAAGATGAGGAGTAGAGGAAGATGAATTGCCTCATTCATTCCTAGATGGTATGCAAGAACTATCATGTAATTTCGACCTTCAATACTCAATCCATTCTAGGAAACATCATGATCACAAATCATTCATTGAATTTAAGAGAAGTACTTCAAGTCCACATATGCATCATTAATTCAACACATAAGGCCATCCATAGCCAATCCACAAGACAAGATTCATCATTAGGGTCATATCCAAGCCTAGAAAGCACAAAAATTTTTAAATTTTCTGAATTTTTATGGGATTTTCGAAATGAATATATACAATGCAAGAAATGTGAAAGTATTGAACTACCCTAGATGCTCATCATGCAAAGGATCATGCAAACCCTACCCCATACTTAGAAACACATTGTCCCCAATGTGTAAATGAAGTAAAGAAGAGTGAAAGAAGGTTCTCACAATGTAAAAATGGTTTGCTATGGTATTTGGGATTCTCAAGTGGAATTGATGTTGGATGATCCTATCAACCATGGTAGAGAGCTCTAAGCATTCATCAAAGTGTCGGGACCCGTGCTAGGCACCGCTAGCCATCCAAGGTCCGCGTCCGCTCCACCCATAATTGATGAGGGGTTCATCATCATCATTCTCATGCCAAGTAAGGCTTCCAATGCTACTAAGGTTCTAGCACACACACAAGGCACACGAAACACACACAAAGATAGAAAAAAAAATCTAACACAAAAGCAAAACAAGAAGGGGAAAATGTTACCAATGGGTTGCCTCCCACCAAGCGCTTCTTTAAGGTCATTAGCTTGACCAAACTCGGGGGCGTCTACTCAAGGTAAAGTGGGGCAATCATATCCACCAGAGCTCCCGGGATATACTTCTTCAACCGGTGCCCATTCACCTTAAAGTTTTCACAATGCTCCCCTCCTATCTCAATAGCTCCATGGGGAAAGATCTTCTTCACCACATATGGGCCGGTCCATCTTGATTTGAGCTTTCCGGGAAAGAGCCGCAGCCTTGAGTTGAAAAGAAGGACGAGGTTTCCTTCACTCAACTCCTTGGGGATGAGGCGCTTGTCATGCCACCGTTTGGTCCTCTCCTTGTAGATCCGGGCAATCTCGTATGCATCCAACCGGATTTCCTCAAGTGCGTTCATATCAAGCAACCTCTTTTCTCCGGCCTCTTTGAGATCAAAATTTAGCCACTTGATGGCCCAATGTGCTCTATGCTCTATTTCTACCGGAAGGTGGCAAGACTTGCCATAGACCAACTTGTAAGGAGTGGTGCCAATTGGTGTCTTGAAAGCGGTCCTATATGCCCACAAGGCATCATTGAGCTTCATAGCCCAATCCTTTCTAGTTCTAGATACCGTCTTCTCGAGAATGGCCTTTATCTCCCGGTTGGAGATCTCCACTTGGCCACTAGTTTGGGGATGGTAAGGTGTTGCCACCTTATGGGTCACCCCATACTTAGCCAAAAGTGCCCCAAAGTTCCTATTGGTGAAGTGCTTCCCTCCATCACTTATGATCACCCTTGGTGTTCCAAACCTAGGAAAGATCACTCGGTTGAAGAACCGCACCACAACCTTGGCGTCATTTGTAGGAGAAGCGATTGCCTCTACCCACCTCGAAACATAGTCAACCGCCAATAGGATGTAGAGGTTGCCACACGAAGAAGGGAATGGTCCCATGAAGTCCACACCCCACACATCAAATACTTCCACTTCTTGTATGTTGTTCAAGGGCATCTCATTTCTTCTTGAGATGTTGCCCGTCCTTTGGCAAGCATCACAAGCTACCACAAAGCCTTGCACATCCTTGAACAAACTTGGCCAAAAGAAGCCCGATTGCAACACTTTAGCACATGTCTTGTGTGAGCTAGCATGCCCTCCACATGGCAAGGAATGACAATGGTGGATCACACTCTCCACCTCATCCTCCGGTATGAATCTTCTAAACATTCCATCCGGCCCTCTCTTGAACAAAAGCGGTTCACTCCAATAGTAATGCCTCACATCTTTGAAGAACTTCTTCTTTTGGGCGTATGTCAATCCGGGAGGCACTTCCTCACACACTAAGTAGTTCACAATGTCGGCAAACCATGGCTCACTTCCTCTAGACACTTGGAACAAGCATTCCTCCACCATTTGCAATTGCTCATCCCGGAACGAATCATCAATCGGGATGTCATCTCTTTCAAGCTCCAATGGTGGGAGTCTACTAAGGTGATCCGCCACGGAGTTCTCTGATCCCTTCTTGTCCCGGATTTCCAAATCAAACTCTTGTAGGAGAAGGATCCACCGAATCAACCTTGGTTTGGCATCCTTCTTTGTAAGTAGATAACGGATCGCAGCATGATCCGTATAAACTATGACCTTCGCTCCAACAAGATATGAGCGGAACTTCTCAAATGCGTACACAACCGCTAGCAACTCTTTCTCGGTGGTAGCATAATTGAGTTGGGCATCATCTAGTGTCTTGCTAGCATAATAAATAGCATGAGTGCGCCCGTCTTTCCTTTGCCCCAAAACAGCCCCAACGGCTACATCGCTTGCATCACACATGATCTCAAACGGTAAACTCCAATCCGGAGGTTGCATGATAGGTGCGGAGATCAAGGCGTTCTTCAACCTACAAAAAGCCTCTAGACAATCTTTGGAAAAGACAAAATCAACATCCTTCATTAGTAGGTTAGTAAGAGGCTTAGAAATTTTAGAGAAGTCTTGAATAAACCTCCGGTAAAAACCGGCATGCCCTAAGAAACTCCTTACCCCCTTCACCGAGGTAGGTGGTGGCAACTTCTCTATCGTTTCAATTTTGGCCCTATCAACCTCAATGCCACGATTGGACACCAAGTGTCCTAACACAATACCTTCACTTACCATGAAGTGGCATTTTTCCCAATTCAAGACAAGATTTGTCTCCTCACATCTTTGCAATACTAATGACAAGTTAGCCAAGCAATTATCAAAGGAAGAACCATAAACAGAGAAATCATCCATGAACACTTCCATGATATTTTCAATATATTCCGAAAAGATAGCCATCATACACCTTTGGAAGGTGGCGGGTGCATTACACAACCCAAATGGCATTCTCCTATATGCAAAAGTACCCCATGGACATGTAAAGGTGGTTTTCTCTTGGTCATCGGGGTGGATAGGGATTTGGAAGAATCCGCTATAGCCATCTAAGTAGCAAAAGTGAGAATGTTGAGCTAACCTTTCTAGCATTTGGTCAATGAAGGGGAGAGGGAAGTGATCTTTCCTAGAGGCCATGTTAAGCTTCCTATTATCAATGCACATCCTCCACCCCGTAACTGTCCTAGTCGGGATTAGTTCGTTGTTCTCATTAGTCACTACGGTCATCCCACCCTTCTTAGGAACTACATGAACGGGACTAACCCACTTACTATCCGAGATAGGGTAGATAATTCCCGCATCTAGCAACTTAATGATTTCCTTTTTGACTACCTCTTTCATTATAGGATTGAGTCTTCTTTGATGTTCAATAGAGGGTTTATGATTATCTTCCATCAAAATCTTATGCATGCACAAAGAAGGTTTTATGCCAATCAAATCATCAATAGTATAGCCAATGGCCTTCCTATGCAATCTTAGCTCATGCAACAACTTAGCAAGTTCCTCATCACTTAAGCATGCATTAACAATCACCGGATATGTAGAATTATTACCAAGGAAAGCATACTTTAAATGAGAGGGGAGGGGTTTGAGTTCAAGTTTAGGAGGACCTTTATCGATTGTAGACGATCCAAATAAGGTTGGATGAGATGAATCCAAAGCAAATGAAGGCTCCCCATGGCTCCTAGAAGCTTGATCATCATCAAGGGATGATTCAGGGGAAACCACGGTCAACTCCACGGTTTGCTCCAAGTCCACGGCCGTGGAAGCTGCCAAGCTTGCTTCTCGGAGTTGTCCAGAGAGTTCTACGGCCGTGGAACACAAATCTCGACCGTGGAACAAGCAGCTGTTCAGCACCTCTTCGTGGTCTTCATCTTCAACTCTTGTCTCCTTTCCTAGTGCTTCGAAGGCTTTGATCTCTTCATTGCAAGCCTCCTCAATACCTTCCTCCATCATACTTAAGGTAAGAACCTTCTCCAAGGGGTCCTTGATCAAGATCGAGCTCACAACTTCTCTAGATTCTTCTTGCTCGACTATGTTGAAGACATCCTCATCAAGGGTTGACCCTTTCATCATTGTGGACAACTTGAACTTGATGTTCTCTTCTCCAATGTTGAAGGAGAGAGTCCCGTTCTTGCAATCCACTAGGCATCCGGAGGTGGCTAGGAAAGGCCTTCCTAAGATGATGGGAACCGGATAGTCCGCCGGAATATCCAAGACTACAAAATCAATCGGCACATAGAATCCTCCTAGTTGCACCGGGATGTCTTCTAAGATCCCAACCGGATGAGTGATAGAACGGTCCGCCATGTATAGGGTCATCTTGACCGGTTTCGGCTCTCCTAGCCCAACCTTGTTGCAAATTGCAAGCGGTATGATGCTTACACTTGCCCCAAGATCACAAAGGGCCTCATACTTCACATCTCCCACTCCAATTGGGACACAAAAGGAACCCGGATCTCTCAGCTTGGGAGGCATCTCCTCCTTCATTGTTTGGATCAATTCCGAGGATCTTTTGGTCATTCTTATCTCCCCATACTCCTCCAACTTCCTTTTGTTGGAGAGTATCTCTTTCAAAAACTTGCCATATGCCGGCATTCCTAAAATAGCATCCATGAACGGAATGTTAATATGCAATTTAGACATTAGTTCAAGGAACTTACCAAAGTGATTGTCCAAGCGAGCTCTTGCTCGTGATTGAGGGAACGGTAGTGGTGGCTTGTATGGAGGCGGTGCCACATATGTTGGCTCAACATCCTTGCTCTTGCCTCCATCTCTTTGCAAAGTCGCTTCCTCTATCACCACTTGTTTCCCTTTAGCATTCTCTTTGGGCAAAGGATCTTTCATACTCAACCCACTCCTTGTTGTAATAGCTAACACTTGGCCTCTTGGGTTGTCTTTGGTCCTTCCGGGAAGCTTTCCCGGATCCCTATGGGCTTCACCCGCCTTTTGGAACACTTGTGCTTCCAATACCTTTTGAGCTTTAGAAATTGAAGTCACGGTGCTCTCAAGACCACTCAACCTTCCAAGCAATTGCTCAAACATCATTTCGGTCCTATCCTTTGGAGGTTGATTAAATCCGGGTGGAGGTTCTTGTGAAGCTTTCGGTGGTGGAGTTGTGCTTGTGGAAGCGGGAGGGTTCAAGGCTCCATCCGGGTTAGAGTAAGAAAATCCGGGATGGTTGTGGTTGGGCCGGTAATTGTTGAATTGCCGGTTTTTGTTGAAGTTCCTTGGGCCTTGATAATTGTTGTAATTGCCCCTTCCCATGTAATTCACATCCTCCTCCTTGGAAGATAGATTAGCTTGTGGAAGCACTTGAGGAGTTGCTTGGTTCTTCAAAGTTGTAGCACACAACTCCCTCAAGGACTTCAACTCATTGTTGATGGCATCAAGCTTGAAATTGCTCATGGTGACTTCACTCACCTCATATGCTCCCGCCTTTCTCCCTTCACTCTTCCTATGGGAGTACTTCTCAATCACTAGAGCTTGTTTCTCTACAAACTCCCAAGCTTCATCTACATGCTTCTCCATGAAAGTCCCACCGGAAAGAGATTGAAGCTTAAATTGGCTATCTTCATCAAGTCCTTTGAAGTAGATCTCCAATAGCTCAATTTTCGGTATGCCATGGTGTGGACAATCTAGTAGAAGATCTTTGAACATCTCCCAAGACTTGAATAAACTCTCTCTATCCTTCATCACGAAGGCATTGATCTTCCCTCTTAACTCGGTAGTCTTGGAAGGTGGGAAGAACTTAGTCAAAAACTCGGTTGCCATCTCCTCCCAAGTACCAACTTGCCCTTGTAGAATAGATTGATACCAAGCCAAGGCTTTATCCTTAAGAGAGAAGGAGAAAGCCCTAAGCTTATGGTTGTTGCTCTCCAATCTTGGCGGTCTAAGAGTCTCCATCAAAATCTCATAGTTCATCAAGTGTTGATGAGGAGACTCTCCTTCCATCCCTCCAAATTGATTATGCCGGATCATTTGTAGAACTTGAGGGCGGAGCTCGTAATCATGGGCTGCGGGATCTCTTAAGTTCATACCCGGACGGTGTGCTCTTTGTGCCAGATCCATACGTTGCCCCAACGTTTGTGGCTCTTCCATAGCAATGGGCACAACCCTAATATTCACCGCCGCCGGCTGCGGTTGTGGTGGAAGTGGAGGAGGTTGTTGACGGTTAAGCTCTCTTTGCACAAGAGCTTGCCTAATCTCCTCAATCTCCCTCCTAGTTGCTTCTTGCCTCTCATTGGCAAGCCTCCTTTCATTCTCCAAAGCTTCATCCCTTATCCTAATTTTCTCTAAAGCCTCATCCAACTCAGCTTGGAGATCTCTTCCGGCCATCTCTTTTCCCTTTTTAATACTCTTGGATCTAGATCTAAGGGTTTTCTCCGGTTCGGGATCGAATGGAGCTAAATCCTTGCCACGAGATCTTCGCATACACCTAAAGAGCGAGATGTCCTGAAAAGCAAAGACACAAACCAAAAAGAGATCAAAAGCAACAAGAAAGATCTACACTATAAACAATCACAAAATAGACTCAATCTAGACCTAGTCCCCGGCAACGGCGCCAAAAACTTGTCACGCTAAGATCGTGTGATGTGCACGCAATAAGCTTTAAATTTATACTCGTTATATTTATCCTAACTCCTAGCGAAACCCGCAGTGTACGGGACGTTTGTAGTAGGGATAGTATTCCGAGGTCGAACACAAAGACTAAGGTGAGATTAATTCGATTTATGATCAAGTCTAGTGAAGATCTAGTTCAAGAAAAGAGAAGGAACTAAAGAAATGAAAATCTCAATGTTTTTGGGAGTTTTTAGGTGATCAATCAAGGATCACAAATCATACGGAATAAACAATCAACTATGCTAACAAATCAACGCAAGCAAACAAGATAAACACAAGATATGGATCAAATAGAGGAAAGCGGATTCTAGGGGTTGGAAAGTCCGGTTATGGCATAAAACTCAAGCTATCTATTCACTCCTTGGATTAACTATGATATGTTGGGAGTAAGCATTTCTAGATTGGGATCAATTACCGGGTAGGTCTCATGGTCCACTAGTCCATTCCTAAGGTCTCATCACCGGGTAAGTCTCTAAGAACCTAAGGGACGGAATTCTACACGAACCGGACTTTCGCCTAGAGATCTAACCTATCCTTACCGGGTAAGTCTCGAAAGGGTTAGTTCTAAGCAACTATCCTAGCACACTTAGTCCAATGGCGGCTTATGAGGCTCACCACTACCTAGGTTTGTGATCTTTGGAATCTAAGGGCAAGGATTACCGAGTAAGTCTCTCCTAACTCTTAGTTGCTAACACTAGGTTACCCTAGGGTTGTTTTAACTTAACAAACACTTAGGATTTCAACATTCTAACAATCTAAAACTAGATCCATCGAACCAGAGAAGATCACGGGTTGTTCTACCAAGTCCACGGCCGTGGTTTGGCAAGAACTGGCCGTGATTCCTAACAGAAACTACGTTCATGCACACAAGTCATCCAAAGGTAAATCTAGGTCCATCCTATCATAGCCCTAGCCATAACCATCCTTTCCTTACCCTAGAATCACATCTATTTAGCCTAAAACATTCATAATAGAAATCGAAACAATCAAACATAAAATCATGGCATCCATTTGCAAGATGATGAAGAGAAAGAGATGAACAAGTGAACTAAAACAAAACCAAGCTGAAAATGGAATTAGAATAACTCACAACCCTTCTTAAAGAAGGTTCAAATGGTTCATACAACTCTAGAAATCGATTCCAAAATTCTTCTCTACAAAGCTATCAAGGTCTATCAATGGTGTGTTCTTCTTCTTCTCCCACCAAGCTCTTCTCCAATGGTAGCCTCCTTCTTCCTCCTTCCCCAAAGAATCTTCTTGTTGAGAGAATATTTTTGATTAGAGGATAGTGGATAATGGAGAGCTGCTCCAAGATGATTCTCTCAGCCAATGCAGGACCACTTTTATACTACAACTTTGCAAGAGCTGGCCAAGAGATCGTGGCACAGCTGTCACGAAAACCTGGCAAAATCCACGGTTGAAACCACGGCCGTGGTTTACCAATGAACCGTGATTCTGTGCTTCAGCTTTGCCTTTGATCATTAAGCTTCGATTTGGTGCATGGCTTGTGTTGGCAAGGTTCCATGGGTCCTCCTTAGCCTTTAGCTCGCATCCTAATGGGTCCGAGGGTGTGTCATCTTGATGAACGATCCTCAGACGTATCGTTTTAGCTCCTAAATCTCCCGAAACACCTACAAAGCAATGCACAAGTCCGTGTAGACGTCTATCTCGACAAAATACGTGAATTGAGTGCAAACGTCGTGAACTAGTGCTAAACCATGCATGAATGAGCGGGAAATCTATCTAAATGATTACCTAAACCTAAGTCATAAATCGTGTTATCATAGCCCTAGTTCACGACGTTTATGACTTAACTTGGTTCATTTCAAGCATCAAACAGCACAAAAATTCACTACAATCTGCGCGTTTTGGGTATTTCGCTCCAAACCCTAACTTGGTTCATTTCTCTCGATTCTGCATAGATTTGGCGTTGTTTGCTGTTATTTGTTGTTGAAAAGAGTATAAGTACCCCATAGGAATCAAGTGATTGTGAAATTTGAGGGAAAAGCTTCCGTTTTTTCGATCCTCGAGTGAGCAGTACTTTGCCTCGGTTGCTTTTGATGCGTCTCGGCCGAGGTGTTCTTGAGGTCAACCGAGGTACTTTTCAGAAATGGAAAATTTGAGGAGATCTGAACGCCAGTTAGCCATTTGGGACGTTCCTAGTAGTTCCCGACAGTCCTCTCCTTCCCCTTCCCCACAACCTGTTATCCTAGTGATTCATGAGCGATTTCAGAGGGACTTTCACAAGATTTGTGGCCGCCCTATTGTCTCCCCTAGATATGTCGACATTGCTGATTTTAAGTGCTTGCACGTTGTGGAGGACTTGCAGAAGATGATTTGCATGGTTGGTTTGGAGAATTTCATGGCCATCCGAACGCCGGCTTATCTGGAGCCGACGTTCGAGTTTTTGAGCTTGGTGAATTACATGCCGTAGAATAGAGGGATCAAGTATCGGCTGCTTAACAACAACTACATCGTCCCCCTCAAGCAGTTTGGGAGATCTTTGGCTTTCACAACCCTACAGCTACAGACTTTGCTTCTTGAGCGTAGGCTCTTAGTTTTTGGGAGGGTATTGCTCACGTCACCTCCCACCGCAACAGATGGCAGCCCGGGGACTCTTGGGAGCGCATTATCTACCATCAGGCCTTCCGCATTGCTCACAGGTTCTTCAGTGAGATGCTTTTGCCGCGTACTGAGACGCCCAAAAGGTCCGACAGAGTGAGTTGTTTAGCATATTCTGTATGGTGATAGGAGGGATCCCGGACTTTGCCGCTATGCTTGTAGAGGAGCTGCATAAAGTGAAGGTGAAAGACAAGGGAGGTATCTGTTGTGGCGGCTTAGTGACTCACATTGCTACTTATATGGGGTTAGACCTCTCTGGATGCACTTTGGTTGCGGCGGCGAAGCCGCTAGGTTTGCAGGAGTTCATCACACGCCGCATCCTCGTTCCCCACGGTCTTGGCACTCCCTGTGTAGCCATGCCGTGGGAAACAAATTTTCCTAGAGGTATTGTCTGGTCTTCTTAGTTCTCGGTCTATGACCACGAGAACTGGTCTACTGTCTGGTTTCCGATCATGCAGGAGGACGTTGCTAAAGAGGCAGCCGAAGGATATGGTGATGGTGATGGCATTGGAGGAGTTACAGCCATGGATACCGGTATTGATACCGGCCGACCTAGTGTTCCCACCGTTGACCTCGAAGACGAGGCCGCGGAGGATGAGAGAGAGGCGCCTGCACCTCCAACTGACATTCCTAAACCTTCCCAACAGCGAGCCCGCTGCCGCTGTGATCCTGAGGTGCACCGCAGGATAGATGATCTGACATAGCAGATGACGGATTCTTACCAGGCCCTTCGGATCGACATCTCCCAGCGTTTCACTGCTCAAACTAAATCTATAGAAGGATGGGCGCGGCGTATGGAGGAGAGTCGGCACTATCAGCGTTAGATGATGCAGCTGCAGTTCCAGCAGCAAATGGGCTATCCTTTTGATCCGTCCCAGTACCCCTACATTCCACCACCACCGCTATAGTAGAGGAGGATTGAGCATATTATGGAGCGCTTTCTTATTTTTTTTATGTAGTTTTGCTTTGTCTGGTGAGTACTTTGCTCTTTCTAACTTTTATTTGACCCATTGAGACAATGTGTTCTAAGTATGGGGTATTTGTATGACTTGCTTATGGATGTGTAATAACTCTACTTGACATTGATTTGATCTTATTTGGCTTATATGTGCTTATATGTCATTTACATGCATTGCATACAAGTTTCTGTTTGAGAAAAACGTTGAAAACCGATTTGAAATTTTCTTTTTGGCTCGACCGAGACGTTTTGACCAAAGGAGGTCGTGATAACTGAGATTCATCTCGATTGAACACCTCGGGCGCCGTCAAATCACCTCGGCCGAGATGGGTTTAAAATTGAAGAGATTTTCGAAACGTTTTGTGCTTCTACTCCAGATATGACCTCGATGATGATATTTGTTTGCAGATTAGCTTTGAAATCTTTATATGCTCGAAAGGTTTTATGATATATTTAAGTTGCTAAATGTTTTATTTGAAATTCTAGCATGTTTAATATTTTGTTTTTATCAAAATTATGTTGGATTTGAAGGTTGACACCATATTATGAGTTCTCTCACATTCTTCATGGGATGATTAAGGCACTTCATTTCTCTTCTTCTTCTTCTTGATCATGCTTTAGCCCCTCATATACATATTTGCCTCCCTTTACTTATCCGGGAATTTGGATGCAGCTGATGAAAAGTGTGCGAAGTAAAGTTGAGATTGTGGCTGAAAGTGTTAGAAAAAATAGGTTTGGGGACGTTGATCTTGATGATGAGTAACTCAGCACCGTTCACATAGTCGGGTGTTTGTGTCTTGCCAAAGTCGGATTGATCGATAGTCCTAACGAGTCATGGTATGTGCATCAAGGGTTTTAGGCATCTCGAGAAATTGATGAATGTTGATTTTGTAGGCTTTGGTTATTGTGCACCTCTATCCATATTCTCAAAAATAAAATAAAAAGTGGAAATAAGCAAAGCTTATTGGTGGAAGATGTTTGTGATTCAAGGAAGTGAAGTAAAAATCATATTCCCGGATTCTAGCACCACATTACCCTATATACATCCCACCCTAGCACGTTTCTTGACCTCTTTTGAAAGCCCTTGAGACCTTGAGTATGTTGATTGACTTTGTAGTTTAAACTGGATTATACATGATTGATTTCGATAAATATGATTTATTATGCATTCTATGATTTTATGCAAAGATGATCAACTTTCTTATATTCATAAAATGTTTTGATAATATGTTGATTTTATTTACTGTGAAGCATTCTCTTAGGGTGATCTATGAATGGAGCGCACCACCAAAAGGTTTTATAAAATGTTTTCCATTGATCTTCTTGATGACTTATAGTCCATTTTATCTTGTATATAAGATTTGAATCTTGCTTGGGGACAAGCAAGGGACAAGTATGGGGTATTTTGATAGCATGCATTATAGTCTATATTTTGGGATTGGTTTGGACGTTTCATCTTCATAGATCTGCATGCATGGTTGTATATTCTTGGTGATTATGTCGTTTTGTTTACCTTTGTAAGAATCGAGGTCTACACCTAGTTTTGCTGTAATTGTAGAGAAAATGACACGTTTTAGAGCGATATAAAGCCAATGGATCTAAGGATTCATTGGAGCTACATTATAGAGTATTGAGGAGCTACAAGGAAAGCATAGGAACCATGAAAGTTGGACAGAAGTTTGATATTGGATCAGTTTTAAGAGATTTGCACGTAGCTGAAGATCATCTTGGTTGGCTACAATATCACCTCGACCGAGATGCTTCGTTGGGCCTGGATCAAGACGCACGGCCATGGCCCATAAGATCTTTTATTTTTGGCAAGTGATTCTCCTATAAATTGGAAGATACTTTCTGGATGGAAGGACAGCTGGTTAACTGATTAGTTTGGAAGATTGAAGATATTCCAAGGAAGGAAGGAAGTTGAAGGAAGATTGCTTGGAAGTGAAAGTTGAAGGCTTTTGAAGGAAGTTGTAAGGTTTTCTTAGGTTCTTTGATTGTTGTCTTTTGGTTTATGATGAGGAACACAATTTGCTGATTGTTTGGATTATTGTTTTTTTATTGTTTGATTGAGTGATTATTGAGACCTTTATGTTAAGGTTTTCTTATTTGATTATTGATTCTTTCTTCATATACTTGATTGTTATTATCATGATGATTATTGGCTAAATTCTTGTTTGATTCTAGGGTGATTGGCTGAAGGTTGTGGGAAAGACGATGAAAGAATGAGCCTTTACCTTAGTGGACCCTGAAAGCTTGAGCCAAACCTTAACCGAACCTCACCTCGGTCGGCTCATAAAACATCTCGACCGAGATCGGATATGAACTAAGCGAGGCATGAACTTATCTGATACATACTTGAGTTTAGGTTATAGTTTGTCAAATCCTATCCTTGTTACACCTTTCTTGGTCCATACGCAAGCCTAGGATGAGACTTACCCGGTGATTCTTTTGCTTGTATACCTATGTTGATGAGTTTTAGCTAATAAAGGTTTATTCTTTATTAGGGTTTGAGTGTGCCTTCATCCTACCTTTGTGAGTTAGCCTGAGACTTACCCGGTAAAGGTTAGTTCTATCTCCTTTAGGTGGTGTGTTGGTTTGAGATTATAATTCCTTTCCTTAGTTCCTTGAGACTTACCCGATGAGAGGATCTTTGGTTTGGGATAGTGAGTAGTGAGACTTGCCCGGTGATCCATTCACACCTTAGAAATACCTTCCCTTGCAAACCTCAGCTTTGTCCACATTATCCTTTGAGATCTTGAGTCGGAACAACAACTGGATGCTTTGACCTCTAGAATCTGCATTCCTTTATGTGATTATTACCTCATCTTTGTTATCTTTGTTTTGTTGCTTGCTTTTGATTGAAAACTTGATATACCGTGCTGATAGCATGAATTATAGTCTATATTTTGGGACTTGTTTAGACGTTTTATCTTTAATAATCTGCATGTTTGAATGTATATTATATGATTATATTGTCGTTTCATCTACCTTTGCGGGAATCATGGTCTACACAAAGTTTCGTTGTAATTGTAGGTAAAATGGCACGTTTTACATCAAAATGGAGCTAAAGGAGCTAAGGAGTCATTGAAGCTACATTCAGGAGTTTAAGGAAAATTCAGGAAGCAAGGAATTAACAAAGAAGATTTACTTTGGACCATATTTGAGAGATTTCACATTCAGTTTAGAGTCACCTCGGTTGAACACAGAGTCACCTCGACCGAGGTGATCTAAGAGAGCGTCTCGACCGAGGCGAATATCCTGACGTGGTGAGATATATTTTATTTGGCTGAGGATCTTTTATTTTTGGAAGGAGAGATCTTATATTTTTGGGCTGGAATTCTGGAAGGAAGATCATATATTTTAAAGATTTATTTTAGGAGATAAGATATATTTTATTTGGAAATTATCTTTTTAAGATATTTTATCTTTGGAAGATAATTCTCCTATATAAAGGGTTCGATTTTTCACAAGTTCAACCATGCATATACATGCTTAGAGGGCTGATAGCATCCAGCAATTAAGGGATTTTCTCCAGAGTTTTGAAGGAAGGAAGATTGAAGATCAATTTAGGAAGGATTGATAGCTTATTATAGCTTTTTTGAAGGGTTTTGTAAGACTTTCTTAGATTCCCTTCTTGTTGATTTGTTTTGTTGGATTTGTGATCCAAGGAACGCTTATTTGTTTGATATTTGATTAAGTTATTGAAGCCTTGTTCTTAAGGTTTTTGTGTTCAAATATTCACTCCCTTCTCATATATTTGATTATTGCTTTCATGATGATGAGTGGCTAATTTCTTTGTGCGATTCTAGGGTGATTGGCTGAAGGTTGTGGGAAAAACAATGATAGAATAATCTTAAATTCCAGTAGGACCCTGAAAGCTCGAGTCTTTATCCTTAACCTTAGAACATCTCGTTCAGTCGATGAACATCTCGGCCGGGGTGGAACTTGACTGACCGAGGTGACCTTTTCTGATCCGAAACTGAGAGTTAAGTGTTAGAGTTTGCCAAATCCTATTCTTATTACACCTTTCCTGGTTCAATGAAAGCTTAGGATGAGACTTACCCGGTAATTCCTTAGTTTGTTTACCCAAGATCATAAGTGTAGGTAATAAAGGTCTATCCTTTATTGGGGTTTGAGTGTGCCTTCATTCCATCTTTGTGAGTTAGCCTGAGACTTACCCGGTAAAGGTTGATTGTATTCCCTTAGTTGGAATGTTGGTTTGAGATTATTATTCCTTTCCTTAGTACCTTGAGACTTACCCGGTAATAGGAACTTTTGGTTTGAAGTTAGTGAGTAGTGAGACTTACCTGGTGATCTATTCCACTTTAGAAACATCTTCCCTTTGCAAAATCTCAGTTTTGTCCGCTTATCTTGAGATCTTGAGTTGGAACCACAACTAGACGCTTTAATCCCTAGAATTTGCATATCTCCTTAATTGACTATATTATCATCTTTTGATTTCTTTAATTGCTTTTGTGGTTAGTTGTAATATTGACTACCTATATTGGTTTTGTTTGACCTAAGTCCCTGAGATCGACACCCCGGAATTCTTGCTTTTACTACGATTGACCCGTACACTGCGGGTTTGCATCCTTGTTTTAAGCATACATCTTGGGTTATAAATTTAAAGCTTGCACACACCATTTGGAGCGAACAAGTTTTTGGCGCCGTTGCCGGGGACTTCGTCTAGACCGAGCCGGTTGCGGTAGTCTTTCGGGGCACTTGCCCCTGTTGCTACTAACCACTCTACTTGAGTGACTTTTGCAGGTTCTTTCTTGTAGGTTTATGCGAAGAACCCGCGTTGGGAAGGAAATCGTTCCTTACGATCCCGAACCAGAAAAGACATACAAAAGACGCTTGAAGGAAGTTAAGATGGCCAATCAAGAGAATCGCGATCTTGAGGCAGAATTGAAGGAGGCATTGGAACAACTACGCCTCAGTAAAGAAGAACTGCGACTGGATAACGAAGAAACTTGTGCAAGGACGGAAGCGATCGAAGCAGATATGGCGACTTTACGGGACCAATATCTACCTCGCCCAGATCCAACTCCTCGACCGAGGCAGGACCGAGCTCCAGTTGCCCCGGCCGAGATACCCCCACCTCGGATGCCAGTCCGAGATGCTCTTTTTGCAGGTATTCCACAGACCCTAGGGCAGAGGATGGACCTTAACCAGCAACTGAGGCGTCCAGGAGTCAACCTAGGTGATCCAGCGGAGCATGACTATGAGCTTCGACCGCAATTTCTTTCCATGATTCGCCAATGCCTGTTTGGAGGGCTAGAGAGGGAATCTCCGCATCAACATCTACAAAACTATGAGATATTGATGGAGACCTTGAGACCTTCAAGGCTGGAAAACAACAATTACAAGCTAAGGCCTTTCTATTTCTCTTTGAAAGATAGGGCGCTTACTTGGTATCAATCTCTCCCTCCCGAAAAAATCAACACTTGGGAGGAGATGACGACGGAGTTCTTGACTAAATTCTTCCCCCCCTCTAAGACCGCTGAAATAAGAGGGAAAATCAATGCATTCATCATGAAGGACAAGGAGAGTTTGTCCAAGTCATGGGAGAGATTTAAAGACATCCTTTTGGATTGCCCACATCATGGGATTCCAAAGATACAGTTGTTGGAGATATACTTCAAGGAACTGGACGGAAACACCCAGTTCAACCTTCAACTACTATCCGTCGGCACGTTCATGGACATGCCGATTGACAAAGCTTGGGAGTTCATAGAGAAATAAGCTTTGCACATGGAGAAATAATCCCATCAAGGAGCTGAAGGTGGAGTTAAAAGAGTCAACTTCCAAGAAGCTCCATCAAACAATGATCAACTCACCTCTTTAAAGAATGATGTGAAGCAATTGAAAGACCTTTTGGTTGCTCAAACCAAGAAAGAAGAGGAAGGATATCAAAACTCAAGGAACAACAACGGTTACCGGAACAACAACAACGGTTCCCGGAACAACAACTACAACAACAATAGAGGATCCAACAACAATAATTGGAGGCCAAACAATCAAAATTCGGGTAACTCTTACTCTAACTCCAATTCAAACAACTCTTCTAACCCTTTCCTCTCTTCTTCTTCTTCTTCTTCTATTCCATTGAAGAGCAAGAGCCTGGATCAAGCTCGTCCCAGCCAGAAAAGAAAGATGCAGTGTTGGAGGCTATCTTGATCAAGCTCAATGCTATGGAGACGTCCATGACTTCATTTTCGAAGGCACAAAAAGCCTTAGAACAACAATTCTTTAATAAGGCGAATGAAGCGCCAAGAGATCTAGGGAAGCTTCCAGCAAGGACAGAAAGCAACCCTAAAGGACAGATCATGGCAATAACGACGAGAAGTGGACTGAAAATTGCAGATCCAGTGCCTCAGTCGATGCCAGTACAGACGAAGAACACCTCGGTCCAGGTATAGTCGAAGAACACTTCGGCCGAGGTGCCAACCGAGGTTGAGCCTCAGAGAGCATCGGACAAAACTGAAGTTTATGTCCCACCTCCTGCATATAAACCACCACTTTCATTCCCCGAGTCAAGGGCCAGGGCACATCTAGATAAGCATTTTGGTAAGTTCCTTGACTTGATGAATAAACTACATATTAACATCCCTTTCCTTGATGCTATTCTGGGGATGCCCGCTTATGGGAAGTTCTTGAAATAAATTCTATCAAGGAAGAGGAAGTTGGAAGACGTTGGTGAAGTAAGGATGACATCTAAATCCTCGGAGATCATTTAAATCATGAAGGAGAAGATGCCACCCAAGTTGAGAGATCCCGGCTCATTTTGCATTCCCATTCAAGTTGGGGATGTCACTTGTGAGGCGTTGTGTGATCTAGGAGCCAGCGTGAGCATCATCCCGCTAGAGCTATGTGAGAGGATCGGACTTGGAGAGCCCAAGCCGGTGAAGATACGGTTGTACATGGCGGACCGCTCCATTACCCATCCCGTGGGCATTTTGGAAGACGTTCCGGTTGTAACTTCTATTTACCTATAGACTTTGTTGTGCTTGACATTCCCGCAGATTATCCCGTTCCTATCATTCTCGGGAGATCATTTCTAGCAACTTCGGGTTGCAATGTGGATTGTAAGAACGCCAAGTTGCAATTCAACATTGGTGGTGATCAAGTTGAGTTTGCATTGCTTGCGGCAATGAAAGGAGAGCCGCTCGGAGATGATATTTTTAACATCTATGATGAAGAAGAATCAAGAGAATTGGTGAGCTCTATCCTTATTAATGATCCACTTAAAGAAGATCCAGGAGCTTAAAGGCATTGGAACAAGATCCAGGAGCTAAGATTGAAAAATTAATCCAGGAGAAGAGAATCTCCAGTTTCGGTCCCAGTTGCAGTACCTCGACCGAGGAACTTTCTGGACCAAGCGAGGTGTTCTTGATTGAAGAACATCTCGGTCACCCTCTCTGGACCTCGACCGAGGTCGAAAACGAGATGATGTCCACTGAGAATAACAAACTTCTTACTCCCTTTTCTGAAATTCATCCTCAATTGGTGGAACACTTTCTCCACCAAACTTCTGAAAATAAAGGGCCTTGGTATGCTGACATTGTTAATTATCTTGTTTGCCAGGAAATACCACCAGGATTGACGTACGCTCAAAGGAAGAAGTTCTTTAAGGATGTACGCCATTACTATTGGGATGAACCTCTACTATTTAAGAGAGGTCCGGATGGGATGCTTCGAAGATACATTCCGGAAGATGAAGTTACTAGTGTCATACGGCACTGTCACTCACTTCCTTATGGAGGGCATGCTAGTGCTCACAAAACGTGCGCCAAGGTATTACGTTCCGGTTTCTTTTGGCCTACATTATTTAAGGATGTGCAAACGTTTGTTGTCTCTTGTGATGCATGCCAAAGAACAGGGAACTTATCTAGGAGGAACGAGATGCCCCTCAATAACATACAGGAGGTTGAGATCTTTGATGTATGGGGAGTAGATTTCATGGGACCTTTCCCATCATCCGGAGGAAACCTCTACATTCTCCTAGATGTCGACTACGTCTCTAGATGGGTTGAAGCCATTGCCTCTCCTACTAATGACGCCATGGTGGTTGTGAAGTTCTTTAATAGGACTATCTTTCCACGTTTTGGGACTCCACGCATCATCATCAGCGATGGAGGGACACATTTCATCAACCGGAAGTTTAAGGCACTTCTATCGAAGTATGGGGTAACCCACAAGGTAGCAACCCCTTATCACCCTTAAACTAGTGGACAAGTCGAGATCTCTAATAGAGAAATTAAAGCAATCTTGGAGAAGACCGTCTCTAGGACGAGGAAGGATTGGGCCATGAAGTTGGACGACGCTCTTTAGGCCTACAGGACCGCATTCAAGACTCTCATTGGTACCACCCCTTATAATTTGGTATATGGGAAGTCTTGCCATTTGCCCGTTGAGTTAGAACACAAGGCATATTGGGCAATCAAATGGTTGAACTTCGACATCAAGGAAGCCGGTGAGAAGCGGCTATTGGATATCAATGAGCTGGAGGAGTTGCGTTTGAACACTTATGAGAATGCCAAAATCTACCAGGAAAGGACAAAGAAATGGCACGACAAGCATATCATCCCTAAGGAGTTCAAAGAAGGAGATTTAGTTCTACTCTTCAACTCCCGCCTTCGCCTCTTTCCAGGTAAGTTAAAGTCTAGATGGACAGGACCTTATGTTGTGAAACATGTTTTCCCTTATGGTGCAGTCGAGATCTGGGGAGAAACAAGTGGAAGATTCAAGGTCAATGGTCATAGACTTAAGAAATGCAAACCGGAAGTCCCGGTTGAAAAGATTGCACCACTATACCTTGTTTAGAGGCACCGTACGGTCCAGCTAGCGACCTTAAATCAAGCGCTTCTTGGGAGGCAACCCAAGGTATTGCTTTCTTTCCTTTTTTCTAGCCTAACTTTAGATAGTTTGCTTTGCTTTGCTTTGTTTTTGGCGTCCTAGACAGACAACAGGTAATCTCTAAGGAAGGAATACAACCCAGGAGCAACACTGGAAGGAAAGAAGTTCGAGAAATCAAGAAGACTGAGTTTGATTGAGACATATCTCGGTTGCTGTCACAGCACCTCGACCGAGATGATTCTTGAGCAACCGAGGTGACTAGGGTTTATGACAATCCACCTCGGTCCGTATCACCTCGGTCCAATCGGGACCACCTCGACCGAGGTGACAGCAGTTCTGGAAAAGGGTATAAAAGGGGGATCGATTTCTCTCTCTTCCCTCTCTCACCTTCTCGACCGCGGCGTACAGAATCATCTCGCTCCCCGATGCTTGATCGTTTTCGACGATTTTTGCTCCCAATCTGCAAGGAAAGAGTAGAGGATCAGTTTGCAAGCGACATTCAGCAACAAAAACGCTCTAAATCGGCCGAATCTGGGGTAACAAAACCGAAAACCGTAACTTCTCGTCTTTTACTGATTTTGGAAGAAATTGGATTTGGTTGTCAATCATTCTTGTTGAAAAAGTCTTAAGTACCCCATAGGAACAACTGGTAGTATTATTGGGGGAAAATAACTGGATTTCTGAGAGTTGGAATCAAACAGTGCATCACCTCGGTCTAGTCGGCCTGCATCTCGATTGTGTTCTTGAGGGTTGTCAGGGCAACCGAGGTGTTTTGACAGTTCAGATCTGATAGGCAGCTTGTTCTGAGGGATGGATCCTCCCCTTCTCCTTCTTCTTCTTCCCGACATTCCATACCGGTGATCCATGAGTGTCACCGGGTAGATTATGACCGCATTGCTGCGCGCCCAGTGATTGCGCCGCGGTTCCTAGATGTTGCTGCATTTGATTGCCTCTATGTGGATGATGACTTGAGGCGGATGATTTCTATGGTAGGGCTAGAGCAGTTTATGGAGATTAGAGCTCCAGCCTACCTCGAGCCCACATTGGAGTTTGTGAGCTCCGTGACCTACTTGCCTACAGAGCAGGCCATCAAGTACCGGTTGCTGAACCGGAACTACTTAGTCCCGATGGATCAGTAGAGAGAGATCTTCGGCTTCCCAACCCCCACAGTTTCTGATTTTCCTTCTCGAGCCATGGCTCGCGAGTTTTGGGGACAGATAGCTCACGTAGTTGAGCATGCTGACAGGTGGAGACCTGGAGACTCCAAGGAGCGCATCATCTTCCACCTCGCCTTTAGAATCGCTCACCGTATTTTTAGCGAGACACTTCTGTGGCATACTGAGATGCCCCAGAAGATTAGACAGGGTGAGCTTCTGAGTCTATATTGTATGGTTACTAGAGGAGTTCCCGACTTCGGAGTGATGCTGGTTGAGGATCTTCATAGGATCAAGGCGAAGGGGAAGGGACATATCTGTTGTGGCGGCTTAGTGACTCATCTTGCTACAGTGATGGACCTTGATCTGAGCGCATGTACTATGGTGGCGGCTGCCAAGCCGCTTGGTCTGCAGGAGATGATCACGAGGAGGATCCTGGTTCCTCGTGGACTTACTACGCCATACCTGGCGATGCCTTGGGAGCAGACTGCGCCTCAGGGTATTAGATGGTCATCTCAGTTCTCAGTGTTTAACCCTCAATACTGGTCCACTGCGTGGATTCCTCTTATTGGGGACGCTAGAGATGCAGCAGCAGCAGCCCAAGAGCAGGATGAGGAGGAGGTTGATGAGGAGGATGATGGCGGTGCCGCTATGGAGACAGGGACAGATACAGTTGGTCCCGGTATACCAGTCATCGATCTAGACGATGAGGAGACAGAGGATGAGCCAGCTGCAGCACCAGACGTCCTGCCAGGCGTAGAGTTTGCAGGCAGAGGGATCCCATAGCTCACCGCCGGATTGATGATCTGACAGATCAGATGATTGACTCCTACGCAGCCCTGACCGTCGATCTAGGCGGACGTTTGGATGACCATCGCCGAGAGATGGATAGCCGGACTCATCAGATGCTAGAGAGCCAGTACTACCAGCGCCGGATGATGGAGATCCAGTTCCAGCATATGATGGGATATCCATTCGACCCGTCCCAGCATCCATACATACCATATCCACCACCACCGCCAGCAGATCAAGACTGGAGCTCGTAGGGATTTCTTTTCTTTATTTATTATGCAGCTCAGCTTATGTCCGGTGAATTCTTCCTGTTTCCTTAGACTTATCTTGACCCATTGGGACAATGTGTCCCAAGTATGGGGTATTTATGTGTATTATTCGACATTATGTATGCTTGTATGACTTGATTCGGATATTTATGATTTTCTTATGCTCTATGTGCTTATCTGAGACTACATGCATGCATACAAGTTATTTGATTGAGAAAAACGTCAAAAACTGGTTAAAGAAAAAAAATTTTATACCTCGACCGAAGTGACTCTGACCAATCGAGGTGCAGTACCTCGGTTGACTTAGAACATCTCGACCGAGGTGGTTTAACTGAAACAGTTTTCGAAACAATTTTGTGCTTCTTATGTGGATATGACCTCAGTGAAGATTTTGTTTGCAGATTGGTTTTAAAATCTTTATATGTTTGAAAGTTTTATGATATGTTTAAGTTGCTAAATGCTTTGTTTGAAACTTGTGGCATGTTTAATACTTTGTTTTTATCCAAATTATGTTGAATTTGAAGGTTGACACCACATTATGAGTTCTCTCACTCTCTTCCTGGAAAGACCAAGGCAATTCATTCTCTTCTCTTCTTCTTCTTGACCATGCTTAGCCCCTCATATACATCTTTGCCTCCCTTTACCTATCCGGAAATTTGGAATCAAGCAAGTGAAAAGCAAGTGAAAGAAAAAGTAGAGATGTTGGTTGAAAGTTAGAAAGAAACAAATAGGTTTGGGGAAGTCAATCATGATGATGAGTAACTCGGCACCATTCACACAGCCGGGTGTTTGTGTCTTGCCAAAGTCGGATTGAGCAATATTCCTAACGGGTCATGGTAGGTGCATCAAGGGTTTGAGGCATCTCGAGAAATTGATGATTGCTGATCTCCTAGGCTTCGGTTATTGTGCACCTTTGTCCATGCATCCCAAAAAGTAAAAAAAAGTAAAAATAAGCAAAGCTTATTGGTCGAAGATGTTGAAGTTCAAAGGAAGTGAAGTAAAGATCCTTTTCCCGGATTCTAGCACCACATTCCCTATATACATCCCGCCCTCACACGTTTCTTGACCTTTCATTTGGAAAGCCCTTGAGACCTCGAGCTTGTTGATTGACTTGGTGGTTTAAACTGGATTATACATGATTAATTTCAATAATAATGATTTATTATGCATTCTATGATTTTATGCAAAGATGAACAACTTTCTTATATTTATAAAATGTTTTGAGCATATTTTGATTTTAAACACCAAGAAGCATTCTCTTAGAGTGATCTATGAGTGGAGCACACCACCAAAAATGTTTTGAAATACTTTTCACTGATCTTTATGACTTATAATCCATTCTATCTTGTACTTAAGATTTGGAACTTGCTTGGGGACAAGCAAGGGACAAGTATTGGGTATTTTGATAGCATGAATTATAGTCTATACTTTGGGACTTGTTTAGACGTTTTATCTTCAATAATCTGTATGTTTGAATGTATATTATATGATTATATTGTCATTTCATCTACCTTTGCGGGAATCGAGGTCTACACCAAGTTTCGTTGTAATCGTAGGTAAAATGGCACGTTTTACATCAAAATGGAGCTAAAGGAGCTAAGCAGTCATTGGAGCTACATTCAGGAGTTTAAGGAAGAATTCAGGAAGCAAGGAATTAACAAAGAAGATTTACTTTGGATCAGATTTGAGAGATTTCACATTTAGTTTAGAGTCACCTCGGTTGACCACAGAGTCACCTCGACCGAGGTGATCTAAGGGAGCGTCTCGACCGAGGCGAATTCCTGACGTGGTGAGATATATTTTATTTGGCTGAGGATCTTTTATTTTTGGAAGGAGAGATCTTATATTTTTGGGCTGGAATTCTGGAAGGAAGATCATATATTTTAAAGATTTATTTTAGGAGATAAGATATATTTTATTTGGAAATTATCTTTTTAAGATATTTTATCTTTGGAAGATAATTCTCCTATATAAAGGGTTCGATTTTTCACAAGTTCAACCATGCATATACATGCTTAGAGGGCTGATAGCATCCAGCAATTAAGGGATTTTCTCCAGAGTTTTGAAGGAAGGAAGATTGAAGATCAATTTAGGAAGGATTGATAGCTTATTATAGCTTTTTTGAAGGGTTTTGTAAGACTTTCTTAGATTCCCTTCTTGTTGATTTGTTTTGTTGGATTTGTGATCCAAGGAACGCTTATTTGTTTGATATTTGATTAAGTTATTGAAGCCTTGTTCTTAAGGTTTTTGTGTTCAAATATTCACTCCCTTCTCATATATTTGATTATTGCTTTCATGATGATGAGTGGCTAATTTCTTTGTGCGATTCTAGGGTGATTGGCTGAAGGTTGTGGGAAAAACAATGATAGAATAATCTTAAATTCCAGTAGGACCCTGAAAGCTCGAGTCTTTATCCTTAACCTTAGAACATCTCGTTCAGTCGATGAACATCTCGGCCGGGGTGGAACTTGACTGACCGAGGTGACCTTTTCTGATCCGAAACTGAGAGTTAAGTGTTATAGTTTGCCAAATCCTATTCTTATTACACCTTTCCTGGTTCAATGCAAGCTTAGGATGAGACTTACCCGGTAATTCCTTAGTTTGTTTACCCAAGATCATAAGTGTAGGTAATAAAGGTATATCCTTTATTGGGGTTTGAGTGTGCCTTCATTCCATCTTTGTGAGTTAGCCTGAGACTTACCCGGTAAATGTTGATTCTATTCCCTTAGTTGGAATGTTGGTTTGAGATTATTATTCCTTTCCTTAGTAGCTTGAGACTTACCCGGTAATAGGAACTTTTGGTTTGGAGTTAGTGAGTAGTGAGACTTACTCGGTGATCTATTCCACTTTAGAAACACCTTCCTTTTGCAAAATCTCAGCTTTGTCCGCTTATCTTGAGATCTTGAGTTGGAACCACAACTAGACGCTTTAATCCCTAGAATTTGCATATTTCCTTAATTGACTATATTATCATATTTTGATTGCTTTAATTGCTTTTGTGGTTAGTTGTAATATTGACTACCTATATTGGTTTTGTTTCACCTAAGTCTCTGAGATCGACACCCCGGAATTCTTGCTTTTACTACGATTGACCCGTATACTGCGTGTTCGCATCCTTGTTTTAAGCATACATCTTGGGTTATAAATTTAAAGCTTGCACACACCATTTGGAGCGAACACGTGCTTTGTTTCACCATACTCCTTGTGATCCACCTTGGAGTATTTTCCGTTATTACAATTGATCCGTACACTGTGGGTTCGCATATTGTTTCAAGCTTATATTTTAGGTTATAAGTTTAAAGCTATTTCGTTCACGATTACTCACACGTCTGAGAGCGAACAAGTTTTGGCGCCATTGCCGGGGACTTGGTATGTCCGGTATTTGATTTTCTTTTAGGGCTACTTCCCTTGTTGCTATTGATTGTTTTACTTGAGTGATTTCACATGATCTTTCTTTAGGTTTATGCGAAGAACTCGTGCTGGGAAAGAAAGCGTTCCCTATGATCCCGAACCAAAAAAGACATACAAAAGGAGATTAAAAGAAGCTAAGATGGTTGGACAAGATAATCGAGATCTTGAAGCCGAATTAAAGGACGCATTAGAACAACTTCGGTGGAGTAATGAAGCTTTACAAAGAGAAAAAGAGGAGGCTCGTGCAAGAACAGAAGAGATACGAGCTGACATGACCGAACTGCAGGCCTAGATTCTACCTTGACCGAACCCAGTTGTTGGACCGAGGCAGGATCCTGACCTAGTTGCACCGGCCGAGATACATCCACCACCTCGGTTGCTGGCTAGGGTTGACCGAGGTAACCTGTTCGTTGGAGAACCGCAAACCCTAGGTCAGCGGTTGGACCCGAATCAACAAGTGTGGCATCCCGGAGTTAATCTAGGAGATCCAGCTAAGCATGACTATCAGCTTCGACCTCAAGTTCTCACAATGATTCGACAATGTCAATTTGGGGGCATGCAAAGAGAATCTCCACATCAACACTTGCAAAACTATGAGAATCCTATGGAGACTTAGAGACCATCAAGAGTGGAGAACAACAACTACAAGATAAGGTTTTTCTACTTCTCTTTGAAAGACAAGGCGCTTGCTTGGTATCAATCTCTTCCAGGTGGAAGAGTTAACACATGTGAAGAGATGTCTACGGAGTTTCTCACTAAGTTCTTCCCCCCATCAAAAACTGTGGAGTTAAGAGGTTAAATTAATGCTTTTGTCATGAAGGATAAAGAAAGTTTGTTCAAGTCATGGGAGAGGTTCAAGGACCTTTTGTTGGATCGCCCTCCCCATGGGATTCCAATGATTGAGTTGTTGGAGATCTACTTAAAGGGGTTGGATGAGGAAACTCAATTCAAACTCCAATCACTTTCTGTTGGCACTTTTATGGATACACCGGTTGGTGAATTTGGGATTTTGTTAAGAAGCAAGCTTTACACATGGATAAGTACTCTCATCGAAGGGCGGAAGATGGAGTGAAACGAGTTAGATTTCCTTATCTAAATCTTACAAATTCAAGCATTTCTCAACTCAGTACGCTCAATGATAGCATGAATTATAGTCTATATTTTGGGACTTGTTTAGACGTTTTATCTTCAATAGTCTGCATGTTTGAATGTACATTATATGATTATATTGTCGTTTCATCTACCTTTGCGGGAATCGAGATCTACACCAAGTTTTGTTGTAATCGTTGGTAAAATGGCACGTTTTGCATCAAAATGGAGATAAATGAGCTAAGGAGTCATTGGAGCTACATTCAGGAGCTTAAGAAAGAATCCAGGAAGCATGGAATTGAATTAAAGATTTACTTTGGACCAGATTTGAGAGATTTCACCTTCAGCTGAGAGTCACCTCGGTCAGCTACAGTATCACCTCGACCGAGGTGATCTAGAGGAGCGGCTCGACCGAGGCGAACACCCTGTACGCGGCGAGATATATTTTATTTGGCTGAGATATTTTATTTTTGGAAGGAGAGATCTTATATTTTTGGGATGGATTTCTGGAAGGAAGATCATATATTTAGGAGATCTATTTTAGAGATAAGATATATTTTATTAGGAAACTATCTTTTTAAGATATTATTATCTTAGGAAGATATTTATTTTAGAGATAAGATATATTTTATTAGGAAATTATCTTTTAAGATATTTCCTATAAAATTATCTTAGGAAAATATCTATTTTAGGAGATATGGATATATTTAAATAGAAATTATCTTTTTAAGATATTTTATCTTTGGAAGATAATTCTCCTATATAAAGGGTTGGATTTTCTACAATTCAACCATCTTCAAATCATCGCATACTTGGAGATTGAAGAAGCTGCAGTTAGGAAGGATTTTTGGAAGTTTGAAGGAAGATTGAAGGAAGGAAGTTCATAGCTTGTTATAGCTTTTGAGGGATTTGTAAGACTTTCTTAGATTCCCTTTTGTTTTATTGTCTTGTTGGATTTGTGATTCAAGGAACGCTGATTTGTTTGATATTTGATTCAGTTATTGAAGCCTTGTTCTTAAGGTTTTTGTGTTCAAATATTCATTCTCTTCCCATATATTTGATTATTGCTTTCATGATGATAAGTGGCTAATTTCTTTGTGTGATTCTAGGGTGATTGGCTGAAGGTTGTGGGAAAAACAATGATAGAATAATCTTAAATTCTAGTAGGACCCTGAAAGCTCGAGTCTTTATCCTTAACCCTAGAACATCTCGTTCAGTCGATGAACATCTCGGCCGGGGTGGAATTCGTTTGACCGAGGTGACTTATCTGATCCGAAACTGAGAGTTAAGTTTTAGAGTTTGCCAAATCCTATTCTTATTACACCTTTCCTGGTTCAATGCAGGCCTAGGATGAGACTTACCCGGTAATTCCTTTGTTTGTTTACCTAAGATCATAAGTGTAGGTAATAAAGGTTTATCCTTTATTGGGGTTTGAGTGTGCTTTCATTCCATCTTTGTGAGTTAGCTTGAGACTTACCCGGTAAAGGTTGATTCTATTCCCTTAGGTGGCGTGTTAGTTTGAGGTTATAGTTCTTTTCCTTAATTCCTTGAGACTTACCCGGTAATAGGAGTTACGGTTTGGAGTTAGTGAGTAGTGAGGCTTACCCAGTGATCTATTCCACTTTAGTAACAGCTTCCCTTTGCAAAATCTCAGCTTTGTCCGCTTATCATGAGATGTTGAGTTGGAACCACAACTAGATGCTTTAATCCCTAGAATTGCATATTCCTTTAATTGACTTTTTTATCATTTTTGATTGCATTAATTGCTTTCGTGGTTAGTAATTACATTGACAACCTATACTTGCTTTGTTTCACCTAAGTCCCTGAGATCGACACCCCAAAATTTCTTGCTTTTACTACGATTAACCCGTACAATGTGGGTTCGCATCCTTATTTTTAGCAAACGCCTTGGATTATAAATTTAAAGCTTGCACACACCATTTGGAGCGAACACTCAACAATGAAGCCAAGGCTTTGAAAGAGCTTTTATTAGCTCAAACTAAGGTAGCATCCAAGGAGCCAGATGTTGGATATTTGGGGAGAGGAAACTATCAAGGGCCGAGGAACAACAACAACAACAACAACAACAACAACAACAACAGGAATTTCAACAACAATTGGAGATCAAACCAAAAAAAATCCCGGTAACCCTTATTCTCATGCTGAAAAATGCTCTAACTCCCCCATCTTCTTCTTCTACTCCATTGAAGAGTCAAGAGCCATTATCAAGCTCATCCCAGCAACCCAAGGAGAAGACGGATGTTGTGCTGGAAGCTATTATGATCAAGCTCAATGCTATGGAGAATTATATGAACACATTTTTGAAGGCACAAAAAGCCTTAGAACATCAAGTTTTCAATAAGGCTAATGAAACGCCAAGAGATCCGGGTAAACTCCCAGGAAGGACGGGGAACAACCCAAAAGGGCAGGTCATGGAAATCACCACATGAAGTGGATTGAAGACAGTTGATCCAGTACCTCTGTCGGACCACGACCAGACAAAGAACACCTCGGTCGAGGTGCCAACCGAGATGGAGCCCCAGAAAGCGAAAGACAAGTCTGATGTTTATGTTCCACCACCTACTTACAAACCTCCACTCCCGTTCCTTTAGTCTAGGGCACGGGCACATCTAGACAAACACTTTGGTAAGTTTCTTGACCTTATGAATAAGCTACATATTAACATCCCTTTAATTGATGTTATCCAAGGGATGCTCGCCTATAGAAAGTTTCTTAATAAGATCTTGTCAAGGAAGAGAAAGCTGGAAGACTTTGGAGAAGTGCAGATGACCTCTAGATCTTCGGAGCTCATTCAAATCATGAAAGAGAACATCCCGCCAAAGATGAGAGATCCCGGTTCATTTTGCATTTCTATTGAAGTTGGGGATGTAACTTATTATGCACTTTGTGATCTAGGAGCTAGTGTGAGCATCATTCCTCTAATGCTTTGTGAGAAGATCGGTCTTGGAGATCCCAAACCCGTGAAGATGACGTTATACATAGCGGACCGTTCCATCACTCGTCCAGTTGGAATCTTAGAGGACGTTCCCGTCAAGCTAGGTAATTTTTACATACATATAGAGTTTGTTGTGTTGGACATTCCTACAGATTATACTATTCTCATCATTCTCGGACGACCATTTCTTGTAACATCGGGTTGCAACATTGATTGTAAGAACGCAAAGTTGTCATTCAATATTGATGAAGATCATGTGGAGTTTGCACTCTTAACCACGATGAAAGGAGAGCCCTTGGAAGATGATATCTTAAACATCTATGATGAAGAAGATTCTCGAGAATTGGTAAGATCTATCCTAGTTAAAGATCCTCTTGAGAAAGTTTTGAGTTTTAGTATGATGAAGGAAGGTGTAGATGTTTTGTGTGATGCAGATGTACGCAGCTTGGAAGCATCAGAAGCAGATCCAGAAGCTGGATTCGACAAACTCATTCAGGAGACGAAAAGCACATTAGGTTTTGGTCACAGTCCCAATACCTCGACCGAAATGGTTTCCGGAGCAAGCGAGGTGACCTTCTCTGGATAATACCTCGGTCTATCACCTCGGTCCACGACCGAGATAGCTTCCAAAGAAAGCGAGATGGTGCCAACTGTATATCACCTCGGTTCATCACCTCGGCCTAACCCTAGATGCCTCGAGAAGGACGATATATCCATTGATGATTAATTCCCTGATGACCATTTGCATTTGGTGGAGCATTGGCTTCGACAAGTTTCTGATGGTAAAGAACCTTGGTATGTTGATATTGTTAACTATCTTGTTTGTTAGGAAGTACCTCCGGGATTGACATACGCTCAAAGGCAGAAATTCTTCAAAGACATAAGTCACTACTATTGGAACGAACCTTTGCTCTTCAAGAGAGGCCTGGATAGGATGCTTCAACGATTTGTTCCGAAGGATGAAACTTCTAGTGTCATACGACATTGCCACTCACTTCCTTGTGGAGGACATGCTAGTGCTCACAAAAATGAGTTAAGGTAATACATTCCGGTTTCTTTTGACCTACAATATTTAAGGATGTGCAAGCGTTTATTGTTTCTTGTGGTGCATTGTTCGCTCAAAAATGTGCGTCACTAGTTTTAAAATTTATATCTAGAACTTAAGCAAAAGCGAACCCGCAGTGTACGGATCAGCTGTAGTAAGGCAAGAAATTCTAGAGTCGAACTCAGGGATTTGGTGGGAATAAAATCGATTTCAATTATCTAACAAAGTGCAAAAGCTTTTGTGATTAACAAAGGAGGTAAATGATTCCAAGGATTCAAGTATCCGACTGCGGCTTTCGATTCAAGACACTTCCAAAGATCAAAGGACAGAGTTTATATTGCCAAGGTTATGTGTTTCAAAGGTAGATATCGTACGGTGAAGTTCCGAAACCGATTTGTCTAATCCAAAGGCTCTCTCGATAAGGGTTGTTGAGGCTGCGATATAGAAAGGTCTAGGGATAAGAATTACACTCAAACTAACTACCCAAAACCCCAGGATGTGACTCTCCAAGGTAAAGATAGAAAGCACACTTAAACCTTAATAAAGGATGTTGAGTCTCTCTATTACCCAAATCTTGTAATCTTAATCTATTAAATGTAGAATCAATGATGAAGTCTCTTCACACACTTAAATAGAGGTTAAAAAGGTTAAGCAAGGTTGGGATTTAGGCAAGGATTAACATTGGTTAAAGAATAAATCAATTAAAGATCGTTAGGGAAATAAATCGACCGGATCTTAAGAAAATCGTCCGATTTTCCTCAAGAACATGGCGATTTTTCTGTTTGTCGCGAAGTTAAAATCTAAATTCTCAGGGTCCAAATGGTTAAATGAGTTCAGTCTATCATCATCTAAGCCTCAATCATCAACTATTCTCCCCAAAATCACAAGGGTTTTAGCCAACCATTTTCAAAATCAAATTAAAATTGAGATCAAATGAATAAACCAAATAAACCCGAACTTTGAATAAAAACTCAATAATTTCCAAATCTGTAAACAAATCTCAAATCAAATCAAAGTATCTCTCAAAACACTCACTAATGTGTTCACAAACCACAAGAATCGCAAAGGAAACAAAGAATCTCACATTAATGACAAAGATTGACATCCCGGCACTTTCCCTTCAATCTCCTTCCAAGAATCTTTAATCTCTCTCAATTGTGTAAATATTTCCCGCTGCGAGCCTCCGATTTTCCTTCCTAGGATTCCAAGGTATAGTTTCTTGCTAATGGTCCGTTTGGCAAAACACTTCTCAAGTCCACAAGTGATGGGCTTTGAGTCGTGTTAATTCTTGGGCCGAAAGCTAAGAAAATCGCGCTATTCAATTTACAAAGGAAACCGCTCGATTTTTACAGATGAAAATCGTCCGATTTTTGTACAAATTGGCAGGATTTTCTTCAACAGAAAATGCTCGTCTCTTGGCTTGTTTCCTTCCTCCCTTTTGTGACTCTTTTACACAACTCCTTTACTCTTTGTGATTCCTCTAAGACTCCTTAAGCTTCCCTAATAGCCTTAGATGCTCCTTGCTCCACTTTTGCTTCCAAATCCACCGAATTTACCTACAATTCAATCAAAACTCGTGTAGGCCTCTATTTCCGGAATATAAATGAATAAAGCCTAAAAGGTACACAAATTCTCTCTAAATGAAAGGTAAATCGAGGTAAACCTCTACAATATGCATGATTATAATGGTATATAATTCATGTCATCATGCATACCAAAGAAGAGGAAATATATCTAAGCGGAACGAGATGCCACTTAACAATATCCAGGAGGTCGAGATCTTTGATGAGTGGGGAGTCGATTTAATGGGACCTTTCCCATCATCCACAGGGAACCTCTACATTCTCTTAGCTGTTGATTACGTCTCTATATGGATGGAAGCCATTTCTTCTCCCACTAATGACGTCATGATGGTTGTGAAGTTCTTCAATATAACTATCTTTCCACGTTTTGGGACACCGCGAATCATCATCAACGATGGAGGGACACATTTCATCAACCGGAAGTTCAAGACACTTCTATCGAAGTATGGGGTGACCCACAAGATAGCAACACCTTATCATCCCCAAACTAGTGGGCAGGTGGAGATCTCTAATAGAGAAATCAAGGCAATTTTGGAGGAGACCGTTTCAAGGACAAGGAAGGATTGGTCCATGAAGCTGGATGATGCTCTTTGGGCATATAGGACCGCATTCAAGACTCCCATTGGTACCACCCCTTACGATTTGGTATATGGGAAGTCTTGTCATCTCCCCGTTGAGCTGGAGCACAAGGCATATCAGATCGTGTCTCTATGAGGGGACTAGAGTTCCGTGCTTACATTAGACGAGTAGAGGAGGCTGCTAGAGCGGGTAGACGTGCCCCGGATCTACCAGCACAGGAGGGATCTTATGAGATGTCACAGGGAGCCACTTAGGTGCCCGTTATGCCGCCACGTCCTGTTGAGACTGTTAGAGCTCTAGAGGAATATAGAGGGCCTCAACCCGACACTTGGTTGAAGGCATTCAATCAGCTGGGAGTACCCCTTTCTCTAGAAAGGTGGGATTAGAGACAGACGTTTGGATTGGACATGTGGACTCAGCTCTTGAGTCTATCAGATGCCTAGAGGACATACGGATAGAGTTAGTCCAGAATCTATTCCGTGACCTAGCTCATCAGTGGTGGAGGACCATGCGGGGTCGAGCCACTAGGTACGATCAGATGAGGAGTATGATCAAAGAGCGTTTCTGCCCTGTCTCATTGAGGAGGGAGAAACTGCAAGACTTTGTGGAGGCAGGCTTTGAGGATGTGCCGATAGTAGATGCCATCAGCCGCTTCCAGACAGAGTAGGCATTACTGGGTCCAGCTGCACCTTTTGAGCACCAACATGTGTATTTGTTATTCCGCCGACTGAGAGAGAGTACACGTTCTTACATGGTGGGTTTTCATTGTGAGTCTTTGACAGATTATCAAGACCGGGCCTCATCTTATGAGTGTGAGCGGGCCAGTCAGAGGAGGACTTCTCAGATGGGACGGTTTGAGAAGAGACAGCGGATTGGATAAACCAGTGGTATTGGTAGAGCTTCAGGTTATGGGCGGAGCCAAAGATGTCAAAGTTACCCCTCATTTTCATTGACTACAAAGAAGGGGCAACAGTGCTTCAACTATGGTGATCTTGAACATTTGTAACCAGAGTGTATGAGGCCGCCAGTGACTTGTTTCACGTGTGGCTGGCCAAGTCATAGAGTTGTCTTCTGTAGGCAAGGTGGAGCTACATTGCAACAGGGTTCTTCCCTTGCTAGTGTGGTAGGAGGTGGGCAGAGGCCACCTCAGCAGCAGACACAGGGACAACAAAGAGTCCTAGATCGTCCTTCTACTCAAGGATCTTCTCCCGGGCCGAGTAGAGGTAGAGGGCGTGGTGGGAGTACCACCGACACTAGAGGAGCTTAGGGTAGAGTTTTTGAGTTACTGAGTGCAGAGGAGCCACCTGCACCGGCTGCTACAGGTACCATTTTGCTTCATGATTTACCTATTAGAGTTTAATCTGATATGGGTGCTACACATTCACTTATTCTGATGTATGTGTTGAACGTTTGGGTTTAGCTACGATAGAGGGGATACCCTTTATTATAGGGTTACCTGATGGTGGTAGGGTCAGAGGTACCCACAAGATACGTGGTTGTCCCATTCGTTTAGGGACTCGTGTGTTGCTTGTAGACTTCTTTGTCATGCCATTGGTGTATGAGGAAGTCATTTTCGGTATGGATTGGATGCGTAGACATCATGCGGTCTTAGATGTAGGTAGGAGGACTATGACAATATCTACTGAGTTAGGGCAGGTAGAGGTCTTTTGAGGTTGGGACCTTGGGAAGACGGGTTTTGTCATCAGTGTAGTACGAGTAGCGAGGTTGATAGCACAAGAATGTGATACCTTCTAGTGTTATGCCATGAAGGATGGGGAGAGTCCAACCTTGGAGGATATTCCAATGGTCTATGAGTTTACATATGTGTTTGTTGAGCCGTCTAGTTTGCCACCTCAGAGGAGTGTGGAATTTGGCATCGAGTTAGAGCCTGGTACGAGACCGATCTCGAAGGCTTCATATCGTATGACGCATGTCGAGATGTTGGAGCTGAAGAATCAACTCGAGGAGTTGGCTGAGAAGGGCTTTATCCGCCCTAGCGTGTCCTCGTGGGGAGCATCTGTCCTCTTCATGCGGAAGAAGGACGGATCGTTGAGATTGTGCATTGATTACAAAGAGTTGAACAAGGTGACCATCAAGAACAAATATCCAGTACCCCGTAATGACGATTTGCTGGATCAGCTTCAGGGAGCGATTGTGTTTTCCAGGATCGACCTGCGCTCATGATATCATCAGCTGAGGGTGAGAGAGCAGGATGTGCATAAGACGGTATTTCGGACCCGATATGGACACTACGAGTTTGTAGTGATACCATTTGGGCTTGCCCCAACGGTCTTCATGGAGGTGATGAACAACATCTTCATCGACTTCCTGGATCAGTTTGTGGTGGTCTTCATAGATGATATTCTGGTGTACTCTTGTAGCAGAGAGGAGCATGCAGGACACTTAAGGATTGTGATGCAAGTTTTACAAGATAGAGAGCTTTACGCCAAGCTCTCTAAGTGCGAGTTCTGGATGCCCAAGGTAGCATTCTTGGGTCATATCGTCTCCATCGATGGGATCAAGGCTGATCCGGCGAAGATTGAGTATGTTGCAGCATGGACGACACTGACAAACGTCAAGGAAGTGCGTAGCTTCCTTGGCCTAGCCGGTTATTACCGACGCTTTGTGGAGGGATTTTCTGTGATTGCCCGTCCACTTACGAGTTTGCTGAGGAAGACTACCATATTTGTTTGGTGTGAGTATTGTGCCCAAAGTTTTGAGGAGCTGAAGAGGTGTTTTACTTCTGCTCCTATATTGGCACAACGAGAGAGTACTGATGATTTTGTGGTATACAGTGATGCATCCAAGCTAGGCTTGGGATGTGTGTTGATGCAAAGGGGCAGAGTGATTGCATGCGCATCTCGATAGTTGAAGACGTATGAGGAGAACTACCTGACTCATGATCTAGAGTTAGCAGCGGTAGTTCATGCTTTGAAGATCTAGAGACATTATTTGTATCGTGCTATATGCCAGATCTTCACAAACCATAAAAGTCTTAAGTATATTTTCACGCAGCGGGAATTGAATAACCGCCAACGTAAATGACTCGAGTTGATCAAGGACTTTGACCTTGAGATACTATATCATACAGGGAAGGCGAACGTTGTCGCCGACGCCTTGAGTAGGAAGACGCCTCGAGAGAAGGCGATTACAAGACTGACAGTTCACCCTCAGCTTCAGAGGGATCTAGCCTGGCTAGAGTTGGACATCTAGTTTCCTGATGAGGATGCCTAGTTGTACACTTTAGAGGTTCTACTTGATCTGTTGGATGAGATCTAACAAAAGCAAGGGACCTGCCCAACCCTGAAAAGGATTCGAGAGAGGATGTCTCGTGATGAGGCACCACAGTTCTCCATAGGAGCAAATGGAGTGATGAGACACCGCGACCGCGTTTGTGTACCCGCCGATGCGGAGCTGAGACAGAGGCTTTTACAAGAGGCTCATTGTACACCTTAGTCAGTACATCCAGGTACGAGTAAGATGTACCATGATGTGAGACGATCATATTGGTGGAGAGGGTTGAAGCCCAATGTGGCCATATTTGTTGCGCGACATATCAGCAGGTCAAGATAAAGCATTGTAAACCTAGAGGTGAGCTCCATCCACTATTAGTACCGCAATGGAAGTGGGAGGACGTCTCCATGGATTTTGTGACCGGATTGAGGCCTAGGAGGAGTTTTGATGCTATTTGGGTTATTGTTGATAGACTGACGAAGACTGCACGTTTCATCCCTATCAGGGAAACGTGACAAGTGAACAGATTGGATGAGGATTACACTAGGCAAATAGTGAGATCCATGGGGTACCGAGGACGATCATCTCAGATCGAGATGGGCAAGAGGTTTTGGCAATAGATTCAGACTGCTTTGGGGACGAGTCTACACCTTACGATTGCGTTCCACCCTCAAACAGATGGTCATTTAGAGAGGACCATCCAGCCCTTGAGGATATGCTGCGAGCTTGTGTTGGATTGGGGACAGGGATGGTCAGATTACCTCTGCTTGGTTGAGTTCTCATACAATAATAGCTGGCAAGCATCGATTAGGATGGCTCCATATGAGGCACTAAATGGGCATAGATGTCGTACACCGTTATGTTGGGATGAGCCTAGCAGTATCAATGGGATGCTGGCTGCACAAAGTCGCCAAAAGTTGTATGCAGACAGGAGGCGTCGACCTCTAGAGTTTAGAGTTGGAGCTCATGTCTGGCTGAGAGTATCTCCGATGTGAGGCGTCAGACGTTTTGGCATAAAGGGGAAGTTGAGTCCTTGATATGTCGGTCCTTTTGAGATACTTGACAGAGTTGGGAGAGCAGCATACAGGTTAGCTTTACCTCCGAGGTTAGAGGGTGTTCATCCGGTGTTTCATGTGTCTCAGCTGAGGGAGTGTATACCAGATCCGAGACACATTGTGAGTTATGATGATTTGGTAGTTGAGCCGGACCACACTTTTGTTGAGCATCCGATTGCAGTCCTAGAGCGAGGTATAAGACGCCTGCGTTCGAAGTACATTCCCATGTTGAGGATATAGTGGTCAAGACGAGGACCTGAGAAGGCTACATGGGAGACTGAGGATAGTATCCAAAGGAACTATCCAGAGTTTTATGCCGAGATAGATGCACCTGTAGGATCGACGAGTAGATCTTAGTGCTATCTTGGTGAGTGTTGTGATTATGTATTTATATGCTTTGATGTGTTTATTTTCGTGCTAGCTATGATGTGATATATGATCTTATTAGATCTTGATGTGCTAGCGCGATTTATGATTATAGCTGGAGATGGTTCTTTCCTCCATACTAGTTGAGTGCGATTAGGATCTAGTTGAAGATGGTTATTCCTCCATGTTATTTTGATGGACATAGTCTCGCTGGAGATGTTTTTCCTCCATGCTTTGTATATGAGTATGATCTGGCTAAAGATGTGTTTCCTTTATGCCCTGTGATGTGAGTATGGCAAGAGATGTGATTCCTCTATGCTTGTGGATAGCGTTTTGATCTTGTTCCCTATGTCCAGCCCTTGTGCCTTCCTTGCGACGCAGGTGCGTCTTGTTCAGGGCTTGCCTAGGTTGGCATTGTCCCTTCCTTTCCTAGTGTGAGTATGTAGCATCATGCTAGGTATAGATGGGAGTGTGATGATGATGTTAGGATATCATGTTATGCCGGTTATGGATTTGAGGATTTAGGATGTCGGGTGAGGGTTATAGGATATATATGGTCCTTATGGATTCCTTGGGTCTAGGTGTAACCCCTTTGTTAGATAAGAGATTGATATATCTCTATGCCTTGTTATTGGGCAGTGTTGTTATCCGGTTTGAGGTTGCTCGTGGTTGAGAGTATCAGAGGTTGAGGTAAGTCTGTAGGACTTACTTAGATAACATCCTTATATTGGGTGTATGCATGAGTGGTGTGTGTGTATTATATGCTTGATATGATAGCATGCGATGTCGATTATTACCGACCTATGTTTTATTGATAGCCCCTTACAGTGGCAATGATAAACTTTCCCTTTCATCCTATAAGGAGTCTGGGAGGTCTTGTGCTTATGCATTACCTTATATATGTATGGTTAGCTAACGGTGTTATACCGTGTTGTAGATGCTTTGCAGGATAGCTGAGCTGCAGAGTGATCCGGCAGGGTGACTAGCCGAGAACTTTCGTACATAAGTGTTGCATAGGATTTTGGGGATGCTTTGTATACGTTGGATATGTTGTATATGTTGATATTATGGTTTTACACTAGGCTATGGTTTTCTATACTCTTTGTTATACAGTTACATCGTTTTATGTATTTGTTTTTATAACTGCCAGTGCCTTATTGTAAGGTCTAGTGAACTTGTTGTCACGTTAGGGTCATGATCCATTGTGAGATCCTAGCCCAATGTGACGTCCCGAGTCCCGCGGAATCGGGGTGTTATAGAGAATTTGGGGGTGATGGAAGAATGTCTGAGGGTTGAATATAAGGGAGTTGGGTATATTCGGAGGTTATGTTTGTATGGGCCGAATTGTATTGATATGGAAAATTTGTTTCTCGAAAAATTACATCTCTAGAGATGTATTTTCGATCATTTTTCCAATCGTAACAAATATAACCAAGGTGGTTTGAGCTATAGCCAAGGAATATAGTTGGAGTGGAGCGAAAAGCGAGTTTTTGTTTATTATATGGTCTTAAATTCGGAAAGGCAAGACACCCAAAACTATGAGAAAATTATAATCCGGAGGGGTATGAAAGAGTTTTTCAATAGGTGATATATGGTGTAATACGGGTATGGGAAGACCATTTTGTAAGTAAACGGATGCTTCGAATGCATAATCCCAAACTTTTAATGGTAAATGAGCATGTTTGAGAAGGGTAAGACCCATATCGATAATTTGTCGGTGACGAAATTCAACACTACCATTTTGTGGATGAGAATAAGGGTAAGTAAGCCGATGTTGAGTCCCAAGTTGGTCAAAGAGATTTTTGAGGGGTTTAAATTCGCTTCCATTATTGGTTTGGACCGAAATTATTTTCATGGAAAGGACATTTGTTATGAGAGTAAAAAAAATTTTGGAATTATAGTTGCAACTTGTGATTTGGAAGAGATAGGAAAGATCCATACAAATTTTGAGAAATCATCCACTATAGATAGATAAAACCGGTGTCCATTGACAGAGAGTTCATGGGTCGGTCCCCATAAGTCCATAAATAAGAGATGCAGAGGCTTAGAGCTTCTATTTGGGCTTGGTGGGTGAGGGAGCACATGCGCTTTGGCCATAAGCAAGAGCTGCATTGTCCAGTTGTATGTGGGCTGATTTTTTTGGAAGGAAAAAGGCTGGAAATAACACGATGGATTATTCTGGGTGAGGGGTGACCCAACCGATTGAGCCAAAGGTTAGGGTTTCTAGAGTTGGTGACGGTAAGAGCTTCAGGCCGGTGACGATGCCATCGATTGGGTGGGGAGCACATACAATCCGGCTTCAACGTGGCCTTGAAGGAGCGACATCCGGGTCGTGGAATCCATAATCACAACAAAATCAGAGTGAAATTCAGAAAAAATGTGTGATAATCCTTGCAATATTGATGAACCGAAAGTAAATTCTTAGATATTGAGGGAGTGTGCAATAGATTGTTAAGAAAGAAAATACGAGACGATGTCTAAATGGAGGATGAACCATGATTCAGAATGGGCCCAGTCGAGCCATCTCCAAGATAGACCTGTTTAGTGTCATTATAAGGGTTGTGGTCTAGAAGCAGATTCGATAAATCTGGTGTATAATGATGGGTAGCACTAGAATCAGGGTACCAATTGTTTGTGGCCATGTGAGGTTGAGGAGGAAAAGGAGAAGGAGCCTAATACGCGTGATCAAACCTGTACCAACAAGTCAGAGCACCATGGTTTGACTTAGAGCAGACTTGACAAACCACCCTTGTATCTGGAGCACCAGTGAAAGAAGAAGATCTTTCACGGCCTCGTCCATCATTGTTGGTGCTTCGTCCTCTTGAGGAGTCTCTGCCCCCAGAGTAGTAAGAATCGCTTCCTCTTGAGTATCCATGGCCTCATCCACCATTTTGAGGACCTCTGCTTATGGTGTAATTTGCCTCTTGTTTGTCAATGGAAGCATTTGGAACAGAGGAAGGGGTAGAAAGTAATGGAGTGTTTTGGAGTGAAAGTCTAGATTCATGAACCAGAAGGTGAGAGAGGATCTGAGTTTGTGATGGTATAATAGTTTGAGTGGATACAAAAGTAAACATGGAATCATAGTCAAAGCCTAGGCCAGCCAAAAGAAAAGCATTAAACTCAAATTTAGAGACATGTTCTCCAACTTAAACAATGGCAGAGACCAAGCGTTTGGCTTTGTTGAAATATTTAGTGATAGAGGAGGCTCATTGATAACACGATTTAGGATGTTATATTAGGCACTCATTTAGATAGTTTTCCCGCTCATTCATGCATGGTTTAGCACTAGTTCATGACGTTTGCACTCAATTCATGTATTTTGTCGAGATAGACATCTACACGGACTTTTGCATGCTTTGTAGGTATTTTGGGAGATTTAGGAGCTTAATCGATACATTTGAAGATCATTCCTCGAGGTGACACACCTTCGGACTCATTGGGAAGTAAGTTAGGAGCTAAGGAGGACACATGGGACCTTGTTGGTGCATGCCATGCACCAAATCGTGACTTAATGATCCAAAACAAGCTGAGGCACCAAAACCACGGCCACTGGGATTTCCACGGGGGTGGAAATGGGCCGTGGTTTTCCCCAGACAGTTGTGACAGCTGTCCCACGATCTTCATGGCCGACTCTTGCAATTTGTTGAGGATATAAGGTGGTCCTGCAGGTTGTTATGACAGACCCCTCACTCCCATTCTCTCTCACACTCTTAACAATACATATTCTCTCATTTGGAAGATTGGATTGGAACGACTCTTGGAGGAGAAGAAAGGATTCCATTGGAGAAGAAGAGAAGAAGACATCATTCTTAGTTTTTCATAGTTTTGAGTGATTTTTGTGAAGACGATTTGCTCAGTTTTGTAAGGAACGCGATTGAACCTTCTTTTGAAGGGTTGTAAGTCTTTCTTATCATACATTCAGCTTGGTATTCTTTATTCTACTTGTTTATCTCTATTTCACTTCATCTACTTGCTATGGAAGCCATGAATGTATGCTTGTTGAGTTTAATTGTTGAGATGCTTGTTGTTGGCTAGATAGATGTGATTCTAGGGTAAGGAAATGATGGTTATGGCTTGGACTATGATAGAATGGACTTAGATGTACCTTAGGATGATTCGTTTTCTTGAACCGAGCTACTGTTGGAAACCACGGTTCGTTCTTGCCACTCTACAGTCGTGGAAAGGGATGAACAACCCGTAATTCTGACTAACTCGTTTGATTTGATGAATCTAAGTGCTAGAATGTTAGATTGTTGAAATCCTAGTGTTTGTTGAGCTAAATCTATCCTAGGGTGACCTAGTGTTAGCAACTAAGTGTTAGAAGAGACCTACCCGGTGATTCTTGCTCTTAGATACCGAAGATGACGAACTCTAGGTAGTAGTGAGCCTCACAAGCCGCTATTGGACTGAGTGTGCTAGGATAGGTGTTTAGGACTTGCCTTCCCGAGACTTACCCGGTAAGGAGAGGTTAGATACCTAGAATACCATCCGGTTTGTGTAGATATCCCTTCCTTAGGCTCCTAGAGACTTACCCGGTGATAGGACATTAGGTGCGGGATTAGTGGATCGTGAGATGTTCGCCCCTAGAAGTGTGTGCAAATAAGCTTTAAATTTATAAAACTAGAATCAAGCAAGCGAACCCGCAGTGTACGGATCGACGTAGTTAAGCAAGAATTCCAGAGTATCGAACACAGGGATTGGGTGGGAACAAATTCAATTGCAGATTATCAAGCAGGTAAATGTAAGAGCTTTGCAAATTATTGGGAAAACAACAATCCTAAAGATCCAAGTATCCAGCTGTGGCAATCGATTCAAGACATACTAATGATATAAAGACAGAGTTGAGATATGCGAAGGTATACTAATGTAAGGTAATCGTACGGTGAAGTTCCAAAAACCTTATATGACTCACCTACAAGACACTCTCTATACAGGTTGTTGAGGCTTCAATATAGAAAGGTTCTAAAGACAAGAATTAATGTCAAATACCCAAACTTGTAATCCAAGGATCAAGACTAACTTAGCCGATTACGGTTATGACACTCACAATCGAGGTAGAGGTTGTTGAGGCTTCACTACCACCTAGAAAAGGCAAGCCTAAACTAAGTTAAAGCAAATCTTTAACTTTGGATTAAAGTAAAAGCAGGTTCGTAAACTTAAGGGAAATTACCGGTAGATCTTGAGACTCCACGGCCGTGGAACTCAAGATCAAACCGTGATTTAGGGTTCGTCGACGATTCTCTCAAACTCTCAGGGTCTAATCTGTTTACGATCGATCTATCATCATCTAAGCCACAACTATCAACCCTTCACCTTAGAATTGTTAAGGGTTTTTAGCCAATAACAGTCATATTGATATCAAATTCAAAGATTAAAAGATTGAAAGATGAAAACTTCCGAAAACCTTCAATAAACTTCAAACCAATCTCAAAGTCGCAATCAATAACGAATATTGTCAATAGATTCAGAGTAAGCCAAACAAACGCAATCTTAGGAAAGAAGGAAGAACGGGATGTCAATCCGTCTTCTAAATCAAACCTAAACAAGAAGAGAAATCTTCTTGCAACAATCTTCCAAAAGCTTCGATCTTCCGCCAATCCGGAAATCTCAACAGCAATCTCCACTAAAAGTGCGAGATTAGGGCAAAATCCCAACACCAACTTCGATCTCCAATGAGATGTAAACGCTTCCAAATGATGGTTGTGCCGCTAAGCAAAGGCGTAAGCGGGGCTATGCGTGGATGACGGAATCTTGCTTTGTCCGTCTTTTTATAGGGCAAGATAAGATATCGGCCCGGCCCAATCTTCAAAAGATCGTGGCTTCAAAGTGTGGCGAAAAAGATCGCCAAGATCACGGTCGTGGAAGGTTCCACGACCGTAATTTAGAGCGTGGAAAGTGTCACGGTTTGAACCATGGTTTCCACGACCGTAATAGTTACTGGAATGCATCACGCCTCTCCTTGCAAGGTTACACGGCCGTGGAACTAAACGTGGTTTGTAGTACGGCCGTATTTTAGAGCGTGGTTTAGGGCAAGAACGTGATTCTTCCCTAGCCTCGTGCATTCCTCAAGTTGAACTCCATTTTTGCTCCTAATAATGCCCTTAATCCATGGACATACTCAATCAACTCTTCTTTGCTCGATTTCGTTCGGAAATGATTCTCAATCACCTATAATCAACATAAAGCTAGTGTAGACATCCATATCGACAATATAGGCAAACTAGCTCACAAATGCAATAATGCTAAATCAAAGACTATCAATATGAATCAAATACACTTAGAAAACGTGCCTAAAATATCACAATATTTCATGCTAACAAATAACCCCATACTTAACACTTGCTTGTCCCTAAGCAAGGTCTTTCAAAAAGCTTTAAACAAGAGTTAGGATGAAATATGTGTACCTTCTCAAAGCAATACTTCTTTTGGAGGAATGTGCTTTCTAAAGAATAGATCATTCTCAAACCTTGCTTCAATTGTTTATAAGACTTTCATACACTTATCCAAAGAGTAAAAAGCAAAGAAAACTCATGAATCAATTAAACTTCTAAACAAGCATCATAACCTTCAAACATTATCAAAATCAATCATAAGAAACTTCAATTTAGATCACCAAGTCATATAACATTCTTTTGATCTTAAGGACTTTCAAAGAAGAGGTCTAGAATGTGGAAAGGGAAGGAAACTTTAAGGAATGTGGTGCATAAATCCGGGAAAGTGGACAACTACCCTTCTTCTTCTTTTGCGGTTTCCGCAACACTTCAACTTAGAGCTTCGCTCTTCTTCCTTTCATTTTTCGACTTTACTTTTGGAGTTATGGATAGAGGTGCACAAAAACCGAAGCCTAGGAGATTGGCGTTTCTCAATTTTTATGAGATGCCTCAAACCCTTAGCGCACATACCATAATCCGCTAGGAATATCGCTCAATCCGATTTTGGCAAGACACAAACACCCGGCTATGTGAATGGTGCCGAGTTACTCATCATCATGATTGACTTCCCCAAACCTAGAATTTCTTTCTATTCTTTTGATTGCAAATAATTGCTCTCATGGCCCTCCCACATCAAACATGCCTTTTTCATTCACTTCTCCAAATTCCCGGATAGGTAAAGGAGGTCAATATTTCAATGAGGAGCTAAAATGATCAAAGAAAGAAGAAAGAAAAATCGAATTGCCTTAATCATCTCAACAAGAAGTATAAGAACTTATAGTGTGATTTCAACTTCAATTTCTCAACATGATTTAGGTAACATTCTTCACATTATGAAACTTGCAAAAGAGGTAGAATTCATTCATTCAAATTCTTTTCAATTCACAATTCTTTTAAGCATGCAATTGTCATCAAACTCAATTCACAAGTAGTGATTATCATAGAAATCATCTCAATTCATTAGAAGCACAAAATTTTCAATATAATGAACATGCAGATAGTCTCGAATAGAAGCAAGCATAGTGAGTAAGAGTTATTACAAACTTTTAGTACATCCCACCCCATACTTAGGACGAACATTGTCCCTAATGTTCAAAAGAAAGAAAGAAAAGAAGAAAAGAAAAAGAAACTCACAAAGTGGTGGCGGAATGTCTAAAGTGAACGGTCAATCATCAAACCCTCATCACTGCGGCGCTGGTGGAGGCGGGAATGGAGAGAAGCTGGGATCATAGAACCGCCCAAACTGCTGGCGGTAGACGTCTCTCATCATGTGGTCGAGGTCGTCTAGGCGTTTGTCTCTAGCATCGGCTCGGATCTCCAATGCTCCCACTCTCTCTGAAAGTCCGGTAGCCCAATCCGGCATCTGCTCATACCATCCCGGGGCCTGACTATACCATGCTGGAGCGTCGGATGGTGTTGGTGGTGGTGCTGGTGCTGCTGCCTGCTCTGTAGACCAAGGAGGGGGAACGCCATACCATGTAGGAGGTGTGGTCATCCACGTAGGCCTCTCACTCACGCTAGCGCGGCGAGAAGATGAGCCTGAAGCTCTAGTTGGACGTGGAGAACGTCTAGGTGCATCGGGGGCCGCCTCCGGCTGATCCGGAAACGTGCCAAACTCCTCCTCAACTCCTCCTCCGCCCTCAAACTAGTCTCCCATCTCCTCCTCAACAACTGGCGGTGGGACATATGGGGGAGCTGCTATCCTGTTCGCATGCATGGCAGCGAACGTCTCCTTCCAATTATGGCGTCCCGCCATAATGGAGTACTCCGGTAGCCACTCTATACCCCTACCCGTCCTGCTCTCCCATGGCATACCCGCATAAGGCGGTCCTCTATGTGTGGGGAAAATGAGACCCCTAGTCATGAAAGCATGTAGCCCTAAAGGTACGGCCGGTATACGGGTGCAAGCAGAAAAATCAACACCAAAGCTCCTAGCAATGTGGGTAACTATCCCACCATATCCTATGTTGCCCTTCTTCTTATTCTTGAGCTTGCTCATAGTAGTAGCCAAGAGAGTAGCACAATCAGCACGGCGTCCATAAAGCATGGAGTAAAGCAAGAACAGCTCATCCGTCTTGATCTTTTGGGGCGTCTCCGTCCTAGGAAAGAGACACTCCGAAAGAACGCGATGAGCTATCTTCAAGGCTAGGTGGTACATCAACCTAGCCTTGGTGTCAGCGGGCTGCCAGCGGTCCTCGCTAGCGTAAATCATCGCAACCTCCTCCCAAAAGTCCTTGGCGTAAACGCCACTAGGAAATCGACCATTAAAGGTCTCATGAAACCCAAAAATGGTCCCAAACTCACGGATGCTCAAATGGTAGTCCCTTTCCATGAGACGGAAAGAGACGGTCCTGTCTACATGGCTGTGCTCAAAAGATGTCACAACCTCCCGTGTAATCTCCTCATAAGCGTCTTCTCGGATAGCCGAGAAGACAATAAGTCCGGCTCTATCCAAGAGCCAAGTGAGGTCATCAACTATGTTGAGAGGAGCTAGATCCTCCAACAACAAGTATCTAGGGCCAATCACTGGCCTCTCCTTGATCCTCTCGAGTGCATCGAGATGATCGTCGTGTATGGTCGGGATTCTAGGGTGGGGAGGTGAGGATGGAGGTGAAGGTGAGGATGGAGGTGAAGGGGAAGAGGGTGGTGGTGCCCTAGAGGATGAGGAGGAGGAGGGATTACCCTTCCTCTTCTTATTCTGATCATTCTTCTTCTCTTTTATCCTTCCCAAAACTCTTCTCACAAAATCCATTCTGTTCAAAATTACGGTCTGTTCTTATGAAAACCACGGCCGTAATTCCCCCAAAGACCGTGATTCGTCTCAGAAAATCACAAATCTCAGCAAATCAGCAATCAATCTCCACAACAGGCAGTCCTAATCTAATATTTTCCAATCTCAATCAGCTCTTCCTAAAAATCTCTAACAAAAACGAACCAAATCGGCAAGAATCAAGAAGAGAGAAAAAAACCTATTTTTCGGATTGAAAAATCCGAATTTCGCGTTCGTTGGTGAATTTCCGCTCGATTTGTCGCTTGGATCTTGTTTGTGGTTGAATTTGCTTCAGTTTAGGAAGAAGAATCGTTGAAAACGATTAGGAAACGAGTGATTGAGAGAGGGTCGTGGATTTCGGCAATTAGGGCGTGGAAAGAGGGGTTTTGGGATGAATTTTGTGAAGAATGTGGCTTATATAGTCGTAGGAAAAATTTTGAAAATCACGGTCTGTCGGGGTGTTCCACGGCCGTGGAAGTGTACGGAACCGTGGTTTTGGTGATTTTTCAAAGGCTTTTGGAAATTACGGGTACTGTAGCTGTCACGACCGTGGTTTAGGCCGTGGAACCCTCTGTAAAGCTCCAAAGTCCAAATTTCGTCACTTTTCTTCGACATTATCCTCCTCTTTTCCTTTTCCATCGTTCCTACATCCAAAAACACGAACATACCGGAAGAAATCGAGGCAAAAACAAAGCAAAAACGTCTATACTAAGCTAATCTATGAATCGAAAACAAAAACAAAAATGCAATACCTTGGGTTGCCTCCCAAGAAGCGCTTTGTTTAAGGTCCGTAGCTATACCAATCTCGCACTTATTCGAGTGCGGTAGGCGCGAACTCCTCAGCTTGGAGTTCCGGCGTATACTTCTTGAGTCGTTGGCCGTTCACCTTAAAAGTTCCGCTCGCTTCACCCCATACTTCAACTGCACCATGGGGGAAAATACGCTTAATTAGAAAAGGTCCGGTCCAACGAGATTTAAGCTTACCTGGAAAGAGACGAAGCCTTGAATTGAAGAGGAGAACTTGATCTCCTTCTTTGAAGTCCTTTGGAATGATATGCTTATCATGCCAACGCTTTGCTCTCTCCTTATAGATCTTAGCGTTTTCATAAGCGTTCAAGCGGAGTTCATCCAGCTCATTGATGTCTAGGAGACGCTTCTCTCCCGCTTCTTTCATGCTGAAGTTCAACCACTTGATAGCCCAAAACGCTTTGTGCTCCAACTCTACCGGCAAGTGACAAGACTTCCCATATACAAGGTTGTATGGTGTGGTTCCTATGGGAGTCTTGTATGCAGTCCGGTATGCCCATAATGCATCGTCAAGCTTCAAGGACCAATCCTTCCTAGTCCTTGAAACCGTCTTCTCTAAGATTCCTTTGATCTCCCTATTTGAGATCTCAACTTGTCCACTTGTTTGTGGATGGTAAGGGGTAGCGATCTTGTGAGTAACCCCATACTTAGCTAGAAGAGCTTCAAAGCGCCGGGCAATGAAGTGAGAACCGCCATCACTAATGATCGTCCTTGGTGTCCCAAATCGCGGGAAAATGGTCTTGTTGAAGAACTTAACCACCACCATGGCATCATTGGTGGGAGAGGCAATTGCTTCCACCCATCTAGAAACGTAATCCACCGCCAATAGTATGTATTGGTTTCCACAAGAGGATGGGAATGGTCCCATGAAATCGACTCCCCAAACGTCGAAAATCTCCACCTCTTGGATGTTGTTGAGGGGCATCTCATTCCTCCTAGAGATATTGTCTGTTCTTTGACAAGCATCGCAGCAAGAAACAAAGGATTGCACATCTCTAAACAAAGTAGGCCAAAAGAATCCAGATTGCAATACCTTTGCGCTAGTCTTGTTCGAACTAGCGTGTCCTCCACAAGGTAGTGAATGACAATGGCGGATGACACTTTGCATCTCATCTTCCGGCACACATCGCCGAATGATGCCATCCGGACCTCTCTTGAAGAGGAGAGGCTCGTTCCAATAGTACTCCCGGACGTCCTTAAAGAACTTCTTCCTTTGTGCGTAGGATAGTCCGGGCGGTATCTCCTGACAAACCAAATAGTTAACAAAATCAGCAAACCATGGTTCGTTACCTTTGGAGATCACATCGATGCACTCCTCAATAAGATGTAGGTGTTCGTCCCGGAAGGAGTCGTCGATGGGTAAATGGTCGTCCTCTAGATGTGTTAGGCGACTCAAATGATCCGCAACAGAATTTTCTGAACCTTTCTTGTCGCGGATCTCAAGATCGAATTCTTGTAGGAGAAGAATCCATCTAATTAGCCTTGGCTTCGCATCTTTCTTCGCAAGGAGGTATCGGATCGCACCATGATCCGTGTAGACAATCACCTTTGCACCTACAAGATAAGAGCGAAACTTGTCAATAGCATAGACAATGGCTAAAAACTCTTTTTCGGTAGTGGCGTAGTTGAGCTGCGCTTCATCTAGCGTCTTGCTAGCATATTATATGGCATGGGTTGCCCCTTCCTTTCGTTGTCCAAGAACAGCTCCAATAGCTACGTCACTAGCATCGCACATAATCTCAAAGAGAAGAGTCCAATCCGGGGGTTGGATAATAGGTGCTGAAATTAGAGCTTGCCGAATGGTGTTAAACGCATCCAAACATTCCTGCGAAAACTCAAAAACCGCATCCTTCATCAATAGATTAGTGAGAGGTTTTGATATCTTAGAAAAGTCCTTAATGAAACGTCTATAAAATCCAGCATGTCCTAGGAAACTACTTATCCCTTTCACCGAAATTGGGGGAGGAAGCTTCTCTATGGTCTCTATCTTAGCCTTGTCCACCTCTATCCCTCTACTAGAGACTAAGTGGCCTAATACAATTCCTTCCTTAACCATGAATTGACACTTCTCCCAATTAAGAACTAGGTTAGTGTCTTCATACCTTTGCAACACAAGAGAAAGATTAGAAAGGCAATCGTTAAAAGAGGAACCGTATACGGAGAAGTCGTCCATGAAGACTTCCATGATTTCCTCTACGTATTCGGAGAAGATGGCCATCATGCACCGTTGGAAGGTGGCTGGGGCGTTGCAAAGCCCGAACGGCATTCTCCTATAAGCAAACGTACCCCATGGGCACGTGAATGTGGTCTTCTCTTGATCATCCGGGTGTATCGGAATCTGAAAGAAACCACTATAACCGTCAAGGTAGCAAAAATGTGAATGTTGTGCTAACCTTTCAAGCATTTGATCAATGAATGGCAATGGAAAATGACCTTCCGCGTTGCATTGTTGAGCTTGCGGTAGTCTATGCACATCCGCCATCCAGTCACGGTTCGGGTAGGAATGAGTTCGTTGTTTTTGTTGGTGATGACCGTCATTCCTCCCTTCTTCGGAACTACTTGAACCGGATTCACCCACTTACTATCGGAGATAGGGTAGATGATACCTGCATCAAGAAGTTTAAGAATTTCCTTCTTGACAACCTCCTTCATGGTCGGATTCAACCGCCTTTGAGGTTGTCTCGAAGTTCTAAAGTCTTCCTCCATTAGTATCTTATGCATGCATAGGGAGGGTTTAATTCCTACTAAGTCCTCAATAGTATAGCCTATGGCTTTCCTATGTTTCCTAAGGACAACCAGGAGCTGATTATGTTCATCTATGCTTAGATCGGAACTAACAATAACCGGAAAGGTAGAATTAGATCCTAGAAAAGCGTACCTTAGATGAGTAGGAAGTGGTTTGAGTTCCATTGCTTTCGGAGCTTCCAATGATCTTTGAGAAGCGTCCGATGTCTCCTTAGAAGTTTCTAAGGGTGATGAGTGTGTGGGAGAAGAATCAGAAGAAGTTGAAGAAGTGTCACGATCACTCGTTTCCACGCCCAAAATTACGGGTTCCTCATGGCCTCCACGGCCGTGGTTTAGGGCGTGGAAGGGAAATACGGTTGTCACATCTTCTCCACGACCGTATAACTCCCTGGAGTGAGGCACGAATTTGGTTATGAAATCCACGGCCGTGGAATACAGAGTATAACCGTGGATTCTCACGTTTTCTACCTCATCGTGGAGTTTTTCAAACTCCACTTCACCTATCTCTTCTTGTGCTTCTAAGGCTTCAATTGCCTCATTGCACTCTTCTTCTTTCCCTACATTGGTTAGACTCATAGTGATAACCTTTTGTAAAGGATCGTTAAAGAGAATCGCACTTACCTCCTCCCTAGATAAACCTTCTTCATCTTGGATATCGAAAATATCCTCATCAAAGATTGGCTCCTTCACTAGAGTAGAAAGAACGAACTCTACTTTCTCCTCTCCTATGTCAAAAGCGAGTCTACCATTCTTGCAATCGACTATGCAGCCGGAAGTTGCAAGAAACGGTCTTCCGAGTATGATCGGGACCGGACTATCTGCAGGAATGTCAAGCACGACAAAATCAATGGGAACAAAGAATTTACCTAGCTTGACCGGGACGTCTTCTACAATACCGACGGGGCGAGTGATGGATCGATCCGCCATGTACAATGTCATCTTCACCAGTTTAGGGTCGCCTAAACCGATCTTCCTACATAATGCAAGTGGTATGATGCTCACACTTGCTCCTAAGTCACATAACGCATCGTATGCGACATCTCCCACTCCTATGGGAATGCAAAATGACCCCGGATCCTTTAGCTTTGGGGGCATTTTCTCCTTCATGGTTTTGATGAGATCCGAAGAATCCGAACTCATCTTAACCTCTCCGAAGTCTTCTAGCTTCCTCTTGTTAGAGAGGAGCTCCTCCAAGAACTTGCCATAAGCCGGCATACCTACAATAGCATCAATAAATGGTATATTAATATGCAGCTTGCTCATGAGTTCTATGAACTTACCAAATTGTTTATCTAGGCGCGCTCTCGCTCTAGATTGAGGGAATGGTAGGGGGGTTTATAAGCTGAAGGAGGAACGTAGACATCTTCCTTCTCTTTCCCCTTCTCTTTCTCCTTGTCCTTCTCTACGGAGACTTCAACGAACTTAGGCTGCGGATCGGTGGTAGTCACTCCGCTCCTAGTTGTGATTGCCATAACCCTTCCCTTAGGGTTGTCCTCCGTCTTTCCTGGGAGTTTCCCTTGATTCCTAGGAACTTCCTCCCATGGTTGAACATTTGGTTTTCCAAAACTTTTTTAGCTTTGTCAACCTTGGAAATTTGATCATCAACCTTGATGAAGCGGTTCTCCAACCCTTGAAGCTTTCCCAAAATTGTTTCCAACATGGGATCGGGTTTCTCCTTCCCCGAATTGTTTCCTCCATTAGATGATTGCCCCTGGCTTTTCAAAGGAGTAGAGGAAGAGGAAGGTGGAGTTAGTGAATTAGAGTTGGAAGGATAAGAATTACCGGAATTTTGTTGATTGGAGCGCCAATTGTTGTTGTTTGAACCCCTATTGTTGTTCCAATTGTTGTTCCGGTTGTTGTTGTTTCCATTCCAATTGTTATTCCGGTTGTTGTTCCGGTTATTGTTATCGCCGCCATTGTTGTTGCCCAAATAACCAACATCCTTCCCTTGTTGCTTTGGGAAGTTGGTCTTGATAGCCTCCTTCAACTCTTTGATCTCATTGTTGAGGGAGAAAATCTGATTTTGAGCTTCATGTGTGAGCTTTGCTCCTTGCTCCACACGATTTCCCTCCACTTTCCGGTGGGAATACTTCTCTATGACCCTTGCTTGCTTCTCAATGAAGTCCCAAGCGTCATCTTCTCTCATGTCCATGAATGTTCCACATGAGAGGGATTGGAGGTTGAATTGCGTTCCCGCATCTAACCCCTTGTAGTAAATCTCCAGCAAGGCAAGTTTGGATATGCCATGATAAGGGCAATCCAAGAGCAAATCCTGAAACCTTTCCCAAGATTGAAACAAACTTTCGTTAGATCTCATGGAAAAAGCATTAATCTTACCTCTAAGTTCCGCCGTCTTGGATGGCAGAAAGAATTTGGTGAGGAACTCCGTGGAAAGGTCTTCCCACGTGTCTAGTTTCCCATTAGGAAGAGCTTGATACCAAGACAACGCTTTCCCCTTCAAGGAGAAGAAGAAAGGCTTGAGCTTATAGCTATTGGTAGTAGCGCTCTTTGGCCTCATTGTCTCCATCATAGACTCAAAGTTTTGCAAGTGTTGGTGTGGAGATTCAGCGCTTGTCCCACCAAATTGGTTTTGGCGAACAAGAGTGATGACTTGAGGGTTGAAGCTAAACCCTTGCACATCATCAGCATCAAAGTTCACGCCCAAACGGCGTGGTTGTTGCGTTGGATCCATCCGCTGGCCAAGAGTTCTTGGCTCTTCATCTACATGTTCGATCCTCGCATTCCTAGGTGGAACACGACGATTGGCAGCTCCCCGTGGATGGAAGGGATTCACATTGATCGTGGGATCAATCTCCTCTAACGGTGGCATGGAAGAATCACTATCATCAGCAGATGAGTGACCTTTTCTTCTAGACCTTGATGCTTTCCTTGAGGATTTCTTGCTTCCCTTATTCTTAAGGTCGCTTAGCTCTATCCTCATCTGGAAGATCATGTCTTGTAGATTGTTAACTTGAGATTGATGACGATCCATTTCATCTTGGCGGAGGGTCTCGTTCCATTGGAGTTGAGCTTCCTTCTCCGCCAACTCCGCTTGAAGATCACGTTCGTATCCTTCAGCCATCTTCTTTTCCTTGCGCTTTTGCCTTAAAGTTTTCTCTAGCTCTTGATCAAGAGGTAAGAGATCTTCGGTGTTCCTAGACCTGCGCATGCACTCAAAGTAATATCAAATAACGAGAGCAAGCTCCCAAGCTTGACAACCGGCTACCGAATTCGGCCGAAGCCAAATCCCCGGCAACGGCGCCAAAAACTTGTTCGCCCCTAGAGGTGTGTGCAAATAAGCTTTAAATTTATAAAACTAGAATCAAGCAAGCGAACCCGCAGTGTACGGATCAACGTAGTTAAGCAAGAATTCCAGAGTATCGAACACAAGGATTTGGGTGGGAACAAATTCAATTGCACATTATCAAGCAGGTAAATGTAAGAGCTTTGCAAATTATTGGGAAAACAACAATCCTAAAGATCCAAGTATCCAGCTGTGGCAATCGATTCAAGACATACTAATGATATAAAGACAGAGTTGAGATATGCGAAGGTATACTAATGTAAGGTAATCGTACGGTGAAGTTCCAAAAACCTTATATGACTCACCTACAAGACACTCTCTATACAGGTTGTTGAGGCTTCAATATAGAAAGGTTCTAAAGACAAGAATTAATGTCAAATACCCAAACTTGTAATCCAAGGATCAAGACTAACTTAGCCGATTACGGTTATGACACTCACAATCGAGGTAGAGGTTGTTGAGGCTTCACTACCACCTAGAAAAGGCAAGCCTAAACTAAGTTAAAGCAAATCTTTAACTTTGGATTAAAGTAAAAGCAGGTTCGTAAACTTAAGGGAAATTACCGGTAGATCTTGAGACTCCACGGCCGTGGAACTCAAGATCAAACCGTGATTTAGGGTTTGTCGACGATTCTCTCAAACTCTCAGGGTCTAATCTATTTACGATCGATCTATCATCATCTAAGCCACAACTATCAACCCTTCACCTTAGAATTGTTAAGGGTTTTTAGCCAATAACAGTCATATTGATATCAAATTCAAAGATTAAAAGATTGAAAGATGAAAACTTCCGAAAACCTTCAATAAACTTCAAACCAATCTCAAAGTCGCAATCAATAACGAATATTGTCAATAGATTCAGAGTAAGCCAAACAAACGCAATCTTAGGAAAGAAGGAAGAACGGGATGTCAATCCGTCTTCTAAATCAAACCTAAACAAGAAGAGAAATCTTCTTGCAACAATCTTCCAAAAGCTTCGATCTTCCGCCAATCCGGAAATCTCAACAGCAATCTCCACTAAAAGTGCGAGATTAGGGCAAAATCCCAACACCAACTTCGATCTCTAATGAGATGTAAACGCTTCCAAACGATGGTTGTGCCGCTAAGCAAAGGCGTAAGCGGGGCTATGCGTGGATGACGGAATCTTGCTTCGTCCGTCTTTTTATAGGGCAAGATAAGATATCGGCCCGGTCCAATCTTCAAAAGATCGTGGCTTCAAAGTGTGGCGAAAAAGATCGCCAAGATCACGGTCGTGGAAGGTTCCACGACCGTAATTTAGAGCGTGGAAAGTGTCACGGTTTGAACCATGGTTTCCACGACCGTAATAGTTACTGGAATGCATCACGCCTCTCCTTGCAAGGTTCCACGGCCGTGGAACTAAACGTGGTTTATAGTACGGCCGTATTTTAGAGCGTGGTTTAGGGCAAGAACGTGATTCTTCCCTAGCCTCGTGCATTCCTCAAGTTGAACTCCATTTTTGCTCCTAATAATGCCCTTAATCCATGGACATACTCAATCAACTCTTCTTTGCTCGATTTCGTTCGGAAATTACTCTCAATCACCTATAATTAACATAAAGCTAGTGTAGACATCCATATCAACAATATAGGCAAACTAGCTCACAAAAGCAATAATGCTAAATCAAAGACTATCAATATGAATCAAATACACTTAGAAAACGTGCCTAAAATATCACAATATTTCATGCTAACATGAGACCTACCCGGTAATTGACCCCATTTGAGAAACATTCCTTCCCAACATACTATAGTTTATCCAAGGTTGATTAGAAGCTTGAGTCATATACCATAACCGGAATTTCCAACCCCTAGAATCCGCTTTTCTCTCTTTAATCTCATATCTCGTGTTTGTCTTGCTTGTTTGTGTTTATTTGCTAGATTGTTAGTTTGTTTTGCATTCTTATATCGTTGTGCTTCTTGATTGATCACCACACAAAACCAAACCCAAAAATATTGAGATTTTCATTTATTTGTTTCTTTCTCTTTTTTTAGCCTAGATCAACACTATCCTTAGTCACTAATCGATTCAATTTCACCTCAGTCTTTGTGTTCGACCTCGGAATACTATCCCTACTACAAAACGTCTCGTACACTGTGGGTTTGCTAGGAGTTAGGAAAAATATATCGAGTTATAAATTTAAGACTTTTGCGTGTCATGTTCTTAGCGTAACAAGTTTTTGGTGCCGTTGCCGGGGACTAGGTTAAGATTGAGTCATTGTTTGTGATTGTTTATAGTGTAGGTCTTTCTTGTTGCTTTTGATCTCGTTTGGTTTGTGTCTTTGCTTTTCAGGACATCTCTTACTCTTTAGGTGTATGCGAAGATCTCGTGGCAAGGATTTAGCTCCATTCGATCTCGAACCGGAGAAAACCCTTAGATCTAGATCCAAGAGCATTAGAAAGGGAAAAGAGATGGTCGGAAGAGATCTCCAAGCTGAGTTAGATGAAGCTTTAGAGCAAATTAGGCTAAGGGATGAGGCCTTGGAGAATGAAAGGAGACTTGCCAATGAGAGGCAAGAAGCAACTAGGAGGGAGATTGAAGAGATTAGGCAAGCTCTTGTGCAAAGAGAGCTTAATCGTCAACAATCTCCACCTCCACCACAACCGCAGCCGGCGGTCAATATTCGGGTTGTGCCCATTGCTATTGAAGAACCACAAATGTTAGGGCAACGCATAGATCCGGCACAAAGAGCACACCTTCCGGGTGTGAACTTAGGAGATCCCGCAGCCCATGATTACGAGCTCCGCCCTCAAGTTCTACAAATGATCCGGCATAATCAATTTGGAGGGATGGAAGAAGAGTCTCCTCATCAACACTTGATAAACTATGAGATCTTGATGGAGACTCTAAGACCGCCTAGATTGGAGAGCAACAACCATAAGCTTAGGGCTTTCTCCTTCTCACTTAAGGATAAAGCCTTGGCTTAGTATCAATCTATTCCACAAGGGCGAGTGAGTACTTGGGAGGAGATGACAACCGAGTTTTTGACAAAGTTCTTCCCGCCTTCCAAGACTACCGAGTTAAGAGGGAAGATCAATGCCTTCGTGATGAAGGATAGAGAAAGCTTATTCAAGTCTTGGGAGAGGTTCAAAGACCTTCTCCTAGATTGTCCGTACCATGGTATACCAAAAATAGAGCTTTTGGAGATCTACTTCAAGGGACTTGATGAAGATAGCCAATTCAAGCTTCAATCTCTTTCCGGTGGGACTTTCATGGAAAAGAATATGGATAAAGCTTGGGAATTTGTAGAGAAACAAGCTTTGGTGATTGAGAAGTACTCCCATAGGAAGAGTGATGGGAGGAAGGCGGGGGCATATGAGGTGAGTGAAGTCACCATGAGTAACTTCAAGCTTGATGCAATCAACAATGAGCTGAAATCTTTGAGGGAGTTGTGTGCTACAACTTTGAAGAATCAAGCAACCCCTCAAGTGCAAGTGCAAGCAAACTTGTCTTCCAAGGAGGAAGATGTGAACTACATGGGAAGGGGCAACTACAACAACTATCAAGGCCCAAGGAACTTCAACAACAACCGGCAATTCAACAATTACCGGCCTAACCACAACCATCCCGGGTTTTCCTATTCTAACCCGGATGGAGCCTTGAACCCTCCCGCTTCCACAAGCGCAGCTCCACCACCAAAGGCTTCACAAGAACGTCCACCCGGATTTACTCAACCTCCAAAGGATAGAACCGAGATGATGTTTGAGCAATTGCTTGGAAGGTTGAGTGGTCTTGAGATCACGGTGACTTCCATTTCTAAAGCTCAAAAGGTGTTGGAAGCACAAGTGTTCCAAAAGGCGGGTGAAGCTCATAGAGATCCGGGAAAGCTTCCCGAAAGAACCGAGGACAACCCAAGAGGCCAAGTGTTGGCCATCACAACAAGGAGCGGGTTGAGCATGAAGGATCCCTTACCTAAAGGAAGTGACAAGGGGAAGCAAGTAGTGGTAGAGGAAGAGACCTTGCAAGAAGAGGGAGGAAAGAACAAGGAAGATGAGCCAACATATGTGGCACCACCTCCATACAAGCCACCACTACCGTTCCCATAATCACGAGCAAGAGCTCGCTTGGACAAACACTTCGGTAAATTCCTTGAACTTATGTCTAAATTGCATATTAACATTCCGTTCATGGATGCTATTCTAAGTATGCCGGCATATGGCAAGTTCTTGAAGGAAATACTCTCCAATAAAAGGAAGTTGGAGGAGTATGGGGAAGTGAGAATGAAAAAGAGATCCTCGGAGTTTATTCAAACTATGAAGGAGGAGATGCCTCCTAAGCTAAGAGATACGGGATCCTTTTGTGTGCCAATTGGAGTGGGAGAAGTGAAGTATGAAGCCCTATGTGATCTTGGGGCAAGTGTAAGCATCATACCGCTTGCACTTTGCAACAAGGTCGGGCTAGGAGAGCCAAAGCCGGTCAAGATGACCCTTTACATGGCGGACCGTTCGATCACTCACCCCGTAGGAATCTTAGAAGACATACCGGTGCAACTAGGGAAGTTCTATGTGCCCATAGACTTCGTTGTTTTGGACATCCCGGCGGACTATCCGGTTCCCATCATCTTAGGGAGACCTTTCCTAGCCACTTCCGGATGTTTGGTGGATTGCAAAAATGGAATTCTCTCCTTCAACATTGGAGAAGAGAATATCAAGTTCAAATTATCCACAATGATGAAAGGGTCAGCCCTTGGTGAAGATGTGTTCAACATTGTCGAGCAAGAGGAGTCTAGAGAAGTTGTGAGCTCGATCTTGATCAAGGATCCCTTGGAGAAGGTTCTTAGCTTAAGTTTGATGGAGGAAAGAGTTGAGGAGGCCTGCAATAAAGAAATCAAGGCTTTGGAAGCATTAGAAAAGGAGACAAGAGCTGAATTTGAAGCACACGACGGTGTGCTGAATTCCTGTAGGAACCACGGCCTGGGAGGAAGAACCACGCCCGTGGTTTTACCCGTGGAACCTACTGGAGTGCTCCGAAGTGCTAGCTTTGCAAGTTCCACGGCCGTGGTTGTGCCAGAGCCCGTAATTTTGCCCGTGGTTTCTCCAGAAACTGCCTTAGTTGTTGATCAAGCTTCAAGGAGTCTTGAGGAGTCTTCCAAAGCTTTGGATTCATCTCAACCAACATTATACAGATCATCTCCATTCGATAAAGGTCCTCCTAAACTTGAACTCAAACCCCTCCCCTCTCATTTGAAGTATGCTTTTCTTGGTGAGAATTCTACATATCCGGTTATTGTGAATGCATGCTTGAATGATGATGAACTTGCTAGATTGTTGCATGAGTTAAGATTGCATAGGAAAGCTATAGGCTATACCATTGATGATTTAGTTGGCATTAAACCTTCTTTATGCATGCATAAGATCTTGATGGAAGATAATCATAAACCTTCAATTGAACCTCAAAGAAGACTAAACCCTATCATGAAAGAAGTAGTCAAGAAAGAGATCCTTAAATTGCTAGATGCGGGAATCATTTCCCGATTTCGGATAGTAAGTGGGTTAGTCCCGTGCATGTGGTTCCTAAGAAGGGTGGGATGACCGTAGTAACCAATGAGAATAATGAATTAATCCCAACTAGAACGGTTATGGGGTGGAGGATGTGTATAGACTATAGGAAACTAAATGTGGCCTCTAGGAAAGATCACTTCCCTCTTCCCTTTATTGACCAAATGCTAGAGACATTAGCTCAACATTCTCACTTTTGCTATTTAGACGGCTATAGTGGATTCTTCCAAATCCCCATCCACCCTGATGACCAAGAGAAAACTACATTCACATGTCCTTGGGGTACTTTTGCATATAGGAGAATGCCATTTGGGTTGTGTAATGCACCCGCCACCTTTCAAAGGTGTATGATGGCTATCTTTTCTGAGTATATTGAAAACATCATGGAAGTATTTATGGATGATTTTTCTGTTTATGGATCTTCATTTGATGATTGCTTAGCTAACTTGTCTCTAGTGCTAAAAAGATGTGAGGAGACTAATCTAGTCTTGAATTGGGAGAAATGCCACTTCATGGTAAGTGAAGGTATTGTGTTGGGACATTTGATGACATAAATTATGACCTATTTTTAGGCATGTATTTATATAGATTTTCCCTTTATTTTGCATGCATAGACATACATTCATGACATTTATGGTTATATTCACCTATTTTGCAAGAATAGAGGTCTACACAGAGTTTTATTGCATTTGTAGGTAATTTGGCAAATTATGGAGCGAAATAGCATATTTAAGGATTAGGCCTTGAAGCGGGACAAAAAGGAGCAATAAAAGGAAGTTAGGACGCGCCAAAGTATCTTCTGATACCATCTGACGCGGCCCAAAGTATCTTCTGATACCATCTGACGCGGCCCAAAATATTCTCTGATACCGTCGGACGCGGCCCAAAGTATTCTCTGATACCGTCTGACGCGCCAGAGTATCTTCTGATACCAGCGGATTCGACTTCTTTTCAGCCCAAATATTTAGGGTTTTATCTTTAAACCCTAGAGAGATCCCTACATATATTCGAGAGTCTTCAACATTGAAGGACGAACGGTGATAGCCCTAGGATTTGGATCCCCAAAGAGAGGGAGGGTTGAAGATTTTATTGCGTACAGGGAAGATTCGGAGAAGGACGCATTTTGGAGATTGTGTACTTCGAGATTATCTTAGGTTTACCTTTGGAGACGGATTGACACTCCGTTCTTCATTGTTCCTTAAGATTATTGTGAGGATTTCTATTCCTTTTTTCTGCATTTATTCAATACAAACATTTGTTATTGGATTTGAGATTGGTTATTTGATAGTCATTGAGTTTTTGAGGTTTTCATCCATTTTCTCTTTAAACTTGATTATTGAATTGATGATGATGGTTATTGGCTAAAACCCTTTAGCAATTCTAAGGTAAAGGGTTGATAGTTGTGGCTTGGATAATGATAGATCGATCGTAAATTGATTGGACCTTGAGAGTTAGAGAAATATCGTCGACACCCTAAATCACGGTCTGTTCTTAGGTTTCCACGGCCGTGATTCTTAAGATCTACCCGTGATTTACCTCAGTTTATGAACTTTGCTTTTACTTTGATTCAAGGTTAAAGATTAGCTTTAATCTAGTCTAGGTTTGCCCTTTTCTAGGTAGTAGTGAAGCCTCAACAACCTCTACTTCAATTTCGAGTGTCACAACCTTAATTGGTTTAGTTAGTTTTGATCCTTGGTTACAAGTTTGGGTATTTGAGATTAATTCTTGCCTTTAGATCCTTTCTATAATGAAGCCTCAACAACCTTTATAGAGAGTGTCTTTAGATAAGTCATATAGGAATTTGGAACTTCACCGTACATTACCTTACCTTAGTATACCTTTGCAAACCTCAACTCTGTCCTTATATCTATAGTATATCTTGAATCGATTGCCACAATTAGATACCTGGATCTTTAGGATTGTTGTTTTCCCAATATTTGCAAAGCTTCTATACTTTACTTGCTCGATAATTTGTTAACTGAATTTGATCCCCCAAATCCCTGAGTTCGATACTCTGGAATACTTGCTAATCTACGCCGATCCGTACACTGCGGGTTCGCTTGCTTTTATTCTAGTTTTATAAATTTAAAACTTGATTGCACACACTTTTCGAGCGAACAAGTTTTTGGCGCCGTTGCCGGGGATTTGGTCTAGACCAATTTCGGTTTTCGGTTGTCTGGCTTGGGAGCTTTTGTTTTTGCTTTTAATCTTTTCAGTATGAGTTTTTGAGTTTTCAGGTTCGCCAATGGCTGCATGGAGCAATGAACCTGCATTTGATCCAGCCTGGTTTGCATGGCAAGGTGCTAGGGCGGACCATTATGAATATTTGGAAGAGAAATACGCCTTCTATTGGTTTGACAGCGAAAGAGAACGTGAACAAACCATTGAATATGAATTTGCAAAATGGGAAAAGCTGCACTACCCAAAGAAGGTTAAGAAGAAACCTCCCAAAGATGCGGAGGACTCGAAATTTGAAGAATTGATGAAGAAATTTGAGATGATCGAAGAAAGATTCAAAGCCTATGATGAATATAATCTAAAAGTGACAGAAGACGCAAAAAAGAATATTTCTAAGGTTGAAAAACCCTTGGAAAATCATTCATCTAGCAAGGAAGAATTACAAGCTTCGAGCGTTCCTCCTATTGAGCTTGAAACCCCTCTTGAAGTCCTCAATGAAAAAGAGGAAGGTGTGGAAGACCTCGAACCAACTGTTATAGCTGCGGTCGAGGTGGAGGAAGAAATGGTTGAGCTGGAAGAAGAAGAGAACGTGGAGAACCTTAGCCAAATTGCTGAAACTGTGGCCCAGGTTAAAGAGGATCCAGCTGAGTTGGGAGATATTTCATGTGTGGATCATCATTCCAACATGAAAGTTGTCCCAAGCCTTGAAGAACTTTACAAGGTACATTCTCTTACTTCCATTGAAATTCCTATTAAAATTTCTTATTTTTGCAGGAATGCGCCGGAGAGTTGGAGGTCTCTTCCAAAAGAACCTCCTAAGATGAAGATGAAACCTCCATTAAAACTGTTGGAAGTAGATGCTCCTTGGACTACAAGGAGTGGAGTTAGCAAGCACTTCACCGTTAAGGCGATGAAGTGTCTTTTGTTCAAGTATGGGGTCATTCACATGACGAACACCATACATCATCCCCAATCTGGAGATGGGGAAGCTAGGAGGATTCTCGAGAAACTGATTTCTCGATCCAGGAAAGGATGGGACGCAAGGCTGAATAATGTCCCATTGAAGCATAGGAAAGCTAGGAGAATCCCGGTGAGAATCAAACCGTACAAGCTTGTACGTGGGAGATCTTACCATTTGCCGGTGAAATTAGGAACCTTTTTTGTGGAATTAATTGATGAGTTTGATGAGAAATCCAAGATGTTCAAGGTACATTGAGTCATCTGCGCTTCTTGGGAGGCAACCCAAGGTAATGCATCTTTTTCCCTTTTCTTTTTCTTAGGATAGTTAGCTTGTTTGTTTTGTTTTTGCTTTGTTTTTTTTTCCTTCTCGATGCGCTCTCGGTTTGTTTGTGTCATGGATCGCAGGAACTAGGTATAATCTTGAGGAATTGATGGAAAAAGGCAATACAAATGTGCCTAAGGACGTTTTCAAGGAACAAAAGGCAAGAAATCGACTACCCTGAAGAAGATCGGTCGATTTAGGCTTCAAAACAAGTCGATTTTTGACAACAGAAAGAAAAATCGACCCAGAGATCGACCCCTCAGGAAAAATCGGGCCGACGAAAAAATCGGGCAGAAAACTCGGCCGATTTTTTGAAAAATCGGTCGATTTTTTTCAAAAAAAAAAAAAAAATTTTTTTTTTTTTTTTTCGGAAAATTTTTGTTCGGCCAAAAGACGTTCCCCTTCTTCATTCTTCGACACCGATTGGAATATCCGGAGTTCCCTATTGAGCTTATATAGACTCCCACCATCACCACTCAATGAATGATTCGCCATGCCTGATTCGCCATCTTACATTGTGAGTATCCTTTTCTTCCTTTTCTTTTCTTCACATTGGGGACAATGTGAGTTTTAAGTATGGGGTGGAGGTATTTGCAATACCATTTGCATGTTTTATGTCTTGCATCATATGATTTGAAAATTTTGGAAAATTTTGAAAATTTAAAAAAAAAAAAAAATTTTGTGCTTCTAGGATGGATATGATCTCTATGATGAACATTGTTTTGTGAAATAGCTATGATGGTTTTTATATGCTTGAATTGATTTATGACATATGTGGGATTTGAATACTTTGTTAGAATTTCATGCATGTTTTATAATTTGCTTTCATTCTAAATCATGTTGAGTATTGAAGGTTGAAACCGCATGATAAGTTCTTACACTTCTTATTGAAATGATTAAGGCACCTCGATTTTTCTTGCTTCTTTCCTTATTCATTTAGCCCCTCAATAAAATAATTGTCTTCCCTACCTATCCGGGAACTAGGAAGAGTTGAGTTTTGGCATGTTTGATGTGGGAGGGCCATGAAAGCAAATGCTTGTATAGAAAATTGTAGGTTTGGGGAAGTCAATCTTGATGATGAGTAACTCGGCACCATTCACATAGCCGGGTGTTTGTGTCTTGCCAAAGTCGGATTGAGCGATATTCCTAACGGATTATGGTATGTGCATCAAGGGTTTGAGGCATCTCGAAATTGAGAAACGCCAATCTCCTAGGCTTCGGTTTTTGTGCACCGCTGTCCATATTTCCAAAAAGTAAAGTCGAAAAAGAATTTTGTGTTGAAAAGGGAGAGCAAAGCTCTCAATGGTGGTTAGTTCAAATAGTAAAAAGAAAAAGAGTTTGTGTTGTTCCTTTTTCCCGGATTTATACACCACATTCCTTTATAAGTTTCCCACCTATTCACGTTTCTTGACCTTTGCTTGAAAGACCTTAAGATCTTTGAGTATGTTGTTTGGCTTTGTGGTCTAAATTGGATTCCTCATGATTGATTTTGATATATTGTAAGTTATGATGCATGTTATGATTTTCTTCCAAAGTGTGATTATCCTTTCCATGATATAATTCCGTTTGATCATATGATGATTTTCATTAGCTATTAAGCAACCATTTGAGAGTGATCTATGAATAGAAGCACAACCAAAATATTGTGGTTTTTCTTTATTTTTTCATATTCATAATCCATATCAACATTTGGTGTCCAACCGTGGCATTGAGGTTGATAGAGCTAAGATGGAAACCATAGAGAAGTTTCCACCACCTACCTCGGTGAAGGGGGTAAGGAGTTTTCTAGGGCATGCCGGTTTTTACCGGAGATTTATTAAAGATTTCTCTAAGATTTCTAAGCCTCTTACTAACCTACTAATGAAAGATGTTGAGTTTGTTTTCTCCAAGGATTTCCTTGAGGCTTTTTGTAGGTTGAAGAATGCTTTGATCACCGCTCCCATCATGCAACCTCCGGATTGGAGTTTACCGTTTGAGATCATGTGTGACGCGAGTGATGTAGCCGTTGGGGCTGTTTTGGGGCAAAGGAAAGATGGGCTTACACATGCCATCTATTATGCTAGCAAGACGCTAGATGATGCCCAACTTAATTATGCTACCACCGAGAAGGAGTTGCTAGCGGTTGTGTATGCATTTGAGAAGTTCCGCTCGTATCTTGTTGGAGCAAAGGTCATTGTGTATACGGATCATGCTGCGATCCGTTATCTCCTTACAAAGAAGGATGCCAAGCCTTGGTTGATTCGGTGGATCCTTCTTCTTCAAGAGTTTGACTTGGAAACCCGGGATAAGAAAGGGTCCGAAAATTCTGTGGCGGATCACCTTAGTAGACTCCCACCATTGGAGCTTGAGAGAGATGACATCCCGATTGATGACTCATTCCGGGATGAGCAATTGCAAATGGTGGAGGAGTGCTTGTTTCAAGTGTCAAGGGGTAATGAGTCATGGTATGCCGACATTGTGAACTACCATGTGTGTGAGGAGGTGCCACCCGGTTTATCCTATGCCCAAAGGAAGAAGTTCTTCAAGGATGTGAGGCATTACTATTGGAGTGAGCCGCTTTTGTTCAAGAGAGGGCCGGATGGAGTCTTTAGGAGATGCATACCGGAGGATGAGGTGGAGAGTGTGGTCCGCCATTGTCATTCCTTGCCATGTGGAGGGCATGCTAGCTCACACAAGACATGTGCAAAGGTGTTGCAATCCGGGTTCTATTGGCCAAGTTTGTTCAAGGACGTGTAGAATTTTGTGGTAGCTTGTGATGCTTGCCAAAGGACGGGCAACATCTCAAGGAGGAATGAGATGCCCTTGAACAACATACAAGAAGTGGAGATATTTGATATGTGGGGTGTGGACTTCATGGGACCATTCCCTTCTTTATGTGGCAACCTTTACATCCTATTGGCGGTGGACTATGTGTCAAGATGGGTGGAGGCAATCGCCTCTCCTACAAATGATGCCAAAGTTGTGGTGCGGTTTTTCAACCGAGTGATCTTCCCTAGGTTTGGAACACCAAGGGTGATCATAAGTGATGGAGGGAAGCACTTCACTAATAGGAACTTCGGGACACTTTTGGCTAAGTATGGGGTGACTCATAAGGTGGCAACACCTTACCATCCCCAAACTAGTGGCCAAGTGGAGATCTCCAACCGGGAGATAAAAGGAATTCTTGAGAAGACGGTTTCTAGGACGAGAAAGGATTGGGCTATGAAGCTCGATGATGCCTTGTGGGCTTATAGAACCGCTTTCACGACACCGATTGGCACCACTCCCTACAAGCTAGTCTATGGCAAGTCTTGCCACCTTCCGGTGGAGATGGAGCATAGAGCATATTGGTCTATAAGGTGGTTGAATTTTGACCTCAAGGAGGCCGGTGAGAAGAGGTTTCTTGATATGAATGTTCTTGAGGAGATCCGGTTGGATGCCTATGAAAACGCCCGGATCTACAAAGAAAGGACCAAATGTTGGCTTGACAAGCGTCTCATCCCGAAGGAGTTGGGTGAAGGCGACCTTGTCCTTCTCTTCAACTCAAGGCTGCGGCTCTTCCCCGGAAAGTTAAAGTCAAGATGGACGGGTCCTTATGTGGTGAAGAAGATCTTTCCCCATGGAGCAGTCGAGATAGGAGGGGAGCATTGTGGAGATTTTAAGGTGAATGGGCACCGTTTGAAGAAGTATATCCCGGGAGCTCCGGTGGATATGATTGTCCCACTTCACCTAGAGTGAGACGCCCCCGAGTTTGGTCAAGCTAATGACCTTAAAGAAGCGCTTGATGGGAGGCAACCCATTGGTAGACATCTTTCCCTTTTTCGTTTTTTGTTTTTGTTTCGATTTTTCTGTTTTTGTGTGTTTGGTGTGCTTTGTGCGTGCTAGAGTATTGGTGGCATGGAAGCCTAGCATGGCATGTGGATGATGATGATGAGTCCCTCATCAATTATGGGTGGAGCGGACGTGGGACTTGGACGGCTAGCGGTGCCTAGCGCGGATCCCGACGCCATAACGAACATCATGAGCTCTCTACCATCGTTGATAGGATCATCCGCCATCAATCCACTTGAGTAATCCCAAATACCAAAGCAAACCATGTTTACATTGTGAGAACCCTCTTTCACTCTTCTTTACTTCATTTACACATTGGGGACAATGTATTTCTAAGTATGGGGTGGGGTTGGCATGATCACTTGCATGATTAGCATCTAGGATAGTTTCTTTTAGTCACATGTTTCATTATGTCTTGCATTGTACATAGATATTTCGAAAATTCCAAAAAAATCAGAAAATTTTAAAAATTTTAGTGCTTCTAAGCTTGGGAATGACCCTTATGGATGGCCTTATGTGTTGAATTGATGAATGCATATGTGGACTTGAAGTACTTATCTTGAATCCCATGAATGATTTGTGATCATGATGTTTGTCTTGATTGGATTGAGGATTGAAAGTCGAAATTACATGCTAGTTCTTGCACATTATTTAGGAATGACTAAGGCAATTCATTTTCCTCTACTTCTCATCTTGATCATGTTGCTTGAGCACCTCAATTAATAAAAAATTTGACCTCTTTTGACCCATCCGGGAATAGGAGCATGCTAGTGTGTTGAGTGTGTGAAAAGCAAGTGTGGGGTGAAGTTGTTGTTGAAAGAATGTTATGAATGAAGTGCTGAATTTGTTGTGAAAGTGTAGACAAAAATATAGGTTTGGGGACGTTGGTTTAAATGACGAGTAACTCGGCACCATTCACATAATCGGCTGTTTGTGCCTTGCCAAAGTCAAATAAACCGATAGTCCTAACGAGCTTTGGTATGTGTGCCCGGTGTGGATGCACCTAGAAAAATAAAAAAGCCCGAGGACGGCTAATCACCAAGGTTTCGGCTTTTGTACACCAATGTCATTGTCTCAAAAATAAGTGAAAGAAAAAGAAAAGAAAAGAAGGAAAAGATGGAGAAAATATACACTTGTGGGAAGTTGATAAAAAATGTGAAATTGTGGAGTTAGTTCCATTCCCGGATTAGCATCACATAGCCTAGAAAAATTCCCACCTAATCACGACATTTCTTAGCCTCTTATTTCCTAAGTCCTTATGACCTATTTGCATGTGTGTAAGACTTAGTGATCTAGATTGGATATGCTCATGATCATCTTGACTTCTTCATTTTTACATTTCATGCATGCTTTCGAGTTAAGTATAATTGTCCTTCCGTGCCTTCATTTATTTGACACATGATTGCTTGTCCATTGCCATGAAACATGACTATGAAGGTGATCCAATATTAGAAGCACAACTTCAAAAAGATTTTGTTGTTTTTCTGCATGCATAAATCATGTCATCTCTTAGTCTATAGTTGGGGACTTGCTCGGGGACGAGCAAACCTTAAGTATGGGGTATTTTTGATAACACGATTTATGATGTTAGATTAGGCACTCATTTAGATAGTTTTCCCGCTCATTCATGCATGGTTTAGCACTAGTTCATGACGTTTGCACTCAATTCATGTATTTTGTCGAGATAGACGTCTACACGGACTTTTGCATGCTTTGTAGGTATTTTGGGAGATTTAGGAGCTTAATCGATACATTTGAAGATCATTCCTCAAGGTGACACACCTTCGGACTCATTGGGAAGCAAGTTAGGAGCTAAGGAGGACACATGGGACCTTGTTGGTGCATGTCATGCACCAAATTGTGACTTAATGATCCAAAATAAGCTGAGGCACCAAAACCACGGCCACTAGGACTTCCACGGGCGTGAAAATGGGCCGTGGTTTTCCCCAGACAGTTGTGACAGCTGTCCCACGATCTTCATGGCCGACTCTTGCAATTTGTTGAGGATATAAGGTGGTCCTGCAGGTTGTTATGACAGACCCCTCACTCCCATTCTCTCCCACACTCTCAACAACACATATTCTCTCATTTGGAAGATTGGATTGGAACGACTCTTGGAGGAGAAGAAAGGATTCCATTGGAGAAGAAGACATCATTCTTAGTTTTTCATAGTTTTGAGTGATTTTTGTGAAGACGATTTGCTCGGTTTTGTAAGGAACGAGATTGAACCTTCTTTTGAAGGGTTGTAAGTCTTTCTTATCATACATTCAGCTTGGTATTCTTTGTTCTACTTGTTCATCTCTATTTCACTTCATCTACTTTCTATGGAAGCCATGAATGTATGCTTGTTGAGTTTAATTGTTGAGATGCTTGTTGTTGGCTAGATAGATGTGATTCTAGGGTAAGGAAATGATGGTTATGGCTTGGACTATGATAGAATGGACTTAGATGTACCTTAGGATGATTCGTTTGCTTGAACCGAGCTACTGTTGGAAACCACGGTTCGTTCTTGCCACTCTACGGCCGTGGAAAGGGATGAACAACCCGTAATTCTGACTAACTTGTTTGATTTGATGAATCTAAGTGCTAGAATGTTAGATTGTTGAAATCCTAGTGTTTGTTGAACTAAATATATCCTAGGGTGACCTAGTGTTAGCAACTGAGTGTTAGAAGAGACCTACCCGGTGATTCTTGCTCTTAGATACCGAATATGACGAAATCTAGGTAGTAGTGAGCCTCACAAGCCGCTATTGGACTGAGTGTGCTAGGATAGGTGTTTAGGACTTGCCTTCCCGAGACTTACCCGGTAAGGAGAGGTTAGATCCCTAGAATACCATCCGGTTTGTATAGATATCCCTTCCTTAGGCTCCTAGAGACTTACCCGGTGATAGGACATAAGGTGCGGGATTAGTGGATCGTGAGACCTACCCGGTAATTGACCCCATTTGAGAAACATTCCTTCCCAACATACTATAGTTTATCCAAGGTTGATTAGAAGCTTGAGTCTTATGCCATAACCGGAATTTCCAACCCCTAGAATCCGCTTTTCTCTCTTTGATCTCATATCTCGTGTTTGTCTTGCTTGTTTGTGTTTATTTGCTAGATTGTTAGTTTGCTTTGCATTCTTATATCGTTGTGATTCTTGATTGATCACCACACAAAACCAAACCCAAAAATATTGAGATTTTCATTTATTTGTTTCTTTCTCTTTTCTTAGCCTAGATCAACACTATCCTTAGTCACTAATCGATTCAATTTCACCTTAGTCTTTGTGTTCGACCTCGGAATACTATCCCTACTACAAAACGTCCCGTACACTGCGGGTTCGCTAGGAGTTAGGAAAAATATATCGAGTTATAATTTAAGACTTTTGCGTGTCATGTTCTTAGCGTAACACTCATTTCTTCAGAGAAGCAAGTTGTAGGTGAGTATGGACAATCTGAGTAGAGGAGCGGGCAGAGTATAAGGAGGCAAGGCATGCCCATACTTCTAAGGCAGTGCTCCAGTCCATAACTTGTACAAGAACATGTTTTGTGAGTTATGAAGTAAGGAATGGTAAGACTAATTGATCCTTTTAAAGGGTTGGACGGGGAAGACTTCCATTAGCAATGGATAATAGATTTTGTGATTTGAGGAGTGGTATTATGTGGAGTTTCCAAAGAGAGTAATTATCAGGGGTGAGTTTTGTAGTGATGAAGGAAGGAGTAAAAGAAAGAGAGAAAAGTTGAGTATTCATGGTGAGATTTTTATTTTTTTTAGCAATCGAGCAGGTGTTTGCCCTTTTGCTCTGATACCATTGTGAGACAAGGATAATATAATGATTGTGAAATGATTCTGTATTTGATTGATTCAGTATGTTATTACATGGTATATATAGAAGGTGAGCACTATTGATAGCAAATCATATTCTGTCAAGTGTAAAGGACAACTACCATTGGAATATTCTAGACTACTATTGTTATTCTATAATGGTGCATTATTAGTCAGTTTTATGAATTGATTGTAGTTGTATTATACCACAAAATAGACGAAATAGCATAAAAAATGAAATATTTTTTTAAATTTATGTATATACTATATATAAGGTTAAAGTTAGGTGAAATCTCCCTTACAATAAGGAATGATAACCTTTAAGAGATATCCATTCACTAAATAAATTAAAGTTCTTGATTTTGTCACTTGGCCCCCACGTAATTCTTAGGTGTACGATTATGCACTTTGTTTTTATAAAAGGGTGTACGATTGTTTATCTCTTCTTTTTTTTTTTTGCATGAAAAACATATTCATGCAACAATGAACAACACGATTGTAACACCTCGAATTTTCAAACCCGAAATGCTACGAGTTAGGATCTCACGATGGATCCTCACTCTAGTTTGAGAACAATGTAATAAGATCTTACAAAATGTCACAAATGGTAAAAATAAATTGCTTTAAAAATACGGAAGATCAATGAAATGCAAAAGTACGAGCAACCTTAAGTACTATAATTGTATCGGTCTTAATAATACAATGTCGTTATCAAATAAATGCAATGGCAAAAGTACGAGCAACCTTAACTTTACTTGTTATCTATCAACAAAAAAAGTAAAATTATTAGCTAATAATCTTAACTCACATAGTTAAATACTAAGACAACAAAAACACTAAAATGAATACTAACACATCAACGTGCTTTTACAAAAATATTTATTTATTATCTTCATTATATCCCAAAGTTCAACATATTAGTGGCACAAGCGGTCTTCCAACCCTCGCATTTGTCCTTGTATATCAACAAAAAATGCATTTTTTAATTATAATAGTTAAAAGTATAAATATATTTATTTATTTTACATTAACTTTTTTTTTAAAAAAAATACATGTTTTAAGCATTAGAATTACATTAGCATACTTAATACTGATGCAGGACCATCCTCGACACCAAATATTGAAGGACCCATCACTAGATCAAGGGCAAGAAGGATCCGAGAAGAGATTCTATCGAAGACAATCAAGGAACCAAGGAAGTGAAGAAATCTCGGCCTTAAGGAAAAATCTTGGCCGAGATATAGACTGAGATCTCGTGTCTATCGAGACTTATAAGATCCGTCGAAGATCTTATTAGATAAAGTTATCTTTTAGTTATTTTTAATACCTTTTAAGCTCTAAAACAATCTAAGGTATCTTTTGTTTTGATCCTATCTAATAGGTTTATTTTAGTTTTTTATCTTTTAGAGGAATCTCTCCTATAAATAGCCTTAAAGGACGATATTCATAGGTAGCTTAGTTTTGATTATTGATTTCCACATTGTTGTGTGATACTTGTGACTTTGCTCACGGGGTTTGCATTTTATCATTTTCATTCAATCAAAAAGAGAGTCTTTGATTGAATCGTTGTGAGTCCTTGTTATGTTGTTCTTGTATGTGTTAATCTTATTAAAGATTGCTGCTACTAGTCAAACTAGATCCCCCTTGTGCTTGTCTTAAATAGAAGACTTGTGTAAGGTTGAAGAAGGAAGAGTTAAGGTAATTCTTTGTTAAGGGTTTTGGCACATAATTGGTCAAGGTTCTTTGCAAGTCTAACATCTAGTCCTATCTTCCTATATTTATTATAATCCATTCCATTAATCATCTTTTTATCTTCCATTATCATCCATAATTCAGCATTTTACAGAAATCTCGTCTTGTTCATCATAAATCTCGTCCGAGATTTACTTAGATTGATCGATATTCTCTTCTGTTGTTAAATTCGTGGACTTTCAATCTAGATCGGAACTGAGACATCAACCCCGCATCAAATGCGATCTGTGATATGCCTATCAAGCCATCCATTAAATATTTGCACCATCTTAGTAGAATTGTTATTTCTGATTGTGGCTGGATTCGGAAAATGCTTGGTTAGAACTTTCAACGGTCTTTCGAAGATCTACAACTTTGCAGTTCATACGAAAGTCCGAATCCAATGAGAAGATGTTTGAAAGTGCCCGACAAACTGCCAACTAAAAATCGTAAGGGTTTATTCTTGGATCGAGATTCATTACCTTGACCTGATGATTTGCTATTATGAGGCTTATGGATCGAGATTCTGCATCCGATCGACCGCCTCCTTGGCCCGATAATTTATTGTTATTAGATTATTAGTATTTTTTTTTAATTTTGGTTGATTTATTTTATGTCCAAGTTAAGTTTATTTATTTCTTTAGATAGTTTATTTATTCCTAGTTAAGATATTTTATTTTATTTGTTTTGCATTAATTTAGATGGTTTAATTTATTTTCTATCGTTATCGTTTGTAAACTACATAAATTATGACTTTCACCTCATTAATAAGACAAACTTCAGTTAGATTAACTAGAGCATGTGTTGCCTTGTTAATATGGTTTCTCGTCAAACCAGTTAACAGTTATCCGAAAATATCATTCTTTTAACAATCGTAAAAGTTAAACTCGACGAAAGATAAGGACACCTTTCGTCTTTCACATTGGTACTTGTTTATAGTATTCATATATCTTGTAATACGAAATTTCATGTATGGAGTTATGGTTTAATATTTGTAATTAAGTCATTAATCATACAATAAACAAGTCATTAATCATGCTAGCTATTTGTAAACCGCTATTAACAATTAAAACCCGATGAAAAGTGGGTTGAAACGGTGTTCACACTTTTTGTGTCAAAAAATTTGCTATACTTTGTCATTTTGCATTTTTTTTTATTTTTTTTTTTCTTGCTATATATGTAAAAAAATCCGTTTTTTTATTTCTGTGGTGATCGTTCTCACTAAACAGCTTTACAATTTTGTGTTTATTCAGAGCATGCCAGCATGGGTGAATCTGTCCCTTAATGACGGCCACATTAGTTATGGCTAAAGCGTCTAAAGACCGACATCCATGAACTTCAGTGGGTTTGACTCCAGGTGAACTTCCGATCATATATATTTACGACTTCCTATCTGTGTATACTCTGAACCTTCTTGTTATTCCGAATCCGAGATACTGAGGGCGAAGAGAAGAAATGGTGATCGAAAATGGACTTCCCTACGTTGGGATGATGATGGCCGAGTGTGCTCAAGTTGGGCTGATGATAGTAAGCAAGTTAGCCATGGCTAACGGTATGAGCAATTTGGTCTTCATCTGCTACTCCAACGCCCTTGCTTCCATTGTTCTGCTTCCCTTCATCTTCCTCTTCCACCGGTACTTCTCTTTCTCAAATCAATTATAGTTTAGGGTTTGATGATTTCTGATTTTCTCACAATTGGCAGAGGACAATTCCGCCCTCCGCTCACCCTTCCTCTCCTTGGTGGATTCTTTTTGCTTGGCTTACTCGGGTCGGTCAAATTTCTTAATTTTAATCCCTATTTGAAACTTTTTCAATGATGTTCTGATTTGTTTTCTTGTTTTTGGTAGTTTTGCAGCACAGATTTTGGGATACTCTGGTTTATACTACAGTTCTCCAACTCTAGGGACTGCCTTGCTCAACCTCGTCCCTGGGTTCACTTTCGTACTTGCTATTGCTTTCAGGTTAGATTTTTAACTTTCCCCATTGCCGCAATGTTCATGTACCTACGATTAGCCCCAATTAGGGTAAACAGTAGTACTACATGTCATTCATCAATCATCAGAAGTGTGATTCCATAAGTAGCAGGAACAAGCTCTAATTGACAATTGGATACTTAGAGCATTTGACATATTGATATGTTTCAAACTGGAAATTGTATCATAATAAATACAGCGGGTTCGCTTGTTATTACTCAAGAAACGGGTTGGAATCACGAATTACATAACCAGATTCATGGCTTGCTTTTTATTTTCAGATCAAAATTGCTCATGTGCTTGGAAGCACTCATTTCAGATATCATTTAAATTTCCATACCAGGCTCTTCCAAACACAAATATGGGAATGCGTCACTCTCATTCCTGATCCCAGATAATCAAACCAAATGACCCCATATTCCTCTCATGGATATAAGAACCTTAACCTCCTCATTGAAGCTGTTATCTGCAATCATCTTATTTGAAGCAAATTATGCTTTGTAGGTTCACTGAAGTGTGATATTGTAGGATGGAGAGGCTATTTTGGAGAAGCCCAATATTTTTGGCAAAGTCAATTGGGACTGTGGTTTCAGTGACTGGTGCATTAGTAGTCACTCTTTATCAAGGCCCTCCGATTCTGAATGCACTGACACCAACAGATTCACCTCATTATAACTTCCTCAATCAGCAAACAAAATGGATTATTGGTGGGTTACTGCTAATTGGTGATTGTGTTATGGCATCAAGCTGGCTTATCTTACAAGTAAGTCCTAAAAGTTCTTTTATTTGGCAGAGGAGCTAGAGCAATGAGTTTACGTTTATTCTAATTATTCTCGACTGATGGATTCCTAGGCATATGTCCTGAAGAGATACCCAGCAGAGCTAATTGTAGTCTTCCATTATTGTGCCTTTGTGGCTGTACAATCTGCTGCTGTTATTCTGATTGTTGAAAGAGATTTTAATTGTTGGACCTTAATCCCTAAAGTAAGATGGATGTCAATCATTTACTCGGTAAGCGAAATTCTCAATTAATATTCAGATTTCTTGCTGTGCATGTGTTATTCTCCACAATGGTATTTTAATGTCATGCTTTTCATTTTTCATCAAAAGGAAAAAGATAATATTTGGTGTGCTTGTTTGATGGATATTCTGTGTCTGAAGTTCTAGTGTCATGACACCAGAATATTGTAGAAAATATGCTAATGCTACTATGTTGTTTCTTCGACAATGCAGGCGGTTTTTGGTTCTGCGTTCCAAGTTGGTGTTTCATCATGGTGCCTTCACAAGAAGGGGCCTGTTTTTGTGTCCATGTTTAAGCCCTTGGGAATTGCTATAGCTGTTGTCTTTGGTGTCATATTTTCCAATGATACTTTCTATCTTGGAAGGTATGCATTCCTCTTTGATATTTATCTTGTTATGTGTAAATAGAATCTATGGACTAAGTTTTACATTAGCAAACACAAATATGCAGATTCATGGTCACTATGAATGAGAAGGCATTTATTGATTTTGTTATCTTCTCTTTACAGTTTGATTGGGATCATTGTAATTGTTGTTGGGTTTTACGCTGTGATGTGGGGAAAGGCTAAAGAAGAGAAGAAAGATATTTCCGGTGAATTAAGCAGGCCGCTCTTTCTCAGCCATGAAGCCATTCTTCAGCAGAACGATATTGAGCAGAAGTAGAAGGTTTTAAGTTGCCTTTATGGTATGCATCTTCGATGCAAATAGTCTGGAGTTTAAAATTTTGTTCAACTTCAGTTGCATGTTAGATTGAATGCCTATGCTATGTAATATTTGAATCTGTCTTTCTTTAGCTATTTGTGTGGACTATTTAATAGATATCCTAGATTGAATGGGCCTAATTTGACTCAAGCTCTCTGTGCTGGAAAATGGCATTCATGTTGATATCATCCGATTCTTGTATCTAAGCGATAAACCCTACCTATATATACGTTTGTTTAGTCTTATAAACCGATGTAGTATGCTGATACCTATAGTAATCCGTCTCTTGGACTTGTTACAATGCATATGGCTGATTGAGCGATTGTTACGCTTCAGAATCAATCTTCCTATGATGATTGTTTAATTTACAGTGAAAGTTTAGAAGTTCACTACAAGCCATGGAAATGGTTCAAATAGTTATGGTAGGTACAGTGTGATGTAATCTTCTGTATTTGTGTCATGGTTAAGAAGTAAACACCAATTTAGTTCCCCTTAAATCCTATTTTATGTCATGAAACCATGCACCTATTTACGACTATTTTCTCTATTTTCATGCAGTATGCTGATTGGAAGAAAGGGTTCTTGAACGGTTTAAAAAGAGAGAAAGTTGTAAGCATATATGTTCTCTTTTCTCATATTTATATGTTTGGTTATATGATGGCTAATTGCATGATTAGACCAACGGATTGCAATAGTGATTTGTATATAGTTTATAGATGTTTGTGAAACTAGTTGTTTTAAACATATAAAATACTATATGGTCATACCTACATTTCAGTCGCCCAAAAACCACGTGCTTGGCACATTCAAATCTATTTTGGTGAGTTTTGTAGCTATGTTATGTACTACAATTATATATTTAAGAAATGAATCGTAATTTCAAACACATAAAAAGATCATAGTAGCTACTGATTTCATGGAAATGAAGATAAAATGATAGATTAATCAATAAAAGTAGATAATACAAGGAAGCAAAGGAGCAGAAGAACAAAGTGCAGATGTAGCAAGGAATACTAGTCCACATACATGCCTTATTTCTCATATACGGGGTCGATGATAGATCGATATGATAACCGGAAACAAGCTTAATGCCAATAGCTTAATAAAGTTGATGAAGGCAATTAGGCCTGTGGTTTGAGAAGATAGGCATCAAGTTCCTTGAAGTTGCTGATAGCAAAGTCTTTGATAAGATCAGGAGGAGGAATGTCCTCCTTGGCCTTCTCATACTCACAAGACCACTTGACAAGGCTCCCTTCCCCCTTGGCTTCTACAATCAGCTTCGCCTTGAAGCTCTTGTATGCCTCCAGCAGCTCCCCTTCTATGACGGAGTAAGCCACCGCCTTCTTCTCCTCGTCCACCTCCTCGATCCTCTCCTTTGAAAACGTGACCAGTGGGATCCCTGCCAATTATCTGCAATGTGATTGAACTTGCCTCTATCTCTATTCAAATTATAATGAAATGAAGAAGAGGGTATAATACCTGGAGCATACTTGATGAGGCGAATGGAGCCAACAGCTTTGCCGTCGCCCTCAAGGACCTCAATGCTCTGGTATTGCTGAGGGAATGCCTCGGGGAAGATCTTGGTGGAGTCACGGATGCTGGTCCAGAACAAGTCTGGGGCAGCCTGAACATCAACATCCACTTCAATCTTCTCTGCCATTGGTATGCTGTGAGTATGGAGTTGTAATGTTACCAGTTGTTAGGAAGTGAGTTTGATAGAGTCTTGGGATGAGCATATTTATATTACACAAGTATAGTATAGTATAGTCGTGAATAAATGTGATTTGGTGGTGGTAGAAATGCAGATGACGGCCTTAAATTCACACAATGGCTTGTGGGTCATCAATATATTGAATGTTGTTTACCCACTTGAAATTGTTAGCCAGTAATTGCCAACATTGATTACCATCTGCCATATCTGATGTAGCACACAGTACGTTGTGTTGTTGTGTAGAGGTTGATGGAAGGCATGAATTCCGTGGGGAGGTCAATTTTCATTTCTCAGTCCCCCCTCCTCTAATTATTCACGGTCTGATGGACAAATTTCACGACCTCATACATCAATTACTTTTGTAACTCACGGGTTTACCGAATATGCTTGCCACGTATAATACCACTTCTCACTTTTCTACGTCATTGGGTCTTATTCATAATGAAAATTGGAGTCTAAAATTCTTATGGTTGTCACTTGTCGAACCAAATTTGCCTTCTTACGTTGGACCTCATTCTAGTCGATTATTTATAACGTTTGAAAAGGAGACACACAGCTCCCGCCTACAACTTACATGTTCTAAAATTAATTGAGCATCCGTATTTAGGTGAGGACAGAAAATGATAAAAATAAAAACTAGAAACAATAATTTTTCCTGATTTTTTTTGGATTTAAAAACAGAAGGGATGAGTCACTCGTGTAAAGTGGTCCTTTCTAAAGAATGTTTACGGATGTGAACCTTAAGTAGATACCATGATAATAAGTCCTATTAGTTAGTCTTATGTACATACTCTCCTACTTCTATGATTCCATATCTCTCTTAGGATAACTACTCTAATTCTCTTATTTCTATGATTCCATATATTTCTTAGGATAACAACTACTTTCTTGTAAATTTATACATTAAAGATTTCACATATAATAATATAGCAGAGTTCATAATTCACATTCTAATCACAGCTATACTAAATTTTTTTTCTCTACTCTCTACTTTTCCATGACCACCAATCAGATACTTATGGCCGTTGCTCACATGGCCTCTCCGAATCTACACTTCCAAATTCCGCCGATAAGTATCAAAATTCAACAAGGATAATTTTCCACTCTTCGTTCTTTTGTGGATTAAATCCACTTTATGCAAGCCGATACCCGGTCATGTTGCCCGCTCTTTCTCCTCTTATCTTGCCTGGACAACGTTTGACAAAACTAACCAAGGCTCATTCATTGTCCTTGAAGACTCAGCTTCAAACGATCACCAAGGGTGCTTCTTCCATATGTGACTATGTCATTTTTAAGCGCTCTATTTCATATTCCCTTGCCAAGATAGGTACTCCTGTATCCACACCTCCTTTATCGTTGATATTGTCTGCTTGATCATCGTGAAGCAATTATATGGTGCTTTCATCTTCTTGCTTCACATTGTATTTATTTTGGCCCTTATGATTCAGTTTATTCAGATGTTTGGGGTCCTTCCCCTTTGCATTCTGAATGGAAATCATTACTTCGTTCTTTTTGTGGATGATTGCACTAAGTTTGTACGAATCTATCTTCTAGCTCAAAAGTCCCTGGTTTTGTCTACATTTATCCAATTCCGAAAAATGATTAACACTTGATTTGAGCGACATATTAAAATTTTCAATCGGATTGGGGAGGAGAGTTTCATAATATTTCAAATTTCTTACAATCTTGTGGTATTAATCATCGGGTCTCTTGCCCTTATACTCGGGAACAAAATGGTGTTGTTGAACGTCGTAATCATTTCATCGTTGAAAAGGTTTTTGCTTTACTCGCTCACTCTTCACTTCCCAATCAAATTTGGAAATATACCTTTAAAATTGCCGTTTATCTTGATAATAGAATAGTAACACTAGTTTTACATTTTGCATTCCCTTATCAAAAATTGTATAAGAAAAGGTTTTCTCAAAATATTTGGTTGCCTTTTTTTACCCGTTTCTTCGTCCTTGCCACAATAATAAGATGAATTTTTGCTCGATACCTTGTGTTTTCATTGGTTACAATTCGACTCACAAAGGTTTCCTATGTTTTCATAGAACCACTTCTTGCATTTACATTGCTCGACATGTTGTGTTCAATGAGGATGTCTATCCGTTCACGTCTCGGTGTGTTTCTGATCAGTCTTCCCCGCCTACCCAACTTGTTATGTAACCTTCCTCCTTTGACTTCCTTGACCTTTCAGCATCAACACTTACCCCCTCTCTTCCTCTGGTTCCGATCCCGTCTTCTTCGTCTTCTACTCCCAATCACCAACATACCCATTGTTCTCGGGCTCGCTTACCTCACCACCTTTGTCACCACATCTCGGTGAGCATAGACTTCATTCAATGACTACAAGGGCCCATATTAATTCACTCAAACAACACACCTCTGTCACCACATCCGACTCCCCTCCCTCGGTCAAGCCTCGTACTATTGCTCAAGCCCTTAAATTAAATTGTTGGCATATCGCGATGAAAATAAGAATATGATGTCATGATTCGAAATAGTTCATGGACGCTTGTTCCATCCTAACCGGACTAATCTTTTGAGTTCTAAGTGGATTTTTAGGATCAAATGCCGATCAGATGGCTTGGTGGACAAGTACAACGCTTGTTTAGATGTAAATGATACAAGTAAGAGGAGGGTCTCGATTTCTTTGAGACATTCAGTCTTGTTATTAAACCCACTACTATTCTTCTTGTATTATATATTGCTCTCACAAATGGGTGTTCTATTAAACAACTTGACATCAATAACGTTTTTCTCAATTGTGATTTATCGGATAAGGTTTATATGGAACAACCTAAAGGGTTATAGAACAAATATTTCCCATCTCACGCGTGTTGTAGATAGCATCATATGACCTTAATCAAGCCCCACACACCTGGTTTATCAAGCTCAAATCGTATCCTGTCACCCATGGATTTCGGGCTTGTCATTCCGATATGTCTCTGCTTATTAATCATAACTTTAATATCACTATATATGTTTAAGTATATGTAGATGATTTGCCAATTACAATTACCAATCCAAAGTTCATATGCAATTTCATCACACCTGTACACTCCACATTTGCCCTTAAGGATCTCGACAATGTCAAATTTTTTTCTCAACCTTGAACTTGTTCACATGTTATTTGCTCTCACAATGTCTCAATCTAAGTATAGGGATATCTTGCAAAGAGAAATATCAGTGATGCCAAATCCATCTTCTCTCCTACGGATCCAAAAACTTGTTCGCTCCAAATGGTGTATGCAAGCTTTAAATTTATAACCCTAGATGTAAGCTTAAAATAAGGATGCAAACCCGCAGTGTACGGGTCAATCGTAGTAAAAAGCAAGAAATTTCAAGGGTCGATCACAGAGACTTAGTGAAACAAAGCAGGAATAGGTTGTCAATGCAACTACTAACCACAAAAGCGATTAAAACAATCAAAGATGATAAAAAAAAAAGTCAATTAAGAAAATATGCAGTTCTAGGGATTAAAGCATCTAGTTGTGGTTCCAACTCAAGATCTAAAGATAAGCGGACAAAGCTGAGATAATTGCATAGGGAAGGTGTTACTAAAGTGGAATAGATCACCGGGTAAGTCTCACTACTCACTAATCCAAAACCGTAACTCCTATTACCGGGTAAGTCCCAAGGAATTAAGGGAAAGAACTATAACCTCAAACTAACACTCCAACTAAGGGAATAGAATCAACCTTTACCGGGTAAGTCTCAGGCTAACTCACAAAGATGGGATGAAAGCACACTCAAACCCTAATAAAGGATAAACCTTTATTACCTATACTTATGATCATGGGTAAACAAACAAAGGAATTACCGGGTAAGTCCATCCTAGGCTTGCATTGAACCAGGAAAGGTGTAATAAGAATAGGATTTGGCAAACTCTAACACTTAACTCTCAGTTTCGGATCAGAAAAGTTACCTCGGTCAGAGGAATTCCACCCCGGCCGAGATGTTCATCGACTGAGCGAGATGTTCTAAGGTTAAGGTTAAAGACTCGAACTTTCAGGGTCCTACTGTGATTAAGATTATTCTATCATTGTTTTTCCCACAACCTTCAGCCAATCACCCTAGAATCACACAAAGAAATTAGTCACTCATCATCATGAATGCAATAATCAAATATATGGGAAGAAAGAGAATAATTGAACAAGAAAATCTTAAGAGAAAGGCTTCAATAACTGAATCAATTATCAAACAACAAGCGTTCCTTGGATCACAATCCAACAAGACAATCAACAAAGAAGGGAATCTAAGAGAATCTTACAAAAACCCTTCACACAAGCTATAAAAGCTATCAACTTTCTTCCTTCAACCTTCAAAAAGGTTCTTCAAATCTCCCAACTATCATGGGGTAAAATGGCTGCTCTAAGCGTCTTCCGGGTGATAGCGGATCTTCGCGTGGTAAGCGGGATACGGATTTGTGGAAAATCCAACCCTTTTTATAGGAAAATTACTCTCCCAAGATAAGATATCTTAGAAAGATCTTTTCCCATAAAAATAGGTAAAATATATGGGCTAAATTATCTTCTTCCTTCCAGGAATCCAGCCCAAAAATATAAGAACCTCTTTCCAAAAATAAAAGATCTCAGCCAAGAATAAAATAATCCTTGCCGCGTCCAAGGTGTTCGCCTCGGTCGAGTCAGCTCCTCTGGATCACCTCGGTCGAGATGGTACTATAGCTGACCGAGGTGAATCACAACTGAATGTGAAATCTCTCAAATTTGGTCCAAAGTGAATCTCTAATCCAATTCCATGATTCCTGGATTCTTCCTTAAGCTCTTGAATGTAGTTCAAATGACTCCTTAGCTCCTTTTGCTCCATTTTGATGCAAAACGTGCCATTTTACCTACGATTACAACGAAACTTGGTGTAGACCTCGATTCTCGTAAAGGTAGATGAAACGACAATATAATCACATAATATACATTCAAACATGCAGATTATTGAAGATAAAACGTCTAAATAGGCCCCAAAATATAGACAATAATTCATGCTATCAAAATATCCCATACTTAGCCCTTGCTTGTCCCCAAGCAAGTTCCGAATATAAAATACAAGATAGAATGGATTATTAGTCATGAAGATCAATGAAAAAGTCTTTCAAAACATTTTAATGGTGTGCTACAATCATAGATCACTCTATGAGAATACTTCATGGAATATAAAATCGAAATATGATTAAAACATTTTATAAATATGAGAAAGTTGTTCATCTTTGCATAAAATCATAGAATGCATAATAAATCATAATCATCGAAATTAATCATGTATAATCCAGTTTAAACCACTAAGTCAATCAACAAGCTCGAGGTCTCAAGGGCTTCCAAAAAGAAAGGTCAAGAAACGTGTAGGGTAGGGATGTATAGAAGGTGATGTGGTGCTAGAATCCGGGAAAAAGGATCTTACTTCACTTTCACTTGAACTTCAACATCATCCACCAATAAGCTTTGCTTATTTCACACTTTTCTTTTTTTTTTTACTTTACTTTTTGGGATGCATGGACAGAGGTGCACAATAACCGAAACCTAGGAGATTAGCAATCATCAATTTCTTGAGATGCATCAAACCCTTGATGCACATACCATGACCCGTTAGGAATATCGCTCAACCCGACTTTGGCAAGACACAAACACCCAACTATGTGAATGGTGCCGAGTTACTCATCATCATGATTGACTTCCCCAAACCTATGTGTTTCTTTCTAACTTTCAGCCACATCTCAACTTTTTCTTTCACTTGCTTTTCACTTTTGCTTGCTTCCAAATTCCCGGATAGGTAAAGGGAGGCAAATATGTATATGAGGGGCTAAGCATGATCTAGAAGAAGAAGAAGAGAAGAGAATGAATTGCCTTAATCATCCCAGGAAGAAAGTGAGAGAACTCATCATGTGGTGTCAACCTTCAAATTCAACATAATTTGGATAAAAACAAAGTATTAAACATGCCATAAATTTCAAACAAAGCATTTAGCAACTTAAACATATCATAAAACCTTTCAAACATATAAAGATTTCAAAACTAGTCAGCAGACAAAATCTTCACTGAGGTCATATCCAGATAAGAAGCACAAAATCGTTTCGAAATTCTTTTCAATTAAAACGCCTCGGTCGAGATGTTCTAAGTCAACCGAGGTGAAGTACCTCGTTTGGTCAGGGTCACATCGGTCGAGGTCATACAAAATTTTTTTTTTCAAACCAGTTTTTCGACGTTTTTCTCAATCAAATAACCTATATGGATGTATGTAGTCTCAGACAAGCACATAAAGAAAAATAAAACATAAATATCCAATAGAGTCAAGTCATCCATAGTCAAATAATACATCAAATACTCCATACTTGGGACACATTGTCCCAATGGGTCAAATAAGTCTGAAAAATAGAGTACTCACCGGACATAGCTGAAGTGCTTGAAGTACGATCCTCTACTCTTTCTTTGCAGTTTGGAAGCAAGAATCGTCGAAATCGATCGAAGAACGGGATAACGAGGTGAAACTGTGCCGCGGTCGAGAAGGTGAGAGAGGGAAGAGAGAGAATTCGATCCCCCTTTTATACCCTTTTTTGAAACTACTATCACCTCGGTCGAGATGGTCTCGACTGGACCGAGGTGATACGGACCGAGGTGAGTTGTCAGAAGCCCTAATCGCCTCGGTTGTTCAGAAATCATCTCGGTCGAGGTGCTGAGATAGCAACCGAGATGTACCTCAGTTAAACTCCGTCTCCTCAAATTCTCAAACTTCTGTCCTTCCAGTGCTGCTTCGGAGTTGTATTCCTTCCTTAGAGAGTACCTGGTTTCTGTCTAGGACGCCAAAAACAAAGCAAAGCAAAGCAAAAGCAAACTATCTAAAACTAGACTAGAAAAGGAAAAAGAAAGCAATACCTTGGGTTGCCTCCCAAGAAGCGCTTGGTTTAAGGTCGGTAGCTGGACCGTTCTCCATGGAATTACTCAATGTACCTTGAATATCCTGGAGTGCTCATCACATCCATAATAAAACTCTTCCAAAAAGGTTCCGGTTCCTAATTTCACCGGCAAATGGTAGGATCTCCTACGTACAAGCTTGTACGGTTTGGTTCTCACCGGAATCCTACCGGTCTTCCTCTTTTTTGATGGGACAAAACTCAGTCTTTCATCCCATCCTTTCCTTGATCGAGAAAACAGCTTCTCGAGGATTCTAGTAGTTTCCCCATCTTCAGCTTGGGGATAGTACAAGGTCTTTGTCACGTGAGTGACCCCATACGTGAACAAATAACACTTCGTTGCCTTAGCGGTGAATCGCTTGTTAACTTCACTCCTTATAATCCAAGGAGCATCTTCTTTCAACAATTTCAAGGGAGGTCTCATCTTGATCTTAGGAGGTTCTTTCGGAAGAGACCTCCAACTCTTTGGTGCATCCCGGAAGAAATCTAGAACTTTAAAGGGAGTAGGAGTAAGTACCTTATAAAGTTCTTCAAATAGCGGGACAAGTTTCATGTTAGGTTGATAATCCACACATGAAATCTTTCCCAACTCAGCCGATCTTTCTTCCACCTTGGCCACAGTCTCAGTAATTTGGCCAAGGTTCTCTGCATCTTCCACTTCCAGTTCTACATATTCTTCTTCCATCTCGGCCGATCTCTCTTCCATCTCGGCCGATCTCTCTTTCACCTCAGCCGAAGTCTCAACAGTTGGATCGAGATCTTCTACATCTTCCTCTTCCTCAAAAGCTTCAGGAGAAACTTCTGGTGTGATTGGAGGAATGCTTGAAACTTGTAGCACTTCCTTATGCTCCTCTTCCGGCTTAGCATAGGATAAGGTGCTTTCCTTGAGCTCCTCCACCTTCTTCATCAACTTCTCCCATCTTGATTCAAGAGAATTTTCAAGAGGTTGCTCATAAATCTTTCTTGGGACATTCATCTCATCCCATATCGCAAGCTCCTTCTCAATGGCATTTTCTCTTTTCTTTTCATTGTTAAACCAATAAAAGGAGTATTTTTCTTCCAAGTATTCATAATGGTCTGCCCTAGCACTTTGTCTTGCTATCCAGGCTGGATCAAATGTATTCATCGGATATCCTAAAAACTGCAAAACTCATAGGAAATATGGTTAATAGCAACAAGGGCAATAGCCCGAAAGACAACCGCAACCGGCTCGGTCTAGACCAAGTCCCCGGCAACGGCGCCAAAAACATGTTCACTCCAAACGGTGTGTGCAAGCTTTAAATTTATAACCCTAGATGTAAGCTTAAAACAAGGATGCGAACTCGCAGTGTACGGGTCAATCGTAGTAAAAAGCAAGAAATTTCAAGGGTCGATCACAGGGACTTAGTGAAACAAAGCAGGAATAGGTTGTCAATGCAACTACTAACCACAAAAGCGATTAAAACAATCAAAGATGATAAAAAGTCAATTAAGAAAATATGCAATTCTAGGGATTAAAGCATCTAGTTGTGGTTCCAACTCAAGATCTAAAGATAAGCGGACAAAGCTGAGATAATTGCATAGGGAAGGTGTTACTAAAGTGGAATAGATCACCGGGTAAGTCTCACTACTCATTAATCCAAAACCGTAACTCCTATTACCGGGTAAGTCTCAAGGAATTAAGGGAAAGAACTATAACCTCAAACTAACACTCCAACTAAGGGAATAGAATCAACCTTTACCGGGTAAGTCTCAAGCTAACTCACAAAGATGGGATGAAAGCACACTCAAACCCTAATAAAGGATAAACCTTTATTACCTATACTTATGATCATGGGTAAATAAACAAAGGAATTACCGGGTAAGTCTCATCCTAGGCTTGCATTGAACCAGGAAAGGTGTAATAAGAATAGGATTTGGCAAACTCTAACACTTAACTCTCAGTTTCGGATCAGAAAAGTTACCTCGGTCAGAAGAATTCCACCCCGGCCGAGATGTTCATCGACTAAGCGAGATGTTCTAGGGTTAAGGTTAAAGACTCGAACTTTCAGGGTCCTACTGTGATTAAGATTATTCTATCATTGTTTTTCCCACAACCTTCAGCCAATCACCCTAGAATCACACAAAGAAGTTAGCCACTCATCATCATGAATGCAATAATCAAATATATGGGAAGAAAGAGAATAACTGAACAAGAAAACCTTAAGAGAAAGGCTTCAATAACTGAATCAATTATCAATCAACAAGCGTTCCTTGGATCACAATCCAACAAGACAATCAACAAAGAAGGGAATCTAAGAGAATCTTACAAAAACCCTTCACACAAGCTATAAAAGCTACCAACTTTCTTCCTTCAACCTTCAAAAAGGTTCTTCAAATCTCCCAACTATCATGGGGTAAAACGGCTGCTCTAAGCGTCTTCCGGGTGATAGCGGATCTTCGCGTGGTAAGCGGGATACGGATTTGTGGAAAATCCAACCCTTTTTATAGGAAAATTACTCTCCCAAGATAAGATATCTTAGAAAGATCTTTTCCCATAAAAATAGGTAAAATATATGGGCTAAATTATCTTCTTCCTTCTAGGAATCCAGCCCAAAAATATAAGATCCTCTTTCCAAAAATAAAAGATCTCAGCCAAGAATAAAATATCCTTGCCGTGTCCAAGGTATTCGCCTCGGTCGAGTCAGCTCCTCTGGATCACCTCGGTCGAGATGGTACTGTAGCTGACCGAGGTGAATCACAACTGAATGTGAAATCTCTCAAATCTGGTCCAAAGTGAATCTCTAATTCAATTCCATGATTCCTGGATTCTTCCTTAAGCTCCTGAATGTAGCTCAAATGACTCCTTAGCTCCTTTTGCTCCATTTTGATGCAAAACGTGCCATTTTACCTACGATTACAACGAAACTTGGTGTAGACCTCGATTCTCGTAAAGGTAGATGAAACGACAATATAATCACATAATATACATTCAAACATGCAGATTATTGAAGATAAAACGTCTAAACAGGCCCCAAAATATAGACAATAATTCATGCTATCATATGTCAATATATGCATGCTCATATGCTTCACCACTGACGGGTTGTGAAACATATTCTCAGGTTCTTTTCTAGCATTCTCATTTTTTGTCTCTACTACACTTAAACCTCTTTCTCTAGTCTCCTTGCCTACTCCGACGCTAGTTAGATCTCGGACATGATAAATATCGATGTCAATATGGTTTTGACATCTTCCATGGTTCTAATATCATAAGTTGGACGTCTCACAAACAACGAGATGTAGCACCAAAGTTGAATATCGTTCTTTGGCTATACTGATGTTGAACTTCTCTGGATTCAACACTTGCTTCGTGATCTTTATGCTCATGTCAAGTGTTCTTTGAATGTTCTTTGTGATCTGATTGGAGTTGTCTTCATGTGTAGGAATCCGGTTATCAACACCCGTTCAAAGCATATTCAACTTGACATCTGTATTACCCGTAAATTTATTTTCGAGTCGAACCATATTTTGACCAACTTGATCTTTTTACATGATACTTAGTATCATGAGTCAACAAAATTTTTTTTTATCATTTTATGTAAAATTACTACTCACATAAAATTACATTTATATCAATTTCTTTTACTTCTTACAAACACTAGAGGAGATGGGCCCATCAGGACAACCCATCCGGGCCCATCAAGACAACTAACTAACCCATTAGAGCAAACAAGTTGGGCCTCCTCCTTAGGATCTTCACGCCAGTTGGGCCGTCACACTTGTGTTCTTCTTCATCTTGCCTTATGTGAATAAATTCTAACAGATTGATTTATTTCCATGCCATGTACCCAGAATCTCTCTCTCTCCTCCGAGTGGGGAAAGATGGTCCAAGAGTGTGTCAACACTGCTAGGTTCCAAGTTCTATGGAATGGAAAGGTCATTGAACAAATCTCCCATGAGAGAGGAATTAGACAAGGGGATCAGCTATCCCCCTATCACTCTATCTCGAGGTGGCCGTCATCTCATTCTTGAAGCAGTTGAAAGTGGAGACTGGAAACCTATCACTCTATCTCGAGGTGGTCCCCCTCTCTCTCACCTTTTCTTTGCTGATGATATCACTATGTCTGTATAGGCTTCCGTTACACAGTTCAGAGTTGTTATGAGATGCATTGAAGTCTTCTGCAAGACTTCCGGGCAGAGAGTTAACATGCAAAAATAAAAAAATTTGGTGTCACCTAATATTCCTAGGGGTCTTTGTGAAAGCATAGAACGTATTAGTGGAGTGGAGGTAACCAAAAACCTCGATAATTATCTTGGCGTTCCCATGCTGCAAGGTAGGGTGTCTAAAGATACCTTCTCGGCTCTACTGGATAAGGTTAATGGAAAGTTAAATGGTTGGAGGTGGAAAACCCTCAGTGTTGCGGGACGGGTTACTCTTACTAAGGCGGTTATCACTTCCATACGCGTCTACACAATGGCTACAGTTGCTCTCCCTACTAGCGTTTGTAAGGTATTGATAAAGTGAGTCGTAATTTTGTTTGGGGCCATGCTGAGGGTCAACAGAAAATGCATATTGTGAGTTGGATTGAATTTTGCCTTCCTAAAGCTAAAGGATGTCTTGGTATACGGGAAATGACCCACACCAACTTGGCTCTCCTTGGTGGTCTGGGGTGGCGTTTCCTAAAGGAGCATGATACCCTATGGGTTAAGGTCTTGCAAAACAACTATATAAGACAAGGTGAGAGAACCGTCACTGGGGGATCTCACATATGGAAAGCTATACTCAAAGGCATACAACAAGTCGTAGCTAAAGGTGCCCCATGGTCCCTTGGTGTTTGCAAGTTGATTTGCTTCTCGATTGATAGTTGGGTTGATAATTGCCCCCTAGCTACTGAGGCTCTAGTTGATTTGGAGAGTACTGAGTTGAATAAGTGTGGTAGAGACTACTGGTTAGAGGATACAAGATGGGTCTGGCAGGGCCTGGGAGGAAAGCTCCTCATGAGTACGCTACTTAAGCTCGCATCTCTGCAGCCCACTGACCTGGACCTTAACGTAACTGGAAGCAACCGAATTGGTTTGGAAGGAGACGAGCTGAGTTGGACGCTATCGCAAGACGGGAACTACACGAATGGTACGGCCTATAATCTGGTAGCAGGGATGAATAACCTCCATTGTGTAGATGAAGCTGTTTAGAGGAGCATTTGGCGACTCCGAGTCCAGGAACGCTGATGAAGGGCAGCGTTCTATGTAATACCGAAAGGAAATGGCGTCACCTGTCCAACGATGACACATGTGAGTACCGCGATCATATGCCGGAATCTCTCATCCATCTTTTTCGAGACAGCAGAAGGGAGAGAGGCCTCTGGCAAGCTACCCAGCCGAGAAAATATGGACCTTGCTATTCTAACTTGTCTTTTGCCGCTTGGTTACGAGGTAATCTTCTCTCTTCGGTTCATTTTCGGAATATATGCTTTTGGAATGAATTTTTTGCAGTTGGGCTATAGTGGACCTGGAAGTGGAGGAACGAGAAGACGTTTAATGGAGTTTATACCGATGAGGATAGAAGTTTGCTCGTCTAGACTAAAGTGAAGGAATATATTGACATTTGGAGTAAAAGGGAGAGGAGGAATTTGAGAAGCCCGGGAAGACTCATTCACATTGCTTGGGAAGCTCCGCAAAGTGGATATGTCAAGATCAATACAGATGGTGTGAAGAACGCTGAAGGATTAGCATCGGCGGCTGGAGTTGCTAGGAACTTTGCTGGAGTGTGGCTCGTGGGGTTTGGTCTTAACTTAGGCATCTGTTCAGTGCCCATGGCGGAATTGTGGGGACTGACATATGGTCTTAAGTTTGCTTGGGAGTTGGGTTATCGCTCGATTATCATGGAAACTGATTCTCAATTGGTCATTAAACTCCTTCGAAAACGCATTGCCCCTCACTACCCTCTAGCTAGTCTTGTACTTATGTGCCATAACTTTTTGAAAAGAGACTAGATTATCTAGTTTTATCATGCCTACCAAGAGGCGAATAGAGTAGCGGATTTTGTTGCTAGTTTTGCTATAAACTTACCGATTGCTTATATTGTATTGTGTGACCCATCGGAGGGTGTTAGTGAACTTTTATTTGATGATGTTAGGGGTCAGGCTATCCCCGCGTGATGACTACTTAGCCATTTTCTTATTAATAAAAGCGCGTCTAGATGCGGCGGAGACCTTTGCCTCTCCTTCCCACCAAATTTTTTTCTCTCTCCTCAACACCCACATCTCCTTCCTTAATCGTGAACCCGCGTTTCTTCTGCACGGATTTCACGCAAGCCCTAGCAACCTCTGTAACACCCCGAATCCGCGGGACTCGGGGCGCTACGGGTTGGGGCCTCACAATGGGTCCCGACACTTAACTTGACAACAATTTCACCGGATCTTGCAACAAGGCACAAATATAGGCCAAAACCGAAATACATTTTTATGCAATGTAAGAAAACCCAAAAGGAAACAAACAACGGACTTCAGCCGAAAACAACTACAAAGACCAAACGCCATACATGCGGCATACAATGATACAATATACAAAACTCCAAACATGACTCCAAACAAAACCCTTCCTAAAATGTACGGAACCCCGGTTGCCCAATCTTCCGGATCTCTCGGCCGCATTCCTAACCTGCAAGGCAATCTACAACATTCGGTATAAAACCGTTAGCTCATAATCGAAGCATTAGAATTAATGGGAAAGGCACAAACACAAGTAAATCATAAACACACAACATTCACAAAGCACACAATTCCGGTTTATTATCTTTTTATTATGAAGTCCTATCCCGTTCTAATTCAACTTAGTTTTATGACAAGAGACCACCGTAGTCCCGCCTCGGTCCCTACTTACCGGCATGGAATGGTACGGATGCCTCCGACCGTCTAACCAGCTCAGGCTAATCACCAAGAACCTCCTAGACTCTCGCAAGAGCTAGGCAGATGATGTCACCACCCGTTATCATACACTTGGGCCAAAATAATATAAGGTCGGTGGTCCTATTACCGGTTTAGTTGTTATAAACGATAAGGAATAAACACACACCACCAAACACACATCAATGCTAATACAAGGAATACGAGCTAAGAAAGTCTGGAGACTTACCTCGTCCCAAGGATAATCCCGCTAACCACCGCTCTCAACTTCCCGTAGGAAGGCACTCGACGGCTGGTCAAAACAAAGCACACAATCAACATCTCTCTCACATGCTAAAAGTCCTTAGACTTCTAGTCCCAATGATCTCGCAAGATCATAAACCATAACCATGATAGGATAAAGGCTCCTAATCCTCACGATCTCACAAGGTCATAACCATCACAACACATGCTAGGATACTCTCGTCCTAGTCTTCACAATCTCAACAAGATCATACAACCATAATCTCAATCCTCATAAGCTCACAAGATCAACCCAAACACTCAACGCCCTACAATCCTCACAAGATAACATCAACACCTCAAGCCTTATAACGATCATAAATCCTCAAAACTCACCTAAGGTCCAAAGCCACTACTTGGCATTCACTCTAAGTTATGGTAGACTATCCAACCTAGCATGATACTAATACTAAACATAACTAGATCGAGATAAGATCATAAGCTCGGGGAAGAGGGTACTCACGTGACGTTAAAAGACGGAAGACGATCTATGGATGTCGATAAGGATTTGTTGGGCCTTTATCGGGGCATTTCCGAACCTAAAACCACAACTAATCAAATTTAGCATAACGCTAAATTTGAGGCATAGTATGTAACGTATATAAAATAAGAATAAACCCCGTACTTAAAATCCAAGTTAAAATCTCAAAACACTTTCCGGGCATTTTATATAATTTTTAGAAGCTTGGTCATAACCCAAAATTATAATTGGAACCGAAGCTTAATTTAAAATCCGTAATAATATTTTCCGGGCAATCTCCAACAACATCATAAACCCAAGGATAACAAAACCGCTCAACCATTTTTTCCGGGGCATAACACAATTCAAAAACATGGTCAAAATCCGCAATCAAATCCTTGAGGCCATAACTCGAAATTAATCCAACAAGGGCTCAATTGATAAGCTGTAAAAACTGGGTCACAAACTGTAATAATAAATATGACCCATATATGTAATTAACTTTCTGCAGTGGGCAAAAATGCAATCTTTCAAAAATGTGGGTCTAAACTGCAATTATAGAAATATGGGTAGATTTTGTGATTATACCAAAATCAAGGGGCCCGTTTGTAAATAACCCTAAAGGGTTTTCCCTTTTTGCGTTGGGTCATACTTCGCCAGCTGGGAGGATGCAGATAGGGGATGAAGCGGCGGCACACTGGCCCTCCGGAGGTGGCGAGCAAGCGAGAAGGCTTCGGTCTCCGGCGATTCTTAGACGGCAACCACTCTTAGGCCTTCGGTTGGTGGTGACAAACAGTGGGAAGGGGGAGCAGATTTGCAGGGGATGGCGGCAACATGGCTTCCCGGTGAAAGCTAAGGAAGAGAGCGGAGAGAGCCTCTCCGGCGGTGCGTTGGTTGTGGCGCCAAGGTAGTTTCCGGAGGGGTGGTGTCTCTCCCAGGCGGTTGCAATGTCGCCTGCGTCTCCGACAGCAAGGGAAACAGAGAAGGCGGTTATGGTGAGATGAGGATAGCTTCTTCCAGTCCCGGCGGGGCTCGATGTGGATCTGCGAGAGTGGTGGTGTTGGTGGTTGCAGATCCAGACGAGGTTGAGGAGAGTGTAGAGGGCGAGATGAATGTTTCTACTTCCTGCGTGATAGAAGATGGGTCAAAGATGATGCTGATGGGAGAAGGAAAAAGGTGAGATGGATGGCATAGAGTGACCATGAGAGTAACACAGAAGGAGGTGTCCGGTGTAGACGAGGGGAAGGGTGAAGGGTCGAGTTGGTGTGCTCAGGGGTCGGGCTAGCTTAGGGGGCGAGGGGCCGGTTGCAAGCTTGCAGGGCAGGAGTGAGGGGGGTCGACCCTTCGACATTCCCAAGAGCGGGAGAGATGCCACGAAAGGCCAGGTTAAAAATAAAAATAAAGAGAAAAAGAAAGAAAAGGGGAGGAATAAATAATTGACTCGATTAAAATTATTCGGAGCGGGATTTTTGAGTCGGGATATAATTTTCCGACTTTTCCGACAAGATAAACGGATAAACGTACAGGGATCCAAAAATAATAAAAATACCCAGAACCTTTCGCCCCTTTTCCGAAATAAAATAAATATACGGGAAATATTATGAGGATCGAGTATATACTTAAACTCGCAGAAATATACGTTGCGACGTATAAATCAATCTCGTAACTAATTTACAAGATTTAAATAAATAAAAAATAAAAAAAAAATACCGTTAACATATTAATATAACATATACCCGAAACATAAAATTTTCGACTTAAAAATACTCGTGAAACATTCCTAAGATATTAAAATCGATAAAAGTATGAGAAATAAATATCGAGTACGCGCCTAATAAAACGGGGTGTCACATCAGATCCCCTAAAAACAAGTTTCGTCCCGATTGCTGTGCGTCAAACTTCTCGGTCCCTAAGGCCGAGGTATGAACTCTCGCGCTAAGAAGGTTGAAACCTTCTAATCTATATACACAAACTACTCGAACTACCATCGCAAGATATATCAGCTCATATAATGCACTCCCGCACACGACACAACTACACATATAATCACACATGCACATAACTCAACCAAGGGAAGAACTACATCTAACCCGTTGATTCTATCAATGTTACCAGATCCGTGTAAAACTCAACTAAAGATACTACCCTTCGTCTTCTATTTAGTCTCATCGGTTCCTCGTCTGTCACTAGATCCTCATGACTTACAACATGTATCAAATCATGTATGTACTCTCTCGATTGATACACATAAAACACCGGGTGAACACCCTCTACTCTCACCGGCCACGCCAACCGGTAACCTACTACTCAACTTGCGCTAAGATCTCAAAAAGGTTCGTCATATCGGAACTCAACTTCCTTCTCGGGCCTTTCTCAATACAGTATTTCCATTATGTTTCTCTTTTATTGTCTCTAACAAAGAAGATCGGATTCTCAATTTACACCGTTGTCTTTGGTTCTTGTCAAACCAAACTTTGATGTTACGTTTTCTCATTTCTTGCCGTGAGTTCCATGTAATGAAGGTAGTACCTTAGTTCACACTGCTCCCATTCACAAGACATGTATGCTATTACTTTTACATCGTTCCTTAATACTCCATTAAGACCTTGTCTTGGAGAATCGCTTGTACACTTCTAACCCATCATACCTCGAGGCAATTTCAAAACTGTTGCACCAAGGAATCTCCTTTTAACTCTCAACATCTCCATTGTCAATTTCCGTCTCACTCAATACTTCATTGTCATCCGGAGTAGGTTAGCCACAGATGGTGTTACTTGGAAAATCTCTCCACAAATCCGGTAATGACCATCACATCCAAGAAAACTTGTAATTTCTTCCACGTCTTTCGAGGTTGTCATTTTGAGACAACTTGTCATACAACTTCAAATCAAGAGTTTAAGATAACATTCGGAGTTTCCCATAGCATTTCACTAATTTCTAGTGAAATCTTATCAATAACTTCTTGCAATTGCTCCTTCACTTGTTTCCACAACACATGTCTCTACACAAGTGTCATTCCATACAGCACCTTAGATATCCGGATTGAATCAAGCTCGACCTTAGTGAAAAAATCCACATTCTGATGTATTGAAATCCGTGATATCTCGGTTTTTGTCTTTTCCTCTTCCGTCACATAACGTAGGATCTACACAACCTTGTCTTAAAACTTGACAGGTGGTCATGATACTAATGGTTCACCCCGATCTATTGGGGTGACATCCTTTAAACACGTGTATTGTTCTATTTGTAGCTACAATGTTGATCGTCTCCTTCTAAATATTCGTCTTTTCTTGAATTGGAAAATTTTGCCTGCGTCTTCTAACTCTTGTGGTTTTATTTAAGTATTCTTTTAACTTAAACCCATATTACTCTTTGATGACATGATTGTACAAATATTTTACGGTTTCTCACTTATGTGCAACCATAAGGGTCCAATCTGCAGGGCTTAACCATGTTTCAAAACAATTGACCTTATCTTCTTCACTTTCCGCGACATCCCAACATATGGGAGGAGCTCTTCGTATTCTATATAAGCTCCCACCATAGACATCCTTTCCTCAAGTAGGGGTAGAAATTATACTTCACTTTCCTTATGCAAAGTCAACCCGACGGTAGAGGTTCTAACCTCAATCTTCCATATACTTTTCTGTACATCTCTTGTCGACATCAAACTTCAAAACTTCGATCTTATCTTACTCTTATTGGTCACTTTATACATCTCTTGGTATTCCAAAAACAACTTCACCACCGTACCAGTATGCCTTTTGAAGAACGCTGGGCTAATATCCCCCCTACCGACATCACTGAAGTATCCAACTCATAACTCCACCCAGCACTAACATTATAACCCTAAGCTTGCAGCGTTGCCCCAATCCAGATTCCTCGTTTCATGTTATAGCCACTATGGCTTCGCCATACGAGTCACAAAAACCTTGACTTAGCTTGGCTCGTGAAAACATGACATCCATAACCTTAGAACAAACATATCATACCTCCTCTTATATACCCCCATTTCCACACAATAACTATAGAAGACTCACTTTTCTCTTCGTCCTTCCAATTTATTTTACCTTGATCCGTGTCATTTCTCCATATAACAACCCCCATGACCTAAGAAGGTCGTACCAGATCGTTACAATCTTTCCCCACAAGGTACGTTACCCTCACTTGCTAGAATCGATAAAATGCTACTTGATTAAGATAATTGCACTTCCCTTGATATACTTCTTTGTTGCCGACATTCAACCACCGGCAATGTTCCAAGTTCTTGTTACCGCCCCTATATAATCCCACAACCTGGTTAATCTTCCCTTCCACACTCATTCATCGACCACCCGCACATGCGCGTTCTTGGCTGTCACCAATTAGCTTATAACTGACCTTCTCCAATGTCAGTGACTTACCATTCTTCTTACCCTCCATGATACCATACTCCTGAAGGCTACCCTCTCAGGATACTCTGTCTTAAATTTCACTTGCTCATTTCACTCCTCACACCCTTCCTTAACTCTTTCTACTTTCCACGCTTCCTTCCACTTCTTTAGAAGATTGCGAGTGTCATTTAAGATAACTATATCTTCTTTGCCTTGTTGTTTCATATAACTCTCTAAGATAAATTTCACTTGCTCATTTCACTCCTCACACCCTTCCTTAACTCTTTCTACATTCCACGCTTCCTTCCCACATGTGCGTTATCCCTATTGCTCTCGTTGTCTTCCTAATCTGACTTCTTTGTAAACACTTCCACACCTTCGTGTTACTCCTTTTTCTCGTATGCTCTCCATCCCGATTTCTCTTAAGTTGTCTCGAATTTTCTTCCACTTGGTTGTCCTTAGTTTACGTCATCTCTACTCCTCTTCGACATCCTTTTAGAGGAATCCAATATCCGCCATGGTGTTCGTTAGCACGAAATGTTCAACTCGATACTTGAGCGTACTCATCATCGTATGTATACTATCCTAATCCCAAAAGGCGTTTGTCCAAGGGCGACGATAGCTTCCTATCATCTTAACTATATGGTCCACTACTACTAATATAATACTAGCATACCGATATATGTATGTATATATAACTATATATGTAAGTCATATGTTCACATTACTAATAATATATCACATCCGGAAATCCATAACAACAAAACAAGGTCTAAAACGCACTATAGTCCACATATATAACTATACATACATATCAAGTCTAACATGCAAATACAATCAATATCTACATATCTACATACACACACACACACACACAAATATATATATATATATATATATATATATATATATATATATATGCAATAAACTAATCTGCCGAGATCCGCGGAAGGAGTGGTGGTCCGTACATTCTACCTCGACTCATGCATGTGATTTTAAAAACGAAAAAATCATTTTAACTTAGAACCCTTTAGGATTCTATTTCCCTCTATTCGGCTTTTAGAAGATTGCGAGTGCCATTGTTGTCAACCTAGGGCTCTGATACAACTTTTGTAACACCCCGAATCCGCGGGACTCGGGGTGCTACGGCGTGGGGCCTCACAATGGGTCCCAACCCTTAGCTTGACAACAATTTCACCGGATCTTGCAACAAGGCACAAATATAGGCCAAAACCGAAATATATTTTTATGCAATGTAAGAAAACCCGAAAGGAAACAAACAACGGACTTCAGCCGAAAACAACTACAAAGACCAAACGCCATACATGCGGCGTACAATGATACAATATTCAAAACTCCAAACATGACTTCAAACAAAACCCTTCCTAAAATGTACGGAACCCCGGGTGCCCACTCTTCCGGATCTCTCGGCCGCATTCCTAACCTGCAAGGCAATCTACAACACTCGGTATAAAACCGTTTAGCTCATATTCGAAGCATTACAATCAATGGGAAAGGCACAAACACAAGTAAATCATAAACACGCAACATTCACAAAGCACACAATTCCGGTTTATTATCTTTTTATTATTAAGTCATATCCCGTTCTAATTCAACTTAATTTTGTGACACGAGACCACCATGGTCCCGCCTCGGTCCCTACTTACCGGCATGGAACGGTACGGATGCCTCCGACCGTCTAACCAGCTCAGGCTAGTCACCAAGAACCTCCTATACTCTCGCAAGAGCTAGGCAGATGATGTCACCGCCCGTTATCATACACTTGGGACAAAATAATATAAGGTCGGTGGTCCTATTACCGGTTTAGTTGTTATAAACGATAAGGAATAAACACACATCACCAAACACACATCAATGCTAATACAAGGAATACGAGCTAAGTAAGTCCGGAGACTTACCTCATCCCAAGGATAATCCCTCTAACCACCGCTCTCAACTTCTCGTAGGAAGGCACTCAACGCCTGGTCAAAACAAGGCACATAATCAACATCTCTCTCACATGCTAGAAGTCCTTAGACTTCTAGTCCCAATGATTCGCAAGATCATAAATCATAACCATGATAGGATAAAGGCTCTTAATCCTCACGATCTCACAAGGTCATAACCATCACAACACATGCTAGGATCCTCTCGTCCTAGTCTCCATAATCTCAACAAGATCATATAACCATAATCTCAATCCTCATAAGCTCACAAGATCAATCCAAACACTCAACGCCCTACAATCCTCACAAGATAACATCAACACCTCAAGCCTTATAACGATCATAAATCCTCAAAACTCACCTAAGGTCCAAAGCCACTACTTGGCATCCACTCTAAGTTATGGTAGATTATCCAACCTAGCATGATACTAATACTAAACATAACTAGATCGAGATAAGATCATAAGCTCGGGGAAGAGGGTACTCACGTGACGTCAAAAGACGGAAGACGATCTATGGATGTCGATATGGATTTGTTGGGCTTTTATCGGGACACTTCCGAACCTAAAACCACAACTAATCAAATTTAGCATAACACTAAATTTGAGGCATAGTATATAACGTATATAAATAAGAGTAAACCCCGTACTAAAAATCCAAGTTAAAATCTTAAAAACACTTTTCGGGCAATTTATACAATTTTTAGAAGCTTGGTCATAACCCAAAATTACAATTGGAACCGAAGCTCAATTTAAAATCCGTAATAATATTTTCCGGGCAATCTCCAACAACATCATAAACCCAAGGATAACAAAACCACTCAACCGTTTTTTCCGGGGCAAAACACAATTAAAAAATATGGTCAAAGTCCACAATCAAATCCTTGAGGCCATAACTCGAAATTAATCCAACAAGGGCTCAATTGATAAGATGTAAAAACTGGGTCACAAACTGTAATAATAAATATGGCCCATATATGTAATTAACTTTCTGCAGTGGGCATAAATGCAATCTTTCAAAAATGTGGGTCCAAACTGCAATCATAGAAATATGGGTACATTTTATGATTATACCAAAATCAAGGGGCCCGTTTGTAAATAACCCTAAAGGGTTTTCCCTTTTTGCGTTGGGTCATACTTCGCCGGTTGGGAGGATGCAGTTAGGGGATGAAGCGGCGGCACACTGGCTCTGTAGAGGTGGCGAGCAGGCGAGAAGGCTTCGGTCTCCGGCGAATCGAAGACGGCAACCACTCTTAGGCCTTCGATCGGTGGTGACAAACAATGGAAAGGGAGAGCAGATTTGCAGGGGATGGTGGCAACATGGCTTCCCGGTGGAAGCGAAGGAAGAGAGCGGAGAGAGCCTCTCCGGCGGTGCGTTGTTGGTGGCGACAAGGCAGTTTCCGGAGGGGTGGTGTCTTTCCCAGGCGGCTGCAATATCGTCTGCGTCTCTGACAGCAAGGGAAACAAAGAAGGTGGTTATGGTGAGATGAGGATAGCTCCTTCCAGTCCCGACGGGGCTCGATGTGGATCTGCGAGAGTGGTGGTGTTGGTGATTGTAGATCCATGCGAGGTTGAGGAGAGTGTAGAGGGAGAGATTGAATGTTTCTACTTCCTGCGTGATAGAAGATGGATCAAAGAAGATGCTGATGGGAGAAGGAAAAAGGTGAGAAGGATGGCATAGAGAGACCAGGAGAGTAACAGAGAAGGAGGTGTCCGGTGTAGACGAGGGGAAGGGTGAAGGGTCAAGTAGGTGTGCTCAGGGGTCGGGCTAGCTCAGGGGGCGAGGGGCCGGTTGCAAGCTTGCAGGGCAGGACTGAGGGGGGGTCGACCCTTCGACATTCCCAGGAGCGGGAGAGATGCCGCGAAAGGCCAGGTTAAAAAAAAAAAGAAATAAAGGGAAAAAGAAAAAAAAGGGGAGAATAAATAACTGACTCGATTAAAATTATTCGGAGCAGGATTTTCGAATCGGGAAATAATTTTCCGACTTTTCCGACAAGATAAACGGATAAATGTACACGGATCCAAAAAATAGTAAAAATACCCGGAACCTTTCGCCCCTTTTCCGAAATAAAATAAATATACGGGAAACATTATGAGGATCGAGTATATACTTAAACTCACAGACATATACGTTGCGACGTATAAATCAATCTCGTAACTAATTTACGAGATTTAAATAAAAAAATACCATTAACATATTAATATAACATATACCCGAAACATAAAATTTTTGACTTAAAAATACTCGTGAAACATTCCTAATATATTAAAATATCGATAAAAGTAGGAGAAATAAATATCAAATACGCGCCTAATAAAACGGGGCGTCACAACCTCAACCTCTCCCATCTTCTTCAAGTGCAACCGACCGCCTTCTCAAGCATACCAATAACAACAGCCGACGTCTGGGTCATTTTTGATACGCAACACTTCATCCGCAACCGGCGACGGGAAAGCACCGTCTTCATTCAAGACTGTAACCTTCCTTTCCTCCCTTTAACCGAACATCTGAACAACAACGAGTAACACATACACCTCTCCTCGTCCCTAAGTGCAGTCACGCTCAACCGACGGCATCCGGCAAGTAGTCTTGTCCTTCCTTCTTCGTTGACCAGGAAAACGGACCTCCTCTGTCGCCGCTGTCCTTGACGTACGGACCTGTAGTCGGACTTTTCCTTCTCCTTTTGTTGCATGGGAACATTGAGCCGGAGTGCCGCCACTGCTCCTCACCGGTGAATCGAGTAATCAACTCCCTCACTTTTCTTTTGATACAAACAGGAGGGAAAAGATTTCTTAAACCCAAAACCCACCATATTTTGTGTGTTACAGGAGTCGAACTTGGGTGAGTAGGGTAAGGTAGCAAATCTGGGAAAAAGGGCAGCAGGGAGAGTCAAACCCCAAACTTTTTGTAAGGTTGCAATTCAAGGAAAAAGGAGCAGAGGTAAGTGTCAAACCCCAAATTTGTTGCATTATTGATTGTTGTTCCAGTTTTTATAGCTTGAACAGTCAACTTTAGACCTATGTATCAATGCTTTAAAATTATCTTTTACCGTTGAATTTTTGATATGTTGTAGGTAGATATGAGTAGTTTAATGTATCAAAATTTATGAATGATCCAACTATCGGATTTAGAGTTATGAGGTCCTGAAGTAAAGTTATAGCAAATTTTTGGTAAAGAAGGATTTTATTGGCTAAGTATGGGATTTGTAAGTCTTTAAGACAACTTTGAATTTGTGTATAGAAATTGTGGTTGTTTATTTTTTTTGGATTGTTATCGTTCTAGTTAAGAGTTGGCATAGCATTATACGTTTAAGAAATTTTTTCAGAATTTTGGGGATTTAGTAGAAGGATCTTTTGAGTCCAAAATTGGATCGTTGTTAGTTTTGATAGGAAGTTTGAAAGTTTAACTTTCAAACTTCGTTAAAGCTTTTCATTTTAGAGTTGGACTTTATGTCTTTGGTTCTAGTGAAAGTACATGAGGCTTCCTAGAGTTTTTAAGGCTTTCCGGACACAGGGGTAAAATTGTCTTTTACACAAATAGGGCTAGTTTAGTATTCTTCTCTTAGATGATCTTTGTTAACTTATAAGTTGGACACTTCTAAGATATTGGATATTTTATTGATCCAAGTTTTCTTTTATAATAAGGCGTTTGAGATCTTACACTTACGGATCGAGTAATAGCGTTAACGGAATTTTTTTACTCGATTCAGGTAAGTCCTTTGGACTTACTTAGCTAGATTCTAAATGTTGGTGTGGATTATAATAGTGGTGTGTGTTTTCATGTCTCGTAACTATAACTTGAGTAGGACGATGTTATTTATTTATTTAAGACCCAAGTGTATGTATACCGGGTCGTGACATCATTGTCCAGCTCTGACATGAGACTGGGAGGTTTTCCGCGACTATCGCATACATGGTATATGGGAAGATGCATCGAACCACTCCTGTTGGTATACGGAGACGGAGGCGAGAGTCAAGGGACTTCTTGTGCCACAAGCATAAGTTGAATTAGAAGTGAACCACATATATAAGTGCAAGTAAATTGTGTGTTTAATTCAGTATATGTGTGTATTTGTGCTATTGTAATTCTACTAATATTTGGATTGTTAACTAACGGTGTATTGTATGTTGTTGAGATTTGATACATGATAGAGCAGTTGCCGAGTGATCCGGAAGGTAGTGGTCAGCCGGGCTTCCGTACTCAATAGGACAAGGTTGGGAGTCTTTATAATTTCAGCTTCCTTTTTGCATTATGTCTTTAGAGATTGTTACTCTTATAGTATATTTGGCTGGCGGTCTTCTGTTGAGTTCATGACATTACTACATTTTAATAATATTTGGTATTCCTATATTTGTGTCTTGTTGTAAGATCCGGTGAGATTGTTGTCAGACTAGGTTCAGGACCCATTGAGAAGTCGTAACCCGTAGCACCCCGACTTTTGAGAAATTAGGGTATTACACCATCTATTTTGTTCGAGAACAAGTTGAATCCGGTGATCTCATGGTCAAGCATGTATCTTCTATCTATCAACTTGTTGATATATTCACCGAACCCCTTAGAAAGGATCACATTGCTCTTCTCCGTTTTAAGCTTCATGTACGTCTTAGCGCTTGCCGGGGTTAATAACGGCATATCAAGATACCATGATTATAGGTCATAATAGTTACGTCTTGTATACTTACTCTCTCATATTTCTATGCTTCCATGCCTCCCTTAGAATAATAACTACTCTCTTTCTCTGTAAATATATACACTGTGGATTTCTATAATAATATAGTAAGAATTCATAATTCACATTCTACGGTCATAGAAAGTACCTCATATGAGTCAATTCGTCGACTACACCGTTGATTTCTATGATGCGAAAACCTTATTCATCATTCTCCTCGAACTCTCAACTTTTTTCACACAATATCTCATTGAATATGCACCAAAACAACTTGAACCCCAAACTCTCCATCCATGACTCCCAAAGAAACAATTAAAGAGCACACAATATGAAGGGAAACTTCTCACAAAGTTCCCTAAAAACTATTCCCTTACCGAATACAATCAAATCATAAACCTAGGAGAAGGATATGTTCACTTTGAGACCTTTCTAAAAGACAAGGGATGTTCTACAATCAAGACCGGGTGAAGTCCGGCATAGATACTCATAAAACATATGGAGTGCATTAGGCTAGTTCCCACTCACAACAAAAGAACTTCAAAAACCACTAGACCACATTTACATTCTCAAGCGTTCTTCAAATTTCTTGATTGAAGCTAGAGAAAAAGCACTAGATCCTATGAAAATTCAGTTTTCATCCATCACAAAGCTCGTCACATATTTTGGGAAGAGACTTGACCAAGAAAGAAATGAAGAACAGGAAGAACTAAAGCAATCTCAAAGCTAGAACCATGGTAATATAGATCTCAAGCTCAATCGGCTAATATGGTTTCCAAACCCAACCACATCTTCTCTGCTCTTCTTTTTTAATCATATGCTTATGTATCCTAGTTCTTTCGTCTTATGTTGCCTTGTGTGTAGTAGTTCTACCGGGTCTCATGCTTGAAGAATATATGTTCAATATTTTCAGTTTGATTCAATTCTCGTGGATTATGAGCTATCTTCCCTTATTACGTGAGTTTTATAACGATGTCAACAAGGAGAAGTAGTTTGAGGACCAAGTAAAAGATTAGTTTAAGATAAGTACACCTATTCGTACAGGATAAGTAACATGTTAATAAGCTGATCCACTCGTTTGTATATTATTAGATGTCAAGTATGTTGCACTTGCATAAGGGGTTATTCCATTAAGGGAAAATTATTGGGGTTGTGCAAACGGTCCGGATCGGATCATTCGGGATCATTTCACAATTTATATGAAACGGTCAATGGACCGGACCGGTTGACCGGATCTAACGGTCCACCACGGTCCAGATTGTAATGACTTGTTTTTAAGGTTAAAAAAATATATGTATTGTATGAGTTAAATCCAGTCCGGTCCAAACTCGGATCGAATCACCGGATATACTTCCTTTTCATAAAAACTATTAAAAGTGTAATACCGTTCACCGGATATACTTCCTTTTCATAAAAACTATTAAAAGTGTAAACGAACGGTATGGACCGATATATTACGGTGCAGTACCAGATCATACTGTAATATCATGGACCAAACTAAATTTCTATAATTACGGTCCAGTCCGATTATGCGCAGTCCTAGAAACTAGTCCTTGAGTTCATATGATAGCATTTTTTAGCCATTTCTCTTTTTTAAATTAAGGTTTATATGTGCACAAATATTAGACTACTATAATTATTGGTTGGCAGGGAGGAGAAGTTGTTAAATGTGTATTAGATTGGACACTACATTGGGCTTTCGGAAGATTTATATTGCAGCCCAAATCCAAGACACCACTTTTAGGGCCAGCCTAGGTAGTCTAATAAAAAATAAAAAAAGGTGATATATTTTTTTCAGAGTTGTAAGATTGACACCTTCGGTTTATAATTAACGATAAATATATTTTTAAATTAACTTTTCGTATTTTTACAAAATCAATTATCCTCTTAATTATGATGAATATCTTATATAGGGTATTTGCAGGTCGTTGTCAATTTATAAAAATTAGGGAGAATTTGACATAGTAGGCTTTTTTGAATTTTTGTTTAAGAAAATGTATCCCAAATTTTTTACCACTTTCATTTAGTAGTAGGTAAAAAATATTAACCCTTCTATTTAGAAAGAAAGAATCAATAATGTTTGTTATTTGTTATATAAGTATAAGTTTTAATTTTTAATTGCTGAATTTGTTTTCTTTTATTATTTTTCTTGCCTTTTTTTTATTTTATTTTTTATTTTCTTTTTTATTTTCTGGACTAAATTTCTCATACTGGAATTTCTCATACCAGAAATTTCATACCAGAAATTTCATACCAGAAATTTCATACCAAAAGTTTCATACCAGAAATTTCATACGAAAATTAGATACCAGAAATTATATACCAGAAATTAAATACCATAAATTATATACCAGAAATTAAATACCATAAATTATATACCAAAAATTAAATACCAGAAATTTCATACCAGAAATTTCATACCAGAAATTTCATACGAAAATTATATACCAGAAATTATATACCAGAAATTATGTACCAGAAATTAAATATCATAAATTATATACCAGAAATTAAATATCAGAAATTTCATACCAGAAATTTCATACCAGAAATTTCATACAAAAAATTATCATACCAAAAACTTCATACAAGAAATTTCATACCAAAAATTTCATATGAAAGTTATATACCAGAAATTATATACCAGAAATTAAATACCATAAATTACATACCATAAAATTACATACCATAAAGTTACATACCATAAAATTACATACCATAAAGTTACATACCATAAAATTACATTTTGTCATACAAGAATTTTTTTACACCAGATTTTCATACCATAAAATTACATACCATAAAAAAGGCAACCCTCTCCCTTCATAATTTGTGCCTATAAATTTCATACCAGAAATTTCATACCAGAATTTATCACCATAATTTATCATAATAGAATTTATCGTACCAGAATTTTCATACAAAATTTTTATACCAGAATTTTCATGGCAGAATTTTTATATAGATTTTCATACCAGATTAAGGTCTCACTGAAAAACACACCATCAATTAAGAATAGCTTTAGTAAGCATTCATTCTGTACTCTCAGCAATATCCAATTACACAGTATGAATGTCATGCAATGCATTATAAAACTTGAATTATGCATCCAAATAAGACTTACTGAAGTCATATTTACTCTTGAATTTCAAAACACATATTGAGGGGCAAAATTCCAAGTTTGATCCTGAAATTCATCCAAGTTAGTTGCAACAGTTTCCCACTCTAATATAGTATTTGGAAGAACATTGGAGCCCTTTATCTTAGCTTTTTTCATCTCAACTTTCCTGATCTCGTGATATAATCTGTGACCAATTAAAGCTTCATCTTCATACCTGCATCAATAAAGGCAAAAAAAAAAAGGAAAGATATAAGCTTTCTGCTTTATCAAGGAATGGAAAATACAAGATGACACAAGTAATCATACTACTTCCGCAGAAATTTTTTAGATCAGAATTCCTACAAGCAAACACAACTTTTCAGAAGAGACAAAAAAAGGTATGATTTGTCACTCAAAAGTCTGTACCAGTAGGAAATCCCATGCGAATCACCTCCGATCCGTTCTTTACGAAATGTTGAAAGTCGCATTCCTTGTTTCATGCACTCATCTATATAGTTCCTGATATCTTCTTGCTGCAAATTATGAGATGTAAAAGCAGATATATATACTTCAAATTACATTATCAACAAGAAGCAATGTACTAACATGTTATACCAAAATCACACACCAAATGTTACCATCACGGAGTACACAAGTGCAACGCAACATAACGTTAGCATCATTCTTCCAGGTGGATTGATGTATAGAGCACAGTGGTTGAACCCATGGTTCCCAATTTCTACGAGGTTTCCTCCACCCACAAATTTGACTTTCAAAGTTCCAAAATCCAGCTTCATTTTCTTCTTTGTTCTCTTCTCCTCCATGAGTTCCATATTATGTCACCTGCATTTGCAAAACATTCCACTAATTGCTTAAATTATCAAATGATTCAGAACCCTACTTACCACTGTTAGTTGGTTTTAGTTCTTTAATAAAATCAAATTATAGAACAATGATAAGAACTTTAAGCTAAGAGAATCAAACCTTGTATGTCTTCGACCCACTCAACATCAATAACCGATTTCAGGAGCAAATCCTTCATCTTCCGATAAGAAGTTCGATCAGGTGAAAATTCAGCTTCATCGGAGCGAAGAAGAAAAAATGTCAGCATTCCAAGCAACAAATACATATGAAAGTGAGAGCTAGGACAGGCGCTTCTCCGACGGCGGCGAGTTCGACTCTCCCTGGAGGCACAAGAAGTGGCGACAAAGGAGACCAAAGAACGATGCTGATACCGAAATGTATGGAGGTGTTGATGAACATATAGAATAGATCGGGAAGACATATCGATTCGGTTGCGATTGAACTTGCGATGCTTGTCCACCCCCACGCCGCAGAGAAGTCGTTGTTCAAGAGGTATGGTGTGAATCCTCCTTGACGGCGTTTTCCTTGCCAAAATTAGAAGCGGCGTTTCAGATCGATCGAAGGAGAGGAAAGGTTGAGACCAGATTCAGATCGAAAGAGATGAAGGGTTGAGAGTTTATTGAGGCGTGTTGCTCAACAGAGGAGAGAAAGGTAAACCCTAGAAGTTCAAATTGAACGGTAAATACAATTAGGGGTACATTTACTTAATAATAAACTGGAAAAGGGCTAGTTACTAGACAATAAAAAAAAAGAGCTTAGTTACCAAATTTGCCCTTTTTTTTTATAATTTTTCATAAATTACTTACTCCATAATATTAGAATAATTTACAATAAAAAAGCAATGTTTTCTAGCCAAGTTATACTCTTTTTAATAAGAAAAAAATTATATATTTACTTTATCACTAATTTTAAAAAGCGATTATTGAGTAGTTAATCTACTATTAGACACTAAATATTCAAATAAGTCCACATTAATATTTAATCAAGTTTAAAAGATATGTTACTTTAATAGTCAATAAACTTAATTCTTCATATTTTCCACCCTCGAAGACAATTGGATTCCTCGTCCAATTAGTTTCCGTCCAACTTTCATTCTGCCTTAGGTTGACTTATCTCTCCAGGTGCTCGATTTGATCGACTGGGAGAATAGAAGCTAGTTGGGGAGGAAGCCCGACAAAAGCTACTTGCTTGTGATGTGGAATGTGTGTTGAACATTCATTTGGTGGACGGGGAATGTCGGGACGAGGTTGGGGGTATTACTCGAGCAATGATTTGTTTTCGGTTAAGATTGCTCACCATTTGCCTTTGAGTGGTGTTGAGTTGAATGCATGAGGCCTTGGCTCCTCAATGGGGACGGGGGACAAGTTATTTTTGAAAAGGGTGTGGAACACTAATGTTGTCTCAATTGTTAACCCCTTCATTTGGCGTGCTTGTAAGTTAGTTCTCCCTTGTAAAGACCATATCTATGCGAAAAGAGTTGTTGATAGTAGGTAGTGTGATCTTTGTGGATGTGTGGATTTTGATTCTCATGTGCCGTTTGAGTACCCTGATAAGAAGTTTTTGTGGCATTTACCGCCTTTTCTGAAGTATGGTGGAGACCATTCGCCTAGCGTGAAAATATGGTTTGAAAGGATCTTGGATTGTTGTAGTTCTTCATAGGTTCGGGAGTGGATCATGATAGTTTGGGGGATCTGACATGCCTGGAACTCCAAAAACTTCCAAGGATTGGTTATTACGTGAGCGATACCTTCTGCAAAGCATTGGCTCACTTGAAGGAGTTTGTGCATGGTACTGTTCATGCCGCTCCCTCTACATGCATTGCTTCTATTTCAATGGTTCATGTACAAGTTTTGTCATGCCTGCCCGAAGGTTCTATCAAACTCAATTGCGATGCTTCGGTGGGTTTGGATGGCTAGTCGGTTATCACTTGTTGCTAGAAATGATGAGGGGAGAACTTTGCCGGTCGTGTCTAAACGCTTCAAAGGAGATTAAAGGTTAAGGAAGAAAAAGGAGAATCAACTGCTTGGGTGTTGAGATGTGTGAAAATATCATTAATAGACAATATCATACTACGTGAACCTAACATATAAGTCCTAGGACTACTCCTCTTATTGCCAATTGGTTTTAGGATGAAACCTAAGAGACTTGTGTGTAGGTTCACTCTGACATGCATCCCCCTCTACATCTTAGACCCGCTGAATGTAAAAGATAAACTAATATGGTATCGGAGAACCTTCTTTTGATGGATGCAATATTTTTTTTATCATGACTCGCAACTTGGCTTGTAGATAGTGTTTTGACAAACTCTGTCGCTATTCTCTTCCAACATTTTCTCTTGTACAGTTTGAGTCCCATTAAGAGCGTCCATGCTCTTCCTCATACAAACGATTAGCTTTTGTCTATTTGGGTTGTCCATGGTTATTGATCGGAGAAATTTCCAATTGTTGAGGTATTTGAGCGGAAAGGGGAATCTCAGAGATGCACATCACATAAGGATCAAACAAACCATTGTAAGAAGCATGTTATGGATCGCGATCGGTGGTGTAGGTGCCGGCTCGATACGGTTTCCGGTGACTAGGTGGTTTCCAAAATGCAAAGATTGATTGAAGATGTTGTCCTTCGGATCCTCGTGCATTTCCAGAGACCAAGAATTCCTGTTTCTCGATTGGCGTTGTTCATGGCTGCTGAAAGGGGCAATACCTGTCACTATACTCTCTAGTTGAGGTATTTTGGAGGGAGTAACAAGAGGCGGATTACGGTTGTCAATAAGGCTTAATTTCGGGTAGCTCTTAATCAAGAACCCATTCACAACATCAATAGAAGAGTGGTTGAAGCCTCAATAAGTTGTTGTAACGTTGACCGGGAAGAATTTCCGGTCACCGAATCAAGGAACGAGAACTCGTCAACAAAAGATCGAAAATGTCATGAGGTATTTGGGTGGAAAGGGGATACAAAACATCATAAGAAGGCTTGTTATTTTTCACAGTCGGTGGTAGTGACGGCAGATTGATGGTTTTTTGGTGAGTAGTTGGACATGATATTCATGCGACCGCTCGTTGAAGCCTCGAAAATTTGGTTGCAGGTTTGACACGATCGGAGCCTTGTGCACTTCCAAAGACCAATATGGATTTCTGTTTCTCCATTGACGCGGGTGATGGAAGCCGAAAAGGGAAAACCAGCCGGTGTAAAGTGTTGTTAATGTATTTTAGAACTCGTGCCCTTCCATAGCCGGAGGATTCCCATTCCACCGGTTCGTTGAGGTTGTCTATGGCCGCCGACAGGAGCCGACTCTGGTTCAGATAATTGCATAAACAACTCAACCAGAGGTTTCCTGTTCCACCATTGGGGTTGTCTATGGCCGTCGATAGGAGTAGATTCTGGTTTAGATAATTGCAGAAACAGCTCCTCAAGAGGCACCCACAAATCACTATAGGGGAGTTGTTCAAGACCTCGATTGGTGGTTGTACCGGTGTCTTGAGAGAGTATTTGGTGACCGGAGGAGCAATGTTGACTCCTCATCTCTTTAGTTGTTCATAATGACTAGAGTTCATCTAATCGCATCAATCAACTTATGTTTTCTTCATTAGATCTCATGAAGGATAGATTTCAAGTGGAATTCCATTGGAAATGTCCCACATCGACAATATGTTACTACGTGAACCTAACATATAAATCCAAGGGCTAGTCCTATTGTTAATTGGTTTTAAGATGGAACCTCAAAGGCTTGTGTGTAGGTTCACTCTAACATGCATCTCCTCCACGTCTGATACCCATTGGCTATAAAAAATAATTTAACATGGTATGAGAGCACCTTCTTTTGATGGTCGATATTTTTTAGCATGACTCGCCACCATCATTTTTTGACAAACTTTGTCACTATTCACTTCTAGTCTTTTTTCTCGTACACTTTGAGTCCCATTAATAATCGTTCTTTCTCTTCCTCAGACCAACGATTCCCTTTGGTCCTTTTGGGCTATCCATGATTACAGATTGGAGAAATTTTCTAGATGTTTAGGAATTTGGGCGGGAAGAGGAAACTCGGAGATGCGCATCACTTCGAGCATCAAACAGACCATCGTAAGAAGCATTGTTATGGATCGTGATCGGTGGTAGAGGTTTTGGCTCGATATGGTCTCTAGTGACCAGCTGGTTTCCAAAATGAAAAGATTGATTGATAATGTTGTCCAAAGTCTCTTGCATTTTCAAAGGTCAAAAACTCCCGTTTCTTAATTGACGTTGTTCATGGCTGGAGAAAGGGGTGAAATACGTCATTGTAATCTCTGTTGAGTTATTTCGGCGAGATCAGTAAGAGGCGTATTAGGGTTGTCGATAATGCTTAATTCCGGGTAGCTCTTATCTAAGAACCCATTCAGAACATCAACAAAAGAGTTGTTCGAAGCCTCAATTGGTGGTTGTACCGTTGGCCGGAACAAGGAACATGGACTCGTCAACAAAAGAATCGAAAATGTCATGAGGTATTTGGGTGGGAAGGGGAAACAAACTATCGTAAGAATGATTATTATGTTTCACAATTGGTGGTAGTGGCCATGGCTCGATGCGGTTTTTGGTGACCAATTGGGCATAATATTCATGCGACCGCTCATTGAAGCCTCCAAACTTTGGTTGAAGGTTCAACACGATCGGAGCCTTGTGCACTTCCAAAGACCGATTAGGATTTTTGAATTTCCATTAACGCGGGTGATGGCAGTGAAAAGCGGAAAAACCCGTTAGTGTAAAGTGTTGTTTATGTATTTTAGTGGGAACTTCAAGTGACGGATTAGAGATGATGATATATCTTTGATTCCGGCAAGTAACTCTTATCCAAGAATTTGTGCCCTTACATAGCCGGAGGTTTCTCATTCCACCGTTGGGGTTGTCCGTGGCCACCGATGGGAGCAGATTCTGGTTCAGATAATTATAGAAACAACTCATTCAGAAGTTTCCCGTTCTACCGTTGGGGTTGTCTATTGTTCGCCTCAAAGTGTGCGTGCAAATAAGTTTTTAAATTCATAGTAAATTGAAAAAAGCAAGCGAACCCGCAGTGTACAGATCGGCGTAGTAAAGCAAGAATTCCTGAGTATCGAACTCAGGGATTTGGTGAAACAAAATCAATTTCGAATAATTGAGCAATCAAAAATGTAGAAGCTTTGCAAATAATTGGGAAAATAGCAATCCTAAAGATCCAGGTATCCAATTGTGGCAATCGATTCAAGATATTCTATAAGTATAAGGACAGAGTTGAGGTTGTAAAGGTATAACTAAGGTAAGGTTGAGTACGGTGAAGTTCCAAAACCTTATATGTCCAACCCAAAGACTCCCTCTATAAAGGTTGTTGAGGCTGCAATATAGAAAGGATCTAAAGGTAAGAATTAATCTCAAATACCCATGCCCAAACCCAAGGAATCAAAATTTAAACTAAAACGGTTAAGGTTGTGACACTCGAAACCAAAATAGAGGATGTTGAGTCTCACTACTACTTAGAAAAGGCAAACCAAGGCTAGGTTAAAGCTAATCTTTAACTTTGGATCAAAGCAAAAGCAAAAGTCGTAAAACAGAGAAAATCACGGCTAGATCTTGAGATTCCACGGCCGTGGAACTCAAGAACAGACCGTGGTTTAGGGTGTCGACGAGGTTTCTCACACTCTCAGGGTCCAATCTGTTTATGATCGATCTATCATCATCTAAGCCACAACTATCAACCCTTCACCTTAGAATTGCTAAAGGGTTTTAGCCAACAATCATATTCATGATATCAAAAATCAAGTTTAAAAGAGAAAAGGTATAAAACTCTGAAAACTCAATAACTATCCAATAACAAAATCGAATCAACAACAATGTATGTTTGATGAATGCAGAAAAGTAGGAATAGAAATCTGCACAACGATCTAGGGAAACAACAAAGAACGGGATGTCAATCCGTCCTCCAATGTAAAACCTAAGATATCTCAAAAGTACACAATCTTCAAAATCACGTCTTTTTCCAAACCACGATTCGAAATCTCCAATCCTTCGTCTCAATCCCGAACGTCCAATTGCAAGCGAAGGTAAAATGAACCCTAAAGTAGCCGTCCTCGAAACTCCCTTCTCAAGCCTTCTTATAGGGCGAAATAGGGTTACGAGAAAGCCCAATAACCGTCGCTAACGTGGCAAATATGACACGTCACTTCGTCATGGAAATCACGGTCTAGTACAAGTTTCCACGGCCGCGGTTTTGGCCGTGTAACTTTCTGTTGTGCTCCAAATTCACTTTCCACGATCCAATGCCAAGTCCACGGCCGTAATTTAGGGCGTGGAAATCCAAATCCTTTGTGAAAGCCTTTATTTCGTGATGTTCTTCACTCATGCTCCTTCCTTATCTCCTCCAAAGCATCTTCTTGACATCTAGCATGATCAATACTCCTTTCTTTCCACAGTTTGCTCCAATTCAAGCCTTTATTTACCTATAAACAAAACAAAGCTAGTGTAGATCTCTATATCGACAAAGTGGGTGAATGAGCTCACAAATACTTCAAACTCATATCCATGTACACATAAAAGAGGGAAAAACAACTAAAACAAGTGCCTAAAATATAGTCATATTTCATGTTAACAAAATACCTCATACTTGTCGCTTGCTTGTCCCCAAGCAAGGTTTTCAAAAGCTTAGAACATAAGGTAGAATGAAATATGAATACAAAACAAAACAAAACAAAACAATCTTTTTGGTAATGTGCTTCTAATCAATAGATCATCCTCAAATCTTGCTTCATTCATCCTTGAAAACGTTCATACACATAAACCAAAATATGCAAAGCAAAGGAACATCATAAATTGCATAAACTTTAAGACAAACATCATAACCTTCAAGCATTGTCAAAATCAAGCATGTGAAACTTCAATTTAGATCACCAAGTCAAATAACACTCTTATGATCTCAAGGACTTTCAAGCAAGGTCAAGAATACGGAAAGGTGGGAGACTGGTAAAGGAATGTGGTGTATGAATCCGGGAAGAACGAACAACACAAACTCTTTTCTTTTCACCATTTGAACTAACCACCAACTTAGAGCTTTGCTCTAGACTTTTTACACATAATTTTTCGACTTTACTTTTGGAGTTATGGACTGCGGTGCACAAAAACCGAAGCCTAGGAGATTGGCGTTTCTCAATTTCGAGATGCCTCAAACCCTTGATGCACATACCATAATCCGTTAGGAATATCGCTCAATCCGACTTTGGCAAGACATAAACACCCGGCTATGTGAATGGTGCCGAGTTACTCATCATCATGATTGACTTCCCCAAACCTATACTTTCCTACACTTTGAATTCAAATAATTGCTTTCATGGCCCTCCCACATCAAACATGCCAAAATTAACTCTTTCTAAATCCCGGATAGGTAAAGGAGGCAAATATTTTCATTGAGGGGCTAAATGATCAAAGAAAGAAGTAAGAAAATCGATGTGCCTTAATCATCTGATAAAGAAGTATAAGAACTTATATTGTGATTTCAACCTTCATTTCTCAATATGATTTAGATAAAAACTTTCACATTATGAAACTTGCAAGAAAGGATAAACAACATACTCAATCTCTTCACAATTCATAATTCAATTCAAGCATACAATTGTCATCAAAAACTCATTCCACAAGTAGATTCATCATAGAAATCATCTCTAATCTTAGAAGAACAAAATTTTTCGAAATTTTCAAATTTTTATGGGTTTTTCAAAACCTTTTTCATGCAATGCAATAATGAAACGTGTGACAATGAAAGGAAACATGCAAGTGTTCATAGACATAAGCAAACAAAGTGAATCACTAATGGCGGTGGAGCGGCTCTAACCGGCGGATCATCTCATCATCATCACTGGGAAGGAGGCGGCGGAAATGGATAAAAGTCGGAGCTGAAAGGCCGCCCAAACTGCTAGCGGTAGACGTCCCTCAAGATCCGGGCGTTCTCCTGACGCTCCACGTCATGAGCCTGCTGGTGCACCTCTAAGTCTCCTACTCTCCTCGAAAGTTCATCCGCCCAATCTAGAAGCTGTGGATACCAAGGTAGCGGCTGGCCATACCATGAAGGTGCATCCTGAGGAAGAGTCTGTGCCACCGGTGGATGATCATACCATGGAGGAGGAGCTCCCATCCATGACGCCTGCCCTCCATACCAAGCAGGTGGGGTCTCCATCCACGTCGGTCTCTCACTCACACTAGCCCTACATGAAGAAGAGGAACCGGAAGGTCTAGAAGGGCGGGGAGATCTCCTAGGCGGCTCCGGGAAGTCGGCCGGCTGGTCTGGGAATGTACCAAAATCATGCTCAGCGCCTCCTGCATCATGGTCATCTCCTTCTCCCATCTCCTCATCATCATCCTCAGCTGGAACCTCATCTGGCACATATGGAGGAGCTACAAGTCTATTGGCATGCATGGGTATGAAGGTCTCCTTCCAATTGTGGCGGCCTAGCATGATAGAATACTCGGGAAGCCATGGAATGCCCCTACCACCTCTCTCCTCCCAAGGCATGGTTGCAGTAGGTGAAGCACGGTGGCGGGGAAAGATGATCCCTCTAGTCATAATCCCATTGAGACCCAAAGGTCTCGCCGCTATCCTAGTGCAAGCGGAATAGTCAATCCCTAGTTGGTTGGCGATGTGAGTCACCATGCCTCCATAACCTATGTTTCCGGCCTTTTTGTTCTTCAACTTACTAATGATGGAGGCAAGTAGGGTGGCACAATCGGCGGGGTACCGGTTAGCATGCAATAGAGGAGGAAAAGCTCATCGGTCTTGATCTTTTGTGGTGTTTCGGTCCTAGGGAAAAGGCATTCCGAAAGGACCCTATGGTATATCTTCAAGGCTAAGTGGTATATGAGCTTAGCCTTGGTGTCGGCTGGTTGCCAACGATCCTCACTAGCATAAATCATAGCAATATCTTCCCAAAAGTCTTTAGCATACACTCCCCCGGGAAACCTTCCATTAAAACTCTCATGAAACCCAAAGAAGGTTCCAAACTAAACTATGGAGAACTCATAGTTCCCCTCCATCAACCTAAAAGACACCGTTCGGTTAACGGCGCTATGCTAAAAGGAAGTCACAAACTCCCTTGTTAAACATCTTCTCTAATGGTGGAGAAGATGATCAATCCAACTCTATCCAATAGCCAAGTTAGATCATTCACTACATTGAGCTCTTCAAGCTCCTCTAGGACAAAGTACCTAGGTCCTATGATCGGTCTTTTTGAAATCCTTTCTAAGGCTCCTATATAATCCTTATGAATTCTTGGGATTCTAGGAGGTGGTGGTGATGGTGGTTCATTAGGAGGGGGTTGGGAGGAGGAGGAACTATCACCTTTCTGCTTCTTGTTCCTACTAGACTTTCTTCTAAACATTTTTTTCAACAACAGAAAAAACCACGGTCTGTTCTTGGGATTCCACGGCCGTGAAAATGTACGGAACCGTGGAATTGGTCTGTCTCTCTCAAATCTCAGCAATTTCACACCAAATTCAACAATCACAGCCCTAAACTACTTCTAATTCCAATTTCGTCCAGTTCTCCTAAATTCTTGCAAAGAAATTGAACCAAATTGACCAAGAAGAGAGTAGAGAATAAAACCTAGGTTTGGATTTGAGAAATCCGAAATCCTTCTTCAATGTGGATTGTTCACTCAGTTTGATGATTGGATCTTGTAGATGATTGAAAATGCTCCACTTTTGGTTGAATAATCGATTAAATCGGACTCCGGATGAAGAATTACGGGATGAGGAAAGGTGGCGGCGATTTGGGCATGGTTTTGGGTGTGGAAGGTAAGTTTGGATGTGTTTTTGAGAAGGAAAGAAGGTTATATAGTCCCCGTAATTTTTTGGAAAACCACGGTCACTCGAGGAATTCCACGGCCGTGGTTTTGTACGGACCCGTTGATTTTCTCTGATTTATGTCAAATTTTGGAAAATTACGGCCATTTGTTACTTTCACGACCGGGGTTTTGGGCGTGAAAGTCTCTATTGTGTGCCAAAAATCCAAGTTTCGTCAATTCCTTTCAACTTTTTCTTCCTTCCTTTTCCCATTCCTTATTTCTACATCCAAAAACATAACATACCGGGAGGTATCGAGGGGAAAACAAAACAAAAACAACTAAACTAAACTAATCTAAGAGACAAAAATAAAAATGCAAATGCAATACCTTGGGTTGCCTCCCAAGAAGCGCTTTATTTTGGGTCCATAGCTAGAGCGTTCCTGAGTTTATTCGAGGACAATCGGAGCGATTTACTCAGCTGGGAGCTCCCGTGAATACTTCTTAAGTCATTGGACATTCACCTTGAAACTTCCGCACTTTTCACCCCATACTTCAACTGCGCCATGGGGAAAAACAGGTTTAATCAAATAAGGTCCAGTCCAACGAGATTTAAGCTTACCTGAAAAGAGACGAAGTCTCGAATTGAAGAGGAGAACTTGATCTCCTTCTTTGAGGTCTTTTGGAATGTTATGCTTATCATGCCAACACTTCACCCTTTCTTTGTAAATCTTTGCGTTCTCGTAGGCGTTCAAGCGGAGTTCTTCAAGCTCGTTAAGGTCCAAGAGGCGCTTCTCCCCCGCTTCCTTCAAGCCGAAGTTCAACCACTTCACAACCCAGTACGCCTTGTGTTCTAGCTCCACCGGGAGATGACAAGACTTCCCATACACAAGGTTGTATAGTGTTGTACCTATGGGAGTCTTGTATGCAGTCCTATACGCTCATAACGCATCATCTAGTTTCAAAGACCAATCCTTCCTTGTCTTTGACACCGTCTTTTCAAGGATGCCCTTAATCTCTCTATTCGAAATTTCCACTTACCCACTTGTTTGTGGATGGTAGGGAGTGGCAATCTTGTGGGTCACCCCATACTTAGCTAGTAGAGCTTCGAATCGTCGGGCAATGAAGTGTGAACCTCCGTCACTAATGATGGTCCGTGGTGTCCCAAACCTTGGGAAGATAGTTCTATTAAAGAACTTGACAACAACCATGGCATCATTAGTTGGAGAGGCAATAACTTTAACCCATCTCGAAACATAATCTACAACTAGAAGTATGTATTGGTTTCCACAAGATGATGGGAAAGGTCCCATGAAGTCGACTCCCCAAACGTCAAAGATTTCCACCTCCTGAATGTTGTTGAGAGGCATCTCGTTTCTCCTAGAGATATTTCTAGTTCTTTGACAAGCATCGCAACAAGAAACAAAGGTTTGCACATCCTTAAATAAAGTAGGCCAAAAGAATCCGGATTGCAATACCTTAACGCTAGTTTTATTGGAACTAGTGTGTCCTCCACAAGGAAGTGAATGACAATGACGAATGACGCTTTGCATTTCATCTTCCGGCACACATCTCCTAATGATGCCGTCGGGACCTCTCTTGAAGAGTAGAGGTTTATTCCAAAAGTATTGCCGGACATCCCTAAAGAACTTCTTTCTTTGTGCATAGGATAGTCCAGGAGGTATTTCCTGACAAACCAAGTAATTTACAAAATCAGCAAACCAAGGTTCGTTACCTTTAGAAATTTTATCGATGCACTCTTCCATGATGTGTAAGTATTCATCCGGGAAGGAGTCATCAATAGGTAGATTGTCGTCTTCAATGTGTGGCAGACGACTCAAATCCGCAACAGAATTTTCCAAGCCTTTCTTGTCGCGGATCTCTAGATCGAATTCTTGTAGGAGAAAAATCCATCTAATCAGCCTCGGTTTCGCATCCTTCTTGGCGAGTAAATACCGGATCGCTGAATGGTCCGTGTATACAATCACCTTCGCTCCTACAAGATAAGAACGAAACTTTTCAAATGCATATACAATGGCTAAAAATTCTTTCTCCGTTGTGGCGTAGTTGAGTTGTGCTTCATCTAGCGTCTTGCTAGCATAATAGATGGCATGAGTCCGGCCTTCCTTCTTTTGCCCCAGCACTGCTCCAACAGCTACGTCACTTGCGTCACACATAACCTCGAACGGGAGATTCCAGTCCGGAGGTTGGATAATCGGGGCTGAGATGAGAGCTTCCCGGATCTTATAGAAGGCGTCTAAACAATCCTGCAAAAAATCAAAAACTGCATCCTTCATCAATAGATTAGTTAGCGGTTTCGAAATCTTAGAAAAGTCCTTGATGAATCTTCTATAAAATCCAGCATGTCCTAGGAAACTTCTTATCCCCTTCACCGAAGATGGAGGAGGAAGTTTCTCTATAGTCTCTATCTTAGCCTTGTCAACTTCGATCCCTCTATTAGAGATCAAGTGTCCTAGTACAATGCCTTCCTTAACCATGAATTGACACTTTTCCCAATTAAGAACTAGGTTAGTGTCTTCACACCTTTGCAACACAAGAGAAAGGTTAAAAAGACAATTGTCAAATGAGGAACCATAAACTAAAAAGTCATCCATAAAAACCTCCATGATTTCCTCAATATACTCCGAGAAGATAGCCATCACACACCTTTGAAAGGTGGTTGGAGCGTTGCAAAGTCCGATTGGCATCGTCCTATAAGAAAACGTACCCCACAAGCACGTGAATGTGGTTTTCTCTTGATCGTCCGGGTGGATCGGAATCTGGAAGAAACCACTATAACCGTCAAGATAATAGAAATAGGAGTGTTGTGCTAACTTCTCAAGCATTTGATCTATGAATGGTAGCGGGAAGTGATCCTTCCTAGTTGCATTGTTCAGGTTGCGGTAGTCAATGCACATCCTCCAACCCGTCACGGTTCTTGAAGGAATGAGCTCATTGTTCTTGTTGGTGATAACCGTCATTCCTCCTTTCTTCGGGACAACTTGAACGGGGCTCACCCACTTGCTATCGGAGATAGGATAGATGATACCTGCATCAAGTAACTTAAGAATTTCCTTCTTAACAACCTCCTTCATGATCGGATTTAACCGTCTTTGAGGTTGTCGCGAAGGCTCGAAATCCTCCTCCATTAGAATCTTGTGCATGCATAAAGATGGCTTAATTCCTACAAGACCCTCTATGGTATAACCTAAGGCTTTCTTATGTGCCCTTAGAACAACCATTAGTTTCTCATGTTCATCTTCATTTAAATCGGAACTAACAATAACGGGAAAAGTAAAATTAGTTCCAAGAAATGCATACCGAAGATGTGTGGGAAGTGGCTTCAATTCCATAGCTATTGATGCCTTTGATGAGTCTTGAGGTGTGTCCGACGCTTCCTTAGAAGTTTCTAAGGGTGTAGGAGTGATTGAAGAAGACTCAAGAGTAGTTGTGGAAAGAACGAAGTTGTTCTCAGAATTTCCCAAAATTACGGCACCACTGTTACTTCCACGGCCATGGTTTTGGGCGCGGAACTCTCTGTTGCTTTCAAAATAGCAGTTTACGGCCAGTTTTGGTGAAACCACGGCCGTGGAATAGCACAACTGACCGTGGTTTCTCACATTTTCTGAGTCATCGTATAGTTTCTCAAACTCTTCCTCTTGTACTTCCTTTAGCTCTTCCAAGGCTTCAATCTCAACATTACAATCCTCTTCCTCTCCCTTTTCCATGATGCTCATGGTTATGACCTTTTGCAATGGATGTTTGAATAGAATCGAGCTCACTTCCTCTCTAGACGCTTCTTCGTCATAGATATTAAACATATCCTCTTCAAGTGTTGGCTCTTTCACCAAAGTTGAGAGAACAAACTCAACCTTCTCCTCTCCTATGTCGGAGGCTAGTCTAGCGTTCTTACAATCCACCATACAACTGGATGTTGCAAGAAATGGTCTTCCGAGTATGATCAGAACCGGACAATCTGCAGGAATGTCAAGCACAACAAAGTCTATTGGAATATAAAACTTACCGAGCTTGATTGGGACGTCTTCAATGATACCGACGGGACGAGTTATGGATCGATCCGCCATGTACAACATCATCTTCACCGGTTTAGGTTCGCCTAAACCGACCTTTCTACACAAAGCAAGTGGGACGATACTTACGCTTGCTCCTAAGTCACAAAGAGCGTCATATGTGACTTCTCCTACTCCAATTGGAATGCAAAATGACCCCCGATCTCTCAGCTTTGGGGGCATCTTTTCGGTCATTGTTTTGATGAGCTCCGAAGATTCCGAACTCATTATGACTTCTCCAAAGTCTTCTAGCTTCCTCTTGTTAGAGAGGAGCTCTTTCAAAAACTTCCCGTAAGCGGGCATACCTACAATTGGATCAATGAAAGGTATGTTAATATGCAGTTTGCTCATTAGTTTAATGAACTTACCGAATTGCTTGTCTAGACACGCTCTTGCTCTAGATTGCGGGAATGGTAGAGGAGGTTTGTAAGCTAGAGGGGGAACATAGACATCTTCCTTCTCCTTCTCCTTATCTTTTCCCTTCTCAGCTGGGACTTCCACAAACTTGGGCTGCGGGTCGGTGGTTGTCACGCCACTCCTAACTCCTAGTAGTGATAGCCATCACCCTTCCCTTTGGGTTGTCCTCCGTCTTCCCGGGAAGCTTCCCTTGATCTCTAGGAACTTCTCCGGCCTTACTGAACATATGGTTTTTCAAAGCTTTGTGTGCTTTATCAACCAAAGTTATGTAGCTCTCCAAACCTTGTAGATTTCCTAAGATTGTCTCCAACATAGGATCAGGCTTCTCCTTCTCCGTCTTGTTTGAGCTATCTGATGCTTGCCCCTGGCTTTTCAAAGGGGTAGAAGAAGATGGAGATGTTAAAGCATTTTCAGCGTGTGAATAGGGATTACCTGGATTTTCTTGATTGGATCTCCAATGGTTGTTGTTGGAGTTCCTATTGTTGTTATTCTAGTTGTTGTTCCGGTTGTTGTTCCGGTAGTCATTCCTATTCCCTTGGTGGTTGTCTCTCCCTAGATAGTTGGCCTCTTGCTCCTTTGCCTTTTGAAGGCTAGTTTTTATGACTTCCTTCAACTCTTTGATCTCATTGTTGGGGGAGAATATTTGAGTTTGCGCAACTTGATTCAACTTAGCTCCTGGATTCCCTTGATTCCGGTTATTAGGATCCACCTTCCGGTGGGAAAACTTCTCAATCACTTGGGCTTGCTTCTCAATGAAGTCCCAAGCGTCATCTTCTCTCATGTCCATAAATGTACCACAAGAAAGAGATTGGAGATTGAAATGTATTTCCACTTCCAACCCCTTGTAGTATATCTCCAATAATTCCAGCTTTGAAATGCCATGGTGTGGGCAATCCAATAAGAGATCCTAAAACCTTTCCCAAGATTGAAACAAACTTTCGTTAGGTTTCATAAAAAATGCATTAATCTTACCTCTCAACTCCGCCGTCTTGGATGGCGGAAAGAAATAGGTGAGGAACTCCGAAGATAGATCCTCCCATGTGTTAAGTCTTCCAGCTGGAAGAGCTTGATACCAAGATAAAGCCTTGTCCTTCAAAGAGAAGAAGAAGGGTTTGATCTTGTAGTTGTTGTTGGTAGCCCTCTTCGGCTTCAATGTCTCCATGAGAATCTCGAAATTTTGCAAATGTTGTTGTGGAGATTCAGCACTCGTTCCACTAAATTGACTTTGACGAAACATGGTGATAACTTGCAGGCTAAAACCGAATTCCTGGATATCTTCAACTCCAAAATTCACACCTAGACGCCGCGGTTGCTGAATTGGATACATTCTTTGCCGAAGAGTCCATGGCTCATCCCCTTCATGAGCAACTCTCACATCTCCAACGGGTGCAAGGAACAAGCGGTGGTCTAGGGTTGTTATGAACGGGATGGATCACCGGATCAAAGTCCTCTAATGGCGGCATATCCTCATCATCATCGTCGGATGATTAAGCTCTAATGGACTTAGGTTTCTTGACCTTCTTCTTCTTAACATCATTCATCTCCAACTTCATGTCTAGCATCATAGCCTTGAGCTCATCTAATTGGAATTGATGACGCTGTAATTCTTCTATACGAGCCTTCTCACTCAACTTGAGTTGAAGTTGAGCTTCATCCAACTCTGCTTGGATGTTTCTCTCGTTGTTTTCAGCCATCTTTTTCTCTTTCAACTTTCTTCTCAAAGTTTTCTCAAGTTCTGGATCGAAAGGAACTAGATCTTTGGTAGATCTAGTCTTTCGCATATACCTAAAGAATCTGCAAAAATCACTCAAAAAGAGATATCAAATAACAAGAGCAAAGCTCCCAAACTCGACAACCGAGAACCGAAATTTGGTCTAGATCAAATCCCCGGCAACGGCGCCAAAAACTTGTTCGCCTCAAAGTGTGCGTGCAAATAAGTTTTAAATTTATAAAAAATTGAAATCAAAGCAAGCGAACCCGCAGTGTACGGATCGGCGTAGTAAAGCAAGAATTCCTGAGTATCGAACTCAGGGATTTGGTGAAACAAAATCAATTTCGAATAATCGAGTAATCAAAAATGTAGAAGCTTTACAAATAATTGGGAAAACAACAATCCTAAAGATCCAGGTATCCAATTGTGGTAATCGATTCAAGATATTCTATAAGTATAAGGACCAAGTTGAGGTTGCAAAGGTATAACTAAGGTAAGGTTGAGTACGGTGAAGTTCCAAAACCATATATGTCTAACCCAAAGACTCCCTCTATAAAGGTTGTTGAGGCTGTAGTATAGAAAGGATCTAAAGGTAAGAATTAATCTCAAATACCCATGCCCAAACCCAAGGAATCAAAGATAAACTAAAACGGTTAAGGTTGTGACACTCGAAACCGAAATAGAGGATGTTGAGTCTCACTACTACCTAGAAAAGGCAAACCAAGGCTAGGTTAAAGCTAATCTTTAACTTTGGATCAAAGCAAAAGCAAAAGTCGTAAAATAGAGAAAATCACGGCTAGATCTTGAGATTCCACGGCCGTGGAACTCAAGAACAGACCGTGGTTTAGGGTGTCGACGAGGTTTCTCACACTCTCAGGGTCCAATCTGTTTATGATCGATATATCATCATCTAAGCCACAACTATAAACCCTTCACCTTAGAATTGCTAAAGGGTTTTAGCCAACAATCATATTCATGATATCAAAAATCAAATTTAAAAGAGAAAAGGTATAAAACTCCGAAAACTCAATAACTATCCAATAACAAAACTCGAATCCACAACAATGTATATTTGATGAATGCAGAAAAGTAGGAATAGAAATCCTCACAACGATCTAGGGAAACAACAAAGAACGGGATGTCAATCCGTCCTCTAATGTAAAACCTAAGATATCTCAAAAGTACACAATCTTCAAAATCACGTCTTTTCCCAAGCCACGATCCGAAATCTCCAATCCTTCGTCTCAATCCCGAACGTCCAATTGCAAGAGAAGGTAAAATGAACCCTAAAGCAGCCGTCCTCGAAACTCCCTTCTCAAGCCTTCTTATAGGGCGAAATAGGGTTACGAGAAAGCCCAATAACCGTCACTGACGTGGTAAATATGACACGTCACTTCATCATGGAAATCACGGTCTAGTACAAGTTTCCACGGCAGTGGTTTTGGTCGTGTAACTTTCTATTGTGCTCCAAATTCACTTTCCACGATCCAATGCCAAGTCCACGGCCGTAATTTAGGGCGTGAATATCCAAATCCTTTGTGAAAGCCTTTATTTCGTGATGTTCTTCACTCATCTTCTTTTTTATCTCCTCCAAAGCATCTCCTTGACATCTAGCATGATCAAATACTCCGTTCGAAGCAGATTTTAGTTCAGATAATTGCGGAAACAACTCATCACGATGCTCCCACAAATCACTAACAGGGGAGTTTTTCAAGACCTTGGTTGGTGGCTGGATTGGTGGCTTGAGAGAGTTTCCGGTGACCGGAGGAGAAATGTTGACCCCTCATCTCTTTAGTTGTTTGTAAAGACTACAGTCCAGTTGATCACATCAATCAACTTATGCTTTCTTCCTCAGGTTTCATAGAGCGTAGAATCTCATGAGGGCTTCCATTGAAAATGTCCCACATTGACAATATGATACTTAGGGCTGATCATAGGTCCCAAACCGAACCGAACCGCTAAAAACCAAACCGAACCGAAAACCGATTTTTCAAAACCTTGGACCGAAAACCGAACCTATAAAAGTAGGTTCGGTTTCGGTTTGGACCAAAAACCGAAAACTTGAAATATGCTAACCTAAAACCGAACCGATTATGTCGGTTTCGGTTCGGTTTTGGTTTCGGACCTAAATGAACCTAAAATTAAAACTAAAAAATCTCGATAATATAACAATAAAATAAAATTTTCAATTCTATAATAATTTTAGTATAAAGAGTTGAAAGTTAGAAAAGTAACAATCTCATTTAAGCACTAAGTACTAATTAAAATTGCCACAACTAAAAATAACAATTCTATAATAATTTTTTATTAAATGAAATTCGGTTTTCGGTTTTTTTTATCGGTTTTTTCGGTTTTGGACCGAAACCGAACCGAAACCAAAATTATAAAAAACACGGACCGAAGACCAAACCTAAATTGTCGGTTTAGGTTCGGTCCGGACCGAAATTCCTCGGTTCGGTTCGGTTCAGGTGAACCGAACCGATCTTGCTCAGCCCTAATGATACTATGTAAACCTAACATATAAGTCTTATGGCTACTCCTCTTATTGCCAACTGGTTTTACGATGGAACCTCAAAGGCTTGTGTGTAGGTTCACTGTGGCGTGTATCCCTTTCACGTCTTACACCTTCCGGATATAAAAGATAAATTGTCATGGCATTAGTGCGCGTTATTTTGATGAAGGGAGTATTTTGAGCATGACTCGCAACTTGGCTTGCAGATCGTGTTTTCACAAACTCTTTCGCTATTCTCTTCTAGTGTTTTTTCTTGTACACTTTCATTCCCATTAAAAATCGTTCCTTCTCTTTGTCAGACCAACGATTCCCTTTCTTCCATTCGGGATGTTCATGGTTACCCATCAAAGAAATTTTTGGGTGTTGTTGTATTTGGGCAGGAAGGGGAATTTCGGAGATGCACATCACATGATGATCAAACAAACCATTGTAAGAAGCATTGTTATGGATCACAATCGATGGTAGAGGTGTTGGCTTGATACGGTTTCTGATGACCAGTTGGTTTCCAAAATGCAAAAATTGATTTGATGATGTTGTCCTTCGGAGTTTTATGCATTTCCAAAGACCAAGAATTCTCATTTCTCAGTTGACGTTGTTCATGGCTATTGAAAGGCGTGAAGCCCGTCATTGTAATCTCCATTTGAGGTATTTAGGCGGGAGCAACAAGAGGTGGATCAGGGTTGTCAAGAACGCTTAATTATAGGTATCTCTTATCCAAGAACCCATTCAGAACATCAACAAAAAAGTTCTTCGAAGCCTCAATTGAATGTTGTACCATTGGGCGGGAAGAACTTCTGGTTACAAGAAAAAGGAACGAGAACTCGTCAAAAAAGGAATCAAAAATATCATGAGATATTTGGGTGGGAAGGAAAAACAAACTATCATAAGAAGAATTGTTATGTTTCACGATCGGTGGTAGTGGTGGCAGCTCGATACGGTTTTTGGTTACCAGTTGGACATGATATTCATGCGACCGCTCGTTGAAGCCTCTAAACTCCGGTTGAAGGTTCAAAACGATCCGAGCCTTGTACACTTCCAAAGACTGATTAGGATTTCCGTTTCTCCATTGACGCGGGTGATGGTAGCCAAAAGGGGAAAATTCGTCGGTGTAAAGTGTTTTTCATATATTTTTGTGGGAACATCAAACGGCGGATTAGAGATAATAATATATCTTGATTCCGACGGGTTATCCAATAACTCGTTCCCTTCCATAGCCGTAGGTTTTCCGTTCCACCGTTAGGGTTGTCTCTAGCCGCCGATAGGAGCAGACTTTGCCTCAGATAATTACGGAAACAACTAAGCTAGATGTTTCCCGTTCCACCATTGGGGTTGTCTATGGCCGCCGATAGGAATAAATTCTGGTTCAGATAATTGCGGAAACAACTCATCAAGACGCTCCCACAAATAACTAACAAGAAAGTTTTTCAAGACCTTGATTGGTGGCTATACCGGTAGCTTAAGAGTTTCCGGTGATCAGAGGAGCAATGTTGACCCGCATCTCTTCTTTGTTCGTAAAGACTAGAGTCCATCTGATCACGTCAATCAAAATTTTCTTTCTTCCTTAGGTTTCATGAAGGGTAGAATCTCATGTGGACTTCCATTGGAAATATCGAACATCGACAGTATGATACTACGTGAACCTAACATATAAGTCCTACGGCTACTTCTTCTATTGACAATTGGTTTTATGATGAAACCCCGAAGTATTGTGTAGGTTCACTTTAACGTGCATCCCCTCCACATCTTAGACCCACCGGATATAAAAGATAAATTAACAAGGTATTAGAGGTACGGTTCATGCGGGTCTCGTAATCTTGTATTTGGGCTGTGATTAGCGATGTATGTTATCCCCCATTTGGCTATGCCGACCTTAAGGCTTTTTGTCAAGTGTCAACTAGTTCAGGATATTTGCACTTGAGGAAGAGTGTTGAGATGTGTGAAAATGTGTGGAAATGTCCCACATCGACATTATGATACTACGTGAACCTAGCATATAAGTCTTAGGGCAACACTTGCTATTGCCAAGTGGTTTTAGGATGGAACCCCGAAGTCTTGTGTGGGTAGGCCGGTTCACTCTGACGTGCATCCCCTCCACGTTATAAAAGTTAAATTGACATTGGGCTATGGATTAAGGGTGGTCTAAGATTATGGTGGAATCCGTTGACGGTTGCCAACAAGCTCTGTGTTAGCGTTACGCTACGTGATTCACTTGGGACCAGTGTTAGCGTTACGCTACGTGATTCACTTGGGACCATTGTTGGGAGGGTACATGCATTCGTAATATTTTTAAATGATTATTTAAAATTTATCTAAAATAATTTTCTGTATTTTTTAATCTTTGTAATCAAGTTTAAAATTTTAAAATAATTTAAAGTACGTATATATACTTCTAGGATTTAGTTTGAAAATATTAATTAGTTTCAATGTTAATGTATATAATAAATTTATTAGATAATTTAAAGATAAAAATTTCTTATCTTATATTATATCTATTAAAGTAGAAGTGTTTTTTGTCACTTGTTAACGCCTTTTAAAATTATTTTATTCATTTTAACCAATTTTTGATATATTAAAAGTTGTTAACGCCTTTTAAAAAAATGTATTTGTTTAGTTCCAAAAGTTTTAGTTAACAATTTTTCACAATTGAAAGGACAATATTTTAAAAAGAATAAAATATTTAAAATTTATTAAAACTTAATCAGCACAAGTGTGAGTAATACCTAGAAATAGGATAATGGAGGAGGTTTGATGGACCATTGTTGGGAGAGGTGCTAATAAACCGGCCACTGCCCGTTGCCGGAATTTTGTTTTTCTTTTTTATGCTTATTCAGTTTCAAGACTGCGTTTTGATTTTTGTAACTTGTTGATAAAAGACTTTCTATGATGAATGACATTCTTATTTCTCAACAAAATGATGATATAAATTCTTTTAGTTCTTATAAAACTCTAACTATTATTCCATTTTAATATAAATAAACCTTATAAAAAAATTCTAATTAGTATTCGATTTAAACAAATCATAAAATCATCTACTTTAAATGAATTAGGTATAAATTATACATTATTTTTACAGAAGAAGCCCCATTCAATTTACCCATGTATTTTTTTAAAAAAATTGTGATATTTTTGAATAAATAGGGTTGATGATTAAAGCAAAACAAACACTTTAATGATTGATTACCAATTTTTACTTTAACTCACAAATTAGAACGGTACCTCAGTTATTGAGTCCGGCCAAAGATTAGTATCTAAATTACTGTTCACACGTCAAGCTAACATATCGGTGTTGAAAATTTGTAGTACTACAAGCTTTATATATAAGGTAGGTGGACAATTTTGCCCTTGATATTCAATACCGATATGTTAACTTAACGTGTAAACAGTGATTCAGATACTAATCTTTGGTCGGACTCAATAGATAAGGTACCGTTCTGATAGTTTAAACGATGATGTACTAAAGTTTAGTCAACCTAAAAGACGGGTACTATTTAGACAATTTTCTTTTTTAACTAACAAATGGGATCTACCCATTAATTAGTTAAAATATTAATTTAAACCAAGAGTTATTTTTACCGTTAACCAACAAACACACATGCCAATTGAATCAGATCTCAGTGAGTCATAGAACATGCACATATGCCTTCAGCCGGCAACTCCTCCGTTGAATTTTCCGTCCAATACATCACTGTGCTGGCCCCGGCTGGTCCGGTGGCGTTGCACTCAATGTTTCCTTGTATTATATGAAATTAGAGCATGTTAAAATGGTTTTACATCTGCATTTAGCAAAACCATAGTATTTAGTACAACGCTTTGTAAGCTATAAATATGGATCCACTCTCTTTCAAAACAAAACCCTAAGTTATCTCGATAAGAAGCGATTTAAGTCGATTAACACAGAGCAATCTAATGATCATATAAAAATTATAGAAAAAGTATTAAATATCCAATTGTATTAAGTATTGCTTTTCCGAATTGTACATGCACAATTATTAATCGCCTTTTGAAAAGAGAACGAGACGCTGTAGTAGATTTCTCTAGCAACCTTCCAGGACATGCAAACCCACACATACACAATTATTTTCAGAAAGCAGTTTCTAATTTTGTTTTCTCTTTATTAGTTTTATTCATCATAAAAAGAGAAAATATATACTTTTGTTAGCACTATGAAAAGGTTGATTACGCAGTAATTCATATATATATATAATTAATTAATTAAGTTGGACCAGAACAAAACAAACTACAGTACATTTCTGAAGTTTCCTCATGTCTTTGATTAAACACAAACCAACACACAAACAGTGTATATGGGATTTGGATCTGATATAACATGGTGATAAGGATATACAAAGACAATGATCCACTCCAAAAAATACCATAGTAGAAGAGTATAGAAACCCCTCTTCGCATTAATCTCTAGACTTGACACCTCCTCCACCCGAGAAAAACAAAATGACCCATCAAAAGAAGCCACCAATCTAGGGCGATCCCAGCAACATAAATGAAATAGTAATCCTATAACGGTTGATAATTATAAAAAAAAGCAATTCATAAACTTAAATATTAGACTTATATAATTTAGTATAGTTGACGTGGACATTCGACGTACATTTTTGAACTTATGCACCTTAGGCCGTGAAACAATGTATATGGGATTTTGTCGCCCGTTAGCTAGATAAAGCTCGAACATCACAGACCTAGTGAAGAATTGGAATCGCTAGAACTTCCCAAATGAAATTAGGAGGATGTCTTGATGTGAGCTTGTTGGCAAGAGCCACAATCGTCGTTGAGCACGGATGTGCAACATAACAGACTCGTCCGATGGAATTAGTCGCTTGGTAGGCGTAACCTAAGGTCTTGCTTTTAAATTATCTTTATGCAATCTTCAGGTCTAATACGTGGAACGTTTGCACGTAAAGTTGAACCTACACACAAGTCTTAATTTCGGGGTTCCATTCTAAAACCAATTGATAATAAGAAGAGTAGCTCTATGACTTATATGTTAGGTTCACACGGTATCATATTACCGATGTGGAACGCATTATCACACATTAACACTTACTAACCCCAAAATGACCTCTAGACTCATGTAATTGCTTAATTAAAGGTTTCAAACATTAAAAGTATGGATACATAATCTACTAGCCTTAAACAAATATCCATGATCCATCATCAAGAAAGTATTTGTCACGTTAACGTTCTCTGGTCTCCAAGCAAGTCTTATATAATCCCGAAGTCATGGTCCTCAATGTATAACCGTAAAGCAAAAAAAACCCATGTAAGACCATCTACAATGCAAGTCTCTAATCATTATTATATATTTGATTTTTAAGCTACAGTAGTAATTCAGGTTAAAACCCATTCTGACATTTTGAAGATAGATACGAGGAGAGAGGGTATTTTGATGATAGAAATCAATAAAATGGTGACACTTGTCACGTTCCGATTCATTCTTATAATGGGAGAATATGGACCCTTAGATGTAATGTATAATCAATGGTCTTGAATTTTTTGTTTTAATAGACTTTGATTTATAGTTTTATTAGTTTTTTGGCTGAAATAATTATGCTTAGACAAAAATAATTTTTTTAACATAAATAATTTATTTTTCTCTATCCATAACACCAATATTGTATATTTTTAAATTAAATATGATTTTATGAATTTGAGAGGAGTAATATATCCCTTTATATATGTATTTATATTTATCATATATGTAATTAATTTTGCACACATAAACTAATATATTATGGATATTATGCATGGAGTTTAATATTTTACGAGACATTATACATAATATAAATGATGTCATTTTACTAATGATTTTACATGTACTTATTTGTTTCGGTCTGTATGTTTCAATCTTAATTTTAAAATTTATTTTTAATTTATTTTTAAATTTTAATAAAGTGTTTTATTACAAGAAATTACATACCGGTCTCACGTATTATTAATTTATTATACATGTTATATATAAATTTTAAATTAAATTTATTAAAAATAAAAGTAAAAATAAAAAATATATAAATATGTTGTGTAGTTAAATATAGAGTTAAGAGATTAGAATTAAGAAACCATGAATGTGAGAAAAAAGTAGAATGAGTATTGTATGATGATGTGGCGGAGAGAGAGGCTTAAGAGATTGGGTTTAAAACTTAACCATTGTACATGGTCTAACTTATCATTTAGACCCGTCATGAACACATATCTTCAATAAAGACACTAACTATGACGTCACATTTATTCTAGGTTTTACAAGAGCTAAAATTGAACTATAATCAAAATAATGTCTACAACACAATAACTCTTTTTGCGATCAAAGAAGTTAAGGTCAAGACTGAGTTGATAAGGACCCGAGATTGAAGAAATGAAGGTTGCTCAAAACAATCTAATTGATCAACCCGATTTACACCACCCGTCGGCCCAATCGATCGCACCTTTTGAGCTTTTGACCTTACCTTCCAAGACACTACATTTCGCTACCAGTCGATCCATTCTATTATAGTAGTCAACCCAACTTCTCCCATTTTTTGGCCCGACCGGTTCACGTTAGTGTTCTTCAGATGGTCTATCTTTATTTTTTCCCTTTTTATTTTTTGCTATCTTGTACATTGCCCACTTGTATGTTTTTATCTTTTTGTTTTTTTTTTTGTAGAAATAGGGTTTAGTAGAATTATCGTCTAACCCTAGGCGGATTAATTTTGATATATATCCTCCCTATAAATAAGGTGTTTTAGCCGTTATTTTTTTAAATACAATTTTCATTCAATAAATTCATTGAATACACTATAGGAATTGGCTGACGTACTTGTCCCCATCTGTCGGACAGATCGAGCACCATTCATTGTGATAATAAAGTTGAAATTTTGTATGTTCTTGTCTTGATAATTTCTCTTGTCTAGAGCTTGGAGACTCCAACTTTGCATGGAATATTTATGATATTGATGATGATCATTATCCATTTGATTAAATCTTAGTTCATGTGGTATGGGTACCGTTTGACAGCAGCTTAAGGTAGCTTATTGAAGCTTATTCAGATTCTGCTTTATACTGTACAACATTGATGGGTGTTTGTGAGTTGCAGCTGAAGGAAGATGATGGAGCGGATGGAAGCTTATGAAAGCTGATTTTTTGCCCATTCTCATCAGCTTCCGGATGCAAGCTTATGGAGCTGATTGAGAGTTTCATTTTTTTGATTCACCAGCATACCCCTGCGAATTTTGTTTCCATTGAAAATCAGAGGTACATCGTTCTTCCGTCCTCTTGTACACAGTTGCGAATTTTGTTTTCATTTCTTGGCGAAAGTCGAAGGTAATCTTCTTCCTCGTTCTTATTTCTTCTTCGATTCTCCAGATTTTTGACACCCTCATTTTCGATTATAAAATATCCCTGATTTGTGTAAACCCTAAAAGTCATGATTCCTTCATATTATCTACATTTTTGACAATGGTCCCGTTTGAAGATTCTTTGCCAATCCTCTACATTTATGTAAACCCTGAAAGTATTTGGATGTAAACCCTGAGTACAGGATTATTTAACATTAGAGCTTTTTTCTTGTTTCTCGACATTTTTAACATTCAAGATTCTGTACATTGTCGAGTATTTTTATGTTAGGGTTTGAGTTTATGGGATTTCATTGAAATAACTCCTACTCTCTTGAATTCCGATTGTCTTCATTCTCTGCATACTGTGAATGTTGTATTTCGTTGTTCTATTTCGATCGTAAACAATGGCCCCTTGTTGACAGGTTCCAAGCACAGGTTCATCGTGGAGATGACAGGTTTCTGCATTTTTCTTCAACTTCTGCATATATGTTATTTTGTTTATTTAGCTTGTGAGCTATTGATGATTGCATATATGTTATTGTTTATTTATACACCCCTCTGAGCATGAAGATGGTGAGATAAGTTGTGATTACAATGGCTTGTCTGCACAATAAACTACCTGCTTATGAAACTTTGTTCATTTATTTACATACTAAAATATTTTTTAGAAAATTAGTTTCTAGTCACCACTGTTTTAGGCATTATTTACACAGCAGCTGCATATCATTTGCCTAATTGTGCTTGGAATTGCCAAATGTCTGATTGTGCTTCATACCTCAGATTGTAATGTTGATATGAAAATGTTCTAAACTATAATGTGGTGAAACTGTTTGGTAATTCCAAGCACAAGAAACTACTTGCTGATTATGATTGTGAAACTTTTTGTGTACATACTAAAATATTTTTTAGACAATTGGTTTCTAATCACCACTGTTTTGGTATGATTTATTACACAGCAGCTGAATATAATTTGCCGGATTGTGCTTGGAATTGCCAACTGTTTGATTGTGCTTGATACTCATCATATTTTAACGTTGATATGAAAATGTTCTGAACAATAATGTGGTGAAACTGTTCTGTAGCATCAATATCATTGGGTTTACGCTATGTTTTGGGCATGATTTACACTTTTAGATTCTTGAAACCTTGAGTTGATTCTTCATTTTTTTTATTCCAAAAAACATTCTGTTTTTTTTAATTACAGATAGTTGATTATCCTTTCTAGTTTTGGTGATTCTTTACAGTACACATTGAATATTTTATACATTACATGTTATTACTAGTTTTTTTAAAGTTGATGTGAAATTGTTCTTACTAGTTTTCTTAAACTAAGTTGATTACCTATAGTAAGTTTTTTATTTACAATAAGTTTTTTATTTACAGTAAGTTGATTAATACTAAAGAACACATGAAATTTGTATTTTATAAACACATTGAATATTTTATACATTACATGTTATTACTAGTTTTTTATTTACAATTGTTTAAAGTTCATTATCCTTTCTAGTTTTTTTACAGTTCATGTGAAAATGTTGTAACTGTTTGGTGGTGAAACTTTGTTTAACTACAACAGAGGACATGGATTTCGACAACAACGAGCAAGTATTTGATGGCTACTACGCCTCTTGGGGTTGGGGTTCCGAGAGCTCATCTCCTACTAGTAGATCCACAGACCCGGAATATCGTGTATATATTTGTTTTATACATTTTCTTATGATTATTCTTTATGTGATGCTTACTTTTGTCGTTTGTCATTGAAGGATTTACTTGAAATAACCAATAACGAGTTGATAGACGAGCATTCTTCCAATCCAGAGGTGAGAACTATACAAGAGATAGCACGTGATCTTAGGGACCGACTAGCAAGAGTGCAAGATGACCTTGACACAACTCATCGACACATTCGAACTGCAGACGAGGCAAGCGAACAGAGCAATGGAGAAATCAACCGCTTGATCGAGCACCAGACTGTGCTACAAGTATCAAACATTCGGCTTTCACTTGAACTCGACCAATGCAAGATCCTTGGTATAAAACACGCACTATCCGCAAGACGTCTCTACAAATGTCTATTGGTTGCTTCCATTTTGCTTGTATTGTGTGTAGCTCATGATATTATGTTTTAGCATTAAGTTTGCGCTACTTGAACATCGTATGTGTACTTGGGGCTTGTTCGAACTAAAACCAAGTTATCATTGGGCATGATTTGTAAACTATGAACTATTTGGTTGCATTGTATGCTTGATATTTTAGTTGATATATTATATATGTGCTTCGTTGCATCGCGTTGGTCTTTGTTCAAAATGTTTGATATTTAGAACTAGCAAAGTGGATACAAACACTTGATGTTTAAAAAACTTAAAATATTTAAACCAAACACATGATGATAAGTACCTTCAACACATCCTAGCTACCACAAATACATCATAAGTACCACAACCTGGCTAAGTACATGTCATTTCGGAAACACCTCCCTAGCAAGTCCAACCCTTGTAAACATAGCATAAACCCAACGATATTGACGCTACAGAAACACTTCCGCAGACCACTTCTCTAAGTTGACATTCATTTGTTTTCGGCGGAAAATTTGACAGCATGGAAAGTCCTACATTATACACACATATATGTTGTTTGTAATATAAAAAATACGAAGAACCTAAATTTGCAAGAAGTGATGAACAACTAACCGTCTTGTTATTAGTAAACCAAGATTCCGGTATTTGGACCTCTCCTGTCACAGGGTCACGAGCAGCACCGAAAGCGTTGAGTATTCTTCTCCAAATTCCGAACTCTTTTTTCAACACAGACAACCTATTACATAGTCTCACCGGTGGAACATTTGTTCCACTTCTCCTTCCAAATTCAGTAGCAAGTGTTAGCCAATTGTAACAACCCCTCTCAAAATCAACCTCCCTAAAATCAGCTTCTGCACATATCTCCAACAAGACTATTGAATTTTCGTCATTCCATTTGAAGTTAGATGGTGAAGCCATTCTGTTTTATGTGAATGAGTTTAATCAAGGCTTTACACAATTTATATAGTGAGTTCTCATTTATTATGTATATAAGCTGTTCAAATTGTGTTGATAATAAATGACATGGCATTGACAAGTATCCATCAAGAACTGGATCACTTCATACAAACAATGTACTGCTTAACTATGCATTCAAGTATGACTTCTCAAAGTATGACACAACAAAGTAAAGCAAGTAAAAGTCCTCAAAGTATGACTTCTCAAAGTATGACACAACAAAGTAAAGCAAGTAAAAGTCCTCAAAGTAAAGCTTTTCATAAGCTGCAGGGATTCGGAACACTCACAAGTCAGAAACAGGAAAGCACCATGTGAAACAGAAGGTTGCTGTCTATCATAATGGTGCTTCTGTTTTACTTATTTCTGTAACTGGATACACAGCAATAGCCCAGACTGGATAAACAACATTGATGGCTAGCAAGAGCCCAAACTGAAGCTTCTGTTTTACGTGTTGTCTGTCCTAACTAAAGCTTCTGTTTTAATTATTTTTGAATAACTGGATACACAACAAGAGGCCAACAATGGTACAGGCATAGCTGCAGAAGCAAGGGTACACAACCAGCAATGGTACATGCATAGCTGCAGAAGCAAGGATACAGGCATGGAGAGGTTCCACACCTCACACTCGTCAGTCCCTCATCAATACTATACTTGTCACAACTAATTTATGAACAATTCAAAATATTAAGAAACCGGGTTTAAGGCAAATGTAGGTGTTTGCTTCTTATTTAGGTGTTTGCTTTTTATTTATAACAGCTCCTTCATAAGAGAGAATGTTGGTGTTTGCTTTTTATTTACTGTCCAAAGATATCAGTTTTCTACAATATGAGCTTTTTAGTTGGAAATTTTACCATATAAAAGCCTTTCCTGTTCTAAATGTTAAACTCAGATCAATAATGCCTTCCACTCGTACTAAATACTAATGATGAACTTGGTGATTCACCTTTTAAAGGTTGCAATACTTTTACAATTATGGGAAAATTAATTTCCAACTGTAATTTCCTGTTCTAAATGTTAAACTCAGATCAGTAAAGCATGGAACAGATAATAGTACCTCTCTTTTATCACAATCGAAACAATTGTCATATTCAAAGCTAGGATGGGATGTTCCATGTCGAGACTGTGCTGATGCCCACCCCTATGATCGTGGTGATCATGTGCAATTGTGTGAACAACTTCAGGAGCAGCAGCAAAAACACTCTTACGAGTAATGAATAATTTGAAGGAACCATACTGCCATCACAAGTATGAAAACTACAACTAGAACTAGTTAGAGAACTTGTACATCGGGTATCAACAGAAGTAACCAAGGATATCCTACATAAATAAAATTTTAGGTTCACTACTGAAGACCAATTTTAGTGTGAAAAGTTTATTTTCACAAAGCTATCTATAAACACAAAATGGTAAACCTACTTAGATATAAGGTGCAAGTGGATACTCTCATACTCAAGTAACTCCAAAGAAGTATATTTTATTTTATTGTTTGAAGTAAAAAAAAACTTCTAGTATCAGATTGGTGAAATCATATTGGTATATACTATGCACTTCTAATATTTGAAGTAAAAAAAAAACTTTCAGCATATATAATCATATTATCATACCGTCAACACATCTACGGCATGCCATGTAATACCTGCCAGCCGTTGCAACGAGCATGCAAGAAATTCCCAGAGCTCCTAAAGTCTCAAACTTTCCATGTCATGTGAACAAAATTGATAAATAAGCACAATGGAATAAACAAGCACTTCATAGACATATATTTGCTTGGCCAGCAGACCTGTAATATAGCAAGAAATAGTGAAAATCTATCCGAACAAATTGCATTTAGGTAACTGCAAGTGCAATAAAAAAAAACAACCGTAAGGGTGTTCTTTGTCCTTAGGAACCCTTGCAGCCTTAAATGAGACCAAGGCAATGCCACTAAGAACCTACAGGTGCAAAATATAAAGACATATAAACAAGATTCATCCAAAATCAGGGTACAAATGGTACTAAATACAGAGAGTATCAACATTGTTATGGTAGACATTAATTAGCTATTTTTTCCTCATGCTAATGTTTCAGCTGCTTTGGTTCATGGTGGAGTTGATGTCACAAGACCTCATCTGCATATTGTAAGTTCAACATAGCTTCACAGTTTGGAACACACATACAAAATCACAGTGTCACAAAAAGATTGAGATCCCCACTTTGACAAAATACAAAGAGTATCTAGCCATGGCACACAAACACAGAGAGTATCTAGTCACTTTCACAAAAGATGGGAAACATAAAACTTAACTAGTATTTCCTACAAATCTACTTGACATAACTCCATCTACCAATCCATAAAACTCAACTACTATTTTTCTACGAATCGACTTGACATAACTCCATCACACAATCGATATATCAAAAATAGGAACTCTCCCACAATCATTGTGCAATATCATCTCTAACACTACCCATCCCACCAACACTTGCATCATCACCTTCCTCTCTTGTAACCCTGTTGAATAGTCCTTCATAAGCAGCAGGATTGGACTCTAGCGTCTCAAAGTACTTGTCATTCTCTTTATGTAGCAGACAAAAATTATGAAGTGCGAAGCAGGCCAATATAATGTCGATTTGTGTCTCTATGTTGTAGCTAGGAATCACCATTAGTATTTTCCATCTTTTCTTCAAAACACGGAACGCACGTTCAATTGCGCTTCGAATACTGGAATGCACCCTATTAAATCCCTCCTTGTAATTTTTAGGAGCAACAGCTTCAAATTGTGATTGGTGATACTTTACCTTAGAGTACGGTACCATGTATCCTTGTCTGTCTGGATAGCCTTTGTCGACCAAATAGTATTTTCCTACATTAAATTAGAAACAGCGGTATCACATACATTTTATCTTAATGTATGCATCAACTAAAACCAAGGTGATGTAAATAGTCATACCTTCAGGTGGATGGGGGAAGTTGAATGATTTGGTCTTAAGAGCATGATCAAAAATACGGGCATCATGAGCTGAACCCTCCCAACCGGCAGAAACAAATGTAAAGTACATATCAAGGTCGCATACAACCATCACGTTAAAGGTACACGTGCCCTTCCTTCCTCTATATGGCAACTGCTCTTTTGTAGGGATTGTTGCATCAATGTGTGTTCCGTCTATGCAACCTATGCACCCCTACATTTACGATAACATATCACAACAGGATTTATCAATCTTATAGCCCTACCTATTATATTGCACATATTATTAGAAGTTGTAGTCCATACCTCGAAAAAACTATACTTTTCATTTTCCAAAATCTGTGTAGGGGTGCTTGAAAACGTTGGGTCACGGGGTCGTAGGAGTTCCCTTGCAAGTCCGGCGTACCCCCTTGACCTTTCTGTGATTGCATCTAGAACCTCATGTATTGTTCGACTAATGGTTTCCCCGGATCGTTGAAATCTCTCACAAACGTCTCGATTTGATATCCCCAACGCTAAAGTGTACAACAAAGTACCCACCTTCTTCAACACAGTCATGTCACGCCCTTTTTGTAGACCGTAATTTGTCTCCAATTCTTCACATAAACGTTGTAGAACTTTTGGCTCCATCCTAAAGGCTCTCATACATCTAAGGCCGGAGTTTGCATCCATCAGTTGCCTCATCCATTTGTAACCTGTAAATTTTGAATTATAACAAGGTTCTTTGTGTATGTGATTGAAGTAATGCATGGAGGACAATGAACTGTTCATCTTCAGCCATAAGTTTGCGAACATCATTTGTTTTTGGCGTCTTTTCTGCCTTTTCTTCGCTTCTACAATGACGAAATAAGCAAAGAAAGCATCCATCATATTAGCTACATAACCATGATGAAACCAACACAAACGTTCAATACAATGAAGCCATAAAACCTTCATAATAGTTAAAATGGAAAAACACTCAAACAAGAAAACACCCAACACTACAGTTCAATTGCGAAAAACAAACATAAACTAGCAATGCGGTTCAATTCGGAAAAACACTAGACACTGAAGACTATAATTCATAATGGACTGACACCCTTGATTTCCACATATTGGTATTTAAGAAAGGCTAGCCTCGCAGCATGGCGTGGAATGTTGATGAACATCTTCCTAAATGACTCATTCATCAGTTGAGCAGTAGCAAAGCACCACAATGTAGAATCCTCCTCGACAAGCTCCTCCTTAACCATCTCTTCGAGTATTTCCATGACAGCTGAAATGTACATTTTTCCTGAGGTGCTGCAGATGTAGCAGTGTCTGCCTCAAAAAGTGTGAGCATTTTCTGACTGGTCTGCTCCACTATTGCAAGGTGCTCACTGTACATCTGTGCACTAGTAGACCCTTTCTTATGCCGTTTTGAACCAACTCCAGATGGTGTGGATCTTCCAGAGTTCTTGGGGACCATGGCTCCAGCATTAGAAAATTTGTTGGTGTTGTTTGATGAATTTATATGATCTCGGACGTCTCTCAATACATCTTCATCAGTGGCATTGAAGTCGATGGTGTTTAAGTTAGCAAACTCACTGTCACTATTTTCACCTTCCTCATTTGCAAATTCTTGAGCATCCTCATCGTTCTTCTGAGTTTCCCCGCCTTGAAGAAGAAAGCAAGGGTCCGTAGATGGGGTCACACAATGCTGGCCCGTTGCCACAATACCACTGTAAACTTGCTCCCATAACTCTTCCAGCTCAGCTGCCACACCCTTCTTTCTGAATTGCTTGTAATCATCTTTTTTCTACAACAAATAGCAAGACAAGAAGTTAGGAATGCAGTTCATAATTTACTTAAATGTTTTGTACTCATAAGATGTAATACCTTTATCTTTGTTTCCCACCAAGCATCATCAGCAGTTATTCGTCCTTTGACAGGATCCCATCCAATACCAGTCTCACCGTGCCTTAAATCTTTCCAAAGTTTGTACAACTTCTTCATATGATCAAACTTATTTTTCAGTTTTATAGGAGGACATTTCCTTCCTAGTTGACCCTCTAAAACAACAGATATTTCTACCCAACTGAATGGTTGATCGACACCGTGAACTTTTTGATATTCAATGCAAACCCTCAAGAACGTCCTAGTTGACTTTTCACTCCAGTTAAACTTCTTCTCTACAACCTTACCAATCACTTTATGATTTGACAACAACCGTCATGCGTATTAGTCTTTACGATAATTACAAAGGAAAGGTTAACTAGTTCATATGCATTCATCCATGAACAAACATAAAAACATATGCAGAAAAACAAGTTAGTAGTAAACAGAAGCAATTTTACTACAAAATACAAGTAACCAATTTCTTGTACTCTCTTGTAATCTCTTTAACAAATAGAAGAACAAGGTACAATAAACAAATGCAGCAAAGAAGTAAGCAGACAATATTTCTTGTCAACTCTTGAACAAATAGAGAACACTTCAACAACAAATTTCTACCCCCCCTAATGCAGAAGACACTGCACATTCAACTTCTTCATTCAGTTTGTAAATGCAGCAGGACCCCAAATAGACTACCCAACTAATGCAGCAGACACTACAGAAGACACTTCAAAAGGACCCCTAATTTCTACCCCAAATTTCAACCCCAAATTACTACCCCAAATTACTACCACATTCAACTTCTTCATTCAGTTTCCAACTGCACAAGGAGCCCTAATTTATACCCAAGTAATGCACCAGGACACCTAATTACAATAAACAAATGCTGAACAACAAGATGAAATTTCAGCTCGTATAGCAACAGATAGGAATCGATATCAAGAGGTCACTGAAGAAGATAAAAAGTAGTTCCACTTTCTAGCTGCTAAACCAATCACTTCAACACCTGAAAACCCTAAATCCCCAATTCATTACAGATCCAAGTGAATTCAAGTTATTAAAGAGATTGGAGATGGTTTACCTGCAACTTCTTTGTTGGTACTCATTGCAAATTGAAGTGGTGCTCGTACTGCGCGACGAAGGCGATCGAACGTCTGCTTCCCAAGGCGATTAGTGGAAAGCTAGCGAACGAATGTCCCGGGGCGAAGGTGGTTGAAGGCCAACAAAACGAACCCTTTGTTCAAAGGAGGAGACTGTCGTGAAGTAGGGTACCAGCACAAAGCCCTATTTTGAGATTTTAATTTTTCAACTGCTAAAATACAAAATATGTTGAAATATATAATAAATGGTCATTACTAATGAATTTATTGAGCTGATACATTTAATAATATTTTTGACAAGATTTAAAATAATATTTTAATGATTTATTCATTTTATATTTATTATGAACAATTAACATATCAATTATTTTAGTGTTACAAGTCAAAATGTAGGAAATTCGAATTTTGTTAAATAAACGATATACTTAATGAAACAAATATTTGGCAAAATATAATTATTTTATGATTTAATTCCAATATAAGATCTTGTACATTTAATAATTATTTCTATTACAATAAAAAATAACAACTAAGCCCAATTCCGTAATTTTACGTTTCAATCAGCTTCGGTCATCTCACACTTCCCAAATGCTATACTAGCTTATTACAAACAATCAGCTACTTAAATCAGCTACTTATTTCAGCTTCAGCTTCATTCAGCTTCCGCTTCAGCTTCAGCCACAATCAGCTTTTGGTTCCCAAACGGAGCCATGGTAGTTTAGGGTTTGTTCATGCTAGATGTGAGAGTTGCGTATAGGCTTTTATTTATACATGCTTCAAGGTGTTAGTTGTAAGATATGCGAGCTACGTGAATGATGCCTTTACTATCTAATAAAGATGTGAGAGTTGTGCATGGTTGTTTCCTTACAAGAATGATATATATAACTTGTCGATATTCTTGTTATCAATTGAAATTGGAATTGCAATGTTGTGGTGATTCGAATTCTAAAATGTCTTTATTATTACTGGATTACAATTGTTGATATTCTTGATGCTAGAGTTGTGTAATGTTATTTTTTATCTTACTCATGATATTGATCAAACCGACTTTTGGGAATTCTTTTATTTCTTGGTTTTTGTTATCATCCTATTTGATTCGTGATTTTTTTATTATCTTCGATCATGCCGACTTCCCTTCTCTATAGGTCGGTGCCCAATGTATTCTATACCTTGAAACCGACGCTCCATGTGCTTCATCAGTTATTGTCTGAGTACCTCTTCCCAAGGCATGATTCCAATGGAGTTGTCATGGGTGACAAGCTCTTCTCGATTTGGATGCTTCTTGAGGGGAAGAAGCCGTACATGCCGTTCCTTATAGCCTATTACCTTTAGAGGAGGTCCAGAAAGGAACATGGATATCTTATGTGTGGAGGGCCATTTCCTTCATCTTGGTGAGGATTGGCCACAGTTTCATGATTCAAGATCGATCAAATTGGGTTAATGTTTTTCTAGCCCAACCACAACAACAACAATAAAATGATGGTTTCTCGGTGCTTATTTTCCAGCCCATTGACAACTTCAAGACACCTCGGTCTAGATTTCCTTGATGATGCTCCGTCACATGAGGCTCTTCAAGAACATTAAAAGAGGTCTACATGTGCGTGTGAGGTGACGTCTTCCGATTTTTACATCATATAGCTATTAGAATAATATTTTTTCATACATTATATGCTCTTTTGTACTTCATTTTAAAATTTTCAATATTTCGGTGTCTGCCTTGATTTATTTTGTATTTTAGGTATATAAGGCCATTTTCGGCACATTTGGAGTGAAATTATGAGCTTTCGATCCTCTTTGAAGTCAAGAGCAACATAAAAGCATCATACATGAATGAGGATTGAAGAATCAAGTGACACAAAATCTCCCTATATAAGTCTTGAACATAGAATTCAAGTCCACAACGAAGATTAAAGCGAGACCACATGTTAGACTATGACCAGACGGCATCCAAACAAGATCCAAACCTGGCCCAAACGACATCCAAACCTGGCCCAAACCAACACAAGCCATCTCGATGTTGTCTCGCAATTTTCTCGCCTTTTTTCTTTATATGAGATCAAATCTTTTGATTCTATCTTTGGTCAAATATTATTTTGTATCCATATAGATTAGATTTCACACCATACATACACAGTTATCAACCCTAGGGTCTGAGTATCCGGAAACATTCATCAATTATTCGTTACCGCTTATTTCATAAAGTAGATTTCAGTAGTTGTCTTTGATATAAGAAACTTCCCAAACTGCTCAGCCAATATAGCTTTGTCTCTTCTTTGTAGGAAGGGGGGTTTGTATGATGAAGGGGAACATAGGATAACTCCTTTTCATCTTTATCCTCTTCATGTTTTTACATTTGAGGGGGTAAAGAATGACAACAACTAGTTCTTTAGTTACTTTCCCACTTCATAAGGTAACTGCATTAGCTTCCATGGATGTTATATGAGCATTTTGTGCTTGCAAAATCTCCTTTAGTTCATTCATTTCTATCTGAAGGGTTTCCATCATTACCTCTATGGGAGTCTTAGTGGATGGAGATATGCTTTTCAAATATGTGTTAGTGGGAAATTGAGGAGCCTCGTGTCCTTGTTCTCTACACAAATGACGCAAGCTAGTTAGTGTAACTACAACAAGGTTGAGACTATTAGAATTACCTCTTTTTTCACGTGCTCTCATTTTTTTCTTTTTTTTTTTCCTGCGAAGGCTACTTTTCCACATGGCGAGCAGTCTCCTCTAAGTAGTTCCAAGCTTCCTCGATGGGCAGCTTTGGATATATGTGAGGATTTTGTTATGTCTCACGTCTATAGTCCTATCATTCAGGATAAGACATTATAGAAGAATACTAATAATAAGTCTTTTGAGTTGCCATGATGTAGACATATACTTATTATCCTAGTTAATTTTTCACAAGCCTCATGAATGTCTTCATCATCATCCATTGTGAAGTGTTTCAGGTTATTTAGTTTGAAGTGTTTTAAGTTCAAAAGTAAGGTCTAAGTGTGTAAAAGAAAGCAAAGAGAGATGAACAAAGGATCATCTTTGAGATTTGAGTAACAAGTAAGCAAGTAACACAATCAAGTATAAAGTATGAAGAAAACACTAGGTGTAGGGCTATTACTCCCAAATCATAGCTTGTAACATGTTCAAAAAGGACATGTTCAATCAAGGAAGGAAAAATTGAAGGTAGCATGTGTAATTAGGTGAACTTTGTCACATAGTATAGCTTTATGTCAACTAATATGCATAGCATGGTGTTTTCTATTTACATACTAGTTGATTTATCTCGGTGAGAACTATGATGATACTTGACAACATAAGCATCAAATGGTGTTTGCTATTTGCCTATACTATGCAATATCACCATAACTTGCACAATAACATCACAAGTAGGTTGATAATCCTTTTGGTCATAAGCCCTCTACTCTAGCATGATAAGAGTCTCAACAGTGCACACTCATCCTCATATTAAGATGTTGGTAAATTCATAGATGTGTAAGAAAAATGTCTACCCCTCAAACTGAGGTCCTCAGCTACAAACCCAACGTCAAAACATACACAAACCAAAGAGACCCCCCACCACATGCACGGTCAAACATTGCATGTATAACACATAAACTAGAAACTATAAAGACATACAAATTAGGCACTTGATCGACCCACTACCACCTCAATCATCCTCATATTACTTATATGTGATGCGGGGTTGAATCCGCGATTTCCGATCTAGATTGAAAGTTCACATAAAGATGGACTGAGGCAAATCTCGGTCTAAATCTCGGGCGATATTTATTAATGGTAAGGCCGTGATTTGTGAAAACTCTAACATAAAGAACGTGAGTTGAATGGATGATAATGGTAAGATTAAGAAGATGATTAATGGAATGAATGGATGGAAATATAGGAAGACAAGAACCAAAATATTATTGCAAAGGAACTTGACCAATGGATCAGAACCCCTTAACAAAGAGCTTACATTAACCCTTCATTTTTCAACCTTACACAAGTTTTCTAATGAAGACTAAAACTCCATCTTGATTATATATTTGTATAGGTGATGATGGAAGACTTAACACAAATAAAGTGGTTTTTATACTAACAAAATATCGATTGTATTTCTAGTTGCTTGGTATGTTTTGGTGTTTGTCTAGAATGTATGCAGGCCTTGGAAAGCATTTCAAGGGACAGACGGAGGCCTTGAAATCGGATACAAATGACAGACGGAGAGTTTGAAGAAGTTCAACATGGAGCCCTTGAAAGCCATTTCATGGGATCTGAAGCCACAACCTTGAAGTCAGCGGCTGGAAGGAATTCAAATCTCTAAACAACCAATTCAAAGAAGATCTTCCTAGGAGATATGCTCAACAAGAAGATACGCTTAAAGAAGAGTTTAACGACCAAGTGGATTCGATTCAAAACAAGATCTCGCAAAGATCCTCAACCAAAAGCGCAAGATCTCTTCTCAACGGATTTCCGATATCTTCACAACAAAATCTAAAGATCTCGATCCAAGGACAAAGATCTTCAACAAGTGAGAGAAGAATACGGACAAGAAGGATCAACGTGCTTTAAGGAGATAAAGACGATAGAAGATCTATAACGGCTATCTCATCTCAACCAAGAAGCGTTTTCCATGGAGAAGAAGAACCATCTACAACGATCATTTTTCCAATGGCTAGAAGACTTCTCCATCGAAGACTATAAATGAAGATGTCGACTGAAGAAGAAGATACACAAGCTTACACGGAAACATTCAAAGTCTTCAAGCGATCCAAAGCATCTTCATTCGATCAAACAAGTTTTTCTTTCTCTCTTTCTAAAAAAGTTTTATCCCCTAGAGAGAGATAAAACTCGAGAGCTCCATTGGCATATCTAAAGAGTGTTATTCTAGAGTGTATGTTACTCTGCAAAGTAAGTAGGCTATTATAGCAAGGTGAAAAGTTGGAGCTAGATCGTAGTGTTGGCTACAGTGAGAGAAGAAGTGGACTTCTTCTAGTTTGTATATAAGACTCTTTGAAGCTGATAATAGATAGTTAGATCCTACGGCTATACCTTGGGACGGAGAGTAGGCTATTTAGAGCCGAACTTCGTAAACATATCCTTGTGTCGATCTTTTTAATTTCGCACTATATCTGCTTTATTGTGACTAACTTTGTTTTGCAGGTTTACAAAGTCAAGGCCCTTGAAATCAGTTTCAAAGCCCTTAAAATCAAAGTGTGTCACAAAGAGCTCAGATCGACATCAAGGCCTTTGAAATCAGTTTCAAAGTCTTGAGATAGGTTTTGTGAAAAGTTTCCATACTCTATTCAACCCCCCTTCTAGAATATCTTTATCCTTTTTATTCACCTATTGGTTCTTCAAAGACAAGTACAAGGAGGTACTAGTTTGACTAGTAGCACCAATCTTTAAAAAGATTAACACACACAAGAACAACCTAGCAGAGACTCACAACGATTCAATGAAAGGATCTTTTTTGATTGATTAGAAATGAATAAACGCAAACTTCATAAACAAAGAAACGAGTATCTCACAATATTGTGGAAATGATAATCAAACTCAACTTACCGTAAATCTCGGCCTTATAAAGTATATAAAGGCGATATTTTTCTAAAAGATAAAAGACTAAGATAATCCTATAAAATATAGGATAGAGAAATGAAACCTTTAGAATGTTTGGAGCTTTAAAGGTATAAAACAAACTAACTATAACCTTATCTAAATCTCGATAAGATTCATGGTAATCTCGGCTTACATTTGTCAATTTCTCGGTTGGATCTAGATGGGGCCGAGATCTCCATTTGCACACTCTTGCTTCCTTGATCATCTTCACTCGTGTATGGCTCTTCCATAATAGATATCAATGTAACTAAAGAAGACTTAGACATAAGTAGAGTCTCCTTAGATGCACATGTTGCCAATAAGCTAGTAACCCCAAAACCTAACAAGCGAACTACTCACACATAAAAAAAAATGTGGACATGGTAAAAGTAGAAACACGTGACATGGTTGCAAAGTAGACAAGAAAAAAGGAATACAGGGAAAATAAAATTGACGAAATTGGACATACCAATCGAAATTTATGAGCAAAACAATAGATCTAGCAAGAACAAGAATGAAGAACACCAATGCTTCTTCCTTTGATTTATTCTAAATTTGGCCAATTCAAACTCCAAATATTGTTTCTACACCTAAACTACTAACTAAGATAGTATAAGAGAGAGGTGTGTTCGCTCCAAACGGTGTGTGCAAGCTTTAAATTTATAACCCTAGATGTAAGTTTAAAACAAGGATGCGAACCCGCAGTGTACGGGTCAATCGTAGTAAAAAGCAAGAAATTCCAGGGGTCGATCACAGGGACTTAGTGAAACAAAGCATGTATAGGTTTTCAATGCAACTACTAACCACAAAAGCGATTAAAACAATCAAAGATGATAAAAAGTCAATTAAGGAAATATGCAATTCTAGGGATTAAAGCATCTAGTTGTGGTTCCAACTCAAGATCTAAAGATTTAAGCGGACAAAGCTGAGATTTTTGCAAAGGGAAGGTGTTACTAAAGTGGAATAGATCACCGGGTAAGTCTCACTACTCACTAATCACAAATCGTAAGTCCTATTACCGGGTAAGTCTCAAGGAATTAAGGAAAAGAACTATAACCTCAAAACTAACACTCCAACTAAGGGAATAGAATCAACCTTTACCGGGTAAGTCTCAGGCTAACTCACAAAGATGGAATGGAAGCACACTCAAACCCCAATAAAGGATAAACCTTTATTACCTAAACTTATGATCTTAGGTAAACAAACAAAGGAATTACCGGGCAAGTCTCATCCTAGGCTTGCATTGAACCAGGAAAGGTGTAATAAGAATAGGATTTGGCAAACTCTAACACTTAACTCTCAGTTTCGGATCAGATAGGTCACCTCGGTCAGACGAATTCCACCCCGGCCGAGATGTTCATCAACTGAGCGAGATGTTCTAGGGTTAAGGATAAAGACTCAAGCTTTCAGGGTCCTACTGTGATTAAGATTATTCTATCATTGTTTTTCCCACAACCTTCAGCCAATCACCCTAGAATCACACAAGGAAATTAGCCACTCATCATCATGAAAGCAATAATCAAATATATGGGAAGAAAGTGAATATTTGAACACAAGAACCTTAAGAACAAGGCTTCAATAACTGAATCAAATATCACAAAATAAGCGTTCATTGGATCACAATATTCCAACAAGACAATCAACGAGAAGGGAATCTAAGAAAGTCTTACAAAACCCTTCACAAAAGCTATAAAAGCTATCAACTTCCTTCCTTCAATCTTCCTTCAACCTTCAAAAAGGTTCTTCAAATCTCCCAGCTGTAGTCGGATATTAGCGGGATGCCAAATTTGTGGGAAATCCGACCCTTTTTATAGGAAAATTCCCTCCCAAAGATAAAAGATCTTAGAAAGATATTTTCCCATAAAATAGGTAAAATACATCAACTGAATTATCTTCTTCCTTCCAGGAATCCGGCCTAAAAATATAAGATCCTCTTTCCAAAAATAAAAGATCTCAGCCAAGAATAAAATATCTCTCGCTGCGTCCAAGGTGTTCGCCTCGGTCGAGCAGCTCATCCGGATCACCTCGGTCGAGATGGAATTGTAGCTGACCGAGGTGACTCAATTGAATGTGAAAGCTCATCAAATCTGGTCCAAAGTGAATCTTCAATCCATTTCCATAATTCCTGGATTCTTCCTTAAGCTCCTGAATGTAGCCCCAATGACTCCTTAGCTCCTTTAGCTCCATTTTGATGCAAAACGTGCCATTTTACCTACGATTACAACGAAACTTGGTGTAGACCTCGATTCCCGCAAAGGTAGATGAAACGACAATATAATCACATAATATACATCCAAACATGCAGATTATTGAAGATAAAACGTCTAAACATGCTCCAAAATATAGACAATAATTCATGCTATCAAAATACCCCATACTTAGCCCTTGCTTGTCCCCAAGCAAGTTCCGAATATAAAATTACAAGATAGAATGGATTATAAGTCATAAAGATCAATGAAAAAGTCTTTCAAAACATTTTAATGGTGTGCTACAATCATAGATCACTCTAAGAGAATGCTTCATGAAATATAAAATCAAAATATGATAAAAACATTTTATAAACATAAGAAAGTTGTTCATCTTTGCATAAAATCATAGAATGCATAATAAATCATAATCATCGAAATTAATCATGTATAATCCAGTTTAAACCACTAAGTCAATCAACAAGCTCGAGGTCTCAAGGGCTTTTCAAGAGAAGGTCAAGAAACGTGTGAGGGTGGGATGTATATAGGGAATGTGGTGCTAGAATCCGGGAAAAGGATCTTTACTTCACTTCCTTTTGAACTTCAACATCTTCCATCAATAAGCTTTGCTTATTTACTTTTTACTTTACTTTTTGGGATGCATGGACAGAGGTGCACAATAACCGAAGCCTAGGAGATCAGCAATCATCAATTTCTCAAGATGCCTCAAACCCTTGATGCACATACCATGACCCGTTAGGAATATCGCTCAATCCGACTTTGGCAAGACACAAACACCCGGCTATGTGAATGGTGCCGAGTTACTCATCATCATGATTGACTTCCCCAAACCTATTCGTTTCTTTCTAACTTTCAGCCAACATCTCAACTTTTCTTTCACTTGCTTTTCACTTGCTTGCTTCCAAATTTCCGGATAGGTAAAGGGAGACAAATATGTATATGAAGGGCTAAGCATGATCAAGAAGAAGAAGAGAAGAGAATGAATTGCCTTGGTCTTCCCAGGAAGAAAGTGAGAGAACTCATCATGTGGTGTCAACCTTCAAATTCAACATAATTTGGATAAAAACAAAGTATTAAACATGCCAAAATTTCAAACAAAGCATTTAGCAACTTAAACATATCATAAAAGCTTTCAAACATATAAAGATTTCAAAACCAATCAGCAAGCAGAATCATCACTGAGGTCATATCCAGATAAGAAGCACAAAATCGTATCGAAAACTGTTTCAGTTAAACCACCTCGGTCGAGATGTTCTAAGTCAACCGAGGTGAAGTACCTCGTTCGGCCAGAATCACTTCGGTCGAGGTCAAAATTTTTTTTTCTTAAACCAGTTTTTGACGTTTTTTTCAATCAAATAACCTGTATGCATGCATGTAATCTCAGATAAGCATATAGAGCAAAATAAAACATAAATATCCATCGAGTCAAGTCATACATCCACATAAGTCAAATAATACATCCAAATACCCCATAATTGGGACACATTGTCCCAATGGGTCAAAATAAGTCTAAAGAAACAAAGTACTCACCGGATAAAGCTGAGCTGCATAATAAATAAATAAAGAAAATCCTGCAAGCTCTCAATAATCCCGATCCGGTGGTGGTGATGGTGGCTCGTACGGGTGCTGAGATGGGTAAAAAGGATAGCCCATGATATGCTGAAACTGAATCTCAACCATCGTGTGCTGGTAATGTAGTCTCTCTTGCATCTCTTTGATATCCAGGGACAAGGCAACGTAGGAATCTATCATCTGATCCGTCAGATCATCAATCCGACGGTGAGCAACTGGATCCCTCTGCCTGCGTACCCTACGCCTAACGGGACGTGCTGGTGCTACAGCTGGCTCCTCGTCAGTCTCGTCGTCATCTAAATCAATAACCGGCGCACTAGTCCTAGTTGTATATGTGCCCGTATCCATTGCAGCACCGCCATCCTCATCATCATCGTCCTCATCCTCCTCAGCCTCATGCTCCTCAGCCGGCCCCTGAGCTGCTGCTTCCTCTCTGGCGTCCTCCATCAGCGGGATCCATGCAGTATGCCAGTAATGCGGATCATACACAGAGAACTGAGCTGACCACCTAATACCCTAGGGCGCAGTCTGCTCCCAAGGCATCGCCACATATGGCGTAGTAAGACCGCGAGGAACCAGTATCCTCCGGGTGATCATCTCCTGAAGCCCGAGCGGCTTGGCAGCCGCCACCACAGTGCATGCACTCAAGTCAAAATCCATGTAACTCGCTATATAAGTCACTATCCCTCCGCATCAGATGTCTCCCTTCGCCTTCGCCTTGATCTTGTGCAGATCCTCCGCCAGCATCATCCCAAAGTCCGGAACTCCTCCGGTCACCATGTAGTACAGACTCAGAAGCTCACCCTGTCTGATCTTCTGGGGCGTCTCAATACTCGCCAGAAGAGTCTCACTAAAGATCCTGTGAGCAAGTCTAAAAGCCAGATGGAATATAATCCGCTCCCTAGAATCTCCAAGTCTCCATCTATCAGCGTGCTCAACCACATGAGCAATTTGTCCCCTGAACTCTCGAGCTACAGCTCGAGAGGGAATGTCAGCAACAATAGGGGCCGGGAAGCCAAAGATATCCCGCTAGTGGTCCAAGGGAACTAAATAGTTCCGGTTCATCAACCGGTACTTTATGGCGCGCTCGGTGGGCAAGTAGGTGACGGAGCTAACAAACTCCAAGGTCGGCTCAAGGTAGGCCGGAGCTCTAATCTCAGTGAACTGCTCCAGCCCCACCATAGAAATCATCCGCCTCAGATCATCATCAACATAGAGGCAGTCGAAAGCAGATATCTCCAGGAAACGTGGTGCAACCACTGGACGGGCCGCTATGCGGTCATAGTCAACCTGGTGACGCTCATGGATCACCGGTCTAGAACGGCGTGAAGAAGAAGGAGGAGAAGGAAAAGATCTGTCTCTCAACACCAACTGCCTGTCAGAACTCATTTTCTGCAATCTGTCAGACCACCTCGGTCTCTCTGACAACTCTTTGGAACACCTCAGCCGAGGCGCAGGCCGACTGGACCGAGGCGAAGCGCTGTTCGATCGCAACTCTCAAAAATCCAGTTCTTTTCCCCCAATATCACTACCAAAGGTTCCTATGGGGTACTTAATCCTTTTTCAGCAGAATGCAGGAGCAACCAAAGCCCAAATCGAAAGAAATCAGTGGAGAAGAGGAGGTTAGGGTTTTCTCGAATTTTACCCAGATTTGGTTCGTTTTTGTTGTAGATTGATGGTTGCAAATCGATCCTCTACCCTTTCCTTGCAGTTTGGAAGCGAGAATCGTCGAAAACAAGTGAGAAACGAAGAAATGAGGTGAATCTGCCGTTTCGGTCGAGAAGGGGATAGAGGGAGGAGAGAGAAATCTTAGCCCCCTTTTATACCCTTTTCTGGAACTGCTATCACCTCGGTCGAGATGGTCTCGACTGGACCGAGGTGGTACGGACCGAGGTGGATCTTCAGAAACCCTAGTCGCCTCGGTTGCTCAAGAATCATCTCGGTCGAGGTGCTGTGACAGCAACCGAGATGTGTCTCAGTCAAACTCCGTCTTCTCAAACTCTCGAACTTCTGTCCTTCCAGTTTTGCTCCTATGTTGTATTCCTTCCTTAGATGTCACCTGTTGTCTGTCTAGTATGCCAAAAATAAAACAAAGCAAAGCAAAAGCAAACTATCTAAAGCTAGACTAGAAAAAGGGAAAAGAAAGCAATACCTTGGGTTGCCTCCCAAGAAGCGCTTGATTTAAGGTCGCTAGCTGGACCGTACGGCATCTCTCAAACAAGGTATAGCGGTGCAACCTCCTCAACCGGAACTTCCGGTTTGTATTTCTTAAGTCTATGACCATTGACCTTGAAGTTTCCACTCGTTTCTCCCCAAATCTCAACTGCACCATAAGGGAAAACATGTTTCACAACATAAGGTCCACTCCATCTAGATTTCAACTTACCTGGAAAGAGGTGGAGGCGGGAGTTGAAGAGTAGAACTAAGTCTCCTTCTTTAAGCTCCTTAGGAATGATACGCTTGTCATGCCATTTCTTCGTCCTTTCTTTATATATCTTTGCATTCTCATAAGCGTTCAAACGCAGCTCCTCCAGCTCATTGATATCCAATAGCCGCTTTTCACCGGCTTCCTTGATGTCAAAGTTCAACCATTTGATCGCCCAATACGCCTTGTGTTCTAACTCAACGGGCAAATGACAAGACTTCCCATATACCAAATTATAAGGGGTGGTACCAATGGGAGTCTAGAATGCGGTCCTGTAAGCCCAAAGAGTGTCGTCCAACTTCATGGACCAATCTTTCCTAGTCCTAGAGACGGTCTTCTCCAAGATTGCTTTAATTTCTCTATTTGAGATCTCGACCTGTCCACTAGTTTGAGGGTGATAAGGGGTTGCTACCTTGTGGGTTACCCCATACTTTGATAAATGTGCCTTAAACTTCCGGTTGATGAAATGCGTCCCTCCATCGCTGATGATGATGCGTGGAGTCCCAAAACATGGAAAGATAGTCCTGTTAAAGAACTTCACAACCACCATGGCGTCATTAGTGGGAGAGGCAATGGCTTCAACCCATCTAGAGACGTAGTCGACGGCTAGGAGAATGTAGAGGTTTCCTCCGGATGATGGGAAAGGTACCATGAAATCTACTCCCCATACATCAAAGATCTCAACCTCCTATATGTTATTGAGTGGCATCTCATTCCTTCTAGATAAGTTCCCTATTCTTTGGCATGCATCACAAGAGACAACAAACGTTTAAATATCCTTAAATAATGTGGGCCAAAAGAAACCGGAACGTAATACCTTAGCGCATGTCTTGTTGGCGCTAGCATGCCCTCCACAAGGGAGTGAGTGACAATGCCGTATGACGCTATTAACTTCATCTTTCGGAATGCATCTTCGAAGCAACCCATCCGGCCCTCGCTTGAATAGCAGCGGTTCATCCCAATAGTAATGGAGTACATCCTTGAAGAATTTCTTCCTTTGAGCGTACTGATAACACAATTTATTGCTTAGATTTAGGTAATCATTTAGATAGATTTCTCACTCATTCATGCATCGTTTAGCACTAGTTCACGACGTTTTGCACTCAATTCATGTATTTTGCCGAGATAGACGTCTACACGGACTTGTGCGTGTTTTATAGGTATTTCGGGAGATTTAGGAGCTAAAACGATACGTTTGAGGATCGTTCATCTAGATGACACACCCTCGGACTCATTAGGACACAAGCTGAAGGCTAAGAAGGACTCATGGAGCCTTGCCAACACAAGTCATGCACCAAATCACAGCTTAATGATCCAAGGCGAAGTTTCTGCACAGAATCACGGTTCTCTGACACTCCACGGCCGTGGAATCACCCGTGGATTTTGCCAGATTCTTGTGACAGCTGTGCCACGACTCTCATGGCCAGCTCATGCAAGTTTGTTATAAAAGTGGTCCTTCATGGGCTGTGAGAGGCATCTTGGAGCAGCTCTCCATTATCCATTTTTCTCTAACAAAAATATTCTCTCAACAAGAAGTCTTTCTAGGAAGGAAAGTGTCAAAGAGGAAGAAGAAGAGCTCCATTGAACAGTAGAAGAAGCACACACACCATCACCACACTTGATAGTTTTGTATTGAAGAATTCCGGATTCTATTTCTAAGAGTTGTATGAATCATTTGAACCTTCTTTTGGAAGGATTTGAGTTACTCTACTTCTATTTTCAGCTTGGTTTTGTTTTAGTTCACTTGTTCATCTCTTTTCCTTCATCATCTTGCAAATGGATGTCATGATTTTATGTTTGTTTGTTTCGATTTCTATTATGAACGTTGTAGGCTAAATTGATGTGGTTCTAGGGTAAGGAAAGGATGGTTATGGCTAGGGCTATGATAGGACGGACTTAGATTTACCTTTGGATGACTTGTGAGTATGAACGTAGCTGCTGTTAGGAATCACGGGTAGTTCTTGTCTGACCACGGCCGTGGTTTAGGTAGAACAAACCGTGATTTTCCCTGGCTCGATGGATCTTGTCTTAGATCTATAGAATGTTGAAATCCTAAGTGTTTGTTAAGTTTAATCTACCCTAGGGTAACCTAGTGTTAGTAACTAAGTGTTAGGAGAGACTTACCCGGTAATCCTTGCTCTTAGATTCCAAAGATAACAAACCTTAGGTAGTGGTGAGCCTAATAAGCCGCCATTGGATTAGATGTGCTAGGATAGTTGTTTAGGACTTCCCCTTCCAAGACTTACCCGGTGAGGACGGGTTAGACCCCTAGCTAACAATCCGGTTTGTGTAGAATTCCTATCCTTAGGTTCTTAGAGACTTACCCGGTGATGAGACCTTAGGAATGGACTAGTTGGACCATGAGACCTACCCGGTAATTGATCCCAATCTAGAAACGCTTAATCCCAACATATCATAGTTGATCCAAGAAATGAATAGATAACTTGAGTCCTATGCCATAACCGGAACTTCCAACCCCTAGAACCCGTTTTTTCCTTTCTTTGATCATTATCTTGTTTAGTTTGTTTATTTGTGTTGATTCATAGTTTCGTTGATTGTTTACTTTGCATGAATTGTGATCTTTGATCGATCACCAAAAACCAACCAAAAACATTTGAGATTTTCATTTCTTTATTTCTTTCTTTTCTTTCAACCTAGGTCTTTACTATACTCAATCACAAATTGAATCAATTTCACCTTAGTCTTTGTGTTCGACCTCAGAATACTATCCCTACTACAAACGTCCCGTACACTGCGGGTTTCGCTAGGTAGTTTAGGATTTAGTTCGAGTTATAAATTTAAAACCCATTTGCGCATCACGATCTTAGCGTAACAAGTTTTTGGCGCCGTTGCCGGGGACTAGGTCTAGATTGAGTTATTTTTGTGATTGTTTCTAGTATAGATCTTTCTTGTTGCTTTTGATCTCTTTTTGGTTTGTGTCTTTGCTTTTCAGGACATCTCTTACTCTTTAGGTGTATGCGAAGATCTCGTGGCAAGGATTTAGCTCCATTCGATCCCGAACCGGAGAAAACCCTTAGATCTAGATCAAAGAGCATTCGAAAAGAGAAGGAGATGGCCGGTAGAAACCTCCAAGCTGAGTTGGATGAAGCCTTAGAGCAAATTAGGATAAGGGATGAAGCTTTGGAGAATGAAAGGAGACTTGCCAATGAGAGGCAAGAGGCAACTAGGAGGGAGATTGAGGAGATTAGACAAGCTCTTGTGCAAAGAGAGCTTAACCGTCAACCTCCTCCACCTCCACCATAACCGCAGCCGGCGGTCAACATTAGGGTTGTGCCCATTGCTATGGATGAACCACAAACATTGGGGCAACGTATGGATCCAGCACAAAGAGCACACCGTCCGGGTGTGAACTTAGGAGATCCCGCAGCCCATGATTACGAGCTCCGCCCTTAAGTTCTACAAATGATCCGGCATAATCAATTTGGAGGGATGGAAGGAGAGTCTCCTCATCAACATTTGATGAATTATGAGATCTTGATGGAGACTCTTAGACCGCCAAGATTGGAGAGCAACAACCATAAGCTAAGGGCTTTCTCCTTCTCTCTTAAGGATAAAGCCTTGGCTTGGTATCAATCTATTCCACAAGGGCGAGTTGGTACTTGGGAGGAGATGACGACCGAGTTTTTGACTAAGTTCTTCCCACCTTCCAAGACTACCGAGTTAAGAGGGAAGATCAATGCCTTCGTAATGAAGGATAGAGAGAGTTTATTCAAGTCTTGGGAGAGGTTCAAAGATCTTCTCCTTGATTGTCCACATCATGGCATACCGAAAATTGAGCTATTGGAGATCTACTTCAAAGGACTTGATGAAGATAGCCAATTCAAGCTCCAATCTCTTTCCGGTGGAACATTTATGGAGAAGCATGTAGATGAAGCTTGGGAGTTTGTAGAGAAGCAAGCTCTAGTGATTGAGAAGTACTCCCATAGGAAGAATGAAGGAAGAAAGGCGGGAGCATATGAGGTGAGTGAAGTCACCATGAGCAATTTCAAGCTTGACGCCATCAACAACGAGTTGAAGTCCTTAAGGGAGTTGTGTGCTACAACTTTGAAGAACCAAGCAACTCCTCAACTGCTTCCACAAGCCAACTTGTCTTCCAAGGAGGAGGATGTGAATTATATGGGAAGGGGCAACTTCAACAATTACCAAGGCCCAAGGAGTTTTAACAACAACCGGCAATTCAACAATTACCGGCCCAACCACAACCATCCCGGATTTTCTTACTCTAACCCGGATGGAGCCTTGAACCCTTCCTCCTCCACAAGCACAACTCCACCATCAAGAGCTTCACAAGAACCTCCACCCGGATTTACTCAACCTCTAAAGGATAGAACCGAAATAATGTTTGAGCAATTGCTTGGAAGGTTGAGTGGCCTTGAGAGCACGGTGACTTCAATTTCTAAGGCTCAAAAAGTTTTGGAAGCACAAGTGTTCCAAAAGGCGGGTGAAGCCCATAGAGACCCGGGAAAGCTTCCCGGAAGAACCGAAGACAACCCAAGAGGCCAAGTGTTGGCTATTACAACAAGGAGTGGGTTGAGCATGAGAGATCCTTTGCCCAAGGACAATGCTAAGGGAAAGCAAGTAGTGGTAGAAGAGGGAAGGTTACAAGAAGATGGAGGCAAGAGCAAGGATGTAGAGCCAACCTATGTGGCACCGCCTCCATACAAGCCACCACTACCGTTCCCGCAATCAAGAGCAAGAGCTCGTTTGGACAATCACTTTGGTAAGTTCCTTGAACTAATGTCCAAATTACATATTAACATTCCGTTCATGGATGCCATTTTAGGAATGCCGGCATATGGCAAGTTTTTGAAGGAAATACTCTCCAACAAAAGGAAGTTGGAGGAGTATGGGGAGATAAGAATGACCAAGAGATCCTCGGAATTGATCCAAACAATGAAGGAGGAGATGCCTCCCAAGCTAAGAGATCCGGGCTCTTTTTGTGTCCCAATTGGAGTGGGGGATGTGAAGTACGAGGCCCTTTGTGATCTTGGGGCGAGTGTAAGCATCATACCACTTGCACTTTGCAACAAGGTTGGGCTAGGAGAGCCAAAACCGGTCAAGATGACCCTCTACATGGCAGACCGCTCTATCACTCATCCAGTTGGGATCCTAGAAGACATCCCGGTGCAACTAGGAGGATTCTATGTGCCAATCGATTTTGTAGTCTTGGACATTCCGGCGGACTATCCGGTTCCCATCATCTTGGGAAGACCTTTCCTAGCCACTTCCGGATGCCTAGTGGATTTCAAGAATGAAACTCTCTCCTTCAACATTGGAGAAGAGAACATCAAATTCAAATTGTCCACAATGATGAAAGGGCCGACCCTTGATGAAGATGTCTTCAACATAGTCGAGCAAGAAGAATCTAGGGAAGTTGTGAGCTCGATCTTGATCAAGGATCCCTTGGAGAAGGTTCTTACCTTAAGTATGATGGAGGAAAGTATTGAGGAAGCTTGCAATGAGGAGATCAAGGCATTAGAAGTATTGGAAGAGGATCCAAGAGCTGGATTTGAAGGCCACGAAGAGGTGTTGAACAGCTGCAAGTTCCACGGCCGAGATTTATTTTCCACGGCCGTCAAACCTTCTGGACAACTCCGGGAAGCAAGCTTAGCAAGAACCACGGCCGTGGAAGTTGAGCAAACCGTGTTTCCAGCCGTGGTTTTCCCTGGACCAGTCCTTGATGATGGTCAAACTCTTAGGAGTCATGAGGAGTCTTCATTTGCTTTGGATTCATCTCATCCAACATTGTTTGGATCGTCTCCAATCGATAAAGGTCCTCCTCAACTTGAACTCAAACCCCTCCCCTCTCATTTAAAGTATGCTTTTCTTGGTGATAATTCTACATATCCGGTAATTGTGAATGCATGCTTGAGTGATGATGAACTTGCTAAGTTGTTGCATAAACTACGATTGCATAGGAAAACCATTGGCTACACTATTGATGATTTGGTTGGCATTAAGCCTTCTTTGTGCATGCATAAGATAATGATGGAAGATAACCATAAACCCTCTATTGAACATCAAAGGAGATTGAATCCTATAATGAAAGAGGTAGTCAAAAAGGAAATCATTAAGTTGCTAGATGCGGGAATTATCTACCCTATCTCGGATAGTAAGTGGGTTAGTCCCGTTCATGTAGTTCCTAAGAAGGGTGGGATGACCGTAGTAACTAATGAGAACAATGAACTAATCCCGACTAGGACGGTTACGGGGTGGAGAATGTGCATTGATTATAGGAAATTGAACATGGCCTCTAGGAAAGATCACTTCCCTCTCCCCTTCATTGACCAAATGCTAGAGAGGTTAGCTCAACACTCTCATTTTTGCTATCTAGATGGCTATAGTGGATTCTTCCAAATCCCTATCCACCCCGATGACCAAGAGAAAACAACCTTTACATGTCCATGGGGTACTTTTGCATATAGGAGAATGCCATTTGGGTTGTGTAATGCACCCGCCACCTTCCAAAGGTGTATGATGGCTATCTTTTCGGAATACATAGAAAATATCATGGAAGTGTTTATTGATGATTTCTCTGTTTATGGTTCTTCCTTTGATAATTGCTTGGCTAACTTGTCATTAGTATTGCAAAGATATGAGGAGACAAATCTTGTCTTGAATTGGGAAAAATGCCACTTCATGGTAAGTGAAGGCATTGTGTTAGGACACTTGGTGTCTAACCGTGGCATTGAGGTTGATAGGGCCAAAATTGAAACGATAGAGAAGTTTCCGCCACCTACCTCGGTGAAGGGGGTAAGGAGTTTCTTAGGGCATGCCGGTTTTTACCGGAGGTTTATCCAAGATTTCTCTAAAATTTCTAAGCCTCTCACTAACCTACTAATGAAGGATGTTGATTTTGTCTTTTCCAAAGATTGTCTTGAGGCTTTTTGTAGGTTGAAGAACGCCTTGATCTCCGCACCTATCATGCAACCTCCGGATTGGAGTTTACCATTTGAGATCATGTGCGATGCAAGCAATGTAGCCGTAGGGGCTGTTTTGGGGCAAAGGAAAGATGGGCGCACTCATGCTATTTATTATGCTAGCAAGACGCTAGATGATGCCCAACTCAATTATGCTACCACCGAGAAGGAGTTGCTAGCGGTGGTGTATGCATTTGAGAATTTCCGCTCATACCTTGTTGGAGCGAAGGTCATAGTTTATACGGATCATGCTGCGATCCGTTATCTACTTACAAAGAAGGATGCCAAACCAAGGTTGATTCGGTGGATCCTTCTTCTTCAAGAGTTTGATTTGGAAATACGGGATAAGAAGGGATCCGAAAACTCGGTGGCGGATCACCTTAGTAGACTCCCACCATTAGAGCTTGAAAGAGATGACATCCCAATTGATGACTCATTCCGGGATGAGCAATTGCAAATGGTGGACGAATGCTTGTTCCAAGTGTCTAGAGGAAATGAGCCATGGTATGCCGACATTGTGAACTACTTAGTGTGTGAGGAGGTGCCTCCCGGATTGACATATGCACAAAGAAAGAAGTTCTTTAACGGTGTGAGGCATTACTATTGGAGTGAGCCACTCTTGTTCAAGAGAGGCCCGGATGGAATGTTTAGAAGATTCATACCTGAAGATGAAGTGGAGAGTGTGATCCGGCATTGCCACTCCTTACCATGTGGAGGCCATGCTATCTCACACAAGACGTGTGCAAAGGTATTGCAATCCGGTTTTTATTGGCCTAACTTGTTTAGAGATGTGCAAGGTTTTGTAGCGGCATGTGATGCTTGCCAAAGGACGGGCAACATCTCAAGGAGGAATGAAATGCCCTTGAACAACATCCAAGAAGTCGAAATATTTGATGTGTGGGGTGTGGACTTCATGGGACCATTCCCTTCTTCATGTGGCAATCTCTTCATCCTATTGGCGGTACATTATGTGTCAAGATGGGTGGAGGCAATCGCTTCTCCTACAAATGATGCCAAGGTGGTGGTGCGGTTCTTCAACCAGGTGATCTTCCCTAGGTTTGGAACACCAAGGGTGATCATTAGTGATGGAGGAAAGCACTTCACCAATAGGAATTTTGGGGCGCTTTTGGCCAAGTATGGGGTGACTCATAAGGTGGCAACACCTTACCATCCCCAAACTAGTGGCCAAGTGGAGATCTCCAACTGGGAGATCAAAGCCATCCTTGAGAAGACGGTGTCTAGGACTAGAAAGGATTGGGCTATGAAGCTCAATGACGCCTTATGGGCATATAGAACCGCCTTCAAGACACCAATTGGCACCACTCCTTACAAGTTGGTCTATGGCAAGTCTTGCCACCTTCCGGTAGAGATGGAGCATAGAGCTTATTGGGCCATTAAGTGGCTAAATTTTGATCTCAAGGAGGCGGGAGAAAAGAGATTGCTTGAATTGAATGCCCTCGAGGAGATCCGGTTGGACGCTTATGAGAATGCCCGGATTTACAAGGAGAGAACCAAAAGATGGCATGACAAGAGGATCATCCCCAAGGAGTTGAGTGAAGGAGATCTTGTCCTTCTCTTCAACTCAAGGCTAAGGCTCTTTCCCGGAAAACTCAAATCAAGATGGACCGGGCCATATGTGGTGAAGAAGATCTTTTCCCATGGAGTCATTAAGATAGGAGGGGAACATTGTGGGAACTTTAAGGTGAACGGGCACCGCTTGAAGAAGTATATTCCGGGAGTTCCGGTGGAGATAATTGCCCCACTTCACCTAGAGTAGACGCCCCCGAGTTTGGTCAAGCTAATGACCTTAAAGAAGCGCTTGGTGGGAGGCAACCCATTGGTAACATTTTCCCTTTTTCATTTTGTTTTCGTTTTTAGATTTTTTTTATCTTTGTGTGTGTTTTGTCTACTTTGTGTGTATGCTGGAACATTAGTTGCAAGGAGGCCTTGCTTGACATAGGAATGATGATGATGAACCCCTCATCAATTATGGGTGGAGCGGACGCGGAACTTGGACGGCTAGCGGTGCCTAGCGCGGGTTCCAAAGCTTAGATGGATGCTTAGAGCTCTCTACCATTGTTGATAGGATCATCAAACATCAATTCACTATTGAGCAATCCCAAATACCATAGCAAACCATTTTTACATTGTGAGAACCTTTTTTCACTCTCTTTACTTGTATACCACATTGGGGACAATGTGTTTCTAAGTATGGGGTGGGGTTTGCATGATCCTTTGCATGATGAGCATCTAGGATAGTTTAAAATCTTCATATGTCTTGCATTGTACATACTTAAATCGAAAATACCATAAAAATCAGAAAATTTTAAAAATTTTGTGCTTTCTAGGCTTGGATATGATCCTAATGATGAATCTTGTCTTGTGAATTGGCTATGGATGGCCTCATGTGTTAGGATTAATGAACGCATATGTGGACTTGAAGTACTTCTCTTGAAATACTATGAATGATTTGTGACCATGATGTTTGCCCAAAAAGGATTGAGTAGTGAAAATCGAAATTACATGATAGTTCTTGCATACCATCTAGGAATGAATGAGGCAATTCATCTTTCTCTACTTCTCATCTTAATCATGATTGCTTGAACACCTCAATTGAGATAAATTTGACCTCTTTTAACCCATCCGAGAATAGGAGCATGTTAGTGTGTTGATGCGTGTGAAAAGCAAGTGTTAAGTGAAGTTGTTGATGAAAAGAATAGCATGCATAAATCGCTGAATTTGTTGTGAAAAGTGTAGCCAAAAATATAAGTTTGGGGACATTGGTTTAAATGACAAGCAACTCGGTACACTTCACATAATCGGGTGTTGGTGCCTTGCCAAAGTCAAATGAACCAATAGTCCTAACGAGCTTTGGTATGTGTGCCCGGTGTGGATGCACCTCGAAAACTAAGAAAAAGCCCGAGGACGGATAATCACCAAGGTTTCGGCTTTTGTACACCAATGCCATTGTCTCAAAAATCAAGTCAAAGAAAAAGAAAAGAAAGAAAAGATAGAGGAAAATATACACTTTAGGGAAGTTGATCGAGGACAAGATTGTGGAGTTAGTTCCGTTCCTGGATTAGCATCACATAACCTAGAAATTCCCACCAAATCACTACATTTCTTGGCCCTTTTATCTCACAAGACCTTATGACCTATTTGCATGTTTGTAAGACTTAGTGATTTAGATTGGATGTACTCTTGATCTTCTTGACTTCTTCATCTTTACATTTCATGCATACCTTTGAGTTAAGTACAATTGTCTTTCCATGCTTTCATTTGTTTGATGCATGATTGCTTATCCTTTGCCATGAAACATGACTTTGAAGGTGATCCAATAATAGAAGCACAAACCCAAAAAGATTTTGCCATTTTTCTGCATACATAAATCATGTCATCTCTTAGTCTATAGTTGGAAGTTTGCTCGGGGACGAGCAAACCTTAAGTATGGGGTATTTTGATAACACGATTTATTGCTTAGATTTAGGTAATCATTTAGATAGATTTCTCACTCATTCATGCATCGTTTAGCACTAGTTCACGACGTTTTGCACTCAATTCATGTATTTTGCCGAGATAGACATCTACACGGACTTGTGCGTGTTTTATAGGTATTTCGGGAGATTTAGGAGCTAAAACGATACGTTTGAGGATCGTTCATCTAGATGACACACCCTCGGACTCATTAGGACACAAGCTGAAGGCTAAGAAGGACTCATGGAGCCTTGCCAACACAAGCCATGCACCAAATCACAGCTTAATGATCCAAGGCGAAGTTTCTGCACAGAATCACGGTTCTCTGACATTCCACGGCCGTGGAATCACCCGTGGATTTTGCCAGATTCTTGTGACAGCTGTGCCACGACTCTCATGGCCAGCTCATGCAAGTTTGTTATAAAAGTGGTCTTTCATGGGCTGTGAGAGGCATCTTGGAGCAGCTCTCCATTATCCATTTTTCTCTAACAAAAATATTCTCTCAACAAGAAGTCTTTCTAGGAAGGAAAGTGTCAAAGAGGAAGAAGAAGAGCTACATTGAAGAGTAGAAGAAGCACACACACCATCACCACACTTGATAGTTTTGTATTGAAGAATTCCGGATTCTATTTCTAAGAGTTGTATGAATCATTTGAACCTTCTTTTGGAAGGATTGTGAGTTACTCTACTTCTATTTTCAGCTTGGTTTTGTTTTAGTTCACTTGTTCATCTCTTTTCCTTCATCATCTTGCAAATGGATGTCATGGTTTCATGTTTGTTTGTTTCGATTTCTATTATGAACGTTGTAGGCTAAATTGATGTGGTTCTAGGGTAAGGAAAGGATGGTTATGGCTAGGGCTATGATAGGACGGACTTAGATTTACCTTTCGATGACTTGTGAGTATGAACGTAGCTGCTGTTAGGAATCACGGGTAGTTCTTGTCTGACCACGGCCGTGGTTTAGGTAGAACAAACCGTGATTTTCCCTGGCTCGATGGATCTTGTCTTAGATCTATAGAATGTTGAAATCCTAAGTGTTTGTTAAGTTTAATCTACCCTAGGGTAACCTAGTGTTAGTAACTAAGTGTTAGGAGAGACTTACCCGGTAATCCTTGCTCTTAGATTCCAAAGATAACAAACCTTAGGTAGTGGTGAGCCTAATAAGCCGCCATTGGATTAGATGTGCTAGGATAGTTGTTTAGGACTTCCCCTTCCAAGACTTACCCGGTGAGGACGGGTTAGACCCCTAGCTAACAATCCGGTTTGTGTAGAATTCCTATCCTTAGGTTCTTAGAGACTTACCCGGTGATGAGACCTTAGGAATGGACTAGTTGGACCATGAGACCTACCCGGTAATTGATCCCAATCTAGAAACGCTTAATCCCAACATATCATAGTTGATCCAAGAAATGAATAGATAACTTGAGTCCTATGCCATAACCGGAACTTCCAACCCCTAGAACCCGTTTTTTCCTTTCTTTGATCATTATCTTGTTTAGTTTGTTTATTTGTGTTGATTCATAGTTTAGTTGATTGTTTACTTTGCATGAATTGTGATCTTTGATCGATCACGAAAAACCAACCAAAAACATTTGAGATTTTCATTTCTTTATTTCTTTCTTTTCTTTCAACCTAGGTCTTTACTATACTCAATCACAAATTGAATCAATTTCACCTTAGTCTTTGTGTTCGACCTCAGAATACTATCCCTACTACAAACGTCCCGTACACTGCGGGTTTCGCTAGGTAGTTTAGGATTTAGTTCGAGTTATAAATTTAAAACCCATTTGCGCATCACGATCTTAGCGTAACAAGTTTTTGGCGCCGTTGCCGGGGACTAGGTCTAGATTGAGTTATTTTTGTGATTGTTTCTAGTATAGATCTTTCTTGTTGCTTTTGATCTCTTTTTGGTTTGTGTCTTTGCTTTTCAGGACATCTCTTACTCTTTAGGTGTATGCGAAGATCTCGTGGCAAGGATTTAGCTCCATTCGATCCCGAACCGGAGAAAACCCTTAGATCTAGATCAAAGAGCATTCGAAAAGAGAAGGAGATGGCCGGTAGAAACCTCCAAGCTGAGTTGGATGAAGCCTTAGAGCAAATTAGGATAAGGGATGAAGCTTTGGAGAATGAAAGGAGACTTGCCAATGAGAGGCAAGAGGCAACTAGGAGGGAGATTGAGGAGATTAGACAAGCTCTTGTGCAAAGAGAGCTTAACCGTCAACCTCCTCCACCTCCACCATAACCGCAGCCGGCGGTCAACATTAGGGTTGTGCCCATTGCTATGGATGAACCACAAACATTGGGGCAACGTATGGATCCAGCACAAAGAGCACACCGTCCGGGTGTGAACTTAGGAGATCCCGCAGCCCATGATTACGAGCTCCGCCCTTAAGTTCTACAAATGATCCGGCATAATCAATTTGGAGGGATGGAAGGAGAGTCTCCTCATCAACATTTGATGAATTATGAGATCTTGATGGAGACTCTTAGACCGCCAAGATTGGAGAGCAACAACCATAAGCTAAGGGCTTTCTCCTTCTCTCTTAAGGATAAAGCCTTGGCTTGGTATCAATCTATTCCACAAGGGCGAGTTGGTACTTGGGAGGAGATGACGACCGAGTTTTTGACTAAGTTCTTCCCACCTTCCAAGACTACCGAGTTAAGAGGGAAGATCAATGCCTTCGTAATGAAGGATAGAGAGAGTTTATTCAAGTCTTGGGAGAGGTTCAAAGATCTTCTCCTTGATTGTCCACATCATGGCATACCGAAAATTGAGCTATTGGAGATCTACTTCAAAGGACTTGATGAAGATAGCCAATTCAAGCTCCAATCTCTTTCCGGTGGAACATTTATGGAGAAGCATGTAGATGAAGCTTGGGAGTTTGTAGAGAAACAAGCTCTAGTGATTGAGAAGTACTCCCATAGGAAGAATGAAGGAAGAAAGGCGGGAGCATATGAGGTGAGTGAAGTCACCATGAGCAATTTCAAGCTTGACGCCATCAACAACGAGTTGAAGTCCTTAAGGGAGTTGTGTGCTACAACTTTGAAGAACCAAGCAACTCCTCAAGTGCTTCCACAAGCCAACTTGTCTTCCAAGGAGGAGGATGTGAATTATATGGGAAGGGGCAACTTCAACAATTACCAAGGCCCAAGGAGTTTTAACAACAACCGGCAATTCAACAATTACCGGCCCAACCACAACCATCCCAGATTTTCTTACTCTAACCCGGATGGAGCCTTGAACCCTTCCTCCTCCACAAGCACAACTCCACCATCAAGAGCTTCACAAGAACCTCCACCCGGATTTACTCAACCTCTAAAGGATAGAACCGAAATAATGTTTGAGCAATTGCTTGGAAGGTTGAGTGGCCTTGAGAGCACGGTGACTTCAATTTCTAAGGCTCAAAAAGTTTTGGAAGCACAAGTGTTCCAAAAGGCGGGTGAAGCCCATAGAGACCCGGGAAAGCTTCCCGGAAGAACCGAAGACAACCCAAGAGGCCAAGTGTTGGCTATTACAACAAGGAGTGGGTTGAGCATGAGAGATCCTTTGCCCAAGGACAATGCTAAGGGAAAGCAAGTAGTGGTAGAAGAGGGAAGGTTACAAGAAGATGGAGGCAAGAGCAAGGATGTAGAGCCAACCTATGTGGCACCGCCTCCATACAAGCCACCACTACCGTTCCCGCAATCAAGAGCAAGAGCTCGTTTGGACAATCACTTTGGTAAGTTCCTTGAACTAATGTCCAAATTACATATTAACATTCCGTTCATGGATGCCATTTTAGGAATGCCGGCATATGGCAAGTTTTTGAAGGAAATACTCTCCAACAAAAGGAAGTTGGAGGAGTATGGGGAGATAAGAATGACCAAGAGATCCTCGGAATTGATCCAAACAATGAAGGAGGAGATGCCTCCCAAGCTAAGAGATCCGGGCTCTTTTTGTGTCCCAATTGGAGTGGGGGATGTGAAGTACGAGGCCCTTTGTGATCTTGGGGCGAGTGTAAGCATCATACCACTTGCACTTTGCAACAAGGTTGGGCCAGGAGAGCCAAAACCGGTCAAGATGACCCTCTACATGGCGGACCGCTCTATCACTCATCCAGTTGGGATCCTAGAAGACATCCCGGTGCAACTAGGAGGATTCTATGTGCCAATCGATTTTGTAGTCTTGGACATTCCGGCGGACTATCCGGTTCCCATCATCTTGGGAAGACCTTTCCTAGCCACTTCCGGATGCCTAGTGGATTTCAAGAATGGAACTCTCTCCTTCAACATTGGAGAAGAGAACATCAAATTCAAATTGTCCACAATGATGAAAGGGCCGACCCTTGATGAAGATGTCTTCAACATAGTCGAGCAAGAAGAATCTAGGGAAGTTGTGAGCTCGATCTTGATCAAGGATCCCTTGGAGAAGGTTCTTACCTTAAGTATGATGGAGGAAAGTATTGAGGAAGCTTGCAATGAGGAGATCAAGGCATTAGAAGTATTGGAAGAGGATCCAAGAGCTGGATTTGAAGGCCACGAAGAGGTGTTGAACAGCTGCAAGTTCCACGGCCGAGATTTATTTTCCACGGCCGTCAAACCTTCTGGACAACTCCGGGAAGCAATCTTAGCAAGAACCACGGCCGTGGAAGTTGAGCAAACCGTGTTTCCAGCCGTGGTTTTCCCTGGACCAGTCCTTGATGATGGTCAAACTCTTAGGAGTCATGAGGAGTCTTCATTTGCTTTGGATTCATCTCATCCAACATTGTTTGGATCGTCTCCAATCGATAAAGGTCCTCCTCAACTTGAACTCAAACCCCTCCCCTCTCATTTAAAGTATGCTTTTCTTGGTGATAATTCTACATATCCGGTAATTGTGAATGCATGCTTGAGTGATGATGAACTTGCTAAGTTGTTGCATGAACTACGATTGCATAGGAAAACCATTGGCTACACTATTGATGATTTGGTTGGCATTAAGCCTTCTTTGTGCATGCATAAGATAATGATGGAAGATAACCACAAACCCTCTATTGAACATCAAAGGAGATTGAATCCTATAATGAAAGAGGTAGTCAAAAAGGAAATCATTAAGTTGCTAGATGCGGGAATTATCTACCCTATCTCGGATAGTAAGTGGGTTAGTCCCGTTCATGTAGTTCCTAAGAAGGGTGGGATTACCGTAGTAACTAATGAGAACAATGAACTAATCCCGACTAGGACGGTTACGGGGTGGAGAATGTGCATTGATTATAGGAAATTGAACATGGCCTCTAGGAAAGATCACTTCCCTCTCCCCTTCATTGACCAAATGCTAGAGAGGTTACCTCAACACTCTCATTTTTGCTATCTAGATGGCTATAGTGGATTCTTCCAAATCCCTATCCACCCCGATGACCAAGAGAAAACAACCTTTACATGTCCATGGGGTACTTTTGCATATAGGAGAATGCCATTTGGGTTGTGTAATGCACCCGCCACCTTCCAAAGGTGTATGATGGCTATCTTTTCGGAATACATAGAAAATATCATGGAAGTGTTTATTGATGATTTCTCTGTTTATGGTTCTTCCTTTGATAATTGCTTGGCTAACTTGTCATTAGTATTGCAAAGATGTGAGGAGACAAATCTTGTCTTGAATTGGGAAAAATGCCACTTCATGGTAAGTGAAGGCATTGTGTTAGGACACTTGGTGTCTAACCGTGACATTGAGGTTGATAGGGCCAAAATTGAAACGATAGAGAAGTTGCTGCCACCTACCTCGGTGAAGGGGGTAAGGAGTTTCTTAGGGCATGCCGGTTTTTACCGGAGGTTTATCCAAGATTTCTCTAAAATTTCTAAGCCTCTCACTAACCTACTAATGAAGGATGTTGATTTTGTCTTTTCCAAAGATTGTCTTGAGGCTTTTTGTAGGTTGAAGAACGCCTTGATCTCCGCACCTATCATGCAACCTCCGGATTGGAGTTTACCATTTGAGATCATGTGCGATGCAAGCGATGTAGCCGCAGGGGCTGTTTTGGGGCAAAGGAAAGATGGGCGCACTCATGCTATTTATTATGCTAGCAAGACGCTAGATGATGCCCAACTCAATTATGCTACCACCGAGAAGGAGTTGCTAGCGGTGGTGTATGCATTTGAGAAGTTCCGCTCATACCTTGTTGGAGCGAAGGTCATAGTTTATACGGATCATGCTGCGATCCGTTATCTACTTACAAAGAAGGATGCCAAACCAAGGTTGATTGGGTGGATCCTTTTTCTTCAAGAGTTTGATTTGGAAATACGGGATAAGAAGGGATCCGAAAACTCGGTGGCGGATCACCTTAGTAGACTCCCACCATTAGAGCTTGAAAGAGATGACATCCCAATTGATGACTCATTCCGGGATGAGCAATTGCAAATGGTGGACGAATGCTTGTTCCAAGTGTCTAGAGGAAATGAGCCATGGTATGCCGACATTGTGAACTACTTAGTGTGTGAGGAGGTGCCTCCCGGATTGACATATGCACAAAGAAAGAAGTTCTTCAACGATGTGAGGCATTACTATTGGAGTGAGCCACTCTTGTTCAAGAGAGGCCCGGATGGAATGTTTAGAAGATGCATACCTGAAGATGAAGTGGAGAGTGTGATCCGGCATTGCCACTCCTTACCATGTGGAGGCCATGCTATCTCACACAAGACGTGTGCAAAGGTATTGCAATCCGGTTTTTATTGGCCTAACTTGTTTAGAGATGTGCAAGGTTTTGTAGCGACATGTGATCTTGCCAAAGGACGGGCAACATCTCAAGGAGGAATGAAATGCCCTTGAACAACATCCAAGAAGTCGAAATATTTGATGTGTGGGGTGTGGACTTCATGGGACCATTCCCTTCTTCACGTGGCAATCTCTTCATCCTATTGGCGGTAGATTATGTGTCAAGATGGGTGGAGGCAATCGTCTCTCCTACAAATGATGCCAAGGTGGTGGTGCGGTTCTTCAACCGGGTGATCTTCCCTAGGTTTGGAACACCAAGGGTGATCATTAGTGATGGAGGAAAGCACTTCACCAATAGGAATTTTGGGGCGCTTTTGGCCAAGTATGGGGTGACTCATAAGGTGGCAACACCTTACCATCTCCAAACTAGTGGCCAAGTGGAGATCTCCAACCGGGAGATCAAAGCCATCCTTGAGAAGACGGTGTCTAGGACTAGAAAGGATTGGGCTATGAAGCTCAATGACGCCTTATGGGCATATAGAACCGCCTTCAAGACACCAATTGGCCCCACTCCTTACAAGTTAGTCTATGGCAAGTCTTGCCACCTTCCGGTAGAGATGGAGCATAGAGCTTATTGGGCCATTAAGTGGCTAAATTTTGATCTCAAGGAGGCGGGAGAAAAGAGATTGCTTGAATTGAATGCCCTCGAGGAGATCCGGTTGGACGCTTATGAGAATGCCCGGATTTACAAGGAGAGAACCAAAAGATGGCATGACAAGAGGATCATCCCCAAGGAGTTGAGTGAAGGAGATCTTGTCCTTCTCTTCAACTCAAGGCTAAGGCTCTTTCCCGGAAAACTCAAATCAAGATGGACCGGGCCATATGTGGTGAAGAAGATCTTTTCCCATGGAGTCATTGAGATAGGAGGGGAACATTGTGGGAACTTTAAGGTGAATGGGCACCGCTTGAAGAAGTATATTCCGGGAGTTCCGGTGGAGATAATTGCCCCACTTCACCTAGAGTAGACGCCCCCGAGTTTGGTCAAGCTAATGACCTTAAAGAAGCGCTTGGTGGGAGGCAACCCATTGGTAACATTTTCCCTTTTTCATTTTGTTTTCATTTTTAGATTTTTCTATCTTTGTGTGTGTTTTGTCTACTTTGTGTGTATGCTGGAACATTAGTGGCAAGGAGGCCTTGCTTGACATAGGAATGATGATGATGAACCCCTCATCAATTATGGGTGGAGCGGACGCGGAACTTGGATGGCTAGCAGTGCCTAGCGCGGGTTCCAAAGCTTAGATGGATGCTTAGAGCTCTCTACCATTGTTGATAGGATCATCAAACATCAATTCACTATTGAGCAATCCCAAATACCATAGCAAACCATTTTTACATTGTGAGAACCTTCTTTCACTCTCTTTACTTGTATACCACATTGGGGACAATGTGTTTCTAAGTATGGGGTGGGGTTTGCATGATCCTTTGCATGATGAGCATCTAGGATAGTTTAAAATCTTCATATGTCTTGCATTGTACATACTTTAAATCGAAAATACCATAAAAATCAGAAAATTTTAAAAATTTTGTGCTTTCTAGGCTTGGATATGATCCTAATGATGAATCTTGTCTTGTGAATTGGCTATGGATGGCCTCATGTGTTAGGATTAATGAACGCATATGTGGACTTGAAGTACTTCTCTTGAAATACTATGAATGATTTGTGACCATGATGTTTGCCCAGAAAGGATTGAGTAGTGAAAATCGAAATTACATGATAGTTCTTGCATACCATCTAGGAATGAATGAGGTAATTCATCTTTCTCTACTTCTCATCTTAATCATGATTGCTTGAACACCTCAATTGAGATAAATTTGACCTCTTTTAACCCATCCGAGAATAGGAGCATGTTAGTGTGTTGATGCGTGTGAAAAGCAAGTGTTAAGTGAAGTTGTTGTGAAAAGTGTAGCCAAAAATATAAGTTTGGGGACATTGGTTTAAATGACAAGCAACTCGGTACACTTCACATAATCGGGTGTTGGTGCCTTGCCAAAGTAAAATGAACCAATAGTCCTAACGAGCTTTGGTATGTGTGTCCGGTGTGGATGCACCTCGAAAACTAAGAAAAAGCCCGAGGACGGCTAATCACCAAGGTTTCGGCTTTTGTACACCAATGTCATTGTCTCAAAAATCAAGTCAAAGAAAAAGAAAAGAAAGAAAAGATAGAGGAAAATATACACTTTAGGGAAGTTGATCGAGGACAAGATTGTGGAGTTAGTTCCGTTCCCGGATTAGCATCACATAACCTAGAAATTCCCCCCAAATCACTACATTTCTTGGCCCTTTTATCTCACAAGACCTTATGACCTATTTGCATGTTTGTAAGACTTAGTGATTTAGATTGGATGTACTCTTGATCTTCTTGACTTCTTCATCTTTACATTTCATGCATACCTTTGAGTTAAGTACAATTGTCTTTCCATGCTTTCATTTGTTTGATGCATGATTGCTTATCCTTTGCCATGAAACATGACTTTGAAGGTGATCCAATAATAGAAGCACAAACCCAAAAAGATTTTGCCATTTTTCTGCAGACATAAATCATGTAATCTCTTAGTCTATAGTTGGAAGTTTGCTCGGGGACGAGCAAACCTTAAGTATGGGGTATTTTGATAACACGATTTATTGCTTAGATTTAGGTAATCATTTAGATAGATTTCTCACTCATTCATGCATCGTTTAGCACTAGTTCACGACGTTTTGCACTCAATTCATGTATTTTGCCGAGATAGACGTCTACACGGACTTGTGCGTGTTTTATAGGTATTTCGGGAGATTTAGGAGTTAAAACGATACGTTTGAGGATCGTTCATCTAGATGACACACCCTCGGACTCATTAGGACACAAGCTGAAGGCTAAGAAGGACTCATGGAGCCTTGCCAACACAAGTCATGCACCAAATCACAGCTTAATGATCCAAGGCGAAGTTTCTGCACAGAATCACGGTTCTCTGACACTCCACGGCCGTGGAATCACCCGTGGATTTTGCCAGATTCTTGTGACAGCTGTGCCACGACTCTCATGGCCAGCTCATGCAAGTTTGTTATAAAAGTGGTCCTTCATGGGCTGTGAGAGGCATCTTGGAGCAGCTCTCCATTATCCATTTTTCTCTAACAAAAATATTCTCTCAACAAGAAGTCTTTCTAGGAAGGAAAGTGTCAAAGAGGAAGAAGAAGAGCTCCATTGAACAGTAGAAGAAGCACACACACCATCACCACACTTGATAGTTTTGTATTGAAGAATTCCGGATTCTATTTCTAAGAGTTGTATGAATCATTTGAACCTTCTTTTGGAAGGATTTGAGTTACTCTACTTCTATTTTCAGCTTGGTTTTGTTTTAGTTCACTTGTTCATCTCTTTTCCTTCATCATCTTGCAAATGGATGTCATGATTTTATGTTTGTTTGTTTCGATTTCTATTATGAACGTTGTAGGCTAAATTGATGTGGTTCTAGGGTAAGGAAAGGATGGTTATGGCTAGGGCTATGATAGGACGGACTTAGATTTACCTTTGGATGACTTGTGAGTATGAACGTAGCTGCTGTTAGGAATCACGGGTAGTTCTTGTCTGACCACGGCCGTGGTTTAGGTAGAACAAACCGTGATTTTCCCTGGCTCGATGGATCTTGTCTTAGATCTATAGAATGTTGAAATCCTAAGTGTTTGTTAAGTTTAATCTACCCTAGGGTAACCTAGTGTTAGTAACTAAGTGTTAGGAGAGACTTACCCGGTAATCCTTGCTCTTAGATTCCAAAGATAACAAACCTTAGGTAGTGGTGAGCCTAATAAGCCGCCATTGGATTAGATGTGCTAGGATAGTTGTTTAGGACTTCCCCTTCCAAGACTTACCCGGTGAGGACGGGTTAGACCCCTAGCTAACAATCCGGTTTGTGTAGAATTCCTATCCTTAGGTTCTTAGAGACTTACCCGGTGATGAGACCTTAGGAATGGACTAGTTGGACCATGAGACCTACCCGGTAATTGATCCCAATCTAGAAACGCTTAATCCCAACATATCATAGTTGATCCAAGAAATGAATAGATAACTTGAGTCCTATGCCATAACCGGAACTTCCAACCCCTAGAACCCGTTTTTTCCTTTCTTTGATCATTATCTTGTTTAGTTTGTTTATTTGTGTTGATTCATAGTTTAGTTGATTGTTTACTTTGCATGAATTGTGATCTTTGATCGATCACCAAAAATCAACCAAAAACATTTGAGATTTTCATTTCTTTATTTCTTTCTTTTCTTTCAACCTAGGTCTTTACTATACTCAATCACAAATTGAATCAATTTCACCTTAGTCTTTGTGTTCGACCTCGGAATACTATCCCTACTACAAACGTCCCGTACACTGCGGGTTTCGCTAGGTAGTTTAGGATTTAGTTCGAGTTATAAATTTAAAACCCATTTGCGCATCACGATCTTAGCGTAACACGTACGTTAATCCGGGTGGTATTTCCTGGCAAACAAGATAATTAACAATATCAGCATACCAAGGTCCTTTATTATCAGAAATTTGGTGGAGAGAATATTCCACCAACTGATGATGAATGTCAGAAAAGGGAGTAAGAAGTTTGTTATTTTCAGTAGTCTCAGTTGACATCATCTCGCTTTCGACCTCGGTCGAGGTCCAGAGAGGTTGACCGAGATGTTCTTCAGTCACCTCGCTTGGTCCAGAAAGTGCCTCGGTCGAGGTACTGCAATTGGAACCGAAACTGGAGATCTTCTTCTCCTGGATTAGTTTTTCAATTTTAGCTCCTGGATCTTCTTCTAGCGCCTTTAAGCTCCGTATATCTAAATCACAAGAAGCATCTATACCTTCCTCCATTAAGCTAAAACTAATAACTTTTTCAAGTGGATCTTTAATAAGGATAGAGCTCACCAATTCTCTTGATTCTTCTTCATCATAGATGTTGAAGATATCATCTCCTAGCTGTTCTCCCTTCATTGCCGCAAGTAATGCAAACTCCACTTCATCTCCGCCAATGTTGAATTTTAACTTGGCGTTCTTACAATCCACATTGCAACCCAAAGTTGCTAGAAATGGTCTCCCGAGAATGATAGGAATGGGATAATCTGCGGGAATGTCAAGTACAACAAAGTCTATAGGTAAATAGAAGTTACCTAACTTGACCGGAACGTCCTCCAAAATGCCCACGGGATGGGTAATGGAGCGGTCCGCCATGTATAGTCATATCTTCACCGGCTTGGGCTCTCCAAGTCCGATCTTAACACATAGCTCCAGCGGAATGATGCTCACGATGGCTCCTAGATCACATAAAGCTTCACAAGTGACATCCCCAACTTGAATGGGAATGCAAAATGAGCCGGAATCTCTCAACTTGGGTGGCATCTTCTCCTTCATGATTTGAATAAGCTCCGAGGATTTAGATGTCATCCTCACTTCACCAAAGTCTTCCAACTTCCTCTTTCTTGGTAGAATCTCTTTCAAGAACTTCCCATAGGTGGGCATCCCTAGAATAGCATCAAGGAAAGGGATATTAATGTGTAGTTTATTCATCAAGTCAAGGAACTTACCAAAGTGCTTGTCTAGATGTGCTCTGGCCCTTGACTGGGGGAATGGAAGTGGTGGTTTATATGCAGGAGGTGGAATATAAACTTTAGTTTTCTCCTCCGCTTTCTGTGGCTCCACCTCGGTTGGCATCTCGGCCGAAGTGTTCTTCGATTGTACCTGGACCGATGTGGTCTTCGTCTGTACTGGCATCGACCGAGGCACTAGATCTGCAGTCTTCAGTCCACTCCTCGTCGTTATTGCCATAATTTGTCCCTTGGGGTTGCTTTCCGTCCTTGCTGGAAGCTTCCCTCGATCTCTTGGCGCTTCATTCGCCTTGTTAAAGAATTGTTGTTCTAAGGCTTTTTGTGCCTTCGAAAATGAAGTCATGGACGTCTCCATAGAGTTGAGCTTGAACCAAGATGGCCTCCAGCACCGCATCTTTCTTTTCCGGCTGGGACAAACTCGATCCTTGCTCCTGGCTCTTCAATGGAGTAGAAGAAGAAGAAGAAGAAGAAGAAGAAGAAAAGAGGAAAGGATTAGAGGAGTCATTCGAATTGGAGTTAGAGTAAGGGTTACCCGAATTTTGGTTATGTTCCCTCCAATTATTGTTGTTGGATGCTCTATTGTTGTTGTAGTTGTTATTCCGGGAACCGTTGTTGTTACGGTATCCATTGTTGTTCCTTGATCCTTGATCATCTTTCTTGGTTTGAGCAACTAAAAGTTCCTTCAATTGTTTCACATCATTCTTCAAAGAAGTGAGTTGATCATTGTTAGGTGGAGCATCTTGAAAGTTGACTCTTTTAACTCCACCTTCAGCTCTTTGGTGGGAGTATTTCTCCATGTGCAAAGCTTGCTTCTCTATGAACTCCCAAGCTTCGTCAATCGGCATATCCATGAACGTGCCGGCGGATAGTAGTTGAAGGTTGAACTGGGTGTTTCTGTCCAGTCCCTTGAAGTATATCTCCAACAACTCTATCTTTGGAATCCCATGATGTGGGCAATCCAAAAGAATGTCTTTAAATCTCTCCTAGGACTTGGACAAGCTCTCCTTGTCCTTCATGATGAATGCATTAATCTTCCCTCTCATTTCAGTAGTTTTAGAGGGGGGAAAGAATTTAGTTAAGAACTCCGTCGTCATCTCCTCTCAAGTATTGATTTTTCTTGGAGGAAGAGATTGATACCAAGTAAGTGCTCTATCTTTCAAAGAGAAGTAGAATGGCCTTAGCTTGTAGTTGTTGTTTTCTATTCTTGAAGGTCTCAAGGTTTCCATCAAGATCTCATAGTTTTGTAGATGTTGATGTGGAGATTCCCTCTCTAGCCCTCCAAAATGGCATTGGCAAATCATGGAAAGAACTTGCGGTCGAAGCTCATAATCATGGTCCGCTGGATCACCTAGGTTGACTCCTGGACGCCTCAGTTGCTGATTGGGGTTCATCCTTTGCCCTAGGGTCTGTGGAATACCTGCAAAAGAACATCTCGGACTAGCATCCGAGGTGGAAGTATCTCGGCCGGGGCAGCGGGTACTGGATTCTGCCTCGGTCGAGGATCTGGAACAGGGTCTGGCCTCGGTCGAGGATCTGGGTTCGGTCGAGGTAGATACTGGTCTCATAAAGCCGCCATATCTTCTTCGATCGCCTCAGTCCTTGTGCGAGTTTCTTCCCTTTCCAGTCTCAGTTCTTCCTTGCTGAGGCGTAGTTGTTCTAACGCCTCCTTCAATCCGGCCTCAAGATCGCAATTGTCTTGGTTGGCCATCTTCGCTTCTTTCAAGCGTCTTTTGTATGTCTTTTCTGATTCGAGATCGTAAGGAACGATTTCCTTCCCAGCGCGGGTTCTTTGCATAAAACTAAGAAAAAGAACCTACGAAAGTCACTCAAGTAGAGTGGTTAGTAGAAACAGGGGCAAGCACCCCGAAAGCCAACCGCAACCGGCTCGGTCTAGACCAAATCCCCGGCAACGGCGCCAAAAACTTGTTCGCTCCAAACGGTGTGTGCAAGCTTTAAATTTATAACCCTAGATGTAAGTTTAAAACAAGGATACAAACCCGCAGTGTACGGGTCAATCGTAGTAAAAAGCAAGAAATTCCAGGGGTCGATCACAAGGACTTAGTGTAACAAAGCAGGTATAGGTTGTCAATGCAACTACTAACCACAAAAGCGATTAAAACAATCAAAGATGATAAAAAGTCAATTAAGAAAATATGCAATTCTAGGGATTAAAGCATCTAGTTGTGGTTCCAACTCAAGATCTAAAGATTTAAGCGGAAAAAGCTGAGATTTTTGCAAAGGGAAGGTGTTACTAAAGTGGAATAGATCACCGGGTAAGTCTCACTACTCACTAATCCCAAACCGTAAGTCCTATTACCGGGTAAGTCTCAAGGAATTAAGGAAAAGAACTATAACCTCAAACTAACACTCCAACTAAGGGAATAGAATCAACCTTTACCGGGTAAGTCTCAGGCTAACTCACAAAGATGGAATTGAAGCACACTCAAACCCCAATAAAGGATAAACCTTTATTACCTAAACTTATGATCTTAGGTAAACAAACAAAGTAATTACCGGGTAAGTCTCATCCTAGGCTTGCATTGAACCAGGAAAAGTGTAATAAGAATAGGATTTGGCAAACTCTAACACTTAACTCTCAGTTTCGGATCAGATAGGTCACCTCGGTCAAACGAATTCTACCCCGGCCGAGATGTTCATCAACTGAGCGAGATGTTCTAGGGTTAAGGATAAAGACTCGAGCTTTCAGGGTCCTACCTTGATTAAGATTATTCTATCATTATTTTTCCCACAACCTTTAGTCAATCACCCTAGAATCACACAAGGAAATTAGTCACTCATCATCATGAAAGCAATAATCAAATATATGGAAAGAAAGTGAATATTTGAACACAAGAACCTTAAGCACAAGGCTTCAATAACTGAATCAAATATCACAAAATAAGCGTTCCTTGGATCACAATCCAACAAGACAATCAACGAGAAGGGAATCTAAGAAAGTCTTACAAAACCCTACACAAAAGCTATAAAAGCTATCAACTTCCTTCCTTCAATCTTCCTTCAACCTTCAAAAAGGTTCTTCAAATCTCCCAGCTGTAGTCGGATGTTAGCGGGATGCCGGATTTGTGGAAAATCCGACCCTTTTTATAGGAAAATTCCCTCCCAAAGATAAAAGATCTTAGAAAGATATTTTCCCATAAAATAGGTAAAATACATCAACTGAATTATCTTCTTCCTTCCTGGAATCCAGCCTAAAAATATAAGATCCTCTTTCCAAAAATAAAAGATCTCAGCCAAGAATAAAATATCTCTCGCCGCGTCCAAGGTGTTCGCCTCGGTCGAGCAGCTCCTCTGGATCACCTCGGTCGAGATGGTACTGTAGCTGACCGAGGTGACTCGACTGAATGTGAAATCTCATCAAATCTGGTCCAAAGTGAATCTTCAATCCATTTTCATGATTCCTGGATTCTTCCTTAAGCTCCTGAATGTAGCCCCAATGACTCCTTAGCTCCTTTAGCTCCATTTTGATGCAAAACGTGTCATTTTACCTACGATTACAACGAAACTTGGTGTAGACCTCGATTCTCGAAAAGGTAGATGAAACGACAATATAATCACATAATATACATCCAAACATGCAGATTATTGAAGATAAAACGTCTAAACAGGCCCCAAAATATAGATAATAATTCATGCTATCAAGGTGTATGTAAATTGGTACATTTATAATCAGCTAAATGCCTCTTATATAGGCATAGAAGTTGTGGTCCCCCTTGGAGGGCAAGTGGGTCAAGTTGCAAGAGTTAGTTAGGCAAGTTGCACTTCACTCGATGCTGGATTACCTCGAGTGGCATGCCTTCCTTAGTCGAGTGGGTTCCTCTGAGCATCAAGTGGTTCCGCCGACTTAATATTGTCTTCCTTGCTCGAGTGTCATGTCTTCTTTTCTCGAGTTTTTGTGTCTTCCTTGGTTTAGTGATGTTGTAAACTCGATAGACGTTGACATTTTGGATTTTTGGCTTCTTTGGTTGAGTGGGCATGTACTAATTGCTCGATTGAAAGTTCACTTGAGGGTCCACATTGGCAACGTTAAACTTTTCTACAAATGGGTCTTCTTTGGCTGAGTGAGGTGTCTTCCTTGCTCAAGTTTTTTGTCTTCTTTTCTCGAGTGATGTTGTAAACTCGAGCTTAATTGACACTTCACTCCAAATGCTTCCTTGGTCGATGAAAGCCTTCCTATTTGCTCGAGTGAGGCTTCACTCGATGCTCCATCCTTGGATTTCCTTGGCTATTTGGCTTCATGTTAACATCGTAGCTTGCTTTCCTTCCTTCCTTTGCTCCATGAGGTTGGAGGCGAGTTGATGATTGATCCTAAGAATGGTTGGGAGATTGAATGTCTTCATTTTAAGCTCTATTTGAGGCCAAAATACCTAAAAAGACACAAGACAAATCAAGGGAGTAGACATTCTTTTGATATTTAAGCTTTAGCTAAGGTGTGAATACCCAAACCATGCAAAACAAAGATAAAATGACACAATAATTCATCTAAAAATATAGCATGAAAACATGTTATCACAAGTCTCTAGAACTAGATGTCATTGAACAAGTGGCAGGTGATGTCATCCATTCATACATTGTTTAAGATAGTAGATTCATGTATTTTGATACTCATATAGTTTTATTTTGCGTTAATTTAGTGTAAACAAACATTCATATTGTATTTATGGTTATTTTTATTTATTTAAGGTGTTTGAGGCCAAATATGGTGCATTTCGGTGCATAGATCTTAATGGATACCGAAGCATGAAGATTCATCCCTCCATGAAGTTGAACATATCATAGAAGTTTAGAAGACACCCATGTCAACTAAGGACCGATAGCCAAAGTGAATCATTGGTGGAGAATTTCATTGAAGACACCACAACAAGCATCTAACTCATCCCCACCGAGCATTCTTCACTTTAATAATAAAGTTAAAATTTTAAAATTTTGTAAGTTCATATTTTACCCATTAGGGTTTTTGTTCAATTTTTGTTCGAGAATTTCATCAAAGACACTATAGAAATTAGCCGACTCGTCAGATTCAGTCAGACCGATCAAGCACCGTTCATCGTGATAATAAATTTGAATTTTTGTTAGTTTATGTCTTGCTAGTTTCTCTTGTTCAAGAGTTTGGACTCTAGAAAGTGCAACTTTTCATTTATGATGTTGATGATGGTTTTCATTCATTGATTACATGTCTTAATTGATGTGTTAGGATACTTTGGGTTTGTCTAAAAATACAAAAAGAAACTCATTGACATCGTGAGGATTAATAAAGTTGAATATTTTCAATTTTGATAATGATCAAGCACTATACATCGTAATAGTAAAGTTGAATTTTATAAGTTCATGTCTTGCTAGTTGCTAGTTTTGTTTTGTAGATGTTAATTTAAAATTATAATAATAATCTTTATTTGATATTTTCAATTTTATAAATAGTTTGGATGTCGATTAAAAAAAATTATTCTACCTAGTTAATTATTTAGTTCCAACCAAAAGCCATTGTGCTAAAAAATAAACACCAAAACATACCTTTTAATTATATTCCATATTTTTTTTAAACCACAATCCTCTTTCACTGCATTTGAGATCTATCTTCGTTCTTAATAACGTTAAGAACGAAGATAAATCTAAAACTATAAAAGGACTAATTAAATATTATTTGAATATTCTTCTATAGTTTTGTGTGAACAACACTAGAAAAAGTAATGTCCTTTAATATCATATTATCAATGGACTAACTAAAAAAATATTGTTTTGGTATTCTACTATAGTTTTGTGTGAACAACACTTAAAAAGTAATGTCCTCTAATATGATATTATGAATGGACTAACTAAATATTATTTGGTGTTTTTTCTTATGTTAAGAGTAATAAGTCAAAGAAAGTTTGCATAAAATCAGGGAGACATGGTAGTACACTTGGAAGCAGATTCAAAAAATGGACCCACAGCGTAGACATATACAACTGAATTAAAGGATACTACATTTAATTTGATTTCATTTCAGCCATTCTTAGAAGAAGAAAGGTCGTATTCATACATAACGTAGGGCCCTATGTACTTTCAAATGAAAATAGGTACCCAATCAAATATGAACATCTTCTTCAAACTTTAAATATTATTTTTCTATAAATTGAAATCTGATTTTTCTTATAAATAAATAAAAAGACTAAAAACTTTTATTGCTGAAAATAATTCTTAATAATTAAATAGACTAAATCATAATTACCGAAAAAATACAATAAATTATGAATTACTAATAAATTTTTTTAAAATTTAATGGAACACGCATTGTAAACTAAACAAGTATCATAATTTAAATGTACTAATAACATTTTTGCTCCATCAACATTACTTCAGAATTTTGAAAAAAGAAATGTGAACTAATAGTATAAGATAACTAAATTAACAAAATCTTTTTAAAACTATTAATCTATATATATATATATATATATATATATATATATATATATACACTAATGTAGACTACATTTCACTGACATGACACGCTGAGAATTGAGTATTTAAGTCAAATCCTAATATATTACTAAATTGTCACTCTTTTTAAAATTATTAATTTTTAAATTTTCAATTTTAAAACCAAACAGATTTGGTGCAATTTAAAAAAAATTTTGTACAATTTAAATTCTCTAAAATTATTTTGATTTAAATCAATTGTAATTTTTTAAAACTACTATTATAGCAAAAATTACAAATTTTTATTTTTTTTAAATTTTCACATAATAAAATTCGAATTTAAGTTTTCACTAAAAATAAAAACTAAGATTTCGTGATTTTAAAAAAAATCTTATAAAATTTGAACTTTAAATTTTTTATTTTATAAGTTATGTATTTTTGGTGTAATTAAAAAAAAAATTTGTACGTACAATTTAAATTCTCTAAAACTATTTTATTCAAATCAATTCAAAATTTTTTAAATTATAATATTATAGTGAAAAATATAAAATTTAATTATTTAATTTTTTGATATAATAAAATTCGAATTTAAGTTTTCACTAAAAATAAAACTAAGATTTAGTATTTTTTTAAAAAATTTCTTATAAAATTCAAAATTTAAATTTGTTATATTTATAAGTTACGTATTTTATATTTCGTGATTTTTTGGTTTTAAAACTTTCTTTCAAAGTTTTTGTTTAAGGGTATATATAAAAATAACTTTAAGATGAAATGATTAAAATTCAATTGTACTTTTGTTTATTTAAGTTGTTATTTTGCAATTGATGTGATTTGAGTTTTATAATAATTTAAAATTATTTATAAGTGTTTTGATATTATATAAATGGGATGGGACACTTCTAGCGGGATGGAGAAGTTAATGATTATATCCCGTCACGGATATTTATTGGTAAACGTGATTGTAATTTTTATGAAATTCCGTCGGGATTGGGACATGACAAGATCGGAATTTAAAGAATTTGTTCTCACCATATTTATTTGTATTAAAAATACCCGTGCACGGCACAGGTCCTAAACTAATATAAACTAAAATTTTAACAATCATGTTTTGTAGAAAACAAGTATTGTAAAAAGAATTTTATCAAAATATAATTTTTTTTATTTATAGGAATGTCATCTTGATTATTTTATGAACTGTGGTTGATGCTATACTAAGTAATCGTTTATATTTAATCAACAAAATTATATATCAGTAAATTTACACCAAAATAAATAGATTTTCTTGAATGATTGTGTTGTTATTAAAACCTTAATAAATTCGGGCCGGTCTGTCCAGCCCGTCCGTCCGGAAAAAAATATGGGTATAAACAATTATTTTGGCCCGTTCGGTTCTGGCTCGGTCCGGCCTGTATTTTGGTGGGATTGGTACGGGTAAACATTTTGGTCCATGGTCAACCCAGCCGGGCCCGCGTATAGTTTATACGTATAAGTTTTTTTATTATTCTGAATATAATTCATGTTTTTCTTAGTGCCACATACTCTGATTTTTCATTTAGATTGTTTGGAGTATTTTGACGAGTTATACTCGTTCGTAATACAATATTGCACGGCTAATTTGAGTGTAATGATAAATATTATGTTTTAGGTATATGAATTTATTCATTTTTGTGTGTTGATTGTTGATAGTGTACTATGCACGTATAATTGGATTGAAAGTATGTGTTAAATACATTATATTACTTGTTTTGAACGATAAATTCAAGAGAAAAACGCACAATCAAGTACATACGAGTCATTCGGGCCGGGCCGGCAGCCCGCCCGCTTTTTACGTGGTGGACATGGACAACGTTTGTGACTCGAACATTCGGACTTACGGGTAGAGTTTTTAGGTATAACTCGGCCCGAATCTGACCGGAACCCGCTTTTATACAGGTCTAATTGTTATTAAATCGATAACTCGACTCACACAACCCCCGGCAGAGGCGGGGAGGGCAGAATATAAATTTGTGCCAATTATTCACTCCCTTGATAGCTCCTTTTCATTTGGGTCGTCTGAGTTCTTGCAGTTACTTAACCCCATTCATTGATGGGGATCATGTTGGCTTCTTCGTACGCAACAACGCCCCTTGCCTTGGACTTATACTTCTTTGAACTAAGTCTTCATTGTTGATATACATTAATTTTAAAATACGCCTTCATCTCTTTTTCAAAATTAAAGGATCGGTTAGTATATTTTTAAAAAGATTTTATAGTATATAGTTGCGGTGACTATTATAAATTAGAAATCTCGTTTTTAAGTTTTATAAGTTTGTGGTAGTTGGTATATTAGTTTTTTAATTATTTTTTGTGTACATTTTTTGTTCAATTTTAGAAAACTAGATAGTTTTTTCATAGATTAATGACTATTTTTACAATTTACCCTAAATATATATTTTATATTTTGCCTTTTAAAAATTTTTTTCCCCTAAGCAGAACAACCAAATAATCTAGCTTTATCAAATACCAATACATTCTTTATTAGATTTTTATATTTTACAAAAAAAAAAAATCAAAATGCTATTTAATCAACTAACCAAAAAAACTTATTCCACTTAAAATTTTCAACGGCACAAAAATAATCTTACATTTCCATAACATAAAATCTAACTCTTTGCCACAAAAGATCAACTACCCAAAAAAAACTTAATCCACTTATAAAAGTTTTGTATCGAAAATCAATATGTGTTTCTTCTGTTCGCTTTTGGTCCGCTTGATTTTCTTTCACCAGATACCGTCGAGATTCTAAAGCGGGGGCAACGGGTCTTGCATAGTAATGTTATGTCGCGTAAGTATTCAAAAGTAGTTTTTAAAAGAATCGGATTTTTCTAAATTAGAAAGGTTGACGACATAACTTTTTTGTCACTTACATTTCACCTTGATATAAACATTATTATTTTTATTAATAAATTTTATTTATCTAATTAATACAAAAAAAAAATAATGAATACAAAGTATTTCCGAGAGTCGAGGCCTATAAAGCGAAATTCAATCCCATCAAGGAAGCTAATATGATTGATATTATAGAGGGGGTCGAAATTCAATAAAGGTAAATTGATAATCTTGTTTTTAGTTATGTATCACAATCGGAGCGTCTAAGCTAGCCAATTCTTCATCTCTTAATTGCTCTACTTTCAATTGTGTCCACCTACATATATTAATTACAATTTTAAATTGAGTAAACAGAATGGGCCAAAACGAAATTGCGCCTATATATCGATCACTTCTTAGCTATAGAGCAGCCAAATAATTGACTTGTTGAAAATGATGTATACCACTTGGAAATTATTATTTGGGATCCATTTTATATAATGCCTTTAAATATCTAATTGTATATAATTAAATAAACGTTACCAAACCCTCATACTTGAGGGTACTTTTGATGCATGCGTTAGAGCAATGTGATCAAGGACAAGGAGAAATTTAATTGCTCCATACACATCTAACTTCGCATATTTGGAAAACTTAGATATATGCCGTTCTTGGCATAACGGAGGCCCCGGTGCAAATAAAAATTAAATGAAGACCAACACAAACTGGCGGAGACAATATGGCCTAAAAAGGCTACCTTTGACATCCAGAACTCGCACTTAGAGAGCTTGACATACAGCTCTCTATCCCTCAAAATCTGCAAAACTGTCCTCAAATGACTGGCATGCTCCTCTCTGCTAAGAGAGTATACCAGAATGTCATAAATGAAGACCACCACAAACTGATCAAGGAAGTCGATGAAGATACTGTTCATCAACTCCATGAAAATAGCTGGGGCATTCGTCAGCCCAAATGGCATCACTACAAACTCGTAGTGTCCATAACGGGTACGAAATGTCGTCTTGTGCACGTCCTGCTCTCTCACCCTCAGCTGGTGATATCGTGAGCATAAGTCAATCCGAGAGAACATTGTCTCTCCCTGCAGCTCATCAAACAGATCATCAATACGAGGCAGTGGATACTTGTTCTTGATGGTCACCTTGTTCAGCTCTCTATAGTCAATAAACAGTCTCAACGATCCGTCATTCTTCCGCACGAAAAGGACAGGTGCTCCCCACGGGGATACGCTAGGGCGGATAAAGCCCTTCTCCGCCAACTCCTCGAGTTGCTTCTTTAGCTCTAACATCTCGACAGGCGCCATACAATATGGGGCCTTTGAGATCGGTCTCATGCCAGACTCCAACTCGATGCTGAAGTCTACACTCCTATGAGGCGGCAAACTAGACGGCTCAGCAAACACGTCTGTAAACTCACAGACCACTGGAATCTCCTCCGAGGCTGGACTATCTCTCTCCTTCATGGCATAACACCAGAAGGCATCGCATCCCGGTGCTATCAGCCTAGCAGCTCGTACGACACTGATGACAGAACCTGTCTTCCCAAGGTCCCAACCACGGAAGACCTCCATCTGACCTACGTCGGTAGAGACTGTAATAGTTCTCTTACCTACATCTAACACCGCACGGTGTCTACACATCCAATCCATACCTAATATGACTTCTTCATGCATCAATGACATGACTAAGAAGTCAACAAGCAACACACAAGTCCCTAAACGAAGGGGACAACTACGCATCTCTCAAGTACCTCTGACCCTACTACCATCAGGTAACCCAGTAAAGGGTGTCCCGTCTATAGTAGCTAAACTTAGATGCTCAACACATACATCATAAATAAAGGAATGCGTAGCACCCGTATCAAATAAAACTCTAACAGGTTATTCGCTCCAAACGGTGTGTGCAAGCTTTAAATTTATAACCCTAGATGTAAACTTAAAACAAGGATGCGAACCCGCAGTGTACGGGTAGTAAAAGCAAGGAATTCTAGGGGTCGATCACAGGGACTTAGTGAAACAAAGCAGGAATAGGTAAGCTATGTAATTACTAATCACGAAGCAATTAAAAACAATCAAGGATGATAAAAAGTCAATTAAGGAAATATGCAATTCTAGGGATTAAAGCATCTAGTTGTAGTTCCAACTCAAGATCTAAAGATAAGCGGACAAAGCTGAGATATTTGCATAGGGAATGTGTTACTAAAGTGGAATAGATCACCAAGTAAGTCTCACTACTCACTAATTCCAAACCGTAACTCCTATTACCGGGTAAGTATCAAGGAATCAAGGTAAAGAACTATAACCTCAAACTAACACATCACCTAAGGGAATAGAATCAACCTTTACCGGGTAAGTCTCAGGCTAACTCACAAAGATGGGATGAAGGCACACTCGAACCCCAATAAAGGATAAACCTTTATTACCTATTGCTTATGATCTTAGGTATACAAACAAAGGAATCACTGGGTAAGTCTCATCCTAGGCTTGCATTGAACCAGGAAAGGTGTAATAAGAATAGGTTTTGGCAAACTCTAACACTTAACTCTCAGTTTCGGATCAGATAAGTCACCTCGGTCAGAAGAATTCCACCCCGGCCGAGATGTTCATCGACTGAGCGAGATGCTTAGGGTTAAGGATAAAGACTCGAGCTTTCAGGGTCCTACTGTGATTTAAGATCGTTCTATCATTGTTTTTCCCACAACCTTCAGCCAATCACCCTAGAATCACACAAGGAAATTAGGCACTCATCATCATGAAAGTAATAATCAAATATATGGGAAGAAAGTGAATAATTTAACAAGAAGAACTTAGTGAAAAGACTTCAATAACTGAATCAATTATCAAACAACAAGCGTTCCTTGAATTAAAATCCAATAAAGACAATCAACAATGAAGGGAATCTAAGGGAATCTTACAAAACCCTTCACAAAGCTATAAAAGCTATAAACTTTCTTCCTTCAATCTTCCTTCAACCTTCAAAAAGGTTCTTCAAATCTTCCAGCCCTAAGCGGTGTATAAGCAGATTATCGGTGGTATGCGGGATGTGGATTTGTAGAAAATCCAACCCTTTTTATAGGAAAATTACCCTCCAAAGATAAGATATCTTAGAAAGATCTCTTCCCATAAAAATAGGTAAAATATATGGGCTAATTTATCTTCTTCCTTCCAGGAATCCAGCCCAAAAATATAAGATCTTCTTTCCAAAGATAAAAGATCTCAGCCAAGAATAAAATATCCTTGCCGCGTCCAAGGTGTTCGCCTCGGTCGAGTCAGCTCCTCTGGATTGCCTCGGTCGAGGTGACTCTGTAGTCAACCGAGGTGAATCACAACTGAATGTGAGATCTCTCAAATCTGGTCCAAAATGAATCTCTAATCCAATTTCATGATTCCTGGATTCTTCCTTAAGCTCCTGAATGTAGCTCCAATGACTCCTTAGCTCCTTTTGCTCCTTTTTGATGCAAAACGTGTCATTTTACCTATGATTACAACGAAACTTGGTGTAGATCTCGATTCCCGCAAAGGTAGATGAAACAACAATATAATCACACAATATACATTCAAACATGCAGATTATTGAAGATAAAACGTCTAAACAGGTCCCAAAATATAGACAATAATTCATGCTATCAAAATACCCCATACTTAGCCCTTGCTTGTCCCCAAGCAAGTTCCGAATATAAAATACAAGATAGAATGGATTATAAGTCATGAAGATCAATGAAAAAGTCTTTCAAAACATTTTAATGGTGTGCTACAATCATAGATCACTCTAAGAGAATGCTTCATGGAATTTAAAATCAAAATATGCTTAAAACATTTTATAAATATAAGAAAGTTGTTCATCTTTGCATAAAATCGTAGAATGCATAATAAATCATAATCATCGAAATTAATCATGTATAATCCAGTTTAAACCACTAAGTCAATCAACAAGCTCGAGGTCTCAAGGGCTTCCCAAAAGAAAGGTCAAGAAACGTGTAGGGTAGGGATGTATAGAAGGTAATGTGGTGCTAGAATCCGGGAAAAGGATATCACTTCACTTTCACTTGACTTTCAACATCATCCACCAATAAGCTTTGCTTATTTCACACTTTTCCTTTTTTACTTTACTTTTTGGGATGCATGGACAGAGATGCACAATAACCGAAGCCTAGGAAATCAGCAATCATCAATTTCTTGAGATGCATCAAACCCTTGATGCACATACCATGACCCGTTAGGAATATCGCTCAATCCGACTTTGGCAAGACACAAACACCCGGCTATGTGAATGGTGCCGAGTTACTCATCATCATGATTGACTTCCCCAAACCTATTTATTACTTTCTAACACTTTCACTTCCAGCCAACTTCTCAACTTTTCTTTCACCTGCTTTTCACTTTCTTGCTTCCAAATTCCCGGATAGGTAAAGGGAGGCAAATATGTATATGAGGGGATAAGCATGATTAAGAAGAAGAAGAGAAAAGAATGAGATGCCTTGGTCTTTCCAGGAAGAAAGTGAGAGAACTCATAATGTGGTGTCAACCTTCAAATTCAACATAATTTGGATAAAAACAAAGTATTAAACATGCCAAAAATTTCAAACAAAGCATTTAGCAACTTAAACATATTATAAAACCTTTCAAACATATAAAGGTTTTAAAACCAGTCAGCAAACAAGATCTTCATTGAGGTCACATCCAGAAAAGAAGCACAAAATATTTCGAAAATTCTCAGTTTGGAAAACCACCTCGGTCGAGATGTTCTAAGTCAACCGAGGTGGTCAACCTCGTTTGGCCAGAACCATCCCGGTCGAGGTCAAAAAAAAAAAAAATTTCTGTCCAGTTTTTGACGTTTTTCTCAATCAAATAACCTGTATGCATGCATGAAATCTCAGATAAGCAAATAGAGTATAATAAGATCATAAATATCCGTCAAAGTAGCATACAATCATCCATAGTCAAGTAATACATCAAATAACCCATACTTGGGACACATTGTCCCAATGGGTCAAAATAAGTCTAGAAAATAAAGTACTCACCGGACATAGTTGAGCTGCATAATAAATAAGAAAGAAAATCCTGCAAGCTCTCAATAATCATGATCCGGTGGTGGTGGTGGTGGCACATATGGGTACTGGGATGGGTCAAATGGATAACCCATGACATGCTCAAACTAGATCTTCGCCTTCCGTCGCTGATAGTGCTGGCCCTCTAGCATCTGATGAGTCCAGCTCTCGATCTCTCGGCGCTGATCATCAAATCTCTCCTGGATGTCTACAGTCAAGGCAGCATAGGAGTCTATCATCTGATCGGTGAGGTCATCGATCCGACGGTGAGCATCTGGATCCCTCTACCGGCGTACCCTACGCCTAGTGGGACGTGTTGGTGCTGCAGCCGGCTCGGTCTCAGTCTCGTCATCATCCAAATCGATGACCGACGCACTAATCCCAGCCGTATCCGTGCCCGTATCCATAGGAACACCACCATCCTCATCATCATCAGCCTCCTCAACCTCATCCTCCTCAGCTGGTGCAGCTGCCGCCTCTCTAGCATCCTCCATAAATGGGATCCACGCAGTCTGCCAGTAATGTGGATCAAACACGGAGAACTGAGCTGACCATCTGATCCCCTGCGGTGCAGTCGGCTCCCATGGCATCGCCACATATGGCGTAGTAAGTCCTCGGGGAACCAGTATCCTCCGAGTGATCATCTCCTGAAGTCCAAGCGGCTTGGCAGCCGCCACCATGGTACAAGCACTGAGGTCCATATCCATGTAACTCGCTATATGAGTCACAATACCTCCACATCAAATGTCGCCCTTCGCCTTTGCCTTGATTTTATGCAGATCCTCTGCCAGCATCAATCCAAAATCTGGAAATCCTCCAGTCACCATGCAGTATAAACTAAGAAGCTCGCCCTGTCTGACCTTCTGGGGCGTCTCAGTACGCGCCAGAAGAGTCTCACTGAAGATCCTATGGGCTAGTCTGAAAGCAAGATGAAATATAATCCGCTCCCTCGAGTCTCCAGAATTCCCTAGCTATAGCTCGGGAGGGAAAATCAGCAACAGTCGGAATCGGGAAGCCAAAGATATCCCGCCAATGATCTAAAGGAACCAAATAATTCTGGTTCATCAACCGGTACTTCACGGCATGCTCGGTAGGCAGGTAGGTAAAGGAGTTGACAAACTCCAGTGTAGGCTCTAGATAGGCCGGAGCTCTGATCTCTGTGAACTGCTCCAGCCCTACAGCAGAAATCATACGCCTCAGATCATCATCAACGTGGAGGCAGTCAAATGCTGAAATGTCCAGGAAGCGGGGTGCAATCACTGGACGGGCCGCTATGCAGTCATAATCGACCTGGTGTCTCTCGTGGATCACCGGTCTAGTACGGTGGGAAGTAGAAGAAGGAGAAGGAGAAGATCTGTCCCTCAGGACCAACTACCTCTCAGAACTCATCTTTCTCTAATCTGTCAGGTCACCTCGGTTGCTCTGACAACCCTGTAGAACACCTCGGCCGAGGCACAGACCGACTGGACCGAGGCGAAGAGCTGTTCGATCGATTCCCTCAAAAATCTAGTTCTTTTCCCCCAAAATCACTACCACAGGTTCCTATGGGGTACTTAATCTGTTTCTCAGCAAATGTAGGGGCAACCAAAGCCCAAAATGAGAGAAATCAGTAGGGAAAGACGAAGTTAGGCTTTTTTCGATAATTACCCAAATTCGGTCGATTCGATTCGTTCTTTCTGCAGATTGGTTCTTGCAATGCGATCCTCGATGCTTTTCTCTCAGTTTGGAAGCAAGAATCGTCAAGAATGAGCGAAGAACGGAGGAACGAGGTGGAATTTGCGCCGCGGTCGAGAAGAGGGTAAAGAGAGGAGAGAGAAATCTTCAGCCCTTTTTATACCCTTTTCTGGAATTGTTGTCGCCTCGGTCGAGATGGTCTCGACTGGACCAAGGTGTACGGACCGAGGTGAATCTTCAGAAACCCTAATCACCTCGGTTGCTCAAGAATCATCTCGGTCGAGGTGCTGTGACAGCAACCGAGATGTGTTTCAGTCAAACTTCGTCTTCTCAAATTCTCGAACTTCTGTCCTTTCAGTTGTGCTCCTGGGTTGTATTCCTTCCTTAGATGTCACCTGTTGTCTGTCTAGGACGCCAAAAACAAAACAAAGCAAAGCAAAAGCAAACTATCTAAAGCTAGACTAGAAAAAGGGAAAAGAAAGCAATACCAAGAAGCGCTTGATTTAAGGTCGCTAGCTGGACCGTACGGTATCTCTATGCGTGATGGGAGGTGTCCTCACCCCATACTTCACCTTCATCATGGGGTGAGATAAGTAAGTCTATCAAACGCTCCAACAAGTGCAAGTGCTCATCGGGGAATGAATCGTCTATGGGTGGGTCGTCCTTCTCGTGTGAAGATGGAGGTAGCCAGCTGAGGTGATCCGCAACAGAATTTTCGGATCCCTTCTTATCACGGATCTCTAGGTCAAACTCTTGAAGCAAGAGAATCCATCGAATAAGGCATGGCTTGGCATCTTTCTTAGCAAGCAAGTAACGTATGGCTGTATGGTCGGTGTAGACAATGACCTTCGCCCCTACTAGGTAAGAACGAAACTTCTCGAAAGCATATACAACCGCCAGTAGCTCCTTCTCGGTGGTGGCGTAGTTACGCTGGGCTTCGTCTAGCGTCTTGCTAGCATAGTAAATGGCGGTGGTCCGGCCATCCTTCTTTTGTCCAAGCACCGCTCCTACCGCCACATCACTAGCATCACACATGATCTCAAAGGGCAAGGTCCAATCCGGAGGTTGGATAATGGGAGCGGAGATCAACGCTTCCTTAATCCTGTAAAATGCATCAAGACACTCCTGCGAAAACTCAAAAACAACATCTTTATTCAAGAGGTTAGTTAGGGGTTTAGAAATCTTCGAGAAGTCCTTGATGAATCTCCTATAGAAACCTGCATGCCCGAGAAAACTCCTCACACCTTTAACAGAACAAGGGGGAGGGAGTTTCTCAATAGTCTCGATCTTAGCGCGATCGACCTCAATGCCTCGATTAGAAACGAGGTGTCCTAGCACAATGCCTTCATTAACCATAAAGTGACACTTCTCCCAATTCAAAATAAGATTAGTGTCTTCACATCTTTGTAGTACTAGAGAAAGGTTAGATAGGCAATCATCAAAAGAGGAACCATATACTGAAAAATCATCCATAAATACCTCCATGATCTCCTCTATATACTCGGAAAAGATAGCCATCATGCATCGCTGGAAGGTAGCGGGTGCATTGCATAATCCAAACGGCATCCTCCTATAAGCGAATGTCCCCCATGGACAAGTGAAAGTGGTCTTCTCCTGATCATCCGGATGGATAGGAATCTGGAAGAAACCACTATAGCCGTCTAAATAGCAGAACTGTGAATGCTGGGCCAACCGTTCGAGCATTTGATCAATGAAGGGAAGTGGAAAATGGTCCTTCCGAGTGGCCGTGTTCAACTTCCTATAATCAATGCAAACCCTCCAGCCCGTGACGGTCCTAGTCGGGATTAACTCGTTGTTCTTATTCGTCACAACGGTCATCCCTCCTTTCTTCAGAACTACATTACTGTGCTAACCCATTTGCTGTCCGAGATAGGATATATGATACCTGCATCCAACAACTTAGGAATTTCCTTCTTCACAACCTCTTTCACGATCGGATTTAACCGTCTTTGAGGTTCCTGTGAAGTCTGATGATCGTCCTCCATTAGAATTCTATGCATGCAGAAAGAAGGCTTAATGCCAATAAGATCATCTATAGTATAACCCAAAGCCTTTTGATGCTTCCTCAGGACATGCATTAGTTTAGATAATTCAGATTCGGAGAGGGAAGCACTAACAGTAACGGGATAGGTAGAATCCGGTCCAAGAAAGACATACCTCAAATGACTTGGGAGTTGTTTAAGCTCCACAACAGGGGGCGCTTTCTGAGGGGGATCCTTGCTTCCTCCTTCCAGTGGAGTAGATCTAGAAACTGGACTTTTGAAAGTCTCAGTTGACATCATCTCGCCTTCGACCTCGGTCGAGGTCTAGAGAGGTTGACCGAGATGTTCTTCAGTCACCTCGCTTGGTCCAGAAAGTGCCTCGGTCGAGGTACTGCAACTGGAACCAAAACTGGAGATCTTTTTCTCCTGGATTAGTCTTATAGTTTTACCTCCTGGATCTTCTTCCAGTGCCTTTAAGCTCCGTATATCTGCATCACAAGAAGCATCTATACCTTCCTCCATTAAACTAAAACTAATAACTTTTTCAAGTGGATTGTTAATAAGGATAGAGCTCACCAATTCTCTTGATTCTTCTTCATCTTAGATGTTGAAGATATCATCTCCTAGCTGCTCTCCTTTCATAGCCGCAAGTAATGCGAATTCCACTTCATCTCCGCCAATATTGAACTTCAGCTTGGCGTTCTTACAATCCACATTGCAACCCGAAGTTGCTAGAAATGGCCTCACGAGAATGATAGGAACATGATAATCTGCGGGGATATCAAGCACAACAAAGTCTATAGGTAAATAGAAGTTACCTAACTTAACCGGAACGTCTTCCAAAATGCCCACGGGATGGGTAATGGAGCGGCCCGCCATGTATAACCTTATCTTAACCGGCTTGGGCTCCCCAAGTCTGATCTTAACACATAGCTCCAGCGAAATGATGCTCACGCTGGCTCCTAGATCACATAAGGCTTCGCAAGTAACATCACCAAAGTCTTCCAGCTTCCTCTTCCTTGATAGAATCTCTTTCAAGAACTTCCCATAGGCGGGCATCCCTAGAATAGCATCAAGTAAAGGAATATTAATGTGTAGTTTATTCATCAAGTCAAGGAACTTACCAAAATGCTTGTCTAGATGTGCTCTGGCCCTTGACTGGGGGAATGGAAGTGGTGGTTTATAAGCAGGAGATGGAATATAAACTTCAGTTTTCTCCTCCGCTTTCTGTGGCTCCACCTCGGTTGGCATCTCGGCCGAAGTGTTCTTCGTCTACACCTGGACCGAGGTGGTCTTCGTCTGTACTGGCACCGACCGAGGCACTGGATCTGCAGTCTTCAGTCCACTCCTCGTCGTTATGGCCATAATTTGGCCCTTAGGGTTGCTTTCCGTTCTTGCTGGAAGCTTCCCTGGATCTCTTGGCGTTTCATTCGCCCTACTAGCAAGTTGTTGTTCAAAGGCTTTTTGTGCCTTCGAAAATGACGTCATAGATGTCTCCATAGCGCTAAGCTTGATCAAGATGGCCTCCAGCACTGCGTCTTTCTTTTCCGGCTGGGACGAACTTGATCCTTGCTCTTGGCTCTTCAATGGAGTAGATGAAGAAGGAGAAGAGAGGAAAGGATTAGAGGAATCGTTCGAATTGGAGTTAGAATGATTGTTACCCGAATTTTGGTTGTTTGCCCTCCAATTATTGGTGTTGGATCCTCTATTGTTGTTGTAGTTGTTGTTCCGGGAACCGTTGTTGTTGTTACGGTATCCATTGTTGTTCCTTGATCCTTGATCTTCCTTCTTGGTTTGAGAAACTAAGAGTTCCTTCAACTGTTTCACGTCATTCTTCAAAGACGTGAGTTGATTGTTGTTAGGCGGAGCGTCTTGAAAGTTGACTCTTTTAACTCCACCTTCAGCACCTTGGTGGGAATATTTCTCCATGTGTAAAGCTTGCTTCTCTATGAACTCCCAAGCTTCGTCAATCGCCATGTCCATGAATGTACCGGCGGATAGTAGTTGAAGGTTGAACTGGGTGCTTCCGTCCAGTCCCTTGAAGTATATCTCCAACAACTCTATCTTTGGAATCCCATGATGTGGGCAATCCAAAAGAATATCTTTAAATCTCTCCCATGACTTGGACAAGCTCTCCTTGTCCTTCATGATGAATGCATTAATCTTCCCTCTCATTTCAGCGGTTTTAGAGGGGGGAAAGAATTTAGTCAAGAATTTTGTAGTCATCTCCTCCCATGTATTGATTTTTCCTGGAGGAAGAGATTGATACCAAGTAAGAGCTCTATCTTTCAAAGAGAAGTAGAAAGGCCTTAGCTTGTAGTTGTTGTTTTCTAGCCTTGAAGGTCTCAAGGTCTCCATCAAGATCTCGTAGTTCTGTAGATGTTGATGCGGAGATTCCCTCTCTAGCCCTCCAAACTGGCATTGGCGAATCATGGAAAGAACTTGCGGTCGAAGCTCATAATCATGGTCCGCTGGATCACCTAGGTTGACTCCTGAACGCCTCAGTTGTTGATTGGGGTCCATTCTCTGCCCTAGGGTTCGTGGAATACCTGCAAAAAGAACGTCTTGGACTGGCATCCGAGGTGGAAGTATCTCGGCCGGGGCAACAGGTACTGGATTCTACCTCGGTCGAGGATCTGGAACAGGGTCTTGCCTCGGTCGAGGATCTGGGTTCGGTCGAGGTAGATACTGGTCTCGTAAAGCCGCCATATCTGGTTCGATCGCCTCAGTCCTTGCGCGAGTTTCTTCCTTTTCCAGTCTCAGCTCTTCATTGCTGAGGTGTAGCTGTTCTAACGCCTCCTTCAATTCGACCTCAAGATCACGATTGTCTTGGTTGGCCATCTTCGCTTCTTTCAAGCGTCTTTTGTATGTCTTTTCTGGTTCGGGATCGTAAGGAACGATTTCCTTCCCAACGCGGGTTCTTCGCATAAACCTAAGAAAACGAACCTGCGAAAGTCACTCAAGTAGAGTGGTTAGTAGAAACAGGGGGCAAGTGCCCCCAAAAGCGTACCGCAACCGGCTCGGTCTAGACCAAGTCCCCAGCAACGGCGCCAAAAACTTGTTCGCTCCAAACGGTGTGTGCAAGTTTTAAATTTATAACCCTAGATGTAAGCGTAAAACAAGGATGCGAACCCGCAGTGTACGGGTAGTAAAAGCAAGGAATTTCAGGGGTCGATCACAGGGACTTAGTGAAACAAACCAGGTATATGTAAGCTATGTAATTACTAATCACGAAGCAATTAAAACAATCAAGGATGATATAAAGATAAGAGAACAAAGCTGAAATATTTGCATAGGGAAGGTGTTACTAAAGTGGAATAGATCACCGGGTAAGTCTCACTACTCACTAATCCCAAACCGTAAATCCTATTACCGGGTAAGTCTCAAGGAATCAAGGTAAAGAACTATAACCTCAAACCAACACACCACCTAAGGGAATAGAATCAATCTTTACCGGGTAAGTCTCAGGCTAACTCACAAAGATGGGATGAAGGCACACTCGAACCCCAATAAAGGATAAACCTTTATTACTTATTGCTTATGATCTTAGGTAAACAAACAAAGGAATCACCGGGTAAGTCTCATCCTAGGCTTGCATTGAACCAGGAAAGGTGTAATAAGAATAGGTTTTGGCAAACTCTAACACTTAACTCTCAGTTTCGGATCAGATAAGTCACCTCGGTCAGAAGAATTCCACCCCGGACGAGATGTTCATCGACTGAGCGAGATGCTTAGGGTTAAGGATAAAGACTCGAGCTTTCAGGGTCCTACTGTGATTTAAGATTGTTCTATCATTGTTTTTCCCACAACCTTCACCCAATCACCCTAGAATCACACAAGGAAATTAGGCACTCATCATCATGAAAGTAATAATTAAATATATGAGAAGAAAGTGAATAATTGAACAAGAAGAACTTAGTGAAAAGACTTCAATAACTGAATCAATTATCAAACAACAAGCGTTCCTTGGATCAAAATCCAATAAAGACAATCAACAATGAAGGGAATCTAAGGGAATCTTACAAAACCCTTCACAAAGCTATAAAAGCTATAAACTTTCTTCCTTCAGTCTTCCTTCAACCTTCAAAAAGGTTCTTCAAATCTTCCAGCCCTAAGCGGTGTATAAGCAGATTATCGGTGGTATGCGGGATGTGGATTTGTGGAAAATCCAACCCTTTTTATAGGAAAATTACCCTCCAAAGATAAGATATCTTAGAAAGATCTCTTCCCATAAAAATAGGTAAAGTATATGGGCTAATTTATCTTCTTCCTTCCAGGAATCCAGACCAAAAATATAAGATCTTCTTTCCAAAGATAAAAGATCTCAGCCAAGAATAAAATATCCTTGCCGCGTCCAAGGTGTTCGCCTCGGTCGAGTCATCTCCTCTGGATCGCCTCGGTCGAGGTGACTCTGTAGTCAACCGAGGTGAATCACAACTGAATGTGAGATCTCTCAAATCTGGTCCAAATTGAATCTCTAATCCAATTTCATGATTTCTGGATTCTTCCTTAAGCTCCTGAATGTAGCTCCAATGACTCCTTAGCTCCTTTTGCTCCTTTTTTATGCAAAACGTGCCATTTTACCTACGATTACAATGAAACTTGGTGTAGACCTTGATTCCTGCAAAGGTAGATGAAATGACAATATAATCACACAATATACATTCAAACATGCAGATTATTGAAGATAAAACGTCTAAACAAGTCCCAAAATATAGACAATAATTCATGCTATCACCGGTCTGTCCAGTACGCTGCCTCTTCTCACACCGTCCCATCTGAGAAGTCCTCCTCTAGCTGGCTCTCTCTCGCTCATAAGCAGAGGCCCGATCCTGGTAATCTGCTAAGGAATCACAGTGGAATCCCGCCATATACGAACGTGTACTCTCCCCAGTCGACGGGAGAACAAGTACACATGCTGGCCCTCAAAAGGTGCACCTGGACCCAACAAAGCTAACTCAGTCTGAAAGCGGCTGATGGCATCAGCAATCGGCACGTCCTCGAAGCCTGCCTCCACGAAGTCCTGTAGCTTCTCCCTCCTCAGTGAGGCAAGACAGAATTGCTCCCTAATCAAAGTGCTCATCCGGTCGTAACTAGTAAATCGTGCTCGTACAGTCCTCCACCACTGGTGAGCAAGGTCACGGAATAGAGACTGAACTAGTTCTATCCGTATGTCCTCATGACATCTAATAGACTCTAAAGCTGAGTCCTCATGTCATATCCAGACCTCCGTCTCTAAACCAATCTTACCCGAGAAGGGTGGTACTCCCTGCTAATGGAACGCCTTCAACCAGGTATCTGGTCGAGGCCCTTTGTACTCCTTTGGAGCTCTAACAGTCTCAGCAGCACGTGCTTGCATAACTAGCACCTGAGTGGCTCCCTGGGATCTCTCAGATGATCCTTCCTGCACTGGTAGATCTGGGGCTCGTCTGCCCCCTCTGGTGGCCTCCTCTACGTGTTAGATGTAGTCACGAAACTGTGCTCCACCCATGGAGACACGATCCGAGTCATTTGACTAGACTCGGTGTGACTATTGTCTCCTAGTTCCACCACTCCTCGTCTCTAGGACGACACTCTCAACAATCTCCTCATGAACCTCCTCCACCACCGGTGGATCAGCAACGGGAGTTGGTCCCTCTCCTATCACTCGTGGAGGAAGTGGTGGTCTACCCCTACCTTGACCCATGGCAGAAGTTGCTCTAGTCCGAGCCATCTGCGGGGTAGGCACACCTAACTTATAAGGCTCTATATAGGCCATATGTATATATATATATATAATACTTAATATTACATGCACACATATCAACATATAGTAGATATCTCTCTCTCTCTCTCTCTCTCTCTCTCTCTCTCTCTCTCTATATATATATATATATATATATATATATATATATATATATATTGTCGAGATCCTCAAAAGGGTGACGACTTTTGTACATACTATCCCAAAACATCTGTACTCGCTTTTAAAACCAAAACCTTTTCAAAAGTCAGACCCCTTTCGGGTTCTGTTTATTTATCTACTCCACCTTTATTGCAAATAGCAAGTGTCATTGTTGTCAACCTAAGGCTCTGATACCAACTCTGTAACACCCCGATTCCACGACTCGGAGTGTCACAATGGGCTAGAATCTCACAATGGATCCTGACCCTAGCCTGACAACAAGTTCACTGGATCTCACAACAAGGCACAAATAGATTAAAACCAAACTACATAAAACTGTATAAGATACATCAAAACGTTTTACAACACAAAGCCGAGTACAAAACTACGTTCACAACATCAAATACAAAATATCCCCCATCCCACAAGCATCCTAATATACAGAAGTCCTCGGTTGGTCACCCCATCTGGCTCACTCTTCAGTCTTCCTAACTTGCAGATCATCTACAACACGGTATACACCGTTAGCTACAGTAATTAATAAGAATGATGTAATAGCACAAACACATATCCACACATCACACATGTAATACCACACACACATTCATTTATTATCTTCAATTACGTTATTCCATTACTAATTCAACTTACTTTGTAACACGAGGAGCCTAAAGAACCTCGTCCCTTCCTGATGCGCTCTTCGTCAGTTGAACGCAAGGATCCGTCGGTGTTGTTCCTCCGTCGACTTCTTTTGTGTATTTTCGATTTATATGGATATGTCAAGCAAGGAATCGTTCAGCCTCGCACCTTGGATCTCCTTGGCTCGAAATCTTCTTTCCTTGGAATCTCACTTCGGAAATTGGATCTCCTTCGTCCTCCTAGCCTCGCACCGTAAGGACACCACTCGGCCTCTCACCTTGTGGGTTTCGAAACTTCGGCCTCTCACCTTAGTATCTAGGTTTGTTTTTCTTAAAAGTGAAAACAAAACTTTTGATTGACTCAACTCTCTATGTTCCCTTAAAACGTGTGTAGGAGAAGGCCTTATATGGCTGAAAATTCAGCACCAACTCCCCACAATAATAACTTACAAGTAGTTCAAGAGTTGGATATTTAAATGAAGGAAAACCTAGGGTCTTTCAACCAACAACTTCAAGCAATAAATGGCCTAAAAACCATACATATGGCCGGCCACATTAGAGCTCCAAGGTTCCAAAAACGTGGCTGAAAGAAACCCAACTAAAGTGGTTTTAATCCATGAAATAAAGTCAAGCATGACCACATAAAATAAAAAAAGGTTACATCTAAGGTTTAAAGTGATCCGACATCTTCAATCGCCTCAAGTATGTTCACCAAGTGATAGTCATGGACGTCCTCAAATGTCGGAGCTCCGAAAGGGTGGTAGGTCAAAGTGGTTTGGCCTAGCATGCGGGCTCTAGCTCGAGTGAGAGGTAGTGTTGATCTTGGTGCTGTCACATTGGTCTCGTTGCTTAAGTTCGGCAGGCTCACATCATCCCCTCCTTCTTGGAAAGGATTCGACCCCGAATCCGCCAACTCGTTCTCCGCATCCTCGACCTCATCACCTACATAAAAAGGAGACAAATCAGAAACATTAAACACATTATGGACACCATACTTAGTGGGAAGCTCAATGCGATATGCGTTATCGTTAATCTTCTCGAGGACCCGGAAAGGACCATCCGCTTGTGGGTTGAGCTTAGATTGCCAAATAGAAGGAAAACGATCCTTCCTCAAATGGACCCACACGAGGTCTCCCTCCATGAAGAGCATTTCCCGGCGCCCTCTATTGGCTTGGTTGACATATTGCTCGGTAAGTTTTTCTAATTGGATTCGGACCCGCTCATGCAAACCTTTCACAAACTTAGCTCTAGATTGCCTATCCACATCAATGGGTTGTGGAGCCGGTTAAGGAGTCAAATCCAGCGGAGTAAGAGGATTCTTGCCATAAACAGTTTCAAAAGGGGACTTCTTGGTCGCCGAATGAATAGCCTGGTTATATGCAAACTCCACAAAGGGCAAACAATCCTCCCACCTGCACAAGTTAGTATCCATCATAGTACGAAGCAAAGTGCCAAGAGTCCGGTTTACTACCTCAGTTTGTCCATCCGTTTGGGGATGACAAGAAGTAGAAAAACACAACTTCGTCCCCATCTTGGCCCAAAGTGTCTTCCAAAAATAGCTAAGGAACTTAGAGTCTCGGTCCGACACAATTGACCTAGGTATCTCATGCAGCTTAACAATATGCTCAAAGAAAAGGTTAGCCACATTTGACGCATCATCAAATTTACTACAAGCAATAAAATGCGCCATCTTAGAAAACCTATCAACAACCACGAAAATGGAATCATGTCCTCTCCTAGAACGAAGTAATCCTAGAACAAAATCCATGGAAATGTCTTCCCAAGGAGAGCTAGCAATAGGCAAGGGTAAGTATAATCCATGTGGGTTAGCCTTAGACTTAGCCTTACGACAAGGTACACAACTAGCACAACATCTCTCAACATCACTTCTCATCTTAGGCCAATACAAGTGTTCCCTCAATATGCCTAAAGTCTTCTTTGTAACCCCAAAATAACCCATCAATCCTCCTCCATGTGCCTCTAAAACAATCAAAGCTTGCAAAGAACAAGTAGGCAAACATAACCTAGAAGCTCTAAACAAATATCCATCATGAATGTAATAACTACCAGCATGAGAGTCACTACTAGAGCGCAAACAAAGCGCAAAAATGTCCCGGAAGTCCACATCAAGAGCATATAAATCACGAATCAGTCCAAAACCCAAAATGCATGCATCTAAGGAAGATAGAAGTGTGTACCTACGAGATAACGCATCAGCTACGATGTTGTCCTTTCCCTTCTTGTAGCGCACCACATATGGAAAAGCCTCAATATACTCCACCCATCGTGCATGGCGTTTGTTCAACTTGGCTTGTCCTCTCAAATACTTCAACGACTTGTGATCAGAATGTATAACAAATTCACGAGGTAGAAGATAGTGCTTCCAAACCTGGAGGACCCGAACCAATGCATAAAACTCCTTGTCGTATGTTGGGTAGTTCAAGACGGCTCCTCCCAGTTTCTCACTAAAGTATGCCACGGGGCGTCCCTCCTGCATCAAAACCCCTCCAATCCCGATTCCCGAAGCGTCACACTCTATCTCGAAGGTTTTCGAGAAGTCCGGAAGCACAAGAACGGGGGCATGGGTCAGCCGCTCTCTAAGTATCATAAAGGACTCCTCTTGAGCGGATCCCCACTCAAATCGCACGCCCTTCTTGGTCAACTCGGTAAGGGGGGGGGGGCGGCAATGGTGCTAAAGTCCCGAACGAACCTCCTATAGAACCCGGCAAGTCCAAGGAAACTTCGTATGTGAGGGACCGTTGTCGGGCGTGGCCATTCTGATATGGCCTTGGTCTTCTCTTCGTCCACTCGCAAGCCTTCCTTTCCTACCACAAAACCCAAAAAAACCACAGATTCCGAGCAAAAATGGCATTTCTTAAAGTTTACAAACAAATGTTGTTCTTTAAGCACAAGAAATACACTTCTCAAATGTTTAACATGCTCATCCAACGTCCGACTATAAACTAAGATGTCATCAAAATACACCACAACAAATTTTCCTAAGAAATCACGTAGGACATGGTTCATTAGGCGCATAAACGTACTAGGTGCATTTGTTAATCCAAAAGGCATTACAAGCCACTCATATTATCCATACTTAGTTTTGAAAGCAGTTTTCCATTCATCACCCTTATGCATCCTAATTTGATGATATCCACTTCGAAGGTCTATTTTAGAGAAAAGAGTAGCACCGAAAAGTTCATCTAACATATCATCAAGACGAGGAGTAGGATGTCGGTACCTTACAGTTATTTGGTTGATGGCACGGCAGTCGACGCACATCCTCCAACTCCGATCTTTCTTAGGTACCAATAGCACAGGAACGGCACATAGGCTCAAGCTCTCCCGAATGTATCCCTTACTCAAAAGGTCCTCCACTTGGGCTTGTAGCTCCTTTGTTTCCACCGGGTTTGCTCAATATGCGGGCTGATTTGGAAGGGTTGATCCAGGTATGAAGTCAATCTGATGTTCTATGCCTCGGATAGGGGGTAGTCCCGGAGGAATCTCTTCGGGCATAATCTCCTTGAACTCCTCAAGTAGCTCTGAAACACAATAAGGCAAAGACAAATCATTAGCTTCCATAGTAGATAAAGCTGTTACACAAGTAAGAAGGAAGAAAATATCCCCCCTTTGTAGGGCTCGACGGGCATCGTGTAGCCGTGCGGTGAGTAGGGTCTTGGGGTCGGATATTGTTTCAAGAACCATCTTAGTCTTCCCCTTTGTCCTTGCTGCCTTAACTTTCTCCAACCTCTTCCTTTCTCTACACATGTGGTCTTCCATGATCTCGTATGGGCTGAGAGGCATGAGTTTTACTTTCTTCCCGGCCATGGCGAAGAAGTATATGTTGGTGTAACCATCATGAAACACCCTTCGGTCAAACTGCCATGGTCTCCCAAGTAAGAGATGGCAAGCTGTTATTGGAAGCACGTCACAAACAACGTCGTCTTGGTATGGTCCGATGGCAAAGTGAACAAAACATTGCTCCTTGACTTGAAGGGGAGCGTTGGTGTTGAGCCACTGGAGCGAATAAGGTTGTGAGTGCGCCTTCGTTTTGAGTCCTAGGTGTGCAACGACCTCCTGAATAACAATATTACAACAAGACCCATTATCAATAATAACAGTACACAATTGTCCCGAAATTAAACAACGAGTGTTAAAGAGATTCTCCCTTTGTGAGACATCGGGAACAAGTTCGCTTGCTTGTAGGGCCTTTTTTGTGACAAGGCAGAAATCTCCCACAGGAGCACGAGCTTTTACTTCAACACCGTCTATGATTGGAGCTACTATTTCATAGTCATCTTCGGATTCATGATTCTCGGTGACCTCTTCCCCAAATGCATTCAATAAAACCTTACGGGCATTAGGGCATTCCCGGGCATAATGACCATGCTCATAACACTTGTAGCACATCACTTCCCTAGTCCGGCTTGTTTTTGGAGTTGGTAGAATACTAGGGTTAGGGGCGGAGGTGGCCTTGGGAACTACTGTTGGAGATGAACCAGTTGTGTGGGTAGGACGATTATTTCGAGAGGGTTTAGTGGATTCATGACTTGTCCCTCGTCTTGTTGATCCGGATGCCTTACGTTTTTGGATGACATTATAGGCATGGGTAGCATGGTGTAGGGCATCAGTTAGACTTGTGTGTCGGAGTTGTTCAACTATTTCGGACACATCGGGGTTAAGCCCAGATAGGAACTTTGCTAGGATATAGTCGTCGGGCTGTCGGGTTCCCGATCTCTGAAGGAGAGTTCTCAACTGTTTGTGGTACTCGTCTGGAGTTCGGTTACCTTGACGTAGCCTTTCAAGTTTGAGCAACAATTGTTGCTTGTAATCCGAAGGTATGAACCGAGCACGCATCCTTCTACAAAGTTCAAACCAGGTGTTGATGCGCGGCTGTTGATGTGCCTCCACATATTCCAATTCTTCCTGCCACCAAGTTAGAGCAAAATCAACAAAATGAATAGTAGCATCTTCAATCTTTTCATACTCGTTAAAATCATAATAACGGAAGACTTGTTCAGCCTTAGTCTCCCACTCAATGTAGGTCTCCGCTTCTGCAGTTCCGGTGAAGTTTGGAACATCCACTTTTGATCCATTGTAACGCCTCCTATTGCGGTGATCACGATTTTCTTCATCGTCCGAGTCATCGTGTCGACTATGGTCCCGGTTTCTATTCCGGTCTCTATCTCGGCGTCTATCTTGGTTTCTGTTCCCATGGCTATTCACACTCCTACTCCTATCCCGGCCTCTACGTGGTCCCTGGTTACTTCCTCCTTGACTTTGTTCAGGTGGGACGGGAGGTAGTCTCCTTAGAAGTTCCGCGAATTGGGCTTCAAGGCGGTCAATACGTGGGTCGGCTTGATTGATCCCATTACCATTGACGGATGCCATCCTACTGTTGGACTACAAAACAATCAAAGAAACAAACAAAACCAAGTGTCCAAAGGTATAACAAAACCAAATGTTCAAAGGCAAAACCGAAAGTAATAAAAAATGCCGGTTTCGTGACCGAAACGGTGTCGGATGGCTAAAAAGCCCTTAGGTCACGGCAAAGCCGTGAGTTGGACTCGGAGGCCCGTTTCCCTTCTCGGAAAGGTATAACAATTGTAATTCTGAGTTTGGACGCCTTTTTTCCGCAAAACCGCAAAACCGGCCGTTTTTTACCTTTTCGAGATTTTTCGCCTATCACAAAAAAACAAACTCAAAGGCAAAGGTTAGAGACAAAAACTTTCTCTCTCTCTCTCCTCTCTCAAGTGTATTTCTCCTCACACTCACTCAAGTGTTTGATAGTGTTTGGATTCACACAACTCCCCTTTTTCTTTGCTTCGAGGCAAAGCTCTCCCTCACCTTTTCCAAAGCCTTAGGCAATGCTCTCCACACAAAGATTTCTTTTGGTAACAAAATTCCGCAAATTTTCCAAGGTAGTGCACAAGGTAAACAAGGTTTTCCACGATGCAATATAACTTCAGAAAAGCAAACACAAAGGGCAACAAAGCAACAACAAATACGAGCTTTCCGGCGAGTATTTACTTAGTCCCTAACAAGTAGTTAGTCAAAGCACTAACAAGCGTTTTCCCCAAAACGTGCAGGTTGTGTTTTTGATTGGCTAGAACACTCAAGAACAACTTGATAACAATTTCAAGGATAACAATTTTCAAGACCAATTTGATTACAATTTTCAAGAACAACTTGATAACAAGATTCAATAACACTCTGGGACAACTTTTCTTTTCTTCTTTTTTTTTTTTTTTGTTTCCTCTTCTTTTGTTCTCGTTTTTTTTTTTTTTTTGACTTTATGGAATGATATAAAATATGTATTGTATGTTTTTTTTTGTAATACGTCAACACTCTAAAGACTCACAAGAAGAAGATTGCAAGCACAAGAATTTTGGGGAACTACTCAAAATTGCAAAAACTAAAAACAAGTTTAGGTAAGCAATTCGTACCCCGAAAGCTTGAGGAACTCGCACCGTTGGGCTCTGATACCACTTGATGCGCTCTTCTTCAGTTGAACGCAAGGATCCACCGGTGTTGTTCCTCCGTCGACTTCTTTTGTGTATTTTTGATTTATATGGATATGCCAAGCAAGGAATCGTTCAGCCTCGCACCTTGGATCTCCTTGGCTCGAAATCTTCTTTACTCGGAATCTCACTTCGGAAATTGGATCTCCTTCGTCCTTCTAGCCTCGCACCGTAACGACACCAATCGGCCTCTCACCTTGTGGGTTTCGAAACTTCGGCCTCTCACCTTAGTCTCTAGGTTTGTTTTTTTTAAAAGCAAAAACACAACTTTTGATTGAGTCAATTCTCTATGTTCCCTTAAAACGTGTGTAGGAGAAGACCTTATATGGCTGAAAATTCAACACCAACTCCCCACAATAATAGCTTACAAGTAGTTCAAGAGTTGGATATTTAAATGAAGGAAAACCTAGGGACTTTCAACCAACAACTTCAAGCAATAAATGGCCTAAAAACCATTCATATGGCCGGCCACATTAGACCTCCAAGGTTCCAAAAACGTGGCTGAAAGAAACCCAACTAAAGTGGTTTTAATCCATGAAATAAAGTCAAGCATGACCACATAAAATAAAAAAAAAGGTTACATCTAAGGTTTAAAGTGATCCGGCATCTTCAATCGCCTCAAGTATGTTCACCAAGTGATAGTCATGGATGTCCTCAAATGTCGGAGCTCCAAAAGGGTGGTAGGTCAAAGTGGTTTGGCCTAGCATGCGGGCTCTAGCTCGAGTGAGAGGTGGTGTTGATCTTGGTTCTGTCACATTGGTCTCGTTGCTTAAGTCCGGCGGGCTCACATCACTTCCCCCCGTTAACACAAGGGCTTTGCGTGGGGGTGATCATCACTCGTCCCCCCCTGTGTTACTGGCTTCCGGGCACCTCCTCCTACCCGCAAGAGGCGGCAAGTGGTCACGACCCGTTATAATACACTTGGGCCATATAAGGTAATAAAAAGTAATCCTAATCCGGTTTAGGTTATAAATGCACAACCATATGATCACACACAACCATTACAATCACGCAAATCCACAACTAGACGCTAAGTAAGTCCTATGGACTTTCGTGTAATACTCGTAACCTGTACCACGTCACAACTTTCCCTTGGGGAAGTAATCAACGCCTACAATAGTAAGGCGCACATCATCACATACTGCAAAGGTTAGGGGACTCGTCTCCATAACCACAACAAATCTATAACCCGAATCTAGACCTCGAGATCATAACATGCTCACAAATGCCTAAGGCATAACCTCAACATAACCATAAGTGCCTAAGATACATATCCATCATACAACTCATCATGCTCATTCTAACCATGCTTAGCCTAGCCATCAACTCAAGCCAAGGCCAAAGGAAAGGGAAGAAGGAACCATACCAACTTGGTATGCCCTGGACGCACCAGCGGAAACAAAGCACCAAGCTCAGAAGCAGTGAGGCGCAGTGGCGGCTAGCTCAGGACCCAGGGGAGGCTCACAGCAAGGCGCAGGGGCGGCCTAGCTCAGGTGCAGGTGCGGGTGGACAGTAGTGAGCTGATCCCGACTTCTCTTCGATCCTTCTCTCGACTCTCTTCACTTCTCCACCACACAACAACATACCACATACATATGTACACATGTATGAACATCAAAACGTCCAGGAAAGGATCTAACACAAGCCTAGCTTGTGATCCTAAGCTAAAGAAGAATAGAATAGAAGTAAAGAAGGAATAAAGAAAGAAGATGAAGGTCTTACCACAACAGAACCCTAAGAAGGAAGGAGGAACCACATCAACACTACCTCTTACTACCACAACACATCAAAACAACACTCAACATTAAGCTCATCTAGAATCTCATCAACACAAGCCTAAATCAAGATCCCCTCTTGGTTCCAACAAGAACAAGATCAAAGGGAGAAGGAGAGAAGAAGATGAATGTGAGGAGGACGAAAGGCTGGAGAGAGATGAAGAAACCTTCATCAAGAAGGAAAGGATGGATTATAAAGGAAACCAGCCGCAAAGCACGAGTCAAGGTCAACGAAGGCGGCTACAACCACACAGAGCCGCAGGGGCGGACCCTGTGAGGCGCAGGGGCGGCCAGCCTTTGGTGCGGCTCTTTGGGTCCGCAGGGGCAGCTATCTGGGTCATCTAGACTCATCAAGGGCTCCTAATCTAAGGCTCTTACAAAAGGTATCCGGCCGGATCTATGTTTCTTAACTACCACGGAAGCTAGCTAGTTTTGTTATTGTCGGAGCCACTTTTGCGTGTAGTGCAAGCCACCCTTGCCATGTCGCTATTCTGAAGCTTCTTTATGTTTAGACGCCTTAAAGTTGTCCATTAGTTACTAATTAATGAGAATGCCAATTAATTAAGTTAAGTATACGGTAAGCTTTGGATATGATTATTCATGCATCATATTAGCTAGAAGTTTTATTCATTTCATGTCTCTTTTGATGTTGTATTGCATATATTTTGATGTAAGGTTGAATCCGATGTTCCCGATCTAGATTAGAAGTCCACAAACCTGACAATAGAAGTAAATCTTAGTTCAAATCTCATGCGAGATTTGTATGGTAAGGCTGAGATTTGTGAAAACTTGAACACAAAAGAACGTGAGTTGATGGAGCGATAATGGATAGATAAGAAGATGATAATATGGATTGAAAATGATGGTAATATAGGAAGTTACGAATCAATGTATTCTTGCAAAGAACCTTGACCAATTGGATCGAAATCCCTTAACAAAGAGCTTACTTTAACCCCTCCTTTCTTCAACCTTCCATAAGCCTTCTAAATAAGTCAAGCATAAGGAAGGACCATAATTGACTAGGAGTACCAACCTTTATGAAGATTAACACACACAAGCACAACCTAGCAAGGACTCACAACTATTCAATCAAATGCTCTCTCTTTTATTGAATTGAAATGAATAAAACACATTTTATAAGCGAAGTAACGAGTATCTCACAATATTGTGGAAATAATAATCAATCAAATCTACCCACGAATCTCGTCCTCTAAGACTATTTATAGGAGAGATTCCTCTAAAAAGATAAAATAAAGATAATCCTAAAAGATAGGATCAAAACCAAAAGATATATTTAGAATGTTTAGAGCTTTAGAGGTATTAAAATAACTAAAAGATAACTGTGACTAATAAGATCTCGACTGAATCTTATAGGTCTCGACAGACGCCAATCTCGGTCAGAATCTCGGGCGAGATTATTGTCTCAGGGCCGAGATTTCTACTAGTTCTCTTAAATCTCGTTCTAGCCACTTTTCTTACGTCCTTGATCATCTTTTTTCTTGTAAGGTCCTTCAATGGTAGACAACAATGTCACTAAATAAGGCTTAAACACAAGTGCAGTCTCTTCATATGCACATGTTGCTAATAAGCTAACAACCTCTTCTTGGATGGCTTTTGAAGATGACAACTTTTTCTCCTTTAATGCCTTTGCTCTAACTCTATTGATAGGTCCTATAAGAGGTGTTGGGGATGGGCCCGCGTCATACTCCCCTTTCTTGACAAGGATTCGTCCTCGAATTATTACCATGCTTATAACTAGACTCAAAAGGACTCAAATCTCCTACATTGAAGGTCTTGCTCACACCATACTCCTCAGGAAGCTCCAATAAATAAGCGTTATTTCCAACCTTACGCTTGACTCGAAATGGTTCATCTCCTCTTGGAGACAACTTAGACTTCATCTTCTCTGGAAATTGGTCTTTCCTTAGATGCAACCAAACTAGATCTCCTGGTTTGAATAGCATTTCCTTGAGATTCCGATTAGCTTTTGTAGCCACGGCTTGCCCTTTTTGTTCCAGCCTGACACGTGTCTTTTCATGTAGTTCCTTGATGAATTCCACATGTTTTCGTGCATTAAAATCTACTCGCTCTATAGACAGCGGTATAAGATCAAAAGGGCTTAAAGGATTCAACCCACAAACACACTCAAAAGGCGTTAGATTAGTATATGAATGTAAGGTTAGATTATATGCAAATTCAATATGAGGTAAAACATCTTCCAAGCATTCAAATTATCCGTCAAAATAGCCCGCAAGATAGTAGTTAAGGTCCTATTAGTAAACTCCATTTGACCATCTGTTTGAGGATGGCTAGAGGTTGAAAATAACAACCTAGTACCTATCTTTCTCCAAAGAGTCTTCCAAAATAAACTAAGGAACTTAACATCCCTATCACTCACAATAGTCCTAGGTTCTCCTTGCAACCTAACAACTTTCCTAAATAACAAGTTAGCAACATTACAAGCATCATCGGTCTTATGACAAGCAATAAAATGGGTCATCTTAGAGAATCGATCTACACCCACAAATATCAAGTCTCCCCCCCCCTTCCTAGTCCTATGTGATCCTACAACAAAATTCATACTAATGTTCAACGATGGTGAAGTAGGTATAGGTAGAGGGGTATACAAACCGTGAGGCCTTTAATCTTGCCTTGTGTTTCAAGCACACAAGACATCTCTTAATCATATTCTCAACATCTTTAAGCATATGAGGCCAATAAAAGTTTGAATACAACGTATGAAGTGTCTTATTACTATCAAAATGTCGCATTAAACCTCCCATATGAGCTTCCTCATCCAGTAAAAGTCTAAGAAAACATCTAGAAATACACACTTTATCTTCACAAAATAAAAATCTATAAAAAATGTAACACTTATCCCATGAGGCTTGACCCAAGTATAGCTTACAAATTTCACCAAAATCAAAGTCATCCAATATAGATCCTTGATGTAATTAGAAACCCTAAAACCATAGAATCCATAGTAGTGATCAAAGAATCTCTCCTATAAAGAGCATCAGTAACAACATTATCTTTTCCTTTCTTACACTTAATGATATATGGAAATTTTCTATAAACTCCATCCATCTATCAAGCCTCTATCCAACTTATTGTGACTCCTAAAATGCTTTAAAAACTCATGATCAGTTCTAAGGATGAATTCATTAGGCCAAAGGTGTTGCCATGTTTTGAAAACTCTAAATAATGCTTACAATTCCTTATCATATGTCGAATAATTCAAGCATTCTCCTTTCAAGTTTTCACTAAAGAATGCCAGAGGCTTACCTTCTTCCATGAGCACTCCTCTAGTGCCAATTCTCGCTGCATCACACTCAACCTCAAATGATTTGGTGAAATCTGAAAGCGCTATAAGAGGTGTGCGTGAGAACTGCCACTTTAACTCCTTAAATGCTTTCTCATGAGCTTCTCCCCACTCGAATGGTACTTTCTTCTTCGTGAGATGCGCAAGGGGTACAACTATGGTATTGAAATCCCGGACGAAGTGCCTATAAAGCGTGGCTAAGCCGTGGAAGCTTCCTACATGGTCGAGGTTTGTAGGTGCTGGCCACTCTTGGATTGTTTAATCTTCTCTTCATCCACTTCTAGACCTCTTGTACTCAGTACGAATCCAAAGAAAATAACTTGATTAGTACTTAACTCACATTTTTTAATATTGGCATAAAGAGATTCATTTCTAAGAGTTCCTAGTACTTCCATCAAGTGTTCCTCATGCTCCTCAAGTGATTTGCTATAGATGAGAATGTCATCAAAGTCGACAACCACAAACTTTCCAATGAATTGACGTAGGACATGATTCATCAATCTCATGAAGGTGCTAGGAGCGTTAGTCAAACCAAAAGACATAACCAACCACTCATAAAGTGTAAACTTAGTCTTGAATGGAGTCTTCTATTCGTCTCCTTCTCTCATTCGAATCTGATGGTATCAACTCTTAAAATCAATCTTCAAAAATAGTGAGGATCGACTAAGTTCATCTAGCATATCATCCAAACGAGGAATGGTATGTCGATACTTGATAGTAATATTGTTAATTGCTCGACAATCAACACACATCCTCCAAGTTTTGTCCTTTGTGGGGACCAAAAGAACGGGAATTGCACATGGACTTAAACTCTCTCACGTATAGCCTTCATCAAAAAGTGATTGAACTTGATCTTGAATCTTCTGACTCTCTCGAGAACTCATCTTATAAGCGGGATGATTAAGAAGTGAAGCTCCTAGAATTAAATCAATTTGATGCTCAATGCCTCAAAAAGGTGGAAGTCATGCAGGAATCTTAGTAGGAAATACATCACAAAACTCATCTAAAAGCTTAAGAAAGTTTTGAGTTAAGGTAAACTCCCTTTTGGATGCTAAAATAATTCAATTAGTCTCAGTAGAAGGAATCTTGGTGGTAATCTCGGGCAAGATTTTATCATTGGGCCGAGATTTTGATGAACTGGGACGAGGTCTGGCACTGAAGTGAGAATCTCTTGTACTAGGGCGAGATTATGTGTTTCTCGGGCGAGATTTAGTATCTTTGACCGATATTTCTTCTCTGGAGTGTGTTTCTCGCTCTCGTTCCTTTCATTGTTCCTTCTTTTTGTCATAATGTTCTGCAATATGTAAAGGGGTCATAGGCTTAAGGGTGATTGTGTGTCCATTGAACTCAAATGAATGCTTATTAGTAAATCCATCTGCTTGACTCTTCTATCAAACTGTCATGGACGTCCTAATAGAATATGGCATGCTTGCATGGGCACCACATCACACACAATAGTATCCTCATACTTACCTAAAGTAAAGGTAACTCTAGCTTATTTATTCACCTTTAGTTCACCACAATCTTCATCCAATGCAATTGATATGGTCTAGGATGGTAAAATATAGTGATATGCAATTTATTGATCAATTCATCACTAGCAATATTGTAACAACTACCACCATCAATAAGCATGTTATACACGTTCCCTTGAACAAGGCATCTAGTATTAAAAAGGTTTTCTCTTTGATTATCCTCACATGGTGCTATCTTAGGATGCAAAGTTCTTCTATAAATTAAAGATTCTCAATGCTCATATTCACAAACTTCATCACTATCACTAGCACTACTATGTTCATGCAATGCATTAAGGTGGGTATGATCATTATCATGTTCTTCTTTGCTTTCATATCGTCCTTGTTGATTTAGAAATAAAAGTCTTTTATTAGGACAATCCCACATATAATAACCTCTACCTTGACATTTAAAGCATACAATATTTCTAAAACGTAAAGTACAGGTAGAAGTGCTCTCTTTATTATCCTTTGAGGTTCTGTAACCTTTTTCTTAATTCTCTAGTATAATGTTGAGGCACAAATCTTGCTCTCATCATGACTTTTATTTGCTCCCAAGTGTTGATGTCATGATCTAGCATTCTTCTCCTTTCTTTAATAAAGTGATCCCACCATACTAAGGGATATCCTTGGGATTTCAACGCATCAAGTTGAATCTTCATTTGCTCACTAAAATTATGGCAAGATCAAAGTTGTTCAATTTTAGTATCCCATCATGTACACGTCTGGATCGCACTTGCCCTCAAAGCTTGGAATTTTGACCTTTACTTTTCCTATTCCATCACTCTCTTGAGGGGGTCGAAACTGCTCATAATCTCGTCCTCATTGGACGATGATTGCACCTAGGGTAATCTCTCCGCATGCCCTCTTCATCCTCATCCTCGTTTTCTTGAAAATCATCAACCAAATGCGAAATATTAGGTGTATTAAAAAGAGGATTCGAATATGTCATACCTGGGTCATGAGGGGATCTTGGAGGAGGGTCCGGGGATGGGGTCTTAGCAGGTTACCTTGAACTTCCACCGATTTCCATAGAATGGAATCTCAGCTGGAATCTTGGTTCAATTTGGCCTAGGTTACTAGGCCGAGATATCTCACTAGGGCGAGATTACAACGAGCCCATCGGTTCATTTATGCTTGCCATCCCTCTATTTAGGTTGGCGATGTCTCCGCTGAGCTTTGCAAGTGAGGCCATGACTTGTTTCAACACATCGTTGGTCCTTCGACTCATGGGGCCACTCTTTGTGACCCTCTTGGACTATTAGACATCCGACACAATCACGTAAAGTAACAACAAACTTGTGAAGTTAGTGAAAACGAAAACACCTTACTTGTTTTCTCTCACACTCACACTCTGTTGTGATATCTCAAGCTAATTTGATGTAATTGTCTTGAATAGAATAATACTCCTCGAAGTTCGGTGAATTAGTCTCAACTAGAAACTCCTTGGTTGAATCAAGTAGTCAACTTGGTTTGGAAGAAGGTTCTTGTGTTAGAAGATAGTTAAGGAACTCCTACTGGAAGTCTCTTCACCCAATTGACACAAGGTGGAAAGAATAATGCAAGTAGACACGACTAGTATGATAGAAAGTATAGATACTAACTAACACACCCAAAGAAATTGACTCAATGTGTTTAGAGTAGAATGAGGCAAGAAATAGGCACACAAGATATTAAGAAGAGGGTATTATGTACCTTGATTGAATGTTGTCAGAGAGAGATAGCCGGAATTGGTTTCGATCCCGACTGGGGCAAATCTCGGTCAAAATTTCAGCCGAGATTATCTTAGGGGACGAGATCGGTCAAATAAGGTCGGTTTAGGTTATTAACTGGATTAAGGATGGTATAGAACTTCTTCTATAGATTTCCTCTTGAACACGGTGCACTTGAATTTCTCAAATTAAGCCTCAAAAGTTTCTCAAAAAATTTGCGACAGTAGCTAATCTTGGGTGGAATATAGGCCTAGATTTTTAGTGTCGGGGTCGAGATTTTCGAATCGTATATGATTGAATGACAATCAATGAATATGCTTTGGGATATACTCCTCCCTAGTTGCCTTGATGATCCCTTTCTCAGTTGGATCGCGATAGCTCGTGCCTGACATAAATTCCCATTACGATGTAGTTGATGATAGGACGTTGGGAATTCAGGACTTAAGTATATGGCTTTCTTGTGGATTTGAGGGATGAGTAGATCGTAAAATTATAGTTGATGCAGGTGGTTATAAGAAGAGATTTGAAAAAGATATTCGGTTAGGATTTCAAAAGATATGATAAGCTCTCACCTACTAGATAAGATCTTAACGATAAGATAATTTGTGGATCTCTTTCCTCCTTGATATAACAGTTGAATTTATGTCAGATTTGACTCAAATCTGAATAACTATTTCAGTTAAGACGATCGAGATTTCAAAACTTGTTCTCCAAGTAAGCGAGAAAATCTCGGTGTGGTTGCGCAAATCTCAAGCGGGATTCAAGTAGTACCGGCAAGGTTTTGAGCTTAAGGGTTTCGGTTGGCTTGTGTTTGGCTATGGTGCTTCTCTATTCTTCGATATACACAAGACAACGCACGTTAAGCTCAAATAATCTCACAAAAAAATTCACAACAAGAAAAGATTCAAGTTTTATGTGACTCAAAGAAGACTCAAATAAAAATTTACTCAAACATTAGGTGTGGTTGAGTTGGACTTCAATCGATTGTGCTCTAATACCACTTTGATGCGGGGTTGAAGCCATTAATCCCAATCCAAATTAGAAGTCCACAAAACTGACAACAAAAGCAAATCTCGGGCGAGATTTGTATTGTAAGGCCGACATTTTTGAAAACTCGAACACAAAAGAACGTGAGTTCATAGTGTAACACCCCAAATTCTGGGAACTCGAAGCGTTACGGGCTAAGACCACACAATGGGTCCTGACCCTCAGAGTAGCTAAGACACAATGAATCTTACAACAAGGCACATACGAATGAAAACCAAAACTCAATATAAAACAAAAGGTTTAAACAAAAGTAAGAGTAAAAGACTCGTAGCCGAGTTCAAAATAAAAGGAAAGCAACAATATAAACATAAACCCGATCCCGTCCTATAATGTACGTGAACCTCGGCTGACCACACCATCCGGATCACTCAACAACATCCTGAACCTGTGGAACATCTACAACATCGGTATAAACCGTTAGCTAACATACTACATATCAAAAAGACAATAAAGGCACAAACACACATAAGGTAAAGTAAACAAATAGCATGCTCACACAACAACCGGTTATTATCTTTCATTAAGTTATATGATTACTAATTCAACTTATGTTTGTTACGCGAGTATCACTACGATCTCGCCTCCGTCCCCTTTCACCAACAGGAATAAAACATATGCATCCTTTTGTCACCTGCTGGACTGGTCGTGAGAGCACCTCCCAATTTCCCTATTCTTAACTGGAAAAGCGGTAACTGCCCGGCTATAATACACTTGGGCCAATAAAGGTATAACAAAGGTCAATCCTATTCCGGTTATCAGTTATAACATGATAAACAACACAAACAAGTCAATACAATCAAACGGATATACGGAATGAAGCTAAGTAAGTCCAAGGGACTTACCTCACCCGAAGGTAATCTAAAAGCTCAGCAACAACTCAAAGAACAACTCAGTTTCCCTCAGGAAATGAGCAAGGAAAGCTTGTTCACACAAGCATCATGAATTTGGAACCGAACGAATGCTAGAACTCTATAACTTCTAGTCTCCATGATATCTAAGAGATCTACACAAACTAAGGTCTCAACCTTAGTCTTACAGAACACTAAGGGTCAACGGCATCCAAAAGGAACAAGGAAAGCAAGGAAGGAAGCAACTCACAAGAACGAGAGTTACTGTAGAAGAAACCGCAAGGGCGGTCTAACAAGGCGCATGGGCGGCTTGCCGCGGGGCGGATAACAGTGCAGAGGCATTGTCGACTTCTCGACGATAGCGTAACAATGACAAGGACAAAGCTCGCTCTTCCAACACTCTCACACTTCACAACTCAACCAGGAGAGCCTGTTAATAACAACATATCAACAATGGAACGCTCCCACAAGAATCAAGGCTCAAGCTTGATCCTTGGAGAAGAAGAAATGGGAAGAACGAAGAAGAAAGACAAAACAGAAGGGGAAAGACATGCAACAACTCATGAACGTGATGAGAAACTCAAAAGAACAGACTTACACGGTCAACAAGATCACAAGAAGCAAGGGAAACGGCTAAAGCTCTCAGGGTTGAAGAAGACGTAAGCAAAAAACGGGAAAAGGGAGGAAAGACGGGAATATATAGGAGAGGTGGGAAAGATAGATGGAAAGGACGTCTAGGGTTAAAAGGAAGATAAGGAAACCGGCCCATAAGATAGAAGATCGAATATTCTATTTATGGAAGGAAGATAAAACGAACGAAAATAAATCGGGCGCGATCTACAGTAAATATGTAGGGGTGGATTGCCTTAGCCGTAGGGGCGGCCCCTTGTCACTGTGGGGGCAGTGACAGACACCAAGGCCGCTGGGGCGGCCTCCTTCACCGCATGGGCAATGAAGGTGAAAACTATGATCTTACATCAAGTCCCCCTAGAAAGAAGTTTCGTATCGAAACTTGCAACAACCCGAACGAACACATAGGAACACAAAAAACTGAACTGAACTCGTATATTCCCACTCGGGGCACGTAACTTGAAACGTCACAAAAGCGTACGCAACAAAACAAACTGAAACCAAACGACTATGCTAAAGGCGCATCCAGCTTAGCGTAAAACTCCAAATAGTTCCTCTGGATACTATCCTCTGTCTCCCAAGTCGCCTCATCAGTTTCTCGCATCGACCACTGAATCTTCAACATCGGTATGTCCTTCGAACGCAAGCGTCTCGTACTACGCTCTAAGACAGTCACCGCGTGCTCAACAAATGTGTGGTCTGGCTCGATCACTAGATCCTCGTGACTAACAATGTGTCTCCGGTCTGGTACGTACTCCCATAACTGAGACACATGAAAAACAGGGTGAACAACCTCGAGTCTGGGTGGCAATGCAAGTCTGTATGTTGCCTCTCCAACTCGCTTAAGAATCTCAAACGGTCCGACATATTAAGACTCAGCTTCTCCTTCACACTGAAATATCTAACGCCTCGTGTCGGGGATACTCTCAACCAAACCTGAGCTCCAATTCTGAACTACAGCGGTCTGCGCCTCTTCTCCGCATAAGACTTCTGCTAACTCTGTGTTGCTAACATCCGCTCGCGGATCACTGCTACTCGAGCCATGTCATGTTGTATCTGCTTAAGTTCTACACCTCTAACACTACTCGGCTCGTCCCAACACAATGGGGTACGGCATCTCTGTCCATATAAAGCCTCATAAGGAGTCATCCTGATCGAAGCGTGCCAACTGTTGTTATATGAAAACTCTACTAAGGGAAGGTGATCTGGCCACATCTGTCCCCAGACTAGCATGCAGGCTCTCAACATGTCCTCCAGAGTTTGGATGGTCCACTAGGACTAACCATCGGTCAGGGGATGATAAGCAGTCGTGAACTGCATACTCATACCTAGGGCGGCATGCACTTGTTACCAGAACCTCGAGGTGAACCGTCCGTCTCCATCAGAGACTATAGTCCTAGGTACTCCATAAAGTCTCACTATATGCCTAGTGAACTCCTCTGCTAATCGACTCATCGTCCACGTCTCCTTGATCGGAATGAAACGTGCGGTCTTCGTCAGTCGATCTACTATCACTCATATAGCATCAAAGCCTCGACTCAGTCTCAGACCGGTAACGAAATCCATCGAGATGTCTTCCAACTTCCACTGAGGGACGGGAAGTGGGTGTAGCTCTCCTCCTGGTCTGTGCTGCTCGCTCTTAACCTACTGATAGGTCGCACACTGAGCTGCATATCTCGTCATGTCTGGCTTCAGACCTCCCCACCAAAAGGAGCGTCTGATATCCTGATACATCTTACTCGCAGTGGGGTGCATTGAGTAAGGTAAAGAGTGAGCCTCTTGAAGGATCCTTTGTCTCAACTCTCGATCTGAAGGCACACAAACACGCTCTTGGCATCTCAAGATCCCATCAGCACCCATTACAAACTGTGGTGCCTCTCCTCGAGACATCCGGTCTCGGATCCGTGTCAAAGCTGGGCAACTCTCCTGCTTTTGTCGGATTTAGGCCAACAAATCAGGTACTATCTCCAAGGTGGATAGATAGCTGTCGGAATCCGGAAAGTGAATATCCATCTCTAGCCATGCCAAGTCTCGCTGCAACTGAGGCTGAGCTGTTAGTCGAGCGATCTCCATCTCCCCGGGAGTATCCTACTGAGGGCATCAACTACCACATTTGCCTTCCCCGGGTGGTATAAGATCTCCAAATCAAAGTTCTTGATCAACTCCAACCATCTCCTCTGGCGGTTATTCAACTCCCGTTGAGTGAATATGTACTTCAGACTCTTGTGATTTGTGAATATCTGACACGTAGCTACGTACAGATAATGCCTTCAAATCTTCAAAGCATGAATGACAACAACACACTCCAGGTCATGGGTAGGGTAATTCTCCTCGCACTTCTTTAACTGTCTTGACGTGTAAGCAATCACCTTACCCCTCTACATCAGAACACATCACAAGCCTAGCTTGGATGCATCGCTGTAAACCACAAAATCCTCAATGCCCTCTAGCTGAGCTAAGATAAGAACAGAGGTCAACCTCTTCTTCAGCTCCTCGAAGCTCTGCAGACACGGGTCGAACCATACGAACCTCGTAGACTTCCTCAGCAAGGAAGTGAGCGGTCGGGCAAAAACTGAAAAGCCCTTAAAAAAACGTCGGTAGTATCCCGCCAATCCTAAGAAGTTGCGTACCTCCTTGACGTTCTTAGTAGGCGGCCAAGATGCTACTGACTCGATCTTTGCCGGATCTACCTTGATCCCTTCCGCCAAAACTATGTGACCAAGGAATGCTACCTCGGACATCTAAAACTCGCACTTAGAGAGTTTGGCGTAAAGCTCTCTATCTTGTAAAACCTGAAGAACGATTCTCAAGTGTCCTGCATGCTCCTCTCTGTTACGAGAGTAAAATAGAATGTCATCTATGAAGACAACGACAAACTGGTCTACGAAGTCGATGAAGATGTTGTTCATTACCTCCATGAAGACTGCGGGTGCCTTCGTAAGCCCAAATGGCATCACTACAAACTCGTAGTGTCCATATCTGGTCCGAAATGCCATTTTGGCTATGTCCTACTCTCTCACCCTCAGCTAATGATATCCGAATCTCATACCGATCCACGAAAACACTGAAGCTCCATGCAGCTGATCCAAAAGATCGTCGCTATGGGGAAATAAGTACTTATTCTTGATCGTCAGCTTGTTCAACTCTCGATAATCGATACATAACCTCATTGACCCGTCCTTTTTCCTGACGAAGAGTACTGTTGCGTCCCAAGAAGATACACTAGGGCGGATGAAGCCCTTCTCTGCTAACTCCTCAAGATGCTTCTTCAACTCAAGCATCTCGATAGGTGCCATACTATAAGGAGTCTTAGAGATCGGTCTCGTACCAGGCTCTAGCTCAATGCCAAAGTCTACACTCCTCTGTGGAGGTAAACCTGATGGCTCTCCGAAGACGTCAACAAACTCACAAGCTATTGGAATCTCCTCCAAAGCTGGACTCGTACTATCCTTCATGGCATAGCACCAAAAAGCCTCGTATCCCTGATTGATAAGTCTTGCAGCTCGCACTGCACTGATGAATGTACTAGTATTCCCAATATCCCATCCTTTGAAGATCTCGACATGGCCTGCATCTGTAGTTACCATCACTATCCTCTTGCCGATGTCCAAAACTGCTCAATGTTGACCCATCCAATCCATACCCAGAATAACTTCTTCATATACGAAGTACATGACAAAGAAGTCACCTGACCAATCGCGACCTCCCAATCTAATAGGGCAATCACGAACCTCTCGTGTACCTCTAATCTTACCTCTATCGGGTAATCCTATAAAGAAGGGTCTACCTTCTACGGTAACTAAGGCCAATCTATCTACCCATGCATCAGATATAAAAGAATGTGTAGTACCAGTATCGAAAAGAACTCTGACAGAAAAACCATTAATATGAATGGTACATGTAGTCATTGGAGCGGTCGGCTCCATTGCACTCCTCAGCTCATAAACTCTAGCTGAAGCACCTCTAGTATCCGAAGTACCGCCTCCTCGTCCTCTACCCTGACCAGGAGTGGAACCTTGAGGAGCGGTAGATTCTGAAACTCTCTACGACTGTTGTTGATACTGAGATCTCTATCCACCTCCTACAGCACTAGCAGGTGAAGAACCCTGTTGCGATGGTGCCTTGCCCTGACGGCAAAAAGCATATTTGTGTCCTGGCTTGTCACAAGAAAAGCAAGTCACATCAACCTTCTTACAATCAGCTCTCATGTGTCCGACACCTCCGTAGTTAAAGCATTGTCGTCCTATGTCGGAACTCTATACAGACTGTTGGAAACCATAACGTCCCGGCGTTTGACTATGCACAAAACCCGTTATTCCATCTCCAGCACTGGCAGGTCCAGTCTTTTTTCTCTTCTCAGGACCTCCTGTCTGAGAAGATCTCCTCTTACCCGGTCGGTCTCTCTCATATGCAGATGCTCTATCCTAATAGTCCGTCAAAGAATCACAATGGAAACCAGCAAGATAAGAGCGTATCGACTCTCTCAGCCTCCGAGAGAAAAGGTAAACATGTTGATCCTCAGGTGGTGTAGACGGACCCAAAAAAGATAGCTCATCTTGAAACTTGCTGATGATCTCAACAATAGGCAAATCCTCAAAACCAGCCTCGAGGAAATCCTGAAGACAGTTCCTCCTCATAGCTGTAGGGCAGTAGCGATCCTTGATCACCGTCTTCATTTGCTCATAACTAGAAACCTTACTGCAAGTTGTCCTCCACCAAGAATGAGCCCGATCCTTCAACAACGTCTGTGCTATGTTGACTCGACGTCCCTTTGGGCAACCGATCGCCTTCATAGCCAAATCCAGCTATCCTAGCCATAGCTCCACCTCTAGTCCAGTCTTTCCCATGAAAGTGGAAACCTTCAGCTGGTTGAAAGCCTTCAACCAACTATCAAGCTTCGGCTCTCTCGCCTCAGCCTGCGCTCTAGCAACCTCAACAACTCTAGCAGGCGGAGCAACGACCTGTGTAACTCTCTGCGAAACCTCAGCTGATCTTGCAAGAACTAGCGGTGTTGGTGCAGGTCCTCCAGTCCTAATAGCCTCCTCAATTCTCTGCACATAGTCGCGATATGTAAAAACTCCGATAGACACTCATGCAGACTTTATCGATGGCGCTCTCTGTGCTCCAAACCTAGCAACGGTCCCATTCTTAGCCTCAGGAACAACACTCTCAACAACCTCTTCAACAAACGCCTCAGCGATAGGCGGATCAACAACTGTGGTCTGGCCCCGACCTCTAGCTAGTGGAGGTCTTCCTACACATCCTCGTCCACGAACGGCAAGTTGAAGTGGTGGTCGACCCTTTCCTCGCCCCATAGCAGATGTAGCTCTAGTGCGCGTCATTTGCTATAAGGATAGATATATAAGAATCTATATATATATATAAGGCCACGCAATAGCTAAAGCAGAAATCCAAGAAAAAGCACATATAAAGGCCAACGTATAAGAAACTACACTGCTCAGATCCGTGGAGGTAGTGGTGGTCCCCCTTACATCTATCCCAGACCGACAAGTTTAAAAAACAAAAACCCCCTTTTGAAAACGTTAGACCCCTTGCGGGTTCTATTTATTTATCCATCCGAACTTTAGAAGATTTTGATTGTCATTGTTGACTACCTAAAGCTCTGATACCATATTGTAACACCCCAAGTTCTGGGAACTCGAAGCGTTACGGGCTAAGACCACACAATGGGTCCTGACCCTCAGAGTAGCAACAACACAACGGATCTTAGAACAAGGCACAGACGAATGAAAACCAAAATTCAATATAAAACCAAAGGTTTAAACAAAAGGAAGCGTAAAAGACTCACAACCGTGTTCAAAACAAAAGGAAACAAACAACATAAACATAAACCTGATCCCGTCCTATAATGTACGGGAACCTCGGCTGACCACATCATCCAAATCATTTAGCAGCATCCTGAACCTGTGGAACATCTACAACATCGGTATAAACCGTTAGCTAACATACTACATATCATAAAGACATTAAAAACACAAACACACATAAAGTAAAGTAAACACATAGCATGCTCACACAACCGCCGGTTATTATCTTTCATTAAGTTATCCGATTACTAATTCAACTTATGGTTGTTACACAAGTATCGTTATGATCTCGCCTCCGTCCCCTTTCACCAACAGGGTTAGAATGTATGTATCCTTTTGTCACCTGCTAGACTCGTCGCGAGAGCACCTCCTAGTTTCCCTATTCTGAACTGGACAAGCGGTAACCACCCGGTTATAATACACTTGGGCCAATTAAGGTATAACAAAGGTCAATCCTAATCCGGTTATCAGTTATAACATGATAAGCAACACAAACAAGCCAATACAATCAAACATATATACGAAATGAAGCTAAGTAAGTCCAAGGGACTTACCTCACTCGAAGGTAATCTAAAATCTCAGCAACAACTCAGTTTCCCTCATAAACGGAGCAAGGAAAGTCTGTTCAAACAAGCATCACGAATCAAGAACCGAACGAATGCTAGAAGTATATTACTTCTAGTCTCCATGATCTCTAAGAGATCTACACAATCTAAGGTCTCAACCTTAGTCTTACAGAACACTAAGGCTCAACAACATCCAAAAGGAACAAGGAAAGGAACGAGGAAAGCATGGAAGGAAGCAACTCACAAGAACGGGAGTTACTGCAGAAGAAACCGCAAGGGCGGTCTGACAAGGCACAGGGACGGCTTGGCGTAGGGGCGGCTTGTTGCGGGGGCGGATAACGGTGTAGAGGCACTGTCGACTTCTTGACGACAACTGAATAACGACAAGGCCAAAGCTCGCTCTTCCAACACTCTTACACTTCACAACTCAACCAGGGGAGCCTGTGAATGACAAGATATCAACAACGGAACGATACCACAAGAATCAAGGCTCAAGCTTGATCCTTGGAGAAGAAGAAAAGGGAAGAACGAAGAAGAAAGACGAAACAGAAGGGGAAAGACATGCAGCAACTCATGAACGTGATGAGAAACTCAAAGGAAAAGACTTACACGTTCAGCAAGATCACACGAAGAAAGAAAAATGGCTGCAGCTCTCAGGGTTGAAGAAGACGTAAGCAAAAAAAGGGAAAAAGGAGGAAAGACGAGAATATACAGGAGAGGCGGGAAAGATAGATGGAAAGGACGTCTAGGGTTAAGAAGAAGATAAGGAAACCGGCCCATAAGATAGACGATCGGATATTCTATCTGTGGAAGGAAGATAAAAGAAACGAACACAGAACGGGCGCGATCTGCAGCAAATTCGCAGGGGCGGATTGCCTCAGCCGCAGGGGCGGCCCCTTGTCACCGCTGGGGTGGTGACAGACAACAAGGCCGTTGGGGCGGCCTCCTTCACCGCATGGACAGTGAAAGTGAAAACTGGGATCTTACAGATAGAATGATAATAGATTGATAAGAAGATTATAATATGGATTTAAACTGATGAAAATATAGGAAATTATGAACGAAGGTTTTCTTACAAAGAACCTTGACCAATTGGATCAAAACCCCTTACAAAAGAGCTTACCTTAACCCTCCATTCTTCAACCTTACACAAGCCTTCTAAATAAGACAAGCACAAGGAGGGACCAGAATTGACTAGGAGCACCAACCTTTAAGAAGATTAACACTCACAAGAACAACCTAGCAAGGACTCGCAATTATTCAATCAAAGGCTCTCTTTTTTATTGAAATAAAATGAATAAAACACAAACTTCATAAGCGAAGCAGCGAATATCTCACAATATTGTGGAAATAATAGTCAATCAAATCTCCCATGAATCTCGTCATCTAAGACTATTTATAGGAGAGATACCTTTAAAAGATAAAATAAAGATAATCCTAAAAGATATGATCTAAACCAAAATATATAATTAGAATGTTTAGAGCTTTAAAGGTATTAAAATAACTAAAAGATAACTATGACTAATAAGATCTTGAATGGATCTTATGAATCTCGACAGACGCCAATCTCGGTCAGAATCTCAAGCGAGATTGTTGCCTCGGGACCAAGATTGCTACTTGTTGCATTAAATCTCATTCTAGCCACTTTCCTTGCTTCCTTGATCATCTTTGCTCTTGTAAGGTCCTTCTACGGTAGATAACAATGTCACTAAAGAAGCCTTGGACACAAGTGTAGTCTCTTTAGATGCACATGATACTAATATTCTAGCAACCTCTTCTTGGATGTCTTTTGAAAATGACAACTCCTTCTCCTTCAATGCCTTTTGCTCTAGTGATAGGTCCTTTAAGAGGTGTTGGGGATGGTATCATATCATATTTAACTTAGAAAGCAGTCATGACTGCATCTTATGATGTCTACTTCGGTTTATTTCGTGTTTCACACTTTTGAGGTCATTTATGGTGTATTGCGGTCAAATTATAAAAACACCCGTCAAAACACGAGAGTTCGATCTTCCTTGAGGTAAGGAGCAAGATACATGACCGAATATCAAGAATCAATAAGAGGACCATAGGAGTGGACCCGAGGATGGACGTCCAAGTGCAAAATTCATTAATCTTGTATTGTTAGAGTCCCACATCATAACCCAAGGCTATTGTTCGCCTCAAAGCGTGCGTGCAAATAAGTTTTAAATTATAAAACTGAAATCAAAGCAAGCGAACCCACAGTGTACGGATCGGCGTAGCTAAGCAAGTATTCCAGAGTATCGAACTCAGGGATTTGGGGAGTCAAATTCAGTTTCCAGTAATCGAGCTATCAAAAGTGTAGAAGCTTTGCAAATAAATGGGAAAACAGCAACCCTAAAGATCCAAGTATCTAATTGTGGCAATCGATTCAAGATATTCAATAGATATAAGGACAGAGTTGAGACTTGCAAAGGTATAACTAATGTAAGGTGATGTAGGGTGAAGTTCCAAAACCCTATATGTCTAACCCAAAGACTCTCTCTATAAAGGTTGTTGAGGTTGCAGTATAGAAAGGATCTAAAGGTAAGAATTAATCTCAAATACCCATGCCCAAACCCAAGGAATCAAAGATAGGCCAAAACGGTTAAGGTTGTGACACTCGAAACCGAAATAGAGGATGTTGAATCTCACTACTACCTAGGAAAGGCAAGCCAAGGCTAGGTTAAAACAAATCTTTAACTTTGGATTAAAGCAAAAGCAAAGGTCGTAAAACAGAGAAAATCACAGCTAGATCTTGAGATTCCACGGCCGTGGAACTCAAGAACAGACCGTGGTTTAGTGTGTCGACAATGTTTCTCACACTACCAGGGTCCAATCAAGTTACGATCGATCTATCATCATCTAAGCCACAACTATCAACCCTTCTTCACCTTAGAATTGCTAAAGGGTTTTAGCCAATAATCATCATTATGATATCAATAATCAAATTAAGAAGAATGAAAGATGAAAACCCTCTAAAACTCAATAACAACTCAAAGTCAATCTCGAAATCCGAACAACAAAGTATGTTTATGAATTCCGAAAAATAGGTATAGAAACTCTCACAATGATCTAGAGAAACCACAAAGAACGGGATGTCAATCCGTTCTCCAATGAAAACTCTAAAATATCCGAAAGTACACAATCTCCAAAATCACGTCCTTCACGAATCTCCAATCCTCAAGGTCGAAATGAAACCCTAAGGTTTCCGTCTCCAAAGCTCTCCCAAGGTGTAAGCGAAGGTCCGAGCCGGGGTCCCCGAAACTCCTTTCTCAAGCCTTTTTATAGGGCAAAATAGGGTTACGAGAAAGCCCAATAACGTTGTTGACGTGGAAAATATGACACGTCACAAAATCACCAAAAAATCACGGTCATGAACAACTTTCCACGGCCGTGGTTTAGGCCGTGTAACTTTCTGTTGTGCTCCAAACTCACTTCCACGATCATGTTGTCAAATCCACGGTCATGGTTTAGAGCGTGGTTCTTCCAATTCCTTCTCTACAACCGTAATTCAGGGCGTGGTTCTTCAAACTCCTTGTTTTTGCCTTTGTTTTGTGACATTCTTCATCCAAGCTCCTTCCTTAGCCTCTCTAATGTATCTCCTTGATATCAAGCATGATCAAATACTCCTTTCCTTCCTCATTTTGCTCCAATCCAAGCCTTTATTCACCTAAAAACAAAACAAAGCTAGTGTAGATCTCTATATTGGCAAAGTGGGTGAACTAGCTCACAATTGCTTCAAATTCATATCTAAGAACACAATAAAGGGGAAAAACAACTAAAACAAGTGCCTAAAATATAGTCATATTTCATGCTAACAGCTATCCACGTCCGTGACCATGCCCCTCATATGTTCACTTCCCAGATGAGAACTAATGTCCCTGCGATTTGTCCCATGGAATGACCAACGTCATGGCAGCTTGCATGTTGGATGCGTGCAAGAGTTTCCAAAATGAGGTATCGCAATTTCTTTTTTGGATGGGATTTTTATTGTCGATTTGTCGGTTGATTTTGAGGCATATAAATAACTTGTTTTTAGATTGTAAAATGGATTGAATTTTTAGAGATTTAGCAATCCTAGTTTGACGTTAGATTTCTCCATTGTCTACTAGAATTTTAGCAAGACACTTCGTGGTTGAATTTCTTGAGTTTGTTACTTCCTTCTTGCATTGTGAATCTTGATTCGAGGTATTTGACATTCTATGTAAGTTTTTAGTTTTTGGTTCATTTTTTTTGAATTTATGTTTTTTTTTCTTTGTTTTGCAAATTTCAACATGTTTGGCTAATTTCTCATATCTAAGGATTGGTTGAACTCGATAATGAATTGATTGATAATTTTGAATATTAATTGTTGAATGAAAATCAGTTGGCATTGTTTTACCCTAGAAACATTATTCTGACCTTGACCTTAACCATAAGGCATGTTCCGATCCCTTTGTTTCATTTTATTGAGAAACAATGTTTGCCTTAGGAATAGTAATGCATAAGTTTTCTAAAAAAGCGTGTTGGTTCTATTTCACCAATTAGGATTGAACTTGATTTGGAGAGTGACAACTACCTTTACCTTGAGGATTCTTGACTATAATAGATTTACCGGTGTTTATACCTAGCCTTTTTGGCTTTTTTACCAGAGTGTGACCTGCTTTGGTTTTCCAATCTATTTGTAAGTACCTAAGGATTTTGGTTTTTATCTTCTACAACTGTGTGAGCGTCTTTAAATTGAGTTGATCACAGACTTTGCACAACGAGAGGTGAATAAAGACTACTTTTTGCCATTACCTACATATTTCCGTTGATTAACGTTCATGATGTTCGTAAACATTGTCATTTGTTATTTTTTATCATAAAGATAACTATTCCTTAGATTATATTCGTTATATTACTTTTCTCAAATCAATTGTGTTCCTTCTTTTTGTCTTTTGACAACATAAACTCCCAAAACACATATTTTCTCCCTTTTGTCTCTTTCCTTCCTTTTTGACTTAACTGAATTGTCTATTGTTACATCTAATACAAACATAGTCCTTGTGATTTAACACTCGATAGATACAATTGAAGTTGTCACACTTACGAGATAGGCTTTAGTATATCAAGTTTTTGGCGCCGTCGTCGGGACTATAGATAGTTTTGGTTGTTTTTTAGAGTCAATTTGTCTAAGTCTTCTTGTTACTTTGATTTGGTTTATTTTGTCTGTCTCCACGTTTAGATTATTGAAATGTGGAGAGCGTGAGATCCAAGCAACCTAGTCTCTGTCGACGGAAAGCTTGAATAAACTATTCGCAAGAACCGAGTTAACCAAAGAGCTATTGAAAGACAAGAAATGGAAGACAATAATTAACAACGAAATTTGTTAGAAAATTTGGCGGTACATCACGGTTTTCCAAATGAAAAAAAAATGAACCCCCTCCTCTTTCTAATTTCATTGTACCTCCACTAAATCTGATTCCAGTACTAGATCAAGAGGCATGATTGCTAGACTTCAAGCAATGATCACTATCATGCAAGTTGCCCGCAAACATTAGTCTTTGGACGCCAAGATGGATTTCTAGCAAACCATTCCTCAGCATGTCCGGACACTCCCTTAAATTGGTGTTGGAGATTTTAAGCAATCTCAACACTCAGCAAACAGTCAGAAAAGCCTCAAGAAAGGAGCAAAGGGAAGTCTGCTCAACAAGGCATCACAAATCAGGAACCGAGACGATTGCTAGAAGTCTATAACTTCTAGTCTCCATGACCTCTAAGAGATCTATACAAGTTAGGGTCATAAACCCTAGTCTTACAGAACACTAAGGGTCGACAACAACATCAAGGAACAAGGGAAAGCAAGGAAGGAAGCAACTCACAAGAACGGGAGTTACTATAGAAGAAACCGCAGGGGTGGATGGACAAAGGCACTGGGGCGGCAACGAGGGAAATCCGCAGGGGAGACACTGTAGAAGCGCGGGGGCAGATTCCGGTGCAGAAGCATTGTTGGCTTTTCGACGATAGTAGAACCACGACAAGGCTAAAGCTTGCTCTTTCAACACTCTCACACTTCACAACTCAACCAAGGGAGCCTGTGAACATCAAAGGATCAACGGAACGGTACACAAGAATTAAGGATCAAACTTGATTCTTGGTGAAGAAGAAACGAGAAAACGAAGGGAGAAACGAAACAGAAGGGAAGCAAGGTGCAACAACATATGAACGCGATGAAGAACAAGGGAGGAAGAACTTACACGTTCAGCAAGATCACAGGAAGCAAGGTTGCATCACTCAGGATTGAAGAAAGCATAAGCAAGAAACGAGAAAAGGAGGAAAATACGGGAATATATAGAAGCGAGGGGAAAAGATAGAAGGAAAGACGTTCTAGGTTTAGGAAGAAGATAAGGAAGTCGGCCCATAAGATAGAAGATCGGATATTCTATCTATGTAAGGAAGATAAAACGAGCGAAAACAGATCGGGCATGATCTCCAGCGAATCCGCGGGGGCGGATCGCTCGTGCCGCAGGGGCGGTGACAGGCACAGCTTGCCACTGGGGCGGCCTTCTTCACCGCTGGGGCGATGAAGGCAAAAATTGGGATCTTACAATGAATGTCCGTCTTCTCGACCATCTTTGGTAGTTGAGGGGTAACAAAAGGGAAGAAAACACACGAGAAAACCAAAAAAATAATAAACATACATATACCCATGGTGTTAGAGGTGCACAAGACCAATCTAACGAAAAATCTGTTGATCCGGTCCAAAAATTCCAAAATTTTAATACGTGTTTAGATTCAGTCCGAATCTAATCCGGGATATTTCTCGGATTACCGGATTAGATATGCATCAAATTGTAGACCTTTGGATATATGGATAATAAATAGATATTCGCGGATCACCAGGTATCTGCGGATAGTTGAATATATGCATATCATTGGATATCCAGATATTGTTGGATTACCGGATAGGTCCGGATTACCGGATATCCGCATATAAAAAAACTATTAAACAAAAAAACAATAAGTTTATACTAAAAAAAAATTGTAAATCATGATTTTGTACTAGTATTTATATTTTATAATATATTAAATGGTATAAATCTTTCAGCTAGTTAAAAAAATAACATAAACATTTAATGTTTTATGTTATTTACAACTTATACATATTATATTAGTGTTTACTCAACTACTTATATAGTATAACACTATAATATACACAAATTAAAAGAATGAAAGATATTTGTTATTTTGTTAAAAATCCCTTAATTTTATATTAATATAATTTTGATAAAGTAATCCTTTATTCTAAATTATAATATTACAAATACATTAGTATATTTTAACATCATCAAATTAATATAATATATTTTGGAAAGTATTTGCTTACAATTTTTACAAAGTATACTAGGATTTACTTAACCACTTATGGAGTACAACACTATAACATACATAAATCGAAAGAATAAAATGTTTCAATATTATTTTCTTAAAATCCTCATATTAATTTTAATATTTTTTTAATAAAGTAATCATCTATTATAATATTACAAATACATTTGTATACTTTAACATCCTCAAATTAATACAATACCCTTTGTAAAGGTACTTGTTTATAACTTATACAAGTATATTAGTATTTACTTAACTACTTTTGTGATATTAAACTATAACATAAAAAATTGGAATAACGGAAGGTGTTTGCTATTTGATTCCAAATACCCAAATTTATTTTGATATATTATTTGAATTTAATCCTTTATTGTAATATTACAAATACATTATTATACTTTAACATCCTTAAATAATACAACATCTTTTTGAGGTATTTTTTTAGAAAAGAGGAAAAAACATATACTATAATTTTGTACTTGTATTTATATTTGATAACATATTACATGGTAAAAATAATTGAGTTAGAAAAAATAATAAATTTATTATGTTCATTACTTGTGTTTACCACTTATACAAAGTATAATAGTATTTGTAGTACTAGTACAACACTATAAAGAGTTACAGGTACATTTCATTTTGTTTAAATCCTCAACTTAAATTTACTATATTTTTTTGATAAAGTAATCCTTTCTTATAATATTATAAATACATTAGTATACTTTAACATCCTCAAATTAATCCAAAATAATTTTGTAAGTTAATTGTTTTAGGAGATTGGGAAAAGTTGAATATCGTAACTTTTTATAAATATTTATATTTAAAAAGATATTACATGTAAAAATATTTGATTTAGACAAAGTAATGAGTTTTTTATGTTTAGTACTTATACAAAGTATATTAATATTTACTTAACTAGTCATGTATATAACATTATAACATAAACAAATTGAAGGACCGAAATGTATTTGTTATTTTGTTTAAAAATTTTAAATTAATTTTAATATTTTTTTATAAAGTAACCCTTTAGTATAATACTGAAAATACATTAGTATACTTTAACATTCTCAAATAAATAAAAAAAAATTTCTAAGGTGTTTATTTACAACTTATACAAAGTATATTAGTATTCATTTAACTACTCTATATACACTACTAAATCAGTATACATTGACACTGACGTGATAACTTGTATAAATAGAGGGTTTAAAGATTAAACAGATCATACATTTTTTGGCATTTTGGCTAAGTTGAAGTATAATTTTTATTCATAGCGGATTCATATCTGTTATTTGGGTCATTGACCTACTATTTTGTGGGTACTTGACCTACATTTTTGGCTTTTAGGCTAAGTTGAACTATAATTTTTATTCATAACTATTTTGTGGGACCCACATTTTTGGCCATATGGGTCGTTGACCTAATGTTTTGTGAGTTGCTAAATATTTTAACTAGCAAGACTTCCTAGATATTTTTAAAAATAATTTAATTTACGTATTTCTTTTATTTTCAAGCCGTCTAAAGTTAAGTAATTTTTTTTTCTCTTAACTTATTTTTGAAGAATTATAAGTTCAATCTATTTGTTAATTAGTTTCAAGATTTTGTAATCCCACATCGATTATCAAAGGAAGTTGATAGTTTGATAACTTGTATAAATAGAGGGTTTAAAGATTAAACAAATCATACATTTTTTGGCCTTATGGCTAAGTTGAAGTATAATTTTTATTCATAGCGAATTAATATTTGTTATTTGGGTTGTTGACCTACTATTTTGTTAACACCCCAAATCCGCAGGACTCGGGGCGCTACTAGACTTGGATCTCACAATGGACCCTGATCCTAACTTGACAACAACTTCACTAGATCTTACAACAAGGCACAGATAGATATAAAACCAAATACATAAAACCGTATAAATATATATACATCCAAAAGGTATACAAAACACAACCGAGTACAAAACGGCAATCACATATCCATACATGTACAAAACATCCCAAAACCCTCGCACAACCTAGTGTACAGAAGCCCTCGGCTGATCACCCATCTGGCTCACGGTATAAAACCTTTAGCTAACAGTTTAGGATAAGAATAATAGTAATAGCACATACCAACACATCAACAATCACAATATGCCATGCCACGCACATATCCGTTTATTATCTCCATTATGTTATACCATAACTAATTCAACTTATTTTGTAATACGAGAATCTTCCAAAACTCGCCTCCGCTTCCATCTTCCGACAGGAATAGATCAGTACTATCCGTTACCTGTTGGTCTGGGTCGCAAGAGCAGCCCCCAGTCACCTGTAGAACTGGACAAGTGGTCACGACCCGTTATAATACACTTAGGCCATTTAAATATACACATATGGTCGTCCTAGTTCGGTTTAGGTTATAAATGCAGCATTCATATGCACAAGCACCACAATCACAATCATTCAGATCCATAATCGCTAAGTAAGTAAGTCCCATGGACTTACGTGTCCTAACGTAAACTTGTATCCAAGTCACGGTTTCCCCTCGAGGAAAGGATCAGTGCATGCATCAGCAAGGCAGACACAAGTATCAATCACTATCCACATGCTAGGGGATTCTAACTCATAGTCTTCAAGATCTCGCAAGATCATAACCATAACACAATCCACAAAATCAATATCCTCAAAGATCATAACTATCAATCCATAAACTCAACATCTCACAATTCCTCAAACCTCTCAAGATATCATCTAATCAACATTCCTCAATCTCAATTCTAATCCTAATTTAATAAATTAACCTTTAATTAATTAAATTAACTTTCACGAGAACAACATTTTTCCTCACGCAATTTCTGAACTCCCTGTCATCAGATTTCATCAAACAAACAACCCATAATCCCCAGAATAATATAACAAGTATAATGGAATTTCCAATTATCCATTGACAAGCCTAAGGTCAATTTAGGTCATGTCGCAATACGGAAAATGAAAAATTCATAACTTATTCGTTAATAACCCGATTGACGATCTGAAAGAAGATTCGGAATCACAACGACACAGGCTACGCTTGGATAACATCAAATTCACAAGAATCGGAGCGGCGGAACCGGCCTAGTGACATATATGCTCGACCAGGCCTTTAGTTGCCCGAAAATGCAGAAACTCGGTACCAGAATGAAGAGAGGAATCCAAAAACTCAAATGGATTTGAAATCGGATTAGAAACGGAGAGTAGATCTGTGTTTGAAGGTTGAGAGAAATTAGAGTTTTTACGAGGAAATGTGAAAGGAAATTAATTAACAAACGATTTTCCACAATTATAGTGAAGACGATAATTATTCTTTAGCGAAGTCGATAATTATCCTTTGTCCGATCCAAAGGCGGGTTGAACCCCTTCTCCAAACTTACCGAAATTGGAATAAATAAATCTGGAATATTATAGGGATAATTATTACACAACTGCCTCGGAAAACGCGTATTCCTAAGTTGTCTTTCGTAGCCGCTAAGAAACGAAATAGCGACTATTTTGGGTGTTTTGTCTTTCCGTGTTATTTCATATCTAGAACATGTCCGATGTCCTGATCATTTCTCTCAACTGCATTTTTATTAATTGAAGCTCTCAAATGCTCCAAATAACACCGGAGGGTAAAAATAATTACATGGGAGAAAAAGTGAAAAATTGTCCATAAGTCTAAAATTACGTTAGGAACATAACGGTGGGACCCATACTCATCACTTACACAATCTTCGCGAGTTATGTGTCAATTACTATCAATGATTAAGTTAATCAATATTAATTAGAATTCGAAAATCCTAACTCTTACAATTTTGTGGGCCGTTGACCTACTATTTTGTGGGTCTTTGACCTACATTTTTGGCTTTTTGGCTAAGTTGTACTATAGTTATTATTCATAATTACTTTGTGGGTCGTTGACTTACTGTTTTGTGGGTCATTAACCTACATTTTTGGTCATATGAGTCATTGACCTAATGTTTTGTGAGTTGCTAAATATTTTCATTTGTTAGCCCACATCGAATATTTTCAACACTTTTGTTATACCACATCAATTATTAAGTAAGGTTGATAGTTTGAAAACTTGTATAAATAAAGGGGTTTAAAGATTATAACAAATCGTATATTTATTATCTTTTTTGATAAGTTGAAGTATAATTTTTATTCATAACAAATTAATATCTGTTATATGGGCCGTTGACATACTATTTTATGCGTCGTTGACCTACTATTGTGGGTTGCTAGATATTTTCACTAATTTTGCTATCTCACATCGATTATCAAGTAAGATTGATAGTTTGATAACTGATATAAATTGGAGGGTTTTAAGATTAAACAAATCATACATTTCTTGGCTTTTTGGCTGAAGTATAATTTTTATTTATAACTACTTGATATCCGTTATATGGATTGTTGACCTATTGTTTTATAGATCGTTGACCTATTGTTTTATAGGTCATTGACCTACTATTTTGTAAGTCTATAGGTCGTTGACCTCTTATGGGTTTGGGTCACTAAGTATTTTTATTATTTATTCATATGTTGGACTACAATGTACGTGGAGGTTTGCACTCAGATTGCTCGTTTAAATCTTCCATTTATCCTAATAATTGTTTATTGTCTTCCATCTATTTATTCACTTGTTTTCTGTTGATGAATTCTATTAATCTAACCACCGAAATGGTTGACTCTATGTCTGATTATTCTACTAATTGCTTTTTATTTTGTCATAATTAAACACTGTTTTATTTTGAATATAAATATTATTTTTATATTATAACATTAAGGAATGTTAGTTTGAAGTGCAATATACGGGATCCCTATTGTCATCAACTTGATCCTTTAGATTTGAATTTTCAAGTGAACGATAGCATGCATATAAACATGATCATAAATATATTTTAGAATATGATGAAATATATCTCAATATGATATTTAAAAACACAAGAAGATGTATGTAACACCCCAAGTTCTGGGAACTCGAAGCGCTACGGGCTAGAACCGCACAATGGGCCCCGACCCTCAGAGTAGCAACATCACAACGGATCTTACAACAAGGCACAGACGAATGAAAACCAAAACTCAATATAAAACCAAAGGTTTAAACAAATGGAAGCGTAAAAGACTCGTAGCCGAGTTCAAAACAAAAGGGAAAAGCAACAACAAAAACATAAACCTGATCCCGTCCTATAATGTACAGGAACCCCGGCTGACCACACCATCCGGATCACTCAGCAGCATACTGAACCTGCGGAACATCTACAACGACGGTATAAACCGTTAGCTGACATTCTGGATACCAGCAAGAGCGTAAATGCACAAACACACATAAGGTAAAGAAAACACATAGCATGCTCGCACACATCCTGTTATCATCTTTCTTAAAGTTATTCATTACTAATTCAACTTCTTTTGTCACACGAGAATCTCCCGAAACTCGCCTCCGCTTCCGTAGACCAATAGGAATAGATCATTACTATCCGTTACCTACGGGCCTGGGTTGCAAGAGCACATTCTAGTCTCTTGTAGAACTAGACAAGTGGTCACCGCCCTATTATAATACACTTGTCAGTTAAGGTTATAAGGGTAAATCCTAGTCCAGTTATCCGTTATAACAAGAATAAAAACACAAACAAGCCAATACAATCCAACTAATACGCGGAATGAAGCTCAGTAAGTCCAAGAGACTTACCTCACTCGAAGGTAGCTCAAAGATCATCAAACAACTCTAAGTCTATAACTTCTAGTCTCAATGATCTCTAAGAGATCTCCACAAGCTAAGGGCTCAACCTTAGTCTTACATCATACTCAAGAAACAAGGAACAACCATAAGAAACAAGGAAAGGAATGAGGAAAGAAAAGAAGAAAGCAGCTCACCAAAGACGGGAGTTACTGCAGAGGAAACCGCAGGGGCAGTTGGACAGGCGCAGGGGCGGGTGACCGCGGGGGCGGCACTGTAGAGGCGCGGTGGCGGTTTATAGTGCAGAAGCGTTGTCAACTCCTTTGACAGCATGGAACGCAACAAAGGCCAAAGCTTGCTCTTCTCAGTACAAAACCACGTCACAACTCAACCAAGGGAGCCTATGAACATCAAATGATCATCAACGGAACGCTCCACAAGAATCAAGGATCAAACTAATTCTTGGAGAAGAAGAAAAGAGAAAACAAAGCGAAAACAAAACAGAAGAGAAGCAAGGTGTAGCAGCACATGAACGTGATGAAGAACAAGGGAGAAAGAAATTACACGTTCAGCAAGAACGCAGGGGCAACGCTGCAACACTCTAGGGTTGAAGAAGACGTAATCAAGAAACGGGGAAAAGGAGGAAAGACGGGAATATATAGAGAAGGGCTGGAAAGATAGAAGGAAGGACGTCTAGGGTTAGGAAAATGATAAGGAAGCCGGCCCATAAAATAGAAGATCGGATATTTTATCTATGGAAAGAAGATAAAACGAACGAAAGAAAGATCGGGCGCGATCTGTAGTCAGTCGCGGGTGCGGCCTGCCGCAGGGGCGGCACACTTCACCGCGGGGGCGGTGAAGGTGAAAGACTGGGGTCTTACAATGTATATAAACATGATCATACATATATTTTGGCAAAATTGGCAAACTAGCCTTTTAAGCAAATTAATTGAGAAAGAAGACCCCTAGTATTTGGGATTGGTATTTCGACCCCCTATTAAAAAGAGTAGAGGAAATATAGTACAAAAAGAGGGCAAAATTTGACAGCCAATCGGATGTGACATGTTGTACTATATAATATGTCACATCAATTAGAAAAAGAAATTTTAAACATCCCTACTTTTTCACCTATTACCCAAAATTTGCTTACCCAAATAATGTCACAGTCATACCCCAGAATAAATTTGTCAAAGTACATAAACATACTCGAAAACAACATACCCAAAAAATCAAATATCAAAACAAAACCATATCCATAAATTGGATAATATTTTATATTTATACCCAATTTAAACATCACTTAATACAAAAACCATACCCAATTTAAATTTGTCATACCCAAAATTTTCAAAACTCGATATTGTACACAAACATCAATATCAAATGACATTTGGTCATTACCTAAAAATCTGCTTAACATTTGATCATTATAACACAGTTTGGGTAACCATAAAACATACACACGATATCACTTTAAATATACTCAATAATAAGAAATTGTACCACAAAGCCAATACACGTATAAAAGCATACCCAATTTGAATTTGTCATAACCAAAATTTACACAAATCGATATTGTACACAAACATTAATACCAAATGACATTTGGTCATTGTAACACAATTTGGGTAACCTTAAAACATACCCAAAAATATCACTTTAAGCATACTCAACAATAAGAAACATACCACAAAAACAATAAACATATAACCAATAATCAGAAAAGTACTACAATTCATATTTGGGTAACGAAAACGATGTCACCAAAAAAAATTAAACATTCATACCCAACATTACCCAAAAATCCGCTGCCACTTTCACCTCTCTCCCTCTCTATTAACAAAACCGGAAACTAAAAGTAAACATCTAATCAGTACTGAAATTTGGTACATCACCATCATTTCAATTAGCCCCAAATAGTGCCCTATTTTCTAGTTTCCAGATCTACTTTATATTATCAGCCTATAGAGTCTCATTTTACAAAAAAGAAATTTAAGGGGTCCTATTTCTCTAATTAATTCATATATTTTCTGAAAATACCCACATACGGTGTGGGTACTAAACTAGGTAAGTAGTATAACACAATAATATAAACAAATTGAAAGAATGAAAGGTATTTGTTTAAAATTCCCAAATTAGTTTGAATATATTTTCTTGATTTACAAATTAATATTTTTAAATTTATATTAGAATATATAAAAAAAATGTGTTCAATCAGTTACTTACTTTAACTAGTTATAAACATTATTTAATGAATCACCTACTTCAACTACTTTCCTATTTTTTTTTATCAAATATTTCAAACGGATCAGGCGGATCAATGAGAATTTTCGAATCATATAAGTAAATTCGGGTCAGTCAGATCAATCCGATCCGACTAAATTATTTTTAGACAAAACAGATCATTCGAATCAGGATAATGGTCATTTAGATCGAAGGGATCATCCGGATATCCACGGGTAATGATCCTATTCGACCGGACACAATCAAATTCGGATATCAATATTTATAATTCGGATGAAAACGGATCAACCGGATTTTCATGGATAATTATCCAATCCTGAAAAAGTGATGGATATCCGGGCGAAACTAGATCGAACTTTCCCTTTAAAAATGTACCCGAATATCTGCATACGCGCATCGGATCGATCTGTTTTCCACCCTCACTCGTGTATCTTTACTATAAATTAAAAATCGTTACAGATTTTAAATCTTAGTTATATGGCTGCTCCATTTAATTCAGGATATTTTAACTATTCAATTTATCTATGAATCAAGCATTTATTAAAAATAAAGAGTGTAATTAATGCATGTGTATCATGTATTAAACTTCTTAACAAATTGTAAATGTCTAAAAGGGGACCGTCTCAAATCTCAATTGCAAACTTTTATTAAAAAACACTAAATCTATATTTTTAAAGAAACGGAAATATAAAAAATTGGTATATTTATACCCCCAATGAATCACGAAGAACCTTTGAAACGTGACGCATCACAAAATATCCCCAACACTTCCTTCCCCCTCTTCTTCTCCCGCTCCCAACACATTCCCCCACACTCCCTCCGCCAAGCAACCATGGAGAGAGAATGAGAATAGCCTCCACAACAACATGTCGCTCTCCTTCTCCGACTGCTTCCCTGACCTTCTCTGCGCCGAAAACTCCGTTACCTTATCCACCGACTCTCAGGTGGATTCCTCCGACTTAGAATCCATCGCCGGATTCATCGAAGATGAGCGAAACGTCATATTCGACCTCGAACCTCTCTCCATCGATCCATCCGTTCGCACACTCTCCGTTGCATGGATGCTCAAGGTAATCGCCGATCCCTTTCGCAAATCGCTTTACCTTGATACTGAATGATTCATCAGGAATCTGATTGGGAGGTCGACCGATGTCGGTGCGTGATTTTAGATTGTGTTTTCTATATATTTAGCTTTACAGTAATTGGATCTACTAAACTTCTGCTCGGGATCTGTACGCTTATATTTATGATCCGATCATCTGCGGTTTCACCGACTATGAGTTTGGTTGCTAACTTGCTATGCTTTCACTAATTCACAGATTGATTAGTTTTTTATGTTTAGTCGATTAGATTAAATTATCGATGACTAGTTTAAAGTTTTGTAAGGTTATCTGCGTTATAATGTTTCATTTTTTTTGTTTGCAGGTACGAGCTTACTACGGTTTTCAGCCGCTAACGGCGTACCTGGCCGTCAACTACTTCGATCGGTTTCTAAGCTCTCACCGGCTACCGGTGAGTGAGTTGTACTTTGTCACCGTCAATAAAAAGTTGATAATCAGTTTTTTGCTGACCTCTTGTAATGCATGATAGAGACTCGATCGGCTGTACCTGTACCTGTATGTATAGTACAGTTAGGGAGAGGTCTCATTGTGTGCGCTTGGCCACACTAAACAGTTTCTATTCCTTGAATAACCATTTCTGTTATTATTTTATTTATTTATTTTTGAATCCTTTTCGTTAATCTTGTCAAGTGTTTGCATCATTATAGTATGGTGGATATCTTCATTGGATACTTTGTTACAAAACTTCTTTCAAATACAGTCACGAAAATATTGAACCACTTAAATAGTAAATCTGTCAGAAGCATGAATCAAGCAATTAATGGTTCAACGGTCAAAGTAAAATAATATCAGTGCGCGTGATTTGCACGTGCATCTGGGTAAAGTATTAGTATACTGTAGCCAGAAGTGTCGATATGTACGTTGTTATGAAGTTTTCATCTGTATTAATAATGAAGGTCAGGCAGAGATGGGCCGCGGGCGGTGTTGTTGTTTGTTATGACTGTCACTGTACTATCGATTCCTCGCTCTTAATAATACATCCGTATGATCCGACCTACTTTGCTAAAAAAAAGATTAAGGATAAAAAGTAAAAGAAAGCATGATGCTCTTTATAAATAATCAGTGTAGAATTGTAGTATATATGCATGGCCAGGTTGCCACGTTATGGTTTTACTTGACTTAAGACATTTTCTCATAGTTGAAGGTTACCCCAATTTGATTTTAATTTATTCCTAATTATTCTCATTTTGCCATCTCAGCAAACAAACGGCTGGCCTTTGCAGCTCTCATCAGTCGCTTGCTTGTCTATAGCTGCAAAAATGGAGGAACTCCTCGTTCCTTCCTTGCTCGATTTTCAGGTTATTTGCGTGATAGCCTTACCCATGATCAAATCAATGTGTTTGCATTATTATATGCATCTTGCCTAGTGTTTATCGCTCTTATTTTCACAGGTTGAAGGTGCTAAGTTTATATTCGAACCAAAGACGATCCAGAAAATGGAGCTTTTAATTCTCGGAGTTCTCGATTGGAGGATGAGATCGGTCACGCCCTTCAATTTCATCAGCTTCTTCTCAGACAAGCTTGATGCAACAGGAACCTCTACTGCATTTCTTGTCTCACGCTCCACTGATATTATTCTGTCTAGTCTCCAAGGTAATCCATTTGCAAAGAACTTTCCTCTTTGTTGGTCATGACTCATGATGATAATGAAAATCACTTTTGAGTATAATAATAATATAATAATTAGTATAGTTACAAATTGTGAAATAAAAGTAGATATAACATAACTACATAAATTTTCGGTATCTATGTAATATATAATATACAATATGAGGTACATA